>CM051274.1:25759411-27124411 GCA_027921565.1 Artemia sinica | reverse complement strand
TGTGTAAGTTTTCGTGTGTGTGTGTGTGTAAGTTTTCGTGTGCATGTGTAAGTTTTTGTGTGCGTAAGTTTTGGCGTGTGTGTGTAAGTTTTCGTGTGTGTGTGTGTAAGTTTTGTGAGTGTGTGTGTGTGTAAGTTTTTGTGCGTGTGTGTGTGTATAAGTTTGTGTGTGTGTGTGTGTGTGTGTAAGTTTTTGTGTGTGTAAGTTTTGGCGTGTGTGTGTGTAAGTTTTCGTGTGTGTGTGTGTGTAAGTTTTGTGTGTGTGTGTGTGTGTGTGTGTGTGTGTGTAAGTTTTTGTGTGTGTGTGTGTGAGTTTTTTTGTGTTCATGTGTAAGTTTTTGTGTGTGTGTGTGTGTGTAATTTTTTTTGTGTGTGTAAGTTTTGGCGTGTGTGTGTGAGTTTTCGTGTGTGTGTGTAAGTTTTTGTGTGAGTGTGTAAGTTTTGTGTGCATGTAAGTTTTTGTGTGCATGTATGGGGACCGGGGGGAGGACCTTTGGGGCCCAGGGAGGACGTTTGGGGATCCGGGGGCCCTTGAGGATTGAGTGGTCTTTTGGGAGCCCGGTGGACCTTTGGGGGCCGGGGGAGGGCCTTTGGGAGCCCAGTGGATCTTTGGGGACCGGGGGAGGACCTTTGGGGGCCCGGGGGGCCCTTTGGGGGCCCGGTGGGTCCGTTGGGGGTCTGGGGGGGCCCTTGAGGACCAGGGGAGGGCCTTTGAGGGTCTGAGGAGAGCTTTTGGTGTCCGGGGGACCTTTGGGGGTCTGGGGGCCCTTGAGGACCAGGGGAGGGCCTTTGAGGGTCTGAGGAGGGCGTTTGGGGGGGCTGGGGCTCTTTGGGAGCTTGGGGGGACCTTTGAGTACCGGTGCTTCCTTCGGGGTTGGGGTAGGAGGATCGGAACCCTTTGGGGTTGGGTTAGAGGACCTCACAACACTGTTCAAATGAAACTTGTGTATTATAACGACCACAGAGTTTCACCATTAAATTCTCTTCTAAAATCTCATCAAAAGTCATCTTTTAAAATGTCTCTATCTGTTTCGCCCAAATAATCCCATAACCTGTCTAAAACGGTTTCGCCCAAATAATCCCTAAACGTAATTCAGCGTGTTCCTTTTGTTTGGCATCTCTGCGCTACTGCATTTCAAATTACTAGGAAACTCTTTCCCGCACTAAAACAATTCATCGCTAAGATGTTTCTTGGAGAATTGTTTCCATGGCCTTTGGTTATTAATATCCTTTGGAGTTCGACCAAAAGAGTTGTTTCCGAGGCAAAGACATTAATGACTTGGATCTATTCCTGGATCATAACATTCGCTGGCGTTTGGGGTCCGGGGGACCTTTGGGGGTCTGGTGGGCCCTTGAGGACCAGGGGAGGGCCTTTGAGGGTCTGAGGAGGGCGTTTGGGGGGGCTGGGGCTCTTTGGGAGCTTGGGGGGACCTTTGAGTACCGGTGCTTCCTTCGGGGTTGGGGTAGGAGGATCAGAACCCTTTGGGGTTGGGTTAGAGGACCTCACAACACTGTTCAAATGAAACTTGTGTATTATAACGACCACAGAGTTTCACCATTAAATTCTCTTCTAAAATCTCTTCAAAAATCATCTTTTAAAATGTCTCTATCTGTTTCGCCCAAATAATCCCATAACCTGTCTAAAACGGTTTCGCCCAAATAATCCCTAAACGTAATTCAACGTGTTCCTTTTGTTTGGCATCTCTGCGCTAATGCATTTCAAATTACTAGGAAACTCTTTCCCGCACTAAAACAATTCATCGCTAAGATGTTTCTTGGAGAATTGTTTCCATGGCCTTTGGTTATTAATATCCTTTGGAGTTCGACCAAAAGAGTTGTTTCCGAGGCAAAGACATTAATGACTTGGATCTATTCCTGGATCATAACATTCGCTGGCGTTTGGGGTCCGGGGGACCTTTGGGGGTCTGGTGGGCCCTCGAGGACCAGGGGAGGGCCTTTGAGGGTCTGAGGAGGGCGTTTGGGGGGCTGGGGCTCTTTGGGAGCTTGGGGGGACCTTTGAGTACCGGTGCTTCCTTCGGGGTTGGGGTGGGAGGATCGGAAGCCTTTGGGGTTGGGTTAGAGGACCTCACAACACTGTTCAAATGAAACTTGTGTATTATAACGACCACAGAGTTTCACCATTAAATTCTCTTCTAAAATCTCTTCAAAAATCATCTTTTAAAATGTCTCTATCTGTTTCGCCCAAATAATCCCATAACCTGTCTAAAACGGTTTCGCCCAAATAATCCCTAAACGTAATTCAACGTGTTCCTTTTGTTTGGTATCTCTGCGCTAATGCATTTCAAATTACTAGGAAACTCTTTCCCGCGCTAAAACAATTCATCGCTAAGATGTTTCTTGGAGAATTGTTTCCATGGCCTTTGGCTATTAATATCCTTTGGAGTTCGACCAAAAGAGTTGTTTCCGAGGCAAAGACATTAATGACTTGGATCTATTCCTGGATCATAACATTCGCTGAGAGCGTGCCCAAAACGACAACAATAACATTGACCCCATTAACCACGTGTTCCCCCTTATGACTCTATCGCGTGCCCAAAACAACAACAATAACATTGACCCCATTAACCAGGTGTTCCCCCTTATGACTCTATCGCGTGCCCAAAACAACAACAACAACACTGACCCCATTAACCACGTGTTCTCCCTAATGACTCTATCGCGTGCCCAAAACAACAACAATAACATTGACCCCATTAACCACGTGTTCCCCTTATGACTCTATCGCGTGCCCAAAACAACAACAAGAAGGAAGTGACAAAGTTCCTGTTTTTCCATTCTCACTGACAAAATCCATAAAACCGTCAAATAATCAACACACATAACCATCTATGAAAACAGACATAAATGTGACAAACTTCCTGTTTTTTCATTCTCATTGACAACAAACAGACATAAACTATGTAAAAAAAGTTATAGGTGGCAGCAGGGGTGAGTGATCGGAGTAGCACCCCCATCTCTACTTATATTAATTATCATTTTTTTCCCCTTTAGACCAAGGCACTTCGTATCAAAAAAGTTGTCGTAGAAACTTCGAAAAGGGCTCATTCAATTGGAAATTGGAGTGGTTTATACCCTTTTTAATAGTCAAAAGTAATTGGAAGGCAACTAACACCCCTTCCACGCCCACCATTTCCCCAAACACATACAATAAAAATTTTCAGATAGCCATTTTGTTCAGCGTAGTTGATTTCAATATACAAATTATGTTTTTCAGGAGGACTATCCGCTACATCCCTCAGGGCAAGAGTTGTAAGTTTTGCCCTGGGGGCATATAAGATTTTTATAGATAGCGTTGTCGTAGAAACTTCAAAAAAGGCTCATTCGATTGGATATTCAAAGGGCTGGTGCCCTTTTTAATATTCGAAAGTGATTGGCGGGCAAATAACACCCCTATCACGCCCACCTTTTCCCCAAACACATCCAATCAAAATTTTCAGATAGCCATTTTGTTCGACGTAGTTTTAAGTTCTAGTAATTAGTTCTTTGAGGATGACACCCCTCCCCCCCATAGCCCTAAGGGCAGGGGTTGTAAGTTATGCCCTAGGGGAATATAAGGTTTTTATAGAATGCTTTGTCGTCGAAACTTCAAAAGAGCTCATTCGATTAGAAATTGAAATGGCTAGTGCCCTTTTTAATAGTCGAAAGTGATTGGAAGGCGACTAACACCCTTTTAACGCCCACCATTTCCCCAAACACATCCAATCAAAATTTTGAGATAGCCCTTTTGTTCCACGCAGTTTAAAGTTCAGGAAATTATACCTTTGAGCAGGACACTCCTCCCACAGTTTTCAGGGCAAGAGTTATAAGTTATGCCCTGGGGGCATATAAGGATTTTTTTGAATTCTTTGTTGTGGAAATTTGAAAAAGGCCTCATTCGATTAGAAATTCAAAGGGCTAGTGCCCTTTTTAATAGTTGAAAGTGATTTGAGGGCAACTAGCCTCCTTCTCAGGCCTACCTTTTCCCCAAACATATCTAATCAAAATTTTAGATAGCCATTTTGTTCAACGTAGTTGAAAGTTTTGGAAATTAGGTCTTTAGGGATGAAAACCTCTCTCCCCCACAGCTCTCATGGCAAGGGTTGTAAGTTATGCCCTGGGGACATATAAGGTTTTTATAGAAAGCGATGTTGTAGAAACTTCAACAAGGGCTCATTCATTTGGAAATTGAAAGATCTAGTACCCTTTTCATAGTCGAAAGCAATGGAAGGGAAACTAACCCCCCTCTCACGCCCACCATTTATCCAAACACATCCAATCAATAAGAGAAAACCATTTTATTCAACGTGGTTGAAAGTTCTGAAAATTAGGTCTTTTAAGGTGATAACCCCCTCAGAGCACTCAGTTTAAGGATTGTAAGTTATGCCCTGGGGGCATTTAAGGTTTATATAGAAATTTGTTGTAAAAATTTCAAAAAGGGCTCATTTAATTGGAAATTGAAATTGCCCTTTTTAATAGTCGAAAGTGAGTGGAGAGTTATTAACCCCCCTCTCACGCCCACCATTTCCCCAAGAACATTCAATCAAAGTTTACAGATAGCCATTTTGTTCAACATAGTTGAAAGTTCTGGAAATTATGTATTTAAGGATGACAAACTCCCAGAGCCCAAAGGGCAAAGGTTTTAAGTTATGCCCTGGGGACCTGTAAGGTTTTTATAGATAGAGTTCAAGTAAAAACTTCAAAAGAGGCACATTCAATTGGAAATTGAGGGGGCTAGTACCCTTTTTAATATTCGAAAGTAATTGTAGGGTAACTAACCCCCCTCTCACTTCCACAATTCCCCCAAATACATCCAATCAAAATTTTCAGGTAGCCATTTTGTTCAACGTAGTAGAAAGTTTTGGAAATTAGGACTTTGACGATGACAACCCCCTCCCTCAGCCCTCAGGGCAAGGGTTTTAAGTTATGCCCTGGGGGAATATAAGGTTTTTATTGAAAGCGGTTTCTTAGAAACTTCAAAAGAGCTCATTTGATTGGAAATTGAAAGGGCTAGTGCCTTTTTTATAGTTGAAAGTGATTGGAGAGCGACTAACGGCCCTCTCACGTAGACCATTTCCCCAAACACATCCAATCAAAATTTTGAGATAGCCATTTTGTTTAACGTTGTCGAAAGTTCTGGAAATTAGGTATTAGAAAATGGCAACCACCCTAACAACCCTTAGGGTAAGGGTTGTAATTTTTGCCCTGGGGGCATATAAGGTGTTTTTAGATAGCGTTGTCGTAGACACTCAAAAAGGACTCATGTGATTGGAAATCAAAAGGCCTATTGCCCTTTTTAACAGTCGAAAGTGATTGGGAGGCTTGACATTTTTATAATAAAGATCGATGAGGGTACCAAGCGTGAAACTACCACAAATCAGCATCGGTAAATAAATGAAACCCAAAGCAACAGAAATTACAATAAATAAACGAGTCAAACTCAAAACGAGCAGAAATTAACATAAGTTGAGCTCAAAACCACTATGCCTTCCCAAGGCCAGAACATAATTTGCACTTTACTGAAAAAAAATACAAATGAATGCGCATTGTCAGTTTAATATACATATACTGATATTTAGTAATCAAAATGTTAATATTGTTTGATTTATTAAAGTTATAAAAATAAAAAAAGTTATATTTTTTCAGTAAAGTGCAAATTATGTTCTGGCCTTGGGAAGGCATAGGGGTTTTGAGCCCAACTTATGTTAATTTCTGCTCGTTTTGAGTTTCACTCGGTTATTTATTTTAATTTCTGTTTGTTTTGGGTTTAATTTATTTATCGATGCTGATTTGTGGTAGTTTCACGCTTGGTAGATTATTTCATTTTATTTTTGTTCATTTTTTGTTTATTGGAATTCTTTACTTTTCTTTGAAAAACTTATTTTGTGGAAAATTTTTTTTTAATTAATCTGTAAAAAAAGAACATGGCTTACATTAACATTCTCCACTTAGTGGCTTACATTCATCGGAAAATCTATTCGTCATGTGAGTAGAACCCCCTTATTGACTCCGGTACGTACACCATATATGGGCATAGAGTCCCTAGGGAGAACACCTGTGCTGTCAGTCCGGTACGTACACCATGTATGGGCATGGAATCCCCAGGGAGAGCACGTTTCCGAGAAATGTCTACGGGCAAAGTTTATTAATGTCTTTGGAGTTCTTCCAGGAGAATTGTTTCTGGGTGAAGTTTATTAATGTCTGACAGATGATGTCAAGGTTGATTGATTTGTCATGAAAGAGGAATTATCTCCGGGCGAATGTTTTGATCTTAGAGATGAAGAGATTAGCGTGGGAAAGGGTTTCTTAGTAATTTCAAATGTGACAGCGCAGAGATGCCAAAAACAAAAGGAACACGCTGAAATTACGTTTAGGGGTTATTTGGGCGAAAGCGTTTTAGACATTTTAGGGAATTATTTCGGCGAAACAGTTAGAGACATTTTAAAAGATGATTTTAGAAGAGGTTTTAGAAGAGGATTTGAGGGTGAAACTCTGTGGTCGTTATAATACACAAGTTCCATTTGAACAGTGTCGTGAGGTCCCCTATCCCAACCCCAAAGGGCTCCGATCCCCCTACCCCAACCCCGAAGGAAGCCTCCGGTCCCCAAAGGTCCCCCGGGCTCCCAAAGGGCCCCCCGGCCCCCAAAGGCCCCCCAGGCCCCCCCTCCCCCCATTTTTTTTAAATAATTTTTGAATTTTTTTAATATGGCATTTTTTTAACTTTTTTCACGTGTCTTAAAATGACATGAAATATGCTTACGGCTCTACCAATCGTACTCTATGCTTTTTCATAGACACGAAGCGGCTTTCCCACTGGTACTCTATGGCAGGTTATCGACACTACCTAGTTTATTGCGTGCATTAAATCAGTATTTTTTACGCAGTGGAAGGATAAGCATACAATTCATATCTATAAAAAAGTGAAGATGAATTATTCGACAAAAGTATGTGCACATGAAAAAATCATCGTCGTGTTTAATGCTGACAAGGAGAAATACCTGAACTATGAAACGAGTGCAAGTGGTAACACTATTGGAAATGTATGCATGCGTTGTCATGACAGCGAGAAGTTAGATTTCTTTGGAGTACCCAAGAATTTCAATCGTGTAAACGGCGGATATGCGAGAGTAACATTACCAGAGAAATTAGTGCTCAAAGAGAATGCAAACTTAAAAATAATTGTCGATGATCGGGGACAACTCCTTGCTACTGTTGCTGGTAACACATTACCTGTTGATACATCCTATCATCATCTTTCCGGTATTAGCATTTCAAAGAGAACAAGAAGAAGACAAGCATACTCCTGCAATAATGTCATTAATCATATATTTTGCAATATGCCAAAACTGCTATCGATATAAAAATAATGTGACAATAGACAGTGACATCGCAGACAGAATAAAAAGGACATTAGCAGACAATATCATCAATGAATATAAAGATGAATTGACGGAAAGTGAAGCGCAAGTGTACTAATAATGTATAATAATGTATTTAACATATTTTTATATTAATATTCTACATGTCGTTATTTCATTAAAAATATCTTATGCATTATTTTTTTAAGTGTTCATTATGTTTAGGGTATGCTAGAACGTCAAACGTTCAGAATATCTATTAAAAAGGTCAGAGATGTAAGAAAAAGAATTTTTAGAGATAAAGATACTACTAGCAGGCTCAATTTTTCATAGAAGATAGAAAACTTCAAGATCTCTTCTGAATTTTACCAAAGAACACAATTCATTTCTAATTTCACCAGAGAAAATAAAAAGTTTCCACGGATTATTTTCCATGAAGATAAAAAGTTTCACTTTAATTCTAAATTTTCTTAAATTCAATTCCGACCTTTCTCAAAGAGTCAAATTTAAAGTTCTGTTCCAAATATGTTCCCGGAAGAAGAAAAGTTCAACTTCGATTCTGAATTTTCTCAATGAAAATGAAATAAGTTACTGATCATTTCTATTTTCCCAAAATAATATAAAAATTTTCCACTTCAGTTCAGATTTTTCTCAAACAGATAAAAAAATTTAAAATACTGTTCCAAATTTTTCATAGAAGATAGAAAAGTTCAAGTTCTCTTCTGAATTTTACCAAAGAACATAATTCAATTCTAATTTCTCCAGAGAAAGTAAAAAGCTTCCACGTCAGTTTTAAGTTCAACAAAACATAAAAAATTTAAAGTTCAGTTCTAAATTTTTACATAGAAGATAGGAAAAGTTATACTATGATTGTGGTTATTTTCTATGAAGATAAAAAGTTTCACTTTAATTCTAAATTTTCTTAAATTCAATTTCGACCTTTCTCGAAGAGTCAAATTTAAAGTTCTGTTCCAAATATTTTCCCGGAAGAAGAAAAGTTCAACCTCGATTCTGAATTTTCTCAATGAAAATGAAATAAGTTACTGATCATTTCTATTTTCCCAAAATAATATAAAAATTTTCCAATTCAGTTCAGATTTTTCTCAAACAGATGAAAAAATTTAAAATACTGCTCCAAATTTTTCATAGAAGATAGAAAACTTCACGTTCTCTTCTGAATTTTACCAAAGAACATAATTCAATTCTAATTTCTCCAGAGAAAATAAAAAGCTTCCACGTCAGTTTTAAGTTCACCAAGACATAAAAAATTTAAAGTTCAGTTCTAAATTTTTCCATAGAAGATATGAAAAGTTACACTATGATTGTGATTATTTTCTATGAAGATAAAGAGTTTCACTTTAATTCTAAATTTTCTTAAATTCAGTTCCGACTTTTCTCGAAGAGATGAAAAAATTTATAAACTTCTGTTCCAAATATTTTCCCGGAAGAAGAAAAGTCCCAATACATAAAAAATTTAAAGTTCACTTCTAAATTTTTCCGTAGAAGATAGGAAAAGTTATACTATGATTGTGATTATTTTCCATGAAGATAAAAAGTTTCACTTTAATTCTAAATTATCTTAAATTCAATTCCGACCTTTCTCAAAGAGATGAAAAAATTTAAAGTTCTGTTCCAAATATTTTCCCGGAAGAAGAAAAGTTCAAATTCGATTCTGAATTTTCTCAATGAAAATGAAATAAGTTATTGATCAATTCTATTTTCCCAAAATGATATAAAAAGTTTCCACTTCAGTTCAGATTTTTCTCAAAGAGATGAAAAAATTTAAAATACTGTTCCAAATTTTTCATAGAAGATAGAAAAGTTAAAGTTCTCTTCTGAGTTTTACCAAAGATCACAATTCAATTATAATTTCTCCAGAGAAAATCAAAAGCTTCCTCTTCAGTTTTAAGTTCACCAAGACATAAAAAATTTAAAGTTCAGTTCTATTTTTTTCCATAGAAGATAGGAAAAGTTATACTATGATTGTGATTATTTTCCATGAAGATAAAAAGTTTCACTTTAATTCTAAATTTTCTTAAATTCAGTTCCGACTTTTCTCAAAGAGATGAAAAAATTTAAAGTTCTGTTCCAAATATTTTCCCGGAAGAAGAAAAGTCCCAAGACATAAAAAATTTAAAGTTCACTTCTAAATTTTTCCGCAGAAGATAGGAAAAGTTATACTATGATTGTGATTATTTTCCATGAAGATAAAAAGTTTCACTTTAATTCTAAATTTTCTTAAGTTCAATTCCGACCTTTCTCTAAGAGATGAAAAAATTTAAAGTTCTGTTCCAAATATTTTCCCGGAAGAAGAAAAGTTCAACTTCCATTCTGAATTTTCTCAATGAAAATGAAATAAGTTATTGATCAATTCTATTTTCCTAAAATAATATAAAAAGTTTTCATTTCAGTTCAGATTTTTCTCAAAGAGATGAAAAAATTTAAAATACTGTTCCAAATTTTTCATAGAAGATTGAAAAGTTCAAGTTCTCTTCTGAATTTTACCAAAGAACATAATTCAATTCTAATTTCTCCAGAGAAAATAAAAAGCTTCCACTTCAGTTTTAAGTTCACCAAGACATGAAAAATTTAAAGTTCACTTCTAAATTTTTCCGTAGAAGATAGGAAAAGTTATACTATGATTGTGATTATTTTCTATGAAGATAAAAAGTTTCACTTCGATTCTAAATTTTCTTAAATTCAATTCCGACCTTTCTCAAATAGATGAAAAAATTTAAAGTTCTGTTCTAAATATTTTCCCGGAAGAAGAAAAGTTCAACTTCAATTCTGAATTTTCTCAATGAAAATGAAATAAGTTGTTGATCAATTCTATTTTCCTAAAATAATATAAAATTTTCCACTTCAATTCAGATTTTTCTCAAAGAGATGACAAAATTTAAAATACTGTTCCAAATTTTTCATAGAAGATAGAAAAAGTTATACTTTGATTGTGAATATTCTTCATGAAGATATGGAGCTCCACTTTAATTCTGAGTTTTCTCGAAGAAGTGCAAAATGTACAAGTTCTCTTCTGAATTTTCTTAGAGAAGAGAAAAAAGTTTGCTCAATTCTGAAATTTACCAATGAAAATGAAAAAGCTACCATTTCACGTACGCACGCGTACGTAGGCTAACCTAACCTAACTTAACCTAACCTAACTTAATCTAGCCTAACCTAACCTAATTTAATCTTTTTACCATGCTTAAGTTAGGTTAGGTTAGCTTATCATGAGCGCTCATGATAAGTTAACCTAACCTAGCCTAACTTAAACATGGAGAAATGTTTCTAATTATTTATTAATATTTATTCATACCTAACCTAACCTATTGTTTTTGGTGGTTAGATGAATGAACTGAATTTAAGAAAAATTAGAAATAAAGTGAAACTTTTTATCTTCATGGTAAATAATCACAATCATAGTATAGCCATTCCTATCTTCTATGGAAAAATTTAGAATTGAACTTTAAATTTTTTATGCCTTTGAGAAATTAGGAACTGAAATGGTAGCTTATTCATTTTCATTGGTAAATTTCAGAATTGAGCTAACTTTTCTTCTCTTCTCTAAGAAAATTCAGAAGAGAACTTGTACATTTTGCACTTTTTCGAGAAAACTCAGAATTAAAGTGGAGCTCCATATCTTCATGAAGAATATTCAAAATCAAAGTATAACTTTTCCTATCTTCTATGAAAAATTTGGAACAGTATTTTAAATTTTGTCATCTCTTTGAGAAAAATCTGAATCGAAGTGGAAAATTTTATATTATTTTAGGAAAATAGAATTGATCAATAACTTATTTCATTTTCATTGAGAAAATTCAGAATCGAAGTTGAACTTTTCTTCTTCTGGGAAAATATTTGGAACAGAACTTTAAATTTTTTCATCTCTCTGAGAAAGGTCGGAATTGAATTTAAGAAAATTTAGAATTAAAGTGAAACTTTTTATCTTCATGGTAAATAATCACAATCATAGTTTAACTTTTCCTATCTTCTATGGAAAAATTTAGAACTGAACTTTAAATTTTTTGTTTCTTGGTGAACTTAAAACTGACGTGGAAGCTTTTTATTTTCTCTGGAGAAATTAGAATTGAATTATGTTCTTTGGTAAAATTCAGAAGAGAACTTGAACTTTTCGCAATCAAAGTATAACTTTTCCTATCTTCTATGGAAAATTTGGAACAGTATTTTAAATTTTTTCATTATGTGAAAAGTCGGAACTGAATTTAAGAAAATTTACAATTAAAGTGACTTTTTATCTTCATGGAAAATAATCACAATCATAGTATAACTTTTCCTATCTTCTATGGAAAAATTTAGAACTGAACTTTAAATTTTTTATGTCTTGGTGAACTTAAAACTGAGGTGGAAGCTTTTTATTTTCTCTGGAGAAATTAAAATTGAATTATGTTCTTTGGTAAAATTCAGATTAGAACTTGAACTTTTCTTTCTTCTAAGAAAAATTTGGAACAATATTTAAAATTTTTTCATCTCTTTGAGAAAAATCTGAATTGAAGTGGTAAATTTATATTATTTTGGGAAAATAGAATTGATCAATAACTTATTTCATTTTCATTGAGAAAATTCAGAATCAAAGTTGAACTTTTCTTCTTCCGGGAAAATATTTGGAACAGAACTTTAAATTTTTTCATCTCTTTGAGAAAGGTCGGAATTGAATTTAATAAAATTTAGAATTAAAGTGAAACTTTTTATCTTCATGGAAAATAATCACAATCATAGTATAACTTTTTCTATCTTCTACGGGAAAATTTAGAAGTGAAATTTAAATTTTTTATGTCTTGGGACTTTTCTTCTTTCGGGAAAATATTTGGAACAGAACTTTAAATTTGATCATCTCTTTGAGAAAGGTCGGAATTGAATTTAAGAAAATTTAGAATGAAAGTGAAACTTTTTATCTTCTTAGAAAATAATCACAATCATAGTATAACTTTTCCTATCTTCTATGGAGAAATTTAGAACTGAACTTTAAATTTTTTATGTCATGGTGAACTTAAGACTGAGGTGGAAGCTTTTTATTTTCTCTGGAGAAATTAGAATTGAATTATGTTCTTTGGTAAAATTCAGAAGAGAACTTGAACTTTTCTATCTTCTATGAAAAATTTGGAACAGTATTTTAAATTTTTTATCTGTTCTGAAAATCTGAAAAATCTGAACTGAAGTGGAAAATTTTTATATTATTTTGGGAAAATAGAAATGATCAATAGCTTATTTCATTTTCATTGAGAAAATTCAGAATCGAAGTTGAACTTTTCTTCTTCCGGGAAAATATTTGGAACAGAACTTTAAATTTGACTCTTTGAGAAAGGTCGGAATTGAATTTAAGAAAATTTAGAATTAAAGTGAAACTTTTTATCTTCATGGAAAATAATCACAATCATAGTAAAACTTTTCCTATCTTTTACGGAAAAATTTAGAAGTGAACTTTAAATTTTTTATGTCTTGGTGAACTTAAAACTGAAGTGGAAGCTTTTTATTTTCTCTGGTGAAATTAGAAATGAATTGTGTTCTATGGTAAAATTCAGAAGAGATCTTGAAATTTTCTATCTTCTATGAAAAATTGAGCCTGCTAGTAGTATCTTTATCTCTAAAAAATCTTTTTCTTACATCTCTGACTTTTTTAATAGATATTCTGAACGTTTGACGTTCTAGCATACCCAAAAAATAATGACCACTTAACAAAATAATGCATAAGATATTTTTAATGAAATAACGACATGTAGAATATTAATATAAAAATATGTTAAATACATTATTATAAATTATTAGTACACTCGCGCTTCACTTTCCGTCAATTCATCTTTATATTCATTGATGATATTGTATGCCAATGCCCTTTTTTATTTTGCTAGAGATTTCACTGTCTATTCTCACATTGTGTTTACACAGGTAGCAGTTTTGGCATATTGACAAGATATGATTAATGACATTATTGCAGGAGTATACTTGTCTTCTTCTTGTTCTCTTTAAAATGCTAATACCGGAAAGATGATGATAGGATGTATCAACAGGTAATGTGTTACCAGCAGCAGTAGCAAGGAATTGTCCCCGATCATCGACAATTATTTTTAAGTTTGCATTCTCTTTGAGCACTAATTTCTCTGGTAATGTTACTCTCGCATATCCACCGTTTACACGATTGAAATTCTTGGGTACTCCAAAGAAATCTAACTTCTCGCTGTCATGACAACGCATGCATACATTTCCAATAGTGTTACCACTTGCACTCGTTTCATAGCTCAGGTATTTCTCCTTGTCAGCATTCAACACGACGATGATTTTTTCATGTGCACATACTTTTGTCGGATAATTCATCTTCACTTTTTACAGATATGAATTATGTGTTTTTCCTTCCACTGCGTAAAAAATACTGATTTAATGCACGCAATAAACTAGGTAGTGTCGATAACCTGCCATAGAGTACCAGTGGGAAAGATGCTTCGTGTCTATGAACAAGCACAGAGTGCGATTGGTAGAGCCGTAAGCATATTTCATGTCATTTTAAGATACGTAAAAAAGTTAAAAAAATGCCATGTTAAGAAAATTCAAAAATTATTTTAAAAAAATGTGGGGGGGGGGGAGGGGGAGCCTGGGGGGTCTTTGGGGGCCGGGGGCCATTTGGGAGCCCGGGGGAATTTTGGGGACCGGGGGCTTCCTTCGGGGTTGGGGTAGGGGGATCGGAGCCCTTTTGGGTTGGGGTAGGGGACCTCACGACACTGTTCAAATGGAACTTGTGCATTATAACGACCACAGAGTTTCACCCTCAAATCCTCTTCTAAAACTTCTTCTAAAATCATCTTTTAAAATGTCTCTAACTGTTTCGCCGAAATAATTCCCTAAAATGTCTAAAACGCTTTCGCCCAAATAACCCCTAAACGTAATTTAAGCGTTTTCTTTTTGTTTTTGGCATCTCTGCGCTGTCACATTTGAAATTACAAAGAAACCCTTTCCCGCGCTAATCTCTTTATCTCTAAGATCAAAACATTCGCCCGGAGATAATTCCCCTTTCATGACAAATCAATCAACCTTGACATCATCTGTCAGACATTAATAAACTTCACCCGGAAACAATTCTCCTGGAAGAACTCCAAAGACATTAATAAACTTCGCCCCGGAGACAATTCTCCTTGGAAATACATCAAAGACATTAATAAACTTTGCCTGGAGACATTTCTCGGAAACGCGTTCTCCCTGGGGATTCCTTGCCCATATATGGTGTTCGTAAGGACTGACAGCACAGGTGTTCTCCCTAGGGACTCTATGCCCATATATGGTGTACGTACCGGAGTCAATAAAGGGGGTTCTACTCATTTGAAAATGCCAGAAATTTCAAGTTTAACATCCCAAAACAACCTCAGTGTTGGAGGCAGCGATCTAGCGTTGCCCGCAGTAGAGTCATAAGCGTTTAATGTATTATCTATTATTATTTTTGTTTTTCCTAGAACCATTTCATATTGAATCCGGGGAGGGGAGGTCGTAGATACATCAGAGGATACTCATTCTGTTAGAAATTTAAAATTTTAGTGCCCTTTTTAAGAGTCAAAAATGATTGGGAGGTAACAAGCCCCATATCTTGCTTTTTTTTGCTACACCCCCTCCCCTGTAACATCCAAAGACATCCGATTAAAAATTTTGAGATAAGATTTTGTTTCAAATAGTGCAAAGGCTTAATAAATATGCCTCCGGGGATGAGATGGCTTCGAGAGTCATCGGCCAAAGGCCATGAATAATGCAAATTGGCAGTTATTTAAACATATCATTTAAAATGGAAAAGAGGGGGGGATTGTGCAATATCCAAGCAAAGGCTTAGGGTATTAAGTCGAAACCTCCAGAGAACGTTAAGGAGGATGCTCCAATAAATCATCAGACGCTTTATACAAGGCTTCAAAATTGCGCGTCTGCAATATCTTACAAACTACTAAGGGGATTAAGTTGGACACTCCAACAGTCCATGAAAGTCATGAAATGTTGATTGGGATGTTTAACTGATATATTACAAAATACCCGCATGAAAAATAAATACCCATGGAAAAATGTATCCATTAAAAAAAATTAATTTGGAAAAATGATTCATTTGAAAAATATAACCGAAACAACTTGGAAGTAGACCTCTGTTTATTGATATATTAAAATATTCTCATGAAAAATAGTTACCCATGTTAAAATATATCCATGAAAAAAACCTGGAAAAATGATTCATTGGAATAATATACCCAAAAAAACTGGAAGTAGACCTCTGTTTTACGATATATTAAAAATAACCTAAGGAAAAATAATTTGCCATGGAAAAATATACCATGAAAAAAAAAGGTATTTTAGAAAATGATTCATTTGAAAAATATACCCAAAACAACTTATAAGTAGAGGGCTGTTTATCGATATACTTAAAATATCCTCATGAAAAATCATTATCCACGGAAAAATATATCCATGAAAAAAATATACTTTGGAAAAATGATTCAATTAAAAGATATACCCGTACAACTTAGAAGTAGACCTATGTTTATCAATACATTAAAAATACCCTCATGAAAAACAATTACCTTATTTTACCTTGGATAATGATTCATTTGAACAATATAGCCAAAATAAGTTGGAAGTAGACCTATGTTTATCGATATATTAAAAATAACCTCATTTAAAATAACTTCCCGTTGAAAAACATATTGAATAATATATTTTTAAAGAAATACACATAATTTTTATGGTAATTTTTTTTTAAATAAACCATTTTAGTTATAATTTATGTGTCAATAATTCCTCTATTGTCACAAATGATTTATACATAAGATAGTTCTGAATGTAATAGTCAATTTAAAGAGTGCGGGTTGCTCTTTACTAATATTTTGTTGCACCGAACTGTTTCAACATAAACAAAAATAATATAAACATTTTCATATTTCCGTATTGACCAAATTCTCAGACCACATCTTTAATCATTCTTAAACAATGCTGACAAAAAACCTACTGTTATTGATATTAAATCATTATGAATGTAATTTTATTCTAATACATCTTATTGTTACAATTTTTGTGTCAATAGTTCCTCCCTTGTCAGACAAAAAAAACCTTTTATTGGTATTAAATTATTTTTAAGGGAATTTTTTTATTAAAATACACCTTTTTTTGTAATTTTGTGTCAATAATTTCTCCATTGTCATAAATAAATTAGGCACAAGATAGTTCTGAATATAATTTTCAATTTGAAGGATGCGGGTTGCTCTTTACTAATGTTTTGTTACATCGAACTGTTTGAACATAAAAAAATCAACCTTTTCCTATTTCCGTATTTCCTTGTTGAAATACACCCTTTTCTTATAATTTTTTGTCAATAATTGCTTCATTGTCAGACGAAAAATATCCTGTTATTGGTAATAAATTATTATGAAGGATATTTTTATTGAAATACACCTTTTTATAATTTTTGTGTCAATAATTCCTCCGTTGTCATGAATGATTTAGGCACAAGATAGTTCTGAATATAATATTCAATTTGAAGGATGCGGGTTGCTCTTTACTAATGTTTTGTTACATCGAACTGTTTGAACATAAAAAAATAAACCTTTTCCTATTTCCGTATTTTCTTGTTGAGATACACCCTTTTCTTATAATTTTTTGTCAATAATTGCTTCATTGTCAGACGAAAAATATCCTGTTATTGGTAATAAATTATTATGAAGGATATTTTTGTTGAAATACGCCTTTTTTCTTGTAATTTTTGTGTCAATGATTCCTCCATTGTCATAAATGATTTAGACATAAGATAGTTCTGAATGTAATAGTCAATTTGATGGATGCGATTTGCTCTTTACTAACATTTTGTTGCACCAAAATCAACATAAAAAAAATAATATAGACCTTTTCCTATTTCTGGATATCAAAAGAATGCTTATTATATATTCATCATTTTAAAATTCTTCTTAAACAATGCTGACGAAAAACTTAATGTTATATATATTAAATTATTATGAATGTAATTCTTACTGAAATACACTATTTTTTGTTATAATTTTTATGTCTTTAGTTCCTCCATTGTCAGATAAAAAAAACTTGTAACTGGTATTAAATTATTATGAAGGTAATTTCTACTGAAATACACCTTTTTGTTATAATTTTTGTTTCAATGGTTCCTTCATTTTAAGACGAAAAAACCCTGTTATTAGTGTTAAATTATTATAAAGGTAGTTTTTTTATTGAAATACACCTTTTTTATAATTATCGTGTTAATAACTCTTCCATTGTCATAAATGATTTAGACGTAAGATAGTTGTGAATGTAATAGTCAATTTGAAGGATGCGGGCTGCTCTTTACTAACATTTTGTTACCGAACTTTTTGAAAAAAAATATCAACCTTTTACTACTTCCGTATTTTCGTATTGAAATACACCTTTCTGTTATAATTTTTGTGTGAATAGTTCCTCCATTGTCAGGGAAAAACCCCTCTTATTGGTATTAAATTATTGGAGGTAAGTTATATTCAAATACACCTTTTTGTTATACTGTTTGTGTCAATAATGCCTCCATTGTTATAAATGATTTAGACATCATATAGTTCTGAATGCAATAGTCAATTTCATGGATGCGGGTTGCTCTTTACTAACATTTTGTTAAACCTAATTGTTTGAGCATAAAAAATAAGTAATATAAACCTTTTCCTATTTCCGTATATCAAAAGGATGCTTATTATATATTTCTCATTTTAAAATTCTTCTTAAGCAATGCTGACGACAAACCTACTGTTATTGATATTAAATTATTATGAGTGTAGTTCTTATTGAAATACACCTTTTTTGCTATAAGTTTTGCGTTAATAGTTCATCCATTGCCAGACAAAAAAAAAACCTGTTATTCGTATTAAATTATTATGAAGGTAATTTTTATTGAAATAAACCTTTTTGTTATAGTTTTTGTGTCAATAATTCCTGCATTGTCTTAAATGATTTAGACATTTGATAGTTCTGAATTTAATCCTTATTTGAAGGATGCGGGGAAGGATTTGAAGGATTGAAGGATTACTAACATTTTGTTACACCTAACTGTTTGAACATAAAAAAAATAGTATAAACCTTTTCCTATTTACTTATATCAAAAGGATGCTTATTATATATTTCTCATTTTAAAATTCTTCTTAAGCAATGCTGACGACAAACCTATTGTTATTGATATTAAATTATTATGAATCTAATTCTTATTGAAATATACCTTTTTTTGTTATAATTTTTGTATCAATAGTTTCTCCACTGTATGACGAAAAACCCCCTGTTATTGGTATTAAATTTTTATGAAGGTAACTTTTATTGAAAGACATTATTTTCTTTATTTTTTGTGTCAATAATTTCTCCATTGTCATAAAGGATTTAGACTTAAGATCGTTCTGAATGTAATAGTCAATAGGATGGACGCGGATTGCTGTTTACTAATATTTGCTTACACCGAACTGTTTGAATATAAAAAAAAAAGTAAAAACATTTCTCTATTTCCGTATATCAAAAGGATGCTTATTATATATTTATCAATTTAAAAAATTCCAACTTACATTTTAATTTATATTTTATAACAAGTTAACGTAAGGACATTTAAATTAGATCAAAGCGTACACGGATTGAATTGGTCAAAAATACACAATGCAGAAAACAAGACCTAAATGCTTTTCTCCTATATGCGCGTGCTATAGACATTTTGATAAGGTTAAATCAGGTTACCAGTTTATTAAAAGAGAATAGGGGAAAACTCTTTCTTGTTGCCAAAAACTGGAAATTACAAAAAGAATTATGAAAATCAGGCCTTCCAGAACACCTTATATTAAATACCTAACCCAACTTAACCAACTCTACGCAACATGTTTCCCCAACCCCTCAGCTTCATCGACTTAGTAGATAATAGAGGTAATGTTTCACATGGCGGTGTTGCATTATATTCCTCTCTGTAAAGTAGGTAAAATTCTTTTAACCCTTTTCTCTCTTCGGAAATTTATATAATTATTCTCATTTAAATTAGATAATTTGATGCTCGCCCAGCGTCACAGGTTGTTTTTAGATCTGGTTTCATACCCGAGTAGATTTATCGTCAGAGGCTATTTTTAGTCTCCCATATTTGGTGTAGTATTAGCGTGTAAATATATTCATGGTCGAAATGCACGGTGATGCTCTGGAGGATGTCCAATTGTCTCCCAAATAAGGAGCCCCGGTCGGAATATTGGGGTACTCACTACTAATATTAGCATATATATGTTAAACTGACAATGTAAATTCATGTGTATCATTTTTTTTGGTAATGTACAAATTCTACTTTGGTCTTGATAAAGTATGCGGGTTGTGAGCCTTAATATCTGCTTGTTTTGAGTTTGACTCGTTTTATTTATTGTAATTTCGGTTCGTTTAGAATTTCATTCACTTATTAATTGTGATTATTGGTAGTTTTACGCTTGGTAGATTATTTGATTTTATTTCTGCGTATTTTGGTTTAATGGACTTCTTTACTTTTCTTTGAAAAACTTATTTCTGGAAAAAGCTTATGAATCAACTTTTGTTCGTTTTTTATTGACATAGCCTTTTTCATGGATAAAGAAAATAATATTTTATATCTTTTTGTTTTATTTCTGCAAGAATCCATAGTTTAACTTGCTATTTGTATGTTGGGGAAACTTTTTCAACAGTTTTTAACAGCATACACCCTTTTGAAAATCTTGACACAAATAATATCATTTAATTTAGTTCTATACCTCCTCTAGTTGACTTTAAAAATATAACTTAATACTATTCCCGAAAAATTCTATCTATGCTCTTTGAGAACTTGGATACACTTCCTCTCTTTTGATTTAGTTAAAGTGCCAACTAAATATCCTCAGTTGTTCTTGGGATATTGCTGAGATGTCCTATTGGCAACCATCATATACACATTGCCTTTTGATTTAGTTATAAAGCAACATTTACTTTTAAGGCTTAATGGACAATTTGAATAACTCTGAGGGGGAGGGGTTGACATACCCAATATTCCTAGGGAAATAGCTACTGGACCGTTCAACTATGCTGAACAGAATAGCTGTCTCAAAATTTTTATTGTAAGCGTTTGAAAAATTACGGGCTAAGGAGGAGGGCTGATTGCCCTCCAAACCCCATTTGACTTTTAAAAAGACAACTAGAACTTTGAATTTCCGATCCAATTAGGTCCTTTAAAAGTATCAATAATATTACTAGCTATGATAGAGCAGCGCTGCCTATGATATTGCTTATGTGCCCTTTAGAAAATATCCACGCATATAGTCGTTTCGTTGAATTGAAGTTTTTCCTAAACGTTCCCTAGAAGTTTTACTTTAATACCCTTAATATTATTAGCTATAGTAACCGTAGAGGCAGTATAAAAAGAAAACAAAAGTGTCTTCTGGCTAGTTCAAAATCCGCCAAAACTAACCCAAAAAAGTCTAACTTATTATTTTAAGCCGTTATTGAGACATTGCTTTGTCACTGTCTGACAATCTACATAACCAGAGCTCATTTTGATTTAGTTTAACATCACCCTAAATATTCCTTGGAAGCTTCAATTTAAATAATTAAGCTTCACATTAAAGCTTAATACCATCAACCGTTCCTGAAGCATTTCTGATACGTCCTCTTGACAACCTGTGTGGGAATAGTATGTTTCGATTTAGTTCAATACAGTTTTAATATTGCCCAAATTTTTTGCTCTTAGTACCCTAGGACTTAGTAGCAGTAGTAGTGGTAGCAGCAGTAATAATAACAGTAGTAGTAGTAGTATAAGTAGCAGCACATGCCTATACTGCTTTTATTTCATTTCCATATCTATTAAAATTGCACCTTCGTACTCTCAGGCACAGTTGTAATGGTAGTCACAGTTGTAGCATTAGTAGTACTAGTCGTATAGTAATAGCACCAGTAGTAGCAGTAACAGTAGTATTACAATATTGTCTTTTGGTCAGTTGAACATCCCTCTCATCAAGTTCTGGAAGTTTCAACTTGATACAATTAGTCACTGCTATGACACTGTCGATATGCCATTTTGATAACCTGCATATTTCTTGAATTTTTTATTTCAATACTCCTAGCCTTAAGAATAGTAGTAATGGAGGCAGCAGTTGAAGTAATAGTAGTAGTAAAACTTGTAAATTTAGAAGTGGGAATAGCATTAGCAGTAGCGTGCCTTTTGGTCAATTGATCTTTTCCTTTAAGCATTCTCTGAAAGTTCCAACTTGATACCCAGATCAATTCTTGAGATACACCCTTTTGACAATCTGAATCTATAGAGTATCTTTTGATTCAGTTCAAATTTACCTTCAATATACTTTCAGATTTTCACCTTCATATACTTAGCCATAATAGTACGTGGAGTAATATCAGTATTTATGTTGTCTTAGTAACAGTTGTAATAGCATTATTAGTAACAGCAGTAGCGGGTATTTGTTGTTTTTGGGTCAGTTGATCACCCCCTCATGATACCCCGGAAGTTTCATCATGATACGGTAAGCTGTTCCAAAAATATTGCTGATGTGCCCTTATAAGGGCACATCAGCAATATTTTTGGAACGGCACAACCCGCATACTTTATCAAGACCAAAGTAGAATTTGTACATTACCAAAAAAAAATGATACACATGAATTTAAATTGTCAGTTTAACATATAAGTAGTAAGAGCATATAAGATTTCACGAACACATGCACTTTCACAAGCCTGAGGCATGAATATGTGTGTATATTTTCAAGTAAGTGGGTTACCAGGGGCATTTACCTATTACTATGAACTCTACTTGCCCTACCAAAGAGCATATAAGATTTCACGAACACATGCACTTTCATAAGCCTGAGGCGTTGATATGTGTGTGTATTTTCAAGTAATTGGGTTACCAGGGCCATTTACCTATTACTATGAACTCTACTTGCGCTACCAAAGAGCATATAAGATTTCACGAACACATGCACTTTCACAAGCATTATGACATTCATTTTTTGTGTGTCAGTCGATTAGAGAAAGCTTGGTGCTTAGTCCAATATAATAACTTGATTGGTCGGTTTTTCAAAAAACTTGCAAAGCTATAATGTACTCAATTAAAAAACCTGATATAATGTCCGTACACTACATCCCAATTTTCATTATGTTTTAAGACATTGTTTATAGTACACCATATATTATTAACTTTTGAAAACAATGGATTTGTCAATTTTCAATGTGAGTACACTTTTCATTCTTTTATTTCCCAAAAAAAAAAATTAAAGAAAAACGTTTTACTAGTAAATTCAAATTTCAGAGGGACTTAGCCTCCTCCATAGGTACACACAAGTTATGTTTACAAGTTTTAATTGTTTTGAAAAACAGTTTTTTATCATTCGGAAACAAGCTTTTTCCTAACATGATGTATTTTTCTGGTTTGAATGAAAAGCTTGCGTGTTACAAAGAGTGTGAGAGTTTTTGGGGGTTAAATTTCACAGGCTCTTGCTATAAACGGGATTTGTCTAATTCCGATGTCACGGCGGATGACTTTGGGAAAAAATTAGCGTGGGAGGGGGCCTAGTTGCCCTCCATTTTTTTTTTTGGTTACTTAAAAAGGACATTAGAACTTTTAATTTCCGTTCGAATGAGCCTCCAGATAGGAGCTTTTAACTTCTATAGTAGGGTTCTCTGATGGTGTGATTTTCATTAAAGTTCTATGAGTTTTAGAGGGTGTTTCTCCCTTTTTCGAAAACAAGGCAAATTTTTCTCATGCGCGTAACTTTTGACCGGTATAGCTAAACTTGATGAAACTGATATATTTGAAATCATAAGGATTCGCTCTTTACGCTAAAGTTTTTTATTGTTTAAAAAAAAAATAAAGTTGTGAGACAAGGTCAAACTTTAGCGTAAAGAGCGAGGCGTTGAGGAGGGGGCAGCCCCTTTCATATATGGAATAATTTCTGTTCGTTTTAAGTTTTAATGTCACTCCTTACTTTCAGTTTAAAAAACTTGTTTTTTTTTTATTTAATTTCTGATCGTTTTTTAGTTAATGCAGCTTTTATTTGCATAAAAATACATGTACACACATGTACACACATGTATACACATGTACACTTGTTTTTTTTATTGTTTTTTTTTCTATTACGTATATGTTATTACGTATATGAGGGGAGGGTTCTCCCCTTAGTCAATATCACACTCTTTACGTTAAAAGTCTAAAAAAAAAAAATTTGATTCACAACCCTCTGAATCACAAAGACCATTTTTAATTAGAATAGATAGCTCTTTTGAAAGCACTAAAAAAAAATTGTAGCGTAAAGAGCGAGGTATTGACTTGGGAGAGAACCCCCCTCACATACATTATAATTTCTGTTCGTTTTTATTTAGCAGTATGAAATTAATAATAGGAGCACCTTAATGAGCAATAAACAAGAGGAGGAGGAGGAAAAAATTTGACCTCTTAACCATTTATCCAACAAAATGGAAAAAGGGGTTGTTTTTTTCATGCTAAATTTTGCCTTTTTTTTCAAGGAAGCGGATACGTGCAATAACCCCCCTTCTGAAAAGAAAGCAAGATGGAGCGAATCTGTATTAATGCAAACCGCAAGACCATCAATTATCAAATATGCTGGTAGAATTACACACGATCTGGACCAGCCAACGACCACCCAACTTATAGTGCCAGAGCCCTATCACGCCAGTGTTAGCTCCACGCAAGCTGGAAGGAAGTTGAAGAGAGAATGGACTGCTTCACATAATGCCTATGCCCAGCCTACTGAAGATCGTGAGCTTGACCCCCTTCATGTTTTGCCAAGGAGTTCAGATGTAGAAGCCCAGTCAGAAGTTGTAAGTATATACATAATTTTTTCTTCCCTATTTTCAAAAATAAGGTAAATTTTCTCAGGCGCATAGCTTTTGATGAGTAAAACTTAAATGTGTTTCTAAACTATTCTATAATAATTCTATTTCATTTTCTTTCATTAACCAAATTAGCAGTATATAATGGAATGCTTATAACACTGAAATAGCTTATCATACATTTCTAAAAAACCTTACCTTGTAACTTCTCTCTTCTAACCTAGACGTTTTTCTAATGCAATAATCCAATATTCCTTTAGACAAACTAACTATATGAAAACATACAATTCGCTATTTCACAGATGACAACAAATCTTAAACTGCTATATATTTTGCAGTAAGCTTTTGCGCGCATCCGGTGCTTATCAAATCTCCCATCGTTACATCTGAATTTTAATCCGATTGACAGGTATAATTTGAATTTTAAGTGGGATTCTTGTGACAGGATGTGTATTTCCGATAAGATATATTAACACATCGGAAGAAGGTTTTTAATAATCTCCAATTATGTCTTCACAGTGTTGTCAAGAAACATTATTTGGGGTGAACTCATTTCATTGAAACACTTAGGTGTTTTCGAGAAAGAATTTGAGGCTGTTCTATTTGAACAGTGTTGTGAAGTCCGATATCCCAACTCGAAAGGGTATCGATCCTCCTACCTCGAAGGAAGCTCCCGGTTCCCAAGGGTCCTCACAGAGGGGGGCTCTAAAAAGGACCATCCAGCATTTTAATTGCACTTTAATTGTTGATATGGATGGAGAAAAAAAGTTCTTCTCTCTCTTACAATCATTTATTTAGCCCAGGTCAACCACATCCACAACTTCAAACAAATCCGTTGCCAAAAGACATAGGAAAATTCGGATTGTTGAGAGAGTTACACCACCAACCGCCGACGTATGGGATTCGTGTCCATTAACTGAAGCTGAGGAGCAAGTGTTCATACAGCATACCGCGTCAGTTGAACAATGGTCAAATTTCATTGAGAGTTATATTGAAGAGGGTCAAGCAGTAGAATTGGACCCATATTTTGCATTTTTATTCTAAAAATTTTTGGAATAAAACGATTAGTTTTTTTTATCATTCTCTTGTTCTAACTTAGCCTTCTAAGAATAAGACTACATTTTCCTGACTAAAACAGTATATATATATTTTTTTAACATGTTCAGTTGCCATAATGAAAGACATGTGGCAATGTAACTTTTTTCTTCTTCTTTTAATTGTTCAGGTGGTGGTGGACAATGACTATGAGAAAATGACATAGTTTATTAACTTTATAAAAAATAATGGTTATTTTACATAAAAAATAAAACTTTTTTTTCTACAGATTAAAGATATAGCACCACCACCGACACCGTTGAGTGATGAAGCAAGTGTATTTACAGGACCAATTTTGTCACCACCACCGGAGTTCAGCGATGAAGCTACACTAGTTCTACAGGATATGGAGTGGCATAGGGGTTCCTTAATGATGTTTTTGGGGAAATGGCTAGCCTGGATGACTTAAGCTGTGATATTGACATGCTTGAGGATCCGGAGTGGACAGATAGTTTTATGCGTGAACATTTAGGTGATGCTACTAGTGCATCTGAACCGGGTCCTCATAACGAAATTCCATCACAGGACAATACAGGCTGGCTCGACCAATTGTCCCCAAACACCTTGGAATATGTACTAGGGGACCTCATGCCACATCCCCCCAATGTGATTGAACAGACTGGGAGTGGTGGTGTTATTGACAATTCCCTGTCACCCGCCACCATTCCACTTAATGATATAGATAGTAGTAGTAATACAACAGCAACAGTATCCCCTCTTCCGGATTTTTTTCTGTCCAACTCTGCCTTGCATCACACATTGGTCTACAGCGCCAAATTCGGTGACCCCTTCAACTCTCTAGTGTCGGGGGATATAATAACAGATCCCCTGGCCATTACACATTCATATACTGATAAGATTCGAGCCATTCTTGAACAACAAATGGGGGTTGTGGGGAGTGGGGGTCAGTTTAAAAGCATCAATAGCACTAAAAATATTTTTTTAAATGAAAGTGCGGGTGAGATGTATTCGAAATACTTGCACACAGAGATGTTGGCAATACACCCGCATTTATCAAATTATGGGGAGGTTTTTCTAAATTGGGCTAATAGTATTCAAAGTAAGTGGGAAAATTATAACGAGGGGGTAGTGGATCTGTGGTTTTATTTATTGAAAGTTTAAATGTTAATATTTGTAGGTTTAAAAAGGATTTTATTGTAAGAGGTGGGCATGGGGAGAGGGCAATTGAATTAAAATATCATTCAGATTTAGAGGGGTGTAGGGGGATACAGCGAATCTGTTTCGATACGAGGCTGCAGTGTTTCAAGTATGCATTTTTAATTGCGGCATACAGACCTCTTCGCAATGATGCCACTAAGAAAAAGTTGGATAAAATGGCAGTTAATGGTAGGGAGGGTTCAAAGTTCCCCAAAGTAAATTTTAATTGTTTAAATGGTCAATATCCCGTGACACTAAAAGGAATAGATATTTTTGAGCGGGCTAATGCACATTTAAAGATTGGTGTCACGGTGTTACAGTATGAAACAGAATTTGAAGAGGGTCAGCGTTCCGATAAGAAGGGTGTATTATTTCCAGTGCGGGCTCCTTCAATTGAATCAGTAGAACATTGGGTGTGGCTTCTATACACCCCACCCACAGACTCCGATTCAATTGGTCATTTCAATCCGATTACGGATATTAGTAGGGTTTTAGGTGAGGGTAAAAAGGGGAGGTGTGTGTTATTACTGTCCAACATGTCTCTCAAGATTTCGCTCTGATTTAAATTTAAAGCATCACATGAAACACTGTAAACGTCATGGATACCAGGCTGTGGAGACGGTAAGCGGAGATAGAGCGATCTTACGTTTTAAAAATTTTCAAAACACGCTCCTGCAGAGCAATAAGATCGCTTTGAGACTGCGAAGCTAAGCTGACAGACGTGTGCGATCCGTCAAATTCAAATCGTGTTAAAATACATGAAGCCATAGGGGTCTCTTACGCTCACGCGCAACGAGATTCCAATAATACCATGCAAGTGTTGGAGGTAGTTGAGATGTTGAGTGACGGTGAAGACTGCATGCGCTCGGCATTGGTCAGTCTAATCAAAACAGCGAACGGTGCAATTTCGCGCCTTCGTTATACAAACTATCCTATGCTCCTATCACCAGATGACATAGTGGCCATTAAAAATCGTAAAATGTGTTGGGTTTGCAAGGGAGAATTTGATGATGGTGTTGGGAATGGGGGGAGGAGGAAGGTGATCGACCATGATCATTTGTGGCAGGAAATTACATCGGGAGGGAGTAACTTTAGAGGGGTAGCACACCAGTCATGCAATTTAAACGTTAGACAACAATATTTCGTACCTGTTTTTATACACAATTCCAAT
Organism: Artemia sinica; assembly: GCA_027921565.1. Taxonomy (NCBI): domain Eukaryota; kingdom Metazoa; phylum Arthropoda; class Branchiopoda; order Anostraca; family Artemiidae; genus Artemia; species Artemia sinica. The sequence continues at coordinate 27,096,820 of CM051274.1, read as the reverse complement.
TACGACTTAAAGTTTGTTCTTCCGGCGTTGGCCCGCATTGCCAAGGGAGGAGTTGTAGATGACGCATGGATAGATGGTTCTTTTTCATATAATATCATACCCAAATCATCGGAGAAGCTACTGCTGCTAGAATTCATGTGGAAAACAGTTGACAAGGGTAACACGTGCCTGAATAAAATCCGTTTTTTAGACTCTTTCAGCTTCTTCCCCAAATCTTTAAGTCAATTGATTCAGGTGCAGAAAAGTGACAATTTTGATAGCTTCCCCCTCCTCAAACAGCGCTTCCCGATGATGAAATGTATGATTTATTAACGTGTAAGGGTATATATCCATATGATTATTACAACTCTGGCTCGAGGCTAGATGAGGTGTCACTACCGCCCATTGAAGCTTTTTACAATTCTCTTACTGAGAGTGAGTGCACCACTAGCGACTACGAATTTGCTAAGAGGGTTTGGGCAAAGGGCGGATGTAAAAATGGGTGGGATTATTGTAAACTTTACTTGGCCAGTGACGTACTCACTCTTCTGGATATTGTGTGCAAAAATACGGATAAAATCTATGGGGAATTTGGGTTGGATTTAGGTTATTATTTTTCCACTCCCCATTTGGTGATGGACTTGATACTTAAAATCAGCAAAGAAGAAATAGGTCTGATCGCCGATGTGGATCAGCATCTGTTTGTAGAGAGATCAATGAGGGGTGGGTATGTTTTTCACGGGGATCGTATCATGAAAACTGATCCGAGTGGACAGCACACCGATGAAAAGTCGGACGACGCAGTTTTTTGGATATGAATTCTCTTTACCCATCGGCAATGTCTCACTACTGTTTGCCGTGTGGCAATTATAAATGGCTTGACAATCCCTGTGCTTCGAATTTCCCCGACATTGCCAGTGTTGAGGAGAATGGGGCACAGGGATGGTTTTTTGAAATTGACGGTGAAATACCCATGGAAATCCATGACTCGGTAAAAGACTTTGTTTTTCCGTGCATAAATAGACCGGTGGGTAGGGACTCTCTGAGCCCCTACAATTTATCTTTAGTAGAGGACGGGAGTATGCACTGGGTACCTTCAAAACAAAAACTAATTGCCGATCTCAACCCGAAACAGAATATCGTTGTTCATCACGTGCTATTGAAATGGATGGTGTCCAATGGTTTCAAGGTCACAAAGATTCATAGAGCCCTCCAATTTGATCAAAAGCCATACATGAAAACGTTTATTGACACCTTTGTCAGTAAGCGTTCACAAGCGAAAACGAAAGTTGAAAAAGAAGTCTATAAACTCATTTTGAACTCAGCTTTCGGTAAAATGTGCGAGAGCGTACGACACAGAAGTCGATGTGACATTGTAACCAACCCCAAAGATTGTGCTCGAATCATTGCGGATCCAAACTTCACATCGTTCACAATCATAGACTCCAATATGGTGCTCCTACATCGCAAGAAAAGAAACATTGTATTAAATAAAAATATTGCAGGCGGAAGTGCAATAACTGAAATATCCAAGAAACTCATGTTGTCATTTTATTATAATGTATGCAAGGTACAGTGGCCGATTGAGGGACAAGTTCAAGTGTACTACGGGGACACTGATTCACTCCTGTTAAAAGTCAAAACTGAAAATCTATTGAATGATTTGGAAAATGGCGAGTACATTAGCTCACGAATGGACTACACTAACTGGGACGAATCCCTCTACCCAGAGCTAGTGAAACGCCAGGCCCCAAATCAATTGTTAATGTTAAAATCTGAAACGGGTAGCGATCTGATATCCAGTGGTGTGTTTCCTGGACCGAAGGTATACTGTGTGGAAACGCACGGCAAGGATATCAAACAAGTTTGCAAGGGGGTACCTACACACTTTGTAAAAAATAATTTCGACATGAGTGTGTATAGAAACTGTGTGGAACGTAGTTTAGTGCCAAGGGCGAAAGTCATGGCGATTCGCTCTTTACAATTTAAAAACTACACAGTTAGAGTTGAGAAAAACGCCATGTCTGCCATATCGGACAAAGTCTATGTACTTGAGGATGGTGTGAAGGTACTACCACACGGGCATTATTTAATTTCAGACCGAGTTGAATGTACAGAGTACAGAAAACAGCTCGGTCTAGAAAAATTAACTTAAATTCACTAAAAAAAAAAGTATAAATTGGGTGGGAGGGATTTTTTTGGGTAATTAGGTTTTTTAAAATTCTTTTTTTTTCTTTATCACAATCAATTTTCAATGTGTGTGTGTGTTGTGCAAGGCAGATCAATTTCCACTATTTAATGCCAGCCCCGGCCCGGGCCCGCCGCAGCGGGCCCCGGCGCCCGGCGCTTCCCGGCCCCGGCCGCCGCAGCGGCCGCCCCCGGGGGGGGGGGAGGGGGGACCCCAAAATTTAAAATGTTGTAAGTAAAAGGTATGATATTTCACAGTGTGTGTGCATTAGTCCAATAAATGTTGTATTTTTTTTATAAATAAATAAAAAAAAAAGTGTATTTATTTAAGTGTTTTTTTTTCTAGTGGTTATGTAAATGTTGTATTTTTTATTATAAATAAATTAAAAAAGTGTATTTTTTATGTTCATGTTTAATGTGCCTTTTTCAATGTAGTATTTTTTTTTAAAGTATTGTCACCTTTTTTATGTATATAATAAAAGAAAATATTATTCTCTATTCTTCTTCTCTATTATTATTATTCTTGAACGGAGTAGTAGTAATAGGGAAATTATTTAGTCATTAGACAGCCATAGTCTACAGTTAGTTGTCCAGGTGAACTGTTGAAGGGAACATGTATCAATTTAAAACACCATTCAGATCGTTTCTGTGTGGACCGTCAATGTCGGGCAAAACAACACTCTTAACTAAAATAATTAAAAATTGTGATAAAATGTTTGTGGAAAGGCCGAAAAAAATCTACTATTGCTATAGTATTTGGCAGGAGTCATATGATCAAATAAAAGCAATTGCTGCCACGAGGGGGTTGGTGCAGATACAATTCATACAGGGACTTGATGTTTTCAGCAATATTGAACCAAACTCTTGGCTGATCATTGACGATCTGGCTGAATCTATTGAACAATGGTCCCAGGAAATGCTACAACTGTTCACTGTTCGCTCTCATCATGAACAGATTTCCGTTACTCTGGTTCTACACAATCTCTTTCATCAGAGCAAATGTATGCGAACACTTGCATTGAACTGCACCTACTATATCATCTACAGAGTTGTTCGTGATTCTAGCTCGCTAATAACTCTCAATAAACAAATCTATCCAGGAGCCCCAAATTTCTGCTCTCAGCATACAATCAGGCAACTAATAAACCCTACGGCTACATCCTATTGGATCTTAATCAAAATACACCCGAGGATCTGCGTGTAGTCACAGATATTTTTGACAATGAAATTACAGTATATCTCCCCGTGAACACTAAAAAGACCTATTAGTTGCTATCATGACACTGAAGAAACTACATGAAAATAGACATTTGTTTTCAGTTCTAAGCACTTCAAAACCTCCGCTTAGGAAAGCAATACTCAAGCACGGTATTGACAATGATTTCATTAATCTAATATCCGAACTTTGTTTAAATTTGATCGAGGGTAATGTTCAACTGCCAGAAGTAGTTAAGCAACAGGCAAAGCAACATCGTTCCATTGTACGTACATTGGCCTCTAAAAAGAAAGGAAAGAATTTCAAAAGGAAACGACTTCTTCAGGCGGGCGGTAGCTTTTTCACACTTTTACTGCCAATAATTGCAGGACTTGTAAACAGTTTTCTCTAAAGAGAGAGAGAGAGAATGGCAAAACCCTATAAATTGACTCCAATAGAACTCGCTCTCTCACCCGTCGAACACTTTGAGAACAATCTGAGTAAATTCCTTGACAATGAGAATATTGAGGATGATAAAAAACTGCTTTTACTTCAAGATGCACTTCGCCGAGTGGACAAACACAAGTCCTATCGGTCGAAGCCCACTGCTGCTGCTGCTGACCCCAAAAAAGAATCATCTCCTCAAGAGTCTGCTGCTGCTGGAACACAATTAAAGAAGGAGGAATTGGATTCAATTGTATTGAAAATTGGAAATCTAATGCCCCACTCATATCGTGAACAAAGTAAACGACTCCTAGCCTATCTCTTGGAAAGTGATCACATTCAAGTTGAGAGCAATGGGAAAGGGATTATAATTCAGGGCAAGAGCTATAATCTACTTGATTTAATCTATGATATGGTTACAAATCGTAAAGGACTATCATCATTTGACGCTCATCTATACAACTTTCTAAATAAATTAAACTTCCCCAAAAGTCTTATTGGCAATAGACAAGTTCTAAAAAAATTAAATGAACATGCATCATCATCAACAACATCAACAACATTAAAAAATGAACTTGAAGAAGAAGAAGATTTTAAATCAATTTTGGAAAATACTAGCACACCGCTGATAGCTAGACAAAAGCGAAGACGTATCAAGTCAACGTCACCACCACTTCCACCACCAGCCAGTATACAAAAGGGTAGCGGACGTTACACAACGTGTTTACGTTCAAAATGGTTGAAGTTCTGAAAGGTGTTTATGAAAATATTGGTGAGGCGGGGAGTTTAAGTTCCCCCACCACTCTTTCCAAAGTCACTGGTGTTCACACTAAAAGTGTACAAGACTATCTACAAAATGAATCAAGTTACACTCTGCATAGAAATCATAGACTTCGTGCCAATCAATATCGAAAAACTAAAGCCTTTTACCCATTGCATATAATGCAAGCAGATCTCCTGACTCTAGATGAGCTTCAACGACGTCACAATACACCGTACAAGTACGTCCTACTTGCAATCAGTGTTTATAGTCGCTATGCATATGCAATTCCATGCGATCAAAGAGAGGTGTTGAAGTTGCTCAGGCCATTGAAAGTATTCTCGAACAGGATTCATATAAAAAAATTCAAACGGATCGCGGTAGTGAATTTGTTAATCCCCATGTTGCAAAAGTACTAGAGAAATATAGTACACTGCTCTATCATAGTCACAGTCCTATAAAGGCTGCAATGGCCGAACGATTGATAAGAACTATTCGACTTTTAATTTCAAGATATTGTACATTGAAAAATACACCGGCTTTTATTCATGATCTTGATAAAATCATGTTGATTTATAATCAACGACCTCATCGATCATTGTCCAACTCTACACCAACGGAAGTTCATCATTCTGATCATGATACAATTGACACCTTTCTTAAACAGTATTCCAATGAATCGTCGGCTGTCACGAAGAAGATGAAAAATAAATTCAATGTTGGTGATACCGTTCGAATTAATAGAACAACTAATGTTTTTGAAAAGGGGAATTACTTGTGGTCCACCGAACTTTTTAAAGTGGCAAAAATCCTAGACACTAAACCCATAACTTATCGCCTGCGTGATACCAAAGATGAAGAGATTCTCGGCGGCTTTTATGACTATGAATTGCAAAAAGTTAAAAATGCTAGTGAAATCTATCAAATTGAAAAGATATTAAAGACACGTACTCGCAGGGGTAAGAAACAGTTACTTGTTCGGTGGCTAGGATACAACTCTGATTTTGATTCTTGGATCGGTGTTGAAGATATTGACAATGCCCCATGATTTCTATGTAACATTCATGTCCAACGTTTCCGATCCTCTCTACAATGACTTGAATACGACAAGTGATTTTTGGACAAAACTCTCCCCCGCCATCAAATTTGACGGTGCATATGAAGTGGCTCTTGTCGACTGTATTCTCAAAAATACCTATGACATCCTGAGAAAGGATCGTGTGTATGATATAAAAGTTATACCATTCGATTGGACACTCTTTGTCGACTATGAATGGGTTGAAGCACTTAAATCTACTGAATATCCACATGCCAAATTGAAATATATTGAATATGATAATATGGGAGATTTGTGTCGTACAATCAATAGAAAAATCTCGTATCGTGGGAATGGAAAATTCCATTTTAATTATTCATTGGAACATGATAGGATTTACATTACCTCACCTGTTGACACTGAAATAATTATTCTCAATGATAATCTGAGAGATGTTCTTGGCTTTAAACAGAATATGATCAATGGGAAAAATGCTGGCACCGTTTACGGGATGAATCAAGTTATTTTTGCTGATTATCCACCTGGTTTTGCCTCGGACTCTTGCATATTTCTCTATGCATCCTTTGTGGAAACGTCGAGAGTCGGTAATTCAAATGTCCCCCTCCTACGTGTTCTTGAACGAAAAACAACTCATGAACTTGTTCATCACTATAATATAAAGCATCTTCAGTATGTTCCTGTAAACACTTCGTATTTGGAACTCTGTCAGTTAACACTAAGAAGTGAATTGGGTGATCCTCTAGCAATAACAAAAGGCTTAGCAGTGATTACATGTCATTTTCGACCCATTGTCAACGACAGTACAATCACCTAAAATGAACAATAGGAGAATTCCATTTGTCTGTCCCGATATCGATTGTTATGTTGGTGCTTTGAGTCCACGTCAAATAGGCAATGGATTGGACTACTACAAGGGGCGTACTACAATGTCTGGCTATGGTCTTGGTAGCTGGTTTGCTAGGCTATTTCGTTCTGCACTACCCCTTGCCAGAAAATATCTTGTACCTGCTGCATCAAATTTTGCTGCCTCCACACTACAGGACTGGGGGTCGGGCAAGAATTTCAAGGAGAGTGTTAAGGAAAATATTAGATCTTCAGCAAGAGCCGTTGGTGAGCAACTAAAATCTCGACAAAACGGGGAGGGATTGAAAAGGATGCGTTCACGTCATTCACTCATCAGTCTCCACCCAGGCAGGAAGCAAAGGACATCAACAAGGACTTTGAGGAATAAAACAAGGAAGACCAATAAGCAGAAGAAGAAGAAAAAGATTGTTAGATCAAAGAAGGATTTCTTCTCTTAAGATGACTTATCTCCCTCACAAGGAATCATATCCGTCAATTAGTTCCTCATTGAATCTATTCAATGCTGAAAATGTTGATGTCAGTGTCAAGTATGGCTACTATGAACAATTTCACCCCAACAACCCCTCTCGGAAAATATACACTTTCAAATATTTTCCAATGAAGACTATTTCATTGATTTGTCGTCAACATTTATTGATTTAAATGTTGTGGTGAAGAAAAAGTCAGATAATACAACTCCAAATGCCGGCGATGGTCTCTCCTACGAGAACTGTATTCTACACAACCTATTCAAACAAATTAATGTATTCATTAATGGAACATTGGTGAGCACTAGCAATAATTTATCAAACTATGCAAGTTACATACAATTTATGATGATGACACCAAAGGCATACAAGGAGTTGAGAGGACAATCATTGGGCTATGAATATCGATCAGGTGTTGATACTGACGGTGAGTTGACTACTGCAGTGACCCAGGAGTATCATCTAGTTGGAAAATTAAATCATGAGATATTCAATATATCCCAATGGCTACCCCCCAATGTCAAGATTGACATAAAGTTACAGATGGCCCCATCGAATTTCATTTTGAGAAAAACACTTCCTGCAGCACCCGATGCAAATGTCATTATCACATCGGCAATTCTCCACGTCCGAAAACAACAGGTTATGAGCTCTGTTGCATTGGCAGTGGAAAAACTAAGAGCCAATGGCAACAACATTAAACTTCTTGTTCCCCATACGATCACCAATCAACGTCACATTGCCACCGGCTCTCGTAGCTATAGCGATTCATCATTTATCAATGGAGAAATCCCATCAAAATTGGCTTTGGCCTTTGTGAAGAGTGGGAGTGCCGTTGGATCCTGGACTGAATCCCCCCATGATTTTAATTTTTTCGGTCTATCTAGCCTCGTGTGCAAAGTGAATGGTATTCCACTGTACACTCTATCATTTGACAAAAAATCCTATAGAACTCTGTACGAGTTGACAATGCAATCCCTAGATCATGACTCTCAACTATTTGAAAATGGAATAACCGATTCAATGTTTTCAAAAAATCATGGGGTTATTGTTTTGGATTTGTCAGGCACACAGGATATGAGCATAGTACGAACAGGGAATGTACGTTTAGAGTGTACATTTGCCAATGCTCTGACTGAGAGTATCACGCTAATATCACTGAGTCAATTTGAAACCTATTGGGAAATCACACCCGACGGCAGTGTTCTACTAGACCTAGCACCATGAACACAAACCAAATAATCAACGTATTTAGTATGGATCCATACATGTCCCAGTACAAGTCCTATTGCATACCTTCGGACTTCATTGAAAAAATTCCAAGTGTTAACAATACCCTAATCATTGTTAATAGCAGTCCATCGACTTTGAAGACTGGTCATTGGCTATGCATCTTTCAAACAGCGAAGAATATTGAATTTTTTGATCCTCTTGGCCTATCGTATAAATTTTACGCGCCATACATCAGCAACTTTATTGAAAGCAGGGGGAAAACCATTATTCAAAATCAACGAAGAGTACAGGATTTAACGACTAAGACATGTGGCTTTCATGCACTACTCTTTTTCATATTCAGATGTCGTGGCTACACCTACAAGCAGTTTCTCAACATCTACGTTGACTTACCTCAATTGAACGACTTTCTAGTGGAGAATATACTTACAAGTGTATTTAATATTGATTTTAGTGCCCTAAGAATAAAATGTTCTAAAGATGTATGTGAAATTGTTTATTAATAAAAAAAATTATATACATGATAAAACGACTTTTCTACTCTTTAGATTTCATCCACTACTAGGTATTTGTCAACAACAACTAGTGCAGGTAGATTATCTGAATTCACAGTGTACTGATCCTAATGTACTGCAATGTCAGGGTCACATTTTCTACACTAGAGTGTGACTTCACTCTTGTCATATCTCTTTGTATAGTCAATGATACTATTCTCATTCATTCTATAGAATTCACATGTTTCAATTTGCTTATTTGAAGCAATTTCACAAACAGTGTCCTCAAGTGTCGAATCACATTCCGTCACAGCCAAATAAAAATCAGTGGGCTTATAATCATAACACCCAGTGTCTTCACAACGATGACGTAGAAACCATATTCTTTTGTTGTTCCAACAGCTGAATTGTTGACCCGGTTCCTCCTCCCAGAACAATCTAAAACCACGACGATACCAATCTCGTAGCAATAAACTAAAATCACGGTTAGGATTCTTTCCAATCATACCGGGATATGTACTCTCCCACTGATTACATTTATCATAATGACAATTGGAGCATAGGTGACCTCTAGGATGAGAGTCACACACCTCTTCAAGACAAGAATTACAACCTTTAATTTGTACAGCATATCCTCTATGCAATTTACACGGGTTGCACAATCTACACTTTTCATCATACTCCTCAATCATTGTGCAATTCTCACATAATGATGACCAGCTGCCCAGTGAGTACATACATAACGGACATGTATGGAACATTTTGTCATGTGTTGACACTCTCACTACCATAATGAAACTGAGCTAGCAACAACAAAAATTGTCTGAGATAGAGAGAGAGAGAGGAGTAAATCATCCTTGAGCACCATCTTTCTCACGAAAAAAAGTCCTAAATTTCAAAACTAATGTTTAAAAGCATATCCACAATATCATTTTGCCGTGTCGCGATCAATATATCAATAAATTGTGTAAATGCATTTGGACCACGATGTAGAAGCTTCATACAATAGTCTAATGATGGAGAATCAGTTTTCATTATATCTACAAGCATTCCCCGAGAAAATATCTTCCTTTGAATAGACAACTCAAGAAAATCAACATCTAGAATCAAACGTTTTTCCATAAGAACTAGATTCCTCATGATTCGCTCTTTCTCGAATCTATCCATTTTTTCTAGAGTCCTAACTCTCTCACAACCAACTTCAGACTAACCAGAATTTCTTTTTGTACTCTAGAAAATATACGCTAGTCTACTATAGAAAGAAAAATACCATTGATTTAGAAATATTTTTATTGAACATAATTACAATAATAATAATATTCACTGATGCATTTTGTTCTCATCAATATATTTCGATAGGACATCTAATGCTGACCGAAGTTTATTTATATGGAGAATATTCACTTTTCCAGCAAAACATAGTTGCTCCTCCTGCTTAAACTTGCTTAATGATATCACGTATCTCGCATACATAATGTCCCATTCAAGGCATAGTCTACAGCCAGCGGTTATTTCCACAGCTACATTGGGTACTCGTATATCGTTGCTGCTGCTGCTGTCGGTTCCATCATTAATCTCCAATAGTGTAAATGCATCACTCATTTTTTCTCCACTAATATCCTCTCAAATAAACTATTCTCTCTCTTAATTCAATTCTCTTACTAATATGAATTACAATGAAAATTACTCCTTATATCCGAATCCAACTACTAATCAAGTTAGTGTGACCGCCAGCTCTCTGTTTGACCCCCCCCCCCCCCCAAAAAAAAAATGCGTGTTAGCTCATAAAAAACCCGTCTGCTAAGCCAATATACTATTCATAGTAATAGGTGCTTGACCCTGGTAAGCCATGTATCCGTGAAACTGCACTGGATATTCATGTGTTCGTGAATGTGTTCGTGAAATCTTATATGCTCTTTGGTAGGGCAAGTAGAGTTCATAGTAATAGGTAAATGCCCCTGGTAACCCAATTACTTGAAAATACACACACATATCCATGCCTCAGGCTTGTGAAAGTGCATGTTTTCGTGAAATCTTATATGCTCTTACTACTCATATATATGCTAATATTAGTAGGGAGTACCCCAATATCCCGACCGGGGCTCCTTATTTGGGAGACAATTGGACATCCTCCTGAGCATCACCGTGCATTTCGACCATGAATATATTTACACGCTAACACTACACCAAATATGAGAGACTAAAAATAGCCTCTGACGATAAATCTACTCGGGTAAGAAACCAGATCTAAAAACAACCTGTGACGCTGGGCAAGCATCAAATTATCTAATTTAAATGAGAATAATTATATAAATTTCCGAAGAGAGAAAAGGGTTAAAAGAATTTTACCTACTTTACAGAGAGGAATATAATGCAACACCGCCATGTGAAACAGTACCTCTATTATCTACTAAGTCGATGAAGCTGAGGGGTTGGGGAAACATGTTGCGTAGAGTTGGTTAAGTTGGGTTAGGTATTTAATATAAGGTGTTCTGGAAGGCCTGATTTTCATAATTCTTTTTGTAATTTCCAGTTTTTGGCAACAAGAAAGAGTTTTCCCCTATTCTCTTTTAATAAACTGGTAACCTGACTTAACCTTATCAAAATGTCTATAGCACGCGCATATAGGAGAAAAGCATTTACGTCTTGTTTTCTGCATTGTATATTTTTGACCAATTCAATTCGTGTACGCTTTGATCTAATTTAAATGTCCTTACGTTAACTTGTTATACAATATAAATCAAAATGTTAGTGGGAATTTTTTAAATTGATAAATATATAATAATCATCCTTTTGATATACGGAAATAGAGAAAGGTTTTTATTTTTTTTTTATATTCAAACAGTTCGGTGTAAGCAAATATTACTAAACAGCAATCCGCGTCCATCCTATTGACTATTACATTCAGAACGATCTTAAGTCTAAATCCTTTATGACAATGGAGAAATTATTGACACAAAAAATAAAGAAAATAATGTCTTTCAATAAAAGTTACCTTCATAAAAATTTAATACCAATAACAGGGGTTTTTTCGTCCTACAGTGGAGAAACTATTGATACAAAAATTATAACAAAAAAGGTGTATTTCAATAAGAATTACATTCATAATAATTTAATATCAATAACAATAGGTTTTTCGTCAGCACTGCTTAAGAAGACTTTTTAAATGATAAATATATAATAAGCATCCTTTTGATATAAGTAAATAGGAAAAGGTTTATACTATTTTTCTTATGTTCAAACAGTTAGGTGTAACAAAATGTTAGCAATCCTTCAATCCTTCAAATCCTTCCCCGCATCCTTCAAATAAGGACGTCTAAATCATTTAAGACAATGCAGGAATTATTGACACAAAAACTATAACAAAAAGGTTTATTTCAATAAAAATTACCTTCATAATAATTTAATACGAATAACAGGTTTTTTTTTGTCTAGCAATGGATGAACTATTAACGCAAAACTTATAGCAAAAAAGGTGTATTTCAATAAGAATTACACTCATAATAATTTAATATCAATAACAGTAGGTTTGTCGTCAGCATTGTTTAAGAAGAATTTTAAAATGAGAAATATATAATAAGCATCCTTTTGATATACGGAAATAGGAAAAGGTTTATATTACTTATTTTCTATGCTCAAACAATTAGGTTTAACAAAATGTTAGTAAAGAGCAACCCGCATCCATGAAATTGACTATTGCATTCAGAACTATATGATATCTAAATCATTTATAACAATGGAGGCATTATTGACACAAACAGTATAACAAAAAGGTGTATTTGAATATAACTTACCTCCAATAATTTAATACCAATAAGAGGGGTTTTTCCCTGACAATGGAGGAACTATTCACACAAAAATTATAACAGAAAGGTGTATTTCAATACGAAAATACGGAAGTAGAAAAAGGTTGATATTTTTTTCAAAAAGTTCGGTAACAAAATGTTAGTAAAGAGCAGCCCGCATCCTTCAAATTGACTATTACATTCACAACTATCTTACGTCTAAATCATTTATGACAATGGAAGAGTTATTAACACGATAATTATAAAAAAAGGTGTATTTCAATAAAAAAAATACCTTTATAATAATTTAACACCAATAACAGGGTTTTTTCGTCTTAAAATGGAGGAACCATTGAAACAAAAATTATAACAAAAAGGTGTATTTCAGTAGAAATTACCTTCATAATAATTTAATACCAGTTACAGGTTTTTTTTATCTGACAATGGAGGAACTAAAGACATAAAAATTATAACAAAAAATAGTGTATTTCAGTCAGAATTACATTCATAATAATTTAATACATATAACAGTAAGTTTTTCGTCAGCATTGTTTAAGAAGAATTTTAAAATGATGAATATATAATAAGCATTCTTTTGATATACGGAAATAGGAAAAGGTCTATATTATTTTTTTTATGTTCATTTCGGTGCAACAAAATATTAGTAAAGAGCAACTCGCATCCATCAATTTGACTATTACATTCAGAACTATCTTATGTCTAAATCATTTATGACAATGGAGGAATCATTGACACAAAAATTATAAGAAAAAAGGCGTATTTCAACAAAAATATCCTTCATAATAATTTATTACCAATAACAGGGGATTTTTCGTCTGACAATGAAGCAATTATTGACAAAAAATTATAAGAAAAAGGTGTATTTCAACAAGAAAATACGGAAATAGGAAAAGGTTTATATTATTTTTTTTATGTTCAAACAGTTCGATGTAACAAAACATTAGTAAAGAGCAACCCGCATCCTTCAAATTGAAAATTATATTCAGAACTATCTTATGTCTAAATCATTCATGACAATGGAGGAATTATTAACACAAAAATTATAAAAAGGTGTATTTCAATAAAAATTACCTTCATAATAATTTATTACCAATAACAGGGGATTTTTCGTCTGACAATGAAGGAGCTATTGACACAAAAATTATAAGAAAAAGGTGTATTTCAATAAGGAAATACGGAAATAGGAAAAGGTTGATTTTTTTATGTTCAAACAGTTCGATGTAACAAAACATTAGTAAAGAGCAACCCGCATCCTTCAAATTGAAAATTATATTCAGAACTATCTTATGCCTAAATTATTTATGACAATGGAGAAATTATTGACACAAAATTACAAAAAAAAGGTGTATTTTAATAAAAAATTCCCTTAATAATAATTTAATACCAATAAAAGGTTTTTTTTTGTCTGACAAGGGAGGAACTATTGACACAAAAATTGTAACAATAAGATGTATTAGAATAAAATTACATTCATAATGATTTAATATCAATAACAGTAGGTTTTTTGTCAGCATTGTTTAAGAATGATTAAAGATGTGGTCTGAGAATTTGGTCAATACGGAAATATGAAAATGTTTATATTATTTTTGTTTATGTTGAAACAGTTCGGTGCAACAAAATATTAGTAAAGAGCAACCCGCATTCTTTAAATTGACTATTACATTCAAAACTATCTTATGTATAAATCATTTATGACAATAGAGGAATTATTGACACATAAATTATAACTAAAATGGTTTATTTAAAAAAAAAATTACCATAAAAATTATGTGTATTTCTTTAAAAATATATTATTCAATATATTTTTCAACGGGAAGTTATTTTAAATGAGGTTATTTTTAATATATCGATAAACATAGGTCTACTTCCAAGTTATTTTGGCTATATTTTTCAAATGTATCATTATCCAAGGTAAAATAAGGTAATTGTTTTTCATGAGGATATTTTTAATGTATTGATAAACATAGGTCTACTTCTAAGTTGTACGGGTATATCTTTTAATTGAATCATTTTTCCAAAGTATATTTTTTTTCATGGATATATTTTTCCGTGGATAATGATTTTTCATGAGGAAATTTTAAGTATATCGATAAACAGCCCTCTACTTATAAGTTGTTTTGGGTATATTTTTCAAATGAATCATTTTCTAAAATACCTTTTTTTTCATGGTATATTTTTCCATGGCAAATTATTTTTCCTTAGGTTATTTTTAATATATCGTAAAACAGAGGTCTACTTCCAGTTTGTTTGGGTATATTATTCCAATGAATCATTTTTCCAGGTTTTTTTTTCATGGATATATTTTAACATGGGTAACTATTTTTCATGAGAATATTTTTAATATATCGATAAACAGAGGTCTACTTCCAAGTTGTTTCGGTTATATTTTTCAAATGAATCATTTTTCCAAATTAATTTTTTTCAATGGATACATTTTTCCATGGGTATTTATTTTTCATGCGGATATTTTGTAATATATCAATATACAGAGGTCTACTTCCAAGTTGTTTTGGATATATTTTTCAAATGAATAATGTTTCCAAGATCGGTAAAGTTTGTTTCATGGATACATTTTACCATGGGTAATTATTTTTCATGGAGATATTTTTAATATATCGATAAACAGAGGTCTACTTCCAATTTGTTTTGGATATATTTTTCAAATGAGTAATTTTTTCAAGATATATTTTTTTCATTGACACATTTTTCCATGGGTAATTATTTTATATGAGTGTATTTTTAATATATCGATAAATAGAGGTCTACTTCAAAGTTGCTTTGGTTATACTTTTCAAAGAATCATTTTTCCAAGAATTTTTTTTTCAGGGATATATTTTTTCAAGGGTAATTATTTTTCTGAGGATATTTTTAGTATATCGATAAAGAGAAGTCTACTTCCAATTAGTTTTGGATATACTTTTTCAAATGAATCATTTTCCAAGATAAATTTTTTTCATTGATCTATTTTTCCATGGGTAATTATTTTTCATAAGGATATTTTTAATATATCGATAAACAGCGGTCTAATTCTAAGTTGTTATGGGTATATTTTTCAAATGAATCACTTTTTCATGGTATTTTTTTTCATGGATATATCTTTCCATGGATAATTGTTTTTTATGACGATATTCTTTAAAATATCGAGAAAAAGAGGTTTACTTGCAAGTTGTTTTGTGTATATTTTCAAATGAATCATTTTTCCAAGGTATATTTTATTCATGGATATATTTTTCCATGGATAATTATTCTTCATGAGGATATTTTAAACATATCGATAAACAGAGGTCTACTTCCAAGTTTGTATGGGATATACGTTTCAAATGAATCATTTTTCAAAGGTATTTTTTTCATGGATTTATTTTTCCTTGGGTAAGTTTTTTCATGCGGTTGTTTTTACTATATCGATAAACAGAGGTCTACTTCCAACTTGTTAATGGTATATTTTTCAAATGAATCGTTTTTTCCAATGTTTTATTTTTTGTGTCATGGATATATTTTTCCATCGGTAATTATTTTTCATGAGGATATTTTTAATATATCGATAAACAAAGGTCACCCTCACACTTGTTTTCATATATTTTTCAAATGAATCATTTTCCAAGGTATAGTTCTGGTATATATTTTTCCAAGGTATATCTTAGCATGGCGTGCCATGCTAAATGAACATAAACGAACCTAACTCTGTGCTTGTCTCTCTCATTATATCTTTGTGTCCGAGCGGGTGTGCTGCCATCTATACGGATCGGTAATTATAGATCGGTTATATCGGTAATTATACGGATAGGTAATTATACTGGTGTATTTTAGGTTGGCTGCAGGTACCCGGGGCACTCTCTTTGTCTGTGTGTCTGGGTTGGTTGAACCCAAACGGACCTAGATTAAAACAGTAGAAATAATTTAAACTGGGTAATAGGAAAAAAAGTTTACTGTAGGTATCTGGGGTGCAGAAGGTTGGCTGCGAGTACCCTGGGTATGTAGACCTCTATTTATCGATATATTAAAATATTATCATGAGAAATAATTATCTATGGAAAAATATATCCATGAAAAAAGAATATACCTTTGAAAAACGATTCATTTGAAAAATATACCCATAAAAACTTAGAAGTAGATCTCTGTTTATCCATATATTAAAAAATATACTCGTAGTATATAAAAATCCCTTGGAAAAATATATCCATTAGAAAAGTATACCTTGAAAAATGATTCATTTGAAAAATATATCCAAAACAAGTTGGACGGAGACCTTTGTTTATCGATATATTAAAAATTTCCTCAAGAAAAAATTATTACCCATGGCAAAATATATCCAAGACAAAAAAATAAACCTAGGGAAAAACGATTCATTGGAAAAATACACCAATAACAACTTGGAATTAGACCTCTGTTTATCGATACATTAAATATACTATCATGAGAAATAATTATACATGGAAAAATATATCCATGAAAAAAGAATATAACTTTGAAAAATTATTCATTTTAAAAATAAGCCCATAAGAACTTATATACATAACGATATATTTTTAATTCGAGAAATATATCTAAACCAACTTAGAATTAGACCTCTGTTTATCGATATATTAAAAATATTATCATGAGAAATAATTAAACATGGAAAAATATATCCATAAAAAAAGAATATACCTTTGAAAAAAGGTATATTTTATATTTTAAAAATACCCTCATGAAAAATAATTATCCATGGAAAAATATATCCATGAAAAAAAATATCTTGGATAAATGATTCATTTGAAAAAAATAATCAAACAACTTGGAAGTAGACCACTGTTAATCGATATTTCAAATTTTATCCTTATGTATAATAATTACACATGGAAAGATATGTCCATGAAAAAAAATATATCTCGGAACAATTATTCAATTGAAAACTATATCCGAAACAACTTGGAAGTAGACCTCTATTTATCGATATATTAAAATATCCTCATGAAAAATAATTGCCCTTGGAAAAGTATATCCATGAAAAAAAATGTACCTTGGAATATGATTCATTTGAAAATATACCCAAAACATCTTGGAAGTAAACCTCTGTTTCTCAATATTTAAAAAAATATCGTAATAAAAAATAATTATCCATGGAATGATATATCCATGAAAAAAATATATCTCGGAACTTATTCAATTGAAAACTATATCCGAAACAACTTGGAAGTAGACCTCTATTTATCGATATATTAAAATATCCTCGTGAGAAATAATTGCCCTTGGAACAATATATTCATGAAAAAAAATGTACCTTGGAATATGATTCATTTGAAAAATACAAGCAAAACAACTTAAAAAAATACTTTGGAAAATGATTCATTTGAAAAATATATCCAAGACAACTTGGAAGTAGACCTTGGTTAATAAGATATATTAAAAATATCCTCATGAAAAATAATTACCCATGGAAAAATGTATTCATGAAAAAACAATTGCCCATCTTGAAACAATTTTTCATTTGAAAAATATATCCGAAACAACTTGGATGTAGACCTCTGTTTACCGATATATTAAAAAAATATCCTCATGAAAATTAATTGCCCTTGGAAAAATATACCCATGATCAAAATTTATATTGGAAAACGAATCATTTGAAAAAGTATATATCCAAAAGAACTTGGTAGTAGACTTCTGTTTATCGATATATTAAGAATATCCTCATGAAAATAATTATCCATGGGAAAATATATCCATGAAAAAAAATATCTTGGAAAAATGATTCATTTGAAAAATATAATCAAAACAACTTGGAAGTAGACCTCTGTATATCGATATATCAAAAATACCCTCATGTATATTAATTACCCATGAAAAAATATGTCCATGAAATAAAAAATATCTCGGAACAATCATTTGAAAACTATATCCAAAACAACTTGTAAGTAGACCTCTATTTATCGATATATTAAAAATATCCTCATGAAAAATAATTACCCATGGAAGAATGTATCCATGAAAAAAAAATTACCTATCTTGGAACCATTTTTCATTTGAAAAATATATCCAAAACAACTTGTAAGTAGACCTCTGTGTATCGATATATTAAGAAATATACTCATGAAAAATAATTGCCCTAGGAAAAATATATTCATGAAAAAAAATGTCTTTGAAAAATGATTCATTTGGAAAATATATCAAAAACAACCTGGAAGACCTTTGCTAATAGATATATTAAAAAATATCCTCATGAAAAATAATTATCCATGGAACAACGTATCCATGAAAAATAAGTTTACCTTGGAAAAAAGATTCATCTGAAAAATATAACCAAAACTACTTGGAAGTAAAAATCTGTTTATCGATATATTAAAAATATTCTCGTAAAAAATAATTACGCATGAAAAAATATATTCATGAAAAAAAGTACCTTGGAAAAGTAATTCATTTGAAAAATATGTCCCAAAACAACTTTGAAATAGACCTCTGTTTATCGATATATTAAAAATTTTCTCATAAAAAAAATACCCATGAAAAATATATCCATAAAAAAAAATACTTTGCAAAATGATTCATTTGAATAATATACCCAAAACAACTTGGAATCAGACCTCTGTCTCACGATACATTAAAAATATCCTATCGAAAGATAATTAGCCAAGGAAAATTGTACCATGAAACAAAATAGTATCTTGGAAAAATAATTCAATTAAAAAATATACCCAAAACAACTTGTAAGTAGACCTATGTTTATCGATATAATAAATATATCATCATGAAAAATAATTACTCATAGAAAAATATATCCATAAGAAAATGCACCTTGGAAGAATTATTCATTTGAAAGATATAACCAAAACAAATTGAAAGTAGACCTCTTTTTATCGATATATTTAAAATATCCCAATGTAAAATAATTATCCAATGAAAAATATACCTAAAACAAGAGTTCAAGACGACAGCACTTGAGATGGGTCGCCATCTATACTTTTAAATGTATCCCAATATCGGAAGTTGACCTCTGCTTATCGATAGATTAAAAAATGTCCTCATGAAAAATAATTACACTATTTTACATTGGGAAATGATTCATTTGAAAAATATAACCAAAACAACTTGGAAGCAGACCTATTTTTATCGATATATAAAAATATCCTCATGAAAAATATTCACTGATAGAAAAATATATCCATGAAAAAAATATACCTTGGAAAAATGATTCATTTAAAAATTATAACCAAAACAACTTGGAAGTAGACCTCTGTTTATCGATATGTTTAAAAATATCCTCATGAAAAATAATTACCTTTTTTACATTGGATAATGATTCATTTGAAAAATATAACCAAAACAACTTGGAAGTAGACCTGTGTTTACCGATATATTAAAAATTTCCTCATATAAAATAATTACCCGTGGAAAAATATACCTATTAGTATAATTGAAAAGAAGACAACACTTGTGACGAGTCGCCATATTTTTCTTATTGTTTTTGTGTCAACAGTGCCTCCATTGTAAGACGAAAAACCCCCTGTTATTGGTATCAAATTATTATGAAGGTAATTTTTATTGAAATACACCTTTTTTATATATTTTGTGTCAATAATTCCTCTATTAACATAAAAGATTTATACATAAATAGTTCTGAATGTAATAGTCAATTTTAAGGATGCGGGTTGCTTCTTTTTAACATTTTGTTACACCGAACTGTTTGAACAAAAAAAAATTAAATAAACCTTTTCCATTCTCCGTATTGATCAATTTCTCAGAGCCAATCTTTATTCATTCTTAAACAATAATGACGAAAAACCTACCTTTATTGATATTAAATTATTATGAATGTAATTCTTATTGTTATACACCTTTTTGTTATGATTTTTTCGTCAATAGTTCCACCATTGTCAGACGATAAAACCCCCTGTAATTGGTATTAAATTATTATGAAGGTAATTTTTTATAAATAAAACTTTTTTTTTGTTATAATGTTGGTGTAGATAATTCCTCCATTATCATAAATGACTTAGACATAAGATAGTTCTGAACTTAATAGTCAATTTGAAGGATGCGGGTTACTCTTTACTAACATTTTGTTAAACCGAAGTGTTTGAACATAAAAAAAACATAATATAAACATTTTCCTATTACCGTATTTTCTTATTGAAATACTCTTTTTGTTATAATTTTTGTGTCAATAGTTCTCCATTGTCAGACAAAAAATCCCTGTTATTGGTATTAAATTATTATGAAGGTAAATTTTGATTGAAATACAGCTTTTTTGTTATAATTATTATTGATATTAAATTATTATGAAGGTAATTTTTATTGAAAAACACCTTTTTGTTATAATTTGTGTGTCTATAGTTCCTCCATTGTCAGACAAAAACCCCTGTTATTGGTATTAAATTATTATGAAGGTAAATTTTTATTAAAATACAGCTTTTTTGTTATAATTATTGTTTCATTGTCATGCATGACTTAGACACAAGATATTTCTGAATTTAATAGTCAATTTGAAGGATTTGGCATGCTGTTTACTAACATTTTGTTACACCGAACTGTTCGGACATAAAAACAAATAATATAAACCTTTTCCTATTTCTGTATATCAAAAGGATGCTTATTATATATTTATCATTTTAAAATTCTTCTTAAACAATGCTTACGAAAAACCTTCTCTTATTGATATTAAATTAGTATGAATGTAATTCTAATTGAAATACACCTTTTTTTGTTATTATTTTTGTGTCAATAGTTCCTCCATCGTCAGACGAAAAAAACCCTGTTTTTGGTATTAAATTATTATGAAGATAATTATTTATTGAAATACACCTTTTTCGTTATAATTATTGTGTCAACAATTCCTCCATTGTCATAAATGATTTAGACATAAGATATTTCTGAATTTAATAGTCAATTTGAAGGACACGTTTTGCTCTTTACTAACATTTTATTACATTTTATTACTGCTTGAACATAAAAAAAAAAACAATAATATAGCCCTTTTCCTATTTCCGTATATCAAAACGATGCTTATTATATATTTATCATTTTAAGAAATCCCCACCAACATTTTAATATATATTTTATAACGCGTTTACGTAAAGACATTTAAATTAGATCGAAATGTATTTGGATGGAATCTGTCAAAAATCAACAATGCGGAAAACAAGAGCTAAATGCCTTTCTCTTATATGCATTTGCTATTGAGATTTTGATAAGGTTAAGTCAGGTTACCAGTTTATTAAAAGAGAATAGGGGAAAACTGTTTCATGTTGCCAAAAACTGGAAAGTACAAAAATAATTATGAAAAGCAGGCTGTCCAAAACGCAATATCTTAAATACCTAACTTACCTTAACCAACTCTATGCAACATGCTTCCCCAGCCCCTCAGCTTTATGGACTAAGTGGATAATAGAAGTACTGTTTCACATGGCGTTGCTGCACTACATTCCTCTCTGTAAAGTAGGTCAAATTCTTTTAACCATTTTCTCTCTTCGGAAATTTATATAATTATTCTCATTCGAATTAAATCATTTGATGCTCGCCAAGCGTCACAGGTTAATTTTAGATCTAGTTTCTTAAATGAGTAGATTTATCTTCAGAGGCTATTTTTAGTCTCCCATATTTCGTGTACCATTCACGTGTAAATATATTCATGGTCGGAATATACGGTGATGCTCTGAAGGGTGTCCAATTGTCTCCCAAATAAGTCCCGGTCGGAGTACTGGGGTACAAACTACTAATATTAACTCATCTACGTCTTTATAAATTTTCATTTATTAAAGTTTAAAAAGTTAAAACATTTATAATATATTTTTTCAGTAAATTGCAACTATGTTGTGTCTCTGGACTTTATTTCTGTTTTAGGTTTTTATATGGCTCTTAATTTTTATTCTAACAACTTCATTTTCAGAAGAAAGTTGTTTTCAATTAGTACCAAAACAACCTCATTAAAAATATGTTCCATAATTGTCGAATCCGCCCTATTTATACATTGGTGGCAAATTATGTTGTGCGTAAAATTGACCCAAACCCCTTATTAACTTTCCCACCGTATAAGAATGGAAGATAGTTTGCCAAGAACTGGAACCAAACCTTCATCTCTATCAGAATCAGCCTAATTTGTCTTTAAATTTCCATTTTTGTTATGTTGCTCGTCCTCAGTCAAACTTGTAAATTTCATTTTTACCAGATACAGCCGGGCTAATTCGGGTAATCACACATTAAGATAAGTGGGAAATTAAATATTCAAAAAGAATTTTTTAACTTAAAAAACTTGAAAAACTGCATAGTTTTAACATCAGTGGGTTCTTCAAAGGGAAAAAAATTTTACCCTCTGTAATTGGCCCTATCCTTCTTACAAGGCTAGAAAAGATAGGCAAAACCCTATATTTGGCTCGATTTTTCAATTTGAAAAAAAATTTTTTGCTTTGTTTTAAAGTCTTCATCTTGAAAGAATGTAGCCTTTTCAAGGTGGATCTGAAGAGCCAAGTCAGAATCTAAGCCAAATTTTTTTCCTTCACACAATGTTTTTTGAGTACATAAGATGGGTGAACGTGAAAGAAGGGCCATAGAAAGACTTTCCTGAACCCAACTTGTTGATGTAACTCTATGTAAGTTTTATCGTATGGGGTAACTGTTGAGTGCCATACTTACACATCATATTTCAGTTGTCTTTGAATTCGTATGGTTGTGATTGGTTGATTTTTTTTTCTCTTGTCTGTACCTGTGTGTTGTTTTTCACGGTTTTTGATTGGTCTTACAATTGGCACCCCATATGGTCCGGGCAGTTATAGTTTATAGGTGATAGCATGTAACAATAGGCAACATTTCTTGGTTATCGTCTTAAGTACTTTCTTAACTACTTGCACCGTACTCTTTCTCCGTAGTCATGTAGAAAATACAAACATATTGTACTCGTCCCTTCCACCCACAGGTATTTTTAGAAAATATAAGGTTTTTTTCTATTTATTTTAAGATTATCCTTGCCTTACTGGCCATTGACCATAGTAACAAATCGAAATGAAGCAAAATGTATTTCATAGTTTTTGTACCCTGCAATATTTCTGCTACGTAGTATAATATCCTTTGAATGACTGTCAATACACAACAATGTGATGTCTCAAGAAGCCCTTTGTCTAACCATTACCCTGTTTGGTAGGCTGCTTAAAAAAAAATTTGTAAGTTGCTCTTACTCACTGTTTGTTTTAGGGTAGGTATGTGAAAAAACAAATTATTTTTAGACAACTTACCACATATATTAAGTTTATTGTCGTTACTTTCTGTTCTTCAGTGTTGCCATTCGATAGAGACGGCTCGTAAAAGAAAGTCTTTAACTCTTTGTATCTTATCAAGTCTTCATTGTCAAATTTCTGGATGTTAAATTTCTTTCGCATCTCTCTGAAATGGGAAACAAATAGAAAATATTATTAGAACAAAAATTACTAGGAAGAAAACTCCCATAAGAAAATTTACACACCTTGTTTAGTAAAACTTTCGTGGACTTATCTTTGTTCTTTATTCTTAAGACTCTCTGCTAGGCTCTTACATCAATAAATTATTCAAAATTTCACTTTTTTATTTTAATGAATCCTCCCTCCTCTCTCCAAATGAAAATTATTGTGTTGACATGTCTTACTACTATTTTCAACCTGGAAAATTGTTTATCCTCAAGTTCATTTATTTTCATGTCTCTTCTGGAATTTTTTTTTTCAATTACTTTGTAATGGCTTTTGTTACCGCCGGCAAAAAAATTAGTACCTAGACAATTAAAGGAAGAAAAAGTGAATTAAGAGTGAAATAAGTAAATATTTCACCAGTTGGTACAGCTTTGTGGTTCGGTTTGTTGATAAACTTAAAAAGGCAACTCCACCTGGGATCTCTGACACTTCAACATTTGTCTTTGCAGTGCAATAGCTAGCTTAAGGCTTGCTTGTAATGACGAAGTGTTGCTGATAAGTTTGCTTCAATCTGGCTTCCAGTAATTACCAAATTCCTATCAGCTCTACAGAATTCTTAACAACCCAGAATTCCCCTGTTTTGACACTTATCCTAGTGCTTGCTCTATTAATAAGTTGTCACTGTTTTAATTAGGTAAAGACTATCAACTCTGTTGATTTTTGAATTATCGACTTGGTAGAAGTGATAAAAGACTTGAGAGTCAAGCCATGGCTAATTAGAGTAAAGCCAAGACAGATAGTCTCAGTGAAATGAGGCTTTTTTAGGGCTCTATTTGTATTATTTGACTTTTTTGCTTTTATTTGTATATTTTTGACATCATTATTGTTGATAATGCCCCAATTGTCATAATAGACAGCAGCCCTGTTACCCTTGACTCAATTATAGTGTGAGGATTTTGGCTTAAAAAGTTGTAAGTCCTGATGAGACCACCAAGTTGTTGGTATTAAGGAGTCGAACAATTTTCGGTGAAAAAATTGTTTGAACGCCTTTGAAACCATGGGTTTTGTAACCAATACGGCTCAATGTTGGAAAGACTCAGATCAGCTGCCTCAATTACTATAATAGCTGTGAATCAATCAGTATACTTCCTATTTCAGATATAGCAGTTAGTGGTTTAAGGTAAAGTTTAAGCTTAGCTCTAGTTAAAATCTAACATTAATCAGAAATAGAAAAAGTAGTGTATTCATCCTAGCTGAGGAGGTTACTGGTTTGAATGAATTCGTCAGAGGTCCAAGCTGATGAGAGAATCAAACAAGAAACAATGGCTTTCAAAAATCTAAGCCTATCAACTATTCACTAGGTTTGTGTTTTCAGCAAGATGTCCTTTCCCAAGAAAAGTCTCTGTTTGGGAGGCTATGTATACAGTAAACCAGTTTATCCTTCAGGAAAAACAATAGTTCACTTGCTTAGGATCTAATTACATGGCTTCAAACTGCATAAGAGGCAGATGATGTCTTCTATACAGTGGACAGCATTACCCTTGAGAATGCCTCTAATCCAAGACAGATTAGGAAGAGCAGGTTCTTTAGTGCCCAGGCTGTAGCAGAAAGTATGCTGCAAACCCTGAGGATTTTCCGATACTCATTGAGAAGAAGGTTCTTACTCATTGCTTGCTTATTCACCAAGCATATTCCCATAAGGACTAATGCTGAGGTCTTTAAAAGAGGAATTCAAATTCATGAAAATATGATCTAAATACATGTCAATTCCCACCACTGACACCCAAGTCCCATCCAATTAATAGTTATGACATGGAGTAAATGGCCTTGTTTGAAGGTGTTTCAAGGCCGATGTCATATTTTAACCTTGTTCTAACCTCCTTGTGCTAACTGTTTTCAGTTAGCACAATGCCTCATAATTTGAAAAATGCCGCCTTTAGACTGGACAACACGATTGGTACCGTTAATACAGGAGAACCAAGCTTTTCTATAACTATTTCTTCAGAGAAACCACTAGCCCTGTCAAGGTTGAAAGGAAGCGGAAAGGAAAGGAACCCAGTACCTAGCTTAGAAGTTTCTAAGGATAAGTTCAAGAGACAGAGGTTAGCCAATTCACAGTATTTCCGTATATCAGACCAGGGTTCTCTTACAGTATTTCAGTTGACGGTTTGGGGATTTAATCAAATCTTAAAGAAATGAATAACAAAATATTAATGTTTATATGCACCTGAATATTTCTTTAAATTTCTTAAAAGAGGATATTGTTGTTAACGGTTTGAAAGGATACCAAAAAGCCCGTCGGGATAGAGTTGGTTACAACGAGTGGCGGGCAGGTGATACTTGCAGAAATCAAACCTAACCCACGGGGGGAATTGGATATTGGTGAAGTGAATATAAAGCTTCTTGGTAGTGATAGGGGGCTTAACATTCCTCATTTTTGTGCACCAAAGACAAATAGCTTCTCATTGAGTCAATTCAAACTGATTGTTGGTGCGTTTGGACCTATGATACCATCCACAGTACAAAATGCTGGACACTGTACCGCCTGAAAATTCAATTGCAACCACACATGGAGCTCAAGATTAAGACATCTTTCTAAGGGTTAGAGGGACTTCAAAAGATTTAATTGCCCGACTAAAACTGTTGATCTTACTTTTCCATCATCAAATATTGTAGATAGTGTAGAAATCCAGAAACCATGTGACTTCAATTCTGACTATGAATTCATCTCCTTAGCACTGGAGATGAACCCTGTAAAGTCAGGGTATAAGCCAACAAAAAAAAATTTTAACTTCAGAGACAGCCTGTGGATTTCTAGGATGCAAGATTCAGAGCATATCGATTCAGATGTTGAGATAAGTAAATATTGTGTTTAACCTTTATCTAATGCTATCACTCTTTGCAATAATTTTAACATCGAAGATATCTAAGATGGAACAGCAAATGTCAGAGAGCCGACCATGGGAAGAAGAAGGCCAAAACAATTTTTTTTAAAATCCCTCAATCGAGAATAAAATTGTTTTTAATTCAGCGACAGCACAATTCAAAAAGATACTAGTCTGAGTCCCAGGAGGGAGAGAGAAGGCTCATTGAGGATAATTTGGGCCATAACACCCCTGCATGCAATTTGTGGAGAAACCCCATGTTTTCCAGGTACGAAAAGAACGCATCCCATCCCTGGCAAAGTGCAGTTTGGAAGCAGGACGGAATCCTCGAGTGATGGAAAACTTTATCTCTTCGTAAATATTTTTTTTTGAAAGGAGAGGTGTCAGCAAATAATGCACCCCATCAACTCACTCATAAAATGGATCCAGTTCCCTTTCCCCATTTTAGCTTTCAAAAAGTTAGCGCAATGTCTCAAATCTCATTACTGGTGAAACTGGCCCAGACGGAATTCACAGATTGATTTTGAAAAACCCGTCTGATAATTTCACTGAAATATTGACAGAGCTATTCAACCGATCAGTCACAGAGTCATCAATCCCATATGAGTAGAGAAGAGCAACAAAGATTCTACTACTGATGAAGGACTACTACATATGCCGTGTTTAGACGGAAGCATTTTATAAAACATTGTTCTGAAGAAGGAAAAGTAGTCCATGTAATACTTTTGGAAACGGATTCAATATTTTATGAAGTAGATACAGGACAATTAGTTGGAAAGTTGCCAGTACTGAGCTCACAAGACTAACTGTTAAATTGGATCCACCTATTATTGGTAGATAGGAACCTCCAATCCTCTGTGGAGGATCGTCACTTAGGGTTTAAAGAAAAAGCCGTTGAAGTTAAACTCCCTCAATGGGACAGTGGTCAATGCTTGACTGCTGTTATTTCTAATATTTTAATCTCTGTCCGCATTAAATGTAAAAACAAATTTCAAATGAAAGTGAAGAGCAACAGTACAACTTAAGGCGAGCAGAAATTATTTTGCATAAAAAGGGGGTTGCCCCCTCCTCAATACCTCACTTTTCACCCTTAAGTTTTATAGAACTGTTAAGAAAGCTTCTTATTTTAGTTAAATGACCCTTATGTTTTATGAGTTGTTCTTGAGAAATTTGGACAAAAAGTTGAATTTTACCGTAAATAGTGAAGTATTGAAGAGGGGCTAACCCCCCTGAAATATGTAATAATTTTCT
Source organism: Artemia sinica (assembly GCA_027921565.1). Lineage (NCBI taxonomy): Eukaryota > Metazoa > Arthropoda > Branchiopoda > Anostraca > Artemiidae > Artemia > Artemia sinica. The sequence continues at coordinate 27,068,853 of CM051274.1, read as the reverse complement.
GTTAGTTATAATTTTTAATGATGCTCCTTGCTTTCAGCTGAAAAAACTTGTTTTTTTTTCAAGTAGCTTCTGGGGTAGAAAAATTGATGGAGACTTGACAGTTAAATTAGACGACGATTCATCTAGGACCTCCAGAGGAATTAGTGAAATGATTATCCATAAGGTCAATGTCACAGAAAGATAAAGAGTCCCCAATGTATTGATCAGCCTTATCTTCCTGGAAAACATGGCGGAATATCCGACCTACACCCAAGTGTGTACAGATGGCTTAAAGATTGAGAAAACGTGCAGTTGTTCAGTTGTTATACCTTGAAAATATAATTATACATTTATCAAGAAAAGGTGCGTCAGTTTTACTTATTTGAGTGCCTGCACACTGTTGGATAGCAAGTAATGAGTGAAGAGCAAGTAATGAGTGAAGAGCATTTCAACTGTATCCCATCACTTTTACCTATATTACTGGTTCCAAATTCCTGTCTTCAATCAGTTCAAAATGTTTGATGAAGAAGAGGATTGGCTCCATTTTTCTCATACTCAGCTTCTAGATCTGTACAATAATAAAAAACCTTCGAAAGAGATACACTTCCAATCCCATATTTTTTCAATGGCCTACCTGTTTCGCCTCAGACGAAATAGGCACATCCCTTATCTTTCCATAGTACCTATTTCGTCTCAGAAGTGGCGTTGTAAAGATGAACCCTATCATTTATTGTTGGATTATCGTCCCTTTCCCTAATTAAATAAAAAAAACAAGATTTTTTAAATGAAAGTAAGGAACGAGGTTAAAACTTAAAACAAAACAGAAATTATTCCTTATATGAAAGGGGCTATCCCCTCCTCAACGCCTCGCTCTTTACGCTAAAGTTTTTTATTGTTTGAAAAATAGAGTTGTGAGAAAGTCAAACTTTAGCGTAAAGAGCGAGGCGTTGAGTAAAGAGCAAGGAGGGGACAGCCTGTGTTTTACCTGTGTTCTTATATTTGAATAATCATTTTTAGGAAAGGTTAATGAAATGAAAAGAGTATGTTTTGTTTTCTTAGCCTCAGTTGTCACATAAAAATTTGCAACTAGTATAAAATTTAGGTGACTCTTAAATGCATGCATGATTTGTTCTTTATCAAGTGATTAAATTTTAAAAAGATGAATTTTTCAACTGAAAGTAAGGAGCAGTATTAAAACTTATAACGAACAGAAATTATTCCGTATATGAGGCTGACTGCCCACTCCTAAGCACCCCTATCTTGACGCTAAAGTTTTTGAAGTACTTTTAAAAAAAGGTTCTGATTCCAATTGCACGGCCCTTGTGTTTCAGGAATCATTCTTAAAGAATTGGGAAAAAAGGTTAAGCTTTAGCGTAAAGAGTGGTGTATTGAGAGGACTAAAAGCTTTGTTTTTATTTCCGATCGTTTTTCGAATAGTCCCAGGAAAATTCCCCCCTCCATTGACAGTCTCCCCCACAAAAAATTCTTCCATAGAAAGTTCTTCCCATGTAAAATTTTCCCCCCAGGAAATTACTCCAGGACAATTCGATCTGCACTGCGAATTTCCCCCCCCCCTCCTCAACCCCCAAAAACTTCAAAAAAATCATTTTCTTTGCAAAAATTTCCATTTAAGACAGTCAATCATCAGCATAATATAATTTTAAGATATTTTTACATTCCCAACTTATTTCATGTTTTCCCATCAAAGCAAAGCAAACCCTTCCAGCAAAGGTAATCTAAGAAAATCTTTCTGTCGAGGTGTTTGAAAGAGGATGTAACAAAGGCCTCATAAGTAGAAAATGATACAATTACCAGGACTAGTGGCATTTCATTATTTGGGTTGGAACCGTGAAGCCTCTGATAAAAAAAATCGAATAAACTATAAAGAAAGGAACTGAAAAATAAGAGTCAATGCATTTGTGACTTTCAATTTCGCTTTTCCATTCTAAAAATATACTTTTTTTGCTACCATATTTTCTTTTGATTCTATTTTCATTCAAAAATTTTAAAAACTTCATTATTTTTTTTTCCATGGATTTATTTTGAAACTTTTATCCAGATCGTTATGGTCCCAAGACAGGATTCGGCCTATTCTACAGTGAGTCAGGACTTACCTCATTATTGATTTGACTTATTCCCTAGCCTGAACTGGGCTCATTTTTGTACCACTTCAGAATTTATCTTGCATTGCCACCAAGCTTTAGCACCGATCACATTTATGCCCTTGAATCATATTGATATAAAAAAGGGTTCTTATTGTTTAATGAGGGAAACAGTGTTTTGCGAGTTGTTCTTAAAAAATTAGGGCAGAATTCAAACTTTAGTGTAAAGAGCTAGGTATTGACCATCTCGCAAACTTTATTGGGTAAGACTAAACTTAATTAAACTTACATATTTGAAATGAGCATAAAAATTCAATTCTTTTGATATATCTACTGGTATGAAAACTTTGTTTTTTAGAGTTTCAGTTACTATTGAGCCGGGTCGCTCCTTACTTACAGTTTGTCACCACGAACTGTCTGATGAGTTCATTCCCTCTATCCTTAGACCATCAATTTTAAGCTCACATTTCTAACATAAGTTCTACATAAAAAAAAATCTTGGCGTAAAAACAGGAAGTGGTAAGGGGAAAATAATTCTTGGGAGATTGCACCCTTTACTACGGCAACGTTATTGCCCTGGCTCTGATCACTGCTCGTTTAAGCTAACTCTGAGCTATTCAGCATTAGCTAGTAGTCAACGCTATTGTTAGCTAGCTAGTTAGCTAGCTGACCCTGATTTTAGGGTCTGCCTTTACTGGGCTTTTTTCACGATATCTGAACGAAAAGCTTAATTTGCATCAAGAAAGCTGATTAGGCTAGGGTTAGGCTGTCACGAGTTTGTGATTCTGTTATACATTGAGTTTCAATAAGTGAACTACCTATAGGCAAACGGACCTCTCTCTTCTAATATTGGTTTTCTTCCTTGTAAGACGTCATCTTGGTTGAGAACGTTGAAGATCCAAAATTTCATATTAATTGGAATTGGAGCTTCTTCCCATATTGGATATAAAGTAGATCCTTCTACTATTAGAGTTTCCTAAAAAGAAGAAAAATTAAAGAAAGAGTGTGCATGTTCTTTAAACCCATTGTTTTGTGACTAAAGTATTTAGGGAACTGAAATGAATTTTATATGCGGCACTTGAAAAAGATTTTGACTGGGTTGGAAATGCACTGTTAATAAAACAGCATTGAAGAATTGGCACTCAGGTAAATAAATAAAAACAAAATGGAAAGGGAAAGCTCAAAACTTGCACAAAATTTATGCTTGTATAGCAATCTTCAGTATACATGAGTGCAATTTTTCAAGGGGGGGGGGCTAGCAGGCTACCAGAACATCATAGACCGATGTTTAATAGCTCATATTAAAGCTATTTATTCTATCTATGTTTTTCGAATAAATTTTACCATCTGCAAGTGCCAAATGGCACTAGAAATGACACTTTTGTTGCCATGTATCAGGAGGAAAAGCTGGGGCTTGTGGGCTACCAGAAATTCTTAGAGAGATGTTTATGGCTCATTTGAAAGCTTTTGCTCATATCTACGTTCATTTTATCAGTTCTACCATCCGTAAGTGACATATAGCACTAAAACGGCACTTTTGGCGACCCTTCTTAAAAGCTTACAAGTATAAAACGGTACCATTGCAATAATGATGGTCCAAAAATCTTTTTTAGAAAAATAGTTACTTTTTCCTAACTGTCGAGTTTGTCCACCTTCAAAGATCGTGTATTTTGTACCATTCTGTGTAGCATACCAGTTTGTGTAGCATGGATTTCTCGGAATTATTTGAAAAACACTCAGAAATTAAATTAAAAAAAGTTTTTTTCAACTGAAAGTAGGGAGCGACATCAAATCTTAAAACGAACCGATATTGTTCCGTATATGGAAGGGCTGCCCCCCCCCCCTTGAAGAAAAATAAAAGAGGATGATTGCAATGTTGCTTCTACATTAAATTTAAATTAAAAACGGGCAAAGTCTATCTAAATTATGTCAAAAAAAATAATAATAAACCAACTAATTATATATCCCTGTGTTTGTAGGATTATAGAAAACCAGCGCTTTACTGAAAACAAAAAAAAACAATATAAGAGTTTTGGTACAGGAAAAGAAAACCGATTAAAGACACTTTTGACAGTATAAAAATAAAGCATTTTAGGATTCTTGTGTAATTTATCTTTCCGTTTAATTTGGTAACACTTTTAAACAATGGTTCAGTCCAATGATTGGCTCTCGTTTTGGTTCTGAAAAGGACGTGTTCGTCCTTCAGTTTGTAGGCAAGTTCGAAGTGAAATCATCTTGATAGTATTTGGACTGTAGACTAGCTCTAAAAATTTTTATCGTAGCTTGAAATTCTCTGTTGTATAGAGAGAAATAACCGGATTTCCAGTGTGCACATTAGGGCTTATTTGATTTTCATCAGGGGTACCGCTATAGCGTTCCCTATAGTAAAGACCATACGGCTATAATGTTTTATCATTATTAATTTAAAAAACTATTTCCACAAAATAAGTTTTTCAAAGAAAAGTAAAGAACTCCATTAAACAAACAATGAGCAAAAATAAAATAAAATAATCTACCAAGCGTGAAACTACCACAAATCAGCATCGATAAATAAATGAAACCCAAAACAAACAGAGATTACAATAATTAACCGAGTCAAACTGAAAACGAGCAGAAATTAACATAAGCTGTGCGCAAAACCCCTATGCCTTCCCAAGGCCAGAACAAAATTTGCACTTTACTGAAAAAATATAAATGCTTTTACTTTTATAACTTTAATAAATCAAATAATATTAACATTTTGATTGCTAAATATCAGTATATGTATATTAAATTGACAATGCACATTCATTTGTATTTTTTCAGTAAAGTGCAAATTTTGTTCTGGCCTTGGGAAGGCATAGGGGTTTTGCGCCCAACTTATGTTAATTTCTTCTTTATTTTACTTTGAGTCGGTTAATTATTGTAATTTCTGTTTGTCTTGGGTTTCATTTATTTATCGATGCTGATTTGTGGTAGTTTCACGCTTGGTAGATTATTTGATTTTTTTTTGCTCATTTTTTGTTTAATGGAGTTCTTTACTTTTCTTTGAAAAACCTATTTTGTGGAAAAAGTTTTTTTAAATTAATTCCTGTTCGTTCTATATTGGCATAGTCTTTTCAGGGAAAAAGAAAATAATACTTTAAATCTTTTCGTTTTTTTAAGACTTTATAGTTTGGCCTGCTATTTGTATTCTGGAGAAAAAGTTTCAGCAATTTTTAACAACACACACCCTTTTAAAAATCTGGACACAAATAGCACTGATTAATTTAGTTTCATACCTGCTCTAGTTGACCAGAAATGGAAAACTTGATACCATTCGCAAAAAAAATCTGTTTATTTTCTTTGCTGGCTTGGATACACTTGCGCTATTTTGATTTGGTTAAATTTTAAGAGCAGTAATAGGAGGGTTGGCGTGGGAGGGTGGGAGTGGAAGGGGGATTAGTTGCCCTCCAATCACTTTTGACTATTAAAAAGGGCATCAGCCCTTTCTATTTTCAATCTAATGAGCCCTTTTCGAAGTTCCCACGACAACTCCTTCGATACGAAGTGCCCTGGTCTATACAACAACAACAACAAAAAATAATACATTAGACCCACTTTGATCTTTATTATAAAAATGTCAAGCCTTCCAATCACTTTTGACTATTAAAAAGGGCACTAGACCTTTCGATTTCCAATCGAATGAGCCCTTTTGGAAACTGCAACGCTTTCCATAAACACCTTATATGCCCCCAGGGCATAAATTACAACCCTTACCCTAAGGTCTGTTAGGGTGGTTTTCATGCTCTGAGACCGAATTTCCAGAACTTTCAACTACGTTAAACAATATGGCTATCTCAAAATTTTGATAGGATGAGTTTGGGGAAATGGTGGGCGTGAGAGGGGTGTTTGTCCCCTTTCAATCACTTTCGACTATTAAAAAGGGCACAAGCCACTCCAGTTTCTAATTGAATGAGCGCTTTTCGAAGTTTCTACGACAACTTCGATACGAAGTGCCCTGCTCTAAAGGAAAAAATTAATAAATAATACATTGTGCCAAAATTGCTCTTATATGCCCCCAGGGCATAACTTAAAACGCTTTCCTTAAGGGTTGTGAGGGAGTGTCCTCCTCTTTACTTAGTCCTCCTCGTTTCTTGTCTCGTTCTCGAGTGTCCCCGTTCCTTACTTAGGCAGTGTGATCGTGCTGCCCATGATTTATACAACAACTTTCTATATAAACCTAATATACAACCAGGGCATAACTTACGACCCTTGCACTGAGGGCTCTGAGGGGGTTATCATCCTAAAAGACCTAATTTTCAGAATGTTCAACTACGTTGAACAAAATGGATATCTCAAAATTTTGATTGGATGTGTTTTGGTAAATGGTGGGCGTGAGAGGGGCGTCAGTCGCTATCCAATCACTTTCAACTATTAAAAAAGGCACTAGCCCTTTCAATTTCCAATTGAATGAGCCCTTTTGAAGTTTCTACGACAACACTTTCAATAAAAACTTTATATGCCCCAGGGCAAAACTTACAACCCTTGCCCTGAGGGCTTTGGGGGGAGGGGTTGTCATCCTTAAGGAGCTAATTTCCAAAACTTTCAACTAAGTTGAATAAAATGGTTATCTAAAAATTTTGATTGGATGTGTTTGAGGACAAGGTGGGCGTTAGAGGAGGGTTGCCCTCAAATCACTTTCGACTATCAAAAAGGGTACTATCCCTTTGAATTTCAAATCGAATGAGCCCTTTTTCAAGTTTCTACGTCAAATATTTCAATAAAAACCTTATATGTCCCCAGGGTATAACTTATAATCCTTGCCCTTAGGGTTGTGGGGGACTGTCCTCCTCAAAAATATATTTTCTATCTGGAAATCAACTACTCTGAACAAAATGGCTATCTCAAAATTTTTATTGGATATGTTTGGGGAAATGATGGGCGTGGGGGGGGGGCTAGTTGTCCTCCAATCACTTTCATTTATTAAAAAGCGCATTAGCCCTTTGAATTTCCAATCGAATGAGCTTTTTTTGAAGTTTCTACGACAACACCTTCTTTAAAAACCTTATATTCCACCAGGGCATAACTTAAAACCCTTGGCCTGAGGGTTGTGGGGGAGTGTCCTCCTTAAAAACATATTTTGTATCTGGAAATCAACTACGCTGAACAAAGTGGCTATCTCTAAATTTTGATTGGATGTGTTTGGGAAATGATGGGCTTGGGGGGGGGGGTAGTTGCCCTCCAATAACTTTCGACTATTAAAAAGGGTACTAGCCCTTCAAATTTCCAATCAGATGAGCCTGTTTTGAAGTTTCTTCGACAACACCTTCTATAAAAACCTCTTATGCCCCCAGGGCTTAAATTAAAACCCTTGCCCTGAGGGTTGTGGGGGAGTTTCCTCCTCAAAAACATATTTTCTATCTTGAAATAAACTACGCTGAACAAAATGGCCATCTCAAAATTTTGATTGGATGTGTTTGGGGGAATGATGGGCGTGGGGGGGGGGGGCTAGTTGCCCTCCAATTACTTTCGACTATTAAAAAGGGCTCTAGCCACTCTAATTATCAATTGAATGAGCCCTTTTCACAGTTTCTACGACAAGTCCTTCGTTACGAAGTGCCTGACTGAAGAAGAGGGAAAAAAAACACATTGTGCCCACATCGTTCTTTACTTAGGCAGCGCTAGCGCGCTGCCTATGATTAATTAAAAAAAAAACTCCGAAAAATAAGTTTTTTAAAAGAAAAATAAAGGCCATTTGAAACTTAGGATTAGCATATATAAATACCAGTTAGAATTCAAACTCAAAATGACCAGAAATTAATATTAAAGAATAAATGAAACAGAAATTAAATAAACACTCGTAGGAAAAAAAAACCTACAACAATTAATAACATAAATGAAAAAATAGATCTTAAAGCGAGTAATGCTTAGATTGAATATGAAAATCAAGCTTAAAACGAAAAAGAATATTTTGCTATTGAAGTAGGCTATAAATGAAACTTAAAACGAACAGAAATTAAATAAACAATCAGTGCAAACAAACAAAGAATAGACACTAAAATAAATTAATAAGAAAATCTTAAAAGGAGTAAAACTTAAATATGCAAATCAAGCTTGAAACGAAAAAAAATCACTACAAACAAGAGTTTGGCGCTTTACTGAAAACTAATTTTATTACAAATATTTCTTTTGTGCTTAGTATTGAAAATAAACGTTAAAATTATAGTAAAATTTTGAACTGATGAGCTTTCAGCAATTAATATCATTATGCATAAAATATTCAGTTTAATTTATTAGTTCGTTCTAAAGTTGTTCAAGACGAATATAGTTCACTACAAACAAGAGTTTGGATACTGCCCCTTTCCTAAACTGTAAATAAAAACCAAAAGCCTACTGCGTCATTGGCGCTTCACTGAAAACGAATTATATTACAAATATTTTCTTTTCTAGTTCTTACAGCCAATGAAAATAAAAATAAAATTAGAGTGAAATAAATTTTTGAACTGATTGATCTCTCAACAACTATTCTCATTATATATCAAATATTCAATTTCATGTTATTTATACTTTCCAAGACTGTTCAAGACGCATATATTTTTCAGTTAAGTGCCAATGACGCAGTAGGTTTTGGACTTTTACAGTGAGAGAAGGAGGCGATACCCAAACTCTTATTAGTAGTGATTTTTGTTCATTTCAAGCTTGATCTGCATATTCAATTTAAGTTTCACTTGTTTTAAGATTTATTTATTCATTTAAATTAATATCTATTGTATGTTTGTTTGCATTGATTGTTTTTTTAATTTCTGTGCGTTTTTAGTTTCATTTATACTTCAATAGCAAAATTTGTTTTTTTTTCGTTTTAAGCTTGATTTTCATATTGAATCTAAGCATAAATCGCTTTAAGATCTATTTATTCATTTATATTATTACTTATTGTATGTTTTTTCCTATGATTGTTGATTTAATTTCTGTTCGTTTTGGGTTTTAATTATTCTTTAATAGGAATTTCTGGACGTTTGAGTTTGAATTTTAACAGGTATTTGTATATGCTGAGCTTAAGTTTAGAATGGCCTTTACTTTTCTTTGAAAAAATTATTTTTCGGAAAGTTCTTTTTTTTAATTAATTTATGTGCGTTTTTGATTGCAAAAAGTTTCAAGTTTTTGAAAATTGCTTATTTCAAAATCAAGCTTTAAAAAAAAAATCAAATCTTCCTCAAAGTATCAAAACAGGCATCAAAGTAACAATATCAAAGTGAAAAAAGTTTGCCCCCTTTGAAATGAGCCCCCTTTGAAGTTTATACGACGACCCATTCTATATGAAGTGCTTCTGGGGAAAAAATAAATGGAGTGTGGGGGGAGGCTAGCTACCCTCCGATCACTTTTTAATCTTAAAAAGTGAATTACTACTTTCAATTTCCAATCAAATGAGCCATCTATGAAGTTTATACGAACATCCCTTCCATAACAACCATATATGCCCAGAGGGCATAACTTACAACGCCTACCCTCGGGCCCTGCGGGGCTGTTTCGACACCGGAATTGTTGTTATCTGAACTTCGAACAATTTTTAGCAAAATATTTATCTCAAAATTTGTATCTGATACATTTAGGGTGTGGAGGAGGGGGGGCTGGTTGCACTCTAATCTCTTTTGACTCTTAAAAAGTGAATGAGAACTTTCAATTTCCAATCAAATGAACCCCCTCTGAAGTTTATACAAGCATCCCTTCTATAAAAACGGTAAATGCCCCCAGAGCACTGCTTTCAACGCCTGCCTCCGGGCCGTGGGAGGTTGCGTCGACCCAGGAGTTTTTCTTGTCTGACCTTTGGATTATTTTTATGAAATGGCTATTTTAAAAATTTTATCAGACAGGCTTGGGGAAAAAAGGGTGTGTGTGGGGGAGGACGGAGCTAGTTGCCCTCGGATATATTTTGACTCTTGAAAGTGAACTAGAACTTTCAATTTCCAATCAAATGAGCCCTCTCTGAAGTTTATACGATCATAACTTTCATAAGAACCATAAACGTCCCCAGGACAACACCTACCTCCCGGGCCCTGGGGGGTTGTGTTGACACCGGAATTTTTGTTATCTAATTTTTGAATTTTTTTTTTAAAAGCTGGCTATCTCAAAATTCTTAGAGGGTAGGTTTGGGGAAAAAAGAGCAAGGGGGGGTCTAGTTGCCCTTAAATATCTTGACGCTTAAAAGCTGAACTAGAACTTTCAATTTCTAATCAAATGAGCCCTCTATGAAGTTTATACGATCATAACTTTCATAAGAACCATAAACGTCCCCAGGACAACACCTACCTCCCGGGCCCTGGGGGGTTGTGTTGACACCGGAATTTTTGTTATCTAATTTTTGAATTTTTTTTTTAAAAGCTGGCTATCTCAAAATTCTTAGAGGGTAGGTTTGGGGAAAAAAGAGCAAGGGGGGGTCTAGTTGCCCTTAAATATCTTGACGCTTAAAAGCTGAACTAGAACTTTCAATTTCAAATCAAATGAGCCCTCTATGAAGTTTATACGAGCATCCCTCTCATAAGAACCATACGTGCCCTAAGAGCATAACTTAAAACGCTTTCTCCCGGGCCCTGGGGGGTTGTATTTACACTGGAGTTTTTTTATCCGACCTTTGAACTATCTTTTTTAACAAAATGTCTATCTCAAAATTTTCATCAGATGGGTTTAGTAAAAGAAAAAGTGAGGGGGGATAGGCTAGTTGCCCTCGAATCTCTTTTAACTATTAAAAAGTGGAATCGAACTTTCAATTTCCAATCAAATGAGTCCTCTCTGAAGTTTATACGATTATCCCTTTCATAAGAACCATATATGCCCCAGGGCACAGCTTACAACGTCTGCCCCCTGGCCCTTGGGGGTATTGTCGACAAATGAGTATAAGTTATCTGACTTTTGAACAATTTTTAACTTACTGGCTATCTCAAAATTTTTATCGGATGCATTCGGGAAAAATAGGCGTAGGAGGGGGGGGGGGGGGGAGGCTAGTTGCCCTTCAACCTCGTTTGACTCTCAAAAACTGAACTAGACCTTTCAGTTTCCAATCAAATTAGCCTTCTCTGAAGTTTTACGAGGATCCCTTCCATAAGAGTCATATATTCCACCATGGCATAACTTACAACGCCGGCCTTCGGGCCCTGGGGGGCTCTGGTGACCCCGGAGCCTTCGTTATATGGTCTTTGAGCTATTTAAAAAAAATAATTATCTCAAAGTTCTTGTTAGAAGGGTTTGAGAATAAAAGGGCGTGGAGGGGGAGGGGGATAGGTGTCCTCTAATCTCTTTTGAATCTTAAAAAGTGAACTATAACTTTCAATATCCAATCAAATGAGCCCTCTTTGAAGTTTATACGAGTATCCCTCCCAGAAGAACTATATATGCCCAAAGGGCATAACTTACAACGCCTGCTCCCTTGCCCTGGGGGGTTGTGTCGACACCGGAATTTTTGTTATATGAACTTTGAACTATTTTTACCAAAATGGATATCTCAAAATTTTTATAATGTATTTGGGAAAAAAGACTTGGGTGGGGGGGGGCTGGTTACCCTCCAATATCTTTTGAATATTAGAAAGTGAACTAAAACTTTCAACTTCCAATCAAATGAGCCCTCTCTGAAATTTATACGAGCATTCCTTCTGTAAGAACCATATATGTCCCTAGGGCATAATATAACCCTTGTCCTGAAGACCTTTGGGGGGGATGTCATGCTCAAAGATATAATTTCCAGAACTTTCAACTAGGTTGGACAAAATGGCTGCCTCAAAATTTTGATTGGATGTGTTTGGGGAAATGGTGGGCGTGGAAGGGGTGTTAGTTTCCTTCCAATCACCTTCGACTATTAAAAAGGGGACTAGCCATTTGAATTTCCAATCGGATGAGTCCTTTTTGAAGTTTCAACAAAAACGCTTTCTATAAAAACCTTATATGCCCCCAGGGCAGAAATTACAACCCTTGCTCTGAGGGCTGTGGGGGGGGGGTCATCCTCAAAGACCTAATTACCAGAATTTTCAACCACGTTGAACAAAATGGCTATCTCAAAATTTTGATTGGATGTGTTTGGGGGAAAGGTGGGCTTGAGAGGGGGGTTAGTTGCCCTTCAATCACTTTCTACTATTAAAAAGGGCACTAGCCCTGTGAATTTCCAATCGAATGAGCCCTTTTTGAAGTTTCTACGATAAAGTTTTCTATAAAAAGCTTATATGCCCCCAGGGCATAACTTAAAAACCCTTGCCCTCAGGGCTGTGGGGGAGTGTCCACCTCAAAAATAAATAATTTCTATCTGGAAATCAACTACGTAGAAAAAAATGGCTATCTCAAAATTTTGATTGGATGTGTTTGGGGAAATGGTGGGCGTGGAAGGGGTGTTCGTTGCGTTCCAATCACTTTTGACCCTTAAAAAGGGCACTAGAACTCTCGATTTCCAATCGAATGAGCCCCCTTTGAAGTTTTTACGACGACCCCTTCCATATGAAGTGCCTCTGGGAAGAAAATAATAATGAATAAATAAATAAATAATAAAACATTGGAGCCGTATGGCCTGTACTATAGGTAATACTATAGCGTTGCCTCTGATTAATTATGATTTTTCCCAGAGGCAATTCATGTGGAAGGGGTGGTCGTATAAACTTCGGAAGGGGCTGATTCGATTGGAAATTGGAAGTTTTAGAGCCCTTTTTAAAGAGTAAAAAGATCGGAGGGCAACTATCCCCCCCACGCCCTTTTTTCCCCGAATGAATCCAATAAAAAATTTGAGATAGCAATATTTTACAAATTGTTCAAAGCTTAGATAAAAAAAAGAATCCGGGATCGACACAACCACTCAGGGCCCGTGGAATGGCGTTGTAAGTTATGCCCTGGGGGAATATTATATGGTTCTTATGGAAGGGATGAATAGTATAATGGGTTTACATACAAAGGGAAGTCCATATTTGGGAGACAATTCGAGTCGAGCAAGAACACCAAAAGAAGGAATTAACCTACTTTAAAGAGAGTGTGTTAGAATTCAATTGTGAGATTACAGTTACTCGTACAAGAGAACTAGATCTAAAAATAATCTGTCACGCTCGGCGAACATCAAATTGTTTCTTCTGGAATTTGTTACAAAATTCTTGCCAGGACATATCACATAGTCATTGCGTGCACAAGGATACCACAAAGAATAATTATTTAAATAGAGAAAGGGTTGAAATATTAATTGTTTATAAACTATGGGATAAGTCTGAGGGAATGGTAACTCCATTAAGAGATACATATGGTTTTTTTCATTTTGGAGGGATATTTTGAGAATAATTATTTAAATTTCAGGATATATTTAACGCGGGAATTTTAAATGCATAAGTGTGGTCGGCATAATAAACAAGTACCAAATGAGGAGATTAGCTAATATAAAATATTGTATAGTATCGGGAATATACATAAAGTCGATGTTAATAAAGCTGTATACATTTTAGGCAATGATACGCCAGCTATTAGTCACCCATGCCCCAACCTCCAAGGGCCACAATACCTCACCTCCAACTTTTTGGCCCCATCCTCCCATTTTTCTATACTTTTTTTAATTTTCACTTCTTTGATTTTTTTAAATTTCATTTTTTATTTATTTTTTTTTAACATAGAAATTTTTCAACTTTTTTTTACATGTCATCGAATGACATGAAATATACTTAAAACAAAAAAATTACATTTGATATTTTCGAAAAGAAAAATGAGAATGATATAGATATATTAGTCTTGACTTTTACTATTAGAAATATAGTGTTTGTAGTAGCCTTTTATTGTTTTCTGAAATGGAATTTTCGGACTTGGAAAATTATTCAACTGTTTTTTTTATGCACCTGTATTAGTGCTACTCTATGGTTACTCATCACAACTTTTTCTTTTTTTAGCACGGATAGTTTTTAGCATCAGAAGGATTTTACAACATTTCAGAGAATCAGGAAACTATTCAAATGTTTCAGAATCTATGCTTTTGCAGTATGAATATAACTAAAATCTTCCACTAGCAATTGATACATGCCTTTCCTAGCATCAAACGGATTTTACAACATTTAACAGAATCAAGAAACTATTCAAATGTTTCAGAGTCAATGATTTTGCAGTTTACAGGTAACTAAAATCGTCCATTATAAATTAATACAGATATTTTTTTCAGCATCAAAATAATTTACAATATTTCATAGAATCAAGAAACTGTTCAAATGTTCAAGATCTACGCTTTTACAGTTTGCATGTAACTAAAATCTTCCATTACAAATTAATACAGGTATTTTTTTTATTAGCATTAAATGGATTTTACAACAATTCAGAGAATCAAGAAACTATTCAAATGTTTCAGAATGTATGCTTTTGCAGTTTGCACGTAAATAAAATCTTCAATTATCCTTACAGATATTTTTTAGGATCAAAAGTTTTTTAAAACATTTCAAAGAATGAAAAAGCTATTCAAATGTTTAAAAATCTATGCTTTTGGAGTTTGCATGTAATTAAATTTTCCATTATCAGTTACTAAAACAGATATTTTTTAGCATCAAAAGGATTTTACAACATTTCACAGAATCAAAAACTATTCAAATAACTCAGAATCTATGCTTTTGCAGGATGCATGTAACTAAAATCATCCATTATCAATTAATACAGATATTTTTTTTAGTATCAAAACGATTTTGCAACATTTCAAAGAATCAAGAAATTATTCCGATTTTTCAGAATCTATGCTTTTGCAGTTTTCATGAAACTAAAATCTTCCATTATCAATTAATACAAGGATTTTTTTTAGCATCAAGGAACTATTCAAATGTTTCAGAATCTATGCTTTATCAATTTGCATGCAACTAAAATCTTCAATTACCAATTAATACGGATATTTTTTAGCATCAAAAGGATTTGACAACATTTCAAAGAATTAAGAAACTATTGAAATGTTTCAGAGTCTATGCTTTTGTAGTATACATGTAACTAAAATCTTCAATTATCAATTAATACAAGTATTTTTTAAAGCATCAAAAAGATTTTACAGCATTTCACTAGAATCAAGAAACGATTCAAAGGATTCAGAATCTTTGCTTTTGTAGTATACATGTAACTAAAATCTTCAATTATCAATTAATACAAGTATTTTTTAAAGCATCAAAAAGATTTTACAGCATTTCACTAGAATCAAGAAACGATTCAAAGGGTTCAGAATCTTTGCTTTTGTAGTATACATATAACTAAAATATGCCATTTTCAATTAATATAGGTATTTTTTAGCATCAAAAGGATTTTAGAACATTTCACAGAATCAAGAAAATGGTTAAGAACTTTGCTTTTGCAGTTTGCATGTAACTAAAATCTTCAACTATCAATTAATACGGGTATATTTTTTTTAGCATCAAAAGAATTTTACAACATTTCACAGAATCAAGAAACCATTCAAATGTTTCGGAATCTAAGCTTTTGCAGTTTGCACATAACTAAAATCTTCGATTATCAATAGTCTGAATGAACTGAATGAACTCAGTTGTCAGTTGTCTCAATGAACCCAGAGTGATAACACCTATTTTGTGCCAGATGTAATTGATACCAGTTCAAGGGTGGATTAATTGTTTTAATGTGAACTTACCTGGATAAATATAAATATAGTAGTGAATTTCAACTGTTTGCCTGTTGGTAGCTGTGTTCGAGATGCTACTGGAGATATAGCTATTAGCCGTGTCTTCATTAACTTCTATGATTACAGCACGTTGATTCACGTGGGTAAATAAAGGAGCCAATTAAGGTAGGCGTATCTGTTATATTTATTTAAATTTAAGATGGTCCGAAAGAAGCGAAAGCACGATGAGCGGTTTTTGGATACGTCAAGATCTTCTGGGCTGTCTTCGGATGGTATTAGCTTGAAATCTTTGGCTGATAGCTTGTCGGAAGTCTTAGCAACAGTTAAAGATAACGCTAAGACCCTTACTGACCTTACTACGAGTATGAAGGGAATGGAGGATCAGATTTCTAAGCTTGAAACTGTGACTCAGGACTCTGTTAGAGAAGTTACCATCTTAAAGCCACAGGTGAATAGAGTACAATCAGTTACAGATGATTTGAAGGTTCAAATGCACGTTTTTAGTGAGGAATGTGTGAATTTAAATGCGCAATTGGGCAATATGAGGCAAGTGCTTATGAATGTTGAAAGTAAGGGGACCGATAAGAATATATTAATTTGGAATGTTTCTGCTAAGGATATTAATGATGCAAAAACCCGGTTTGAAGATATCGTTTCGCAAGGACTTGAAATGTGTGTGAATCCCGAATGCTCAGTGATGGAAGTTAACTCGGTAAAAAAAAAAATTTTGAAAGTTGAGGTAAAAACTAAGGAACTTAAGCGAGAGATCTTAATGCATGTGCGGAAACTTCGTGATAAAACAGTAGCGAATCAGTCTAACATATACCTAACTGATGATGTTCCGCTATCTGTGCGAGAAACCCGTAAAAAGTTGTTTCCATTCCGAGATAAATTGCGCACAAGTGAAATACAAGGCCTTGAAGCATGGATCACGAAATCTGGCCCACCCTATTTATGTGTTAAACATAACCAACATGCAACGCCGGATAAATTCTCGCTTGATGAGATACCGAAGCTAGGTATGCAGCTGAGATTAGGACGTAGCTAAGGTGGAGCTGGGGGTGGTATGGAAACTGGACAGTAAAAACTGTTTTTTTTTTTTTTGGTAATGTGAATTGAGGGTAAAAAAAGTTATTTTTATTTTTGTGAAATTTAGTTGTAATTGATTAGTGATATTATATAGGTCTTGCGCGGCCCTTCTGAATGGGTTGTGATCTAATAATGGTGTTATCCAAGGTTCTTGGGAATCTTGATATAATGAATAGCTGTGTGATTACAAAAGGATTTTTTATCGTTTTGAAGAATGTATTGTTTAGGAGTACACTCGGGTTGCCAAGATTTTTGCATGGGGAAAATGATTATGAGTATCAGTGAAAAACACTGAACTACTTGAGAGAAACCCTGTTGATTTTTATGCTAGGTTAGATGTTGTGTTGAGAGAATGGTTTGATGATGAGAGCAATATGGAGAGGATTTAGTCATCGAAGTATGTGTTTGCTAATGAGTTGATACGTGGTCCAAGCATTCAATGTAAAAGTAAGTTGATTTTTTTTAATCTTAATTGAAGGGATCTAAACAGTTCGCATTGATATTTGTCTGAGTTAGTTTGAAATGGTAGGGATATTCAAATTTGAGGATTGACTAAGACGTGGTTGAATTCTTCAAATGAAGCACTGCTTGATATTAATGGTTATAATTTTCTTAGGAGAAATAGGAATCACAGGAGGTATGATGGATTGTGTGCTTAAGTGAGGTCGGACCTGAATGTAAAGGTAAAGGAGGATTTTTCTGTTTATTGCGAAATGGTGTTTGAGAGCATGGTACTGAAACTAAAGCTGATGCGGTCTAGTATTTATTTTGCTATTTTATGTAGGCCCTCATCCTCTCACCTCTCCCGTTTTTTGGAATTGTTGGAGGAGCAATTGGAAAAGTTGCCAATTTCAATTTATTCATGTGTGATTATGGGGGACTTTAACATTGGTTTACATAAGGATGATGTAGGTTCTCGTCTTTTCTGTAATAGTATGTTGAGTCATAGTTTGTTCCCATCTATTAATATTTGCACGAGGATAACTGTAACTAGTGCGACGCTTATTGCTAATATTTATGTGAATATGAAGCGTAATTTTAAGATCCATACCCCACGTGTACTTGTAAATGATGTGTCTGAGCACTGTGCCGTCTTGGTTTCATGTCAGCTGCAGGGAACTTCGACACAATCTCGTGGATCCCGAAACGCTAGAACGTTTTTGACCAGAAGTCATTGCCTAAATTCAAATCTGAATTAGAAAAAGCCGATCGGACCTCTCTAGATGAGCGTCATTCTTACGCCGAGAGAACGGACCAGTGGTATAGGAGAATGGTTTCACTTCTTGATAAAACTTGTGTGAAGGTAGCTCATGCTAAAAAGAAGAAAGATATTCCAAGGAAACCATGGATGACGAAAGGCCTTGTGAATTCTTTAAATAAAAGACATCAACTGTATATGATAAGTGTTTTTACTGATTGTGATATTGACCATGAAATCTACAGGAAATACAATATTGCTCTCAATAAGTTATTACGTAAAGCGAAACCTGGATATTTTAAAAATGAATTTCAAGAAAACCATGGAAAACCATCTAAGATGTGGGAGACTATTCGATCAGCTATTGGCGAAAAAAAAGTGGTATTTCCAGAAATGAGTGGAAATCGCGGTTCTAGTCAAATTACCGATGAAATGGCTCAGCACTTTTCTTAAACTGGGGAAAAGGTTAAATTGTATGTTGAAAACCGGCTAGGAGATGTTTCTTTTGAGCAGTACTTTCCTAAGCCTAGCGATACTAGTTTTTTTCTTGGGAAAACTAGTCAGCAGGAGGTGACAGAAATTGTGAGTGAAATGCGAAATAGAGCGGCTGGAGCAGATGTACAGTCTCTGAAAGTAGTGAAGTATGTTTTACCTATGATTTTGCCGTGTTACATTGATTTAATGAATGGTTGTCTTAAAGAAGGTGGATTTCCCGATCAATTTAAACATGCCAGAGTAGTTTCATTGCATAAATTTGGTAACCGAGAAGATTTCAGCAATTATAGACTTATTTCACTACTCCCTATTCTGTCTCGAATTTTTGAAAAAATATTATATAAACGAATGGTGAGTTCCGGGAGAGGAAGGATTTCTTTTATGCAAACCAATTTGGTTTCAGAAAAGGATACTCTACGAAGCATGTGGTTTAGTATTTGACATCAATGATTAATGGTTCTTTGGAGGGGAAGTTGGAAGTGGCGACTATATTCCTAGACATTTTGAAGGCATTCGACACAGTGGACCACGTGATTCTTTTGAAAAAGTTGGACAACTGTGTTATTAGAGGAAATGCTCTTAAAATTATTTCATCATATTTGAGTCACCGATCTATTTATGTGCAACTGAATGATGTGAAATCAAGTGATTACCATGTTAGTTGTGGTGTGCCCCAGGGATCCCCTCTCGACCCTCTTTTCTTTTCAGTATATATTAATGACATCCATCAAGCAATCTGTGATTTGACAACAAATGTTGGAAATGGAGACGAAAAGTAAAAACCTAGGAAATCTCTTGTCCTGTTTGCTGATGATACGAATTTAGCAGTTGCGGAGCGCACCGAAGCTCAGCTTTAGGGACACTGAGTAATGATATGGAAAAAGTGGAGAAATGGCGAAGGCTAATCAAGCTGAAAGTAATACACAGCAAATCAGGGTTCGCTGTCTAGGGCAGATCACCTTCATGTTACCCCTGGTTGCAAGAGCTTACAGTAGGAGACTCGACAATAAGACGTCAGAAGTCAGTGAAATACCTAGGCGTAATAATTGATGAAACAATAAATTTTTCAGAGCATGTACAGTGTATATCGTCGAAAGTAACAAGGAATACAGGTATGACGAGGAAGCTAAAGCATCAGTTTACGCAAAATGTTTTGCGTCTTTTATGTTTCTCATTAGTCCATCCTTATTTACTATACTGTTGTTCTGTTTGGTGTGGAACATTTTATGTTCAACTAAAACATTTGCGTGTTCTCCAGAGTTCAGCTGTGTTTGCTATTTATGGAATCGATAGACTTGCCTCAGTTAGAAATATTTATCCGCGAGTCCGTATTTTACCGTTTTCAGGGTTGTGCTTATTTTATAAGCTTCAACTAATGTAAGATATTATTAATAATATTGCTCTAATGTGTCTTCGTCATATGTTTGAGACAACAGCTGATGTCCATGGGTATTTAACAAGACTGGTTGGTATGTATAGAAGGCCGATTAGAGTGTTTGCGAGGTCTGCTTTCTCTGCTCGTCATATTCTTCCGGTGCTGTGGTCTCAGAAGTCATCTTCTATTAGGGATATTGCTGAAAGGTCTGGCTTCCATGAGCAGTTGAGGCACCATTGCCTGCAGGTTTATGAATTCTAATAATTTTTTTTTGTATTTTGTGGTTTTTTTTCAAATAGTTCTATATGTTTAATATGTTTTATATGCTTTTTTTCTTGTGAAATGGGAACCCGAATGCACTGATGTAAGTGGATGTAAGTTTTTTTTTAGTTGCAATACAAGCACAGGTTACTGGGCTTCATGCTTTTCTGTTTATTTTTTTGTGAATGAATTATATCTCCATTGAAAAAAATAATAATACAGATATTTTTATCACCAAAAGGATATTACAACATTTCACAAAATCAAGAAACTATTCAAATATTTCAGAAGCTATGCTTTTGCAGTTTGCATGTAACTAAAATCTTCAATTATCAATTAATACAGATATTTTTTAGCATCAAAAGGATTTTGCAACATTTCATTGATTTAAGAAACTATATATATGCTTTTGCAGTTTGGACATTATTAAAATCTTAAATTATTAATTAAAACAGATATTCTTTTAGCATCAAAAGGATTTTAAAATACTTCACAGAATTAAGAAACTATTCAAAAGTTTTAGAATCTATGGTTTTACAGTATGCACTTAAGTAAAATCATCCGTTATCAATTAATACAGGTATTTTTTTTAGCATCAAAGCGATTTTACAACAATTCACAAAATCAAGAAACTATTCAAATGTTTCAGAATCTATTCTTTTGCACTTTGTATCTAACTAAAATCTTTCATTATCAATTAATACAGATACTTTTTAGCATCAAAAGAATTCTACAACATTTCACAGAATCAAGAAACTATTCAAATGTTTCCGAATCTATGCTTTTACAGCATGCATGTAACTAAAATCATCCGTTATCAATTAATACAGGTATTTTTTTTTTTAGCATCAAAGCGATTTTACAACAATTCACAGAATAAAGAAACTATTCAAATGTTTCAGAATCTATGCTTTTGCACTTTGTATCTAACTAAAATCTTTCATTATCAATTAATACAGATACTTTTTAGCATCAAAATAATTCTGTAACATTTCACAGAATCAAGAAACTATTCAAATGTTTCAGAATCTATGCTTTTACAGCATGCATGTAACTAAAATCATCCGTTATCAATTAATACAGGTATTTTTTTAGCATCAAAGCGATTTTACAACAATTCACAGAATCAAGAAACTATTCAAATGTTTCAGAATCTATGCTTTTGCACTTTGTATCTAACTAAAATCTTTCATTATCAATTAATACAGATACTTTTTAGCATCAAAAGAATTCTACAACGTTTCACAGAATCAAGAAACTATTCAAATGTTTCAGAATCTATGCTTTTACAGCATGCATGTAACTAAAATCATCCGTTATCAATTAATACAGGTATTTTTTTAGCATCAAAGCGATTTTACAACAATTCACAGAATCAAGAAACTATTCAAATGTTTCAGAATCTATGCTTTTGCACTTTGTATCTAACTAAAATCTTTCATTATCAATTAATACAGATACTTTTTAGCATCAAAAGAATTCTACAACATTTCACAAAATCAAGAAACCATTCAAATGTTTCAGAATCTATGCTTTTACAGTTTGCATGTAACTAAAGTCATCCATTATCAATTAATACAGGTACTTTTTAAGCATCAAAAGGATTTTATAACATTTCACAGAAACAAGAAACTATTCAAATGTTTCAAAATCTACGCTTTTGCATTATGCATGTAACTAAAATCTTTAATTATCAATTAATGCAGATATTTTTAAGCATCAAAAGGATTTTACAACATTTTACAGAATCAAAAAAACTATTCACATGTTTCAGAATCTATGCTTTTGAAGTATGCATGTAACTAAAATCTTCAATTATCAATTAATACAAGTATTTTTCTTGAGCATCAAAAGGATTTTAATGAATTTTTCTGTAAAAGATAGAGAAAAGATACACTTCGATTCTGAATTTTCTCAATGAAGAGATTACAAAAATCCCTGTATTAATTGATAATGGAAGATTTTAGTTATATGCATACTGCAAAAGCATATATTCTGAAACATTTGAATAGTTTCTTGATTCTGTGAAATGTTGTAAAATCATTTTGATGCTAAGAAAAAGATATTTGATTTCATAATTGATAGTGAAAAATTTAGTTA
The DNA here is from genome assembly GCA_027921565.1 of Artemia sinica. Lineage (NCBI taxonomy): Eukaryota > Metazoa > Arthropoda > Branchiopoda > Anostraca > Artemiidae > Artemia > Artemia sinica. The sequence goes on along the minus strand of CM051274.1, from coordinate 27,046,693 downwards.
CATGCAAACTCCAAAAGCATAGATTCTGAAACAATTGAATAGCTTCTTGATTCTGCGAAATGTTGTAAAATACTTTTGATGCTAAGAAATATCTGTATTAATGGATAACTGAAGATTTTATTCACATGCAAACTGCAAAAGCATAGATTCTGAAACATTTGAATAGTTTCTTGATTATGTGAAATGTTGTAAAATGCTTTTTTTGCTAAAAAAAAATATCTGTATTAATTTATAGTGGGAGATTTTCGTTACATGTAAACTGTAAAAGTATAGACCCTGAAACATTTAAATAGTTTCTTGATTCTGTTAAATATTATAAAATCCTTTTCATGCTAAAAAAATGCATGAATTAATTGCTAACGGAAGATTTTAGTTACATGCATACTGCAAAATCATAGATTCTGAAACATTTGAATAGTTTCTTGATTCTCTGAAATGTTGTAAAATCCTTTTGACGCTAAAAATATCCGTGCAAATAAAGAAAAAGTGTCGATTAGTTACCATAGAGTACCACTAACACAGGGGCATAAACAAAAAAAAATAATAAAAAAATTGAATAATTGTCCAAGTCAAAAAATTCCAAGTCAGAAAAAAAAAGAAAAGTGCTACTACGAACACTATATTTCTAATAGTAAAAGTCACGACTAACATATCTATATCATTCTCATTTTGTATTTCGAGTATAATAAATATAATTTTTTGTTTTAAGTGTTTGATGTCATTCTAAGACATGTAAAAAAAATTTTTAAACATTTTCGTTTAGAAAATATAAAAATAAAAAATAAAAGTTAAAAAAAAGTTAAAAAAAAGTTATACTTCAAAAAAAGTATTAAATAAAATGGCGGGATGGGGCCAAAAAGTTGGAGGTAGGGGTATTATGGCCCTTGGAGGTTGGGGCTTGGACGACTAATTGCTGCCATATCATTACCTGCAGCTTTATTAATATCGACTTCATGTATATTCCCTATACTATACAACATTTTATATTTACTACACTCCTCATTTGGTACTTGTGTATTATGCCAACCACATTTATGCGTTTAAAATGCCCGCGTTAAATATGTTCTGAAATTTAAATAATTATTCTCACGACATCCCTTCAAAATAAAAAAAACATGCATCTCTTAATGGACTTACCATTCCCTCAGAGTCATCCCATAGTTGATAAGCAATTAATATTTCAACCCTTTCTCTATTAAATACTTATTCTTTGTGATATTCTTGTGCACGCAATAACTTTGTGACATGTCCTTGCAAGAATCCTGTAACAAATTCTAGAAGAAACAATTTGATGTTCTCCCAGCGTCAGAGATTATATTTAGATCTAGATCTCTCGTAAGAGTATCTGTAACCTAACAATTGAATTCTAACGCCTCTCTCTAAAGTAGGTCAATTCCTTCTCTTGGTGTTCTGGCTCGACTCCAATTGTCTCCCAAATATGGACTTCCCTTTGTTTGTAAACCCCTTATACTACTGGGATGCTCGTATAAGCTTCAAAAAGGGTTCATTTGATATAAAATTGAAAGTTCTAGTTCACTTTTTAAGATTCAAAAGAAATCGGAGGCCAACTAGCCCCCCTCTAACACTCTTTTTCCCCAAACCCAACTGATAAGAATTTTCAGATAGCCATTTTGTTAAAAATAGTTTTTATGTAAGGGGTGTTCGTATAAACTTCAGAGGTGGCTCATTTGATTGTAAACTGAAAGTTCTAGTTACCCTTTTATGAGTCAAAGGGGATCGGAGGGCATCTACCCAACACACATCCTCTTTTCCCCAAATGTATCCGAACAAAATTTTGAGATTGCCAGTTTGTTTTAAATAGTCCAACGATCAGAAAACAAAAACTTCGGGGTCAAAATACCCCCCTTGGAGCCCGGGGGAAAGGTTGTAACTTATTATCCGGGACATATAAGGGTTTATTGAAAATTGAAAGAAGAAAACGAACTATATTACAAATATTTTCTTTTGTACTTATATTAATATTAAAAATAAACATTCAAAATTACAGTAAAATAAAATTTTGAACTGATGAGCTATCAGCAATTAATATCATTGTGTTTTAAATATTTAATTCAATTTTATTAGTTCTTTCCAAGACTGTTCAAGACAAAGCTTCACTACAAACAAGTTTATGGTCCTAGTGTTAAAGAGTTCAAGTTGAAAAATATATATTGATATGGAAATTTGCTATGGAAATGACGCGTTTTTTTCCAGACTCACCTGTAATTGAAATATTTTACTTCTCGTCTGTATTCGACGAAGTAATTTGAAGTAATTTGGGTCGAATGCAAACCAAAGCGCCTATCAAAGCGATATTCGTGCTTGGTTGTAGCTGCAGTTTACTACCCCGAAAGTGCAAAGAACAGAAAAGAACTGATCCAGTATATCCAAAACTGCACTGATAACCTACGCCGCAGACACGCAGCGCCTGCTTTTGTAATCGCTGGTGATTTCAATCAGACTAATAAGGCATGGGTCTCCAGCATGCTTGACCTTAAGCAAGTTGTCTCAATCCCTACTCACGTCAGTGGTAGTATATTAGATCTTATTTTCACGAACATTCCCGATTATTACGAAGTACCCTTCTCTCTCGGTCCGTTGCATTACTCTGACCATAACACACTTCTTTGGAAGGCCAAAGTTGGCCTTCCAGCACCACGTAAAGTAAAAATTACCACTCGACCTATGACTAAAGAGGCAATTCGTTCCTTTGGACAGTGGATTGGGACGTTTGACTTTGATGAGATTTGCTCTATGACAGATATCGACCAGAAAGTTGATACTTTCAACTCTTTGCTGTCATGTAAATATCACGAACATTTCCCTGAGAAAAAAATAACTGTTAGTGATACTGACAAACCTTGGGTAACACCCGATCTAAAGAAGCTTATCTTTACTCGCTGCCAGTTACATCGCAGTGGGGATATTGTTCAAGCAAACAAACTTCGTAACCGCATTGTTAAACTGTTACGAGCAGCGCAGAAAAGGTACGTTCATGACAAAGTCTCGCCTCTCCTTCAAGGTGAGCCCCGTAGGTGGCACTCTGAAGTCAAGCGTCTTACCGGTAAACGTACCACCAGTGAAATTAAGATACAGAAAGACGACAAAACGCTGATAAAATCAGCCGAAGTGAACGCCTTTTTCACTTCAATCTGTACTACTCACCCGTCCTTCACCGAAGCCGAAATCGAAGCCCTCATTGCTGACGTCTCTGAAGATACAATCGTTGAAGTATCCGAGTTCGCGGTGTATAAAGAACTTCAAAAGTTAAAAAGCAACTGTGCTTCTTACCCAGGAGAATTGCCAGTTAAACTTTTAAGAGAATATTCTATGTTTTTAGCAAAACCACTCTCATCAGTGATCAATCAGTCGTTCAAGGAGCACAAATTCCCGAGTGCTTGGAAAAAAGCCTACGTCCGCGTCTTACCTAAAGTCAAAGACCCGAAGTCCTGCAATCAGCTTCGTCCGATTTCTATTACGCCTAATATGGCTAAAGTGACTGAATCTTTTATTTATAGAGAGCTCCTAGCCCAAGTTCAGCCAGCCCTAGATCCGTTTCAGTACGGCTGCTTGAAAGGGAGTAGTACGACGCATTATCTAGTACGTCTCTACCACCTGATTACCGAGTGGTTGGACAAAGGCAGTAGCCTCGTTGACCTGCTTTTAGTCGACTATCGTAAGGCTTTTGACTTGATCCGCCACTATACAGCAGCAAATAACCTCAAAAAGATGGGCGCTAGGAAGCATATTTTGCTCTTAGTTGTTGACTTCCTGCGTAACCGCTGTCAGTGTGTCTATGCTCTCTTCCCTAGTGACTTAAACTCTGAGTGGGCTGAACTAACGTGTGGCGCACCACAAGGCACTAAGCTGGCAGCTCTTTTGTTTTTAGCGGTAATTAACTACATTATCCTCGAGTTTGAAGACAGATTCAAATACGTGGACGATCTCTCCCTACTTCTGAAATATCTTGCTGAAAAGTCAGACGTGTATCCCCAGTTCAGCAGTGAGATCAGGAACTCCTTTCTCGAGGCGTGTAGCATTAACGACCTCCAGCTTAATATGAATAAAACAAAAGTCATGAGGTTTAATCCGCTTAAGCGTGACCTCTCATGCCCGGTTCCTTGGTACCCTACTACCTCAACCTCAGTGATTCTCGGGGTTACTTTCAGTGACGACTGTTCATTTAGCGCGCACATCGCCGGTCTGGTGAAAAAAGGTAGTTGCGCATTACAGTCGCTAATTACCTTGCGCCGACTGGGTTTCTCACAAAGTCAGCTGAAGACGGTTTACGTCACGTATGTGCGCCCAATCCTTGAATATGCGTGTCCTGTGTGGGGCCCTCAGGCTCATAATATTGAACACCTAAGTGAAGATCTGGAAGCCATTCAAAAACGGGCAGTGAAAGTGATACTAGGCCCGAAATACAACTCTTATGAGGCTGCCCTTAGTACCTTACGACTGCCAACGTTGCGTGATAGGCGCTTACAGTTAATGTGCAATTTTGGGCAGTCCCTTCTTTCGTCCCAGAAACACCGTTCGTTGCTTCCCCCACCTGCACCTATCACCGCCAACACCCGCCATAAAAATCAACTAGTGCCGCCAAAGTGTCGAACAACCCGTCACAGCAATTCTTTCGTGCCTTTTTTTGTTAGTTATTTAAACCGCCAGTGACCAGTTTTATGTAATGTACTAAACAGCGCCATTTAGTCGGGGCTTCGGCCACGGCTACGATAGTTGTTTATAAATAAATGAGTCTATGAGTCTATGAGTCTATGAGTATTCTCTATATTTTCTTAATTAATTGAATATTGAATAATATTACAATCACTCATGACAGATGAGTTTCTGTATTTTCTTATAATGTTTGATTTATTATTTTGTGTTTGCAGCCCAGATATAGCTAGAATAACCTTGGAATGATGGTTTCCACAATCATAGTCCTCAATTTTTTTTTATGTGACCGCAAATAACTCCTTGAAAGGCTCCGGAATCAAATCATAATATATTTTTAAAATGAACAGCTAAGTGCATAATATTTGCTTATGTAGTTAGTGACCGTGGGTTGGTGAAAACCAGCTCAAATCAAATGGGGTCTGCACGCTAAAAACTTGAGAAACCCGGCACTACAGACTGTAATATTCAACTTGAAAGTATAATTGCAGGATTGAGCCAAAAGATCAGTTCGTGTAGTTTTTTGCTTTCAATCAGTATTTGGCTAACGCTCCAAATATATGATATGTCGAAATTACTTTTTAATCTTTACAATTCACTTGCCTTCTTTAATATATATCTCCTTTAAGAAGCTATTGTCTCCCACTTAGAAACTTACGTGCCTTTGGAGAAGGCAAACTTCTTTCAATGTTGATATTTCTAAACTTCATAAAAAGACGTAACTGTAAATGTCACCTTCTTTTGCCAAAAATAGCAATAATGCCCTGCTGATTGTTTTCATACCTTATATAAACATAAATTTTAAAGGCTAAAACGCAAACATTTAAAATCAATTTTTATATCTTTATACCTAATAAGCTTGTAAAAATGGGGCGTGTTAAATCGCCTATGTTTGCTTACCTGTATGTATGTACATTCATGTGTTTAACGGCACAAAACGGGACGATTTGCGGGGAAGCATTATGATTGCCGCTAGAAAATTCCCAGAGGGTAAGTACTAGCGGAAGCTTTGTTTTTACCAAGAACTAATTGGGAATGTTTCTCAATTTCCTATTAATACACAGTTTCTAATGTCTGCTTGGTTTTTGGGACAGGGCAATGCCCCCTAGGTTGATTTTCAATCTTAACACATTGTTATACCAAGATTAAGTTGTATTGGAAAAAAATGGGAAGTCAGGCAACTTGCATGATGCAAGCATGTTTGAGTAATTGTTAATTAAACGTAACAGACTCAAGAATTACGCTTAGGTTAGATCTCAGAAAACCGGTTTCATAGCCACAAAGACAAGTGACGAGTGATAGAATGCATTAGACCTGTATAACTTGGGCTATATATTTGCACATAAGGGGGGAGGGGTAGGTTAGAGGTGTCAAATACTTTCCTAAAATAACCCCCCCCCCCCCTCTCTTATGTGGAAGTATATAGCCTAAACTATTTTATTACATACAGTAAAGGTTATATTTCATTAGGGTTAACCTAACTTCTCTTCTTGGGTGCGTTTCGTTTAATTAACAAGTACCCGTGTTTGTTTTGTTTCCCCTGGGGTAATTTTATCAAGCCACTAGTCAAAAAAGGTTTGCGAAAGAATGATTATTCAAATAAACTCTTGGAGGCTTTAAGTAACTGAAATAGATCAAGAAAGTTCTGCATTCTAGCATTTTGGGTCGTAAAACAGCAATTTTGCCCTGAACAGCATAAAAATGGTGTCGAACAAAAATTCTAAAAACCATTGACAAGGTATTTACACAACCTTCTTTAGTGACGTATGGTATACCACTTGTCTCTAGGCTTATATGAAATTCATAATGAATATTTGTTTATTATAGACCGCTGATGCAGGGGCAGATCCAAGATTTTTTTAGGGGGGGGGGGTTGCAAAATAGGTTGATCCAAAAAAAATTAGGGGGGGAACAAAATAAGTTGATCCGATAAACTTGTGTTATGAGCAAGTTTAATTATCGCAAACCTGAGTTAATTAAGTAAATTACACTACTTTAGACTACGCTAGGGGGTGCCCCCCTCACCCCCCTGGATCCGCCACTGCGCTGATGCAATAAACTGGCGTATAATTTCATACCATTTATTAGGGTGTTGTCAAACAGATTCTCTTATGGAAAAGGTGGTGCCTATGGCCTAAGAAAAGCAGTGTAGGTCCATATTTTCGAATTTTCTACACTAGGGGTGCCCCCTCACCCCCCTGGATCCGCCACTGCGCTGATGCAATAAACTGGCGTATAATTTCATACCATTTGTTAGGGTGTTATTTGTTATGGTCGATCATAGTATTTTAATAAGTAAATTAAATAGTTACGGTATTCGTGGTGTTCCCCTCTCTTGGTTTGATTCTTATCTATCTGGAAGGGTACAGAGTGTGAGCCTGGGTGGAGTATCCTCTCAGCCCTTACCTGTTCGGAGGGATGTCCCGCAAGGCTCCGTTCTGGGCCCTATTTTATTTCTCCTGTATATCAATGATCTTGTTTTAGACCTGGGCCCTTCAGTGTATCCTGTATTATTTGCTGATGACAGCAACTTCTTCATCACTGGCACCAATCTACCATTGGCAGTAACCTCTACCCAAGTCCTTCTGAACAGAGTCCAGGCGTGGTGCCTTACGAATAACATGACCATTAATAGCAAAAAAAGTCAAATAGTGTTATTCAGAGCCCCCTACAACAAAGACGTTATTCAACCTGCTCTTGGTCTCAGGTACTCCTCCGACATCATCCCACAAGTGGAGGTTGCCAAGTTTCTTGGTGTATTTATTGACTCATGCTTGTCATTCTCTAATCATATTTCTTACATAACAGCAATAATTTTGAGACAAGTAGCTATGATTAACCGTGTGAATTATTTTCTTCCTCCTGACATCCTAGTTACCCTCTATTATTCCTTTATTTTTCCTTACCTTTCTTATTGCGGATCAGTTTGGGGAAATACAAAACGGTCCTTCATTAAAAAACTCAAATTTGCCCAAAACCGCGCCATTAAAGCAGTTTTTCGGCTTCCCCGTCTATATCCAACTCGTGATTTGTATTCAGATTTTGGCATAGCTCCACTTGATCAAATCATACAAAAACTAAATTTATCGCTTGCTTACTCTGCTTTCCACAATAATCTTCCACCTCAACTCCTAACCTATTATAATATTAATAATTCGGAAGCCCATTGTCTCCGTTCATCCAATAGAGCCTTTAAAATTCCTAAATGCGTTTCTAGTGCTGCCCAGCAATCTCCCATTTACAAATCTATTATTCAATGGAACAAAATTCCCTCCAGTGTTGAACTAGCCACAAGTTTCTGCAAGTTGTATAAAAATGTAACAAGACTTGATGGTATAATTTAATATTTCCATTTTTAACAAATTTGCTCTAATTAGCCATGTTTTATTCTTCTATTTTTTTTTTTTTTTTTTTTTTTTTTTTTTTTTTTTTTTTTCTTTCAGTGTTACTTTAATTTTTTTTTCTCTTGGTCCTTAACAAGTTATCTTTTAGGATCTTTATTGTTATTAATGTTTGTGTTATGTTTTTATTCGAATAAATTGAATTGAATTGGGTGTTGTCAAATAGATTCTCTTATGGAAAAGGTGGTGCCTATGGCCTAAGAAAAGCAGTGTAGGTCCATATTTTCGAATTTTCTACGGGACGTGCTTCGGATAAATGAATTTTCAGATCATTACTGATTTAACTTGTGACCTCCTTTCAGAATATATAAAATATGAGGATGAATAATGCAGGGGTGTATAGTATTAGTAAAGGGTAAAATCCAAGGCCGTAGCCAGGGTTGGGAGTAGGGTGTTTGAACCACCCCCCCCCAAAAAAAAAATGTTTTTCTGACTCGTAAAAATGTAACAAAAACGGACATAAACAAAATTTGTATGTGTTTTTTTAGTTTTTTTTTTGTAAACCCCCCTCCCCCCCCCCAAAAAAAAAAAATGAGTAAAACCCCTCAGAAAAAAATCCTGGGTACGGCCTTGGTAAAATCTCTCCTATTACTGTGGAAATGTTATTATATTTTGGGAACTTGTATTTTATACTGAAAAGCGGATGCACTAACTGAGGTGTTTTTCTTGAAGTGTTTTTTTTTTTACAAAAATTGAACTTTTTTGTCAAGAGTAGGTTTTTGAGGAGGAGGCAGCCCTCAGTGTATCCAGGGTAACTCCAGGTTTGGCAATAAAAATAAACACAACTTAAATAAGATTTTTTTTTTTTTGCTGTTAAAAACAAGCTCATTATAAGTTTTAATTTACTTTTAATTGATTAAGGTCATTTTAAGTTTAAATAGTTTTTAACTGATTACAGTAGCTCTTATATTTGATTTCTTTAAATAAATAAAGCAAAAAGCCAAACTTCAGTGTAAGGACTTAGGCTGAAAAAGGCGTAGCCCCCTTCATGTACAAAACTTTCTTTAGCTTTAAACTTTAAAGGTTGCTCCCAACTCTCATTTGGAAACAAAAACTTTCCTATTTAGTTTTTGTTCGGCTTTAACACCATTACAAAGTACTCTAGTTATTAGGTGGACTACCACGCCCTCTCCCCCTGCTTCTTTTATTAAAGCTTAATTTTTGCCAAATAATGCTTTGAAAAAAAGGGCTCAGTAAGTGTATTTATTTTTGGGACTAAAGGGCTAGCTCAGTGTATTTGTTTTTGGAACTTAAGTACGATTTTCCAAAATAAGCTTTCGTTTTAGTAATAATTGGGGTTAGTATAAAAACTTCAGTGAGTAAACCTAAATTAATGGGTAACTAAGGACATATGAGGCCACAACTTTTTAGCGGACTGATGCCGCTTTTTAGTGGACTTTGTTACTGTATGAAAGAACAGTTTAGATAATAAAACCGGTAGTTCACCTTTTTAACAGTGCTTTCAAAAACTTGCGGTAGAACAACCCATCCTAGGATGGCCCCTAGGGCAATGACAAAACCTCCTCCAACCGAAAGGCCGATAATGGTTCTCTTCATTTTTGCACTGGGCAATCACGTTAGATAACTAGATATTTTTTTTATGTTTTTTTAATAATATCCGTAAATGTTTACCAAGATTATAAGATAAAAATGTAAATACAAACATTTAAATTAATCTAAAAATAGCTCTATTTGTTTAATTTTTTTTATCGTATTATATCTGCAGAAAGGAACATATCACTATTCAATTAAGAAGTCCCTCCGATAAAGCAATACACAGTGTAAATAAACAGCACATAAAAACTAAAAAATGGAGAAGAAAATGTAAAAGCACTTTAGATTTCTGAAAAAGACGATAAACATAATATGAAACGAGAAAGCTTTTGAATGAAAATACTCGGTTTTCCATGCCCACCACCCACTCCGTGATTCAAAACAAGTACATACTAGTCAAGATAAAGAAAATACACTCTATATTGTATCAAAGTTAAAATCAATCGTCTTTATTTAAGTTGCATCGTTCCGCTCCATGGTCATTTGCTTCCTGTAACGAATATATAGGAACCAACCACAGCAAATTAAAAGAAATAATCCAAAGGTGTAGTTCCGAAAACTTTAATTTTAGGACAGGTTCAGGTCAAACCGTCTTTAGCCATTATGAGATTGTATTGGAGCCTGTTTTAATCCAGAAGTTAAGTGGGATCTCCTACATAGCTAAGATAGAAACAACAGAAATATCGCTAGAAAATATATGACTTTTTTGCTTGGATTCTACTGAAAATATTTAAAAAGAAGAAGGCAGGTACCTACGCTGCGTGGCTTTCATACCATGCTCACTCAGATATGCCGATATTTTAAGAAAATATAAATTATGTTCTTATGTTTTCAATACAATTTGCCTGTTCTCCGCAATGTATTTTACTATATACAGCCATTTACCATATTCTTTCCAAGCTCTCGAAACGAATCCTTGCACGTTTTCACGACTTGAGCGCAGTCTTTTCACTTACTATATAGGAAATTTGGGAAAAGGGCTAGGTCTGCAGGGAGAAGCAATGGAATTTTGGTGAAAAAAAAAAAATGAATTACAAACGGAGATATTCTTGGAGATAATCAAACGGAGATATTCTACGAATTGTTTTTTTTTTTTTTTGCCGTTAAAACAAGTTCATTTTAAGTTTTAATTTACTTTTAATTGATTAAGGTCATTTTAAGTTCAAATAATTTTTAACTAATTACAGTAGCCCTTATGTTTGATTTCTTTAAATAAATAAAGCAAACAAGCCAAACTTCAGTGTTAAGAGTTAGGCTGAAGGAGGCGTAGCTCCCCTTGTGTACAAAATATTTTTTAGCTTTAAAGTTTAAAGGTTCCTCTCAACTCTCATTTGGAAACAAATACTTTCCTATTTAGTTTTTCCTCGGCTTTAACACCATTACAAGGTAATCTAGTTATGAGGTGAGCTACCACGCCCTCTCCCCCTGCTTTTTTTATTAAACCACAATTTTTGCAAAAAAAAAATACTTTGAAAAAAAGGGTTCACTCAGTGTATTTATTTTTGAAACTAGTACGGTTTTCCAAAATAAGCTTTCCTTTTACTAATAATAAGGGGCTAGTTTAAAAACTCCAGTTAGTGAACCTAAATTAATGGTTGACTGATGACATATGAGGCCACAACTTTTTAGCGGACTGATGCCGCTTTTTAGTGGACTTAGTTGCTGTATAAAAGAACAGTTTAGATAAAAAAAAAACTGGTGGTTCACCTTTTTAACAGTGCTTTCAAAAACTTGCGGTAGAACAACCCATCCTAGGATGGCCCCTAGGGCAATGACAAAACCTCCTCCAGCCGAAAGGCCGATAATGGTTCTCTTCATTTTTGCACTGGGCAATCACGTTAGATAACTAGATATTTTTTTATAGTTTCTTATAATTTCCATAAATATTTACCAAGATTATCAAATAAAAATGTAAATACAAACATTTACATGGATCTAAAAATAGCTCTATTTGTTTAACTTTTTATCGTATTATATCAATAGAAAGGAACATATTACTATTCCAATTGAGAAGTCCCGCCGAAGGAGCAATAAACAATCATAGGCAGCGTAATAGCGCTGCCTAAGTAAAGAACGATGTTGGCACAATGTATTATTTTTTTTTTTTCATACCCGGGCACTTCGTATCGAAGGAGCTGTCGTAGAAACTTCAAAAAGACTCATTCGATTGGAAATTGGAGTGGCTAGTGCCCTTTTTAATAGTCGAAAGTGATTGGAGGGCAACTAGCCCCCCCCCCCCCCACGCCCATTATTTCCTCAAACACATCCAATCAAAATTTTGAGATAGCCATTTTGTTCAACGTAGTTGATTTCCAGATAGAAAATATGTTTTTGAGGAGGACACTCCCCCACAACCTCGGAGGAAGGGTTTTAAGTAATACCCTAGGGGTATATAAGAACGATGTTGCCACAATGTATTATTCTTTTTTTTTCCTTTGGAGCAGGGCACTTCATCTCGAAGAAGTTGTCGTAGAAACTTCGAAAAGAGCTCGTTCAATTGGAAATTGGAGTGGCTTGGGCCCTTTTTGATAGTTGAAAGTGATTGGAAGGCAACTAACACCCCTTCAACGCCCACCATTTCCCGAAACACATCCAATAAAAATTTTGAGACAGCCATTTTGTTCAGCGTAGTTGATTTCCAGATAGAAACTATGTTTTTGAGGAGGACAATCCCCCACAGCCTTCAGGGCAAGGGTTGTAAGTTATGCCCTGGGGGCATATAAGGTTTTTATAGAAGGTGTTGTCGTAGAAACTTCAAAAAGGGCTCATTCGATTGGAAATTCAATGGGCTAGTACCCTTTTTAATAGTCGAAAGTGATTGGAGGGCAACTAGTCCCCCTCCACGCCCGTCATTCCCCCAGACACATCCTATAAAAATTTTGAGACAAGCATTTTGTTCAGCGTAGTTGATTTCGAAATAGAAAGTATGTTTTTGAGGAGGACATTCCCCCACAACACTCAGGGCAAGGGTTTTAAGTTATGCCCTGAGGGCATATAAGAACAATGTTGGCACAATGTATTATTATTATTATTTTTTTCCTTTAGAGCAGGGCACTTCGTATCGAAGAAGTTGTCGCAGAAACTCCGAAAAGGGCTCATTCAATTGGAAATTCGAGTGCCTTGTGTCCTTTTTAATAGTCGAAAGTGATTGGAAGGCAACTAATACCCCTTCCATGTCCACCATTTCCCGAAACTCATCCAATCAAAATTTTGAGATAGCCATTTTGTTCAGCTAAGTTGATTTCCAGATAGAAATTATGTTTTTGAGGAGGACACTCCCCCACAGCCTTCAGGGCAAGGGTTGTAAGTTATGTCTCGGGGGCATATAAGGTTTTTATAGAAGGCGTTGTCGTAGAAACTTCAAAAAAGGCTCATTCGATTGGAAATTCAAAGGGCTAGCGCCCTTTTTAATAGTCGAAAGTGATTGAAGGGCAACTAGACCCCCCCACGCCCATCATTCCCTTAAACACATTCAATCAAAATTTGGAGATAGCCATTTTGTTCGGCGTAGTTGATTTCCAGATACAAAATATATTTTTGAGGAGGACACTCAACTCCAACCCTTGGGGCAAGGGTTGTACGTTATGCCCTGAGGGTATATAAGAATGATGTTGGGAAAATGTGTTATTTATTAATTTTTTCCTTTAGAGCAGAGCACTTCGTATCGAAGAAGGTGTCATAGAAACTTAGAAAAGGGCTCTTTCAATTGGAATTTGGAGTGGCATGTGCCCTTTTTAATAGTCGAAAGTGACTGGAAGGTAACTAACACCATTTCCAAGCCACCATTTCTCGAAACACATCCAATCAAAATTTTGAGACAGCCATTTTGTTCAGCTTAGTTGATTTCTAGATAGAAATTATGTTTTTGAGGAGGACACTCCCCCAAGGCCTTCAGAGCAAGGGTCGTAAGTTATGCCCTGGGGACATATGAAGTTTTTTATAGAAGATGTTGTCGTAAAAACTTCAAAAATGCTCATTCGATTGAAAATTCAAAGGAATAGTGCCCTTTTTAATAGTCAAAAGTGATTGGAGGGCCACTAGCCCCCCCCCCACACACACACACAAACCCATCATTCCCCCAAACACATCCAATCAAAATTTTGAGATAGCCATTTTGTTCAGCGTAGTTGATTTCCAGATAGAAAATATGTTTTTGAGGAGGACACTCCCCCACAACCCTCGGGGCAAGGGTTTAAGTTATGCCTTGAGGGCATATAAGAACGATGTTGGCACAGTGTATTATTTTTTTGTTTTTTTCCTTTATAGCAGGGAACTTCGTATTGAAGAAGTTGTTGTAGGAACTTCGAAAAGGGCTCATTCAATTGGAAATTGGAGTGGTTTGTGCCCTTTTCAATGGTCGAAAGTGATTGGAAGGCAACTAACACCCCTTCCATGCCCACCATCTCCCGAAACAAATCTAATCAAAATTTTAAGATAGCCATTTTATTCAACGTAGTTTTAAGTTCTGTAAATTAGGTCTTTGAGGATGACAACCCCCTCACAGCCCTCAGAGTAAGGGTTGTAAGTTATGCCCTGGTGACATATAAGGTTTTTAAAGAACGCGTTGTCGTAGAAACTTCAAAAACGACTCATTCGATTAGAAATTGAAATGGCTAGTGTCCTTTTTAATAGTCGAAAGTAATTGGAAGGCAACTAACACCCCTTCCATTCCCACCATTTCCCAAAACACATACATTTGAGCAGAGCACTTCCCCCACAGTTTTCAGGGCAAGGGTTATAAGTTATGCCCTAGGGGCATATAAATTTTTATTGACATCTTTGTCGTAGACACTTGAAAAAAGGCTCATTCGATTGGGAATTCAAAGGTCTAGTGCCCTTTTTAATAGACGAAAGTGATTTGAGGGTAACTAACCCCCCTCTCACTCCCACCTTTTCCCCAAACACAGCCGATCAAAATTTTTAGATATCAATTTTTTTCAGCGTAGTTGATTTCCAGGAAGAAGTTATGTTTTTGAGAAGGACACTCCTCCACAGCTCTCAGAGCAAGGCTTGTAATTTATGCCCTGGGGACATATAAGGTTTTTATAGAATGCGTTGTTGTAGAAACTTCAAAAAAGGCTCATTCGATTTGAAATTCAAAGGGCTAGTGTCCTTTTTAATAGTCGACAGTGATTTGAGGGCAACAAACCCCCCTCTCACGCCCACCTTTTCCCCAAACACATTCAATCAAAATTTTAAGATATCCACTTTATTCAACGCAGTTGAACAAATAAACTTTCAAATGGGGATAAATCCATTTATTTAGACAGTGAAAAAACAGGTACAAAAGTCCAGATATTTCGGTCACATATACAGTGACCGTCTTCAGTAGAAATAGTAAAATAATAAAATTGAAACTAGCATATTTATATAGAACAAAATAAATTACTTTTCGGGTCATTCACTAAATAATGAATAAGGAAATAATGACCCGAAAAGTTAGAACACTCCCCCCCCCTAGTGTTCAGGGTAAGGGTTATAAGTTATTCTCTGGGAGTATATAAGTTTTTTATTGAAATCTTTGTCGTAGAAACTTGAAAAGGGGCTCATTCGATTGGAAATTCAAAGGACTAGTGCCCTTTTTAATAGTCTGGACAGTGATTTGAGGGCAACAAACCCCCTCTCACGCCCACCTTTTCCCCAAACACATCCAATCAAAATTTTTAGATAGCCATTTTATTCAACGTAGTTGAAAGTTTTGGAAATTAGGTCTTTAAGAATGAAAACCCCTCCACCCCCACAGCTCTCAGGGCAAGGGTCGTAAGTTATGTCCTAGGGGCATATAAGGTTTTTATAGAAAAAGGGCTCATTCGATTGGAAATTGAAAGGGCTAGTGCACTTTTAATAGTCGAAAGTGATTTAAGGGCAACTAACCCCCCTCTCACGCCCACCATTTCCCCAAACATATCCAATCAAAATTTTGAGATATCCATTTTGTTCAACGTAGTCGAAAGTTCTGGAAATTAGGTCTTTTAGGATCAGAGCCCTCAGTTCAAGGGTTTTAAGTTATGCCCTGGGGCCATATAAGGTTTATATAGAAAGGAGTTGTAGAAATTTCAAAAGGGGCTTATTTGATTGGAAATCGAAATTTCTCTTTTTAATAGTCGAAAGTGATCGGAGAGCAATTAACCCCCCTCTCACGCCCACCATTTCCCCAAATACATTCAATCAAAGTTTAGAGATAACAATTTTGTTCAAAGTAGTTTAAAGTTCTGGAAATTATGTACTTAAGGATGACAAACCCCTCAGAGCCCCCAGGGCAAAGGTTGTAATTTATGCCCTGGGGGCATATGAGGTTTTTATAGATAGATTTGTTGTCAAAACTTCAAAAGGGGCTAACTCAATTGGAAATTGAGAGGGTTAGTGCCCTTCTTAACGGTTGAAAGTGATTGGAGTGTAACTAACCCCCCTCTCACGCCCACCGTTCCCCCAAACACATCCAATCAAAATTTTCAGATATCCATTTTGTTCAAAGTTGCCGAAAGTTCTAGAAATTGGGTGTTTGAGGATGACAGCCCCCCCCCAGCCCTCCGGGCAAGGGTTGTAAGTTATGCCCTGGGGGCATATAAGGTTTTTATTGAATGTGCTGTCGTAGAAACTTCAAAAGGGCTCATTTTACTGGAAATTGAAATGGCTAGTGCTTTTTTAGTTGTTGAAAGTGATTGGAGAGTGACTAACGCCCCTCTCACGCCCACCATTTTCCCAGAGAAATCCAATCAAAATGTTGAGATAGCCATTTTGTTTAACGTAGTTGAAAGTTCTGGAAATTAGGTCAAAGAGGATGACAACCACCCTCACAGCCCTTAGGGTAAGGGTTGTAATATATGCCCTGGGGGTATATAAGGTTTATAGAGAGTGTTGTCGTAGAAACGCAAAAAGGGCTCATTCGATTGGAAATCGAAAGGCCTAGTAGCCTTTTTAAAAGTCGAAATTGATTGGAAGGCTTGACATTTTATAGTAAAGATCGATGTGGGTATAATGTGTTATTTTTTTTTTTTTTTGTTGTTGTTGTTTAGACCAGGGCACTTTGTATTGAAGGAGTTGACGTAGGAACTTCGAAAAGGGCTCATTCGATTGAAAATAGAAAGGGCTGATGCCCTTTTTAATAGTCGAAATTTATTGGAAGGAAACTAATCCCCCCGTCATGTCCACCCTCCCATGTGCCTTTATCTTTAAAAACTAAATGTTGCCATGAGATTAAATCAAAATACGCTGTGTTAATGCTAATTCCCAATAAGGCTTCTCAGCAGTATCCCAAGAACGACTGAGGATATTGTGTTCAAACTTTTAGGGCTACTTCTGCTTTTAAAATTTAACCCAATCAAAATAGCGTAAGTGTATCCAAGCTATCAAAGAAAGTAAACAGATTTTTTTGCGAATGGTATCAAGTTTTCCATTTCAGGTTAACTAGAGGAGGTATGAAACTAAACTAAACACTACTATTTGTGTCCAGATTTTTAAAAGGGTGTATGCTGTTAAAAAATGCTGAAAACTTTTCTCCAGCAGACCAATAGCAGGCTAAACTATAAATTCCTAAGAAAAACGAAAAGATTTAAAACATTATTTTCTTTTTCCCTGAAATTACAATGTCAATATAGAACGAACAGATTTTAATTAAAAAAAATTCCTCAAAATAAGTTGTTCAAAGGCAAGTAAAGAACTCCATTAAACAAAAAATGAGCAAAAATAAAATCAAATAATCTACCAAGAGTACACAAATCAGCGTCGATCATGGGCGCCCATATGGGGGGGGCCCATATGGCGGGGGGCAGGGGGGGCAAGAGCCCCCCTGGCTGAATGATGCTGCCTTATTTTTATATTTTTGTTCTGAGATTTCCATTATATAGCATTAAAAGTAGCAATTAGACGAAGTTCGCCCCCCCCCCCCTGGAATTCAGCTTATGGGTGCCCATGGCGTCGATAAATAAATGAAACCCAAAACGAACAGAAATTACAATAAATAACCGACTCAAACTCAAAACGAGTAGAAATTAACATAAGTTGGGATCAAATCCCGTATGCCTTCCCAAGGCCAGAACATAATTTGCTCTTTACTGAAAACAATACAAATAAATGTGCATTGTCAGTTTAGCATACAAATACTGATATTTAGTAATCAAAATTTGAATATTATTTTATTTATAAAAGTTATAAAAGTGAAAACATTTATATTTTTTTTCAACACCTCAATCTTCACGCTAAAGTTTTTCGGCACTTTTTAAAAAGTTGCTTATTGTTTTAATTATATGACCCTTGTGTCTCAGGAGTTGTTTTTGAAGAATTGGGACAAAATTTAAACTTTAGCGCAAAGAGCTTGGTGCTGAGTAGGGGCAACCCCCCGCACATACGTAATAATTTCTCTTTTTTTAGCTTCAATGCTGCTCCTTACTTTCAGTTGAGAAAACTTGTTTTTTTGTTTAATTTCTTATCGTTTTTTAAATAACGGCAAAAAATCTGGCACCATCTCCACGGATATAGGCTATCCTCTGGAAAATCCAATCTTGGTGAAAATTTACCCCAGGCAATTACACTCAACACCTCCACGCGTAACATTTAGTCCGTAAAGAGAAAGAAAAACATACAAAGAAATTTCGTATAAGAATTCTGGCAAATTACCCCAATATAAAACTTCCCCTTAGAATTTGTCCCCCTGGAAACTTCCCTTTATATGGAAAATTCTCCCCGTGCAAATTCCCCCTCCCCCTGCAGAAAATTCATCCTACCCTCCCCGCTCGAAAAATGTATACATACTTCCCAATAACAAATACTATACGTAAACAATTGGCAAATTTTACAACTTAAAGACCTTTCCCTAGGTGCTTTGGGGGGTCATGTTATCTCCAAAGACATAGTTATTGGGCCTTTCAACTATGCTGACTAAAATTGCTATTACAGAATTTTGATCGAACGATTTTGTGGAAAAACTTGGCGTGGGAGGGGGTCTAGTTGCCCTCCATTTTTTTGAGTCACTTAAAAAGGGAACTAGAACTTTTAATTTATGTTAGAATAAGCCCTCTCTCGGGGTTCTAGGCCCACTGGGTTTATACGATCACCCCTAGGGAAAAAAATAAATAAACGCACTTCCGTGATTTTTCTCCTGGCAATAAATACAGAATTCTACATTTTTGCCAATAGTAGCTCAAAAACTCTACAGCAGGGTTCTTTGATACGTTGAATCTGATGGAGTGATTTTCATCAAGATTCTATGACTTTTAGAGGGTGTTTTCCTTTTTTGAAAATCAGGCACAAATGAAACTTATATATTTCAAATCAGCGTAAAAATCCAATTCTTCTGATATAGACATTGGTATCAAAATTCTGTTTTTTAGAGTTTCGGTTACTGTTGAGCCGGGTCGCTCCTTACTTACAGTTCGTTACCACGAACTGTTTGATTCAATTTAATTCCTCTGAGAGTTTGTTCCTGTAGCACACTATCTTTGCGAGTGGCAACTATCTTTGAAAACTACCACCCATGAATAACTGAAGCTAATCAGTTTTGCCACATAATTGTTATTTCGCAGTATTGAACTTATATTATAAGAACAGCAACAATTCCAGTACTTTAAAAGGACTTTGTTTTTAATGGGAGTTTAAAGTGTTTCTTTGAGCTTCGGAAAGTATAGAATATGTTGTTCCAGAAGAACACTCCACAAGGTCATGGAAATCAGTTTTTGCCAAACGTCTACTCTAAGAACGACCCTTTGTATAAAAAAAAAAATCTTCTACCAAATAGTTCTACAAAAGCAGACCTTGCTTTTAAGAAAAAATTAATTAATAAACGTGTCAGTTTCTCAAGTCTTCCTTGTGTTCATAACAGAAAATTTAAAGTAGATTTCCTCGAGAAAAAAGCTAAGGCCAGACAAGGGTGATTCACTGAGTATCAAGCTTCCAGCCAAAAAATAAAGAAAATTATCGCGTGAGAAAATCCACTTAGAAAATTGTAATAAGATAGTTTGATATGGCCAGCCTAGCATAAGACCCGCTTCACTTTCGTTTATTTTGCCTGGAAAGAACAGGGATGAAAATCAAAGAAACTATCGTGTTCTTGTTTTTTTGCCTTTTGCTGCTTGTTTTCTTGATGTCTTGTTAAATTTGTCTGAAGATGTATTACCTTAAAGCGTAACTTTAGCTTTATGTTCAATGTATTAAGCTGACACATCGAGCTCTGCTCTCTGTCGGCTAAAGTGGAAATTTTTCTATTACTATTGTATTAATAAATTACTTATTATGGTATTATTAATACATTACTCCAGTTACTGATTTTAGAAGAAGAGGAAGAAGAAGAAGAAGTTTTCTTCCGCAAACCAAACAGTACAGAAAAAGCATAGCAGCACTCCAATCTTCTTCTATATTTTGGCTAGCAAGACCAATAAACCTTATTAAGCCTTTCATTTTAGGACTTAGTCCAAATACTGGTTTGCGAGCAGGTTTTTCATCTAATTCTAAAAATAACAAAATGAAAACCAGCCAAGTATAGGAAATCCATTGTTGCCAAACATTTACTACAGAATTTGTCAAATATGTACCAACATAACCAATTTCCGTGACTGATACTAAAAGTTGTGATGAATTTCACCCCCTTGAACCCTTTGAAAAAGGGTTGTTAAGTTCTACAATTTTCCTATGTTTACATATGGTATTTGTTGTTGGGAAATATACTGAATTTTTATTAGGAGGGATTATTAATGGGGGGATTTTCCTGAGTCTTTAAGTTTCCGGAAAGAATTTCACAGGGTAAATTTTAAACGGAGGCTGGGATATACTGGCATGATTTTAAAACAGTCAAAATTTAAATTAAAAAAAAAACAAGTTTTTTCAACTGAAAGTAAAGAGCAGCATTAAAACTGAAAAGAAACACAAATTATTCCGTATATTAAGGGGCTGCCCCTTCCTCATAAAAGTAACACAAAAATTATTCGGTATATGAAGGGGCTGCCCTCCCTCATCCCTCGCTCTTTACACTAAAGTTTGACTATTTGTCTCAATCCTTTCAAACTCACAATTATTTCAGAACGACTCCTAAAGCACAAGGGCCGATGAATTTGAATGAGATTTATTTTTAAAGAACTTCAAGATTTTAGTATTTAGAGTAAGGGTCGAGGAAGGGACAGCCCACTTCATATACGAAATAGCTTCTCTTCGTTATAATTTTTAATATTACTCCTCAATTTCATCTGAAAAAACATGTTTTTTTCAGAATTTTAATGTTAATCTAAAACGATGGTTTTGTATACACAGAACAAAGGTTAAACAGACACACTATTGACTGACCTCTGTGTCGGAAACATTACGTTCTGGTTTCCTATGAAGGCCATGCGCAATTTCCTTCGGCTATGCTACGACCCATAAGGAGTTGGTTTGTAAATATGATGAACTGTCAAAAAATAGAACAAAATATATAGTCCATATTGCACTTCCTCCTAGAATTGTATATTCCACATAGGCTATCATATCAAACGAACTTATTAAATGTGAAACGGGAACCTTAGCTGCTAGTCTCTATCATATTTATCAGAGATCTAACAGATGCAGATGACTAAATGTCATCCTTTTCTCATAGTACGAATATATGTACCTGGAATAGATTTTGCTTAATTGCTTTAGCCTGCCTAGCAATAAGGCTGTTAAAAAGCCATTTTTAAAAGCCACTACTCCTCCCAGAAGATTCTGAATCAGACGAGCACCCCTTAAATGCACAGTTATGACAAAGTTTGCCGAGAACCCAACATTGCCTTCTGTTAGAAGTGCTAATGATAATAATATAGAGACTTTCTTTCTCTTCTCCCCCCCCAAAAAAAAAAAAATATCGAAGAAGTACCAGACTCAGAAGAAGAATTACTCAGTTTGTATTATTGGCCGGTTTTTCTTACTCCTAGAAAAGTACGGCTTATATCCAAGAAACACCTCCGGTAGATTTTCTTATTCAAGAACCTTCTCTACCAAACAAAGGTCAGGTTGGTCCTTGATCACCAACAGGCCCAAAAAATACAATTTCTCTTATATTTCATTAAATCGTCTTGATACCCAGCAGTCTCTTCTGGTAGATGTGCTTATGACAATCGTCTTGGGACTTTCTCCCTATACATGAATTGATTCCCAACCCATCCCCGCTGGACCACAAAAAGTGTGTAAGCAGAATACCACTTCTTACTTGACATTCAGCTGAATCTAGATCCGACAATATGTCACAGGGGATTTCGTCTTGACACTAATCTGGGAATTTCCTGTCCCGTCATAGGTCAGACGGAGCACGAACTGCCTCAAGGAATGATTATCATAGTTACTTGAATATCCCACCAAGTTTTGCTAAGATCCAATTCACATGCAATAGATTGTGTGAAGACAAAAATTTAAGGATTCCTTTTCTCCAAAAGTCTGAATGGACAAGAAGCCCAAAAGGCCCATTTAGGACACTTGCCGTTATCTCCAATCAAGTTTCATTGAGACCCTTTCTGCTTGATTCCCTCGACGAAAACAATTTAATTGACCTTTCTCTCAACTAAGGTCTTAGTGGGCTTAAGTACTAAAAAAACATAACTAAGATACTAGTTGTTGCCTCCTAGGAATCTTGGTTGGCAGGCAGTCTCCCTTTTTATAAATCCAAACACTGCGTAAAAGATTGTAGCTAGACTACTGAAAGGGACAACTGGGGACCTGCTTTTAATTTCCTCCAAGGCTGGTTCAGATTACGACAGCCTCTTCATGACAAGAATTTAAAGAATTTAGTGACCTCTAGTTTTTTTCCTCCACTTAGGTCAAAGAAAGTCAACGAAACACATGAACAGGATACTAAATCTTTAACTCTGCCTAATTTGGTCGAAATCAGCGCTCCCATTCTTCGAATATTGTCATGAACAAAATTTTGGGACTCCTCTCCCATCAAGAGGGCTTTGCTATGTCCAACAATGACATTTGTTGAGATTAACTAAGAAAAACCTTTTCCAAAAAATAAATGTTTTAAAGAAAAGTAAAGAACTCCATTAAACCAAAATTGAGCAAAAATAGAATCAAATAATCTACCAAGCGTAAAGCTACCACTAATCAGTATCGATAAATAAATGAAACCCAAAACGAACAGAAATTGCAATAAATGACCGAGTCAAACTCAAAACGAGCAGAAACTAACATGAATATGGCTCGAAACCCATATGCCTTTCCAAGGCCAGACTATAATTTACACTTTACTGAAAAAAAAAAAAATACAAATGAATGTGCATTGTCAGTTTGATATAGATATGCTGATATTTATTAACCAAAATGTTAATAATATTTTATTTATTAAAGTTATAAGAGTGAAAACATTAAAAAAAAATTCAATAACGTGAAAATTATATTCTGGTCTTGGGAAGGCATATGGGTTTTGAACCCTGCTCATGTCAATTTCCGCTCGTTTTGAGTTTGACTCGGTTATTTATTGTAATTTCTGTTCGTTTTTGGGTTTAATTTATTTATCGAAGGTGATTTTTGGTTGCTTTGATTCTATTTGATTATTTGATTCTATTTTCACTCATTTTTGGTTTAATGGAGTTTTTTACTTTTCTTTGAAAAACTTATTTTGAGGCAAAAGTTATTTTAATTAATTTCTGTTCGTTTTATATTGACATATGTTTTTAAGGGAAAAAGTAAATAATAGTTTAAATACTTTCTGTTTTCCTTTAAGAATTTATAGTTTGGCCTACTATTTGTATGCTGGAAAGTTTTTCAACAATTTTTAACAACATACACATTTTTAAAATCTGGAGACAAACAGTAGTGTTTAATTTAGTTTTATACTTTCTCCAGTTGACCTGAAAAATAAAACTTAATACCAATCACAAAAGATCTATCTGTGCTCTTTGACTGCATACACTTACGCTCTTTTGATTTTGTTAAATATTAAGAGCAGAAGTTGTAATAAAAGTAGCCCCGAAAGTCGTTCTTGGGATATTTCTGAGATGTTTTATTGGCAATCAGCATACACGCAGTGCTTTTTTATTTAATCTTAAGGCAGCGTTTAGTTAAGGCAGCATCTTAAACTTTGATTAGAAGTGTTTGGAGAAATATGAGCTGAAGAGGAGGGCTGATTACCTTCCAATCACTTTTGAGTTTTAAAAAGGGCACTAGAACTTTGAATTTCCAATAAAATTAGCTGCTTTAAAATATTAATGATATTACTAGCTATGATAGAGCAGAGCATGCCTATAGTTTTTTTTTTTTTTTTTTTAATTGAAATGCCTCGTACAAGTTTTAACTTAATACCCTTAGTGTCATTCGCTACAGTAACCGTAGAAGTAGAATCAAAAGTATACACAAAGTGTCTTCTGGCTAGTTCAAAATCTATCAGAAAATTACTTTGAAAGGTCTAACTTAATAATTCAAGCCGTTATTGAAATATTGCTTTGTCGCCCTATTGACTCTCTACATGATCATAATTCGTTTTGATTTAGTTCAGTAGCCTATCCACCTAAATATTCTTTGAAAGCTTCACCTTAATACTCTTAGCTTGTGTAGAGCAACAAATGCAGTGGTAGTAGTAGCATTAGTAGAAGTATGCACGCAACACCTTTTTTTCCAACATACCCTTCAATACACGATAAAATTTAGCATAGTGTATTTCGATTTATTTCAATACAATTACAATATTGCCCAAAATTTTTGCCTTAATACCCTTAGGTTTATTAGCAGTAGTAGTAGCACCAGTAGTTATAGTAATAGCAGTAGTAGTAGTAGGAGTAGAGTTAATAGTGATAGTCTTAGCTTTAGTAGCAGTAGTAGCAGCAGCAGTAATAATAATAGTAGCAGTAGTAGTAGTTGTAGGAGTAGATGCAGAAGTATTATGCTGCAAATATTGTCTTTTGTTTTGTTCAATATCCTTCACAACCAGCGTTGTAACTTTTAACTTCACACATGAAACTGTTCCTAAGATATTGCTGATATGCCCTTTTGACAACCTGTATATGGGTAGAAGGCAGTCATCTGTACAACAGAAATTTTCAGGAATGTTCTCTGAAATTTTCACCTTCATACCCTTAGATATAGTTGTAGTAGTAGTCATAGCAGTATTATAACTACTCAACTAATACAATTAGCCATTACTATGATATTATGATTTGCTCTTTTAATAACCTGTATATTCGTATACTTCTTGAAATTTTCAACTTAATGCTCTTAACATTAAAAGTAGTTAGGATTGAAGTAGTAGTCGGAGCAATAGTAATAGTAGCAGTAAAACTAGTATGTGTTTCAGTAGTAGTAGTATTAGCACTAGTGTGCACATATTGCTCTTGTCCTTTAAGTATTCTCTGAGAGTTCCAACTTAATAAAAAAAATCAATTTTTTAAGATACGCTATTTTGACAATCTAAATTCACATAGCGTCTTTTGTTAGTTTGAATTCACCATCAATATTCTCTCAAATTTTACCTTCTTAGACTTAGCCTTAATGTTACTATTATCACAGCAGTTTAGGTGGTAGTAGAAGTAGTTGCACTGTTAGTGTTGTATTAGTAGTAGTATTAGCAGTAGTAGCAGCAGTATTAATAGTGATAGTAGCATGTGCATGTTGCCTTTTGGTCAGTTGAACATCGCTTTCATGATGCACTGGAAGTTTCACCTTGAAACGTTAAGCCGTTCCAAGAACATTGTCGATTTGCACTTTTGAAACCATTTTGACACCCCTTTCACCTTAATACACTAAGCTTTACAAGTTGTTTCAATGGAAGCAGTAGTTGGAGCAGTTTAGTAGAAGTAGTAGTATTAGTAAAAGTAGAAGTGATATTAATGGTATTAGTGACATGCATATATTACCTTTTTGTTAATTTATCTTCCCCTATAAGTATTCTCCAAAAGTTCCAACTTAATACCTAAATCAAATCTTGAGAATCTATATGTCTTTTCGACAATCTGCATGCGTATAGTGTATTTTGATTCAGTCGAACTTCCTCCTCAATATTCTGTCAAATTGATTGCTCTCAAATCACTTTGACTCTTAGAAAGGGCACTAACTTCCAATTTAAAATCAAATGAGACCCATCTGAACTTAATACGACCACCCGTTCCATAAAAACCTTATACGCCCCCAGGGCATAACTTAAAGCCCTTGCCCCAGGGCTCTGGGGGTTTTTGTCAACCCTGGAGGCATTGTTATATGTTCTTTAAACTATTTTAAACAAAATTGCCATCACACAATTTCAATCAGATTCGTTTGGTGAAAAGAGGGGTAGTTGGGGGGGAGACCTAGTTGACCTCCATAACTTTTGACTCTTAAAGGGATCTAGAACTTCCAAATTCAACCAAATGAGTGACCTCTAAGGTTTATACAACCATCCCTTCCATAAGAACCTCAATTGCCCCAGGGGCATAACTTACAACCCTCGCCCTCAGGGTCTGGTGGTTTGTATCAACTCCAAAATCCTTGTTATATGATCTTTGGACTATTTTGAAAAAAAGACTATCTCAAAATTCCTATTGGATTCATCTCGGGAAAACACGACATGTGTTTGTGTGTGGGGGGTGGGGGTAGCTGTGCTCTGATCACTTTGACTCTTAAAAAGGGCACTGGAACTTCCGATTACCTATCCAATGAGTCCTCTCCAAAGCATATACGACCACCCTTTCTATAAGAACCCTATATGTCCCCAGGTCACAGCCATTACCCTGAGAGCTGTAAGGGAGGGGGTTATATTCCTCAAAGACACAATTTCAGAACCCTTCAACTACGATGAACAAAATTGCAATCTCTAAATTTTAATTGGAGCTGTTAAGGGAAATAGTAGTATTAGTAAAAGTAGAAGTGATATTAATGGTAGTAGTGACATGCATCTATTACCTTTTTGTCAATTTATCTTTCCCCACAAGTATTCTCCAAAAGTTCCAACTTAATACCTAAATCAAACCTTGAGAATCTATATGCCTTTTCGACAATCTGCATGTGTATAGTGTATTTTGATTCAGTTCAACTTCCTCCTCAATATTCTGTCAAATTGGTTGCTCTCAAATCACTTTGACTCTTAGAAAGGGCACTATAACTTCCAATTTCAAATCAAATGAGCCCCAGCTGAAGTTTATACGACTGCCCATTCCATAAAGACCTTAAATTCCCTCATGGCATAATTTACAACCCTATCTCCTGGATGCTGGGGGGGGGCTGCGTTAACTGTAGAGGCACTATTATATGTTCTTCAGACTATTTTGAACGAAATCACTATCTCATAATTTCAATAAGATGCGTTTGGTAAAAAGAGGGGTTGTCGAAGAGGGGAGGGGGTTGAATGCCCTCCATCACTTTTGAATCTTAAAAGAGAACTAGACTTTTCAATTTTCAACCAAATGAGCTTCTTCGAAAGTTGAACAACCATTCCTTGGTTGTTCACCAACCAAGGAATTATGTTATTATGTCTTAAAGACATAATTTCTGGACCTTCCAAGTGAGTTGAACAAAATGACTATATCAAAATTTTGATCGGAAGTGTTTGGGGGAGGGAGAGGGACCATTTGCCGTCCGATCAGTTTTGGCTATTAAAAAGGGCACTAGTCTTATCAATTTTCAATCAAATGATTCCTTTTTGAAGTTTCTACGAAAAGGCTTTCTATAAAAGCCTCATATGCCCCTGAGCACAACTTACGACCCTTATCCTGAGGGCTGAGGAGGGGTTGTCATCCTCAAAAACATAATTTCTGGACTACGTTAAACAAAATGGCTATATCAAAATTTTGTTGGATGTGTTGGGGAGACGGTGGTCATGGGAGGGGGTTTGGTTGTCCTCCAATCAATTTAGACTATTAAAAAGGACACTAGCCCTCTCAGTTTCCGATCGAATTAGCCGTTTTTGGAAGTTTCTACGACAATTTTTTCGATACGAAGTGCCCTGGTCTAAAAACAGATAAAATAATTAATATTACTTTGTGCCAACATCTTTCTTTGCTTAGGCAGCGCTATTGCGCTACCTATGTTTCTACAAACGTATTCGACGGAAGTAGTGATGAAAACTCTTGCCTCTCCCATTGATAAGTAGAGTTACAGCCAATTTATTGCAGTCAATTCTGGGTTCAATCTTCACAAGTTTTAATTTATAAAAGCCTTTTCCACAAAAAAAAAAAAATTTGAAAGAAAAGCAAAGAGCCCTATCCCCTAATTCAGTATTGATTCAGTCTTTGAACAGTTAAGATCTATCTATTCTTTTAAAAAGGATTAATCCCAGTTTTCAACTAGTTGTCGGTAAAGGATTTTATTCTGATTTAATTAGACACTGAATTCTTTCAGTAGTTACGAAATAGTGAGAACGCTTTTACGTCTCATAAACTATTTAAACATTTATTCAGTATCTGTAACCTAGTGGAATGTGTGACGTCACTGGATAAATTGAATTGACTGGAGTTTCTGACCAATGCATTAATTGAACTTTTGGCTTTCTTAAATTGAGTTAATTTCATAAGATATCCAAGTGAGGTATGCCAGTTTGGCAATTATAAAGATTATTATTCATCATTAGGATTATTATTAGCCATTCTGTTCTCTGAGTGAACATCGAAAGTGGATTATAGCTATTTATGAAAGAAACTAAAGAATAAAAGTTGACTGGATTTAAATTACATTTCAACGCTTGTCTAATTGCATCTGTGTTACCTGTTTGTGGATATTTGCCAAGTGAAATGCCAATTAAGGTAATCAGAGTACCATGTGTCACGGAATGAACTAAAGATTTCACTTCGCGGATTTTGTAGTTTTTAAAGATGTCATACGTCAGTCAGTCGTCATTCGACAAATTTGTTAATTTATTTGGAGAAAAACTGGACAAAATAATTGCGTCTCAGGTGGAGTTTTCCAGCAAACTAGACTCAATTTCGGCGGAAGTTGTGTCGTTAAAAAGTGATGCAACAACCCGTGATTCACGAATACTTGAACTAGAATCTACACTAGAGGAGCAGAAGCTTCAATCTGAAGCTCTAGAGAAACGATTGCTTGCTTTTGAAGTAAAAGACCGAAAGCTTAACTTGTTGGTTCACGGATTACCGGAAGAAAAATCTAATGAAACGCCTGAAGCTAATGTGAAAAACCTTTTTGCGAATAAGCTAGGAATCGATGAGCCAGTAATGATAACGAAGTGCTATCGCATTAATTCTCGTTCGGCAAATATTACTGACTCCCGCCAACGCAAAAGTAAGCAAAAGCAAGTGAAGCCTTTGCTTGTATCGTTAGGGTCCGAAAATGAGATTCAAGCTATAATGTCAAACGTCGGTAAACTTAAGGCCAGTGGTATCGTTATTTGCACAGACTTGCCGCCTGAACTGAATATCCGAAGAAGTGAATTATTGGCCAAAGCACGTGAGATGAAAATAAAAGGCGAAATAACGTCTTCTCGGGTTCGTCAAAAAGGCATAGATATATGGCTGGAAATTAAAGGATCTGCTTCGTCTTCGTGGTCTAGTGTCAAAATTAGTTAATGAATTAGTTGTGACATCGATTTTGATTTATTATTATATTCCGCGAGTGAAAAAAGAGATTGGAATTGATCTCGTCATAGTGTGTTTTTTGTGCCTTGTCATTATGTGTGATTATTTTCATGTTTTCCTTCTTTTCTGTCTAGCTCTAGTTGTGCAAAAAAAGTTCTCGTTCTGCTCGTTTTTTCACTCCTCGCATGCTGGGAATTATCCGAGGTACCACCTTTTCTCATTAGCCTATCATTTCATATTGATTTTGGTAAGTTTTATGTGTATGATATTATTATGATATAAATTGTTAAATCAGAGAACATCGGACCGGCTCCATGATTTTGAGAAAAAACAACTTGACCTAAATGAATTATTTAAATCGGTAGGATCAACTGGTGATGAATCTTCTGATCTTTTTATCCAGTCTTTTCCTCGTAGTAAATATATAAATAATGACAAAATCCCTCCATTTAATCAGTTAGAATCCTCCCGTATCGCATTTTGGAATTGTAGAGGAGTGCTTAGTAGTTTAGATTTTCTATCCACATTTCTTTATAGTAATCGTATTGGTATTCTGGGACTATGTGAGACTTTTCTTAGTGATGGTAATAGTTCTTTGGTTGGTGTATCTGGGTACAGGATAGTAACTAGAAACAGGTCTACCCGTTCGAAAGGTGGACTTGCCGTGTTTATTGACCAGAATCTCCCTATCCGTAAAATTACGGATTTTAATGATTTGTATCAAGAGATGGAGTTTGAATTTTTAATGGTTGAGATCGAGTCTGGTAAGGAGAAGCTACTCCTATGCTTATTTTATCGACCACCGGAATCAAGTGCGTCAAATTTTATTGGTAAGTTGAATGATCTAACACAACGGATGAATTTTAAGAACCATAAAGTGGTTTTTATGGGTGATTTTAATATAGATTTGGGACTGGTGAGTTCGGAGACCCAAGAATTAAGATCTCTACCTGTAGATTTACTAACTACTTGCTTTTCTGCCGGATTGGTTCCAACAGCAAGAATACCAACACGTATTAGTGAACAGTCGGCATCAGTTATTGACAACATTTTTACGAATTTTAATCTACATTCGAGTTATGTCGTATTAACTGATGAATCGGATCACTCTATGTTACTTGGTGAATTTTTGATAAATAGACTGAAATCTAACCCGAATATAAAAGTAAGAAGGACTATTGATGATGAATCATTACAAAATTTGAGAGCTAAATTGACTTGTAGCGACTGGACTTCAGTTTATGAAGAAACCAACCCAGATGCAATGACTACCCTATTTATTGAGAAATTCTCTTCTGCCCTTGACTCTGCCTGCCCCTTTTCGAAAAAGCGCTCCAGGTATGCGACCCCGAAAAAACCTTGGATCACCCAAGGCTTACTAACCAGTATTGAACACAAAAATATGCTATTCAGGCAATATATTGATAATCCTGATGTACATGGTACGGACTTCAAGAATTATAAAAACACTCTGACAACCCTGCTCAGGAAAGCTAAACAGGCTTACTACCATAAGCAGTTTCAAAAAGCAGAAGGATCGCCAAAGAAGACATGGACACTGATAAATGAATGCCTGAATAAACAAAAAACTAATACGTTTCCTGAGACCATAACCAAGCCTGATGGAACATCTTCAACATCCCAACAAGAAGTAGCCAACACGTTAAATGAATTTTTTTATGCATTGGAGAAGCAACCGTAGAGGAAGCTTATGGCCTTTCAACTGTCGTCACGGATAATTACAAAAAATACCTACCTTCGCCGTCTTGCTCCTCTATGTTTCTGTTGCCAGTCACTGAGGACGAACTGCTGATGATTGTTCAAGCCATGAAAAACGGTCACTCCGAAGGTCCAGATGGGTCGTCAAATTACCTCATAAAGAAGACCATCGATTGCTATTTCGGCGTTATCGCACACATCGTCAATTCTTCATTTAAAGATGGCATCTTTCCTACTGTCTTCAAGTCGGCGAAGGTTATACCCCTCCACAAAGGTAGCGACACCAAGCTGCCTTCAAACTACCGCCCTATCTCTATTCTCTCTGCTTTTTCAAAAATTATGGAGCGTTGCATCTACAACAGACTGATGAATTATCTGACTAGGTCTAACTTCTTCAACAAGTATCAGTTTGGATTTAGGCCTGGGCACTCAACCGAACATTCTATAATGGTTTTGCTACAATTTTTGAATGATGCGATGGACCGTAATGTGATACCAGCTACAATATTTTTGGATGTAAAAAAAGCGTTTGACACGATTTTTCATCTGATTCTTCTGGATAAGCTTGACAACTGCGGAATAAGAGGTAATGCTCTCTTACTCATCCAGTCTTACCTCAGTGGTCGGAATCAATTTGTGGATGGAGGTGCAGTAAGATCGGTAAAAACGCCATGTTCTGAAAAGGTAGGAGTACCACAAGGTTCAATTCTTGGACCACTACTATTTTTAATATACGCCAATGACCTTCTGAACGCTATCACCGATGATGGACTTGCTGTACTATTCGCAGACGACACGGCTAATTCTGTCACAGGTTCAGATGAATCATCCGTCAGAGAAAACCTCTGTTTTGGTCTAAAGAAGCTATTGCAGTGGTTTGCTGACAACCTCATGGTGTTAAACTCTTCGAAAACCCATTTTATCATCTTCTCTCGAATTTCTCATGCCGTACCGTCGATTTCTCAAATATCTGTCCGTTTTAACGGAGAACTAGTTACCATTGCCAGGAAGGAGTCTTGTAAGTATCTAGGGCTAACGGTTGATGAAAATTTATCTTGGAATCTTGATAGGCTAAGAATGCAGCTAGGAAGGAATGTGGGGTTACTGCGGTATCTAAAATTCCACCTCCCTTTCCCTGCTCTTAAGTCAGTTTATTATTCTCTAATCCATTCTTATTTTAATTACTGTCCAATTGCTTATTTAAATACTTTCAAATCTCTTATTAAGCCCCTTCAACGTCTTCAAAATAATGCACTTCGTACGTTAAAAGCACTCCTTCCTTCCCAATCTTCCCTCCCCGATAAATCCCCTACTAAGAGCCTTTATACATTTTTAAGAATATTGCCAGTTGATCTAGTCCTTACTGCAAATTGTGTCCTTTTCAGACTAAAACAAATAAAAGAATTATTACCATTGGCTTTAAATTCTAGTAACTTCTCTTTAGTTTCTTTGGTCCAGAATAATTATTGTTTAAGAAGTTCAGCCAAATTACCTTGCCCTAGAATCCGAACTGAAAGATCCAGATTTTCTCCTAAAAATTCAATAATAAAGTTCTGGAATATTTATGAAAGTAATATAGATTCGCGTTTTTCTATTCCAGTTTCTAAAGCTAAATTTAAACTATATCTAATAAGTAATTATAGATAACTATTCATTTATTTGAAGTCATGTTGGCCGGTGCTATTGTTGATAATTATTTAATTAAGTGGTAATTTATTGATTTGAGGTGTGGGCTGTGGGTTCAGTGTGGTGTCTCATTTTCTTCCCACTATATCTAGTGTACTATCATTTCTTTTCATCATTTGTTATTATTATTATTATTTCTTTTATTTTTTTAGGGTGCCTGTTTTCGAGTATAACTCACTGTGTAGGCACCCTCTGTAAATATTGTGTTTTCCATTGATTCATATTGTAAAAGTGTTATTTTGTCTTGTAGTGATTTATTGAGAAATTAAATGAACTTGAACTTGAACTAAGACGAGCGAAAATAAAGTCAAACACTAATTCAAGTGTAAAACGAAAATGAATCCCAATCAATAAACAAGTGCAACACAAAACGAACAGATTTTACAATAAATAGTCAAGTTAAACTTAAAACGAACAGAAACTACAGAAAACTAGAGTTAACATTCTCTGAGCCATGTTAAGACCAGAATGTCTTAACAAGGCTAACACTCTCTGACCCTTGTTAAGACCAGAATGTCTCTTATGCTTTACTGAAAACAATTTTTATATCAAGTTGTGAGTTTCCGTATGTCATAACACCAATAAAAAAAAGTAATTAAGGAAGGAATTCATCATATTAACCAAGACTGCTGAATTTTTTTTTTCATTAACTACAGTGTTACTCATCAAAAGCTAAGAGCCTGAGAAAAATTGTACGATTTTCTAAAAAGGGGGAAAACATAAAAAAGCCTGAGAAAAATTGTACGATTTTCTAAAAAGGGGGAAAACATCCCCAAATTGTCGAAGAATCTTAATGAAAATTTCACCTTTAGATTCAGCGTATCAGAGAACACTACAGCAGATGTTTCAAGCTCATATCAACAAAAATGTGGAATTTTGCTCTTTTTTTGCCAGAAGAAAGACCACGGATGTGTGTTTTTTCCGGAATGATTGGAAAAACGATTAGAAATTAACTCTTTTTCAAATGAAAGTATGCTAAGAAGAATTTTTCAGGCACAACCGTCCGCGAGGAATTTTTTGCAGGGGGGGGGGAATTTTCAGAGAGGACGGAATTATCTTGAGAGAATTTTACAGGGGGGGGGGTATGTTATATGGGAGGAAATTTCTACGATGGAGTCTCCCATAAGGGGAGGGGATTTTTCATTGAGGTGGAGCTTGATTTACTGGCATTTTTTGAAAAACGATCAGAAATTAAATATAAAAAAATCATATTTTTTCAACTGAAAGTAAGGAGAAACATTAAAACTCAAAATGAACAAAAATTATTCCTCATATGAGAGGGTTGCCCTCCTCCTTGATACCTTGCTCTTTACTCTAAAGTTAGACTATTTGTCTCAATTTTTTAAGAGCAACTCCTGAAACACAAGAGTCGTTTAATTAGAATATGAGCTTTTTTAAAAGTGCAAAAAATTTTAGCTTGATGAGTGATATGGTAGGGAACAATCCCTTCATGCACGGAATAATTTCTGCTCGTTTTGAGGTTTAATGTTGCTCCTTACTTCAAGTTGAAAAAAAAACCTGTTTATTTTTTTAATTTAATTTAAAAGGCATAGGGGGCATTATCCTTGCTTCGCTTCTCTGTTCTTTTTAAGCTTAGGTCTCACTTTTTTATTGGTAGGGATTTATGTTTGTTTAATACTTAAATTATCGTTTGACTTCATCTCCGCTCGTGTTAAGGTCTAATTTGGCTCTTTACTTTTCTTTTAAAATTTTTTTTTGTAGAAAATGTTTCCATAGAATTAATTTCTGTCCATTTTTTCTTTTCCTTGGCTTTTTTAATTTGTTAATAAAATGTATGTTTTAAAAATCTTTGTCTGTTTTTCAAACAGTTCGTGGTAACGAACTGTAAGTAAGGAGCGACTCAGCTCAATGGTAACCGAAACTCTAAAAAACGGAACCTACTATCTACCAACCAATTTAGTCATTAATACATACAGCTCAACATCAGCAAATTAGAGATCAATGGGGCCGGTAACCCATATCGTATCTTGGTTAGGCTTGAGCATAAGTTGAACAACAATCAGAAATTAAATGTTAAAAAACAAGTTTTTTTTCAAAAGATAGTAAGGAGCAACATAAGAACTTAAAACAAACAGGAATTATTCTGTATATGAGGCTGAGGTTTGAACACTCCTCAACTCTCAGTTCTTTGCGCTAAAGTTTGACTTTTTGTCCCAATTCTTAAGAGCGACTGCTGAAACCCAAGAGCCGTATAAATAAGATCATAATTATTTATCCTTTTCAATTTTTCGAGTAAATAACATGGGGTTCAAAAGGAGACAGCTCTCCTCATATAGGGAATACATTCCGTTCGTCTTGAGTTTTAATGCCTATTCTGCTCCTAGTTGAAAAGAAGACCTTTTTTCATTTAATTACTACTAAAATTAATCGAAATAATAGTTGCAGTTCCCAATGGAAGTTTTTTTTTCACTAGACAGCTTTTATTCAAGCACGTTTTTAAACTGTTGATTAATTTTGGGCTTTGGCTTGCTCTTTACTAGGTCACAGCTATTGCTGTAACCATGATCCTTAGCGTCTGAAATACAGCATTGCGTTAGAATAAAATAGCACACTTCATTTTATACCCAAGAAAATAAAATTATATATTCTTGTTAAAAAGCTAATGGAATACAAAATATGTGTTCTTGGATATGCTCACTGAATTTATCACACTAGTTCCCAACCTTGTTTATGGCAAAACTCCACACAAGTACATGTAAACTTTGGAAGGTATTTTAGTTAAATCACTGTTCTATTTTATAATTAAAAACGTCAAAACATATTTGTGTGGAAAGTGTACAAACCCGGTTAAGTTTATCGAAAAAAAACTCCGATTTCCGGGAAATTACGATACTGTAGGTCATATGCTCCAGCCTGATAGTTGATTAATTTTAAAAAAAAGTTTTTCTGAGGGAAGGAAAGAGCAAAGTTGAAACTTAAAACAAATTATTACTTCACAATCTACCTAACATATATCAATAAAACTAATGCAAATAAATCAACTGGTGATATCTCCCCATTTTTGCAGGATTACAGAAAACTAGCGCTTTACTGAAAACAAAAAAACCAAGCATAAAACAAGAATATTGATTTAGAAGTCAAAAGTAAATACGTAGCCTCACAACAACGAACTAATCTATAACGCTTTTCATAGTCTTACAGGAGCTGTGAGATCAGTAACTTTCAGTATACAATTAGAATTATCTTAAAAACTTAGGCATAAAAATAAGAAGTTTAAAGTCATTATACAGCATATAAAATAATGGATTGATTTATCAGGTAACATCTTGGTCTCACCTAGTACAAAAATTAAATAGAAAAAACTAGTTTTTTTTTTAACTGAAAGTAAGGAACGACATTCAAACTTAAAGCGAACAGAAATTATTCCGTATATGAAAGGGGCTGCCCCATCCTCAACGCCTCGCTCTTTACGCTAACGTTTTTTATTGTTTAAAAAAATAGAGCTGTGAGAAAGCCAAACTTTAGCGTAAAAAGCGAGGCGTTGAGGAGGAGAAGCCCCTTTCATATACGGAACAATTTCTGTTCGTTTTAAGTTTTAACGTCGTTACTTACTTTCAGTTAAAAAAAAAAAATTTTTAACTTAATTTTTGAACGTTTTTGAATTAATGCAGATTTTGATTTTGGCTCACCATACATGACTAATTAAAACAAAATTTGGATATTAATTTTACTTTTATTTGGTTAAATGGCTTTCTCGAAACTTGTTTAATCTTATTTACGAACGTTTTTATTGTTAATAAATATACGAACTTACGAAATAACTTACGTAACGAACTTCTATATTCATATATTTTTAATACATATGTTAGGGAGTTCATCCCCTAGTCAATATCTCACTCTTTAAGCTAAAGTTCGAATTTTGTTCCAATTCTTTAAAAATGACCCATTATTCACAAAGCTCGTTATTTAGAATAAATAGCTCTTATGAAAGTACTAAAAAAATCTTTGGCTTAAAGAGCGAGGTATTGACTAGGGGGTGAACCCAATAATATACTTAATATTTTCTGTTCGTTTTAAGTTTCGATGTTGCTGCTTACTTTCAGTTGAAAAACTTGTTTTTTTATATATTTAATTTCTGATCTTTTTTTAAATAATGCTGGGAAATCCGGCACCCCCTTCATAGCAATGTCCCTTCCCCCATGAAAACTTCCTTCATGGAAAGATCCTCCCACATAACACCCGATCCACCCCTCCCCGCCACTACCAGAAAAAATCCCCTCTGAAAACGTCTGTATACTTCCCAATATCCAATACTATATGTTAACATTGGGTAAATTTCATAACTTTCAGCCCTCCCCCCGAGGATTTCGGGGGACTAAGTCATCCTAAAAGACATAGTTATCATATTTTCGACCATGCTGAACAAAATGGCAATCTCAAAATTTTGATCGGGTGACTTTGGGAAACAAATGAGCCTGGGAGGGGGCCTAGTTGCCCTCCATTTTTTTGGTCACTTAAAAAGGACACTGGGACTTTTAATTTCAGTTTCAATGAGCCCTCCCACGATATTCTAGGACCACTGGGTCGATACGATCACCCCTGGGAAAAAATAAAAAAAAAACAATTAAACACGCATGCGTGATCTTTCTTCTGGCAAAAAATGTAAAATTCCACATTTTTGTAGATAGGAGCTTGAAACCTCTACAGTAGGGTTCTCTGATACGCTGAATATCATGGTGTAATTTTCATTAAGGTTCTAAAATTTTTAGGGGGTCTTTCCCCCTTTTTTCGAAAATCAGCCAAATTTTCTCAGGCGAGTAACTTTTGATGGGTAGGATTAAACTTGATGAAACTTATCTATTTGAAATCAGCATTAAAATCTGATTCTTTGTATGTATCTATTGGTATCAAAATCCCGTTTTCTAGAGCTTCGGTTACCATTGAGCCGGGCCACTCCTTACTTACAGTTCGTTACCACGAACTGTTTGATTGCTCGAAATGAAGAACATATCAACCGTAATATTAACTCTGGATATCCAGTTATTTCTCTCTATAAAACGGAGGATTTTAAGTTGTGATACAAATTCTAAAGCGAGTTTGTAGTCCTAACACTAATAAGATTCCTTCACTTCGAACTTGTCTACAAAATAATCATGAAATGTTCTCTTCAGATCCAAAACGACAGTCAATCATTGAACTGAGCTTATTGTGCAGAAGTGATGCAAAATTAAACAAAAATAACATATAAAACAACAATCTAAAAGAATCATCCATAGCTTTCGAATGAGCCATTAAACGTCACTCTAAAAAGTACTGACAGCCCACTAGCCCCAGCTTTTCCACTTGAGACATTGCAACAAAAGTGTCGTTTTTAGTGCCATTTTGAACCTGCTGATGGTTGAATTTATAGGACTGACGTATATATGAGCAATACTTTTTATTTGAGCTACTAAAAAGCTGTCTAGATACCTGTAATACCAATGCGCCCAATAACAATATGCCAATACTGCCCAATAACAATATGCTAATACGTCCGATGCCGATACACTGTGCAGCACTTTCCCCAGGGGCTATGGAGGGTCATATTATCAACAAAACCAAATATATTAGACTTTTGAACTATGTTGAACAAAATGGCCATCTCAAAATTGTAAATTGGATGACTTTGGGCGGAGGGGTCTTTAGGGAGGGGGCTAGCTGCCCTCCAATCTTTTTGGTCACTTAAAAAGGGCACTAAAAAATTTAATTGCCCTTCGAATGAGCTATTACACATCTCTCTATGACGTTCTGGTAACCCCCAAGCCTTGCTAGAAAAAAAAAAAAAAAAAAAAAAAAAAAAAAAAAAAAAAAAAAAAAAAAAAAAAAAAAACAGGAGACAGATCAGTGCTACCCATGCAAAAACGTCATTTTCCTTGTTATCAAAGGAGGGGGGGGGCTGTAATTTCTCTTTACTTGGTTTTCAACCGTGCAGATTCAAATGGTAGACTTTTCATTTTGATCAGATGCCATTTTCGAGGGTTTCAGACTTTTTTTCGAAATCATTATATAATTCTTTTCGCAATAAACTTTTACGAACCGAAATAATAGTTATCATTCCTAAATCATTTTTTTTTTTACTAGGTGTTTTTTCTCTTTTTTTTGACTAGGTGTTTTTTTAAACACGTTTTTTAACTTTTTGTTGCTATGGGCTGTGGTTCGCTCTTTACTAGGTTGCAGCTACCGCTGCAACCATGAACATTCAAAAGTTGGTCAAAAATAATATTTTCAAAATCCGTAACAAAGAAAGGTTATATATTACTTAAACTAAGTACACGAACAATTCACACAGTTCAGATGATCTTTCTTATGCTATTACCAACCGACTATAGCTATCAGTCCTCTGAGTGCAAATTATTATCATCATTTTCTTATCCCTCTTGTCTACTCGTTTCTTTCACCAGCAATCCCATGTGGAGTTCTCATCAACACCACCTCTCATGTAAGTTCAAACCCATGTAAGTTCATGTAAGTTCATTACATCTGTTAAACTCCATCAAATATAGACACACTAAATTATTTTTTAACAAAGGAGTGAAGTCCATACAATTATAAATTCCAGCAAGGACAAAAGGACAAAATTTTCTATCTGAAGGGATCAGTGTTTGGCTGTGCCTTGTTTGTGAGAAAATGCCGAGCACCAGAATAAAAGAAATAACATATTTATTTACAAAAACCATGGGGTTAAACCCTTATTGAATAGCCAACTAAATTTAAACTATATTTTTTTTCTTTTTGTATAATTATGCATTCTAGACATTTTCTCACTCTGGGAATCATATATTTACGTTTGTCATAGTTGAGGCAGGATGTGTAACATACACAAGAAAAAACAAGCTTTCAAGCCAAATCTCTCCCTCAAATCTAGCAGTTGAAGCAAATTATTTTTTCCGTGTTTTTATGGGACTGAAATGTTTATCTTTGCTTTGAAAATCTTTTCTTTCTTCTTGTTAATGGATAACCTGCCACAAAACAAATTGACGATTGACTTGGGCATTTGATAATGGCTGGATATAATTATAGGAGATTAACTTTAAAATTATCTTCAACTTATCATGAATGTCGTCTGCTGAAGCTATAAATAAGTATACTATAAATCTCACCTAATCTTTTAGTTACCATGTTTTTTTCTTTCCTTGAATATTTGAGCGACCTTTCTAGTTAGGGTATCTGGAAAGCATGTATTAATTTCAGTTATTGTCCAATCTTCGAAGAAAAGATGAAACAAAAAAAGTGCCAAACCAGGACTGATAATTTTTTGTGTGAGTTACTGTATATGTACAAAAGGAAAATGAAAACTTTCGGGCTCAAATATAAGGGAGTTTTCTTTAACCTTCATAGGACTATAAGAGTAATAATTGCCAATAACATTAGTAATTTCAAATAATCCTTGATCAAGCTAATTGTGTTGTAGCAACAACACTTTGGTTTTATCCTGTTTATTTACTGTTGTTTTGAAATCCGCTGATTTCGGTTTATTGCAATAAAGTGGTGAGTCCCTAACCTCTGTAGTTTAAAAAAAAAAGTATAAATTTCATACTAAATTAACGAATATGGCAAAAATCCTTGGAAATTCTTGAGCTAGGGTCTTACAGCGTACTAAGCTACAGGGAGTTTTACCGTCAAAACGGAGAAAACTATCTGAAGTTATGCCATGGGGCCCTTTCTTCTTCGAGCCATATTTCTATCTTCGGGTGGAAAGGTCCATTCTTACAGGTAAGGTTGAAGCTACACTAAAATCTAAAAGAGCTTAAGATGAATCATGGATCCCTGGCCCCATTATAAGGAATATTTTCTTATAAAAATGAATAGAAAATTTAGACATCGAAAGAACAAACATTTTCTACAGGTCCAAAAGTGCCGCTATACACTGTTACTAGTCGTTTCAGGCAGAGAAATAAAATTCTAATTTAGCGCGAAAACATATGAAGTCCAAGCGTAACTTTGTCCTCTCGCACTGACAACTTTTTAGCAGAAAGGAAGCACCTTGTCAAACAGTTCGTGGTAACGAACTGTAAGTAAGGAGCGACCCGGCTCAATGGTAACCGAAACTGTAGAAAACGGAATTTTGATACCAATAGATACATCAAAAGAATCAGATTTTAATTCTGATTTCAAATATATAAGTTTTATCAAGTTTAATTTTACCCATCAAAAGTTAAGCGCCTGAGAAAATTTCGCTGATTTTCGAGAAAAGGGGAAAAGGCCCCCTAAAAGTTATAGAAGCCTAATGAAAATCACACCATCATATTCAGCGTATCAGAGAACCCTACTGCGGAAGTTTCAAGCTCCTATCTACAAAAATGTGGAATTTTGCATTTTTTGTCAGAAGAAAGATCACGGATGCGTGTTTATTTGTTTGTTTGTTTGTTTTTTTTTTCCTCTGGGGTGATCGTACCGACCCAGTGGTCTTAGAATATCGTGGGAGGGCTCATTCGAACCGAAATTAAAAGTTCTAGTGCCCTTTTTAAGTGACCAAAAAAATGGAGGGCAACTAGGCCCCCTCCCACGCTCATCTTTTTCCCAAAGTCACCCGATAAAAATTCTGAGATAGCCATTTTGTTCAGCATGGTCGAAAATATGATAACTATGTCTTTTAGGATGACTTAATCCCCCAAAGTCCCCGGGGGGAGGGCTGAAAGTTATGAA
Source organism: Artemia sinica (assembly GCA_027921565.1). Lineage (NCBI taxonomy): Eukaryota > Metazoa > Arthropoda > Branchiopoda > Anostraca > Artemiidae > Artemia > Artemia sinica. The sequence continues at coordinate 27,005,586 of CM051274.1, read as the reverse complement.
CTTTACCCAATGTTAGCATATAGTATTGGTTATTGGGAAGTATACAGACGTTTTCAGAGGGGATTTTTTCTGGTAGTGGGGGGTGGGAGTGGGTCGGGGGTTATGTGGGAGGATCTTACCATGAAGGAAGTTTTCATGGGAGAAGGGAAATTGCTATGAAGGGGGCTCCGTATTTCCCAGCATTATTTAAAAAAAGATCAGAAATTATATATAAAAAAAACAAGTTTTTTAGCTGAAAGTAAGGAGCAACATCAAAACTTAAAACGACAGAAAACATTACGTATATTATTGGGTTCATCCCCTAGTCAATACCTCGCTCTTTAAGCCAAAGATTATTTAGTACTTTCATAAGAGCTATTTATTCTAATTAACGGCATTTGTGATTAAGGGGTCATTTTTAAAGAATTGGAACAAAACTCGAACTTTCAAACAGTTCGTGGTAACAAACTGTAAGTAAGGAGCGACCCGGCTCAATGGTAACCGAAACTCTAAAAAACTGAATTTGATACCAATAGATACATCAAAGAATCAGATTTTAATGCTGATTTCAAATATATAAGTTTCATCAAGTTTAGTTATAGCTATCAAAAGTTACGCGCCCGAGAAAATTTGGCTGATTTTAGAAAAAAGGGGGAAAGACCCTCTAAAAGTTATAGAACCTAAATGAAAATCACACCATCATATTCAGCGTATTAGAGAACCCTACTGTAGAGGTTTCAAGCATCTATTTACAAAAATGTGTAATTTTGTAGTTTTTGCCAGAAGAAAGATCACGGAAGCGTGTTTATTTGTTTGTTTTTTTTTTACAGGGGTGATCGTATCGACCCAGTGGTCCTAGAATATCGTAAGAGGGCTCATTGCAGAGGAAATTAAAAGTTCTAGTGCCCTTTTTAAATGACCAAAAAATGGAGGGCAACTAGGCCCCCTCCCACTCTCATTTTTTTCCCAAAGTCACCCGATCAAAATTTTGAGATAACCATTTTGTTCAGCAATTGTCAAAAATATGATAACCATGTCTTTTAGGATGACTTAGTCCCCCGAAGTCCCCGGGGAGAGGGCTGAAAGTTATGAACTTTACCCAATGTTAACAGAAAGTTTGACTTTCTCACAACTCTATCTTTTTTAAACAACAAAAAAACTTTTGCGTAAAGAGCGATGCGTTGAGGAGGGGACAGTCCCTTTCATATACGGAATAATTTCTGTTCATTTTAAGTTTTAACGTCGTTCTTTACTTTCAGTTAAAAAAAACTTGTTTTTTTTTATTTAATCAAACAGTTCGTGGTAACGAACTGTAAGTAAGGAGCGACCCGGCTCAATGGTAACCGAAACTCTAAAAAACGGAATTTTGATACCAATAGATACATCAAAAGAATCAGATTTTAATTCTGATTTCAAATATATAAGTTTCATTAAGTTTAATTTTACCCATCAAAAGTTAAGCGCCTGAGAAAATTTCGCTGATTTTCGAGAAAAGGGGGAAAGACCCCCTAAAAGTTATAGAAACTTAATGAAAATCACACCATCATATTCAGTGTATCAGAGAAACCTACTGTAGAGGTTTCAAGCTCCTATCTACAAAAATGTGGAATTTTGCATTTTTTGCCAGAAGAAAGATCACGGGTGCGTGTTATTTGTTTGTTTTTTGTTTTTTTCTTTTTCCCAGGGGTGATCGTATTGACCCAGTGGTCCTAGAATATTGTAGGTGGGCTCATTGGAACGGAAATTAAAAGTTCTAGTGCCCTTTTTAAGTGATCAAAAAAAATGGAGGGCAACTAGGCCCCCTCCCACGCTCATTTTTTCCCCAAAGTCACCCGATCAAAATTTTGAGATAGCCATTTTGTTCAGCATAGTCGAAAATCTAATAAATATGTCTTTTACGATTACTTAATCCCTCAAAGTTCCCAGGGGAAGGGCTGCAAGTTCTGAACTTTGCCCATTGCTTACATATTGTATTGGTTATTGGGAAGTATACAGACATTTTCAGGAAGAATTTTTTTCTGGTAGGGGGGGGCTGAAAGAGGGGGTTTCTCGGGAGAATCTTTCCGTGGAGGATGTTTCTTTGGGGTAAGGGACATTTCTATGAAGGGGGCGCCGGATTTCCAAGCATTATTTAAAATACGATCAGAAATTAAATTTAAAAAAACAAGTTTTTTCAACTGAAAGTAAGAAGCAACATTAGAACTTAAAATGAACAGAAATTATTACGTATATGAGGGGGTTCTCCCCCAAGTCAATACCTCGCTCTTTACGCTATAGTTTTTTTAGTGCTTTCAAAAGAGCTATCTATTCTAATTAAACGGCCTTTGTGATTCAGGGGTGTGTGAATTAAAATTTTTTTTAACTTTTAACGTAAAGAGCGTGGTATTGACTAAGGGGCATCATATACGTAATAACATATACGTAATAAAAAGAAAAAAAAACAAGCGATACGGCTCAATAGTAAGCTAAACTTTTAAAAACGGAACTTTGATGTCAATAAATGTATCAAAAGAATGGGCTTATAATGCTGATTCTAAATATATGAATTTTATTAAGTTTAGTATTACTCATCAAAGGCTACGAGCCTGAGAAAACTTACCTGATTTTTTAAAGAGGGGGAAACATCCCCTAAAAGTGAAAAATTTTTAATGAAAATCACACCGTCAGATTCAGCGTATCAGAAAACCCTATAACATAGGTTTGAAGCTCATATCTGCAAAAATCTGCAACTTTGTATTTTTTGCCAGAAGAAAAATATACGAATATAGAAGTTCGTTACGTAAGTTAATTTGTAAATTACATCAGAACCAAATTTAGAGACAGCCATTTAGCAAAAGAAAAGTAAAATTTTTATGCAAATTTTGTTTACTTATTCAATGACGGCAAGCCAAAATAAAAGCTGCATTAACTAAAAAACGATCAGAAATTAACTAAAAAAAACAAGTTTTTTAAACTGAAAGTAAGGAGCGACATTAAAACTTAAAACGAACAGAAATTATTCCGTATATGAAAGGGGTTGTCCCCTCCTCAACGCCTCGCTCTTTACTCTAAAGTTTTTTATTGTTTTAAAAAATAAAGTTGTGAGACAGAGTCAAACTTTACATATATAACTTTATATATATATATATATAACTAAATATAGCGGGTCGCTGTATTTTTTGCCAGAAGAAAAATATACGTGTAATTTACTTATACGTGTAAATATAAAAAAAAACAAGTAAAATTTTTTGTATATATTTTCAATGACGGCGAGCCAAAATAAAAGCTGCATTAACTAAAAAACGATCAGAAATTAAATAAAAAACAAGTTTTTTAAACTGAAAGTAAGGAGCGACATTAAAACTTAAAACGAACAGAAATTATTCCGTATATGAAAGGGGCTGTCCCCTCCTCAACGCCTCGCTCTTTACGCTAAAGTTTGACTCTGTCTCACAACTTTATTTTTTAAAACAATAAAAAACTTTAGCGTAAAGAGCGAGGCGTTGAGGAGGGGACAGCCCCTTTCATATACGGAATAATTTCTGTTCGTTTTAAGTTTTAATGTCGCTCCTTACTTTCAGTTTAAAAAACTTGTTTTTTTTAATTTAATCTCCTTAAGAACCAAGATTTTGGCGTGTTATTTTTATACTGGAAAAAAAAATGTCTACAATATTTTTTTAAGATGGGCACGAGGAATTTTATTCAAATTAATGTACTGAAAATCTACTTAATCTTAGGGTTTCTAAAGGGTTGAAGCCTATCTGACCACTATCATATTACAAGCCTGAATGTAGGGAAACATTAATAGACCATCCGCCTCAGCATGCATTAAGCTTTTTAATTGATTTCCCTTTAGTGTTCCTGAGAAATCACAAATAAATGTTTTGCGCAACCTTGAATGCATAGAGTGTCTTTTGATTTAAGTTCAACATACCCCTCAACATGCCATTAAAGTCTAAATAGCCTTAGCTGTTGCTGAGAAATTGCCTACTCCTCCTTTTGGCCATCTGAATGCACATAGCATTTTTTGAATGCAAATGGTTCCTTTTGCTTTAGTTCAACATCCCCCTCAACATGCTATGGAAGTTTCAACTTAATAAACTTAACCGTTCCCTGGACATGGTAGATCCCCAACAAGAGACCCGGAAAGTTCCAAAAGTAATACTTAAGTTCTTCCTGGGAAACTGCCAAGACACCCTTTTTACCAGACACAGATATGCCTAATGTATTTTGATTCAGTTTTAAATACCCTTTGACTTTCCCTGAAAGTTTCAACTTAATTTATAAGTTGAAACTTAATTTATAAGTTTAAGCTGAAAAAAAGTTTTCAACTGAATTCTATTCCGTTACTTAAATATTGCATCAATGTGTCATTTTGACAGCCGAATGCACTTAAACTCTTTGGAGTTCCATTTCTGTAATAATAGCAGCAGTACTTGTTGTTGTTGCAGTTGCAGAACTAGAAGTCATAGAAGTTGAAGTAGCAGATGCAGTCGAAATCACAGTCTCCATCGCACTAGTAGTAGTAGATGCAGTTGCAAGCAATCGCAGTCCTAAGAAGTTGCACTCGCAGTCGTAAGTAGTTGCCGTCGCAGTCACATGTAGTTACAGTCAAAAGTATTCTCAGTCGCAAGTAATCACAGTAGCAGTCGCAATGATTCGCAGTCACAAGGAGTTGCAGTCATAAGCAGTTGCAGTCGCAAGTAGTCAGTCACATGTAGTCAATGTCGTGGTCGCATATTGCAATTGAACAACATAGTTGCAACTGTTTTTGCAAGTAGTTGCAGTCACAACTAGTACTATTTTTTATAAACTAGTAAGTTTTTTATTGTTTTAAAAAGTAGAATTGTGAGAAAGAGTTAAACTTTAGCATAAAGAGCAAGGCGTTGAGGAGGGGACAGCCCCTTTCATATACGGAATAACTTCTGTTCGTTTTAAGTTTTAATGTCGCTCCTCACTTTCAGTTAAAAAAAAAAACTTGTTTTTTTATTTAATCAAAATACCAGAGAGGATCTAATTAATTTACACATAGGAATTAGCGGTTGTCAACTGACGGTGTTTGTTTAACAAAAGTGGTTTATTAAGAATTGTTATGGAACAAGCCATCCTAGTTCCTAAGATCCCCTAAGCTTGCTACTGTTCTTTTTCATCATCAAGAATGTTCAAAAGTACAATTGATAAGGAAAAATTGACAGCCAAGATTAAAAGAATAAAAATGTAAACACAAATACTGCGAGGAAGCTTAAAATAAGTGTTTGTCTACTTTTCTTATCAAAACACTGGTTGCAAATCCCCAGATCCGGAAAAAGGTTATGTGTTAGGAATATTCAAAAGTACATTATTTTTTAAACTGATAGGCAATATCAACAGAAGAACAAAAATGTAAACAAAAACACTTGGACGAAATTGATAAATAGTATTTATCAATTTTTTCCTTGTCAGAACATCAACTCTAAATCTCAAGATCTAGAAAGGTAATTTATTGCATTAAAATTTTAAAACACACAAAAGTTTCAATGCAATTACATGAAAATTTCAAGACAATTTTTTTCTGAAATTATGAACATTTTGATATGCTTCAAAAATCTTAAACGTTATTAGGGAAAAAAAAACAAGAAAATAAGCACTTCCTATTACTGATTGGTTCTATTTTAGGGGGGCTAAAGATCACTTTACTAAAGGGAAATGGCGTGCTAAGCAAGGTAGAAGACCAATTTCTCCCATGTCAAGTGAAAACAGTATTTGGGTAAAGAGGGGAATCGTAAAGCGAGATTTCCAGGGGATTTGGAGCGAAGGGTAAATTAAGGCCTATGTTCATGGATTTTAACAAGCAAAGATATAATGATTCCATAAAACTAATAAAACTAAAATTTGTTACGAAGACACTTTGCTGGAATGTGACATAATTGTGATACCAATACATAGGCCTAATTACAAATTTGAAAATAATATAAATGTAGACCAGTCTTAATTTATATTGTTTAAACAATAGGCTTTGAACCAAATATTGATAATTTACTCGTTCTGCTTTTTTATTCTTCTTGTTGATTCTGGAATATTTCAGTGAATTTTTTTAATTTCATATTTTTTTTTTTTTTTTTTTACAAAAAAATTCAGAACTTTTCTGCTATAAGACTTAGGTTGAAATGGTGCAACGGAAAAAAAAATGATGATGAAAAGCCGTGCTTGTGCTTCAGCTATTACCACTAGATTCATGAAATATTATCCATGTGACACCTTTTTATCTTATAAAAATTTAAATAAAGTAACACTAGCTAAAATACAATTGAATAATAGTCAGAGCGCCAGATTCTGTATCATGCACCCACCCATGCCGGAAGGTACCAAAATGCTGAGGACGGATCCTAAAATAGTTGACCATGATGAAAACGAACATCTAGGGCGCATGTTCGCCGTTGGGGCGTATCTGAGATATAGGCCAAAACGCCAAATTTAGTCTATAATTAAGTGTGACGATTCAGGATTTGTTTGCGAGTTACTGGGTTGAGGAATCCAGCGTAATGTTATATCAATCGAAAGAAGATGTCTAGATCTACAAGATATGATTTTTAAATAAAAAAAAAAACACAATTTTTTTCTCTATTTACTGCAGTTTCAAAATAAGTGCTGTAAAATTCGACTAGTATCTCAAAGAAAGACTAAAAACTTGAAATTTCCTCAAGGTAACAAACATTTTTTCATATTAAAGTGGAAACATTTTTTCGACTTGGTTTCGGCTCCGAGCGAATTGCCTGCCACTAAAAAATAGAAAAAGAGTATTTGAAAGAAATAGGGTGGCCCCAGATGCAAATGCAGATTACTCTTGCCCCAGATGTAACCTAAGTATTGAGGATGTGGCCCATATTCTCACCGAGTGCCAGCAACTTTCTCTATTAAGGGAAAAGTATTTTGAGGGTGGTAACTTGGAGTTCCTGGGGATCCTGAAAACGACTTTAAAAAGGACAATCAGGCAGTTATGTAAATATGTAAATGAAGCGTTGACATCAATGAGTGAAACTTGATATTAATGTTATTTTTCTTGTGGAGTGTAATTAAGAATACTGTTCTGTATGGCCTGTTTTTTGGTTTATAATAAATTATTATTATTATTATTATTAGAAAAGAAAGTTCATCCAATTCCGCACAATTTGAGCCAAAAAAAATATAAACTATTATTATTTTTAAAAGGTCGGCGATTTTTTTGCAGTGTCACTGAAATGATCACTACCCGTATCGTGAAAATGGAAATAGTTTATTTTTTCTTCAAAGGGTAAGAATACTTCAAACTTTCTAACTGTTTAAAATTTTTAACTTTTACTTAAAAATAAAAACAGGTTTAAAAAAAAATGTTGATTGAAAAAAAGTGTTTTTTAAGAATGGACGAATATGTTTTCTGGTGTACTAAGGGGTCTGCAGTTACCTTTTTGGGACCTGATTTGCCACTGATACGACTGAGCTATTTACTACATGAAAGAATTCTGCTTCACACATGGATTCAGTCGGCGCACTGGAGCTGTCTTTCTCGACCTGTCCCTAAAGTTGGGTAATAATAACTGATTAGGGACCTGTTGTAATTAAAAGTAAAAGGTATCAAATCAAACTTTCAAAAATATTCCTCATTTTCTTCTTCTGAGAATTCAGACGGGGCAAGGTCAGACTCCCTGCATGCCCTCTTCGTTCCACGGCAGGAGCATAAGCCGCAGCATCCTTTCATTTTTGAGCAGCTACAGTCTTTCCTACATCTTCCACTTTTGCAGCTGCAGTAAGCTTCCAGGCTTGATGCTTCTTTACAGCTTAAGACGACGGCATCTACTCCCCCTTCAGCCATCCTCCATCCATGGAGGAGTGGATCTGGAATTCTCGGCCGAGCCCGAACTGACGACAAGATTATCCATGTAGTGAATATGGCTCTTCTTATGCATGGCTCGAAGGTGTCGTCAGAAGGTGGCAGTCTTCTCACATCTTGTTTCTGGCACCAAATGCCAGCCCTTACAATGGCCAGTGAATTGAATCCGGCCTTTTTACCGTATATTTCAATGACCAGGGTTTTTGATAGGTCGGAAACTTCTCTAAACACGTCGAATGAAAGCTTCCCTTCTGCATCTTTGATCCGCTCCGTCACAGACATCATTTTTTAGGCATAAGTTGGAGACGCCGCGGTGTTTAAGAAAGAAGCTTTCCTGACGCCGAAGAAAAAGTTCGTTGTGTCACACCCTGACAGACAGTGCACGAACGGTAAAATAATCTGCTCGTCTTTGGACAAGTGGACTCCATCTCCCAGCTCGTGTACCGGGATAATGTAAGTCGGGACCTTCAAGAAAAGTTCACTCGGTCCCTCAGCTTGAAGCTCTTCAAAAAATAAACACAAGCTACTCCCACGTCTGTGTCATTGGCATGCACAACGATGCTACAAGCGTAACGTCTAGCGTACTTGGCATGTGTCATAAGGCGTTGGTCAGCCTCTTCGTGGCTGGAGGACAAGCATTCCTCGTAGTCAGTGTGTTCTGGTAAAGTTGGACTGCAGCCACACTTGACCAGAGACACTTTGAATTTCTCCTTGAACCCACCTGAGAGAAAAAGGTTGAGTGTATTCGGAAGCTGATCACCCATCTGCTCCCAGGTTTCATACAAAGTTTTGAGGAGAAGGCTTTTAGACGCTGAGCTTGCAAGTACGGCATCTCATTCTTTAATTGTTCTAAGAGCGGAAATTTGGAGGTTTTTCCCTTTCCCTCGTCGGAGACTGCATGCTGATTTCAAGGAGATCGACTCTCCAGTGTCCATGAGCTTCCCAAACAGTCCGTCGTACCAATCTGCGACAATGTGGACTTCAGGAATACCCATTGGAAGATCATTCAGCAACGATAGAGGCAATCTTTCCGCAAAGGATTTGACTGTTTCAAAACTGGCAGGCCGATATGACCTTATCTTGCAGATTAGGTCAATGATGTGTACTGTAGCTGATGTTGTTTCTTTGGATTTCAAAGTCGCCGGCCAAGCTACAAGTCCTCCTTTTTTTTAGCCAGTTCAACAGCACAGCTTTGTTCCCCGTCCTCATTTTCCAGCCAGAGGATATCTTGGTTGATTGTTGTGGAAGATGTTCAAAAATAGATGGAGAGAAAGAAAGAATTTCTTTTGTGAGGATCTTTGCAACTGCTTCCTTCTTTTCTTCGTCGTAGCTCAACTGACCAGTAATGATTCTCTTCAAGGCTTTTGCTTCAGAGTTCAGGAGATCGGTTCTAGGGACACCCTTCACTTTCTGAGTTTTACTCTCTGAAGGGAAAGTTCGGAGTGCAACCTTTTTCGCGTCTTCTTTCCTCTTGCACAGAAAGTTCTCAACCACCTCTTTTCCTTTTGTGGCTATGCAAGTAATATCAGAAACAATCCTCTCATCGTCCACAACTTCTGACGTCACAAAATTCACTAGGTCAAAGTCCACTTTGCTGAACGGATTACCACATGTTGGGAAAATGTCTCGAACTCTATCAAATCTGGAGGGCTATTCCTTTTTCCGGATTTCCATCCCATTTTTCCAGAAAACGGATAGTCTGGATGCGCTATAAAGTTAGTGACTTGAGGAGCATTGGTAAACAGTGAGACTCTTGACACACAAAAAAGGAAAGAGAAGACAGCCAATTATTGTCAGAGTGTACCACCTTAGCTTGACTATGCTTGAAAAAACCTGGACCACCTAGGCTAGCTCACAAAAGAGCCAACCTCCTCGCAAAAACCCTCCCGTGGATACCACTGCTTTTTACTGAATAATAGTAAGAAATAAGTTGCTTATATTAGGGGAAACTAATCTGCACCTTTACCCTACTTTTAAACCACTTAAATGATCCTCTAACTATCCTTTGACCCCAAAACTGGTAAGACTTTTAGCCTGTGCATTATAAATTTATATACCAAGGATTCCTGAAAGACGAGGCGAAACAATATAAAGTGAAATCCTGGTAAAGACAAACCTTTGAGGATCAAATAATAGAGTTAATTAGCTCTTTAAGCTTTTTAACCATCAATTTGCACCAGTATGGCAGATGGCAGTAAACATAACCATAACAAAGCCACGAGAACTATGCAGTGTCATCTACTTAGCAATGAACAAGTTAAGTTTTAAATTTTTTACCATAGATGATCGAGTCGAAACTTGGACTTCATATTAAACTATGAAGCGCACTTTGGTGGTCGCAATTTCCAAAATAAATTCAAAAATATCGTTTCCAAAAGTCAGAACACATGTACCAAAATGTTTTTTACAAATCGTTATTTGACTACTTTTTCAACTTTGGCTCCCCGACTATAAATGACTTGACCAAAATGAGGCATAGAGTAACTTGGGCGAAACTTCTGAATCGTCGTGATGCCAAGATCACTTGCTATCCGGTACTGACACCCAAGAACCCGAAAACTGCACCCTAGTCGATGTTTTGAGCCATAGTTCTAACAAACCGATCATGTCCCATAAAATAACTGTCTATCTGCCTAAATAACACTAATTAGCTGGTGTTTACCTTTACTTTGACAGTATTACATCATCACTTCAGGGTCGATGACCTTCTATCTGTCCAGGAATTATTAATTCTACCTGCTGTCACGTGATGAAAAAAAAAACTTCCCACTAGGTAGCAGGTTACTAAACAAAATTCCTATCATCGGGTACACTCGCTAAAAAAGTTGCAGACCCCTCAGACACAATAATTTAAACTTTTTTTCTTAGCTCAATGTGTTCAGAATTAAACGTGCTTTTTTTTTCATATAAAAAAAATACTTTATCATGAAAAAATTTCGAGTTTTTATCTTTTCTGTTAGAAATTTTTTGACAAAAATCTGATTTTTTTTAACTGCAGTAAAAAGTGTACTATTTTTTTTTTTTTTAAATCATATTCGTGTAACCCCAAGTCTTTTCTTTTGATTGATGTAAAAGAACGCTGGATTTGACCAATCTTATCTGTAAAAAAAAAATAGAATCGTTGAACCCCATTATATGCCAAATTTGGTGTTTTTGGCCTATATCTCAGAAACGCCCCAGCGGCGAACATGTGCCCTACGATATTCGTTTTTAGCATGGTCGACTACCCTTGTATCTACCCTTAACATTTTTGTACCTTCCGGCATGGGTACTAATCGAAATAAGCGAAACAAAGAATCTGGCGCTCTGACTATAAATAAAAACAAGAATGATCTTCCTCAGTTATAAAACATTTTTCAGTGATGTGCGGTTTTTTCTGACCCGCACAGCTTTTCAGCTTAAGTCACTACGATGTTTTGGAAACAGAATCAAAAGAATAACTCGTTAGAAGTAACGATAGACTCATTTATTCAACATATCCTTATTTCTCTATTCCATACAGTATGGTACATTTTAAAATTATGTTACTAAAACTCAATATTTATAACATACAAATGGAAATTACAATAGAAACAAATATAACAAATTTATTATAACAGACAAAAAAAATTATAGAATTATATACACTTTTCACATACTGGAACTACTTGTTAAACTTACAGTGGCAGCGGTTTGGGTATATTGTCTTCGCTTCGAACGGTAGACTAGAAAGGCAGCCAACACAAGAGCTATTATTATAACAAGTACAAGAAGTCCGACTAGAATCCAAATTGTTTTACTATTGAAACTGTTTTCTAGTGTATAGGCACTTACAATGTCTTGGATCTCAGGTAAGACACCATTCCAAAAACTAAACTCCTGTAATGAAAAAAAAAAACAGAATTAAAACCAAATCCATTTTGCGAAGGAGAGTTTAGAGCTCATACCACTTAAGTCCGAAAATTGTTGTTTTCAAACAACAGTTAACCAATATAGTAATAAAAGACACAATAAAATAAAACACAATATACAGCAACAGAAAAGAAAACTTCCAGCAAATTAACTAAAACAAATTAGATTGATTACACTTTAAGAAACGAATACGCAAAAATCATGGTTCGGATCAAGAAAACTTCTAAATTTATACTGCCTTTCAATAACAGCGGTAAGACGATCAATAGCTCCATATGTTGCTGTTACTCTGAAATTTCTGGTCAAAGATGAGAGATTCAGTGGGTACTTACAATGCTTATAACAAAAAGAAGGCAGGGCTCTTTTATCTCCCTCCGATATAATCACCCATGTGGGATATAAAGACTGAATGCCATGGATAACAAAAACACAGTAGAGTCGTGTAAGTAAAAAACGATTAAGCAGCAATTTACTGACAACAAGGATTCCGTAACTACGGTGTTCTGTGCCTGTAAAATACTCAACAAGAGACATACAAGTCAAATCGAAATTTAACATAGGCCTAATCGGAGAGCTATATAAGCAATAGTACTAGAAGCAACACAAACTTTGATTGCCGAGCCGAAGAAAAATGGTAGAGGGCTGTTGAGTACCTTATGTGGGTCACATACAAGCATTTCACTTTTACTCTCATTAAAAACACTTGATAGTCAGTAAAAATGCTCCTCAACTCGGGAAAACGATCTGCTGGGACTCAAGAAATTATCAGCATAATTCAGTTGCATAATAATTTCTATTGCACGAAATACAGAACTCTGTCATATAGCCTGCTGCGTCTCAACTACATTATCATTATGCAAAGGAGGTGAGCTGATAGCCGCATGCCCAAAGCCAGTATATACAGAAATCAATATTGCAGACCTATTAGTCGGAGTATATGACAGGGGAAAGTTCTGTATTTTAAATTACGCTACAGAGCTCTAAGAGTTGTGACAATAGATCTAGATAGACCGCAATGACGAGCACTTAAAGGGAGCTGGCCATGTGTGACGGAATCGAAAGCTCTCTTAACATTATGCGCGGCCAATATAGACTTTTCATGATAATCATTCAACAGGTTTGCAAAGAGACAATGAAAAAGCTCTGTTTTTAGTTTTGCTTTAAAACCAAACTGACCATCAGGAGTGGAATAGAAACTATATAAATATTTATTTATAAGCAGCTCCATTAAGTTAAACAGTACCGGGGAAGCAGTAATGGGGTATATAAGGCTTATTGTTCCGGCTCTTTACATTTTTAGGACTGGGATACTTAAGCCTATTGTAAAAATATTGTGAACTGATAAGAATATAAAAATAATTACATATAGAAAAAGAAAATGTCCAATGAATTAGCACTGCCATAAAACAAATGCATACTGTAGATTTTATCAAGACCTCTTGAACATTTTTCTTTAGCTTAGTTATAGCTTCTTATCCGTTGACACTGATACTAAAAAAGCTATAATATCGCCCAAACGTACATGTGCAGGATAAAATTCTGATTCATGTTGCAGTTGGAGTGCTTGTTGCAGCGGCGAAACCTCAGACTCATAATAGGAGATAAACTCAGCCTCATTTGAGAACTTAGTATCAGAAAAACACAAGACTTTTTTACTCTTTATCAGTCTCTACACTAGTATGGTTTTAAGTTGTTTGTTTTTTCTTTCTTTTTAACTTGGTTAAAGACAAAGGATTGCTAATTATTTTACTTTAGCAGTTTTCCACTGTATTTGACTAATGCTGGCTATTTAATAAGCATAAGGAAGCAAAACTATAGAAGGCTGGAGTACAGAAAAGAGGAATTGAAGCTCTGTTAACCAATCCTAACCAAAAAACTGACTAATATTTCAATCAGACTGGCCTGAAATGGAGAAAAAGAATTATAAACAGAAGAAAGAGCTTCTTAGCTCTGTAGATAACTTGGATTCGGATTCGGATAAAATAATGCCCAATTTTGATTAATTATGCTAGTGCGATGTTCAGCCAGACACTTGGAAAAATGATGTTCAGTATGCAACCAGACTTTATTCATAAGACTGCTACAAGGTTTCTCTAACTCTTTTCACAAGAAATACCAGAATCCAGAGCATTGATTTCCAAAGTGCTCTAGCTGTACCCCCAGGGTCCACGGGAGAATCGACGGTGGTCCATGTTGGCATGACAGAAAAATAGGGGTTCATAATTCGTAAACGGGGATCCATGAAAATTTACTTGGTTTATTTAGATATTGAAGAACTAAAGAGTTGGCTTGATTTCACCTATCAATGTAGGTAGATAGTATTTTAAGAAGCTCAGCGACTGTTACTCGTAAAAGGGTAAATATAATTCACTGTATCATCCACCAGCAACCCCTGGTAGCGAAAATTTTGAGTGACAGATTGCAACAATCGATTCAATTTGTGGTTAATGCAGTCAACAAAATTTAAAAAAAAATGCATTGAATACGCTTTTATTTACTTAATTGTACAATGAAAATTATGAAGACGTTCAACAATTATCCTTACATACTGAAGTATGCTGGTTGGCGGAAGATGCATGCTTAAAAAGATTTTACTCAATTTTTGAATCAGTTTTAGAGCTTCAGGAAAGTAAAGATCCAGATTTAAAAGAATTTAAAAGCAGACATCACATACATGACACGGATTTATTAAAAAACGTAATGATGCTAATCTACAATTATAAGGGTGGAGCCTCAATTAAAAAAGAAACAAAAAAAAAAACAAAGGGTGTAACTTCACCTTTTCTTGGAAAATTGAAACTTATGAAGCAAAATATTAATTGATGTGAATTTTCCCCGGTTTTCCAAACTTCTCACAGGTAGAATATTTGCAGCTATTCCTAGCAATACTGAAGCCAAATATTGATAATTCACTGTCGTCTTACCAAATTACATCTTTCCCATTAAAATTGTGACTATTTTTTTACTGTCATTGTAGAAAATGGACTATGTTAATGATGTTTAATTTTAACTGTACTACGACTGTTTTCATATTACAATATAAAATGAAAATAATAATAAGTTAAGTATTTTCGTAAATAAAACACAAGAAATAGACTGTTTTCATTTTTTATGTTTACCACTCCAAATCTGGAGTTTTCTAAATAAGATAAGTAAGAATTTATCCCCCCTTCCAGTTAAATTTCAATTCCCAAATAAATGAGCCCCCTCCGAAGTTTTAATGAACATTCTTTCTACGCAAACTGGTCGACAGAAAGGAAAAAATTTATATATGGAAGCTACTTCGCTCTTTGCTTAGACAGCGCTGCTGCACGGCCTATGATAAAAGAGACTACTCTAGTGGAAAGCGCCGCACTCTAGCATTTTAGCCCGTAAAAGAGTAACTTAGGCTGTGTTGGACTAAAATCTTATCCAGCAAAGATTCTGAGAAGTAACTAAAGGGTATTTATACTGTCTCCCAGTGTCAGAGACCATACTGGTGTGCAGATCACCATTCGTCTCTAAAAACACACGCAGTCCATAAAAAGTTAAATGGTTTTACCGACCGTTTATTCAATTAATTAACAAAAACTTTTTCCACAAAATAAGTTTTTCAAAGAAAAGTAAAGAACTCCATTAAACAAAAAATGAGCAAAAATAAAATTAAATAATCTACCAAGCGTGAAACTATCACAGATCAGCATCGATAAATAAATGAAACCCAGAACGAACAGAAATTACAATAAATAACCGAGTCAAACTCAAAACGAGCAGAAATTACCATAAGTTGGGCTCAAAACCTCTATGCCTTCCCAAGCCCAGAACATAATTTGCACTTTACTGAAAACAATATAAATGTTTTTACTTTCATAATTTTAATAAATCAAATAATATTAACATTTTGATTACTAAGTATTTTCCATTTGGTTAAATAAACAGCATTAAAATAGTGACATGATATGTACTGAAATCTGAATCTCGGTTTGTAAATGCAGTGGTTTTACCGACTCGAGCAGGGATTTTACGTATTGTATTCGAAACGGACTTTATACTAATTTTTGAAAAAACAGTCGGTAATAATGACCAGCCAGTCGGTAAAATCTCTTTCCCCCCCCCTCCCAAATATTTAACGAACCTGGTTTGGGATCTAGGGCAACATTTCTTATATTACGATTAACTCTGGCTATTTTATTGAGGTCGATCAGAAATTATATAAAAATCCAATATTTTCAATTGAAAGTAAGGAGCGATATTAAAACTTTAAAAGAATAGAAATTATTATGAATATAAAAACGGGCTACCCTTGACCCCTTGCTCTTTAAACTAAGGTCTGACCTTTTGTCCCTACTACTTTAAGAATAACTACTGAAACACAAGGGTAATTGGTATGGGATAAAAGAATCTTTCACAATGCCTCAAGAGACTATTAAAGTATATATGTTTTAAACAATAAAATTCTTAGTTAAAACATTTTAAAGGCAATCGGTAGATAAGACACTTGTAATTACTTATTAATTTCATCTTTTGTACTCACAAATGCTTTCAATAAAGCTCTATAAGACTTTAGCGCAAAGAGAGTGGGTTGAGGAGGGGACGGCCCCCCTCTTATATGAAATAATTTATTTTAGTTTTAAGTTCAAGTCCCTCTTTACATTCGTTTGTATAAACTAGTATATTATTTTTTAATATGAAACAAAATCATCACTATTGTGCTTTTGCCAGAATTTTTATTTGTAAGTAAGCTTGATTATGTGAGAGATTATCAAACAAAG
The DNA here is from genome assembly GCA_027921565.1 of Artemia sinica. NCBI lineage: Eukaryota > Metazoa > Arthropoda > Branchiopoda > Anostraca > Artemiidae > Artemia > Artemia sinica. The sequence goes on along the minus strand of CM051274.1, from coordinate 26,989,140 downwards.
TTTTAAACTGAATCATACTTAGAAAGATGAATAACAGAAAAAAATAAATCCGCAGGAGCTAGAAGCTAGGGAACTAACTGTAATCGTGCAAATAACAAGTATAAAAATGTACCGTTTTCCGGAAGTCGGAACCAAGAGAAGTAGGCCTAGCAGTGATATTGAAGAATACGATGGAGTCGGTTGTTGTATATGGAAGCCAAAACTGATTGGTAGAACCTTCATCTGGACCATAATTTGATTTACCAGTGGGAGACCTAAAAGTCACATTTCAAAACTCAATTGCATAGTTACTAAAATAATAGATACATGTAGTTACCGTCTTTCAGATTCCGTAGGCGGGCGAGCTGGGTGCCAGAGCCACCTATAAGACGGCTAGTTTGTGGCAAAGTACAAAGACAAATTTCTTTCAACCGCAAAATAACTTAAAATTGCTTATTTATAACAGAATGAATAAGTAGCAAGAGTGTACTGCTAATTTGAAGTAATTGAACTTAAGGATAGAAAAGGAGGACTTGACTATGGAAATGAGATAAGGTAGGTCATATGGATGTTCTACATTTTTCTTTGCGACACTGCTCTGGATTTTACAGCTTTTATTTCATTTATTCATTTTCAAGACAATGTACCTTATTTGATTTATCCCAGCATAGAAATGTAAGCAAATATCATATGTCGTGTGGTATTTAGAATTCAGTTTTTAAAAGTACTGAGATTTCAGTATAGTCAGTGGCATAATTTTGTTTAAATCCTGGGGGGGGCGAAATTGGAGCCAATTTTCCGAATTAAAGTGAAAATTATAGTGAAAAATAAGTCATATATTGCCATAAAAGCAAATTTGTAATAAAAGAAACTGATCTCTTTCAGTGGATGCTTAAATTATGTAGACCTATCTTAGCTTTGACAAGACTTTTGAAGACGCTAAATTTCAGCTGGAGGGGGTAGGGGGAAAAATAAGATCTGAGGGTGAGGGAAGTTACTCCCCCTGCCCTTTAGCAATCACGCCCCTGAGTATAGCATCAATTTTTCACCAAGTATTTTGGTTAAATCATCGGAACTGAGATCTATAACTCTTAGAACACTAAATTGGCATCTCTTTCGTTATGCAATGATAAAATAATGTAATGCAATTACAGTTTACAAATAAATAAGGATTTCTAAATTTACAAATACAAATTTTCAAAATTCTTAATAATTTTAATAAACCGTTTAGCTGTAATTTTAAAATACTAATGTGGCTGTGTTGTTATTTAATTCGCATGGCCGTCTTTATTCGTTTAAAATTTAAAATAAAAAAATTGTTTCTAGTTTCTCGTTGTTTAAAGTACCTTTCAGCTTCACTCAGTCACACTATGTTTTTGGCTTCATAGTGTGCTAAATTAACGTTTCATTCTTTTTTTTCATTTTTTCAAACAAAAATTTCATTTTTTTTTTCTTCATGTTGAATGATCGATGGTCTCTAGCTTTGAGTCAGTAAAAAAGTAAAAATTAGAAATTAGTCTCCAGTATGGGAGTTATGAAACTAAGAAGAGAGGTTCTTACAAATTTCATAAAATAACCCGTAACTTTCTAGAAAAAAAAATTTAATTTGGTGTTAGCCTCTAAATTGTATATATGAACACAGAATTCCCTTATAAAGAACCTGAGCACGAAATGATGTAGCCTTTTCAGAAATGTTTGCCTCTGATTGCCAGGGAATCGTTCAGAAATATTAGATACGAAGATCCTAAATTTAATATTGGCTTTTCGCGAAATTTTTGTTGTAGCCAAATCTTTAGAAATTCCCTTTGCATATTGAACTTTGGCCAAGATCTAGACTGAAACCGGTTCGGATGCTACAGACTCATAAAAATCTGACCCCTGCTGAGAAATCAGCTTTTGAATTCTTGTCATTAGGACACCTACCCCAAGAAGTAGTCGCATCTTAACCAAACTTGTTGGGAAGTGAGAGCCAGTGTCTAAGGTAGGTCTTATGGGGTTCCGTCAGGGCCACATCCATGAATTTTTTTCGAGAGGAGGGGTAAAAAAAAAGGTTTTCTGGGGGTGAGGGGGATACACATATAAAAAAAAAACTCAATGAAACGTATAAAAAATTCGTTTATATTCACTTTTGTTAACGTTTTTACGAGTTGGACGAAAAAAAATTTTTTTTTTGGGGGTGTGTTAAACCCCCTAACCACCTTCCCCTAGATACGGCCTGGAGTTCCATACAGGATTAATCTTTGATGGGAAAAAAAGCTTCTGAATTCCTCTCATCATGCCATCTATCAGGATTGGCTATCAAGTCTCGACCAGACATGGTAGAAAGTAGTAATTTCGTAGTTAAGACTTTTGGGATCCATTTTAATCTGACTTCTATGGTGAAAGGGGCTCCCTAAATTCTTGCCATCGTGATTTCTACGTGAACAACTTATATCTTGCTTAAAGTTAGCAGGGAGTAACCTTAACGATTATGTAATTGTAAACAGAAAACTGGAAGGATCGACACAAGATACTAATGTATATAGGAGTGCATATTATTGATGTTGCAAATAAAGATCACCAGCTAGTTGTGTCTAGGGTTAATACAAAGCTGTAATTTAGGAAAGGTAACTTCCTTACAAAAATTTATGACGTTGGTAAACTCCAGAATGGAGAATTTGTGAGAAACTTTTCAGGAAAGGTTGAATATTAAACTGAAGAAAAAAATTATAGAAGATGGGCGAAACAATCTTAGGAAAATAGTTTGTGAAGTACCATGTTGTGTCTTAAGGAGGAAATTTAGAAACGCAGCTAGGAATATAAGTGAAAATGCTTCAAGTTTAGTAGAGAACAGGAGGGGCTTGTGCAGACAGTACTGAGTGATAGATCATATGAAAATAAAAGGAATGTAAGGAAATTAGAGAAAGCCTTACAATATGAATTGAGAAGGTGCGAATAGGAGGCTATGGATAAAACTGTTGAAGCTCTAGAAGATGAAGTCAGACTGCATAGCGGTAAAACATTGTATTGGCGTGTTAGACAACTAAGAGGGACTTGTCCCCACTCTTTTTTTCTAGAAAGTTACGGGGTAATTTATAAAATTTCTGAGAACTTCTCTAGTTTGTTTCATAATCCCATACTGGAGATTAATTTTTCCAATTTCACTTGAACCAATTTCAAGCTAGAAACCATGGGTTGCAAAGAAAAAAAAAACTAAAAATAGAATTTCGATTCAGAACACTTTGAAGCGAAAACAGAAGAATTGATGAGTTTTTTTCCTATCTGCCGTTAGGACTAAAAAAAATACGCCAATGGCAAAACCGTATAAGAAAACACTTGAATTTCGATCAAACATAGTGTCTTCATTATTATTCCCTTTTTTATAATTAGCCTACCTGTTTCTTGTTTGTTTAAAGCTGAATTGAGCATCGATGATATAGGTGCAACTACCGGGTTTCATTGGCTTGTTCGCAATGCTCCCTTTTGATTTTAATTATATGAAATAGATGGCAATACAATAAGTAAATGTATTTAAACAGTTGTAGTAATATCTAGTGTAATATTTGTAGTAAAAATGTAGCAACAGCATTAGACCAGCTTTTGGAAGATAGGGGCTTGGAGCCAGATTAACTGATCCACACCGATATGCTACTGGGGACAGAAAAGATGACTGAGTCTCCGTATAAGTTCATTCTGCTCCCCTTCCCCTTCTAGAAATAAAAACCTGACATGCATGAGCACAAGAAATGTGTTATGATTGCTGCATGTATATACAGAATAAAGGAAAATTAATTACAATTATAATATTAGATTGTAGACGTTTACTCAAGGGCCGATCTTTTACAAGGGTCTAAACTTCTTAATCTCCAAATGTAGGAGTACTGGAAAGTAACTGTTGCGATCTTACAGAATAAAAGAATTTCGGGAAAGTTGAAAATGAGAATTATCATAGAAAGATTGATTTTTTAAATAGCAGAAGAAAAATTCTAAAAAGACAAAAATTGCTAGACATGTAAACATGCTTCAACGAGCAGATACACTTGAATTATTGCCCATTAGACCCCGGCGCCGCGCCGATTAGGGAAGACCGGCGGCGGAGGGGTCAAAAACACTGCGCCACGCCATGCCGCCGGTAAGACGTCGGCGGCGGCCCACCGGTAAGATGTCGGCGGCGCGCCGCCGGCGCGATCAATGTTGACCGCAAACATTAATGTTGTCATCAGTCTTTCTCAAATCACAGCTTAAATTTACAACAGATTCGAGCCTATTCATGAGTTCAAAAATTCACTAGTCGCTGGCTGGAAACTGGTCTTCTTCGTTGTTCATCAAGAGAAATAGAAATCTGGTAGAAACGAAATGGCTGTGGCGTTTCAGAACCCTTGCATAATACCAATAGTTGAAGTATCTATTAGCTGTGTATTCTTAACATAAATAATTATCAAAATTAGTAGTTTTTTCATCGAGCATTACTGCATATAAAACTTCAAATACCGTATCACAAAATTCGTCAGTTATCTGGGTAAAAACTTTGAATATAACTTTGAACTTAGAAGCTTAATTTTTTCGTACCCTTTGCCTATATCTGTTTTGTCACCTTTAAAACAGTTGAAATGGGCGACTTTGATATTGATTGTTTTTGTTTTGCTCTTTTGGATTCCTAAGAAGCCTTCTTATGTATTAAAAACTGGTTTTTAACAACAATTTTAAAAAATGCGTGTTAAAGTTTTTTTTGGCTTCTTTATAGAATATATGTCATGTAGGCTAAGGCTGAACTGCTGCTTTTTTATTGCTTTTGGCTGCTCTTTTGGATATTATTCATTTTTTCTTTTGGGGATTCATCCCAAATTATAAACTGATAAATACCTAATATCAGTCAAATTATAAACTGCATCTAAAAGGAGTAAATTTACCAAACTGAGAAATACATGATGAACACTTGACATGAGAACACTTCAATTACAATGACACAAAACACACTTAATAGTTTATTCGCTATGAAGAAAAATGAAGTGCCAGCTATTTTCTTAGGTAAAAAATGAAAAGCTCATGCGTTTTAAGTGTAATTAAATGAAATAACATGCCAACTGAAGTAGCTCCAGGAAGATGTTGAAATTTTCATCCTAGTTCGTCACTTTTAATCCAAGCAAAATGTTAGGACACTTAGTATCAGTTATTGAGTTTGAGCTTTGATTTCCAAATGCTCACAAGAATTACCAAATTTAAGAAAGACGCAACAATAGGTCACCTGTGGTCAAAATACTCAAAGACTCCTCTTTGATCCCCACCTAGGTTCAAAGCTTCTGCTATGGTCATTTCCATGGAAATCTCCGAAGAGTTTCTTTTTAAAATAACTTTCAAGCGTAGTTAGGGGTATTTAGACTTTTTTGCTTTTCTTCAAAGCTTTGAAAAAAGTGTTATAATATTCCAAATGTTACATTTGTGCATATGTTTGGTAATCATTTGTGGGGTGATCGAATTTTCTAAACCACTGTAGATACGCAAGAACGTTGCAACATCTAGTACCCTGAGGTCATAAGACTGTCAAATACTCTTCCTTGAACCTCCCGAATTGAAAGCTTTTATTATGACCTGGTCTTTTAATGTAACTTGGGCACTGGACCAAGGGCGCCATTGTTACTCGAGCGCAACGTTAGGTGGGGATGTCGATATCGCTTTCGTCACACCAATTCGTTTTAGTGTGAATCTGCCTGGTACTTAAGAATGAATGTTTTCAAAGTAAACTCGTTTCATCAATAAGAAAAAAAACGGATTGGACGTATATGTCCCTTTCCCTTTGGACGATAAAACCATGCAAGTGCTGTATCAAGTATAACTCACGAAAATCTTGTTAATTTTGTCAACTTTTCAACTTTTTGGCATCCCTGCTTTCAATAAAAAAATCAAGGTACTATCACTTAAATATAATAGCTCCCTATGCCCCCCCCCCTTCTGGATACCATCTTGATAGGATACCGTCTCTGCTTTAAATAAAAAAAAATTAACTTATTGGGAACCCTGCTTTAAAAAAAAATCGAGGTATTATCATTTAAATATGATAGCTCAATACCCCCTCCCCCCTCTGGATACCACCTTGATATGCTGCCGTCTCTGCTTTATATTAAAAAAAATCAACTTTTTGGGATCCCTGCTTTCAATAAATAGCATTTCGAGCTATTATCATTTAAATGTAATACCTCCCTACCCCCCCCCCCCTCTGGATACCACCTTGATAGGATACCGTCTCAGCTTTCATTAGAAAAATAATTTACTTAATAATTAACTAGGTCACTATATGGTTCAAACAAACACGCAAAATAACGTTAAACAGCTTAGTGTTCCTTGAAAAAAATTGAGGTATGAGTAAAGAGGTACAAAGACAACAACAAAAATGTCGAAATTATTCAGATATACCTCAAATTATTGGAAAACTGAGTGATAGATTCGCCATGGCATTCCATAAGATCCAAAGAATTTAATTAAAAGGGAGCACACACAAAAGCCAAATAAGGCCAGTAGCCTATGAGAAATCGCAAAATACCCAAGACAATGAACAAGTCCGAATGAGGGGCCCTGGGTCTATCAAAATATTTCAATGGTTTCCCAGGGAATTTGATATCATTTCCTTCTGTCTCCACTTTAAATGAAAAAAAAAATAATTATCTTTTTGGCATCCCTGCTTTCAATAAAAAAAATGAGGTATTATCATTTAAAAATGATAGCCCCCTATCCCCCCCTATAGGCAATAATTTAGAATTTATTTATTAATCATATTTTTGGGGTAACTTCTGGTTCAATCTTTAATTTCCCAACCTTGTACATAGCTTAGTCTATAGCTATATTTTGTCTCAATCGAAGGTTGTTTTTTTTTTTTTGGGGGGGGGGGGGGTTAAAAATATTCCAGGAAGAAGATTGTATTTTCTATCAGGCGTTCAATAATTGAGTATTAAACATTAAGAAAATCTTATCTAAAAACAGCAAAAAAAAAAAAAAATCTGCAAACTTACAATTCAGCAGTAGAAACAATCTGTCGGCTGTCAATTTCAAAATCCAACAAAAGGCTGAAGCTGTATAGTAGTGAATGCGTTCTATAATTTTATTCAACTTGAAAATAAAATTCTTGACTACGAATGATGTAAGAAATATTGATTGGGAAACTGCATTCGAAATGATTTAAACTCATTTCATAAAGACGATACATTTTTTTGTGAACATATGAAGAACTGTGTATATTGCAATATTTACAATAGTATATTGCATCCGTCTGGTTTTTATGCAAAGTAACAAAAGAGACGAAAATTAATGAACAAGATAGTAGTGAAGAATTATGGTATGCAAAGTAATATTTGGCAGGGAAAGTCACTGGTGATAAATCGCTAGGGGTGGCACCGTGAATGCGTGATTTTCGGGGAACCAAATTTTTTTTCGGGGTGACGCATAGATTTTTGGGGAAATACCCGAGAATTCGGGGATAGTGCGAGCCCTGCTTGATTTCTAATCAGGAAAATCGAAATACTAAACCACACGAGAAGGAAAAGCTCCGACTTTGTGGTTGACGCAATAAACAATTGCCGCAAAAATAATTTGAAGTCGACCGAACGCCGCCGCCTCTGCCGGCGGAGGCATGCCTGCGGCGCGCCGGTGGCGTTACGACACTTCGGCGGCGTTCGACCGGGCCTCTCGTCGGTGGCGTTCGGTCGATCCGCCGGCGCGGCACCGGGGTCTATTGCCCATTATTGCGGAAAAATAGTCAAAAATTAACATAGTCAAATTTTTCATGTAATCGATCTTTAATAGAAACAAAATCTTTTCAATGGCAACCAAAGCTGGAAAAGTTGGGAAATAGTTTGCATTTTTGAAGAAAATTGTCTTTTTAGATGATTTCAAGTGCGTAAAATTGTTGAACCCTATCCTTCATAAGTTACAAGCATTCACAAAAATTGCACTCAGAAAAAGGGTAATAACGGCCCTAAGAAGGACTCAATCCTGATAAAGATAAAAATCATCAGATTCAACTTAAATAATAACCCTGGACCAGAAAATTTAAGCTTTATCTTCAACAGGAGAAACTTGGTGTTTTTTCTCGACGAGGATGGTCGAACAAACCTTTTCGTCTTTTCAGTCCCAAGAGTGATAATATCAAGCATTTATTCTAAATAGTACTGAACAATTGGTCGCAGAAAATTGGAAGAGGGTTCTTTTAGGCAGATATTCAAAGCTCTCTTTTTATAACTAAAAGGATTTAGCCAAGGTAAAGCACCGGTTTCGGCCACTTTTTCTATTCACTAGAATCAAAATACTATCGAGTAAAAATTCTGAGATAGATGCTCCGAGATGGCTTGAAAAAGTTCGAAATTTATTTATACTGGTTTCATACCAGTGCACTAGCAAACAGTATGCTGACGCACGGTGGTGCATTATTCTTAAAACTTTTGGGCAACTCTCTGCATTCGGAGGAACAAATTTGGACTAAGTAAGCATTGTGGGTGCTCATGGGGTGACAGCAACGCTTTTATAGCAAGAATATTTTGAATTTATTTGAAAGATTAAGGACATATGGTAATTTTCGCACCAATGAGAGGAGTGAGGGCATCCTTTGAGACCAAAGAATGTGCTCCTTCTCCCCTTGAAAATTAAAAATAATAATCCGGATTTTCAACCCCCCCCCCACCCCTTGAATTGGTCTTATAAATTTCGTCAAAAAAAGTGAGAAGTTAAGGAGGTCAACAGCCTCTCCCACATTTTTCAAGATCCTATGGTAGTGTTTGGACCGAAACTCCAATAAATACTTCATTATCGAACAGGCCTCTACGCACCATGGAGCCTTTTTGGTATCAACGCCATGTATTTGTTTTACGTTTTTCTCTTTGTAAGTGAGTATATGTCTTATATTATCATAAAAAGAAGTAAAATTTTGGCATAATTAGTCGATTTCGGTTGGGGGTTGCGAAGAGTGATTAAGGAGATTTCAACTACTCTTCTTATATTTAGTATAACCGTCAATGTGATATCAAAATAAAGAAAAATCACATGCATAAAAAAAGCTTGTTTTTCACCCACTCTTTATGCAAAAATTTATTTTATTTTTATCTCGATATTTAAGCAACTAATGCTCTAGCACATAATAGTAATATAATAACAATAAAAACAATTTATTTTTACCCTCTTTCCTACATTACAATAATGCACTAATGGGTAAAGCAAGAGATAAGAAAAAAAACACAAAAATCACCAATTGTACGATGAAATGACTTCCACAACTACAACAAAAACTTTTAAGCACTAAAATTACTGATTAAACACTGAAGACTTTTTGTCTAGTCAACTAGGCAAAAAAGAATTTTTCGAATACCAGTCTGCGAACGGACCCCACACTCCACCCATCTTCTCAGACATGTCAAACCCATGGCATTTTTACTAGTGCACATTTTGCGAAACCACAGAGGGATGACAATGAAGGATTTCGCGCACCAGTAAAACTCAACACCAATTTGTTTCTTTTCAGTTGTGGAAAAACTGTCCCTGATAACACGGGAATATTCTTAGAAAAATTCCTTTTTGTCCTACTTGCATATGCTGATGACATTGATCGTCTGAACGAAAAAATAGAGGAAATCCAAGCCATCGCAAACGCCATCGACGAAGCAGCTAATTGCTTAGGAATGAAGATAAACACCTGCAAGACCAAGGCAATGAGAGTAACACGGCATGCAGTGACTGGTCCCCCCCCCCACCAAAGTCACTATTCGGGGCGAGGAAATCGAATGGGTCAACCAATTTTTTTTACCTAGAAAGTGTGCTGACACCCACAAACGCCTCCTCAAAAGACATCAAACGACGCCTAACTCTTGCCTCCGCATCCTTCAAGTCACTGTGCTCTATTTGGAAAAATAAATACCTCCCTCAAAACTGAAGATCCGACTCTTCCGTGCCTTAGTGATTCCAGTTGCACCGTATGGAGAAGAGACATGGACTCTAAAAGACGATGACAAGCACCGACTCGCGGCATTTGAAACTAAATCCTTCCGAAAGCTCAGTGGCATCACTTACCTTAACCGAGTATCAAACGAACAGCTTCTGTCCTCCCTGGATTACCCTCAAACCATCATCCAGACGATCAAACTCCAACAGCTTCGATGGTTAGGACAAGTTCAGCGTATGCCTTCAGCCCAACTGCCTAAAATAGTCCTTGAGGGAGGAATAAATGCATCTCGCCCCAGGGGATGACCTCCCAAGCGCTGGTGGGAAAAATTTTCTGACCACCTCACCCAAGTACTTCTAAGGACTGCAAAAAACAGGGAGGCATACCGAAAATATTGTGATGATACCATTAGAGGAGAAGCCCCGAATCGGCTGACCCTGCTGGATGGGAGTTAAGTGTGTAAGTAAGTAAAGTTGTGGAAAAAAGTTTCCAAAGTAGAGTTATAAAATACCTTGCCTTTTAGCTTTCGCTATCAAACCAAATGAGTTTCTCATTAATAACCTGAATATGTGTTGCTCTTATCAAAGACTTAAAAATAAAGCATCCAAATATTTCAGTGAACTCTGGACTTAAGAACAGTGATCAAGCTTACTTCAGGGAACTCAGGTTGTGCATTTTCAATGGGCTTTACTATCACAAATTTACTCTTCGATGATTCAATGACAAGGCCTTATTAGACGAACAAGTCTGAAGAGCTTCAAAAGCGCTTTTAGTTAGTGACGTATTTCCAAAGAGAAGAAGTGAGTCATCTGTATAAGATTGGTGACTAATATCAATATGGCTATCACTATTAAAAGTTGAGATATTCATCGTCGTAGCTCTAGTTGCGTTATTGAAAATTACAGGAATTGATACAGAGCCCTGGTTCACCTTGCTCTTTACAGAAATAAGACTTGTCATACCATCATGAGAATGAATCCGGATTATGTAACTGTGTTACCATTTCCATAGCCACGCGCACAAACGGTTGAACTTTATATTTGTAATTCTTTGATAATGAAAATACAGATCTAGTTTTATTAGTTTTAAAGAATAGAATTTTCATTCCAAATATTTTGACAGCCAATCGGTAAATAAACAACACGTAATTACCAGCTAGATATAGAACAGTTTGTGTTTAAGTTTTAACTTTACTCTTTAGTAGCAAATTAACCGGCAGATGCCAAAGTAACAGTAAATACTTTACAAGACCACTCTGGCTATACACGACGTTCAACAAAAAACGAAGAAAAAAATTTAAAAGTAATTAAGGTGAATTTCAGCTAGTGGAAAATCCTTTATCTGGTTTCTTAATTATTTTTATATATTTTGTATTAGTTTTTTTTCAAGCGTCACTACTGCAGAGCTGTTATTGCGAATAAGCGAACCCAGGGGCAGATTTTAACAAGAAACTGCTATTTATGGGGTTAGAATGTGGTCGTTATCTAGTGAGCAGCAGTCACTGAAATAGGCATATACACAAGCTATTCATTGGATTAGTGCCAATGTGACAAGAAAAGACTTTGGAAGACAGCATTCGTGTGGGAAATTTTAATACATACTTGACAAAATCATTATGTTGACTCAATAGCTCAGTCTATTGTAGAAACTGGAATGTATGAGTCAAACACAATATTATGAGTTATTTAAAAGCTGGAATACAGCAGAATGTCAGTCAGTAACAATTCAAAGCCTGGACAACCTTCCAAATCAATAGACTATGACAGATTTGGAAAGTCCGCAATTTAATGCGTAAAAAGCGTTGTTTAACAGTTTGAGAGGTAGTTGATTAAGTTTGGACCGGTGTGAGATCATGCCATCAAATATCATGTAACAAATTCAGGAGACATCGTGTCAGTGCAATATTTGTGCCACAACTGTTGAAGGAAAATTTGAAAAACAATAGTGTACAAATCAGCCAGGAGCAGATTGTCACTCTCATATACAATGGAACTTCCGTATTAATATCTTAAAAATCCCCAAACTTAAAACCCCGGTGAAAGGACGTTGTTCCAAAACCATACAAGAGATTCAGCACGATGTGAAAAGTGACGTGCACATCATCCCAGAAATTGGGTTCCAGGAAGTTTACAAAAGATTAAAGAAATGTTGGGACGATGCATTGCCAGTAGAGGGGAATTCTCAATTCCAAATCGCTAAGGATTCAAAGCTACCCACACATAGACCATTTTGAGAAAGCTCTCTTTTCGCTGCTCGTTTAATATTATCAAAGACACTAGAAGATAAAATGGGCTGTTAAAGATACTATAGAAGAAACTTCCAACCAATGTCGTAGTAAAAACAACCAATCTCTTTAATGGATTGCTTTTAGGATCTAATATAAGGTATAGCTAATATGTGCATGATATGTTAATCATTTACAAGTAAAAATTATTTACAGTTTAAAATCTTACCCAAAGGTTGCAAAGTTTGTCCACATTTTGGTCATTTGTGCAGATATATACATGTCTGCGGCTGAGTATTCAAATCCGAGACCAGGTATTTTGAACAGGTAGAGTAGATCATCTGCATGACCAACTCCTAAAATTATATAGGATTAATTGCCATTATTTTGAAAATTTTCTAAATTTGCAGATACAAACCCTTACCATAACCTACAATGGCGTCTGATAAAGATACTACATCATTCGTGCCGCCTGTTCTACCCCGGTATATTGGCTAGAATAGAAAACCTTTTAGAGCATTATTTTTGTCATTGCAGATGTGATAGAAAGTTTTTTAGCATAAACAGGTATATTTCTTCTTCAGGAGGATTTAATTGAGAACAACCACCCAATTAAAATGTTTAAATATACCAAGATTAGCCCCCCCCCCCTTCAATCAAAAGCCCAAGTAAGAATACAGGAGCATAGATATCTACAAATTTAGAGATACGTTGTCGGAAGAAAACATTTTCACGATATACCTTACCCTAAGACGAGACACAGGCTATTCATCCCCACTGAGCACTAGGAAACCGTTGGACAAGGTTTTGCCGAAGCGATCTGTCCTCTATCTGCGTTCGAATAAGATGAAGCCATGACTTGTCCCAAATGTAGCCACATTTCTGAAAACTGCATAGTCGTTCGACGTCCTTTTTCAGGACGTTCTACCATGACTTGACCTGGTCTCCTGTTTTTTTCTACCGAGAGGAGGGAGGCACTACAGTAAGAAATTGGCGTGCTAGGGCCTCCTCTGAGCGTCGCATTAAATGGTCGAGTCACAAGAGACGTCTTTTCTTGATCATTCTTGACATTGTAAGTTTTTGTCCGCACATCTTCATTAGCTCGTTTTTGCTAATTCGTTGCGATCGTCTGATGTTGCAAATTGCTCTTAGGCATTTAAAATTTAGAACGTCTACTTGTTGTTCTTGCCCTGCCTTAGAGCGGTCAGGTCTCGCAGCCGTATCAAACAGTTCGTGGTAACGAACTGTAAGTAAGGAGCGACCCGGCTCAATGGTAACCGAAACTCTAGAAAACGGGTTTTTGATACCAATAGATATATCAAAAGAATCAGATTTCAATGCTTATTTCAAATATATAACTTTCATCAAGTTTAGAGCTACCCATCAAAAGTTACGCGCCTGAGAAAATTTGGCTGATTTTCAAAAAAAGGGGGAAAGACCCCCTAAAAGTTATAGAACCTTAATGAAAATCACACCATCATATTCAGCGTATCAGAGAACCCTACTGTAGAGGTTTCAAGCTCCTATCTACAAAAATGTGGATTTTTGCATTTTTTGCCAGAAGAAAGATCACGGATGCGTGTTTATTTGTTTGTTTGTTTGTTTGTTTTTTTTTTTCCCCAGGGGTGATCGTATCGACCCAGTGGTCCTAGAATATCGTGGGAGGGCTCATTGGAACGGAAATTAAAAGTTCTAGTGCCCTTTTTAAGTGACCAAAAAAAATGGAGGGCAACTAGGCCCCCTCCCACGCTTATTTTTTTACCAAAGTCACCCGATCAAAATTTTGAGATAGCCATTTTGTTCAGCATGGTCGAAAATATGATAAATATGTCTTTTGGGATGACTTAATCCCCCGAAGTACCCAGAGGGAGGGCTAAAAGATATGAACTTTACCCAATGTTAACATATAGTATTGGTTATTCGGAAGTATACAGAAGTTTTCAGGAGGTTTTTTTTCTGCTAGTGGGAGGGAAGGGTGGGTCGGGGGTTATGTTGGAGGATCTGTTCATGAAGGAAGTTTTCATGGGGGAAGGAAAATCGCCATGAAGGGGGCACCGGACTTGCCAGCATTATTTATTGGTTATTGGGAAGTATACAACCATTTTCAGGAAGGATTTTTTCTGGAGGGGGGAGGGGCTAGAGGAGGGAGTTACTCTGGAGAATATTTCCGTGGAGGATGTTTCTTTGGGGTAAGGGACATTTCTATGAAGGGGGCGCCGGATTTCCAAGCATTATTTAAAAAACGATCAGAAATTAAATAAAAAAAAACCAAGTTTTTTCAACTGAAATGTAAGAAGGAATATTAGAACTTAAAACGAACAGAAATTATAACGTATGTGAGGGGGTTCTCCCCCAAGTCAATACCTCGCTCTTTACGCTACAGTTTTTTTTTAGTGCTTTCAAAAGAGCTATCTATTCTAATTAAACGGCCTTTGTGATTCAGGGGTTTGTGAATCAAATTTTTTTTTAACTTTTAACGTAAAGAGCGTGGTATTGACTAAGGGCAGAACCCCCTCATATACGTAATAACATATACGTAATAAAAAAACAATAAAAAAACAAGCGATACGGCTCAATAGTAATCGAAACTTTTAAAAACGTAATTTTGATGTCAATAAATGTATCAAAAGAATGTGTTTATAATGCTGATTCTAAATATATAAATTTTATTAAGTTTAGTATCAAACAGTTCGTGGTAACGAACTGTAAGTAAGGAGCGACCCGGCTCAATGGAAACCGAAACTCTAGAAAACGGTATTTTGATACAAATAGATACATCAAAAGAATCTTATTTTAATGCTGATTTCAAGTATATAAGTTTCATCAAGTTTAATCCTTTCCATCAAAAGTTAGGCGCCTGAGAAAATTTGGCTGATTTTCGAAAAAGGGGGGAAAGACCCCCTAAAAGTCATAGAACCTTAATGAAAATCACACCATCATATTCCGTGTATCAGAGAACCCTACTGTAGAGGTTTCAAGCTCCCATCTACAAAAATGTGGAATTTTGCATTTTTTGCCAGAAGAAAGATCAGGGGTGCGTGTTTATTTGTTTGTTTGTTTTTTTTTGTTTTTTTCCCAGGGGTGATCGTATCGAACCAGTTGTCCTAGAATATCGTGGAAGGGCTCATTGGAGTGGAAATTGAAAGTTCTAGTGCCCTTTTTAAGTGACCAAAAAAAAATGGAGGGCAACTAGGCCCCCTCCCACGCTCATTTTTTCCCAAAGTCACATGATCAAAATTTTGAGATAGCCATTTTGTTCAGCATTTTCGAAAATATTATAAGTATGTCTTTTAGGATGACTTAATCCCCCGAACTTCCCGGGGGGAGGGCTGAAAGTTATGAACTTTACCCAATGTTAACATATAGTATTGGTTATTTGGAAGTATACAGACGTTTTCAGGGGAGATTTTTCCTGGTAGTGGGGGGGAGGGGGGGGGGTGGGTCAGGGGTTATGTGGGAGGAGTCTTTCCATGAAGGAAGTTTTCATGGGGGAAGGGACATTGCTATGAAGGGGACGCCGGACTTCCCAGCATTATTTAAAAAAAGATCATAAATTTAATATAAAAAAACAAGTATTTCAACTGCAACAGCAGCAACATCGAAACTTTAAACGAACAGAAAATATTACATATATAATTGGGTTCACCCCGTAGTCAATGCCTCGCTCTTTAAGCCAAAGATTTTTTAGTACTTTCATAAGAGCTATTTATTCTAATTAACGGCCTTTGTGATTAAGCGGTCATTTCTAAAGAATTGGAACAAGATTTGAACTTTCGCTTAAAGAGCAAGGTATTGACTAGGGGGCGAACCCCCTAATAAATGTATTAAAAATATATGAATATAGAAGTTCGTTACGTAAGTTAATTCGTAAGTTACGTATATTTATTACTAATAAAAACGTTCGTAAATAAAATTAAACAAGTTTCGAGAAAGCCATTTAACTAAATAAAAGTAAATTAATATGAAAATTTTGTTTTAATTATTCATGTACGGTGAGCCAAGATCAAAACCTGCATTTATTCAAAAACGTTCAAAAATTAAATAAAAAAAAAAAGTTTTTTAAACTGAAAGTAAGGAGCGACATTAAAACTTAAAACGAACAGAAATTATTCTGTATATGAAAGAGACTGTCCCCTCCTCAACGCCTCGCTCTTTACGCTAAATTTTGACTCTGTCTCACAACTTTATTTTTTAAAACAATAAAAAACTTTAGCGTAAAGAGCGAGGCGTTGAGGAGGGGACAGTCTCTTTCATATACAGAATAATTTCTGTTCGTTTTAAGTTTTAATGTCGCTCCTTACTTTCAGTTTAAAAAACTTGTTTTTTTTTATTTAATAGGAATATAGAGCGTGTGCATATCGAGTATATTCTGAGTTTTGTTTTGCACCCAATTTCTCGTTTCAAACACAGGGGTTTGTGCAGTTGCCCGAAAGTATACCAGGATTTGCTGATTTGAGCTTGGACCTCATTTGATGCTCCACCCTTAGCATCCAAAAGTGCTCCCAGTTATTTGAACTCTTTGACTCTGTCAATAGGATCTCTATTTTCGGGATGCAAATTGCGCGATCTGTCATACCTGCAGTAGCCACCATTCTTTTTATTCTTTCTTTCGCTTTCAGTCCTCATTAGGATAGGAAAGAATCATAATCAGTATATTCAAGGTCAGCAACGCTTTCTTCGGCTGAAAATGCCAAGCCATCTTTTTCGTTCAAAGCTTTCTTCATAATCCAATCTACTATAAAATTGAAAGGAATTGGGGATGCTGGACAGCCTTGACGAAAATCATCCTCTATTTCAAAGAGTTCTGTCAGTTTACTATATACTCAGATATTACTCTTCGTATCTTCATAACAAGCTTTGAGCAGGTTGACCAATTTACACGGTATAGCCATATGATAGGGCACCCAAAACAAATATGACGATCCAAGACATCCCAAGCCAAGCTTGGTTGAAAAAGCGTATTAGAATTCAAAGGAATTTGGTCTTGAGAGGATTGAATTAAAAAAGAGTAAGTTCTTCTCATTGAAATGAAGGGCTAAATTAAAACTTAAACAAACAAAAATTATTGCTTCATATTTCAAGCAACATATATCTGTAGGGCTAGTTCAAACAAACCAACTCATGATATTTCCCTATATCTGTTAAATCCTGAAAAAAATTAACATTTTACTACAAACATACAATCCATGCAAAAAAACAGGGTGTTCTCTTAGGTTTAAGCGAAGTCCTTAGCTAGTGTGCAAAATATTAAAGACTAAACTATGAGGTAATCAATAGTCTGTCAGCAGTCATACTACCATTGCTAAAATGAAATTTTCCTTGTTTTTCTTGATGGGAACCTTTAAACCTCAGGTAAAGATTTTACACCGTGAAAAAAATGGCTGCATAGGATTTGCATTCCATAGCATTTTCGCCCTCTTTGAATAAAAATTGATGTTTTGTAGCATAAAATGGCAGAAAACCGTGCTTTTCTGTGAGGAAGTTTTTTCAACAGAAAGTAAGGAACGACATTAAAGCTTAAAACAAACGGAAATGATTACGTATATGAGGGGGTTACTCCTCCAAGCCACCATGTTCTTTACACTAAAGTTTTTTAATACTTTTAAAAAGAGCTTCTTAATTAAATTAACATAGTTTTTCAGGAGTCGTTCTTAAAGAATTGAGACATGATTCAAAATTTTAGCGTAAAGAGCGAGGTGGTTTGGATGAGTAACAGTCCTCATGTACGTAATAACTTCTATTCGTTTTGAGTTTTAGTGTTGCTCCTTACTTTCAGTTGAAAAAACTTATTTTTTTTAATTTGATTTCTGATCGTTTTTTAAATAATTCCAGAAAATCTGGCTACTCCTTCACGGAAAAATCCCTCCTCCTCGGGAATTATTCTCTAGACAATTCAATCCTGGTGAAAATTTACCCCGGACAATTACCCTTAATATCTCTACGCGTAAAATTGAGTCGACAATGAGAAAGCAAGACATATGAAGAATTTTGTATAGGAATTCAGGCAAATTCCCCCAGTGCAAAATTTCCCCTGAAAAATTTCCTCCCCATGGAAAATTATCCCCGAGGAAAATCCCACCAGCCGATAATTCCAGCCCCTCCCCCAAAAAATGTATGCATACTTCCCAATATCAAATACGCATTATACGTAAGCAATGGGCAAATTTTGTAACTTAAAGACCTTTCTCTAGGGGCTTTGGGAGGGTCATGATATCCCCAAAGGCAAATTTATTCGGCCTTTCAACTATGCAGAACAAAATGGCTATCTCAAAATTTTGATCTGACGACTTCGAGAAAAAAGGGGCATGGGAGGGGGCCTAGTTGCCCTCAAATTTTTTGGGTGACGTAAAAAGGGCACTATCACTTTTGTAAATTTCAATTTTCATTTGAATGAGCCCTCTCACGGTATTCTAGGACCACTGGGTCAATACGAACACCCCTGGAAAAAAAAATAAATAAAAACGCATCCGTGATCGTTCTTCTGGCAAAAATTACAAAATTCCACATTATTTCAGATAGGCACTTGAAACCTCTACAGTAGAGTTCTCTGATTTGCTGAATCTGATGGTGTGATTTCATTAAGATTCTATTACTTTTAAGGGACTTTTCCCCCTTTTTCAAAAATCAGGCAAATTTTCTCAGGCTCATAACCTTTGATGGGTAAGATTAAACTTAATGAAACTTATATATTTGAAATCAGCATAAGACTCCAATTCGTTTGATATATCTATTGGTATCAAAGTTCCTTTTTTTTAGAGTTTCGTTTACTATTGGGGCCGGGTTGCTCCTTACTTACAGTTCATTACCACGAACTGTTTGATACAGGGCACTATGTATTTTGTGGTTTCTGTTCAAATGTTACCTCTAACAACGTTCTATGACTACTGGTTCGATACAATCACCCCTGGAGGAAAAAGAAATAAAGATGACTTATTATTGGTACCCATAGAAAATTTCGGTTTTCCGTGCTGATTCAAATGGGGGATGGGCTGTAAGTCTCCAGATCGGAATTTTAACCATTGGAACTTCGAAAGGTATATTCCTCACTACGGTTTGATGTCTTTTTTGAGTGGTTCCAGGCTCTTTTTCTTAAGTTCGCCCGAATTTGTTTCAATAATTAGTTCCAATGAGTTATTAGTTGTGATAATTAGTTTAAATTTGTCTCAATAAGATTTATCGTATCCCGTGGCCAAGGCTCTCTCTTTACTAAGTTGCAGCTATTTTCATAAAATTCCTATTATTAAGACTAGCACAAAAAATAATTATATTATGTTACTTTCAAAATTCGGTTGATTTTATTGTACTTGGGGTACTCTTGAAATCTTAGAGGATTCACTAGGATTCATTAATGAGAGAAATTTTTTTCCCTCAGTTGAAGATCAAACCTAAAAGATTTGAATGCTCATATGTCAAGATCTAAAGCTAAGTTTAAGACTATGCAATAATTTTTTGTGACCTGAAACAGCTCAACATGAAGATATGACCGTCCAGAATCAGTGTTCTCAGTTTGTTTTGTTTTTTTGTGTTTCTTTTTCAGAGTTCAGAATTTTAGTCATCAATAAATACATTTTGGAATCACAATGAGATTCCTCTGAAAATATCCAGTATATCTTTTCTAACTTTTGGAGCGTCCACGTTTCAAGGGTCTTGAGCTAACTGTGTCAGACACGGAAATTGGGCTCTCCGTATTGATCCGTGGGGTCTGCAAAATCACTAGAAATTTATCAATAATCACCAACAAACCTAAATAAATGCAGTGTTTTATTTCTAGAAAAAAGGAAAAAATTTATGGGGAAAGTGTTATGGTTTTTGCCGGTCGTATTATCTATGCAAGAGCATTTTGCTAGCGATTACCACACAAACTAGGCTTTAACATTCTAGCATTAGAAATCCATTATCATTATTTTTTATGTGAAGTAACGCACTGAAAATAGATAAAAAGAAACCAAAAATTTTAAATGTGGAATATTCCATAAGATGCATATTTACGGCACTTATCATACAGACACAAAAATTGGGAAAAGCCCAAGGAACTCTCTAGGAAAATTGTGAAGTAAAAAAAGCCAAATATTAATGATCCGTATCACCATTTCAAAACACCCGGAACCAAAATAAAACACGCTTCAGGCAAAAGATCCCAGGTATTTAAACGGAAAGTAAGTGTGGGAGGTCCATTTAATATTTGGTTCTGACTTAATTAATTGACTTACAGAGTTCATTTTCATAATCGAGGGATATCAAAATTACTTTCAACACGAATTCATTTTTGACTTTCTTTATTGTGCAGTATCTGAAAGATTGTTATACCCTGTACCTTACAAAAAATAATCAAAAACTATATTGCTTAAATGTAGACGACAGTTTTTTTAACATCCTGAGGGGCACTAGCGGTATTACCAATGTTTGCTGATCTTTCCTATTGGACATGAATTTTTCAGCGTAAAAGAGTAAAGGACAGATTCGTTTTAACAGAAGACAACTTGTTTTTGCAGCAAATGGAGTTAGCAGCGTAAACAGCCTAACTAGTGAAACCCTTGGAGATTCAAATCTTCCCCCTCCGGATCTGGAGTTCGCTAAATTGTTTTAGAAGAGTGAAACAAGTTTTAGAACCTTTTGCAAAAACGTCATATTTTAGGATTTAAACGAAAAAAGCAATCTACAAACTATCATTGTAGTTGAATAATGTGGTTTGGTTAGACATTAAATAAAAAAACAAAACAAGTTTTCTCGAATTAAAATAAAGAGTAATGTTACAACTCAAAACGAAGAAGAACTGTTCCGTATATGAGGGGGGGGGGGGCTGGTCCCTCTTAGCTCCTCTTTCTTCAAGGCAAAGTTTCATAGTGCTATTCTAATAGCGTTTATGAGCACAACAGAACAGATGCAATTAGTGGGTAACTGCAAGTGTTATATTTACCAATGTCGTTTAAAAAATTTGAACTGAAAAATTTTATTGTTTAAACCAAACAAATCTCAAGAAACACTTCCAATGTTGAGGTATTATGAAAAATATTAGCATTAAGAGTAGGGACTATGAAATCCTTCTCATATAAGGAATACTTCCCATTTGTTTGGCTTTTAACAACCCTCTCTACTTCCAACTGAAAAAAAAATGTTATTATGTTTACTTTCTGTTTCTTATTAATAAGTCAATTCAACCGAAACAACTTTCATGACACTTTGAAAGCATAGGTCAAAATTACTTTTTGGGGTTTATGTGCCTCCCCCTTCCCCACAAGATAACCCATTGACCAGCACCCTAATAGATAATATGCAACAATGTGATACTGCATGGCCCTCACTTTTAACGGGGGAGTTTAACTCCTATTTCTAAAACTGTGCAGACTTATATGTGTTGATAGCTTTTGGTGAGCAATTTTAAATAAATTTTACATATTCAAAATCAAAATAAATAATTGATTCTTTTGTTGGATACATTTTAATTAAAACTACGTTAAACAAAACTATTTTAGAGTTTCGGTTTCTGTTGTGAATGGTCGCTGAATAATAAGCTTACAGTTTGTTACTACGAGCTGTTTGATCAAAAGCCATCTTAAACGTGAAGGATGTTACTACTCCCTCCTTCAACTCCCTATTCTTTAAATTAAAGTTCAATTTTCGTATAAGATTCATAGGGAAGGATAATCATTCCCTGAATGCAGTCGATTCAAAAGTTTTAAAGATTGCGTGCGTGCTAAACCGGAAAAGATCACCAGTTTTTTTTTGTTTTTTTTTCTTCCTGGCTTTGAAAAAAATGCTCACCCGAAATTTCGACGTTCGGCCCATTGGTAAGCACATGCTGTCACATTAGGTTTGAAATAATAGGTATCTGAGGTACTATGTCTTAATTAACTCCTAATTAATTGTAATCTCATGCTACGCATAATACTGAATAATCATCCTTAGATGAAGTTGCGATGAAGGAAAGTAAAAAACTAAATTCGGACGCCTGCTGGAATAATTGTGAGATCTGGGTTTAAAATGATGATGAGCAATCAACTGGATGATTTCTTCATTAGTTTTTTCGTTCTGATGTCCAATTTTATCTGTGGAACGAGATAAAAATGTTTAATTTTTAGAAATTTGAGTATTTTTAATCCTGAAGAGGCTAATTTCAGATGAATTTTGTTTTCTGTGGATTGTTTTTTTTTTTTATTTAGATCAGATTTAAAGCGTCAGTTTTTGTGATATGTTACGTATTCCTATACAAATGTACACGTAGATTATTTACTCTATTTCCCCTATGAAAATTTTTACTAGATTGACTTGGTTTTAAAGAACACAAAAAATATAGAATTTGGCTCTTTCGAGGGCCTATCCTGCTAATTTTAACAAATAATAAGTTTGAAAGTCTAGCCGTGTATTTTGCCGGCTGAGGTTCAGCTAATTTCTAAATTGAAAGCAGTAATGGCATTTGTAAATCAAATTACCTTGGGTAGTATTTTCCCCACTTATTGCAAGAATTATAATTGTCTGTCCCACCCCCTGGATCTTTGGATGAGCTCAATTCCAGGATATATTGACTGGATAATCTCTTGGTCGCGTATAGAAAACAGATTCTCTGTTGCCTTTTGTAACATTGGTATATATGACTCATTATAGGTTTTCTTGCATAGGTGAATAGTGTACCTTCAATTAGTTCCGTGAGCAATATATTGATATTTAACAAATTATGTTTTTTATTCAAAAATTACTACTTTTATTCTTCAAAACAACATTTTCTAGGTCATTGCATTTGCGAAAGTACTTACTCCACAATACAAACTGGAGAAATGTTTCTTTTTCACTTTAAGCTGGATGAAATATTCTAATAAAAAATAATTACATAATCCGTTACTTTCAGAATTTAGAAGTCTCTAATGATAGAAAGTTGTATGGCTTAAATTGGAACTTGTCATTATGACCATTATTTAATAGCAAAGTGCCCATAATAATAATAATAATAAAAATATATGTCAAAAGACATATATTAATTGATATGCTAATTGACTATCCACAAGAGAGATTAAAAATATCACTAACTTAATACTACTAAGACTCCCTCTAACACAAACTTTCTTACTGCTTCTATGTAACGAGAGGACTTAAATCACACTGTCCCGAAAAGTCACATAACCTCCCCTTCAAAAAAGACGAGTCTCTTAAATGAGAGAGCTGCTTACATCAGGGGAATTATTGCGATCCTTTTCCCCTCATCTCAGGCAGGTAGCCATGACAGTCAAATCCTCCCTCACTGCCATAGTTTTTTTTTTACCATTAGTTGGTAGACAATCAACTCGGAGTTAAGTCCAAATCATAAGGTACTAATTGATAGCCCCAACTTAAAATTAACCCCTGTCCAAAACTCTCTGTTGTATCCCTATGTAAGACTCGGAGATTTATATAGACTTGTTTATTGCATGTAGTTGAACTTCTTGGTCTTATTAATAAAAAGCTGTAAAGCTTAAATTAGAAGTTACCATTATTACCATTATTTAATAGTGGAGTGTCTATTCCCATTCTCTTGACAACATCAATGAGGCCTGCGCTGTACGACGGAGAAGACTGTTCTCTATGGCTGAAGACATACGCATAGTGAGGAAGCTGAGTTTTTTTCAGTAGC
The DNA here is from genome assembly GCA_027921565.1 of Artemia sinica. NCBI lineage: Eukaryota > Metazoa > Arthropoda > Branchiopoda > Anostraca > Artemiidae > Artemia > Artemia sinica. The sequence goes on along the minus strand of CM051274.1, from coordinate 26,965,437 downwards.
ATTTGAGCTTCAAGCATGCACGAGTTAATCAACAAATCCTCCAACATCTAAAAGAAAATATTAGCCAAAGATAAAAAATCATTTAAAGTTAAAATTACCATTTCTACGATTACTAAATTCACTTCAGTTTATTTTTTCTTTTATCTTTTAGTACCAAGACACTTTGTTAACTCATGCCTTTATAGGCTTCTCATCACAATTCCTAAAAATAAGGGCCATTATCGAAAATTACAGAATAATTTTGGTTTTTTATCCGGCACGTACGTAGTGGGGTCTTTGGGCCTTACTCCATCCCAAAATCATAAATGTCACGAATTTATTGGAATCTCTTATTCAAATTATCAAATATTTATTCTGCCCCTCATCTCCACAAAAAATCCCGCTTACGTGTCTGTATCAAACAGTTCGTGGTAACGAACTGTAAGTAAGGAGCGACCCGGCTCAATGGTAACCGAAAGTCTAAAAAACGGAATTTTGATACCAATAGATACATCAAAAGAATCAGATATTAATTGTGATATCAAATATATAAGTTTCATCAAGTTTAATCTTACCCATCAAAAGTTACGCGCCTGAGAAAATTCGGCTTATTTTCGAAAAAAGGAGAAAAGACCCCTTAAAAGTTACAGAACCTTAATGAAAATCACACCATCATATTCAGCGTATTAGAGAACCCTACTTTAGAGGTTTCAAGCTCCTATCTACAAAAATGTGGAATTTTCCATTTTTTGCCAGAAGGAAAGATCACGGATGCGTGTGCCCTTTTTAAGAGACCAAAAAAATGGAGGGCAACTAGGCCTCCCCACGCTCATTTTTTCTCCAAAGTCACCCGATAAAATTTTGAGATAGCCATTTTGTTTAGTATGGTCGAAAATGTGATAACTATGTCTTTTAGGATGACTTAATCCCCCGAAGCCCCTGGGGGGAGGGCTGAAAGTTATGAACTTTACCCAATGTTAACATATAGCATTGGTTATTGGGGTAGTGGGGGGGGTGGGTTGGGGTTTATGTGGGAGTATCTTTCCGTGAAGGAAGTTTTCATGGGGGAAGGGACATTGCTATGAAGGGGGCGCCGGACTCCCCAGCATTATTTAAAAAAAAATCAGAAATTAAATATAAAAGAAAACAAGTTTTTCAACTGAAAGTAAGGAGCAACATCAAAATTTAAAACGAACAGAAAATATTAGCTTTATTATTGGGTTCACCCCCTAGTCAGTACCTCGCTCTTTAAGCCAAAGTACTTTCATAAGAGCTATTTATTCTAATTAACGGCCTTTGTGATTAAGCGGTCATTTTTAAAGAATTGGAACAAAATTCGAACTTCAGCTTAAAGAGCAAGGTATTGACTAGGGGGCAAACCCCCTAATATACGTATTGAAAATATATGAATATAGAAGTTCGATACGTAATTTAATTCGTAAGGTACGTATATTTATTACTAATACAAACGTTCGTAGATAAAATTCAACAAGTTTCGAGAAAGCCATTTAACCAAATAAAAGTAAAATTAATATGCAAATTTGTTTTAATTATTCATGTACGGTGAGCCAAAATCAAAACCTGCATTATCTCAAAAACGTCCAAAAATTAAATAAAAAAGTTTTTTTTTTTAACTGAAAGTAAGGAGCGACATTAAAACTTAAAACGAACTGAAATTATACCGTATATGAAAGGGGCTGTCCCCTCCTCAGCGCTTCGCTCTTTAAGCTAAAGCTTGACTTTCTCACAACTCTTTTTTTTTTTAATGAAAAACTTTAGCGTAAAGAGCGAGGCGCTGAGGAGGGGAAAGCCCCTTTCATATACGGAATGATTTCTGTTCGTTTTAGGTTTTAATGTCGCTCCTTACTTTCAGTTAAAAAAACTTGTTTTTTTTATTTAATTAGAATAGGAACGATTATTAACACCCAGTTTTTTCATATAGTAATTTGATTGGATTCATACTAAAATATACTAAAAATAACTCCTTAGCTCCAAAAAACAAACAAAATCAAACAGTTCGTGGTAACGAATTGTAAGTAAGGAGCGACCCGGCTCAATGGTAACCGGAACTGTAGAAAACAGAATTTTGATACCAATAGATACATCAAAAGAATCAGATTTTAAAGATGATTTCAAATATATAAGTTTCATCAAGTATAATCCTACTTATCAAAAGTTACGCGCCTGAGAAAATTTGGCTGATTTTCAAAAAAAGAGGCAACGACCCCTAAAAGTTATAAAACCTTAATGAAAATCACACCATCATATTCAGCGTATCAGATAACCCTACTGCGGAAGTTTCAAGCTCTTATCTACAAAAATGTGGAATTTTGCATTTTTTGCCAGAAGAAAGATCACGGATGCGTGTATATTTGTTTGTTTGTTTTTTTATTCCCCCGAAGTCTGCGGGGGGAGGGCTGAAAGTTATGAACTTTACCCAATGTTAACATATACTATTAGTTATTGGGAAGTATACAGACGTTTTCAGGGGGGATTTTTTCTGGTAGTGGGGGGGGGGAGTGGGCCGGCGGTTATGTCGGAGGATCTTTCCATGAAGGAAGTTTTCATGGGGGAAGGGACATTGCTATGAAGGGGGCGCCGGATTTCCCAGCATTATTTAAAAAAAGATCAGAAATTATATATATATGTAAAAAAAAACAAGTTTTTCAGCCGAAAGTAAGGAGCAACATCAAAACTTAAAACGACAGAAAACATTACGTATATTATTGGGTTCATCCCCTAGTCAATACCTCGCTCTTTAATCCAAAGATTATTTAGTACTTTCGTAAGAGCTATTTATTCTAATAACGGCATTTGTGATTAAGGGGTCATTTTTAAAGAATTGGAGCAAAATCCGAACTTTAGCTTAAAGAGCTAGGTATTGACTAGGGGGCGAACCCTCTAATATACGTATTAAAATATATGAATATAGAAGTTCGTTGCGTAAGTTAATTCGTAAGTTACGTATATTTATTACTAATAAAAACGTTCGTAAATAAAATTAAACAGGTTTCGAGAAAGCCATTTAACCAAATAAAAGTAAAATTAATATTCAAATTTGTTTAATTATCCATGTACGGTGAGCCAAAATCAAAACCTGCATTAATTCAAAAACGTTCAAAAATTAAATAAAAAAAAACAAGTTTTTTTAACTGATAGTAAGGAACGACGTTAAAACTTAAAACGAACAGAAATTATTCCGTATATGAAAGGGGCTGTCCCCTCCTCAACGCCTCGCTCTTTACGCTAAAGTTTGACTTTCTCACAACTTTATTTTTTTTTAAACAATGAAAAACTTTAGCGTAAAGAGCGAGGCGTTGAGGATATACGGAATAATTTCTGTTCGTTTTAAGTTTTAACGTCGTTACTTACTTTCAGCTAAAAAAAACTTGTTTTTTTTATTTAATAAAAGAAAAGCCTGAATGCTTTCCTAGTAGGTCTCACATCAGTACGATAAAGACATAACAAGTAATGTATTTTATTGGTCAATTTTATTAGCTTTTTGTTTTATTGATTTAAATATGAGCTTGATTCCATTTACTAAAGCTACTATACTTTTGCTAAGTAACCGACCTTATGGCATGGGCGCAAAGCCTATACGCCCGGAGGGAATCAGCCTTTTTCTCACTACTCCAGGTTCTGCTCTAAAATGTTTGGAAAAAGACAAAAGACTTTTTAACCAGGTGTACCGGGAGTAAAACACGATGTATTTGAAATACCAAAATAAAGTTCCTTCTTTCTAAAGATAATTCTGACTCCTATAATTAAGCTAAATCTAGTTTCAAAAAATGAAAAAGTCCTTAATCAGCAAAGAAAAGAAACTGCAGTCTTTGGATTTCGCTAAGACAGTGAGCAATAAGAAAGGTGCTACGCACAATATTTCTAAGGAAGTTTAAACGATAAGAACCGTATGAACGCCTAAATCATCAAAAATATTTAAGACGTATTATTGGACGAGGGTTCGCGTCCTTGGGCCACGTAAGCCAATGGCAGGCAGTCCCTACAGCGCAGGACGAAAGAACTGCGTTTGGGAGTGGGGTAAATGTGTTTTTTAATTTTAATCTCTATCCAGCTCTGAAACGATTAGTACGAAATTATTTTGGTCACCGTTATTGTCATAGAAGTGACCTGTTCCTGTGCAACTAAGCATAAACAAACAATAAGATGAGGCCTAAGAATATCATCCTTATCCTCGTTGTTCACGCAGTGGCCCAAGATATTGTAAAACACGGAGTAATATTCAAGCATGAAAATTCACTGCTAGTTAGCCACGACGCATGGAAAATCTTTATGAAATTGGATCCCAAACCTTTTGAAACCTTGTTCCAGCAAGTAACAAGGCTAGAAAAAACACGAATGAACTCAAGGAATCGATATTTCAATACCTTAGATCGAACAAAGGACTACAGGCCAGCAAAATAATACATAATAAAGATAATAAAGAATTTCCGACTTCAGTCATACCCAAACCAAAATCAAAATTCGTAATAGATGAGCCTGATGAGAAAAGGACAGGAATTGACATGGCACTTGGAACGAGCAGAGAGAAAAGACTGGCGGATAATATGGAAGACTTAGCGAAAGACGTTGCTAAAACAAAATTGATACAAAACCCTAAACTACTGATTACAGGGAAAGGAAAACCTTACGATGGAAATCACGCAACGAACGACGAACAACCGTTACCCAATCTAAATGAGAAAAGTACACAAAAAATTTCAACTCATCAAGCCTACTTAATACTATATAGACAAAGATTACAAGCCCTATTTGAATTATTCAACACGGAAATACAAAAATTAAAACAAAGTACCACGAAGATTTTCGAAGTATTCTTTCAAAGAAATAAATACCGTAGATCTACAGGCCTAATTCCCATCATCGGAGAACTCGCCTCCCAACTTTTCGGTTTAACGACAGAGGAAGACCTAAACAGCCTAAGGGAAAGTGTAAGAAAGTTGAACAATGCCATGAACGTAACATTACACGTTCAAGAGATGCAAGCCAGTGTAGCAAATTACCAGAGAGATAAAATCGATATGATATCTAAGAGAATCTCAAAAACCATAAACGTAATGAATTACTTAAGGAATGAAGTGGACCGCGTGGTAATAGACGCGAGCTTAACCATGATTTCACTCGACACAATTACCATGTCATTACTAAATTTGGCGACAGACGTCAGCAAGTTCGAGTTTGCACTATTTGCCCTCACGGGAGAAACTTTGTCCTACGACCTAGTAGATCCTTCTAGCCTAAAAAGTATGCTAGACAAAATAAAAACGCACCTAACGTTTGGCTTACATTTGCCCATAGAACCAGAAGTATCAAATTTATTCCATTACTATACTAAATTAAAAGTCCACGTCACGGAAATAAATGAACAGCTATTTGTGGTAGTAACAATTCCATTGATAAATCAACAATCCGTTTACGACCTGTACAAAATTTCGACCTTCCCGGCTAACATAAAGAAGACGAATTCATTTATGACTATCACGCCTGAAGCAGAGTACTTGCTTATTGATCAAGATAGACGAAAATACGCCCTAGCCAATACACAAGACTTAAAAGAGTGCGTACCATTCAAAAACTTAGTATGCCAACTTACGTTACCTATTTATAATGTCAAGTCTGGATCCTGTATGTTAGATATATTTTTGAAAGACACACAACAGGAAGAAACACCGAATTCATGCGAAGCCGTGGTAGGAAGTACTGAGCGAGAAATATTCATTCACCTTAGAAATGACCTTTGGTTATTCTCAGTTCCAAGAGAAACTGTCGGAACTCTGTCTTGTTACAATAATACAGAAAAAATAGACCCAAGTTACAAAACAGAATTACTGTTACAAAATGTGGGTACGATAACCATAAAACAAGGGTGTCGACTCGTAACTAAAGAGTCAACCGTCAGAACGCCGTTAATTACCACAAGCACAAAGGTAATAAGTCCCGAAATAACTATCTTCAAGGCGATCAACCTGTCGTACACTATTCCCAATCTAGAAAACGAGGAAATAAAAACCTCGATATGGTCAAAAATAGAGAAGAATAAAGGGACGATAAGGCTTACAAAAATAAGAGAAGCATTGGATTCGCAAATTCCCCTATTTACAAATGAAGACCAAAGATTAACGTATGTAGATAATAGATACGGATTATTCTCGACCAATTCCTGGTGGAACATACTATTGGCCGTATGTTTCGTATTCGCAACTTCCCTGACCATAAGGACCCTATCGACTTGTGATTACGGAAAAATCCTAAAAATAATAGGACGAAAACCAAGAGAAGAACACGGGGAAACAGCTGAAATGCTGAGGTTAAACCCGGAGCCCCATGAGAACGTCTAAGCCAAGAAATAGGGAAGACATCAGAAAATGAGTGGGTAGAGAGGTCTCCACTCGTCCTTGCTATGTCTTGTTCCCTCATTGTAGTACTGTTTGCGTAAAACCGTGTGGTTATGACGCTGCAACATGCGTTTCTTAAACAGCACGGACTTGCGTGAACAATGAAGGCATGAAATAAGTCGTAAAATTAGACCTCAAACTTAATAATGTAGGGTAAATAACGTTTATTTAATAAGTATTGAAGAAGTATATAAGCCCTTTATCGATGTTTCCGTTCTCAAAACAAATTTGAAAACATCTCTGTTTTAAATTTTTAAATTTTCATTGTGAGTACTAATATTAGTGTATTTATTTAATTCTGCCTCATAGCTAAGAAATTATAACCCAATTAATGCGTGAATTATTGTATATGTATTTACTTCAAAGAACATGTGATTCTGCCTCGCTATTTTATTACAGGAAAGTAAATGGACACTTTGGTCATTGAGTATTACAATAATATGCGACAGTACAGATACGACCCAGTAACATCTATTTTCATCATATCTCAACCAACGAAGAGTACTCACCATGACTCCAGGCAACTTCATCCCAGCTTCGTCTACGACAACAACAGTTACCTTCGATCGTCGTTTCTTCGACTATGAACCATATTATGTATCAGGTAACACTATATTTGAACCTCAGTATAAAGTGCTTTAACGAACTATATAATCACATAAATGCTGAGAACCCCATCGATCAGAACAAGATAAACGCTATTTAACGATATTTGAAGTTAAGAGATACTTAAAGACATTTGAAGATATTTGAAACTGAAGTTAGAGACAATTTGAAGTTTAATTCTGAGAACCCCATCGATCAGAACAAGATAGACGATATTTAACGATATTTGAAGTTGGAAGATACTTAAAGACATTTGAAGATATTTGAAGACGAAATTAAAGACAATTTGAAGTTTAATTCTGAGAACTCCATCGATCAGCACACGATAAACGATATTTGAAGTTAAATGACACTTAAAGACATTTGAAGATATTTGAAGCAGAAATTAAAGACAATTTGAACTTTAACTCTGAAAACACCATCGAGCAGTACAAGATAAACGATATTTAACGATATTTGAAGTTAAATGATAGTTGAAGAGGTTCGAAGTTGAATTTAAAGACAATATATTAAGAGAGTCACTATAGTAGGACGACAACCCGTTTCAAAAGGCACAAATGAACAATTTTACGCGAGAATACATTCTCTATGTGCCTCTAAAATCCTAAAAAATGATATGCTGAGAAGAAAAACACCAACACCTGCAGTGGGAAGAATCATTTCTCAGTTGACTATTAGAACGATATTTAACGGTCATTTCCCAGTTGACTATTGGGGAAAACTTACCGTGTAAAGACAACTAGACTCGAACTGTTCCATGAAGAAACCATAACGTAAGTGCTTCGAAATTTTCGCCAGGACAAAAGGAGTGAAGGACAGTAATTTACAACAAAAGGGTGTAGTACACTAAGGACACGAAAGGTGATGAATAGATGTGAAGCTACATGTTGTACTTCCTAATAACTTTGACAATTCAAAAATCCCAATAGTGAAAATGTTTTAATGTCATCAGTGAATATGATGAACCAAATATTGTATGTTATAAATCATTCATGTATGTACCACAAGTAGAATTAGGTGTAGTGTTATCATGTTATTCATTTAATGTAGCGTAGATAGAATGTAGCATGCCATATAGACAGCAAAATAAAAAAAAAGCCTTGTAAAAATTGAATTAAAAAAAAAAAAAAAATCTTTAGTATAGTAGCTAGCCTAGAACCATGAATAATCTTAGTCCGGTAGATGAATTTTAGATAGGGATGTAGAATAAAATAAGAAAAGTAATAGAGAAAATTTTTAGCACTCCTGATTAAGCCATAACATATATATATATATAAATAATTATATAAAAAAAAAATAGTTAATAAATGGCGAACATTTAAAAAAGCCCAAAGGCGAGCAGTTACTAATGACGGGACGTCATTAATTGATGGGAAGGGTGATATGTACCGGGAGTAAAACACGATGTATTTGAAATACCAAAATAAAGTTCCTTCTTTCTAAAGATAATTCTGACTCCTATAATTAAGCTAAATCTAGTTTCAAAAAATGAAAAAGTCCTTAATCAGCAAAGAAAAGAAACTGCAGTCTTTGGATTTCGCTAAGACAGTGAGCAATAAGAAAGGTGCTACGCACAATATTTCTAAGGAAGTTTAAACGATAAGAACCGTGTGAACGCCTAAATCATCAAAAATATTTAAGACGTATTATTGGACGAGGGTTCGCGTCCTTGGGCCATGTAAGCCAATGGCAGGCAGTCCCTACAGCGCAGGACGAAAGAACTGCGTTTGGGAGTGGGGTAAATGTTTTTTTTAATTTGAATCTTAAGTCAGACCTGATACGATTAGTATCGCAAATAATCTCGGTCACCATAATTGTCATTGAAGTAACCCGTTGCTGTGTAACTAAGCATGTAAGTTCAATAAATCTATTGTCTTTTTGTATGTATTTGTTTCGTTTATATGTCTGCGTCTAGTCCGATAGTGGGTAATTAGTTCGCAAGTCTCCAAAGTAAATGCTCCCAGAGGAATCTGATCTCCAGATAGCTCAAGAAAGAAGAAGCCACATTTGTATGTCTACATATTCAATTTTCTCTCATTAATTGAGAGCGGCGCTAGCCTAGTTGACACAATCTCCAGCGCTATAAGTGGCGCTATAGGAGAAATTTCTATCACCACAGTAGCGAATCTTCCCATTACCACAATAAAAATTCTTTTATCGCTACACAGGATTAATCCCCCAACCTTCTGAAAAGATATCTTTACACTTATGCCTTTTAGGCTTCAGTTGAGAAGACATTTAGTCAATTTACTCAGTTCTGATTTTATAATTGAAAGCAAAACTGGGAGGAAAAAACATCAAGGTTGTATATCTAATATATTTTATTTTAGCCATAAGCCAATCTAGAAAGTAGACGCCATCCTAACTTGGATAGTTTTTTTTTTTTTTTTTTTTTTTTTTTTTTTTTTTTTTTTTTTTTTTTTTTTTAGTTATTGAAGATAGGGGTATTATGCAATACCAATCAAGAGAGCTGCAAACAGAAATACTAATATTTAAAATTTATATTTTTCCTTGCATTTTTGTACAACTGGTAGTCCACATGACTACCTAGCAAGCTATGTTTCAGTAGCATTAGAAAAAAGGATCGAAATCTTATTATTCTTATTTTAGAGTAATTTATTGTTTTAAAAAATAAAGTTGTGAGACAGAGTCAAACTTTAGCGTAAAGAGCGAGGCGTTGAGGAGGGGACAGTCCCTTTCATACACGGAATAATTTCTGTTCGTTTTAATGTCGCTCCTTACTTTCAGTTAAAAAAACTTGTTTTTTTTTATTTAATTTTTGAACGTTTTTGAATAAATGCAGGTTTTGATCTTGGCTCACCGTACATGAATAATTAAAACAAAATTTTCATACTAATTTACTTTTATTTAGTTAAATGGCTTTCTCGAAACTTGTTTAATTTTATTTACGAACGTTTTTATTAGTAATAAATATACGTAAATTACGAATTAACTTACGTAACGAACTTCTATATTCATATATTTTTAATTTGTTTATTAGGGGGTTCGCCCCCTAGTCAATACCTTGCTCTTTAAGCGAAAGTTCGAATTTTGTTCCAATTCTTTAAAAATGACCGCTTAATCACAAAGGCCGTTAATTAGAATAAATATCTCTTATGAAAGTACTAAAAAATCTTTGGCTTAAAGAGCGAGGTATTGACTACGGGGTGAACCCAATCATATATGTAATATTTTCTGTTCGTTTAAAGTTTCGATGTTGCTGCTATTGCAGTTGAAATACTTGTTTTTTGTATATTAAATTTCTGATCTTTTTTAAATAATGCTGGGAAGTCCGGCGTCCCCTTCATAGCAATGTCCCTTCCCCCATGAAAACTTCCTTCATGGAAATATCCTCCCACATAACCCCCGACCCACCCACCCCCCACTACCAGGAAAAATCTCCCCTGAAAACGTCTGTATACTTCCAAATAACCAATACTATATGTTAACATTGGGTAAAGTTCATAACTTTCAGCCCTCCCCTCGGGAACTTCGGGGGATTAAGTCATCCTAATAGACATAATTATTATATTTTCGAACATGCTGAACAAAATGGCTATCTCAAAATTTTGATCAGGTGACTTTGGGGAAAAAAATGAGCATGGGAGGGGGCCTAGTTGCCCTCCATTTTTTTGGTCACTTAAAAAGGGCACTAGAACTTTTAATTTCCATTCCAATGAGCCCTCCTACGATATTCTAGGACAACTGGGTCGATACGATCACCCCTGGGGAAAAAAAACAAACAAACAAATAAACACGCACCCGTGATCTTTCTTCTGGCAAAAAATGCAAAATTCCACATTTTTGTAGATGGGAGCTTGAAACCTCTACAGTAGGGTTTCTGATACGCTGAATATGATGGTGTGATTTTCATTAAGGTTGTATAACTTTTAGGGGGTCTTTCCTCCTTTTTTCGAAAATCAGTCAAATTTTCTCAGGCGCCTAACTTTTGATAGGTAGAATTAAACTTGATGAAACTTATATATTTGAAATCAGCATTAAAATCTGATTCTTTTGATGTATCTATCTGTATCAAAATACCGTTTTCTAGAGTTTCGGTTACCATTGAGCCGGGTCGCTCCTTACTTACAGTTCGTTACCACGAACTGTTTGATACTCGCATGTTTATGACTTGGATGGGTTTTGTGTCACGCTAATAGTTCTTGATGTTATGATATTGGAAGCAAAGTTTACTATGAATGAATGAATTTTATTAAGTGATTAAACATTCACAAGTATTGCACTGCTAAAACTACTACTGAAAATAAAACTACTGAACACTACGGACTAATATTACTGAAAATAAAACTACTGAACACTATGGACTAATATTACTGAAATAAAACTACTGAACACTACGGACTAATATTACTGAAAATAAAACTACTGAACACTACGGACTAATATTACTGAAAATAAAACTACTGAACTCTACGGACTAATATTACTGAAAATAAAACTAGAATAAAAAGTTTACTATGTAAACATGAAAGGGAACATTTGCGAAGCCAAACCATTTTCTTTCTGTCTTAGTGCGTAACAATCAGCCAACAATTAATTTGAATTGAACTTATGCTCAAATAGACTTGGAACAGTTCTTCTTAATTTAATTTTGAAATAATTGAAATTGAATACAAGTGAGCATGTAGTATTTAGGATTGAGCTATGTTATGCATAAATACATATAAATAAAATATAAGTAAATAAAAGGCTAGTAAAAACAAGGTACAAACTTTAGTAGGGATCATTTTCATGAGGTCATGTAATGTATCCAGTATATATCATATTTTGCTACTAGTTTTGAGTTAATTTCAAAAGAGGCTCTTTACGCTAAAGTTTTTTTTTATCACTTTAAAAAGTCGAATTGTGACAAAAGATCAAACTTTAGTGTAAAGAGCAAGGTGTTGAGGAGGGGGCAGACCCTTTCATATACGGAATAATTTCTGTTCTTTTTGTTTTCATGTCGCTCGATACTTTCAGATAAAAAACTTGTTTTATTTTATTTAATAATGTAGAAAAAGTTACATTTCTGGGGCTACTTCTCTGCCTGATTCCCTCTGTTTCGTCTCTTACTATCCCAACTAAGAAAAATTCCTAGGCTTTTTTCTGTGTGCAATGATCTTTGAAAAAGAACATGTCTCTTCCTTGAAATATATCAATAGAACTAAACATATTCATATATGTCGACACTCTAAAAGGTAGAGCAGTATATTTACTTGTGGATGTACAAACAATTTCAGGAAAGAGGCAATCTCGTTTATATTTTTGATAGCTTTTGTTGCTTCAGCATTTCCTCATTTTTCTGCTATCAATCTTAAACAAATTCCAATCAAGCAGCAATACACAGGGGATATGCAAGTATGTCAGTTTTATACTATTGTACATATTTGTATGAATTAATCTTCTGATACGGGCCCTAGCAAAGTGAAATAGTACTTTTGAGAGAAAACGCTATAGCGTGGACTATAGTAAAGTTCATAACTTCATAAGGCTTCAATATTTTTTTTCCAGAAACGTTTCATATGGAATGAATTGTAGTATAAGCTTCGGAGGGGGGCTCATTCGACAAAAAAAAAATCAGAAGTCCAAGTGCCCTTTTTAAGAGTCAAAAGTGATAGGAGCGCAACTAGTCCCCTCCCCCATAAGCTTTTCTTCCCTAAATTCATCCGATAAAAATTTTCAATCAAGCAACAGTACACAAGGAACTTACAAGAATGTCAGTTTTATACTATTGTACATATTTGTATGAATTTGTCTTCTTATACGGGATCCCAGCAAAGTGAAATAGTACTTTTCAGAGGCAATGCTTTTTTTGAGAGGTACTTCATATGGAAAGGATGGTAGCATAAACTTCGGAGGGGGCTCATTCGATTAGAAATTTTAAATACTAGTTGTTGCTTGTGGCTTAATCAGACCTGTCCACGGTAGTGAAGCATTGCTGGTATCATTAAGATTTAATGTTAATTTTTCCACAATTTTTCGGGGGTAGGTTATAATTTTAAACCCGGTAATTATTGTGATGAAAAAATTGATATTTACAATTTGGTTTTGGTCTTATGAATTTGTTATTTTAGTCACATGATGAAAGTAAAGAGTGATATTAATTCATAATGCGAACACAAACTGTTCCTTTTATGAGGGGAACCAGCCCCTCCCACATCCCCTCCTTTACACTAAAGTCTTATAGTGCTTTACTGAGAGTATTTATTAGTAATATTGTCTTATATACCAATCGCCTTTAAACATTTGAACTGAAAATTGTGTTGTTGAAAGAAACAGACTTTTCCATTATTGAGGCATTGTGATTTTAGTCGCTCGTGTTGGAGCAGTTGCTCTTAAGGGATTGGGGACAAAAAAAATAGCATAAAAAGAGGAGTATTATAATCAAATATAGCGCTAAGAAGTATTTGAAGACAATTTTCATATACAACGGTGTTTCAGTACAGTATAAATAAGATAAGATAGATAAGACAAAAAAAAACCACAAAAACAGAAAAAACTGGCAAACAATTTCAAAACAACATTACCAGAATAGCAAATCATTTCTTAGTCAAAATTATCAAGCTACAAAAAAATTCTTGCCAAGGCTAATAAATAAATTAGTCTTGATAATCATCTTTAGTCTTAGCATAATTGGTAACTGCAACTAGTCTTAGTTTTAATATTTTTACGGTGTAATGGGCTAAAAATAGATATTCTCAAGTGCATCTAATATAATGTCAAAGCAATTACAAATTAAGATTCTGTTCCATGTCTCTCAGGAAATAAAATGTGGGACTCTGTGCTGCATTCAAAAACTATTTAGTCTTCTTCTTAGCTGCTGAAACGAAGATATGGCAAACCCAAAAGTTTAAAAACGTATTCAGAGACAAACTGTCTAGTGAGAAAAAATCGTCACTTGTGGCTGATTTAGGAATGGTAATTTTTTCAATCAACCTTTTTGAAAAAGAGTACGAGACCCCTCGAATTAACGTGGGATCAAAACGAGAAGCACAACATTGGAATCATCATTGTCAAAAACCATGACAAGAAACTTACAGCCTTCCCACAGCTTGAACAACAAAGAAAATGTCCTTTTTGCATGGCTAGCACTGATGTGCCCACTTTTTTTTCTTCGTCGCTAAAGAAGAACTGGAGTATCATAGAGAGATGTTTAAAGACTCATTTAAGCGCTAATTTTTATATTTAGTCGTTTTTTTTTTAATTTGACTCGATAACGCCACCATAAAATACCATATGGCACCCAAAAAGTAAAAGGTGCGTGTCATTTCCGGAACTGAAAAGCTGGGTGGGGCAATGGAACATCAGAAAGAGCTGTTTAAAGAGTCATTTAAAATCTAATTGGTATATCTAATAGATTTTTGTGACTTGCACTTGATAACGCCATCATAGAGTGGCACCCAGAAACTTTGGGTACCATTTCTAGAATTGAAAAACTGGGAAGAATCAAAGAATGCTATGAGCTCCATGATTGAAAACCCCAATAATGAGGCTTACATTCCCCCTCCCGTACCTTCTATATTCCCCCTCCCAGCCCCCTTAATGTTATTCATAAATTGACTACGGACTAACAGAACGAGAAGGCTACCGTAACTTGACAGAGAGATGTTTGAGGCTCGTTTGAAAATGATTTTTGTATCTAATCGCTTTTTATAAATTCAACTTGATGACACCATCGGAAACCCAAAATTGGCAAACCCATATGGCACCCAAAATTGTATTTCTATTTTCACTAGTAATGAAAATTTAAATCTACTATAACAAACGCCCTGAAAAAAGGGGTCCGCGCAATATTTTGTTAGTGTATTAACAGGGTTAACAAACGCTACAGCGATTCATTAAGGAAGAAAAACTATACTTAGATTTACACTTTAACTTTAGTATAGTTATATGCTTGGCTGTTCATAACTAATGGGGGAAAATGAAAATTAGACTTCTTAAATCTGGCTGACGAACTGAGTCATTCCTCATTCTTAACTAGAAACAGAAGATGAAAATCAAGTTTCAATCTTGAGCGGGAAATTGACTTAACAATTTGTCAAAGTTGACAACGAATAATTATTCATGGTCAGGGCTAATGAAACACTTGGGATAATAAGGGAAATTGTATCATGGATTTTTGTAATGAAACAAGAAGCATGTACTGGACTAATTGATCGAATGACAGCAATTACAGAGCAAGGCAACCTACTGCAAAATAGATATTATTCATCAATTCAATCTACTAAAGTAGAAAAACAAAATAGAATTATTATAGATTGTTGATTGAATAATTGTTGGTACTGTGCCAATTGCACACTTAAGATCAAGGGTGCAAAAAAATGAAAGGTAAAGTAAAAGTGACGAATTCCCCTCTAGAAAACTTAAACTTTATTTGAATTGCAAAATATTATACTAGAGGCAACGCTATAGCGTTGCTTATAGTAAAGGCCATACCGCTCCAATGTTTTATTATATTAATTAAAAAAACAAAATTCCACAAAATAAGTTAAAAAAAATAAAGAACTCCAATAAACCAAAAATGAACAAAAATAGAATCAAATAATCCAACAAGCATACAACTACCACAAATCAGTATCAATTTATAAATGAAACCCAAAACAAACAGAAAATAATATAAATACCAGAGTCAAACTCGAAACGAGCAGAAATTAATATCAGTAGGGTTGTAAAACAATATGCTTTCCAAAAGCCAGAATATAATTTGTACTTTACTGGAAAAATTCAAATTAATTTACAGAAAAAAAATGTGCGCTGTCAGTTAAATATACATATGCTGAAATTAATTCCTCAAAATCTTAATTAATTTTTTATTTGTTAAATTTATAAAAATGCAAACATTTAAAAGAATTTTTCAGTAAAGTACAAATTCTGTTCTGGCTCCTAGAAAGCATAGGGTGTTAGAACCCTACTCATATTAATTTTTGCTCGTTTTGAGTTTGAATCTGTTATTTATATTAATTTCTGTTTGTTTTGGGTTTCATTTATTTATTGATACAAATTTGTGGTAGTTGTATGCTTGTTAGATTATTTGATTCTATTTCTGTTCTTTTTTGATTTAATGAAGTTCTTTACTTTATTTGAAAAGCTTTTTTTTAGTTAATTTCTGTTCGTTTTATGTTGACATCTTCTAAAGTTAAACAACCATCCATTCCATAAGAATCTTAAATACCCTCTGGGCATAACTTACAACCCTTGCCCAAAATCTTTGTTTTTTTTTTTCAACCCCAAAAGCCTTGTTATATGATATTTAGACTATTTTGGATAGAATGGCTATCTCAAAATTTCTATTAGATGAATTTCGGGACAATACGATGTGTGTGTGTGTGGGGGGGGGGGTGGGGTAGCTGCCCTCCGGTCGCTTTGAATATTAAAAAGAGCACTAGAGCGTCTGAGTATCAATCCAATGAGCCCACTCCAAATTTTATATGACCATGCTTTCTATAAAAACCTTATATGCCCCCAAGGCGTAACTTACAATCCTTGGCTTGAGGGCTGGGGGGATTTGTTATACTCATAGACATAATTTCCAGACCTTTCAAATACGTTGAACAAAATGGATACTGAAATTTTGATTGGAAGTGTTTGGGGAAATGGTGCCCATGGGGGGGGGCATTTCCCCTTTGATCACTTTTGACTAATAAAAAAGGCAATAGTCCTCTCAATTTCCAATCGAATGAGCCCTTTTTGAAGCTTCTACGACAAAAATTTCTATAAAAACCTTATATGCCCCAAGGACACACCTTACGACCCTTCTCCTGAGGGCTATGAGGGGAGGGTTGTCATCCTCAAAGACATAATTTAGAGACCTCTCAACTACATTAAACAAAATGGTCATATCAAAATGTTTATTGGAAATGTTTGGGAAATAATGGACGTGGGCGGGAGGGGTTGATTCTCCCTCCAAGTACTATCGACTATTAAAAAGGGCAATAGCGATCTCAATTTCCAATCTATTGAGTCCTTTTTGAAGTTTTTACGACAACGCTTTCTATTAAGACCTTATATGCCCCCGGGGCAAAACTTACAACCTTAGCCTAGGGGGCTGTGTGTGTGTGGGGGGGGGGGGGTTGTCAAACTCAAAGACATAAAATCCAGACCCTTCAACTATGTTTAACAAAATGGCTATACAAAATGACATAACAAAAGGGCACTAGCCCTCTCAATTCCGAACTGAATGAGCCCTTTTTGAAAATTCTACGACAACGCTTCCTATAAAACCTTATAAGCCCCCAGGGCATAACTTACAACTCTTGCCCTGAGGGCTGTGGGAGGTTGTCATCATCAAAGACATAATTACCATAACTTTTAACTACGTTGAAAAAAATGGTTATCTCAAAATTTTGATTGGATGTGTTTGGGGAAATGGTGAACGTGAGAGGGGGGTTAGTTACCCTCCAATCACTTTCGACTTTTAAAAAGAGCGCTATCCTTTTGAATTTACAATTAAGTGAGCCCTATTTGAAGTTTTTACGACAACGCTATCTATAAAAACCCTATATGGTCCCAGAGCACAACTTACAACCATTGCCCTGGGGGGTGTGAGGAGTTCGTCATCCTCAAAGACATAATTTCCAGAACTTTTAACTACGCTGAACAAAATGGCTATCTCGAAAGTTTGATTAGATTTGTTTGGGGAAAAGGTGGACGTGATAGGAAGGTTAGTTGCCCTTCAGTCACTTTCGACTATCAAAAAGGCCACTAGCCCTTTCAATTTCCAACCGAATGAGCACTTTTTGAAGTTTCTACGACAACACTTTCTATGAAAACCTTATTTTCCCCTAGGAAATAACTTAAAACCCCTTCCCTTAGGGGTGTTGTCATCCTCAAAGACCTAATTTCCACAACTTTAAACTACGTTGAACAAAATGGTTATCTCAAAATTTTGATTGGACGTGTTTGGGGAAATGGTGGGCATGAGAGTGGGGTTAGTTGCCCTCCAATAACTTTCTACTATTAAAAAGTGTACTAGTCCTTAAAATTTCCAATCGAATGAGCCCTTTTTGAAGTTTCTACGACAAACCTTTCTAAAAAAAAACCTTATTTGCCCCCGAGCATAACTTTCAATCCTTACCCTGAAGGCTTTAGGGGGGGTGTCATCCTCAAAGACATAATTTCCAGTACTTTCAACTACGTTGAACAAAGTGGCCCTTTCTACGACAGCCCTTTCAATTTCCAATTGAATGAGCCCTTTTTGAAGTTTCTGGGACAATGCTATCTATAAAGCCTTATATGCCCCCAGGGCATAACTTACAACCCTTGCTCAGAGGGGTGTGGGGGGTTGTCATCCTCAAAGACCTAATTTCCAAAACTTTAAACTACGTTGAACAAAATGACCATCTCAAAATGTTGATTGGGTGTGTTGGGGGAAATGGTGGGCGTGAGAGGGGGTTTAGTTGCCCTCCAATCACTTTCGACTATTAAAAAGGGCGCTAGCCCTTTGAATTCCCAATCGAATGAACCCTTTTTGAAGTTTTTATCTCAAAGACATAATTTACAGGTCTTTAAAGTTCGTTGAACAAATTGGCTATCTCAAAATTTTGATTGGATGCTTTTGGGAAAATGGTGGGAGTGGAAGGGGTGTTAGTTGCCTTGCAATCACTTTCGGCTATTAAAAAGGGCACAAGCTCTTCCAATTTCCCATTGAATGAGCCCCTTTTGAAGTTCCTACGACAACTCTTTCGATACGAAGTGCCCTGGTCTAAAACCGAAAAAACAAATAAATAAATAATACATTGTGCCAGCATTGTTCTTTGCTTAGGCAGCGCAATTGCACTGCATATGATTTTTTTCCCCAGAGCAACTTCATATGGAAGGGGTCGTCATATAAACTTCAAAGGGGGCTCATTCGATTGAAAATCGAGAGTTCTAGTGCCCTTTTTAAGAGTCAAAAGTTATCAGAGGGCAACTAGCCTCCCCCTTCCCACACCCTTTTCCTCCAAATATATCTTAAAAATTTTGAGGTACCCATTTTGTTAAAAATAGTTCAAAGATCATATCATAAAAACTCCGGGTTTGACATAAGCCCCCAGGCTTATAGAAGGGATGCTCGTAGAAACTTCAGAGGGTTCATTTGACTGGAAATTAAAAGTTTTAGTTCACTTTTTTAGATTCAAAAGAGATCGGAGGGCAATTAGCCCTCCCCCCTCACGCCCTTTTCCCCCAATTGCATCAGATAAAACTTTGAGATAGCCATTTTGTTAAAAATAATTCAAAGGTCAGATAAAAAAAACTCTGACGTCGGCACATCCCCCCCCCAGGGCCCGGGGAGAGGCGTTGTAAGTTAAGCCCTGGGGGCGTATAAGGTTCCTATGGAAGGAATGCTCGTAAAAACTTCAAAGAGGGCTCATTTGATCCGAAATTGAAAGTTCTAGTTCACTTTTTGTAAGTCAAAAGTGATCAGACGGCAGCTATGCCTTCCCCCCGCCCTTTCCCCCAAGTGCATCAAATAAATATTTTTAGATAGCCATTTTGTAAAAAACAGTTAAAAGGTTAGATAACAGAAACTCTGGTGTCGATAAAACCCCCCAGGGCCCATAAGTTATAGGCGTTATAAGTTATGCCCTAGGGGCATATATAGTTCTTATGAAAGGGATACTCGTATATACTTCAGAGAGGGCTACTTTGTGTGAAAGTTCTTGTTCACTTTTTAACAGTCAAAAGAGATCGGAGGGCAACTAGACCCCCCCCCGCCACATCCTTTTCCCCAGTGTATCACGTAAAAATTGTGATATAGCTATTTTGTTAAAAATAGTTAAAAGGTGAGATAACAAAAACTCTGGTGTCGAACAATCCCCCAGGGCCCGGGCGAAGTCATTGTAAGTTATGCCCTGGGGGGCATATATGTCTATTATGGAATGGATGCTCGTATAAAGTTCAGGCACGGCTTATTTGACTGGAAATTCAAAGTTTTAGTTCACTTTTTAAGAATCAAAAGAGATCCAAGGGCAACTTGCCCCCCCCCCGTTCCCCAAGCCCCTTTTCCCAAACCCATCCGATCAAAATTTTGAGATAAACATTAAAAAAAGTTGAAAGATCTGATAACAAAAACTCCAGTGTTAATACAAACCCCCAGTGCCCGAGGGCAGGCGTTGAAATTATACCCTGGAGGCATATATGGTTCTTATGGAAGGGATGATCGTATAAACTTCAGAGAGTGGTCATTTGATTGGACATTGAAAGTTTTAGTTCACTTTTAAGAGTCAAAAGTGATCAGATAACAAAAATTGTTCAGATAACAAAAAATTTCGGCGTTGACACAACCCCACAGGGCCCGGGGGTAGGCGTTGTAAGTTATGCCATGGGGTCAAATATGGTTCTTATAGAAGGGATGCGCGTATAAATTTCATAAAGGGCTTATTTGATTGGAAATTAAAAGTTCTAGTTCACTTTTTCAGAGTCAAAAGGGATCGGAGGGAAACTAACCCCCCTCCCCTCTACGCCTTTTCCCCAAACCCATCCCATAAAAATTTTGAAACGGTCATTTTGTTAAAAATAATTCAAATATCAGAAATTAAAACTCCTGGGTCGACACAACCCCTAGGGCTCGGAGACGAGTGTTGTAAGTTGTGCCCTGGGGGAATATATGGTTCTCATAGAAGGGATACTCTTCAGAATTCCTTCAGAAAGGGCTCATTTGGTTCAAAATTGAAAGTTCTAGTTTACTTTTGTAGAGTCAGAAGAGATCGAAGGGCAATAAGCCCCTCCCCCACGCCCTTTTTTCTCCAAACCCATCTGATAAAAATTTGAGATAGCCATTTTATTAAAATAGTACAAACATCAGATAATAGAAATTCTGAGGTTGGCACAAACCTTCAGAGCCCGGAGGCAAGTGTTTTAAGTTATGCCCCGGGATATATAAGGTTCTTATGTAAGGAGAGGTCGCATAAACTTCGGAAGCGGCTCATTTGATTGAAAACTTAAAGTTCTTGTTTCTTTTTTATGAATCAAAAGAGATCGGAGGGCATCTACCCCCCCCCCCCCACACACACACACACGCTGTTTTTTTTTTTCAAATGCATCCGATCAAAATTTTGAGATTGCCCGTTTGTCTGAAGTAGTCCAACGATCAGATAACAAAAATCTCTAGGTCAACATACCCCCCAGAACCCGGAGGAGGGGCTGTAACTTATGCTGCGGGGCATATAAGGTTTTAATGGAAGAGGTGGTCGTACAAACTTTGGAGGGTACTCAAACGAGATACCCCATAGCATCAAATACGACCCACTAATATCCTGACATTTGCAGTCCAAATGGCAATCTTCAGAATCGAAAGTGATCAAAAAGTAACAAGCCTTCCCTCCCCTTGTGCCTTTTTCCCCCAAATGCATCTTATCAAAATTTTGAAATAGCCATTTGGTCCAAAATAGTCCAAAATTCAGATTACTATAACTTAAGGGTTGAGAAATCCTCCATAGCCCCTGGGGCAAGGATTTTAACTTATGTAAGTTGCCTATTAGTAGAATATAAGGTTTTTCTAGAAGAGGTGGTCGTATTAACTTTGGAGTGGGCTCATTTGATCGGAAATTGAAACTTTATTTTTTTAAGTGTCGAAAGTGATCAATAGGCCACTAGCCCACGCCCCATTTTTTCAAAGGGCATCCAGTCAGAATTTTGAGATTGCCATTTTATTCAAGAAAGTCCCAAGGCCAAATAACTATGCTTCCGGGGTTGAATCCCCCCCACCCCTTGCCCTGGGGATATTGCCCTGATTTGCGGAACTTACTTATTGTTACTTTGACACTTAGTTTACTTCAATACTTGGATTTAGTGATTTACGTGGCAACTTCGATTTACGGTGTAAGGGCTGTAAGTTATGCAAGTTGCTTATTGTTACTTTGATGCCCTGTTTACTTTGATGCTTTCTTTACTTTGTTTTCTTTTTTTTACTTTGGTATTGTTACTTTGATACTAGTTTTGATACTTTGATGAACATTTGATGTTGAAAAAAAGTTTGATTTTGAAATAAGGTTATTTTAAAAACTTGAAGCTTTTTGCAATCAAAAACGAACAAAAATCAATTAAAAGAAACTTTCCGTAAAAGAAGTTTTTCAAAGAAAAGTAAAGGCCATTCTAAACTTAAGATCAGCAGATACAAACAGCTGTTAAAATTCAAACCCAAAACAACCAGAAATTACTATTAAAGAATAAATGAAACCCAAAACGAACAGAAATTAAATAAACAATCATAGCAAATGAATAAATAAATCTTAAAGCAAATAATGCTTAAATTTAATATGCAAATCAAGCTTAAAACTAAAAAATTATTTTACTATTGAAGTATAAATGAAACCTAAAGCGAACAGAAATTAAATAAACAATAAATGCAAACATACATACAATAGATACTAATATAAATGAATAAATAAATCTTAAAAGGAGTGAAACTTGAATTGAATATGCAAATCTAGCTTGAAACGAACAAAAATAACTACAAACAAGAGTTTGGGTCTCGCCTCCTTCTCTCACTGAAAAATTCTAAAACTTCCTGCGTCATTGACGCTTTATTGAAAAACTATATGCGTCTTGGACAGTCTTGGAAATTATAAACAACATCAAATTGAATGTTTGATATATAATGATAATAATTGTTGAAAGATCCATCCATTCAAGATTTTTTTTTTACTGTAATTTTTACTTTCATTTTCAATGCTTGAAGAACAGGAAAAGAAAATATTTGT
Organism: Artemia sinica; assembly: GCA_027921565.1. Taxonomy (NCBI): domain Eukaryota; kingdom Metazoa; phylum Arthropoda; class Branchiopoda; order Anostraca; family Artemiidae; genus Artemia; species Artemia sinica. The sequence goes on along the minus strand of CM051274.1, from coordinate 26,942,759 downwards.
AATATAATTCGTTTTCAGTGAAGCGCCAATGACGCAGTAGGCTTTAGGTTTTTACAGCTAAGGAAGTGGGCAGTATCCAAACTCTTGTTTATAGTGGAACTATATTTTTCTTGAACAATCTTGGAAAGAACTAATATATTAAACTGAATATTTGATGTATAATGATATTAATTGCTGAAATCTCATCAGTTCAAAACTTACTGTAATTTTAATATTTATTTTTAATATTAAGTAAAAAAAATATTTGTAATATAATTCGTTTTCAGTAAAGTGCTAATGACGCAGTAGGTTTTAAACTTTTGCAGTGAGAGTAGTGCAGTGTTTGTAGTTATTTTTGTTCGTTCAAGCTTGATTTGCATATTCAATTTAAGTTTCACTCCTTTTAAGATATATTTATTCATTTATATTAGAATCTATTGTATGTTTGTTTGCATTGATTTTTTATTTAATTTCTGTTCGTTTTAGGTTTCATTTATACTTTAATAGCAAAATATTTTTTTTTCGTTTTAAGCTTGATTTGCAAATTCAATTTAAGCATTACTCACTTTAAGATGTATCCATTCATTTATATTATTACTTGTTGTATGTCTTTTTGCTATAACTGTTTACTTAACTTCTGTTCGTTTTGGGTTTCATTTATTCTTTACTAGTATTTCTGGTCATTTTGGGTTTGAATTTTGACAGGCATTTGTATCTGCTGATCTTAAGGTTAAAATGGCCTTTACTTTTATAGCGACGAAGACCACACTGCCTTTCCATCATAAACAATAAGTAGAACAATAGGGGAATTTTATAATATAAAACAGTGGAACGCAACTTTAAATGAATATTTCGACCCTATATCCAAGGGTCGTCCTCAGCAAAACAAATTTAGAAAAAACGAATATAAAAGAACTCACATCAAAATACAATCTTTAAAACTGAAATATTTTCAAAACAGCCGTAGCATCATTACTTCGAGGAAGTTCAACCAGGACTGGTACATTAAAACGAAGTGAAAAAAGACATTTCTTTCAAATGTCAAGACATTTTCGACCCTTGGATATAGGGTCGAAATATTCATTTAAAGTTGCGTCCCACTGTCTTATATTATGAAATTCCCCTATTGTTCTACTTATTGTTTATGCCTTTACTTTTCTTTGAACAATTTCTTTTACGGAAAGTTTTTAAAATTGGAACATAGAAAAAATGACGCATGTCGGGAAAGGATGCTTTTTTTTATCCTTGCTTCAACTAGAAAACTGTTAGTGGTTTGCCCTAAGAAACATTCCTGTGACCCCCTTGCTTAAAGCTACCAATACTTGGGATACACTTCGTTTATTTTGGACTCTAAATCATTCAGAGAAAGACATTTTGTATTCTTCTAGTTTATCACGGAATCCTGAATTGTTTTCAATATGCAGAAAATCTAACACGTAGGCAATAAATATTGCCACAAGGTTTTGAGCCAGAACGTAATTTTGGTCTTATTTCTCCGAAAACGTCGCCTATACTGACTTAGACAAGTATGTTAAAGACCTAAAAAATTTAATCAGTTGGATTTTTGAAAGCTATTAAATAAAAAAAAAACAAGTTTTTTTTAACTGAAAGTAAGGAGCGACATTAAAACTTGAAACGAACAGAAATTATTCCGTATATGAAAGAGGCTGTCCCCTCCTCAATAACTGGCTCTTTACGCTAAAGTTTTTTATTGTTTTAAGAAATAAAGTTGTGTGACAGATTCAAACTTTACCGTAAAGAGCGAGGTATTGAGGAGGGAACAGCCCCTTTCATATACGAAATAATTTCTGTTCGCTTTAAGTTTTAATGTCGCTCCTTACTTTCAGTAAAAAAACTTGTTTTTCTTATTTAATTTCTGAACGTTTTTGAATTAATGAAGCTTTGATTTTGGCTCACCGTACATGAATAATTAAAACGAAATTTGCATATTAATTTTACTTTTTTGGCTAAATAGCTTTCTCGAGATTTTGTTCTGACGTAACTTACGAATTAACTTACGTAACAAACTTCGATATTCGTATGTTTTATTACGTATATTAGGGAGTTTGCTCCCTAGTCGATACCTTGCTCTTTACGCTAGAGTTCGAATTTTGTTTGAATCACAAACCCCTGAATCACAAAGGCCGGTTAATTAGAATAGATAGCTCTTTTGAAACTACTAAAAAAACTTTAGCGAAAAAGACGAGGTATTGACTAGGGGGCGAACCCCCTCATATACGGAATAATTTATGTGTGTTTTAAGTTTTAATGTTGCTCCTTACTTTCAGTTGAAAAAAACTAGTTTTTTTATTTAATTTCTGATCGTTTTTTTAAATAATGCTGGGAAATCTGGCGCCCCCTTCATAGAAATGTCCCTTCCCCCAAGAAAACATCCTCCGTGGAGGGATTCTCCCCCGTAGCCCCCTCCTCCGACACCCCCCCATCAGAAAAAATCCCTCCTGAAACGTCTTTATACTTCCCATTAACCAATACTATATATAAACAATGGTCAACGTTCATAACTTCCAGCCCTTCCCCGGGAACTGTGGGGGATTATGTCATCCTCAAAGACATATTTATTATTAGATTTTTGAATATGCTGAACAAAATGGCAATCTCAAAATTTTGATTGGGTGACTTTGGGAAAAATGAGCGTGGGAGGGGGCCAAGTTGCCCTCCAATTTTTTTGGTCACTTAAAAAGGGAACTAGAACTTTTAATTTCCGATCAAATGATCCCTCTTACGATATTCTAGGACTACTGGATCGATAAGAATCATCTCTGGGAAAAAAAAAACAACAAAAAACAAACAAAAAAAACAACAAACAAATAAACACGCATCCGTGATTTTTCTTCTGACAAAAAATACAAAATTCCACATTTTTGCATATAGGAGCTTGAAACTTCCGCAGTAGGGTTTTCTGATACGCTGAATCTGATGGTGGGATTTTCATTAAAGTTCTATGACTGTTTGAGGGTGTTTCCCCCATTTTTCGAAAATAAGGTAAATATTCTCAGGCGCGTAACTTTTGATGGGTAAAACTAAACTTAATGAAACTTATATATTTGAAATTAGCATAAAAATTTAATTCTATTGATGTATCTATGGGTATCAAAATTCCGGTTTTTAGAGTTTCGGTAACTATTGAGCCGGGTCGCTCCTTATTTACAGTTCGTTACCACGAACTTTTTGATCAAAGGATTGACAGCCCACCTTACAACTACAAGAACACTAGGTTTCCGTATTAATCGCGCCGACTATGGTGAAACGTCGAAAACTTCAATATCCTCCACGAGAAGGATACAAACTTTACAAGAACTGATTTAAGCTTGATAATAAATTTCTTTAATTACAGCTTTGTCCCTTTAGGAGACAAGGGTAATTAAATTCCTTTGTATTATATTCCTTTAATTGCTAGATATACAAACAGGTTTGCACAAGTACTCAGGAACACAAATGCAGAAGAAAAGTCAGATATTCACAATAATGTACGGCATTTAAAAAATAAACTATTAACTTATACAATAACATCAGATCAAAGAACGTTTAAGAAAAGTCACATACTATAAATTCAGATTTATCAGGTAATCGGTAGGAAATGAAATTAGATCGCTGAAAATAAACAACAACTTGGGACATACGGAATGAATATTTTGTAAAAGATCATGAAACGTTATGTCTCCTTTTTTTCTTTCTATTTCTCCAGCACTAGTGGGGCCTCAAAATATTGTTGAAAATACATGAAAACTAAAATACGAATAATGACTCAAGTAAAATAGTTTAAAAAGGCAGAAAATAACAAACAAAAATATTGAAGCCCTTGTGATGGTCTAAACAACAATTTTTTTTTTTCTAGTTCTGAAACCCAATACTCACCTTGGAATACTGTGGTATAAACTCGTTCAAATTTTGAAATTCACCATTTTGAAAGTACTGCCTTTTCACAGCACGAACGGTTGCGTCATGTTCGGAATTGTTTCTGATGAATGACAAGAGTGAATTTGGTAACAAATCCTTTTCCAAAAAGGAAGGGTTGTCCATCCGTGCCGCATTTTCTATGTGAATAACTGAAAAATATGAAGATATATCTAAAATTACACACACAAAAAAAGAGATAGCACCAATAAAGAAAGGTATATTAGTACACATTGTGAAATTTGCTTATGTAATGGTAGTGGTTCTATGAGAGTGACATTCTGCAAAAAAGCTCAGGTGTGATCCATTGGCTGCCGATTAGCTGTCATTGGTGCAAATGACATATGAAGTCAAATTGGTGCAAATTGAGACTTCTGAAAAAATTAGCATTTGAAAACTTTCATGAATTGCAGTAAAAAATTTGTAAAAGTCATAAAGTGCCCCCAATTTTCTTGACTAAAAATTGGGAACAAAATATAGTAATAAGGGTTTTATTTTACAGAATGCTATTATTGATGAAATAATAGCCAGGATGTTCAAAAATAGCTTTCCAGCTATTAAAAATAATAGCCAGAGGATAGTTTTTAAAGCCTTGTGCACAAATGGCTTAGTTATTAGGCCCCATCTAAAGTCTATAGGATTTTTTTTATGAAGTTTATTATGTATAGTCCGTTACATTTCTCACATCATTCACCTATATTATTATCACCTCTGTTCCTAGCATAATTATCGATCCTGGAAAACCTGGGAAAACCTAAAGGAAAACCTGGCTTTCAGAAAGAAGGAAGAAAAAGAAAACAAAGAAAAGAATACTGATGTAATTTTTTGACAGTGATCATAGTGAAGAATAAAGCAGTTCAGAAGCCTATCTTGAAAAAAGAAATTGCTGGCTGCAGATAGGATATTTAAGATAAATAGGCGTCCAGCAGGTAATCTGTGGTTTTCAGTATATATTTCGTGACAAATATGAATAAGAATCAAGCATAGACTGAAACGCAGCTTCACGGAAGATAAACACTTAAATACTAGTTATAAATTGTTGGTAACAAAAAGCTAAATTCTATGTACATTCACCTAAATTATGTCAGATCTTGCAGTGACATTTAGCCTTCAATTATCCTAAAGCCGAAATTATAGAAAGTGTAATTTGCTGTCGAAATGTGTAGCAATATACTTTTTTCATAAATACTTCTTAAGTACTTATCCAAAAGCTTAAATAGTACAATGAGTCTTTCTTTTAGGTTTTTGGTGATATCTTTGGAAATCGTGTTTGAATTTGTTGATACTGACTTCTGTATTTAAGTGTCAGATTTGACAATAAATTAGGTTGCTAGAAGATGTAATTTGTGGCGAAGTAATCCTATATTAATCTCCCTGGTTTTACCGCTGATCCCGGTAACGACCAAAGTAAATGAAAATTCACGGAATAATCTGTATCATCATTTGATGTCGCTTTAACAATTAGTTTGCTACGACAATATATCAAATCTAAATCTTCTGAAAGATGACTAATGCGGTAATTAAGGAGGACAGGGAGTGGTTGTTCATGGACACAGCCGTCAAGGGCTTGAGGGGACGCCAAAATAAGATTTGTTTTTATTTTTTACTTGTTTTGTGGTAGAGTAGTGACAGTCTGGGGGGGATTGTCCCCGGATACTGAAAACCGTAGCTGCAGCTCTGAAGAGAAGACGTTGGCCAACATTAGAAAGTAAATAAAATGTTTGACGACTTGCATGCCAAATCGTCACCAGACCTGGGACCGCAAGATATTTGGAGTTCGTCAATTACCAACAAACTTATCTACCCTCCTCATCGCTCTCTAACATTACATGTTATAAATACAAAATCATTATAATCATGAAGTTCTAGCTTATAAAACCTAAGCGGTAAATAGCATTACTGAAAAAAAAATGAGATAACTCTTCAACAGTAGTCTAGAATCCTTGCATTGAAATTCTGCAGTTTGAGAATCGTAGGGATGAATCAAAAGACATCAAAGGTAAAAAAAAGTTTAAAAATCAAGTTTTACTTTAATTGAGTTTCAGAAAGAGTGGAACTGTAATTGGTCTATATATGGAAAACTGTAAGTGAAACTTTTATTGTTTAAAACATATTTTAATCATTTTCTTCTAATTATTACATTGCAAAATACAAAAATTACTGTTGAATAAAACCATGAATCTTGAATTAACGATATTCCCAGGAATGAATAGCATTATATATTATGGATTCAGTTTATTTTCAATAGTTCTTTGCCGTCATCTTGATTATTATAGTGATTTATTTTTTCTTTTTGTCGATGTTTTGAAAAATTAAAGAACCCTATCAAAATACATATACTTTTCAATAAAACACAAATGAAACAATAGGCTTTAGAAGGGTTACGACGGAGGAGGTAATAGCCAAATTCCTGTTTGTATTAATTTTCGTTGGTTTTAACTTTGACTTGAGAATTCATTTTATTTACACTTGTTTTAAAATTCTTTTATTTATTTATACGAGCATCTCATAATTTTATGTTTAATTTTATTATTTATTTTAATTTCTGTTCGTTTGGGTGTCATGTATGTTGGTCAGTAATCTGTAATCTTTTTAAGTTGGAATTATTTTAGGACTTTACTTCTGTTGGTCTGTTCCTTTAATTTTGACTCTTTTGCCTTTCTTAAAAAGCTTTTGTTCCGGAAAGTTAAAAAAAAAATGATACTAAAAATGAAAGTTTAAGGACCCATTGGAGGATTGCCTCAAAAGAAATTACCCTTCGATCATAATCTCATCTCCTTGGCAGGAAATCCGCTTGTTCAAAGAGATTCAAATAGTATCACCAAGCTCGTGGACCTGCTCAAGAATGTGTATAAATTTGTATAGCAAAAATTACAATTCTTTTGTTCAGTTTCCACAACAACTCATAAAATTCATATCAGGTTTTTGCTAATCAAATGAAATAAATGCATAAAAGAATCATATTGTTGCAAAAAGCAGTGATTCCTTTGTCTGATATTGCAAATCCTGTACTTAGCATTCACTATACTCGTTCAACATTCCAATCGTAATGCCAACCTAGCGATGAATAACTTTTTCCTCGTGTATTTCAAAAACGCTAGTTTAAAATAGCATACGGTACTTCTTCGTTTCATTCTTTTAAGTTAACGATTATTTCAGTGATTTTGAATTACAAGGTGCCACCGAAAAAAATATTGTAACACACACACACGCAAAAAAAAACACAAGCCACGGTGATAAAATGTTTACGGAGTAAAAACGTAAATAGGATTATTTCATTAATTTTATAGTACTGTTATTTAAAACATATCTAGTTTTGTTGCACCTTGTCAGTTAAATTGATGGTTTCTGAGCATGATCCTCCTATTCACAAATAATAATTGCCAATAAATTAGAAAAAAACTATTTTTAAGAAGAATAGTCTTTGGACCTTGCTGTTTGAGATCCGGGATTTGTGTCTTATTTCTTCTTCAAATGCCTGGAAAAACTGTATTATTCAATCTACTGGCTTATGTTTAATTGCTAAAATTCATTCTTGTTTTTAGCAATCAAAAATTTGACAACATCGCCTGGTTATAAAAATGCTTCGTTTTTGCTTTTGTGTATATTGATTTTCCATTTTTATAGTTCAATTGCGGAGCAGATCGTGAATATAATTTATTCTGGAGTGCTGGACCCCTAGTTAATTAACCTTCCTGCATGATTTTACAAGGTAAAGGTATCCAATATAAGATATTAAATCTATGAATCCTAAAAAATATATGAAACATAATTGATTCATAAGCAAACAGACAGATAATTCTGTTCATTTTCCTTTTTCTTTTCTTCAGAGAACAAAAGAAATTTTTGTTTCTTGAACAGCTAGATCCCTTGAAAAATTAAATACCTTGTTATTCTTTTTTTTTTTTTTTTCTTTTTTTTTTACTCCAGAAAATTGCTTCGGTGTATTGTGAGACCAGTCAAATATTTAGTTCCCGCAAAAAAGTAATGAGCCTAATTTTGCCTTTTGGCTATCTTTCTCTTTGTCTGTTTTCTATACTAATCAAGAGTAAGCCAAATATCATGCTTTATTACTTAATATACCAAAACACTAGAAACTTTATTTTAGTCCTAATTAGGGTAAAATTAATGTTTTGCGGCACAACATAGCAGAAACCTTTGAATACATAATAAAAAACTATAAAAACATGAATATGAAAATATATAATAATAAGAAAATTTACAAAAAATATAAGAAACAAACTATAAAATAAAATATAATAAAAAATAAAATACAAAATATATAAATTAAATAAATGTAAATGAAACAAAATAAATAAAATAAACAGTAAAGTGAAATAAAACAAATATATAACAATAAAAATAACAAAAAATAGCGGACTTGTCTCTGGCGTGATTCCTTTTGTTATAGAAAAAATGGTATTGAGACTTAAGGTTTTGTCTACATTTCGTGGAAAATGAAATACCTACATCATATTTTTGTAAATATGCGCTTAAAAACTCCGTTCCTAAGTTTTTAGAAACGTTGAAAGTTGTAGCACAATTTTGGTCAGGATGTCATTGTTTTTGGGTGCGCTTTCCTGCTTACTTAAAACCAAAGAATAATATATTCATGGCTAGTGAGAAGATTGTCGTTTTATGTGGAAACATTGATAGATGAATTAGAAATAAAAGATTTGAAATTTTGGAAAAATCACTGGAAGCAATATTATTTGAGTTGATTATAGAATCACCAAGAAAGTATTTGAAATAGTCGGATGAAAAAATGTTGTACATCTGCGTCAGTATTCAGGTTCGAAAATAAAAATCCTAGTATTTAAAGAGGGGAAATATAAACCTGTACCCAAGGGTTTTAAACTATTATAAGTTGGTGGGCTACCATAAAATTTACATTCCTTGCTCTCTGTGGGCAAAAGATAATGTTTTCTGGCAAAACAAGGCAGAAAATGGCACTTTTCGTGTAACCTCTTTTATTACTCGAAAGGGCTTATAGATGATGTGATTTTCCTGAAAATGAGTCCTCCCCCAATACTCTATGACCCACTGATATGCCATTTTCTTGTTTTGGACTGCAAGTTTCCATTTCGACAGTGGAATTTCAATGGTATACTTTTTATTTCAATTCGAGGTCATTTTTGAGGGTCTTGTGCTTTTTTTCGAAATTGTCAAAATTTTTTCTCATAGTTACAAGCTATTCCTTTGTATGAATCAAAATGGAAATTAATATTTCAAAATAGTTTTGGAAAAGATATTTAAAGAGAAAGTTCCTGTAAAATTTGTTTCTTAAATTTAGATCATTATTGTCCGCGATTCACTCTTCACTGGGTTACAGCTACTTCTGCAATCATCATAAAGGAATACATATAAATAGTCTTATTCATAATTAACCTTAACCTGACTGGTTCATAGATCTAGATCTATTTTTCTGCGTTTCAGGATACGATTGGTCATAGAAGCCACAGCTGAAGTAAATTGATCATCCGATCAAGGAGCCATTAACCCAGGGATGTACACAGGGGGGGCCTCCGGGCCCGGGCCCCCCGAAATCTCACGATTTTTTTCATTTTCCCATAATTTTCTGATTTTTCTCACAGAATAATGGGTTTGAAGGATTTGCCCCCCCCCCCCGAAACAAATTGCCCCCCCCCGATACAAATTCCTGCGTACGTGCCTGCATTAACCATAACAGCTCCCATAGTTGAAAGATAGATTTATTTTCTAGTATAATCTTATTGAGGCCATATTTTGACGATTGCCTTAGGAGTTAAAAATTTTAAAGAAAATAAATACTTGATAAATTCTAGATAATTTTACAAGATGCAATATTTTGGGGTACTAAGCGTATTACACATTGAGCATGCACCAGGATGTAGGAATCAAGACCCAAAAGCCTTCCTTCCCTTCTAAATATTACTTAGCCAGGGGCATAATTTGCTATGGTGCAGGGGGCAACTGCCCCCGACCCCAGTTTTCACCCTCCACCCAGACCCAAGTTTGCCCCCTCCCCCCCCCCCGCTGAAAGTTAGTTTCTTCAAAAATTTTGTCAAAACTAAGATAAGAACGCATGATTCAAGCATCCGCAGAAAAGGGTCAGTTTTTTAGCCTATCTTTGCCTTTATGGTACTATATGGCTCATTTATCAGTTTTCACTGGCATTTTCACTTGGTTGGGGAAAATTGGTTCCAACGTTGCCCCCCAGGATTTTGACAAAATTACGCCACTGTACTTAGCACATATCTTCCCCTACCCCCTCCCCCCCAAAAAAAAAATCTGTGCTCTTGTCTGTTGTCTATGACTCTCATAAAGGTTTGCATGATGTATTTTCCAATTATTTCCACTATTTTAGCTCCAAGATTTTATATTTGGTTTGTCAAACCTAAATATCTTGTTTAATTTTAATCCATGTTGAGTTCAGTTCCAAGTCTATGAAACACAATTGATAGTCATCCATAGATGTTATAATCCATTGATTCAGAGCAAAAGAGTGCCAAAATCTGACACCTGTTAGACAGACTTACTTCCGTTCAAGATCTGGCGGTTATTTTCAAATCCTGTCAGTATTGGACAGTTGGGCTCATCCCTCAGAAAGTGGCTTTGTTTGATACGGCCGTCAAAATATTGGCGACCCAGACTCAATGTAATTTAACTTTGTAGAAGTGACGTAAATAAAACGTTTTCTTTTGAATTCAGAAATGTACACTATTCTCACTTTATTTAAAAGTATTCAAATAGAACTGTCTTCTAAAATCAAAGAAAGGGTTTTTTTTCAACTTGAAAACGTCATTCCCTTAAAAATATTTATTCCTTAAAAAATGAAATCCAAACCTCACTTACAAACGAACTAAAAGATCTAAGAAAATGAAAAAAAAAAAAAAATACAAGGAGCTGTTTCTTCAATTTGTTCATTGCGGGGTTATGATAAAGGGTTAGGGTCAGAATTGTTTTAGTTAAATTAGTATAACAATTCCGAGCAGACAGACCATGAAGTTTTCAATGCGACACATTTTTACGCTTTCCAGCTTAATACTCTAAATATGGTACTGGTAATTGCCCTTTTGGTGCATTTAGGCACTTTACGACACCATTATCAAGGCACGTTTATAAAAAGTACATAGACGTAAACAATATCTTTCAAACAAGTCCTGAAACTAATCTCTACGTTGTTACAATGCCCCACTAGCATCAGAGAAAAAAAGGAAGAAAAAATGGCCCCCATAAGTGCTACAGAGGATAAAATACAATATTTTTTCGGTTTACTAAATGGTGACTAAAAACCTTCGAGTAAGAGTTGTCTGTCGTGACGGTACACTTTTCATTCATTTCACCCTTTCCTGAGGCACTTTTCATCCTTTCCTGAAGCCTATTGCTGACTCTAGGTGGGAGCAAGAGGCTAGCTAAGCTTCGAAATTTCTACGGTGGTGCTGGAGCTCCAGGCAATAAGGCTTAAATATCCGTCCCTAGGCAGCATAGGAAATCCGTCAGTGCACCTCAAAATGGTGAAAGGGTGTAAATATCACTGAGCTTCACGTCAAGCAAGGTGATGACTAACACGCTACTTGTGACCACCAGACTGGGGACGTTGTGGTGAATCATCCCCAAGAAACACCCAGCAAAGATGATGAATGTGATAAAGAGTAGAAGTTTGGCTACGGTATCCCCAGTTTTATGCGATGCGACGAGACTTGCGCCCTCGTCTAAAAGTGGGCTAACTAAAAATACGATGATGAATGCAAAGCAGTGTAAAAGTTTGGCTACGGCATCCCTGGTTTTATGCGATGCGACGAGACTTGCGCCTTGGTAGAAAAGTGGGCTAGCTACCATCATATCAAGAACACAAGGCCTAAACTTTGGCTGCTAGAACCTATGCTCGATAAAACACCCCCTGACATAAGCTTTTATAGCTGAAGAATTTCATATTTATAATCTTGACATCTTGTGCGTCTCTGAGACGAGACTGAGTGGACGTGAAATCTCTACCCTAGAAGTCCCGTCTGGGAAGAAGGTCATATTTTACAACTCAGGACCGACGGATGGCTCCGATTTAGCCGGAGTAGGTCTCATATCGTCCCCAAAAGCAGCCACCGGGCTTCTCGAATATGAGGCAGTATCTAGCAGGACTGTATGGGCGAGATATAAAGGCCAAAGTAACAACATGACCGTTCTTAGCATATAAGCCCTAACCAGAGATGCGCCTGAACACCTAAAAGTTCCGTTTTACAGTGAAATTCAGATTGTCATTGACAGGATCCCCCGAAAAGAACTACTCGTGATTGGAGGCGATTTTAATGCAAGAATTGGTAACAGGCTGAATGACTCTGAGTAATTTTTTGGAAATCATGGTCTCAATGAAATGTGCTCTAATGGAAACAAACTAGTCCTGTTCGCAATGCGGAACAATCTTGCTATGGCTAATACATGGTTTAGACACAAGCCCTGCCGCACACATACCTGGGAAAGCCGTGATGGAAGAGTGAAGGCTCAAATTGATTACCTGCTTATATCTTGAAAGTGGAAGACCATGATGTTAGACTCAAGGGTGCACAAAGGTGCTGACACAGAATCAAAAAACGGATCTGATCACTTCTTGCTAAAGACCAGGCTAAGGTTCAGACCCAGTACAAAGAAGGCGTCCATGCCAAGTCAGAAAATAGATGCATCTAAATTGAGAATAGGATAACCAGAATCCTTTGTCCTTGAACTTTCCAATCGCTTCGCCACCCTACAAGACAAAGCCGAAGGTAATGATCAGGATTCCAACTCAGGAGGATGACCCGCTTCCAAGATAGAGAGAAGATGGAGCAAGTTCAAAGGCCACGTGAAGGAAACCACAACAAACATCCTCGGAGTTGTAAAACGAAAAGCCAAAAAATGGATCTCTGAGAAAACGCTAAAACTCTCTGCAAAGAAGAAGGAAATAACAAGCAAAAAGTGTGCTGCATATAAATCGCTGCGTCAGGAATACCATAAGTCGGCTAGAGCCGACAGAAAGCCCTACAGGTAAAATATGGCCGATAATATGGAAAATGCCACCTCACAAAATGATACGAGGAAACTTTGCCAGATTCTTGGAGAATGTACCAGGAAGAAAAAGCAATTTACCATCCCTCTGCTTAAAGCAATAGACAGGAAACTGCTTACAAGTAGGGAAAAACGTATCGAAAGGTGGCGGGCCATTTCCAAGAATTGCTGAGACCGGGAATTACTAGCAGCGGAAACTAATACCCCATAGCCTAACCCAACTCGTCAGAAAACCATTCTTATGATAATGTGTCTTTGGACCTACCTACTAGAGAGGAAGTATTCTAGGCAATAAAACTGCTAGAAACCACACAAATCCTGGAATAGGTGGCATCCCTGCTGAGCTGCTGAAAGCTCTGCCTGAGTCTGCTGCAGATGAGTTCCATGAACTTGTTACGGATGTATGGGACAATGAATACATTCGCGATGAGTGGAAGACATCAATTATTGTTCCTGTCATCAGAAAAGCAGACCGAATGGAATTTAAAAACTACCGAGGCATATCCCTTATCCCTATTGCTGCAAAGATGTTCGCAATTATAGTTCTAAATAGGTTCCGAGATGCTAGAAATTCCCGAACGTGACCCAACCAAGCAGGACTTAGACCAAGCATTTGCTGCAGCGATCAGAACTTTAGATTACAACTGGTCCTAGAATATCGCTTCAAACACCAGCAGGAGACAATCCAAATCTTCATCGATTTCATCAGAGGCTTTGACTTGGTCCATTGGGACGCTATATGGGTCGCAATGAGAGAAGATGGAGTCCCTGAGAAAATCATCAGACTGTTAAAGGCGTACTACGATGGAACCAAGGTCCAAGTTAGAGTTGATATTGAGCTTTCGGTTCTGGTCCTGATTGAGGAGAGTTTATGTCAAGGATGCCTTCTGTCACCGACCTTATTCAACTTCATCATTGATTGGATTCTTGTGGCCCCCAACAAGTATAAATGTGTGGGAGTGAGCCCGTCCTTCTCTGTCACGGATCTTGATTACGCTGATGATGCGGATATACTTGCTGAGTCTGTTACCAATGCCCAGGTCATGATTAATGAAGTAGAAAGCAGAGCACCTTTGACTCCTTAGACCTATTTTGTAAACATTTAAACAGTTTTGATAATAATATTAAATTTACAGTTGAGCTTGAGGAAAATAACAAATTGTCTTTTCTGGATATATTATTATTTAAAAGGGATCTCCACTTACTTTTCTCAATTTATAGAAAACATACACATAATGTTAGGTATTTGAATTTTCATTCGTGCCACCCTATGTCGGTGAAACGAGGGGATGTGATTTCACTAGTGGAATTTGTTCAGAATTTCTTTAGAATTTGTTCCCAGGAATTTCTGGATTCGGAAGTGTTATATTTGAGGGATATTTTGTTTTGTGATAATTACCCAATTAAGTTCATTGACAAAATAATTGAAAATAGACGTGTTAAAAATGTCAGTAGGGTTATTGGGGTTTCTCAGTCTTCAGATTTATACGTATCTAAAAGTTTCATTTCATTGCCATATGTACTTGGTTTGGGTGAGAAGCTTTCACAGATTTTGCGTAAATTTAACATCGATACATGTTTCCAATCGTTAAGACCAATGGGTAGTTTCTTTAGTTCTGGAAAGGATTTAACCTGGGGAAATTTAGTAAGCGGGGTGTATAAGATTCCGTGTTCTTGTGGGAAGTTCTATATTGGTAGGACTCACCAACAATTTGTTGAAAGATCTATTGAGCATCCAAATTCAATAGAAAAAAACCCTACAATTAACCAAGCCTCCAGAAACCTTTGTTTCAGCCTTAGCAGAGCATATTTGGTTTCAACCTGATCATTTTGTAAAATTTGATGAGGCCTTAGCTATTTCAAATGATAGAGGCTATACTCAATGGGCGAGAGAAGCCATAAAAATTAAAGAAAAACATATGTTTGTTAACCTTTCGATAAATAGGGACACAAGAAATTTAAATGTTGAATCAATTTATGATTATCCTTTAAAAAGTGAATCAAAAGTCAATAAGGGAATTAAGATCTTAAATAATCACCAAGGGACTATTTTACCTACTAGACCAAAACGATTTGCTTCCGTGTTAGCCAACAAGAGGATTATTTCACAACAGAATAATTAACATGATTTCATTTTTTTTTTATCTCAGTTGCTTTGGTGTTCTCACTGAAGCAGCTCTAATAGCTGCTTTTCCCTACATGGATTAGTTTACGCCAATTGTATATTTTTTTGGTGGTGGTTTTATTTGTTTTTAGTTTGGTTTTTTATCTTGTTTTTCTTGCGGTTTTCTTGTGCTGAAGACGCCTTGTTTTGATACAGGCGAAATATCCGGGCGTGTTTTACATTTTTCGTCTTATCTTTCCACTGGCCGCAGTCTCCTCTGTTGTTGTTTTTTTTTTTTTCATTGAGATTTTTCTCTCTGTTGGTTTTTTCTTGCAAATAAGTCAACCGAAGACAAAATGATGCGGACAGCTGGGATGGATGACACCTCTGTGATCCTAAATGGCAGTCAAATCGAGGACTTTAAGCCGTTCAAATACCTTGGCTCAATGATAAATACAATTGGGGAATCATCAGAGTAGATACAGAATCGCATATCCTCAGCATGAATCGTCTTTCTGCAGCCAAAGAACTCGCTTTGGAAGCGTAGTGAAATCTCTACGCACACAAAGCTCAAAGTTTATGAAGCGACAGTAAGCTCTGTTCTTCTCTATGGTTGTGAAACTTGGTCACTGAAAGCAGCGGAAGTGTCAAACATAGACGTATTCCATCACAATTGCCTGCGATATATACTAGGCATTTGCCTCTCAGACAGATTCTCAAACGGAGAGGTAAGGAGAAGAGGTGGGGATCGTCCACTTGTCTCTGATGTTGTTAAAATGAGGTGTCTGAGGTGATTTGGTCACATTATGTGGAGATCAGAAGAATATATTACCAAGAAATGCCTCCAATGCCTCCCACTATCAGCATGGAAGAAGAAAGCAGGACGACAAAACAAAACGTGGCTTGCTACAGTCAAGGCTGACCAAGAGCCTATTTGGGGTTTCCGAAAATTTGGGCGACGCTGAAATCGTCATTGGCTTGAAATTCAGGAGCCTGCCACTCTCAAGCAAAATCTCTGGAAAGAAACATGTCGTCGTCTGCTGGGCACCACGATGTGGCTGGATGCGCCTTGAACGTGCAACAAGTACAAGTACAGTTACAAAAGGTTTGCAGATCTTTTTTAAAGCATCCTGAAAATTGCTTTTATGATAAATATTTACCATCAAGGTGATATAGCTACCACCCCTTCATCATCTTTAAAGGAATTTTTTTTCTATTAGACTGCTTTTTCAAAATATGATTTTTAAATGCCGTTTAAATACTATGGGCCGTGATTCACTCTTTACTAGGTTGTAGCTATTGCTACAGCCATTACCGTAAATATGCGATGCATCTTAGATGCCGTTATTTCAAATTTTGGGAATACCTTTATATCTTGGCACTCTAATGCAGGGGGCAATCCCTGTCAGCTCCAACTCGACTCCAAAGCAGTGAGGCAAAACAGGGGAGACTAACAAAAACAATCGATTTGGAAATCATCATCCATGAATAGAGAAGATCAACCTCACCTGCCTGAATCTAACTCTTTATCCATCTGCAGGTATAAAATAGTTTGATATCGATTTTCAAATACAATTTTTACTCAAGAAGGAATATATTTTCAATATTTTCCTTTTTGCTGACGGAAAAAAGCCGAACACCAAGCTTAAACGCGTGACCTTGACGTCGAAAGTGATTCTTTGTATCTAGAGCTGTCTTCACTTTTCAAATAGTTTTGAACCTTTGGAGTATTTACATATGAAAATAAAAAGGTTTTCTCTAGAGAAAACATGTTTTCTCTAGATTCTGGATTTAGATTTACACGCCCTTACCAATTACAAAAGTATTCTAGGTTTCTTTTTAAGGCTGTAAGTATCTGTTAATGTGTTTGAATTAATGCAGGTCAAGGTCTACATTGAAATAAAAAAAATAACAAAATTATACAGATATCATGGTTGCAGCGATAGCTGTAACCTAGTAAAGAACGAGCTATGACCCATGGTAAAAAAAAATTAAAAACATGTTTAAGAAATGTTGTTTTGTGAGAAAATATTGCCATTTGTACCTGATTAAGGAATGGTAACTATTATTTCTACTTCTACGGCTTCTAATACTACTAACAAATCACTGCAGCCCCAATCCACCTGAGGCCAACACATCCCAGCTACGCACACTCCTCCATCCCAATCTATTCAAAGCCTCCCTTTTTACACCTTCTCAAGAAGTTCCCATTTCTCTAAAATATTACCTTACATCCTCCCACCCCATTCGGGGGCGACCTGATTTTCGTTTAGGCTAGGATGGTTTCCCGACAAGGACGATCTTGGGTAATCTAGTATCCTACATCCACAGTACGTGTCCTAGCCATCTGAACCATCCTCTCATTATAGCCCTTGAAGGCGGGATTGGCCCACATTGGTCGTGTAGCTTCGTGTTTGAGATATGGTTAGTCAGTCGGGTACTGAAAATAGTCCGTAGTCAATTTCTCTTGAAAACATCAAGTAAATCGTTCTCTATTGTTTGGAGCGTCCACGCTTCAGTGCAAAACCTGACCACTGCCATTACTGTAGCTTCCAATATTCTAATCTTGACACTGACCTGTCTTACTTTTCTTCCAAAGTTTTTTCAACTGTAAAAAAAAGAACATCCTGGGCCTTGGTCCTTCTAACTTTAACATCTTCACTGCACCCACCCTCCCTGATTTGCATATTCAATTTAAGTTTTACTCGTTTTAAGATTTATTTATTCATCTATATTACTACCTATTGTGTTTTTTTAATTGATTGTTTATTTAATTTCTATTCTGGGTTTCGTTTATTCTTTAATAGTAATTTTTAGTCGTTTTAATTTTTGATTAACTTTTGTTCGTTTTTTATTGTCAAAGTTTCCGGTTTTTCAACAACCCCGATATCAAAATCAAATTATTAACATCAAGGTTTAATTAAAGTATCAAAACTAGTGTCAAAGTAACAATATCAAAGTAACAAAGTAACAAAGTAAACAAAGTATCCAAGTAAAAATAAACAACTTGCATAGCTTACAGCCATTACCCTGTAAATCAAAGATGCCCCATAAATCAGTAAATCAAGGTATCAAAGTAAACAAAGTATCAAAATAACAATAAGTGACTCGCATAACTTACTGCCCTTGCCCCGGGACTGGGGGGTTCAGCCCTGGAAGAACAGTTATTTGGCCTTTGGGCTATTTTTAACAAAATGGATATGTCAAAAGGGGATAAGTTGGGGGGGGGGGGGCTGGTTGTCTTCAAATAATTTTTGACTCATCGAAAAAATACTAGAACTTTCAATTCCCAATCAATTGACCCCCTCCAAAGCTAATATGACCAACCTTCCACAAAAACCTTGTATGTTAACAATGAGCAACTTGCATAGATTACAGCCCTTGTCCCACCGGCTGGAGGGGGGGGGGATTTGTCAATCTTTGAGTTATATTTATTTGATTTTTGGACTATTTTGAACAAAATAGCCATTTCAAAGTTCTAAATGGATACATTTGGAGAAAAGAGGGCGTGAGGAGCTAGTTGCCCTCTGATCACATTTGACTCTTGAAAAATGTACTTGAACTTCTGATTTCCAACCTAATAAGCCCACTCTGTAGTTTATGCGACCATCCCTTTCATTAAAACCTCGTATGTTAACAATGGGTAATCAGCAAAACTGATAGCACTTGCCCCAAGGGCTGGGAGGGGATCTATCAAACTCGAAACCATAGGTATTTGACATTTAGACTATCTTAAACAAAATGGTTATCCCAAAATTTTGATCGGAATCATTTGGGGAAAAAGGGACGTGAGGAGGGAGGGCTGGTTGCCCTCCGACCACTCTCAACTCTTAAAAAGGGAACTTGAACTTTCAATTTAAAATTGAATGAGCCTTCTTCGAAGTCTATACGACGATCCCTTCCATAAAAACCTTGTATGTCAACTTCTGTTTCTTTTTGTTACCAAAGTTTATTATTGGTTTATAAAATGAACATTTCCAAAGTTTTTCACGTCTCAGACTTAAGTAACACTATATCTGAGTGATTCTGTAGCCTGATTCCCTGGGGCTTGTTCTTTACGATATCCAGAAGAGAAAGCTAAGAAAAATCCGAAGGCTTTTTCCTGTGTTTTAGTATCACAGGAACGGCAAAGGTATTAATTTGGAACTTTAAGGCCATGTTGAACTAAATCGAAAGACACTATGTGCATCAAGGTTGTCGTAAGGCTGTATCTACAATGCATCAAGAACGCTTAATCGTGTTAAGTTGAAACTCATAGAAAATGAAGAAGAGGATGTTGAACTAAATCAACTGACACTACGTGCATCCAGGTTGTCATAAGGGCGTATCTGTAGCATCTCAGGAAATTACTAAGAACTGTAATATAGTCAAATTTCAAGTAGCATAAAAATATATTTTCATATAATTTTCTTCGAAAGAAAGTAGCCACCAGATAATAACAATAATAAGCGTTCCGAAAACCTGAGGACTCGTAAGAATCACACCGAGGTGAGATACGGAAATCAATTAACTTTTTAAAACCCTCCAAGTCAACAAAAAAGGGAAGATGCATGAAAATTCCCAACACAAAGACGACCGAAATCTCCTCATAGGGGAAGGATATGTTAGCAGAAAATAACTTGTTAAAGCCCCTTTGGTGGGAATAAGCAAGGATTTGGGACGCATTTGTAGCATCTTTGGAAGACGCAGTAGAAGTAGCGTTGTGTCTTCAACGTCAGTGAAGCAGAAGAAAATCCTCTTTAGATTTGACTGATAATCATAAAGGTGAGAAAGGCTTCAGAAGAAACTTTAAAAAATAGAGAATCAGTTTTTTTGTCTATTGGCAGCACGAAAAGAAGCCAAATCTACAGGGCTAGATTTTTTGTAATTCATCGGAATTCACTGGAATTCAATTTATGTTGAACTATGCTCTTAAAGGTCCTCATTTTGATGCACTTCAGATTTGAAGTCCAATCCTCTTCAGATTTGACTGATAATCATCAAGGTGAGAAAGGCTTCAGAAGAAACTTCAGAATATAGAGAATCAGATTTTTCGTCTATTGGCAGCATGAAAAGATGTCAAATCTACGGGGCTAGACATTTTGGAATTCATCGGAATACATTGGAATTCAATTTCTGTCGAACTATTGTTTAAAAAGCTCTTATTTTAATGACCTTTTGGTGAAGATCAAGTATTTTTGTTATAAAATATTACTGTGCATCATCGTCTTCTAGCAGACTGGCGTGACGAACCTAGGAAAATGCCACCAGGAATTAACCACCATTCTTGATTCTTGGAATTCCTTTTTTTTATATTTACTGCCAACGTATATCCTCATAGTTCCAAAATTATTCCCTAGAAAGGATTCATGTTTGTAGCCTGAATAATTTAGCTGCAAATTCAAAGAAAAGGAATGCAGAAAAATTAGACCTACAATTGATTTTAAATATATAGAGATTGTTATGTTGCTCCAGAATTATGTTCGGTTACGTGTTCAGTAATGTTACGTGTGTGTGTATTAGTATTTCATTTAATTTTTTCGTCTCCATTTATGATTAGACCCACCAATCTTTCTTTCATTCCTTTTAGTATTTTCTTACTTATTCGTTATGTTTGTGAGTGCACCATCACACGAGGGGCTAATAACTGACCGTCGCAGGTGTCCCTTCCTTCGTGCCTCCGGCTGTGCCTCCGTGCCTCCGGCATGCCTCCGTGCCTCCGGCCTGCCTCCGTGCCTCCGAGACACCCGGCCTCGTTGCTTGTTAAAAAATTAGGGATTTTTTTAGACTTAACAGGGAATTCGCACCAGAAGCTGGCAACACTGATTCTCGCCGTTGTTTGAAATTATTCTGATGTAATTTTGCTGATATGGAGGGCCCAGATCAAGAGGAACCAAATTTTAGGTAAGCCAAGCATAGGTAAAGAAGTTAGGGCAAGTGATAGTTTTTTTTTGTGTGGGGGTGGGGGGTCCAGCCTGCTTAAATAATAGGCTATACCATGCTGTGTAAATATAGGCTAGGCCTAGAGGAAGGGTATCTAAATACAGGGTGATTCTGGTGCTCCAGCTGTTTGTTATTACCAAATAACACTTTCTTGAAAAAAAAAAAAAAAATGGGCATAGTCTAGCGATATATCTTGGAATTAGGAGAGAGGGAGTTATACTGAATGAACTCCCATTAGGTAAAAAACTTTTTGAGCGTAACGAATTAAGATATTTTTTTTATTATAATTTTCAGTTCGGATAAGAAATCTTTCAACAAATTGCCGAAATTAGCGATACCAACCACTGGCGAAAATAGAAGATGAAAATCATCACAATGAACCTGAAAAATCGAAATTTGTCTCAACTTTATACGAGAAACTTAATATTGTGGCCTACGTCATGGATGGCGGCAAGGAAGGGCAGGGGGGGGCATTCCCCCTAGAAATTTGGGACTATAAAGTAACTATAAGGAAAGCAAAGGAAAAGCAGAGTAGGTAAAAACCATGGAAAAAATGTTTGTTGCCCCATTGTTGGATGCCTGCCAGTGGATTCTGACACACAATAAGGAAAATGTAAGTTCTAATTTTGACTGAGTAACTCCTAACCAGTTTTCCACAAATGTTTTTTCTATATGATTTAGTTGGAACAAAAAAACAAAAAAAAAACAAAAAAAAAACATTCTCCATAGTAATGAATGGTAAGTAAATAACGATCCTTGTCAATAACGAAAGTATAAGAGCCTAACTATTGATAATATTCAGTCTAAGAATCAGCTTTTTTTGGAGATCTTAAATATGTTTTTGCTTATTAGCAATTAGTGCAATTGTTAGAACACAAGAAAGTTTGTATAATTATAGAAAAAACAAGGAAAATAACTTAATAAGGGATAATTTTGGTAAGAATATGCCGTCAACATTTGCTTGCATTTGAAGATTTGCCAGTGATTGCTCACTGTGTGAAACACCAAGTTGAGAAAAATTGGGTTAGTGAGCCTGTGACGAACATAAAGAATTCTAGGTTTTGTCTTGTCAAGACTTCTGACGGCTCCATAACACCAATAAAAAAATCCACGCTGTTGTGGCTTCTGAGGGAAAGCTCTAAGAAGCTGAGTAGTGACCGATTAAAATTGGGTGATGGTCCAGGGCCGACGAGTAGGACTACGTGAGTCGCCACAAACCAATGCAGAGGTCGGTGTAAAATCGGAATTGCGTATCGGTGAATTGTGCGTTTACAGACCGGTTGGCAGGGGAAAGAGAGTAATAGTTGGGCGGGTCAAACAGTTTGGCTACTTATCTGGGCGAAGATGCCACTCTGTTGACACGCAGAATATGGCGATGCCGTTCCCTGACGACATAGGAATTCTGTGCCAGGGGTTCTGGCTGAATCCTGATCTCACATTAACTGCCGCATTTGTAGACCAGGGTTACTGTGACTCCAGCCTGTATATCATGCATTCAGCAGAACCCGTTTCTATGGAAATCGGCACCAACGTTGTCTTTTGCTTTGACTCAGACGTCTTCACAAAGCTGAATTCATTTATCCAGAAGAAAGGGTTCCACTTTTTTGATGTCTCGTCAGCATCGCAATCATCATGTTAAAAATGGCACCTAAACCCAAAACTGACCTCAAGACCATAACCACCACTATCACCATGTTCAGTGTGTCAACAGAGGGAATTTTGTTTACCATTTATCAAAGGTAGTTGTTATTTTTTTTCCCTCCCCTCCTCCTCTCCACTCGGTGATATTTTAATACAAAAACATATAAATCTTATAACTTTATACATTATCATATCACCTAAACTTAAAAAAAAAATAAATAAATTATTATATACCAGTCAATGTATTAGTGGACATGAAGGCCCACTACCATTTAACTTTTTTCTTGCCAAATATCTATCGCTCCCCCCGTTCCAGGGTGTCCTTCCCCCTCTAGGAGACGCTTTTATGGTGGCGTTTTTACTTCAATTTCTTCAAATTCATATCCTTCAATTTTCACTAATACGAATTCGAATTTTAAAAGTGGTCTTCCAAAAGGCTTACTCTTACAACTTTAAAATTTTTAACACAAAAAAAACTATTTGCTCTCCCGTAGACTGGGCGTCCTCCGTCCACAAGAAACCCATTCTTGCGGTGGTACTTTTTTCCTTCTTTTTTTCTTTTTTTTCAGCCCTTTTTACGACCAACCTTAATCAACAAAAAAAAACAAAATACAACCAACCCATCAACAAAAAACCAAAAATAACCGACGTTAATGAGGGCACAGAACTGAACAGAATCTTGAACCATGTCTCCTACGGACGAGGAGGCCACCCACGGCTGGGCTGGTCCTTCCAGCTCAAGTGCGTGTGCCCCTCGTCCCCCATTTGCTTGAGTTCTTGATATAATTTTATGAGTCTCAAATGCATTCCAAGATCTAGGGCAGCGGAAGCGATGAACACCATCGGAAAACTTGTTATGCTCAGTAGAAGACTTAATAGTAGAAGACTTAGTGTTTATACTTGTGCTAACCGAGCTTAGTTTGATTTACTGAAGCTCATTTGTCCAGTTTCTTAGGGTTGTCATTTGAGCTGTGATTATCGAGATGATTACTGAAACGTACCAATAAATATCTGAGAAACTAGTTATTTTTGTTAGTTGGTTGCTTTACTTAGCGCTTTATACTAATAACTCGGTAGTAACAGTTTTTCTGACTGTTGCTTTACAGTTTTCTCTTCAAATACCCAAAGGCCTGTGTTTAATACCAAGAAAATTGAATTCTAAGTACATTCGGGAAAAAGGGATCTGTGTGTCTTCCAGATTCTTTCGTGTCAAAGCAGCAGATTCCTTTTTTTTTAGTACAATTAAGAATCCGAGATCCAAGGGTGCGTCTTGGCACAGCCACTAAACAGAAAAGCAGGTATGATAAAAGGGAAAGGGACGTGTGAAGACGTGATAAAAGGCAACTTTTACCGCTGGTCAAGTCATATTGAATAGGGCTGCGAAGCGTAACGTCAATTCTTGGGCGGGAAATTCAAATAAGGATGAAACGTGGATGCGTAGACACGTTTTTTCGGAACTTTGCCGAATTGTTTTGGCCTAAAATATTTGACGTAGATCCTACTAATCCACCAAAACGTTTTCACGTCGAAATAATACTGGGAATATTGACAATCAGTTGTTAGTTACAACTAAAAACCACGTTTCACGGTACTTTGAATTTCGCACCTTGCTCTTTACGTCATCACCGCGCAGCCCTATGTTGTATAACTTAAAAACCGTGTTCCGGGATTTTTTTTAGAAATTTCGGGATTTTTTCTGAAGAAAAATCGGAATTTTATTTTTGAGCCAGTGGCAACGCTGCATGTCTAATAGGAAAAAGTGACACCATCAGTGCTATCGTATGGTTACCTAGTTTGTGCATGAATATCAATAACTTGCAGTCCTCCGTTCTTCTTCTTTAGGTACATATCAGTTGTTTTCAGTCTTGGGGGTTCTTTTCCTTGCCAAATAAACCCGTAAATGATTTTTTCCAAGTTTTAAAATATCGGTTTTGAAGGTGCTGAAATATTCGACAGATACCGAATAACAGGCAAGCTGTATATATTTACATGTTGCGCCCTTTGGAATATGCCTCCGGCGTGCCTCCGGAGGCATGCCTCCGGCGTGCCTCCGTGCCTCATGCCTCCAGGTGTCCCTCAAAATGCCCAGTTGCTACCCCTCGCCATCACAAGCAATGCTTTCGGTGGAATGCTGATTTCTTTCTTTGCTGCAGTTGCTTGTAATAAATTACGTTTCTACCACAACTAATAACAGGTTATTTTAGTTCATGTTAAAAAATAAAAAGCAGGTATCAAGATCAGCTAAGTGTTTACTAGCTAGAAATGACTAATTTTTTCTAATAGATTCGGTATTTTGTAATTAGTTTAGATGAAGATTAAGTAGCATTCCCTAGTAAATTTTATCGTAATAGCGCTAAAAATCATTAAAAATAATAATTTTTAGAAAAAAGCAACTGAACGTCAATTCAGTTTTATCTTAGTTTTCATTTTTAGCTCATACATCGTACTCTCTTCGCTTAACCATTTAACTCGCACGTCAGGCATAGCATTTCTAAAATTAGAAAAAAAGACAAATTGGCTTACGAAGATAAAAAAGTAGACCTTCATCTTTCGTCACACCAGATATAGTTGGAACTTTGTTAAAATTTTCACTTGCAAAAAGTTCACGGGGGTGCTGCGGCAAAAATGGCTGACTTCTGAAATTCCCGTCTACAACGGGAGCGGCACGGATTGGAAAGAAGGAATGTCGCTAGAAAAGATAACAGTTAGATTTCCCTAGATACAGGAAATTTATTCATCGTTTTTCTTTGCATGTGTAATAGCTAAAAAACCAGGGGTGTCGGAATTAAAGTAAAAGAAATTGACAAATTAAACTTTTAGGACATCCCTTCTAGACGATAAGTGGCTAAAATTAAAGTTTCCAGTGTTAGTTTTATGCAATTGGAAACACTTGAACGACAAATTTCTTGGGACCATTGCTACAGCTTGGTGGTAAAAAGTAAAGACCATAAACCAAAGTGAATTTGGTTCATTGTGGATCTTGAAGGGTATAAGTTATCTTCACCACACTAGAGACGCTATTATAATTTCAGCAACCGAGTTTATAAAATAGGATTTAATTCTTGGCAGTATTGAGAAATGCTGAAATTCAATAACAGAAAACGTCGGAAAATGAATTTAATTCAGCTATTGTGCTGTATGATTGCTTTGGGAATATCCGAAGTGGACTTGATTAGCTTTAATAAGACCTAGCTTTCCAAATGTTCTTCAACTTGGTTATCTAAAGCGAGAATAAGTTTAGCTTTATACACAAATTATGCACCGAATTTTGCCAGTATTGGTCACCGAACCAGAAGCCGCATCTGAATACCCTAAATCTGTCCCAAACCCTTATAGAAACACTCACTCTTTTGGAAGATGCCCAGTGAAGAGAGAAAAGAAAATTGCTTTATGACTTCCCTTTACATTAAGGTCTCAAATTGAAAACAGCTTTAGTTATGGAATCTCAACAAATGTATTTTTAAGTTAATTGTCTTTTCTAAAGTCGGCTGTTTGCTATGAAGAAAAAAACAAACATTGTAAAGCAAAGTTTCTTGAATAAAAATCGATATTTATCTTCATAGAAAGGTGTAAATCTTCAAGTTATGTCTTTTTGGGATAAAAGTATTATTTAATATCTAAACAAGATAACTGATTTTTTCTCTAGATGCTGGAAGCTCTTTTTTAAGCTTCATATTCGCACATGTTTTCATTGATAAAATTCCATTCGATTCCTTTTTGCTGTTGTGGCATGCCAAGAAAATAACTGAAAGAATTGTGACGTTCCGAAAATATTTTGCAAAATATTATGAATTCAAATAAATAGGTCTATTTTCACGTCTTTTTTTACACCCTAAACATATTTTCTAATAATTGTTTTGATCAAATTTTCAGTGCTATTTGTATGACTTAAATCTAAAAAACCTCATTTTTGAAATGAAAGTAAAGAGACAAATTGAAAAGAACACAAATTATTCTCACTATGAGGAGAACTACCCCCTCCTCAAACCCGACGCTCATTCTACTTGAGTTCTATAGTGCTTTACAGAAATAATTAAAAAAAATAATACTTTTAGAAAAATGAGTTTTTCAATGAAAAGTAACGAGATATCAAATAGTTTTTGGTAAGGAACTGTAGGTAAGGAGCGACGTGGCTCAATAGTAAACGAAACTATAAAAAACAGAATTTTGATACCAATAGATATATAAAAAAAAATAGGTTGATTATGCTGATTCCAAATATATAAGTTTCATTAAGTTTAGTGCTACCCATCAAAGGCTACGAGCCCATAAAAATTTGCCTTATTTTTGAAAAAGGGGGAAATAACCCTTAAAATTAAACGAATTTTAATGAAAATCACACCATCAGATTCAACACATCAGAAAACCTTATTGTTGAGGTTGCAAACTCCTATAGGCTATCCAAAAATGTGGATTTTTCAATTTTTGCCAGAAGAAAGATCACGGATGCGTGTTTATTTGTTTGTTTTATTTTTTCCCAAGGTTATCGTGTCGACCCAGTGGTCCTAGAATGTTTGGAGAGGGCTCATTCGAACGGCCCAAACGGAAGGCTCATTCGAACGCCCTTTTTAAGTGACCGAAAAGATTGGATGGCAACTAGGCCCCCTACCCCACCCCTTTTTGTCCAAAATCTTCCAATGAAAATTTTGAGATAGCTATTTTGTTTGTCATAGTTGAAAGGCCCTGTAACTATGCCTTTGGATATAACATGACCCCTACAGCCCTAGGGGAAAGGTCCTTAAGTTATAAAATTTGCCGATTGCTTACGCATAGTATTTGTTATTGCGAAGTATGCATACACTCTCGGGTGGGGGAGGGCAAATTTTCTGCTGGGGGGAGGGGGGTCTAAAGGCAAATTTTCCATGGAGAGGGAAGTTTCCAGGGGATGATATTTTCAGAGGAAATTTTACAGTGGAGAAATTTGTCATCATTCATATACAAAATTCTTCTTATAAGATTTTCACCGGGATGGAATTGCTTAAAGGATATTCCCATGGGGGGGATTTCTCCGTGGAGGCACAGCCAGATTTCCTGGGATTATTCAAAAAATGATCAGAAATCAAATAAAAAAAACGGCTTTTTCAACTGAAAGTAAGAAGCATCATAATAACTTAAAACGAACAGAAATTATTACATATATTAAGGGGGTCACCCCCTTCTCAACACCTCGCTCTTTACGCTTAAGTTTGTATTTTGTCCCAATTCTCTGAGAACGACTCCTGAAACACAAGGCTCGTTTAATTAGAACAATAAGAAGCTCTTTGAAAGTACAAAAAAAAAACTTTAGCAAAAGGAGCGAGGTGTTGAGAAGGGGGCAACCCCTTTCATCAGCGTAATAATTTCTGTTCGTTTTAAGTTTTAATGTTGTTCCTTACTTTCAGTTGAAAAACTTGTTTTTTTTTAAATTTAATATCAAAATTAAGACCAGCAGTAATTAAGTCCTTTAATAATTCAAAACAACTAGAAATTACAATCAAAGAATAAATGAAATCCAAAACGAAGACAAATAAAATAAATCAACATGTCAAACATAAAGATAACAGAAAAAATTAACTAAAAGTAGAAAGAATTAAATTAATTCCTTATGAATGAAAAAATCTTAAAACTATTAAAATTAAATTGATTGTCAACGTCAAACTTAAAACGAACAAAAATTACTGCGAACAAGAGTTTGACTAGTGTCCCTTCCCTCCTCCTTAACCGTAAGAGTTCTAAAGTAAGTCCCCCTAATCGTAGTGTCCCTAATATCCTTAGCCATTTTTAAGATTGTGTGGATAAGCACTTTTGATAGTTTGGAAACACAAGGAGTCTTTTGATTTGGTTCAGTATCCCCCTCAACACGCTCTAAAGTTTCACCTTAGTACCCTTACCTTTTTTGGATACACCCAAAATCAAGCATTCCCTCATTCCCAATGATAATTCCTCTATGTAAACAATGGGCAAATTGCATAGCTTACAGCCCCCCCCCCCCCCCCCCCCGACGAGGGTTCTGGGGACTCAGCATCCCCAGAGGCTTATTTATCTTACCTTTAGACTATTTTAAACAAGATGGCTGTTTCAAACTTTGTATCAAATGTTTTTAGGGGCAAAGAAGTTAAAAAAGAGATGAGAGGGGGATGGGGCTGGTACACAGAGCGTGTTTTCATTTAGTTCAATATGCTCCTGAACATTCCCCGGGATTTCACTTTGATACCACCAGCCTTTCCAAAGCACCAGGATCAAACATTCCCCTCTTTCCTAATGATTCTTCCTGCATACAAAATATGGGCAAATTGCATAATTTACATTCCTTGCCCCAAGGGCGGTGGGAGGCAAAGCACCCCTGGAGGTATAATTGTTAGACCTTTAGAATATTTCAAAAAAATTAATTTTTAAGACTTCGATCAGTGTTCAGCGAGTGGTGTTATCTGAGAAGGGGAAAGGTGTGGGAGGGTGGTCGTCCTCTGATCACTCTTCAATATCCCTTTCAACATGCCTTGAAGATTTCACCTTAATACCCTAAGCCGTTTTGGACACCCGAGGTCAAACAAACCACCTTTTCCCAATAACAAACCTTATATGTAAACAAGAAGCAACTTGCAAAACTTACAGACCTTACCCCTGGGGTTTTGGGGGTTATGCCATCCCGAGAGGCATAATTATTTGACCTTTAAATTATTTTGAACAAGATAGCCATGCCAAAACTTTTATCGTATGTCTTTGGGAGGAAGAGGGAAGCTCAAAGGGGGTGAGAGGGGGGCTGGTTGCCTTCCAACCACACTCCAACATCACCCTCGACATACCGTAACAGTTTCAACTTAATACCCTCAGCCGTTCCTATGATATTGCAGATACGCCTTTTTGATTAAAAAGAAAGGATACCCATAGCGTCTTTCAATTTCGTTAAACATATCCCTCAACATTCCTTGAAGTTTCACCTTAATACCCTTGACATTTTCATACACACCTAGGATCAAACGTTCACCTTTTCCCAAAGATAAATCCTGCATGTATACAATTGCAAATCTCGTAATTAAAATTACTGTCCCGGGGGCTGTGTTGGGCATAGCCAACCCAGAGGCATAGTTATTTACCTTTTGATTATTTTGAATAAAATTACTTTTTAAAATTTCCGTTAGTATTGAGGAGAGGAGCATCTAAAAAGGGCAAGAGGGCTTGCAGCCCTTTAATTTGTCTTCAACATTCCTCTCGACATACCCTGAAAGTTTCAACTTAATACCCTCAGTTGGATATTGCTGATATGTCCTTTTGAAAACCAGCATGCATAGTCTATTTTTCATTTTGTTCAACATTCCTCTCAACATACCCTGAAACTTTCACCTCAATACCCTAATCCTTTTTAGACCTAGAATCGAGCATGCCCCCCTTTACCAATAAAACACCTAATGTGTAAGCAACGGGCAAATTATATAACATATAATCCTTATGTTGGGGGATGTGGGGGACTACGTTAACCCCGGAGTCAGAGTTATTTAGACTAATTTTGGACTAATTGGATCTTTGTACTAATTTGAATAAAATGGCCATCTTAGAATTTTGATCGGATGTCTTTAGGGAGGGGGCAGTTAAAAAGGAAATGGGAGGGAGACTTGTTTTAAAATGAATAGAAATTATTCCATATGAGGGTGGCTATCCCCCTCCTCGACCCCCAAATAATCACGCTAAAGTTTGAAGTTTTGCCTCCAATGCTTTACGACGAGTGCTCAAACACAAAGGTTATTGGAATGTGATAAAAATATTTTTTGCAATGCCTATTTATATGCCTATTTTTTATTTTTACAATAATTTTATCCATCTTATTGATGCACATTTCCTTCAAACAATAGAATTCCCAAATCGAGTGGTTTAAAAAGCAATAGGTAAATAACACACTTGTAATTACCCCTTGGCTACATTGATGCACTCATAAGTGGTCAGAGACAACGGTCAGAGTTCAGAACCATAAGACTTCAACTTATTCTAGGTTATTTATTAATTAAGTTTTTCCTTAGAGTCAATTTTATGTGAGTCAAAAGATCCTCCCCAGTAGTAGCCCTGAAAGTTTTAATTTAATAGCCTCAGTCGTTCTTGGGGATATTGCTAAGATGTCTAACCAGCATACACACGGTGCCTTTTGATTTAGTTTTAAAGCAATTTTCAGTTTTAAAGCATAATTGGCAAATTGCATGACTTTGGAGAGAATTAGTCTCAACATTTTTATTGGAAGTGTTTGGAAAATTATGGGCTAAAGAAGAGGGATGCTTGCCCTCCAATCAATTTTGACTTTTAAAAAGGGCCCTAGAGCTTCGAATCGAATTAGCGAATTTCCAATCGAATTAGCAGTTTTAATGGTTTCAATAATGTTACTAACTATGATAGAGCAGCACTGTCTATGATATTGCTTATATGCTCTTTTGAAAACCTGCATGCACATAGTCTTTTCGTTTAATTGAAACCTCCCCTCAATATTCTAAAAATGTTTCACCTTAATGTCCATAGTGCCATTAGTTACAATAACCATAGAAGTAGTATTAAAAGTGTACATATAGTTGCTTATGGGTAGTTCAAATTCCACCACAGCTTACACTGAAAGGCATAACTTAATAATGTAAGCCGTTCTTAAGATATTGCTTTGTCACCCTTTTGACAATATGCATGATCATAGTTCGTTTCGACTTAGTTCAATATCCGCCTAAATATTCCTTGAAAGCTTCGCCTTAATAGTCTTAACTTGTGTAGTAGCAAACTCTTGTAGTAGCAGCATTAGCAGCACTGTGCAGACAGCACCTCTTGTTTTCTTCAACATCCCCTTCAAAACAGGATAAAAGTTTCAACTTGATACCCTCAACCATTTCTGAAAAATTGCTGATAGGTCCTCGTGACAACCTCCGTGGATAATGTGCGTTTCGATTTAGATCAATACAGTTTCAATATTGCCCAAAATTTTTGCCTTAATATCCTTAGCTTCAGTAGCAGTAGTAGTAGCACCAGTAGCAATGATAGTAGCAGCAGTAGCAATACCAGTAGTAATAGTAGTTCCAGTAGTAGCAATAGTAGCAGTGATAGTAATAGCAGTAGCAATTATAGTAGCAGTAGTAGCAACAGTAGCAGTAGTATGAGAAGAAGCAGTAACATTATGATGCAAATATTGTTTTTTGGTTAGTTCAACATCCCCCACAACAAGCGTTCTAAGTTTTACTTCACACGAAAAACTGTTCCTCAAGATATTGCTGATATGCCCTTTGACAAACTTGCACACGGACGGCATGTTGTGATTCAACTCACCTCCCCCCTCCCCCCTAAGGGTTCCTTGAAAATTTACCTCTATACCCTTAGGCATAGTTGTAATAGTCAAAGTTGCAGTATTATTTCTACTGGTACTAGTAGTATTGTTATTAGTAGTAGTACTACTACTAGCATTAAAAGTAATAGCACTAGTACTAGCAGCAGCAGTAGTATTAACATATTGCCTCTTGGTTAGTAGAATATCCCCCTCATCAAGTCCTGGAAACTTCAACTTAAAAACAATTAGGCATTGCAATGACATTGTCGATATGTCTTTTTGATAACCTGTGCATTCATATACTTCTTGAAATTTTTATCTTAACGATCTTAGCCTTACAAGTAGTTGCAATAGAAGTAGTAGTTGGGGTAAACAAAATAATAGTAGTAGAACTAGTAAATGTAGCAGTGGTAGTAGTATTAGTAGTAGGGTGCAAAAATTGCCTTTTAGTCAGTTGATCTTCCCATTTAAGCATTCTTTGAAAATTCCAACTTAATGCATATAGCAATTATTAAAATACACTCTTTTGACAATCTGAATGTACATATTGTCTTTTGATTTATTTAAAATTTGCCCTCAATATTCTCTCAAATTTTACTTTCATAGACTTAGCCTTAATAGTACTAATATCACAGTAGTTGTTGCACATATCGCCTTTTGGTCAGTTCAACAACTCTCTCACGATGCCCAGGAAGTTTCTCAGTCGTTACCAAAAATATTGCTGATGTGCCCTTTTGACGCCCTTTTCATATTAATACTCTAAGCCTTACAAGTTGTTGCAATTAAAGTAGTGGTTAGAGTAGTTTAATAGCAGTGGGAGTAGTAGTAGTAGTGTTAGTAAAAGTAGCAATGGTAGTAGTGTTAGTAGTGGTATGTTCATAATACCTTTTTTTGTCAATTGATCCCTTTAAGGATTCTGTGGAAGCTCCAATTTAAATTACCAAATTCATTCTGGAGATACGCCCTTTTGACAACCAGCATGCAAATAGTGTGTTTTGATTTACTTCAAATTCTCCCACAATATTCCGTCAAATGTTCACCTTCATACGCGTAACCTTAATTATACTGGTACATTTCTCGAAAGTTCCAAATTAATATACTCAATCATTCCTGACTTAGACCCTTTTGATGACCCATAAACATATAGCGTGGTTAGACTTAACAACACTACTCTCAATATTTCCTGAAAGACTCACCTAAATGCCGTCCGTATTTGGGAAAGTAAAAGCATAACTTTAATACCTTTGTCAATAACATATACTATATATAAACAATGAACGAATTGCTACAGCCCTTGCCCTGAGGGCTCTGGGGCCAGGGTTGACATCCCTAAGGGCATAATTACTGGACCTTTCAGTAATACAGAAGAAATAGATGTCTCAAATTTTTGATTGGGTGTTTGTTTTGGGAAATGATGGGCGTGAGGGGGAGGGGCTGACTGCCCTCAAATCATTGATGGCTCTTAAAAAAGGCACTATAACTTCCAATTTCGAATCAAATAACCCCCAGCTGAAGTTTATACAACCACCCATTCCATAAAAAAACTTTATATGCCCCTAGGACATAATCCACAACCCTTGCCCTAGAGCTCTCGGGGGTTGTGTCAACCCTGGAGGTATTGTTCTATGTTCTTTGGTGTATTTGAACAGAATGGCTATGTCACAATTTCAACTAGATGTGTTTTCAATCAGATGCATTTTATTTCCAATAAAATGAGTCTTTTATAAAGTTCATACGACCTCCCCTTTTATAAAACCTTATATGCCCTGAGGCACAAGTTCCACCCCTTGTCCCTTAGGTTCTGGGCGTTTGTTTCAACCCTGAAGGCCGTGTTATATGATCTGTACACTATTTTAAACAAAATGGCTACCTTAAAATTTCTATCGGATGCATTTGGTAGAAATAGGACGCGAAGGGAAAGACATTGCTGCCCTTTGATCATTTTTGACTCCTAAATAGGGTAATAATAGGACTTCTGATTTCCGACTGAATGAGCCCTATCCGAAGTTTTCAAGACCATCCCTTCCATAAAAACCTTATTTGTTAATAATGGGCAACTAGTATAGCTTATAGCCCTTGTCCTCAGGGCCGTGGAGGGCGTAATCCCCAAATACATAATTATTAGACCTTTCACATATACTGAATCGAACGGCTATCTCAAAATTTTGATTGGATGCGTTTGGGGGAATGATGGGCGTGGGGGAACTGGTTGCCCTCTTATCACTTTCGACTATTAAAAAGGGCACCAGAAGCTTCAATTTTCAATAAAATGACCCCCTTTAGATGTTTCTAAGACTACTCCTGCCATACGAAGTGCCCTGGTCTAAAAGAAAAAAACACTTAGGCAGCGCTATTGCGCTGCCTATGATTTTGCAGGGCTTTGATTTAAGACTAAAAAGGAATATTTAAGGATAAGATAACCTTAAGAATGAGGCTCAATGAATGTAGCCTGGCAGATAGTCTACATGAAAAGGGGAAATGTGTGTCAAAGGTTATGCAGGGTAGAAGTTATCATCAGCACTCATACAAATGCTTTTCCATAATTATTTTATTTCATCATTTGATAATAAATAACTTGGAGCAAGTAAAATAGTCCGAAGAAAAAGTAACTCTGTCCCCCAAGTCTCCAGTGCGATGGTTTTATATTTTATTTTATAGCCTCGGACGAATCAACGTCTATATTTACTCAAGCAAATGACTTTAAACTAATACGGAAACCAAAATTGAAATCATATGTGCCTCAAACACAAACTGATGGGGCGGATGTGACACAGAAATTGGAGCCAGTCCATTAAATTCTATGTCGGGTTCAGATATCAGGTGGCATTCTCCTAACGAGCTACAGAACTAAAAATCCAAAGCGACAGTCGATTAGCGATGGCACGTGGCCTTCTTAGCAGATATGACGCGTTTGGGACGTATTTGGCGCTTGATTCCTGCCCATGTTAGAACTGTTCCTTTTCAATCTGGCGGATTAAAACAACAATATAATGAGCGGAGGTAAAATTTAAAAGTGGATCAAAATAGCAAGACTTTATAACGAAATACATTTGACTTACAAGAATTAAGAGGGATGAAAATACTTTATTGACAAGTGCATCTTAGAAAGGAAGTGAGTCACATAAGCAGCTAGGCTTGCCCTTTTATTATCCCTTTTTACAAAATGGAAACGTTTTTTGGCAGCTATTTTTGAGATTTTCTCTTCCAAAACAAGGTTATTTCAGGGTTTCTGGGTACAAATGCTTTCCTTTATGAATAAATTTTAAAAACATGGTAAAAAAAAGGTTCTCAAAGAAAAGTAAAGAACCATATTATAACTTAATATGAACAGAAATAAAATCATACAATATTTTAAGCTTCCAGCGAACAGAAATTACTATTGATGATTAGGTGAAACCCAAAAGGAGCATAT
The DNA here is from genome assembly GCA_027921565.1 of Artemia sinica. Classification (NCBI taxonomy): domain Eukaryota; kingdom Metazoa; phylum Arthropoda; class Branchiopoda; order Anostraca; family Artemiidae; genus Artemia; species Artemia sinica. The sequence continues at coordinate 26,907,506 of CM051274.1, read as the reverse complement.
ACTTAAATATAATCTTGTCAAACATTATTTTTTATGTGTGCAAAAGATAAGAAAAACACGCTGCTCGAAATCAAAAGAGTTTTCAGCCAAGCACAAGTGACACTCTGGCATTAAGGGGCCAGCAGTTCTACTCCTGTATGTGGTAGTTTCTGTTCGTTTTAAGTTTCATTAGATTACCCATGTTCAATTTCTGTCCGTTTTAGGATACAAGGAAAAACAATAATCATGTTACGATTATTTCAAGATAAACGTGTCAGTAATTTTTTGGACCAAATACTTTTAAGGAGATAAAGATGTTCCGCCATTCTTATCGCTTTCTCAAAACATGATATTTAAGTTCCCCTTGCCTTTGACGGTCCCGTTTGGAGGGAAGACTAATATTTGCTTCTTTTTATCCTTATGCATAGGTGTCACTCATAGTCATAGAATTTTCTGATACTAGTTTTGAGTCGATCTGGAAAAGTTCTTTAGTTCTTTTTGGGCCCCATTTTGTGGGGCAGGCTGTGCAGCAGCATTTTGTTTTTACTTTAGATTCATCTTGGCCCAAGAATTTATTAAATTGATTAGGGACAAAAAGTTTTTTGTCCATTTCTGGACTACCTTACCCTCCCTCTCAAAATTTTTTTGTTTGGTACTTTTATCCTAGAAAACTATTTCTGGAGGTTTCGAGCCAATTCCACACCAAAAGTGAAACAACTTCCCATTATAAAACCAATGTGTAAACAGTTGGCAATTTGTATTGCTTATGACCTTTGCCTAAGGGGCTGTGAGGTCATGCTATCCTCGGAGGCATATTTATCGGACGTTTTGACTGTTTTGAACAAATTGACTGTCTCAAAATTATGATCGGATTTCTTACGGATTTATGGGGGACTGGATAGCAAAAAAGGGCATGGGAAGGATGCTGGTCGCCGTATATTCACTTTCAACAATTAAAAAGGCTATTAGGAATAAACTTTGTTCCTAATTTTTACTTTTAAGTTCTAAAAATTAAGAAAAAAGTTCATATATTACACAAAATTCTCCCACCTGTGACCGAAAAATAGTTTAATTCAATTTAGCCTTAAAAGAGAAAATTAGAAAGAGAGTAACCTATCACTATCGCGGTATTCGGATTTGAGGATTTCCGCTCTATGAGTGAGTTTCGATATACTTCCCCTGAAACATTGGATAGTGATTTTTACACTTTATTTTTTTTTTTTGCTTATTGAAATAGAGGAATTTTTAGAAATTCTAAGACTGAAGATGCTGATTTATTGAACTTTTTAGGGTAGGTTTGTAAAGCGAATTTAAAGTTTAAAAGTTGAAACACTGACGATAATTTGTTTTTAAAAGATTATGGTTAGCTTTAACACTCCAGATGTAACGGCAAATGTGGTTTTGCTATTGGAGAAGTTATTCGAGTCTGCTATTCAGAAGCTCGAGTCATGATTGACTAATATCGATTGACTGAGGTAGTCTTCCCCGTTGCAGAGGAAGTAATGCCACACGGTGGAGCGTTCGTTCTTGAATAGCAATGTAGTTCACATAAAATAAATGGTCAATACATTTATTTTAATGCTTGATTTAACTAAGTGGATTCACCAGATTTTTCAGAAAATTATGTTAAGTGATGGATAATTGCACACCAGCTATTATGAAGGAGTTTGTTGTAGTTCATTGTGTAGGTGGAAGAGCGGTGTTCAGAGATGCCTAAGAGAACATATTTTAATGTCCAAATCGTCTTACTGCCCATGAGCCTTTAGCTAAATCAAGAAAGGGTTATGTGGAGTCAGGAATTGATCTCTCGTTTCCCTTCATTTAAACTACACCTGAATAAGGGTGCTATGGGATAATCCCTCCCTTCCTATTGCAGAAAAACGTTTCTGAATTGCTATAGATGCTACGGGATGATGCTTCCTGTCTAATTGTAGAAACACGTTTCTGACGTGTATTTAAAGCTTCATTTAGCTTAGCTAGTTAGCTTCATATTTCATAAAATTATATACAGTGATGTGTAAGTGCGCATAAACTATAAGGAGGGCAGTTGGTCATTTTGTAGGCGGAGGGATGGTGGCAGATCTCTCAAAGAGTTATTTCAATCCCCACATATCCTAACTCTTATTAAGTCTTCAGAGAAGTATAGAATGAGCCTTGGGGAAGAGGAGGGGGGGGGGGTGGAAATTGATATCTAATCTCTCTTGGTTCTAGGAAAAATTTCTGGTTTACGCCTTTATTATTGGTGACGGGAGGAGGGGTAATAGTGCCTTTCGTATTGCAACAGTTTTTTTCTATGTAGCATAAGATACTATACGACCACAAGCTTACCGGAAGAGAAGTGAAAAACGCCAGGCTGAATAAAAAAGCCACAAGTAAAAAAGCCACGAGCCTCGACAGGAAATTTCTTGGGGGTGTTGTAGGGCAAGTAAAACCAGCTGAAAGCTTTGCTTTCAGTGATTTTAAATGGTAATACGTTGTCTTTATTATTTATATACAATGCTTCAATGTATTCAAACATTTGTCTACAACGTATTTAAACATAAGAGAACCCTGCTGTAAAAGTCGCGATGGTATCAGCCGCGTAGATGATCCAAAGTCAGACAGAACCTTTTAAATTAACAATAATACCCCTTTGCATCCAACCGAAATTCTGTAGTAAAATCATAGGCAGCGCAATCACGCTGCCTAAGTAAAGAACGATGTTGGCACAATGTATTACTTATTTTTTTGTTTTTTGTTTTTTTATGTACCAGGGCACTTCGTATCGAAGGAGTTGTCGTGGAAACTTCGAACAGGGCTCATTCGATTAGAAATTGGAATGGCTAGTGCCTTTTTTAACAGTCGAAAGTGATCGGAAGGCAACTAGCCCCCCCCCCCCACACCCATCATTCCCCAAAACACATCGAATCAAAATTTTGAGACAGCCATTTTGTTCAGCGTAGTTGATTTCCAGACAGAAAACATGTTTTTGAGGAGGACACTCCCCAAAAACCCTCAGGGAAAGGGTTTTAAGTTATGCCCCGGGGGCATATAAGAAAGGTATTGGCACAATGTATTATTTTTTTTTTCCTTTACTGCAGGGCACTTCGTAGCGAAGAAGTTGTCGTAGAAACTTCGAAAAGGGTTCATTCAACTGGAAATTGGAGTGGCTTGTGCCCTTTTTAATAGTCGAAAGTGATTGGAAGGCAACTAACACCCTTTCCACGCCCACCATTTCCCGAAACACATCCAATCAAAATTTTGAGATAGCCATTTTGTCTAGCGTAGTTTATTTCCAGATAGAAATTATGTTTTTGAGGAGGACACTCCCCCAAAACCCTCAGGGAAAGGGTTTTAAGTTATGCCCCGGGGGCATATAAGAACGGTGTTGGCACAATGTATTATTTATTATTTTTTTTTCCTTTACTGCAGGGCACTTCATATCGAAGAAGTTGTCGTAGAAACTTCGAAAAGGGTTCATTCAACTGGAAATTGGAGTGGCTTGTGCCCTTTTTAATAGTCGAAAGTGATTGGAAGGCAACTAACACCCTTTCTACGCCCATCATTTCCCGAAACAAAACCAATCAAAATTTTGAGATAGCCATTTTGTCCAGCGTAGTTGATTTCCAGATAGAAATTATGTTTTTGAGGAGGACACTCCCCCACAGCCCTTAGGGCACGGGTTGTAAGTTATGCCCTGGGGGCATATAAGGTTTTTATAGAAGGTGTTGTCGTAGAAACTTCAAAAAAAGCTCATTCGATTAAAAATTCAAAGGGCTAATGCCCTTTTTAATAGTCGAAAGTGATTGGAGGGCAACTAACCCTTTTCTCACGCCCATCTTTTCCCCAAACACATCCAATCAAAATTTTGAGATAGCCATTTTATTCAACGTAGTTTTAATTTCTGGAAATAGGGTCTTTGAGGATGACAACCCCCATAGCCCTCAGGGCAAGGGTTGTAAGTTATGCCAAAGTTTTTATAAAACGCGTTGACGTAGAAACTTCAAACAGGGCTCATTCGATTGGAAATTGAAATGGCTAGAGCCCTTTTAATAGTCGAAAGTGATTGGAAGGTAACTAACACCCCTTCGATTCCCACCATTTCCCCAAACACATCCAATCAAAATTTTGAGATAGCTATTTTGTTCCACACTGTTTAAAGTTCAGGAAATTATACTTTTGAGCAGGATATTCCCCCCACAGTCTTCAGGGCGATGGTTATAAGTTATGCCCTGGAGGCATATTAGGTTTTTATTGAAATATTTGTCGTAGAAACTTGAAAAAGGGTTCCTTCGATTGGAAATTCAAAGGGCTAGTGCCCTTTTTAATAGTCGAAAGTGATTTGAGGGCAACTATCCCCCCTCTCACTCCCACCTTTTCCCCAAACACATCCAATAGAAATTTTTAGATACCTATTTTATTCAACGTAGTTGAAAGTTTTGGAAATTATGTCTTTAAGGATGACAATCCCTCCCCCTCACAGCCCTCAGGGCAAGAGTTGTAGGTTATGCCCTGGGGGCATATAAGGTTTTTATGGAAAGCGGTGTCATAGAAACTTCAAAAGGCTCATTCAATTGGAAATTAAAAGGACTAATGCTTTTTTAATAGTTGAAATTGATTGGATATAGACTAACACCCCTCTCACGCCCACCATTTTCTCAAACACATCCAATCAAAATTTTGGGATATTCATATTGTTCAACGTAGTTGAAAGTTCTGGAAATTAGGTCTTATAGGATGATAATCCCCTCAGAGCCCTCAGTGCAAGGGTTTTAAGTTATGCCCTAGGGCCATATAAGGTTTATATAGAAAGTTGTTGCAGAAATCAGTGCAATTGTGCTGCCTAAGTAAAGAACGATGTTGGCACAATGTCTTATTATTTTTTTTTCTTTTTCTTTTCCCATACAAGGACACTTCGTATCGAAGGAGTTGTCGTAGAAACTTCGAAAAGGGCTCATTCGATTGTAAATTGGAGTGGCTAGTGCCCTTTTTAATAGTTGAAAGTGAATGGAGGGAGACTAGCTCCCCCCCCCACGCCCATCATTCCCCCAAAACACATCCAATCAAAATTTTGAGATAGCCATTTTGTTCAGCGTTGCTGATTTCCAGATAGAAAATATGTTTTTGAGGAGGACACTCCCCCACAACCCTCAGGGCAAGGGTTGTAATTTATGCCCTGGAGGCATATAAGATTTTTATGGAAGGCGTTGTAGTAGAAACTTCAAAAAAGGTTCATTCGATTGGAAATTCAAAGGACTAGTGCCCTTTTTAGCCAAAAATGATTAGGAATAGTGCCTTGTATAGTCGAAAATGATTGGAGGGCAACTAACCCTCCAATCAATTTTCTTAGTGATGGTATTAGTTCTTTGGTTGGTGTATCTGGGTACAGGATAGTTACTAGAAACAGGTCTACCCGTTCGAAAGGTGGACTTACCGTGTTTATTGACCAGAATCTCCCTATCCGTAAAATTACGGATTTTAATGACTTGTATCAAGAGATGGAGTTTGAATTTTTAATGGTTGAGATCAAGCCTTGTAAGAAGAAGCTACTCCTATGCTTATTTTATTGACCACCGGGATAAAGTGCGTCAAATTTTATTGGTAATTTGAATGATCTAACACAACGGATGAATTTTAAGGAGTGGTTTTTATGGGTGATTTTAATATAGATTTGGGACTGGTGAATTCGGAGTCTCAAGAATTAAGATCTCTACCTGTAGATTTACTAAGTACTTGCTTTTCTGCCGGATTGGTTCCAACAACGAGAATGCCAACACATATTGGTGAACAGTCGGCATCAGTTATTGACAATATTTTTACGAATTTCAATTTACATTCTAGTTATGTCGTATTAACTGATGAATCGGATCACTCTATGTTACTTGGTGAATTTTTGATAAATTGACTGAAATCTAAGCCGAATATAAAAGTAAGAAGGACTATTGAGGATAAATCATTACAAAATTTGAGGGCTAAATTGGCTTGTAGCGACTGGACTTCAGTTTATAAAGAAGCCAACCCAGATGAAATGGCTACCCTATTTATTGAGAAATTCTCTTCTGCCCTTGACTCTGCCTGCCCTTTTTCAAAAAAGCGCTCCAGGTATGCAACCCCGAAAAAGCCTTGGATCACCCAAGGCTTACTAACCAGTATTGAACACAAAAATATGCTATTCAGGCAATATATTGATAATCCTGAGGTACTTTGTACAGAATTCAATAATTATAAAAACACTCTGACAACCCTGCTCAGGAAAGCTAAACAGGCTTACTACCATAAGCAGTTTCAAGAAGTCGAAGGATCGCCAAAGAAGAAATGGACACAGATAAATGAATGCCTGAATATACAAAAAACTAATACGTTTCCTGAGACCATAACCAGGCCTGATGGAACATCTTTAACATCCCAACAAGAAGTAGACAATACGTTAAATGAATTTTTTGCATGCATTGGAGAGCAACCGTAGAGGAAGCTTATGGCCTTTCAACTGTCGTCACGGATAATTACAAAAAATACCTACCTTCGCCATCTTGCCCTCTATGTTTCTGTCTCCAGTCTCTGAGGACGAACTGCAGAAGATTGTTCAAGCCATGAAAAACGATCACTCCGAAGGTCCAGATGGGTCGTTAAATTACCTCATAAACAAGACCATCGATTGCTATGTCGGCGTTATCGCACACATCGTCAATTCTTCATTTAAAGATGGCATCTTTCCTACTGTCTTCAAGTCGGCGAAGGTTATACCCCTCCACAAAGGTAGCGACCCCAAGCTGCCTTCAAACTACTGCCCTATCTCTATTCTCTCTGCTTTTTCGAAAATTACGGAGCGTTGCATCTACAACAGACTGATGAATTATCTGACTAAGTCTAACTTCTTCAACAAGCATCAGTTTGGATTTAGGCCTGGGCACTCAACCGAACATTCTACATTGGTTTTGCTACAGTTTTTGAATGATGCAATGGACTGTGCTGTGATACCAGCTACAATATTTGTGGATGTAAAAAAAGCGTTGACACGATTTGTCATCTGATTCTTCTGGATAAGCTTGACAACTGCGGAATAAAAGGTAATGCTCTCTTTCTCATCCAGTCTTACCTCAGTGGTCGGAATCGATTTGTGGATGGAGGTGCAGTAAGATCGGTAAAAACGCCATGTTCTGAAAAGGTAGGAGTACCACAAGGTTCAATTCTTGGGCCACTACTATTTTTAATATACGCCAATGACCTTCTGGACACTATCACCGATGATGGACTTGCTCTACTATTCGCAGACGACACATTCTGTCACAGGTACAGATGAATCATCCGTCAGAGAAAACCTCTGTTTTGGTCTAAAGAAGCTATTGCAGTGGTTTGCTGACAACCTCATGTTGTTGTTCTCTTCGAAGACCCATTTTATTATCTTCTCTCGAATTTCACATGCCGTACCGTCTATTTCTCAAATATCTGTCCGTTTTAACGGAGAACTAGTTACCATTGCCAGGAAGGAGTCTTGTAAGTATCTAGGGCTAACAGTTGATGAAAATTTATCTTGGAAACTTCATCTTGATAGGCTAAAGATACAGCTAGGAAGAAATATGGGTTTACTGCGGTATCTAAAATTCCACCTCCCTTTCCCTGCTCTTAAGTCAGTTTATTATTCTATAATCCATTCTTATTTTAATTATTGTCCGATTGCTTATTTAAATACTTTCAAATCTCTAATTAAGCCCCTTCAACGTCTTCAAAATAATGCCCTTCGTACGTTAAAAGCACTCCTTCCTTCCCCATCTTCCCTCCCCGATAAATCCCCTACAAAGAGCCTTTATACATTTTTAAGAATATTGCCAGTTGATCTAGTCCTTCCTGTACATTGTGTCCTTTTCAGACTAAAACAAATAAAAGAATTATTACCATTGGCTTTAAATTCTAGCAACTTCTCTTTAGTTTCTTTTGTCCAGAATAATTATTGTTCTAGAAGAAGTTCAGCCAAATTACCTTGCCCTAGAATTCGAACTGAAAGATCCAGATTTTCTCCTAAAAATTCAATAATAAAGTTCTGGAATATTTATGAAAGTAATATAGATTCGCGTTTTTCTATTCCAGTTTCTAAAGCTAAATTCAAACTATATCTAATAAGTAATTATAGATAATTAATTATTTATTTTAAGTCATTTAAGTCATGTTTTTAAGTCATGTGTGTGCTATTGTTGAAAATTTTTTAATTATGTGGTATTATATTGATTTGAGGTGTGGGCTTTGGGTTTAGTGTGGTGTCTCATTTTTCTTCCGAGTATATCTATTATATTATTATTTCTTTTCATCATTTGTTATTGTTATTATTATTTTTTTTTAGGGTGCCTGTTTTCGAGTATAACTCACTGTGTAGGCACCCTCTGTAAATATTTTCTTTTCCATTGGTTCATATTGTACAAGTGTTATTTTGTCTTGTAGTGATTTAATGAGAAATTAAAAGAACTTGAACTTGAACTCAAGCCACCCTTTTCCCCAAACACATCCAATCAAAATTTTGAGATACTTATTTTATTCCACGCAGTATGAAGTTCAGGCAATTAAAAATTTGAACAGGACACTCCCCCCACAGTCTTCAGGGCAAGGGTTATAAATTATGCCCTGGGGGTACATAAGGTTTTTACTGAAATATTTGCCGTAGAAACTTGAAAAAGGGCTCATTCGATTGGAAATTCCAAGGGCTAGTACCCTTTTTAATAGTCAAGTGATTTGAGGGCAAATAGCCCCCCTCTCACGCCCACCTTTTCCCCAAATACATCCATTCAAAATTTTTAGATACCCATTTTATTCAACGTAGTTGAAATTTTTGAAAAGTAGGTCTTTAATGATGACAACCCCTCCCCCACAGCCCTCAGGACAAGAGTTTTAAGTTATGCCCTGGGGGCATATAAGGTTTTAATAGAAAGCGTTGTCCTAGAAACTTCAAAAGGGTTAATTCAAATGAAAATTGAAAGGGCTAGTGCCTTTTTTAATAGTTGAAAGTGATTCGAGAGCCACTAACGCCCCTCTCACGCCCATTATTTTCCCAAACACATCCAATCAAAATTTTGAGATATCTATTTTATTCAACGTAGTTGAAAGTTCTGGAAATTAGGTCTTTTATGATGATAACTCCCTCAGAACCCTCAGTGCAAGGGTTGTAAGTTATGCCCTGGGGGCATATAAATTTTATATAGAAAGTTGTTGCAGAAATTTCAAAAAGGGCTCATTTGATTAGAAATTGAAATTTCCCTTTTTAATAGTCGAAAGTGAGTGGAGAGTAATTAACCCCCCTCTCATGCCCACCATTTCCCCAAAAACATTCAATCAAATTTTAGAGATAGCCATTTTGTTCAACGTAATTGAAAGTTCCGGAAATTATGTATTTAAGGATGACAAACCCCCCAGAGCCCCCAGGATCAAGGTTGTAAGTTATGTCCTGGGGGCATATAAGGTAAGGTTTTTTATAGATAGAGTTGTCGTAAAACTTCAAAAGGGGCTCATTCAATTGGAAATTGAGAGGGCTAGTGCCCTTTTTAATAGTTGAAAGTGATTGGAGGGTAACTAACCCCCTCTCATGCAAACCATTCCTCCAAGCACATCCAATCAAAATTTTCAAAATAGCCATTTTGTTCAACGTAGTAAAAAGTTATGGAAATTAAGTCTTTGAGAATGACAGCCCCCCCAGCCCTCAGGGCAAGGGTTTTAAGCTATGGCCTGGGGGAATATAAGGTTTTTATTGAAAGTGTTGTCGTAAAAACTGCAAAAGGGCTCAGTTGATTGGAAATTGAAAGGGCTAGTGCCATTTTTAATAGTTGAAAGTGATTGGAGAGCGACTCAAAACGGGCAGAAATTAACATCATATTTTCGACCATGCTGAACAGAATGGCAATCTCAAAATTTTGATCGGGTGACTTTGGGAAACAAATGAGCCTGGGAGGGGGCCTAGTTGCCCTCCATTTTTTTGGTCACTTAAAAAGGACACTGGGACTTTTAATTTCAGTTTCAATGAGCCCTCCCACGATATTCTAGGACCACTGGGTCGATACGATCACCCCTGGGAAAAAAAAAAACAAATAAACACGCATGCGTGATCTTTCTTCTGGCAAAAAATGTAAAATTCCACATTTTTGTAGATAGGAGCTTGAAACCTCTACAGCAGGGTTCTCTGATACGCTGAATATCATGGTGTGATTTTCATCAAGGTTCTAAAATTTTTAGGGGGTCTTTCCTCCTTTTTTTGAAAATCAGCCAAATTTTCTCAGGCGAGTAACTTTTGATGGGTAGGATTAAACTTGATGAAACTTATCTATTTGAAATCAGCATTAAAATCTGATTCTTTGTATGTATCTATTGGTATCAAAATCCCGTTTTCTAGAGCTTCGGTTACCATTGAGCCGGGCCACTCCTTACTTACAGTTCGTTACCACGAACTGTTTGATTGCTCGAAATGAAGAACATATCAACCGTAATATTAACTCTGGATATCCAGTTATTTCTCTCTATAAAACGGAGGATTTTAAGTTGTGATACAAATTCTAAAGCGAGTTTGTAGTCCTAACACTAATAAGATTCCTTCACTTCGAACTTGTCTACAAAATAATCATGAAATGTTCTCTTCAGATCCAAAACGACAGTCAATCATTGAACTGAGCTTATTGTGCAGAAGTGATGCAAAATTAAACAAATTTAACATATAAAACAACAATCTAAAAGAATCATCCATAGCTTTCAAATGAGCCATTAAACGTCACTCTAAAAAGTACTGATAGCCCACTAGCCCCAGCTTTTCCACTTGAGACATTGCAACAAAAGTGTCGTTTTTAGTGCCATTTTGAACCTGCTGGTGGTTGAATTTATAGGACTGACGTATATATGAGCAATACTTTTTATTTGAGCTACTAAAAAGCTGTCTAGATACCTGTAATACCAATGCGCCCAATAACAATATGCCAATACTGCCCAATAACAATATGCCAATACGTCCGATGCCGATACACTGTGCAGCACTTTCCCCAGGGGCTATGGAGGGTCATATCATCAACAAAACCAAATATATTAGACTTTTGAACTATGTTGAACAAAATGGCCATCTCAAAATTGTAAATTGGATGACTTTGGGCGGAGGGGTCTTTAGGGAGGGGGCTAGCTGCCCTCCAATCTTTTTGGTCACTTAAAAAGGGCACTAACAAATTTAATTGCCGTTCGAATGAGCTATTACACATATCTCTATGACGTTCTGGTAACCCCCAAGCCTTGCTAGAAAAAAAAAAAAAAAAAAAAAAAAAAAGAAAAAAAAAAAAAAACAGGAGACAGATCAGTGCTACCCATGCAAAAACGTCATTTTCCTTGTTATCAAAGGAGGGGCGGGGGGGGCTGTAATTTCTCTTCACTTGGTTTTCAACCGTGCTGATTCAAATGGTAGACTTTTCATTTTGATCAGATGCCATTTTCGAGGGTTTCAGACTTTTTTTCGAAATCATTATATAATTCTTTTCGCAATAAACTCTTACGAACCGAAATAATAGTTATCATTCCTAAATCATTTTTTTTTTTGACTAGGTGTTTTTCTCTTTTTTTTGACTAGGTGTTTTTTTAAACACGTTTTTTAACTTTTTGTTGCTATGGGCTGTGGTTCGCTCTTTACTAGGTTGTAGCTACCGCTGCAACCATGAACATTCAAAAGTTGGTCAAAAATAATATTTTCAAAATCCGTAACAAAGAAAGGTTATATATTACTTAAACTAAGTACACGAACAATTCACACAGTTCAGATGATCTTTCTTATGCTATTACCAACCGACTATAGCTATCAGTCCTCTGAGTGCAAATTATTATCATCATTTTCTTATCCCTCTTGTTTACTTGTTTCTTTCACCAGCAATCCCATGTGGAGTTCTCATCAACACCACCTCTCATGTAAGTTCAAACCCATGTAAGTTCATGTAAGTTCATTACATCTGTTAAACTCCATCAAATATAGACACACTAAATTATTTTTTAACAAAGGAGTGAAGTCCATACAATTATAAATTCCAGCAAGGACAAAAGGACAAAATTTTCTATCTGAGGGGATCAGTGTTTGGCTGTGCCTTGTTTGTGAGAAAATGCCGAGCACCAGAATAAAAGAAATAACATATTTATTTACAAAAACCATGGGGTTAAACCCTTATTGAATAGCCAACTAAATTTAAACTATATTTTTTTTTTGTATAATTATGCATTCTAGACATTTTCTCACTCTGGGAATCATATATTTACGTTTGTCATAGTTGAGGCAGGATGTGTAACATACACAAGAAAAAACAAGCTTTCAAGCCAAATCTCTCCCTCAAATCTAGCAGTTGAAGCAAATTATTCTTTCTGTGTTTTTATGGGACTGAAATTTTATCTTTGCTTTGAAAATCTTTTCTTTCTTCTTGTTAATGGATAACCTGCCACAAAACAAATTGACGATTGACTTGGGCATTTGATAATGGCTGGATATAATTATAGGAGATTAACTTTTAAATTATCATCAACTTATCATGAATGTCGTCTGCTGAAGCTATAAATAAGCATACTATAAATCTCACCTAATCTTTTAGTTACCATGTTTTTTTCTTTCCTTGAATATTTGAGCGACCTTTCTAGTTAGGGTATCTGGAAAGCATGTATTAATTTCAGTTATTGTCCAATCTTCGAAGAAAAGATGAAACAAAAAAAGTGCCAAACCAGGACTGATAATTTTTTGTGTGAGTTACTGTATATGTACAAAAGGAAAATGAAAACTTTCGGGCTCAAATATAAGGGAGTTTTCTTTAACCTTCATAGGACTATAAGAGTAATAATTGCCAATAACATTAGTAATTTCAAATAATCCTTGATCAAGCTAATTGTGTTGTAGCAACAACACTTTGGTTTTATCCTGTTTATTTTCTGTTGTTTTGAAATCCGCTGATTTCGGTTTATTGCAATAAAGTGGTGAGTCCCTAACCTCTGTAGTTTTTAAAAAAAAGTATAAATTTCATACTAAATTAACGAATATGGCAAAAATCTTTGGAAATTCTTGAGCTAGGGTCTTACAGCGTATTAAGCTACAGGGAGTTTTACCGTCAAAACGGAGAAAACTATCTGAAGTTATGCCATGGGGCCCTTTCTTCTTCGAGCCATATTTCTATCTTCGGGTGGAAAGGTCCATTCTTACAGGTAAGGCTGAAGCTACACTAAAATCTAAAAGAGCTTAAGATGAATCATGGATCCCTGGCCCCATTATAAGGAATATTTTCTTATAAAAATGAATAGAAAATTTAGACATCGAAAGAACAAACATTTTCTACAGGTCCAAAAGTGCCGCTATACACTGTTACTAGTCGTTTCAGGCAGAGAAATAAAATTCTAATTTAGCGCGAAAACATATGAAGTTCAAGCGTAACTTTGTCCTCTCGCACTGACAACTTTTTAGCAGAAAGGAAGCACCTTGTCAAACAGTTCGTGGTAACGAACTGTAAGTAAGGAGCGACCCGGCTCAATGGTAACCGAAACTGTAGAAAACGGAATTTTGATACCAGTAGATACATCAAAAGAATCAGATTTTAATGCTGATTTCAAATATATAAGTTTTATCAAGTTTAGTCCTACCTATCAAAAGTTACGCGCCTGAGAAAATTTGGCTGATTTTCGAAAAAAGGGGAAAAGGCCCCCTAAAAGTTATAGAAGCCTAATGAAAATCACACCATCATATTCAGCGTATCAGAGAACCCTACTGCGGAGGTTTCAAGCTCTTATCTACAAAAATGTGGAATTTTGCATTTTTTGTCAGAAGAAAGATCACGGATGCGTGTTTATTTGTTTGTTTGTTTGTTTTTTTTCCCTCTAGGGTGATCGTACCGACCCAGTGGTCCTAGAATATCGTGGGAGGGCTCATTCGAACCGAAATTAAAAGTTCTAGTGCCCTTTTTAAGTGACCAAAAAAATGGAGGGCAACTAGGCCCCCTCCCACGCTCATCTTTTTCCCAAAGTCACCCGATAAAAATTTTGAGATAGCCATTTTGTTCAGCATGGTCGAAAATATGATAAATATGTCTTTTAGGATGACTTAATCCCCCAAAGTCCCCGGGGGGAGGGCTGAAAGTTATGAACTTTACCCAATGTTAGCATATAGTATTGGTTATTGGGAAGTATACAGACGTTTCAGAGGGGATTTTTTCTGGTAGTGGGGGGTGGGAGTGGGTCGGGGGTTATGTGGGAGGATCTTACCATGAAGGAAGTTTTCATGGGAGAAGGGAAATTGCTATGAAGGGGGCGCCGGATTTCCCAGCATTATTTAAAAAAAGATCAGAAATTATACATAAAAAAAACAAGTTTTTTAGCTGAAAGTAAGGAGCAACATCAAAACTTAAAACGACAGAAAACATTACGTATATTATTGGGTTCATCCCCTAGTCAATACCTCGCTCTTTAAGCCAAAGATTATTTAGTACTTTCATAAGAGCTATTTATTCTAATTAACGGCATTTGTGATTAAGGGGTCATTTTTAAAGAATTGGAACAAAATTCGAACTTTCAAACAGTTCGTGGTAACAAACTGTAAGTAAGGAGCGACCCGGCTCAATGGTAACCGAAACTCTAAAAAACTTAATTTGATACCAATAGATACATCAAAAGAATCAGATTTTAACTCTGATTTCCAATATATAAGTTTCATCAAGTTTAATCTTACCCATCAAAAGTTACGCGCCTGAGAAAATTTGGCTGATTTTCGAAAAAAGGGGAAAAGACCCCCTAAATATTTTAGAACCTTAATGAAAATCACACCATCATATTCAGCGTACCAGAGAACCCTACTGTAGAGGTTTCAAGCTCCTATCTACAAAAATGTGGAATTTTCCATTTTTAGCCAGAAGAAAGATCACGGATGCGTGTTTATTTGTTTTTTTTTGTTTTTTTGTTTTTTCTTTTTCCCAGGGGTGATCGTATCGACCCAGTGCTCCTAGAATATCGTGAAAGGGCTCATTGGAACGGAAATTAAAAGTTCTAGTGCCCTTTTTAAGTGACCAAAACAAATGGAGGGCAACTAGGCCCCCTCCCACGCTCATTTTTTTCCCAAAGTCACCCGATCAAAATTTTGAGATAGCCATTTTGTTTAGCATGGTCAAAAATATTATAACTATATCTTTTAGGATGACTTAATCCCTCAAAGCCCCCAGGGGGAGGGTTCTGAAAGTTATGAACTTTACCCAATGTTAACATATAGTATTGGTTATTGGGAAGTATGGAGACGTTTTCAGGGGGATTTTTTTCTGGTAGGGGGGTGGGGGTGGGTCGGGGGTTATATGGGAGGATCTTTTCATGAAGGAAGTTTTCATGGGGGAAGGGACATTGCTATGAAGGGGGCACTGGATTTCCCATCATTATTTAAAAAAAACAGAAATTAAATATAAAAAAACAAGTTTTTCAACTGAAAGTAAGGAGCAACATCAAAACTTAAAACGAACAAAAAAATATCAGCTATATGATTGGGTTCACCTTCTAGTCAATGCCTCGCTCTTTAAGCCAAAGATTTTTTAGTACTTTCATAAGAGCTATTTATTCTAATTAACGGCCTTTGTGATTAAGGGGTCATTTTTAAAGAATTGAAACAAAATTCAAACTTTAGCTTAAAGAGCAAGGTATTGACTAGGGGGCAAACCCCCTAATATACGTATTAAAAATATATGAATATAGAAGTTCGTTACGTAAGTTATTTCGTAAGTTACGTATATTTATTACTAATAAAAACGTTCGTAAATAAAATTCAACAAGTTTCGAGAAAGCCATTTAACCAAATAAAAGTAAAATTAATATGCAAATTTCGTTTTAATTATTCATGCACGGTGAGCCAAAATCAAAACCTGCATTAATTCAAAAACGTTCACAAATGAAATAAAAAAAAACAAGTTTTTTTTAATTGAAAGTAAGGAACGACATTAAAACTTAAAACGAACAGAAATTATTCCGTATATGAAAGGGGCTGTCCCCTCCTCAACGCCTCGCTCTTTACGCTAAAGTTTGACTTTCTCACAACTCAATTTTTTTTTAAACAATACAATTTTGTTTTAATTGCAAATGTTTTTAATTATCTTTAACAAAAATAACACCATCAGATTCAGCTTATCAAAGAACATTATTAAAGAAGCTTCAAACTCCTATCTGCAAAAATGTGGAATTTTGCATTTTTAATTAACTTTAACGAAAATTACACCATCACATTCAGCTTATCAGAGAACCCTATTAAAGAAGTTTCACGCTCCTATCTGCAAAAAGGTGGAAATTTGCATTTTTTGCTCGAAGAAAAGATCACAATGCGTGTTTTTTTCAGGGGTGATCGCTTCGACCCAGTGGTCATAGAATATTGTGAGAGGGCTCATTCAAACGGAACTTAAAAGTTCTAGCGCCCTTTTTAAGTGACCAAAAAACTGGAGGGCAGCTAGACCCACTTCCACGCTCATTTTTTTTTTTACCAAAGTCACTTGATTGAAATTTTGAGATAGCCATTTGGTTCAGCCTACTCGAAAAATGTAAAAACTATGTCTCTAAGGATGACTTAACCCCCACAGTCCCAAGTGGAAGGGCTGCAAGTTTCGACCTTTGGCCATTGTTTACATATAGTATAGGTTATTGCGAAGTATACAGATATTTTCCGGGAGGATTTTTTCTGGTAGGGGTGGGGGGCTGGGGGAGGAGTTTACGTGGGAGGATCTTTCCATAGAGGAATTTTTCATGGGGAAAGGAATTTTTCATGAAGGGAGTGCCAGATTTCCCAGCATTATTTAAAAAACGATCAGAAATTAAATAAAAAAAACAAGTTTTTTAAACTGAAAGTAAGGAGCGACATTAAAACTTAAAACGAACAGAAATTATTCTGTATATGAAAGAGGCTGTCCCCTCTTCAGCGCCTCGCTCTTTACTCTAAGGTTTGACTTTCTCACGACTCTATTCTTTTTTTAAACAATGAAAAACTTTAGCGTAAAGAGCGAGGCACTGAGGAGGGGACAGCCCCTTTCATATACAGTGTTTTTTTTTTATTTAGTATACATCAGAAATACGCAATGATTTTCAATATGTCTGGTTAAAACATAAAGTGACCCTTTGGATCTTCCAGCACCATGGGCGTAGGCAGCATATTGTCTAGGGGGGGGGGGCAGATATTATCTAGGGGGGGGGGGGGCAGTCGATAGTGTGATGGAGTTTTATCAACTGCTTTTTCCAAACCATCTGCTTTTTCAGCCATATCTAATGTAAATTTGAAGGTCTAGGGGGGGGCAGCTGCCCCCCTCTCTACACCCATGTCCAGCACCCTTACCTCTTGCACCATAAACTACTAGCAAAAGTGTAGACATGTAAAATATTGTTTAAACCAAAATCATACAAATCAGTATGATCAAAAGCACAAAGTGGGTCTGCGGTCCCTCCCACACACTTTCTAAGCATCATCCCTTCTCAAAATTGACTTGTTTTTTTTTTGTTTTTTTTTTTGCAGAGTTAGGCATGCTCCGGTTGCTTGAAGCAGAACTACGCAGGGATTTTCAATCAATGCCATTAGAGGGAAATTTTGATCCCATAGCTGCTCTAACATCCCTATCCTCCAATCACCAACTTTTTAGCAAATTTTTAAAATTAATCATCTTATTTTAACCTTGCATAGTATCACATGTTATCACTAGGTTGCAGCGGTAGCAACCTAGTAAAGAGCGAACATCAGCCCGTAGTAACCAAAAGTTAAAAAACGCGTTTAGAAAAAACTGCCTGGTGAAATAAAATTCCCATCTGGCACAGATTCAGGAATTGTAACTTTTATTTCCGTTCGTATAAAAATAAAAGTTTATTGCGAAGAGAAATGCGAAGAGAAAGAAAGATCATCTGAGCTGTGTGAGTTGTTCGTGTACTTAGTTTAAGTAATATATAACCTTTTTTTTGTTACGGATTTTGAAAATATTATTTTTGACCAACTTTTGAATGTTCATGGTTGCAGCGGTAGCTGCAACTTAGTAAAGAGTGAACCACAGCCCATAGCGACCAAAAGTTAAAAAACTTGCTTAGAAAAAAAATCACCTGGTCAAAAAAAAATTACCATCTGACACTGATTCAGGAATGATAACTATTATTTCGGTTCGTTAAAGTTTATTGCGAAAAGAGTTTTATAATGATTTCGAAAAAAAAGTCTGAAACCCTCGAAAATGGCATCTGATCAAAATGAAAAGTCTACCATTTGAATCAGCACGGTTAAAACCAAGTTAAGAGAAATTACAGCCCCCTCCTTTGATAACAAGGAAAATGATGTTTTTGCATGGGTAGGACTGATCTGTCTCCTGTTTTTTTTTTTTTTTTTTTTTTTTTTTTTTTTTTCTAGCAAGGCTTGGGGGTTACCAGAACGTCACAGAGACATGTGTAATAGCTCATTCGAACGGCAATTAAATTTTTTAGTGCTCTTTTTAAGTGACCAAAAAGATTGGAGGGCAGCTAGCCCCCTCCCTAAAGACCCCTCCGCCCAAAGTCATCCAATTTACAATTTTGAGATGGCCATTTTGTTCAACATAGTTCAAAAGTCTAATATATTTGGTTTTGGTGATGATATGACCCTCCATAGCCCCTGGGGAAAGTGCTGCACAGTGTATCGGCATCGGACGTATTGGCATACTGTTATTGGACAGTATTGGCATATTGTTGTTGGGCGCATTGGTACCGCAGGTATCTAGACAGCTTTTTAGTAGCCCAAATAAAAAGTATTGCTCATATATACATCATT
Organism: Artemia sinica; assembly: GCA_027921565.1. Classification (NCBI taxonomy): domain Eukaryota; kingdom Metazoa; phylum Arthropoda; class Branchiopoda; order Anostraca; family Artemiidae; genus Artemia; species Artemia sinica. The sequence goes on along the minus strand of CM051274.1, from coordinate 26,888,791 downwards.
CCTATAAATTCAACCATCAGCAAGTTCAAAATGGCACTAAAAACGGCACTTCGAAATTATTACTTAAATAACTATACCATAGTTAAATAACTATGGTTCATAACCCTATTATGTTTTACCAAATGTAAGTACGGTGGTTGAGTTGCACGAGGGTTCAGTAGCACGAGGGTTCGGTTGCACGGGGGTTCAGTTGCACGGGGTTGAGTTGCACGGGGATTCGGTTGCACGGGGTTCAGCTACAGGGGGTTCAGTTACATGGGGGTTCAGTTACACGTGGGTTTAGTTAAATGGGTTGAGTTGCACGAGGGTTCAGTTAAAGGGGGTTCAGTTGCATGAGGGTTCGGTAGCACGAGGGTTCAGTTGCACGGGGGGTTCAGTTGCACGGTGGTTCAGTTATACGGGGGTTCATTTGCACGGTGTTTTGGTTATACGGGGGTTCAGTTACACGGTGGTTCAGTTACACGGTGGTTCAGTTACAGGGGTTCAGTTGCTTGGGGTTCAGTTACACGAGGGGTTCAGTTACACGCACACCAGGTACTTTGTATGCTGTTTCTCAAGGGGTGGGGATAGCAGGCTACCAGAACATCATAGATAGATTTTCGCTAGTTCATATAAAAAATGTTGCTCATATCTACGTTCTTCTGATAAATTCCACCATCTGCAAGTTTCAAATGGCACTAAAAACAGCACTTTTGGTCCCATGTCTCAAATGGAAAAGCTGGGGCTAGTGGGCTGCCAGAACTTTTAAGAGTGATGCTTAATGGCTCATTTGAAAACTTTTGCTCATATCTAAGTGCTTTTTATCAGTTCTACCATTCGTAAGTGAGCACTGACAATAACACTTTTGGTGCCACTTCTTAAGTGGAAAATTTTGGAAGTATAAAACGGTATCATTGTAATAATTATGGTTCAAAACCCTTAACTGGAGGTTTGCAAGAACACCTCCCACATGTTCCTCCACCAGGCCCCCTTAATAAGCTACGTAATTAAAGTCCTACAAACACTAATATGTTAAATTACATTATTAGAGGTGTGGATCTGTTAGCAAAGCACTGAACTTCAAATTAGATTATCATGCGTTCGATTCCAGCTTGGATTTTTTTCAATCATGGTTTGTCCCTTCGTTTGATTACTTTTCAGATAATCCAATATTTTCGCAAATTGTATGAACTCATTTTTTAAAGCATATCCCGGGAAGGCTAATTTTATACCTATTACTCATATCTACGTGCTTTTTATAAATGATATCATTCGCAAGTGCCATATAGCACTAAAAATGGCACTTTTGGTTCCACTTCTCATAATTTTTTGCTCCTGCCTTAGCTTTGAAAAGCACCTTTTTTTGGTCATTTCATTGGAAAAGGTACGTTTTTCATTTGAAAAAAAATGGGAGAAACAACCTAAAGTGCACTTTGTGGGAATGTGCTATCAAGTCAAATTTATAAAAAGCGATTAGGTATAAATATAAGCTTTTAAATGAGCCCTTAAACAGCTTTCTTTTGTTACAATAGCCTTCTAGTTCCTGCTAGTCAGTAGGCGATTTATAAAGCCCTGTCTTCATCATGGCTTTTTCCGGCGAAGTCGGCCGAGCAAAAGCAGCTTTTTGTTCATCGAAAAACAAACTTTCCTGAGAAACATGTATTATTTTGTGAAATATGGATAATGAACTTTATATCATAGACAGAAAGTTTTTCGTAGCTGTCAGGGTTGTCTAGAGTATTTTCTAAAGGTATCTTATCTTCCCTAGATCGGTAAATTAGACATTATATTAAATACAAGTTTTCAACTGAAACTAAGGAATGACATTAAAGCTTAAAACGAATATACATTACTCCGTATAAATAAAAAAGATCATGGCAGTGTTGTTTCTACATTAAATTTCTAATCAAAAAAGGAAAAAAGATTAATTTAAAAAAAAAAACTTTTTCCGAGGGAAGTAAAGAGCAGTAGAAAGGCCTCATGAGGTCCCGGGGGCACCATATATGGGCATAGAGTCCCTAGGGAGAACACCTGTGCTGTCAGTCCGACGGGGGGGCACCATATATGGGCATGGAATCCCCAGGGAGAACACGTTTCCGAGAAATTGATTGCGTAACCTAGCCTAACCTCATGAGCTCGTGACGGGGCACCATATATGGGCATAGAGTCCCTAGGGAAATGGATTTCTGAGAACTTGATTGCGTAATCGATTGGGAATTTTATTGATCCGATAACGGGAAACAAATCACGTGTCTCCTTCTAAGCCAATCAGAGGGCTGGTAACATATTAGCGGGAGAGTCCCCTTTAAATTCATAATGTTCAACTGTGCTGTCAATTTTAAAGTTCATGTTCCAAGTGTTTTTTGTTGTTTTCAAGTGCTGTTGTACAAAAAGTGTGTGTTTGCTAATGTACATAAAGTGATGCTGGACAAAAAGTGTTTTTTAAAGACAATAAGTGTTGTTGTTGCTCTTGCTGTTCATGTTCAAAAGTGTTTTTTTTATGTTGTACATAAAGTACAACATTTTCATGTTGCTGTTGTTCATGTTGAACAAATAGAGTTTTCATGTTGAATAAATGACCATGAAATATTGTTTTTGTCAGGTTCTTGTTGAACAAGTGTTATTCTTATGTTGTTGTTGTTGTTCATGTTGAACAAATAGAGTTTTCATGTCGAATAAATGACCATGAAAATATGTTTTTGTTGTTGCTCTTGTACTAGATAGATCTACGGGAAAATTATTACTACTTATTCACTGGACTCGTATGATTTACAGTTAGTTGTAGTCCGACTGTTGTCAACAACAGCAGCATGTATCAATTTAAAACACCCTTCAGATCGTTTCTGTGTGGTCCTTCAATGTCGGGGAAAACAAGACTTTTAGCTAAAATAATTCAAAATTGTCAGAAAATGTTTTTGGAAAAACCAAAGAAAATTTATTATTGCTATAGTATTTGGCAGGAGTCCTACGATCAAATAAAAGCTATTGCCACAACCATACCAATACAATTCATACGGGGACTTGATGTTTTCAATAGTATTGAACCAAACTCGTGGCTAATTATTGATGATTTGGCTGAATCCATTGAACAGTTCTCACAGGAAATTCTACAACTGTTCACCGTTCGCTCCCACCATGAACAGATTTCCATAACCCTAGTTCTACACAATCTGTTTCATCAGAGCAAATGTATGCCAACCCTTGCATTGAATTGCACCATCTATATTATCTATCGAGTTGTTCGTGATTCTAGCTCGCTAATAACTCTCAATAAACAGATATACCCCGGTGCCCCTAAATTTCAGTTGTCAGCGTACACTCAGGCGACTAATAAGCCCTACGGTTACATTTTGCTGGATCTTAATCAGAGCACGCCCGAGGATCTACGTGTTGTCACCGATATTTTCGACATAGAAATTACAGTATATCTTCCGGTGAGCAGTAGAAAAGGCTATTAGTTGGCGTTATGACACTGAAGAAACTACACGAACAACGGCATTTATTTTCCGTTTTAAGCACTTCAAAACCTCCACTCAGGAAGGCCATACTCAAACATGGTGTTGACAATGATTTCATTAATCTAATATCTGAACTTTGTTTAAATTTAATCGAGGGCAATGTTCAACTGCCAGAAGGTGTTAGACAACAGACAAAGCAACATCGTTCCACTGTACGCGCCTTGGGTTGTAAAAACAAGGGAAAACTTTTTAAAAGAAAACGTCTCCTTCAAGCGGGCGGTAGCTTTTTTACACTTTTACTACCAGTAATTGCAGGACTTGTAAACAGTTTTCTCTAGAGAATGGCAAAACCCTATAAATTGACACCATTTGAACTTGTCCTCTCGACTGTCCAACATTTTGAAGACAATCTAAGCAAATTCATTAAGGATGAGAATATTGCCGATGACAAAAAACTGCTTTAACTTCAAGATGCATTGCAATGTGTGGACAAACATAAACCTTACCGTGAGAGACCCGCCGCTGTCGCCGTCACCGATCCCTCTAAACAGGAAACATCTCCTCAAGATTCTGCAGCAGTGCAATTAAAGGAGAAGGAATTGAATTCAATTGTATTGAAAATTGGAAACCTATTGCCAGTGACCTATCGAGAACAGAGTAAAAGAGTATTATCATATCTCATGTTAGAAACTGATGAACATCAAGTTCAAGTCGACAGCACAGGGAAACGAGTTATAATTCAGGGAAAAAGTTATAATCTAGTTGATTTAATTTGTGATATGGTGACGAATCGTAAAGGACTTTTATCATTTGACAATAATCTATACACCTTTCTAAGTGTATCAAACTTTCCCAAAAGTCTTATTGGCAATAAGCAAATTCTAAAGAAACTAAGAGAATATAGTCCTCGAACAACACCAACAGCATTTAAAAAAGAAGAAGATTCAATATTTGAAAATACTAGCAGCAGCAGCAGCAGCAATGATTTTATAACACCTGTGGCTGCTAGTCAAAAGCGAAGACGAATTGTAACACCCTCCAGTGTGCAAAAGGGGAGTGGACATTACACTACGTGTTTGCGTTCAAAATGGATGAAGTTCTGAAAGGTGTCTATGAAAATATTGGTGAAGCGGGAAGTTTAAGTTCTCCCAAAACGCTTTCTAAAGTTGTCTCTGACAGCACATTAAAAAAAGCAAATGAGTATCTAGAGAATGAACCAAGTTATACACTGCACCGGAATCACAGGCTTCGTGGCAAACAATATCGACAAACTAAAGCCTTTTTCCCTCTGCATATAATACAAACGGATCTTTTAACTTTAGACGCAATTCAACGGCGTCACAATGCACCCTACAAATATATTCTGGTGGCAATCAGTGTCTTTAGTCGCTATGCCTATGCCATTCCATTACGGTCAAAGAGAGGTGTTGAAGTTGCTCGGGCCATTGAAAGTATTCTTGAACAGGATTGCTATAGAAAAATTCAATCGGATCGTGGTAGTGAATTTGTTAATCCCCATGTGCAAAAGGTTCTATTGAAATATAATACAACACTTTATCATAGTCACAGTCCGATTAAGGCTGCATTGGCTGAACGATTAATAAGAACGATTCGTCTATTAATTTCAAGATATTGTACACTGAAAAATACATCTGCTTTTATTCATGATTTAGATAAAATCATGCGGATATACAACCATCGACCTCATCGATCTCTGTCCAACTCAAGCCCTCGGGAAGTTCATTACAGTGAAAATACATTTGATGCTTTTCTAAAGCAATACTCCAATGGTGAAAAAGAAAAAAAAATGTGAAGAAGAAATTCAATGTTGGTGATACTGTTCGAATTAATAGAACCACCAATATTTTTGAAAAGGGGAATTATTTATGGAGCACCGAACTTTTTAAAGTGTCCAAAATCCTGGACACCGAACCCACGACATATCGACTGCGAGACACCAAAGATGATGAGATTCTCGGCGGTTTTTATGAATACGAACTGCAAAAAGTTAGAAACACTAGTGAAATTTATCAAATTGAAAAGATATTAAATAGTCGTACTCGTAGGGGCAAGAGACAGTTGCTTGTTCGCTGGCTAGGATACAACTCAGATTTTGATTCTTGGGTCAGTGCTGAAAATATTAACAATGCCCAATGATTTCTATGTGACTTTCATGTCCAATGTTTCTGATCCTCTCTACAATGACTTGAATAGAACAAGTAATTTTTGGACGAAACTCTCCCCCACCATCAAATTCGAGGGCACGTATGAAGTGGCTCTTGTCTACTGTATTCTCAAAAATACCTATGACATCCTGAGAAAAGATCGTAAATATGATATAAAAATTAGACCCTATGATTGGCCGCCACCACCCTCAGGTGATCAAGAACAAATTCAAAAAATCAATTGGATGGATTATCCATATATTGAATTACCCTACGAGGAACTCACCTGTATGAATAATTTATGTCGTTCTATTAATAAAAGAATTTCCGCTCGTAAAAAAGGAGCTTTTCATTTCAACTATTCAAAGGAGGAGGGCAAGATCTACATTAGTTCACCTATTGCCAATGAAAAGGTTATTCTCAATGATAACCTAAAGGATGTTCTTGGCTTTAAGCTCAATATAATCAACGGTAAAAGTGCCGAAAACACTAATTTCATTTTTGCTGACTACCCACCTGCCTTCTCCACGGACACTTGTATATTTCTCTACGCCTCATTTGTGGAAACATCTCGGGTTGGTAATTCAAATGTTCCCCTCCTACGAGTTCTTGAACGAAAAACCAATCAAGAACATATTCACCACTACAATATAAAGCATCTTCAGTATATTCCCGTAAACACTTCCTATTTGGAACTCTGTCAGTTAACACTAAGACCTGAATTAGGTGATCCCATAGCAATTTCAAAAGGTTTGGCGGTGATTACATGCCATTTTCGGCCTATCGTTCAACAACAACAACAAGATGTCTAATAGAAAAGTGGTATTCATTTGTCCTGATATTGACTGCTATGTTAATACTCTTGGCCCAAGACAACAGGCCAATGGAATGGACTATTACAAAGGTCGCTCGTCAATGTCTGGCTATGGTCTTGGCAGTTGGTTTGCTAAGCTCTTTCGCTCTTCACTACCACTGGCTAGAAAATATCTTGTACCGGCTGCGACAGATTTTGCATCCTCTACACTATACGATTGGGGCTCTGGCAAGGATTTTAAAAAAAGTGCTTCGGAAAATCTCAGGTCCAGTGCGCGAACCCTTGGCGAGAGATTAAAACAAAATGGAAAAGGTTTAAAAAGGTCGAGAAACAATGCATCACTCATCAGTCTCCACTCAGGACGGAAACGAAAGACATCACCCCTGTCAAAGAAAAGAAGGAAAAAGCCGACACGTAGTGTAAACAGAAGAAGAAGCCACCCTCTGATTGGCTTAGAAGGAGACACGTGATTTGTTTCCCGTTATCGGATCAATAAAATTCCCAATCGATTACGCAATCAAGTTCTCAGAAATCCATTTCCCCTAGGGAGACTATGCCCATATATGGTGCCCCGTCACGAGCTCATGAGGTTAGGCTAGGTTACGCAATCAATTTCTCGGAAATCCATTTCCCCTAGGGATTCCATGCCCATATATGGTGCCCCGTCGGACTGACAGCACAGGTGTTCTCCCTAGGGACTCTGTGCCCATATATGGTGTGCTCGTGGGAGTCGGATCCCCTCTCTAATAAGAGCGAAGTTGAAACTTAAAACGGACAAAAACTGTTACTTCACAGCCTATCAAATATATATGAATAAAACTAGTATAGATAAACAAACTAATTATGTTTCCCTATGTTCTTAGGATTATAGAAAACTAGCGCTAGTTTTCTATAATCCTAGAAACCAAGGCCGTATCCAGGGGGGGGGGGGGTTACCCGGTTTGAACCCCCCCCCCCCCGAAATTTTTGACCGACTCGAAAATAAGTCGAAAATTAGTAAAACCTGGGTAAAAATCAGTAAAATTAGTCGAAAACTGAGAAAAATTAGTAAACCCCCCCCCCCCCCAAAAAAAAAGTTAAAAATTAGTAAAACCCCCCCCTGAACAAAAATCCTGGATACGGCCCTGCTAGAAACATAGGGAAACATAATTAGCTTGTATATCTGTATTAGTTTTATTGACATATATTAGATAGGCTGTGTAGTAATAATTTTTGTCCGTGTTTCAACTTCGCTCTTTACTTTCCTCGGGAAAACTTCGTTTTTTTAAATTAATTATCTACTATAATGGGACTTTACACATTAAAATGTTTGCGTGTTCATCTACCACTTTTCATAAGTTTCACAATATCAACACTAGCATGGATTTTTATGTTTTGGAAAAGTTATCGACTTCGGCGATAACAGGTTGGCAGTGAAAGGGATTAGGAACTTGTGCTAGGCACATATTACTGGTTTCCGATGTGCATGTGAGATTTTTTTTTCTGGAATAATATTGTTTTTGCCATCAAGTAAATCGGGAAAAAAATATGGGTGTTATGTTTTAGGACAAAGCAGCACAATCTTGACTTATGTACATTGTGCATTTTTAAAAGTAACAACACTAATTAGTTGCTATGAAACAGAGAGTGAAGTTGATCACACGCAGCGCAATAGCGTTACCTAAGTAAAGAGCGAAGAAGCCACAACATATCATTTTTTTTTTTACCAAGGAAGAGTCGCGTGGAAATAGTCGTCGTAAAAAGTATACAATAGGCTCATTCGATTGGAAATTGAAAGTTTTAGTGTCCTTTTTAAGGATCAAAAATAATTGGAGGGTAGCTAGCCCCCTTTATTCGCACCTTTCTCCCCAAAGACATTTGATCAAAATTTTGAAATAGCTTTCTTGTTCAACATAGTTGAAAGGTCGAATAACTATGTCTCTGGGGATGACAATCTCCCCAGAGCCCTTGGAGCAAGGACTGCAAGTTTTAAAATTCAATCATGGTTTAGAGATCGTATTTTTTATCGGGTAAGGGGGCCATGTTTGACTTTTTGCGTCCAAAAAGCCAAGGGCATTCAGGTAAAGTTTTCGGGGAATATCAAGGAGAGTGTTGAACTAAATAAAAACGACACTATGTGCATGCAGGTTGTCAAAAGGGTGTATCTGAGAAATTGCTTAGAGTATCAAGTCTGAAATTTCAAGGAAAGGTGAGGGGGAGAATCAATTAACCAAAGGCCAACATGTGCATGCTACCATTGCTACTACCACTACAATTGTTCTTGGCACCTCCACTATTACTACTGCTACTACAATAACTGTTTATATTGCGACTACTACTAAGGCCGAGGTAGAAATTTGCTTAAGGTAATAATTTCCAGAAATTTTGAGGGAAAATTGAACTAAATCAAAACACACTATTTACATAACGGCTGTCAAAAGAGCACATCAGCAATATCTTAGGAACTACTTAGTGCATCTAGTTGAAACTTTCAGAGCATAATAAGGGGGATGTTCACTACTACTGCCACTAATGCTACTACTACTGCACCTCCTCCTAAAAAGAATTATGATTCCCACTACTACTAAAGATAAGGGTATGAACGTCAAAATTTCAGGGAATATTGAGGGGAAGTTTGAACTAAATATAAACTTAATCAGTGCCTAGATGTTGTCAAAAGAGTGTATCTCAGAATGGTTTAGGGTGTTAAGCTGGAATTTTCATAGAATAATGGGGGGGGGGTGACCAATTGACGAAAAATCAATATGTGCACGCTACTACTACTACTACTACCACTACCACTGCTACAACTAGTGCTACTACTACTACTTCTATTGTGACCAGTACTTTGTCGAAGGGCATTAAGGTGAAATCTATAGAAAATGTTCAGGGGGACGTTGGGCTAAATCGAAAAACACCATGTAGCCTATATGGCAGGTTATCAAAAGGATACATCAGCAATATCTCGGAAACTGGTTAAAGTTTTAAGTTGAAAATGTCAGATCATAAGGAGGGATGTTGAACTAGACAAAAAAGGCACAATGTGAATACTGTTACTGCTACTACTGCCAAAAATACCCTTGCTATCGCTAATACTCCTCCCAGTGAAAGCTTCCAGTGAAAGCTTATATTGCTTAAAAACTAAATAAAAAGACACTATTTGCACACAGGTTATCAATACGAAGTGTCAGGAATATCTCAGGAAACAACTGAGGATATTAAGATGAAACTCCCAGGGATACTACATTAATATGCCTGCTCTTGGAATTGAATTAAATCAAAAGGGTTTACGTGTATCCTGGTTTTCAAAATAGCATAGATACAATGTATTAGGAATAGAATATGTTAAGATTTAATTTTCATGGAAAGTTGAGGTAAAAACCAAATAAAAATATATTATATGCATCCAGATTTTCAAAAGCACGTATACTGTTAAAAATTGCTGAAAATGCTGTACAACATATAAATAGTGAGTCAAAATCTGGATTTAATATAGAAAAACTGAAAAGATTTTAAATTTTCTTTTCTTAACCAATTAAAAAAGATTATGCCAATTAAAGCTTAAAGAAATTAATTTTAAAACATTTTTTGCTACAAAAGTTTTCAAAAAAAAGTAAAGAGCCACACTAAACTAAAGATGAAAAGAAATACAGTCAAATAACATTTAGGCTTAAAACTAGAATCAACGAATAAATGAAACCCAAAACGAACAGAAATTACAATAAATACCCAAGTCAAATTCAAAACAAGCACAAAGTACGAGGAGTAGAGCTGACGCCACCCTGTGCCTTCTAAGGACCAGAACAGAATATGAACTTTAGAGAAAACAAAATGTATTTAAAATGTTTTTAGTATTTAATAAATCTAACATTGCTGACTTTCAGGAGTTAATATCAATATACATATATATATATATATATATATATATATATATATATATATATATATATATATATATATATATATATATATATATATATATATATATATATATATATATATATATATATATATATATATATATATATATATATATATATATATATATATATATATATATATATATCAAACAGTTCGTGGTAATGAACTGTAAGTAAGGAGCGACCCGGCTCAATAGTAACCGAAACTCTAAAGAACAGAATTTTGATACCCATAGATACATCCATAGAATGAGATTTTTATGCTGATTTCAAATATATAAGTTTAATTAAGTTTAGTTTCACCCATCAAAAGTTACACGCCTGAGAAAATTTGCCTTATTTTCGAAAAAAGGGGAAAACACCCTCAAAAAGTCATAGAATTTTAATGTAAATAACACCATCGGATTCAGCATATCAGAAAACCCGACTGCGGAAGTTTCAAGCTCCTATCTGTAAAAATGTGGAATTTTGTATTTTTTGTCGGAAGAAAGATCACGGATAAGTGTTTTTTTTTTTTTTTTTTTTTTTTTTTTTTTTTTTTTTTTTTTTTTTCCAGGGGTGATCGTAAGTAGAGATGCCTTATTGACTCGTGTCACGCACCCCTGCTGCCACCTACAACTTTTTTACATAGTTTAATGGGGACAGTGTCAATGACCTCTTTCTCCAAGGTCTCTTTCTCCAGGTGTGTTTTTGGCCAAGTGTCTGCTATGGGAGAATGTTATGATCTAGGAAAGAGTATTTGTTGTTTTTGGCCAAGTGCCTGGGAAGAATGTTATGATCCAAGAAATAGTATTTGTTGTTGTTGCTCGAAGCAAATGTTATGATCCAGGAAAGAGTTTGTTGTTTTTGGCACGCTAGGGGAGAATGTTATGATCCAGAAATAGTATTTGTTGTTGTTGCTCGATGCAAATGTTATGATCCAGGAAAGAGTTTGTTGTTTTTGGCACGCTCTCAGCGAATGTAAAGGTCGATGTTGTTGTTGTTTTGGCCATGTGCATGGAGTCATTAGGGAGAACACGTGGTTAATTAAAACGATTGGGAATTTGGAACACCTGTGCTGTCAGTCATTAATCAAATTGTTTCCGGACAAAGTTTAATAATGTCTGACAGGTACTGTCAATCATTAATCAAATTGTTTCCAGGCGAATTTTAATAATGTCTGACAGGTGATGTCAAGATTGATTGATATATCACGAAATGGGAATTAATTTGTTGTTTCTAAGGGGAATTATTGATTCAAGAAAGGGGAATTAATTTATTGTTTCTAAGGGGAAGGTGGGGAAGAGATATATTGATTGCGTAATCGAAGGGAGAGAATTCCCGAGAAATTGATTACATAATCGGTAGAACCCTATCAGGAGCTCGTTACGGGAATCCATTTATGGGCATAGAATGACGTAATCAACTAGGACAAATGGATTTCTGAGAAATTAATTACATAATCGGTAGAACCCTATCAGAAGGTCATGACGGGAATTCATTTATGGGCATAGAATGACGTAATCGACTAAGACAATTGGATTTCTGAGAAATTGATTACATAATCGGTAGAACCCTATCAGGAGGTCCTGACGGGAATCCATTTATGGGCATAGAATGACGTAATCAACTAGGACAAATGGATTTCTGAGAAATTAATTACATAATCGGTAGAACCCTATCAGAAGGTCATGACGGGAATTCATTTATGGGCATAGAATGACGTAATCGACTAAGACAAGCAAGTTACTTTCTTAATGTCCATCCTAAACCCATTTTCAACTTGAAGTACTTATCTTTATCACCCTCAACTGTACATTACGGCTTTTTGGTTACCTCAACACCAAGAAATACTTTTCAAAGACCATTTCAGAGCAAGTTACTTTCTGAATGTCCCTCTTAAACCCATTTTCCAACTTGAAGTACTTATCTTTTTCATCCACAACTATACTTTACAGCTTTTTGGATACCTCAACACCAAGAAATACCTTTCAAAGACTTTTTCAAAGCAAGTTACTTTCTCAATGTCCCTCCTAAGCCCATTTTGCAACTTGAAGTACTTATCTTTTTCACCCACAACAATACTTTACAGCTTTTTGAGTGTCCCAATACCAAGAAATACTTTTCAAAGACCATTTCAGAGCAAGTTACTTTCTTAATGTTCCTCCTAAACCCATTTTGCAACTTGAAGTACTTATCTTTTTCACCCACAACTATACTTTACAGCTTTTTGAAAGTCTCAACACCAAGAAATACTTTTCAAAGACCATTTCAGAGCAAGTTACTTTCTTAATGTCCCTCCTAAACCCATTTTCCAACTTGAATTACTTATCTTTTTCACCCACAACTATACTTTACAGCTTTTTGGATACCCCAATACCAAGAAATACTTTTCAAAAGGCATTTTAGAGCAAGTTCCTTTCTTTATGTCCCTCCTAAACCCATCTTCCAACTTGAAGTACTTATCTTTTTCACCCACACCTTAATAATAGGTAAGAGTTTTAAGTTTTACCTTAGAGTCCTAGCTTAGAGTTTTTGTTTGAGTTCTAGTTTGGTTTAGTTTTAGTTAAAAGTTTAGAGTTTTATAGCTTAGAGTCTTAGCTTAGAGTTTTTGTTAGTTCCAGTTTAGTTTAGGTTTAGTTAAGAGTTTAGAATTTTTAGCTTAGAGTCCTAGCTTAGAGTTTTTGTTAGAGTTCAAGTTTGGTTTAGTTTTAGTTAAAAGTTTAGAGTTTTTTAGTTTAGAGTCTTAGCTTAGAGTTTTTGTTAGAGTTCTAGTTTAGTTTAGTTTTAGTTAAGAGTTTAGAGTTTTTAGCTTAGAGTCTTAGCTTAGAGTTTTATTCAGAGTTTTAGTTTAGTTTAGTTTTAGTTAAGAGTTTAGAGTCTTAGCTTAGAGTTTTTGTTAGAGTTCTAGTTTAGTTTAGTTTTAGTTAAGAGTTTGGAGTTTTACCTTAGAGTCTTAGCTTAGAGTTTTAGTTAGAGTTCTAGTTTAGTTTAATTTTAGCTAAGAGTTTGACGTTTTATCTTTGAGTTTTTGTTAGGGTTCTAGTTTATTTTAGTTTTAGTTAACAGTTTAGAGTTTTAGCTTAGAGTCTTAGCTTGGAGTTTTTGTTAGAGTTGAAGTTTAGTAATAATTAAGAGTTTAGAGCTTTAGCTTAGAGTCTTAGCTTAGAGTTTTTGTTAGAGTTCTAGTTTAGTTTAGATAAAGTTAAGAGTTTGGAGTTTTACCTTAGAGACTTAGCTTAGAGTTTTAGTTTAGTTTTAGTTAAGAGTTTAGAGTTTTTTTAGCTTAGAATCTTAGCTTAGAGTTTTTGTTAGAGTTCTAGTTTAGTTTAATTTTAGTTAAGAGTTTGATTTTTCACCTTTGAGTTTCAGTTAGAGTTCTAGTTTAGTTTAATTTTAGTTAAGAGTTTGACGTTTTATCTTTGAGTTTTTGTTAGAGTTCTAGTTTATTTTAGTTTTAGTTAATAGTTTAGAGTTTTAGCTTAGAGTCTTAGCTTAGAGTTTTTGTTAGAGTTGAAGTTTAGTTTAGTAATAATTAAGAGTTTAGAGTTTTAGCTTAGAATCTTAGCTTAGAGTTTTTGTTAGAGTTCTAGTTTAGTTTAGATAAAGTTAAGAGTTTAGAGTTTTTGTTAGAGTTCTAGTTTAGTTTAGTTTTAGTTAAGAGTTTGGTGTTTTACCTTAGAGTCTTAGCTTAGAGTTTTAGTTAGAGTTCTAGTTTAGTTTAATTTTACTTAAGAGTTTGACGTTTTATCTTTGAGTTTTTGTTAGGGTTCTAGTTTATTTTAGTTTTAGTTAATAGTTTAGAGTTTTAGCTTAGAGTCTTAGCTTAGAGTTTTTGTTAGAGTTGAAGTTTAGTTTAGTAATAATTAAGAGTTTAGAGTTTTAGCTTAGAGTCTTAGCTTACAGTTTTTTGTTAGAGTCCTAGTTTAGTTTAGATAAAGTTAACAGTTTGGAGTTCTACCTTAGAGACTTAGCTTAGAGTTTTAGTTTAGTTTTAGTTAAGAGTTTAGAGTTTTTTAGCTTAGAATCTTAGCTTAGAGTTTTTGTTAGAGTTCTAGTTTAGTTTAATTTTAGTTAAGAGTTTGATTTTTCACCTTTGAGTTTCAATTAGAGTTCTAGTTTAGATTAATTTTAGTTAAGAGTTTGACGTTTTATCTTTGAGTTTTTGTTAGAGTTCTAGTTTATTTTAGTTTTAGTTAATAGTTTAGAGTTTTAGCTTAGAGTCTTAGCTTAGAGTTTTTGTTAGAGTTGAAGTTTAGTTTAGTAATAATTAAGAGTTTAGAGTTTTAGCTTAGAGTCTTAGCTTAGAGTTTTTGTTAGAGTTCTAGTTTAGTTTAGATAAAGTTAAGAGTTTAGAGTTTCGTTAGAGTTCTAGTTTGGTTTAGTTTTAGTTAAAAGTTTAGAGTTTTTCAGCTTAGAGTCCTAGCTTAGAGTTTTTGTTAGAGTTCTAGTTTGGTTTAGTTTTAGTTAAAAGTTTAAAGTTTTTTAGCTTAGAGTCTTAGCTTAGAGTTTTTTTTAGAGTTCTAGTTTAGTTTAGTTTTAGTTAAGAGTTTAGAGTTTTTAGCTTAGAGTCTTAGCTTAGAGTTTTATTCAGAGTTTTAGTTTAGTTTAGTTTTAGTTAAGAGTTTGGTGTTTTACCTTAGAGTCTTAGCTTAGAGTTTTAGTTAGAGTTCTAGTTTAGTTTAATTTTAGTTAAGAGTTTGATTTTTCACCTTTGAGTTTCAGTTAGAGTTCTAGTTTAGTTTAATTTTAGTTAAGAGTTTGACGTTTTATCTTTGAGTTTTTGTTAGAGTTCTAGTTTATTTTAGCTTTAGTTAATAGTTTAGAGTTTTAGCTTAGAGTCTTAGCTTAGAGTTTTTGTTAGAGTTGAAGTTTAGTTTAGTAATAATTAAGAGTTTAGAGTTTTAGCTTAGAATCTTAGCTTAGAGTTTTTGTTAGAGTTCTAGTTTAGTTTAGATAAAGTTAAGAGTTTAGAGTTTTTGTTAGAGTTCTAGTTTAGTTTAGTTTTAGTTAAGAGTTTGGTGTTTTACCTTAGAGTCTTAGCTTAGAGTTTTAGTTAGAGTTCTAAAATAGTTTAATTTTACTTAAGAGTTTGACGTTTTATCTTTGAGTTTTTGTTAGGGTTCTAGTTTATTTTAGTTTTAGTTAATAGTTTAGAGTTTTAGCTTAGAGTCTTAGCTTAGAGTTTTTGTTAGAGTTGAAGTTTAGTTTAGTAATAATTAAGAGTTTAGAGTTTTAGCTTAGAGTTTTTTGTTAGAGTTCTAGTTTAGTTTAGATAAAGTTAACAGTTTGGAGTTCTACCTTAGAGACTTAGCTTAGAGTTTTAGTTTAGTTTTAGTTAAGAGTTTAGAGTTTTTTAGCTTAGAATCTTAGCTTAGAGTTTTTGTTAGAGTTCTAGTTTAGTTTAATTTTAGTTAAGAGTTTGATTTTTCACCTTTGAGTTTCAATTAGAGTTCTAGTTTAGTTTAATTTTAGTTAAGAGTTTGACGTTTTATCTTTGAGTTTTTGTTAGAGTTCTAGTTTATTTTAGTTTTAGTTAATAGTTTAGAGTTTTAGCTTAGAGTCTTAGCTTAGAGTTTTTGTTAGAGTTGAAGTTTAGTTTAGTAATAATTAAGAGTTTAGAGTTTTAGCTTAGAGTCTTAGCTTAGAGTTTTTGTTAGAGTTCTAGTTTAGTTTAGATAAAGTTAAGAGCTTAGAGTTTTTGTTAGAGTTCTAGTTTGGTTTAGTTTTAGTTAAAAGTTTAGAGTTTTTCAGCTTAGAGTCTTAGCTTAGAGTTTTTGTTAGTTCCAGTTTAGTTTAGTTTTAGTTAAGAGTTTAGAGTTTTTAGCTTAGAGTCCTAGCTTAGAGTTTTTGTTAGAGTTCTAATTTGGTTTAGTTTTAGTTAAAAGTTTAAAGTTTTTTAGCTTAGAGTCTTAGCTTAGAGTTTTTGTTAGAGTTCTAGTTTAGTTTAGTTTTAGTTAAGAGTTTAGAGTTTTTAGCTTAGAGTCTTAGCTTAGAGTTTTATTCAGAGTTTTAGTTTAGTTTAGTTTTAGTTAAGAGTTTGGTGTTTTACCTTAGAGTCTTAGCTTAGAGTTTTAGTTAGAGTTCTAGTTTAGTTTAATTTTAGTTAAGAGTTTGACGTTTTATCTTTGAGTTTTTGTTAGGGTTCTAGTTTATTTTAGTTTTAGTTAATAGTTTAGAGTTTTAGCTTAGAGTCTTAGCTTAGAGTTTTTGTTAGAGTTGAAGTTTAGTTTAGTAATAATTAAGAGTTTAGAGTTTTAGCTTAGAGTCTTAGCTTAGAGTTTTTGTTAGAGTTCTAGTTTAGTTTAGATAAAGTTAAGAGTTTGGAGTTTTACCTTAGAGACTTAGCTTAGAGTTTTAGCTAGAGTTTTAGTTTAGTTTAGTTTTAGTTAAGAGTTTAGAGTTTTTAGCATAGAGTCTTAGCTTAGCTTAGAGTCTTGGCTTAGAGTTTTTGTTAAAGTTGAAGTTTAGTTTAGTAATAGTTAAGAGTTTAGAGTTTTAGCATAGAGTCTTAGCTTAGAGTTTTTGTTAGAGTTCTAGTTTAGTTTAGATATAGTTAAGAGTTTGGAGTTTTACCTTAGAGACTTAGCTTAGAGTTTTAGTTTAGTTTTAGTTAAGAGTTTAGGGTTTTTTAGCTTAGAGTCTTAGCTTAGAGTTTTTGTTAGAGTTCTAGTTTAGTTTAGTTTTAATTAAGAGTTTAGAGTTTTTAGCTTAGAGTCTTAGCTTAGAGTTTTAGTTAGAGCTCTAGTTTAGTTTAGTTTTAGTTAAGAGTTTAGAGTTTTAACATAGAGCCTTAGCTTAGAGTTTTAGTTAGAGTTGAAGTTTAGTTTAGTTACAGTTAAGAATTTAGAGTTTCAGCTTAGAATCATAGCTTAGAGTTTTACTTAAAGTTGTAGTTTAGTTAAGTTTTAAATAAGAGTTTCGAGTTTTAGCTTAGAGTCTTACCTTAGAGTTTCGTTAGAGTTCTAGTTTAGTTTAGTTTTAGTTAAGAGTTTAGAGTTTTACCTTAAAGTCTTAGTTAGAGTTTTAGTTAGAGTTCTAGTTTAGTTTAGTTATAGTTAAGAATTTAGAGTTTTAGCTTAGAGTCATAGCTTAGAGTTTTGGTTAAAGTTATAGTTTAGTAAAGTTATAGTAAAGAGTTTAGAGTTTTACCTTAGAGTCATAGCTTAGAGTTTTAGTTAGAGTTCTGATTTAGTTTAGTTTTAGTTAAGAGTTTAGAGTTTTAGCTTAGAGTCTTAGCTTATAGTTTGTGTTAGAGTTCTAGTTTAGTTTAGTTATAGTTAAGAGTCTCGAGTTTTTAGCTTAGAGTCTTAGCTTAGAGTTTCTGTTAGTGTTCTAGTTTAGTTTACTTCTAGTTAAGAGTTTAGAGTTTTAGCTTAGAGTCTTAGCTTATAGTTTGTCTTAGAGTTCTAGTTTAGTTTGTAATAGTTAGGAGTTTAGGGTTTTACCTTAGACTTAAAGTTTTAATTAGAGTTCTAGTTTAGTTTAGTTTTAGTTAAGAGTTTAGAGTTTTAGTTTAGTTTTAGTTAAGAGTTTAGAGTTTTAGCTTAGAGTCTTAGCTTAGAGTTTTTGTTAGAGTTCTAGTTTAGTTTAGTTACAGTTAAGAGTTTGGAGTTTTACCTTAGAGACTTAGCTTAGAGTTTTAGTTTAGTTTAGTTTTACTTAAGAGTTTAGAGATTTAGCTTAGAGTCTCAGCTCAGAGTTTTCGTTAGAGTTTTAGTTTAGTTTTAGTTAAGAGTTTAGTGTTTTTAGCTTAGAGTCTTAGTTTAGAGTTTTTGTTAAAGTTCTAGTTTAGTTTAGTTTTAGTTTAGAGTTTTAGGTTACACTTAGAGTTTAATTAGAGTTCTAGTTTAGTTTAGTTTTAGTTAAGAGTTTAGGGTTTTTAGCTTAGAGTCTTAGCTTAGTTTTATTTAGAGTTCTAGTTTAGTTTAGTTTTAGTTAAGAGTTTAGAGTTTTACCATAGAGTCTTAGCTTAGAGTTTTAGTTAGAGTTAAAGTTTAGTTTAGTTACAGTTAAGAATTTAGAGTTTTAGCTTAGAGTCATAGCTTAGAGTTTTACTTAAAGTTACAGTTTGGTTAAGTTTTAGTTAAGAGTTTCGAGTTTTAGCTGAGTCTTAGCTTAGAGTTTTTGTTAGAGTTCTAGTTTAGTTTAATTTTAGTTAAGAGTTTGATGTTTTACCTTTGAGTTTCAGTTAGAGTTCTAGTTTATTTTACTTTTAGTTAAGAGTTTGGTGTTTTACCATAGAGTCTTAGCTTAGAGTTTTAGTTAGAGTTCTAGTTTAGTTTAGTTTTAGTTAAGAGTTTAGAAATTTAGCTTAGAGTCATAGCCTACAGTTTTTGTTAGAGTTCTAGTTTATTTTAGTTTTAGTTAAGAGTTTACAGTTTTTAGCTTAGAGTCTTAGCTTAGAGTTTTTGTTGAAGTTCTAGTTTAGTTTAGTTTTAGTTAATAGTTTAGAGTTTTAGCTTAGAGTCTTAGCTTAGAGTTTTTGTTAGAGTTGAACTTTAGTTTAGTAATAGTTAAGATTTTAGAGTTTTAGCTTAGAGTCCTAGCTTAGAGTTTTTGTTAGAGTTCTAGTTTAGTTTAGATATAGTTAAGTGTTTGGAGTTTTACCCTCGAGACTTAGCTTAGAGTTTTAGTTTAGTTTAGTTTTAGTTAAGAGTTTAGAGTTTTTTAGCTTAGAGTTTTAGCTTAGATTTTTTGTTAGAGTTCTAGTTTAGTTTAGTTTTAGTTAAGAGTTTGGTGTTTTACCTTAGAGTCATAGCTTAGAGTTTTAGTTTAGTTTAGTTTTAGTTAAGAGTTTAGAGTTTTTTAGCTTAGAGTCTCAGCTTAGAGTCTTAGCTTAGAGTTTTTTGTTAGAGTTCTAGTTTAGTTAAGTTTTAGTTAAAAGTTTAGAGTTTTTAGTTTAGAGTCTTAGCTTAGAGTTTTTGTTGAAGCTCTAGTCTAGTTTAGTTTTAGTTAGGAGTTTTTAGTTTTAGCTTAGAGTCTTACCTTAGAGTTTTTGTTAGAGTTTTAGTTTAGTTTACTTTTAGTTAAGAGTTTAGAAATTTAGCTTAGAGTCTTAGCCTAGAGTTTTTGTTAGAGTTCTAGTTTATTTTAGTTATAGTTAAGAATTTAGAGTTTTTAGCTTAGAGTCGTAGTTTAGAGTTTTTGTTAGAGTTTTAGTTTAGTTAAGAGTTTAGAGTTTTATCATAGAGTCATAGCTTAGAGTTTTTGTTGAAGTTGAAGTTTAGTTTAGTCATAGTTAAGAATTTAGAATTTTTAGCTTAGAGTCTTAGCTTAGAGTTGTATTTAGAGTTCTAGTTTAGTATAGGTTTAGTTAAGAGTTTAGAGTTTTATCTTAGAGTCTTAGCTTAGAGTTTTCGTTGAAGTTCTAATTTAGTTTAGTTAAGAGTTTAGAGTTCTACTATAGAGTCTTAGCTTACAGTTTTACTTAGAGTTGAAGTTTAGTTTAGTTATAGTTAAGGGTTTAGAGTTTTAGCTTGGAGTCTTAGCTTAGAGTTTTAGTTAGAGTTCTAGCTTGGTTTAGTTTTAGTTAAGAGTTTAGAGTTTTACCTTAAAGTCATAGCTTAGAGTTTAGAGTTCTAGTTTAGTTTTAGTTAAGAGTTTTACCTTAAAGTCTTAGATTAGAGTTTTAGTTAGGGTTGAAGTTTCGTATAGTCTAGTTATAGTTAAGAGTTTATAGTTTTAGCTTAGTGTCTTAGCTTAGAGTTTTAGTTAGAGTTATTGTTTAGTTTAGTTTTAGTTAAGAGTTATAGCTTAGAGGTTTAGCCTAGAATCTTAGCTTAGAGATTTAGTTAGAGTTGAAGTTTAGTCTAAACTAGCATAACCATAAAATTCCACAAAATTGCATAGAAATACCATAACCATAGGTTAGATTAGGTTAGGTTAGAGGTTAGGTTTCTCCACGTTTAAGTTAGGTTAGATTAGGTTAGCTTATCATGACTCATGATAAGCTAACCTAATCTAACCTAACTTAAACGTGGAGAAACCTAACCTCTAACCTAACCTAATCTAACCTATGGTTATGGTATTTCTATGCAATTTTGTGGAATTTTACGGTTATGCTAGTTTAGACTAAACTTCAACTCTAACTAAATCTCTAAGCTAAGATTCTAGGCTAAACCTCTAAGCTATAACTCTTAACTAAAACTAAACTAAACAATAACTCTAACTAAAACTCTAAGCTCAGACTCTAAGCTAAAACTATAAACTCTTAACTATAACTAGTCTATACGAAACTTCAACCCTAACTAAAACTCTAATCTAAGACTTTAAGGTAAAACTCTTAACTAAAACTAAACTAAAACTCTAAACTCTAAGCTATAACTTTAAGGTAAAACTCTAAACTCTTAACTAAAACAAGCTAGAACTCTAACTAAAACTCTAAGCTAAGACACCAAGCTAAAACTCTAAACCCTTAACTATAACTAAACTAAACTTCAACTCTAAGTAAAACTGTAAGCTAAGACTCTATAGTAGAACTCTAAACTCTTAACTAAACTAAATTAGAACTTCAACAAAAACTCTAAGCTAAGACTCTAAGATAAAACTCTAAACTCTTAACTAAACCTATACTAAACTAGAACTCTAAATAAAACTCTAAGCTAAGAATCTAAGCTAAAAACTCTAAATTCTTAACTATGACTAAACTAAACTTCAACTTCAACAAAAACTCTAAGCTATGACTCTATGATACAACTCTAAACTCTTAACTAAACTAAACTAAAACTCTAACAAAAACTCTAAACTACGACTCTAAGCTAAAAACTCTAAATTCTTCACTATAACTAAAATAAACTAGAACTCTAACAAAAACTCTAGACTAAGACTCTAAGCTAAATTTCTAAACTCTTAACTAAAAGTAAACTAAACTAAAACTCTAACAAAAACTCTAAGCTAAGACTCTAAGCTAAAACTAAAAACTCCTAACTAAAACTAAACTAGACTAGAGCTTCTTCAAAAACTCTAAGCTAAGACTCTAGGCTAAAAACTCTAAACTTTTAACTAAAACTTAACTAAACTAGAACTCTAACAAAAAACTCTAAGCTAAGACTCTAAGCTGAGACTCTAAGCTAAAAAACTCTAAACTCTTAACTAAAACTAAACTAAACTAAAACTCTAAGCTATGACTCTAAGGTAAAACACCAAACTCTTAACTAAAACTAAACTAAACTAGAACTCTAACAAAAACTCTAAGCTAAAACTCTAAGCTAAAAAACACTAAACTCTTAACTAAAACTAAACTAAACTAAAACTCTAAGCTAAGTCTCGAGGGTAAAACTCCAAAACACTTAACTATATCTAAACTAAACTAGAACTCTAACAAAAACTCTAAGCTAGGACTCTAAGGTAAAACTCTAAAATCTTAACTATTACTAAACTAAAGTTCAACTCTAACAAAAACTCTAAGCTAAGACTCTAAGCTAAAACTCTAAACTATTAACTAAAACTAAACTAAACTAGAACTTCAACAAAAACTCTAAGCTAAGACTCTAAGCTAAAAACTCTAAACTCTTAACTAAAACTAAAATAAACTAGAAGTCTAACTAAAACTCTAAGCTAAGACTCTAAGCTAAATTTCTAAACTCTTAACTAAAACTAAACTAAACTAGAACTCTAACTAAAACTCTAAGCTAAGACTCTATGGTAAAACACCAAACTCTTAACTAAAAGTAAAATAAACTAGAACTCTAACTGAAACTCAAAGGTAAAACATCAAACTCTTAACTAAAATTAAACTAAACTAGGACTCTAACAAAAACTCTAAGCTAAGACTCTAAGGTAAAACTCTAAACTCTTAACTAAAACTAAACTAAACTAGGACTCTAACAAAAACTCTGAGCTAAGACTCAGCTAAAACTCGAAACTCTTAACTAAAACTTAACCAAACTGTAACTTTAAGTAAAACTCTAAGCTATGACTCTAAGCTAAAACTCTAAATTCTTAACTGTAACTAAACTAAACTTTAACTCTAACTAAAACTCTAAGCTAAGACTCTATGGTAAAACTCTAAACTCTTAACTAAAACTAAACTAAACTAGAACTCTAATTAAAACTCTAAGTGTAAGCTAAAACTCTAAACTAAAACTAAACTAAACTAGAACTTTAACAAAAACTCTAAACTAAGACTGTAAGCTAAAAACACTAAACTCTTAACTAAAACTAAACTAAAACTCTAACAAAAACTCTGAGCTGAGACTCTAAGCTAAAAATCTAAACTCTTAAGTAAAACTAAACTAAACTAAAACTCTAAGCTAAGTCTCTAAGGTAAAACTCCAAACTCTTAACTGTAACTAAACTAAACTAGAACTCTAACAAAAACTCTAAGCTAAGACTCTAAGCTAAAACTCTAAACTCTTAACTAAAACTAAACTAAAACTCTAAACTAAAACTCTAAACTCTTAACTAAAACTAAACTAAACTAGAACTCTAATTAAAACTCTAAGTCTAAGGTAAAACCCTAAACTCCTAACTATTACTAAACTAAACTAGAACTCTAAGACAAACTATAAGCTAAGACTCTAAGCTAAGACTCTAAGCTAAAAACTCGAGACTCTTAACTATAACTAAACTAAACTAGAACTCTAACACAAACTATAAGCTAAGACTCTAAGCTAAAACTCTAAACTCTTAACTAAAACTAAACTGAATCAGAACTCTAACTAAAACTCTAAGCTATGACTCTAAGGTAAAACTCTAAACTCTTTACTATAACTTTACTAAACTATAACTTTAACCAAAACTCTAAGCTATGACTCTAAGCTAAAACTCTAAATTCTTAACTATAACTAAACTAAACTAGAACTCTAACTAAAACTCTAACTAAGACTTTAAGGTAAAACTCTAAACTCTTAACTAAAACTAAACTAAACTAGAACTCTAACGAAACTCTAAGGTAAGACTCTAAGCTAAAACTCGAAACTCTTATTTAAAACTTAACTAAACTACAACTTTAAGTAAAACTCTAAGCTATGATTCTAAGCTAAAACTCTAAATTCTTAACTGTAACTAAACTAAACTTCAACTCTAACTAAAACTCTAAGCTAAGGCTCTATGTTAAAACTCTAAACTCTTAACTAAAACTAAACTAAACTAGAGCTCAAACTAAAACTCTAAGCTAAGACTCTAAGCTAAAAACTCTAAACTCTTAATTAAAACTAAACTAAACTAGAACTCTAACAAAAACTCTAAGCTAAGACTCTAAGCTAAAAAACTCTAAACTCTTAATTAAAACTAAACTAAAACTCTAAGCTAAGTCTCTAAGGTAAAACTCCAAACTCTTAACTATATCTAAACTAAACTAGAACTCTAACAAAAACTCTAAGCTAAGACTCTATGCTAAAACTCTAAACTCTTAACTATTACTAAACTAAACTTCAACTTTAACAAAAACTCTAAGCCAAGACTCTAAGCTAAAACTCTAAACTCTTAACTAAAACCAAACTAAACTAGAACTTCAACAAAAACAATAAGCTAAGACTCTAAGCTAAAACTCTAAACTCTTAACTAAAACTAAACTAAACTAGAACTCTAACAAAAACTCTAAGCTAAGACTCTATGCTAAAAACTCTAAACTCTTAACTAAAACTAAACTAAACTAAAACTCTAGCTATAACTCTAAGCTAAGTCTCTAAGGTAAAACTCCAAACTCTTAACTTTATCTAAACTAAACTAGAACTCTAACAAAAACTCTAAGCTAAGACTCTAAGCTAAAACTCTAAACTCTTAGTTATTACTAAACTAAACTTAAACTCTAACAAAAACTCTAAGCTAAGACTCTAAGCTAAAACTCTAAACTATTAACTAAAACTAAAATAAACTAGAACCCTAACAAAAACTCAAAGATAAAACGTCAAACTCTTAACTAAAATTAAACTAAACTAGAACTCTAACTAAAACTCTAAGCTAAGACTCTAAGGTAAAACACCAAACTCTTAACTAAAACTAAACTAAACTAGAACTCTAACAAAAACTCTAAGCTAAGACTCTAAACTCTTAACTAAAACTAAACTAAACTAAAACTCTGAATAAAACTCTAAGCTAAGACTCTAAGCTAAAAACTCTAAACTCTTAACTACAACTAAACTAAACTAGAACTCTAACAAAAACTCTAAGCTAAGACTCTAAGCTAAAAAACTCTAAACTTTTAACTAAAACTAAACCAAACTAGAACTCTAACAAAAACTCTAAGCTAGGACTCTAAGCTAAAAACTCTAAACTCTTAATTAAAACTAAACTAAACTGGAACTAACAAAAAATCTAAGCTAAGACTCTAAGCTGAAAAATTCTAAACTTTTAACTAAAACTAAACCAAACTAGAACTCTAACAAAAACTCTAAACTCTTAACTTTATCTAAACTAAACTAGAACTCTAACAAAAACTCTAAGCTAAGACTCTAAGCTAAAACTCTAAACTCTTAATTATTACTAAACTAAACTTCAACTCTAACAAAAACTCTAAGCTAAGACTCTAAGCTAAAACTCTAAACTATTAACTAAAACTAAAATAAACTAGAACTCTAACAAAAACTCAAAGATAAAACGTCAAACTCTTAACTAAAATTAAACTAAACTAGAACTCTAATTGAAACTCAAAGGTGAAAAATCAAACTCTTAACTAAAATTAAACTAAACTAGAACTCTAACAAAAACTCTAAGCTAAGATTCTAAGCTAAAAAACTCTAAACTCTTAACTAAAACTAAACTAAAACTCTAAGCTAAGTCTCTAAGGTAGAACTCCAAACTGTTAACTTTATCTAAACTAAACTAGAACTCTAACAAAAAACTCTAAGCTAAGACTCTAAGCTAAAACTCTAAACTCTTAATTATTACTAAACTAAACTTCAACTCTAGCAAAAACTCTAAGCTAAGACTCTAAGCTAAAACTCTAAACTATTAACTAAAACTAAAATAAACTAGAACCCTAACAAAAACTCAAAGATAAAACGTCAAACTCTTAAGTAAAATTAAACTAAACTAGAACTCTAACTAAAACTCTAAGCTAAGACTCTAAGGTAAAACACCAAACTCTTAACTAAAACTAAACTAAACTAGAACTCTAACAAAAACTCTAAACTCTTAACTTTATCTAAACTAAACTAGAACTCTAACAAAAACTCTAAGCTAAGACTCTAAGCTAAAACTCTAAACTATTAACTAAAACTAAAATAAACTAGAACTCTAACAAAAACTCAAAGATAAAACGTCAAACTCTTAACTAAAATTAAACTAAACTAGAACTCTAATTGAAACTCAAAGGTGAAAAATCAAACTCTTAACTAAAATTAAACTAAACTAGAACTCTAACAAAAACTATAAGCTAAGATTCTAAGCTAAAAAACTCTAAACTCTTAACTAAAACTAAACTAAAACTCTAAGCTAAGTCTCTAAGGTAGAACTACAAACTGTTAACTTTATCTAAACTAAACTAGAACTCTAACAAAAAACTCTAAGCTAAGACTCTAAGCTAAAACTCTAAACTCTTAATTATTACTAAACTAAACTTCAACTCTAACAAA
The DNA here is from genome assembly GCA_027921565.1 of Artemia sinica. NCBI lineage: Eukaryota > Metazoa > Arthropoda > Branchiopoda > Anostraca > Artemiidae > Artemia > Artemia sinica. The sequence goes on along the minus strand of CM051274.1, from coordinate 26,862,979 downwards.
AACTCTAAGCTAAGACTCTAAGCTAAAACTCTAAACTATTAACTAAAACTAAAATAAACTAGAACCCTAACAAAAACTCAAAGATAAAACGTCAAACTCTTAAGTAAAATTAAACTAAACTAGAACTCTAACTAAAACTCTAAGCTAAGACTCTAAGGTAAAACACCAAACTCTTAACTAAAACTAAACTAAACTAGAACTCTAACAAAAACTCTAAACTCTTAACTTTATCTAAACTAAACTAGAACTCTAACAAAAACTCTAAGCTAAGATTCTAAGCTAAAACTCTAAACTCTTAATTATTACTAAACTAAACTTCAACTGTAACAAAAACTCTAAGCTAAGACTCTAAGCTAAAACTCTAAACTATCAACTAAAGCTAAAATAAACTAGAACTCTAACAAAAACTCAAAGATAAAACGTCAAACTCTTCACTAAAATTAAACTAAACTAGAACTCTAACTGAAACTCAAAGGTGAAAAATCAAACTCTTAATTAAAATTAAACTAAATTAGAACTCTAACAAAAACTTTAAGCTAAGATTCTAAGCTAAAAAACTCTAAACTCATAACTAAAACTAAACTAAAACTCTAAGCTAAGTCTCTAAGGTAAAACTCCAAACTCTTAACTTTATCTAAACTAAACTAGAACTCTAACAAAACTCTAAGCTAAGACTCTAAGCTAAAACTCTAAACTCTTAATTATTACTAAACTTCAACTCTAACAAAAACTCCAAGCTAAGACTCTAAGCTAAAACTCTAAATTATTAACTAAAACTAAAATAAACTAGAACCCTAACAAAAACTCAAAGATAAAACGTCAAACTCTTAGCTAAAATTAAACTAAACTAGAACTCTAACTAAAACTCTAAGCTAAGACTCTAAGGTAAAACACCAAATTCTTAACTAAAACTAAACTAAACTAGAACTCTAACAAAAACTCTAAGCTAAGACTCTAAACTCTTAACAAAAACTAAACTAAACTAAAACTCTGAATAAAACTCTAAGCTAAGACTCTAAGCTAAAAACTCTAAACTCTTAACTAAAACTAAACTAAACTAGAACTCTAACAAAAACTCTAAGCTAAGACTCTAAGCTAAAAACTCTAAACTTTTAACTAAAACTAAACCAAACTAGAACTCTAACAAAAATTCTAAGCTAGGACTCTAAGCTAAAAACTCTAAACTCTTAACTAAACCTAAACTAAACTGGAACTAACAAAAACTCTAAGCTAAGACTCTAAGCTAAAAACTCTAAACTTTTAACTAAAACTAAACCAAACTAGAACTCAAACAAAAACTCTAAGTTAGGACTCTAAGGTAAAACTTAAAACTCTTACCTATAACTAAGGTGTGGGTGAAAAAGATAAGTAATTCAAGTTGGAAGATGGGTTTAGGAGGGACATAAAGAAAGGAACTTGCTCTGAAATGCCTTTTGAAAAGTATTTCTTGGTGTTGGGGTATCCAAAAAGCTGTAAAGTATAGTTGTGGGTGAAAAAGATAAGTACTTCAAGTTGGAAAATGGGTTTAGGAGGGACATTAAGAAAGTAACTTGCTCTGAAATGGTCTTTGAAAAGTATTTCTTGGTGTTGGGACACTCAAAAAGCTGTAAAGTATAGTTTTGGGTGAAAAAGATAAGTACTTCAAGTTGCAAAATGGGTTTAGGAGGAACATTAAGAAAGTAACTTGCTCTGAAATGGTCTTTGAAAAGTATTTCTTGGTATTGGGACACTCAAAAAGCTGTAAAGTATTGTTGTGGGTGAAAAAGATAAGCACTTCAAGTTGCAAAATGGGTTTAGGAGGGACATTAAGAAAGTAACTTGCTTGCAAATAGTCTTTGAAAGGTATTTCTTGGTGTTGAGGTATCCAAAAAGCTGTAAAGTATAGTTGTGGATGAAAAAGATAAGTACTTCAAGTTGGAAAATGGGTTTAAGAGGGACATTCAGAAAGTAACTTGCTCTGAAATGGTCTTTGAAAAGTATTTCTTGGTGTTGGGGTATCCAAAAAGCATGTAAAGTATAGTTGTGGGTGAAAAAGATAAGTACTTCAAGTTGGAAGATGGGCTTAGGAGGGACATAAAGAAAGGAACTTGCTCTGAAATGCCTTTTGAAAAGTATTTCTTGGTGTTGGGGTATCCAAAAAGCTGTAAAGTATAGTTGTGGGTGAAAAAGATAAGTACTTCAAGTTGGAAAATGGGTTTAGGAGGAACATTAAGAAAGTAACTTGCTCTGAAATGGTCTTTGAAAAGTATTTCTTGGTGTTGGGACACTCAAAAAGCTGTAAAGTATAGTTGTGGGTGAAAAAGATAAGTACTTCAAGTTGCAAAATGGGTTTAGGAGGAACATTAAGAAAGTAACTTGCTCTGAAATGGTCTTTGAAAAGTATTTCTTGGTATTGGGACACTCAAAAAGCTGTAAAGTATTGTTGTGGGTGAAAAAGATAAGTACTTCAAGTTGCAAAATGGGTTTAGGAGGGACATTGAGAAAGTAACTTGCTTTGAAAAAGTCTTTGAAAGGTATTTCTTGGTGTTGAGGTATCCAAAAAGCTGTAAAGTATAGTTGTGGATGAAAAAGATAAGTACTTCAAGTTGGAAAATGGGTTTAAGAGGGACATTCAGAAAGTAACTTGCTCTGAAATGGTCTTTGAAAAGTATTTCTTGGTGTTGGGGTATCCAAAAAGCTGTAATGTACAGTTGAGGGTGATAAAGATAAGTACTTCAAGTTGAAAATGGGTTTAGGATGGACATTAAGAAAGTAACTTGCTTGTCTTAGTCGATTGCGTAATTCTATGCCCATAAATGAATTCCCGTCATGACCTTCTGATAGGGTTCTACCGATTATGTAATCAATTTCTCAGAAATCCATTTGTCCTAGTTGAATACGTCATTCTATGCCCATAAATTGATTCCCGTCAGGACCTCCTGATAGGGTTCTACCGATTATGTAATCAATTTCTCAGAAATCCAATTGTCTTAGTCGATTACGTCATTCTATGCCCATAAATGAATTCCCGTCATGACCTTCTGATAGGGTTCTACCGATTATGTAATCAATTTCTCAGAAATCCATTTGTCCTAGTTGATTACGTCATTCTATGCCCATAAATGGATTCCCGTAACGAGCTCCTGATAGGGTTCTACCGATTATGTAATCAATTTCTCGGGAATTCTCTCCCTTCGATTACGCAATCAATATATCTCTTCCCCACCTTCCCCTTAGAAACAATAAATTAATTCCCCTTTCTTGAATCAATAATTCCCCTTAGAAACAACAAATTAATTCCCATTTCGTGATATATCAATCAATCTTGACATCACCTGTCAGACATTATTAAACTTCGCCTGGAAACAATTTGATTAATGATTGACAGTACCTGTCAGACATTATTAAACTTTGTCCGGAAACAATTTGATTAATGACTGACAGCACAGGTGTTCCAAATTCCCAATCGTTTTAATTAACCACGTGTTCTCCCTAATGACTCCATGCACATGGCCAAAACAACAACAACAACAACATCGACCTTGACATTCGCTGAGAGCGTGCCAAAAACAACAAACTCTTTCCTGGATCATAACATTTGCTTCGAGCAACAACAACAAATACTATTTCTTGGATCATAACATTCTTCCCAGGCACTTGGCCAAAAACAACAAATACTCTTTCCTAGATCATAACATTCTCCCATAGCGGACACTTGGCCAAAAACACACCTGGGGAAAGAGACCTTGGAGAAAGAGGTCATTGACACTGTCCTTATTAAACTATGTAAAAAAGTTGTAGGTGGCAGCAGGGGTGCGTGACACGAGTCAATAAGGCATCTCTACTATCGTATCGATCCGGTAGTCCTAGAATATCGTAATAGGGCTCATTTGAACGGAAATTGAAAGTTCTAGTCCCTTTTTAAGTGACCAAAAAAATTGGAGGGCATCTTGATCCCTCCAAAGCTCAGTTTTTTTCCAAGGTCACCCAATAAAAATTTTGAGATAGCCATTTTGGTCAGCATAGTCGAAAATCTAATAAATATGTCTTTCAGGATGACTTAATCCCCCACAGTTCCCGGGGGAAGGGCTGGAAGTTATGAACTTTGCCCATTGTTTACATATAGTAATGGTAAATGGGAAGTATAAAGACGTTTCAGGAGGGATTTTTTTCCGATGGGGGGTGTCAGAGGAAGGGGTTATGGGGGAGGATCCTTACATGGAGGATGTTTTCTTTGGGTAAGGGACATTTCTATGAAGGGGGCGCCGGATTTCCCAGCATTATATAAAAAATGACCAGAAATTAAACAAAAAAAATAGTTGTTTCACCTGAAAGTAAGGAGCAACATTAAAACTTAAAAAAAACAAAGATTATTACGTATATGAGGGGGTTCCCCCCTATTCAATACCTCGCCCTTTTCGCTAAAGTTTTTTTTTAGTACTTTCAAAAGAGCTATCTATTCTAGTTAACCGGCCTTTGTGATTCAGGGGGTTTGTAATTCGAACAAAATTCAAACTTTAGCGTAAAGGGCAATGGTATCGACTAGGGGGCAAACTTCCTAATATACGTAGTAAAACATAGATAATTTCGGAGACCACACTGCCTTTCCATGACGATAAAAAAAAGTTCCAAACAGGGATAAAACCCTTTTTAATAGACAGTGTATAATAAATTTCACAAAAATACCAGATATTTCGGTCACATATACAGTAACCGTCATCAGTAGTAAAACTAAACTAAAACAATTGAAAACAAAAGTTTACATACTAAATCAAATAAAACTACATATTGTTTAAATCTCTAATTCTTTTCAAAGCAAAGGCGGAAGCTAGCCTCTTTGACCTTCTTGGATTAGGTTCATTAGCGTTCAATGATATAACATTTGGACAAAGGTCAACTACATTGGGTGAATTGAACTTTACTCTGTGATATTTTAATAAATTATCATAGATAGAGTTCAGCCCATATTCACCTGGATCCCGATTCAAAGCAATATTCTTGAATAAGGTTTATCACTGTCTATTAAAAAGGATTTTATCCCTATTTTGAACTTTTATTTTAACGTAATAAAACATACGAATATAGAAGTTCGTTACGTAAGTTAATTCGTAAGTTACGTCAGAACAAAATTTCGAGAAAGTCATTTATCCAAAAAAGTAAAATTAATATGCAAATTTCGTTTTAATTATTCACGTACGGTGAGCCAAAAACAAAGCTGCATTAATTCAAAAACGTTCAGAAATTAAATAAAAAAAACAAGTTTTTTTAACTGAAAGTAAGGATCAACATTAAAACTTAAAACCAACAGAAGTTATTCCGTATACGAAAGGGGCTGTCCCCTCCTCAATAACTCGCTCTTTACGCTAAAGTTTGAATCTGTCACACAACTTTATTTTTTAAAACAATAAAAAACTGTAGCGTAAAGAGCGAGATATTGAGGAGGGGACAGCCCCTTTCATACGGAATAATTTCTGTTCTTTTTAAGTTTTAATGTCGCTCCATACTTTCAGTTAAAAACACTTGTTTTTTTTTTTTTTATTTAATGTAAATGTTAAACTTTCAATCTGGATTCATCAGTTTTCTTCAGTAATCTTGGCTATGATAATGATTTTTTTTGGTATCATGAGAAATAAAAACACATAGCTCAAATTAAAAGACTGTTTTTAGTAAAGCGCAAATTGTGCTCTAGTCTTTAGGAGGTACGGGAGGCGGAACACCTACTCCTCTTAGTCTGTGCTTGTTTTGAGTTTGACTTGAGTATTTATTGTAACTTTTGTTCGTTTTTGGTTTTATTTATTTATTGTAGTTTTACACCTAAATGTTATTTGACTGTATTTCTGTTCATCTTTAGTTTAGTGTAGCCCTTTATTTTTCTTTGAAAAACCTCTTTTGTGGAAATGTTTTTTGACAATCAACTATTAAGAAAAAACATTATAATTTGAGTCATTTTTTTCAAGAAAAGTTTCTCTCGAAACATGCCATTTTAAAAATTTCGACTGGTTGAGAACCATCTTGTTCAATCAGTGGCGAAGAAACAAAACCAAGGAGTTAATCTCATAGAATTCTACCTCGCTTGAACCGGAATCATACAAGGACTTTAAGTCAGTAAGATTGGAAGTACAAAGTGAGCCAGTTACTTCTCCCATGTTCCATTCGGCTGTGATAATTAAAAGGTCGACATATGCCATTTTGGTCAAAAATGAGTTATGTGTATGTCATGGGTAAACCCAGCACGAGGAATCGAATGGTGAAGTCAGAATTCTCCTATCTCCTACCGTTGCGAAGATAAAAAAAAAAAAACATACGCCACTTTTGGACGCGGATCGCAGCTGGGCAGAAAAGGAGATACATGCAGAGCACGTGTCTCCTTTTCGGTTGTAATAATTAAAAGGGCGACATATGCCATTTTGGTCAAAAATAAGGTATGTATATGTAGGACAAGGTGGTAAGCGTAGCACGGGGAATCGAATGGTGCAGTCAGAATTGTCCTATCTCGTACCATTTTGAAGATAAAAATGAGACATACACCACTTTTGACCTACCTCACATCCGACAACTGTGATAATTAAAATGGCAACATGTGCCATTTTGATCGAAAATGACTTATGTATGTGTTATGGGTAAACTTAGCACAAGAAATCGTATAGTGCAGTCAGAATTGCCCTATTTCTTACCGTTACGAAGATAAATAAGAGACATACGCCACTTTTGGACGAGGACAAACTTTGAAGACTAAAAAGAGACATGCACCACGGAAAAACATTTTTCCGTTTTCTGGCTCTCCTGAAAAGTTACAAAAATGGCGTATGTCGCCCTTTTAATTATCACAGCCGCATTGCCTCACGCCATTGACTTTTTCCCTATGAAAAATTTGAGTTTTCTTTCTTACTTGACTGAGAAATTTGCTCACTTATTATGTCTTAGATTGGTGAAGCTCATTTATCCATTTCTTATGATTTATTTAAACATTCAGTAGCTCTGTATTTTGGTCACTACAATGCTAAGACTAAGGGATTACTTTTCTGATGAAAACATGAAACTTGTCCTCTCTGCTTTATTTTATTTTATTGTTGTCGCAGTTGTTCCTACTTTCCTAGCAAAATAATAAAAGACAACCCAACTCTTGTGTTCCAACAGTGCATCAGATGGAAAAAATAGTTTTTTAAACCTATCCTTCTCAAAATTTTGACCTTATTTAAAAATCTGAGCCCATGACAGGAAAAGATTTGTGTGACAGCACTAAAAAGAAAAAGAGTTTACCTCTTACAGGGACTATCTATCTTGGCTGTACTCTAATTAGCCATTGCTCTCAGGTTTTTTATCAATTCAACCGAAAAGAAATAGGTATCTCGTGAGCTATAAATAGATCTTTTTTTACCATCAGAAGATTAAGGCTTTGGCAGGTTAGTGAACACAAACGTAGCTGTTAGAAGCCACTTACAAGCTGCAAATACCAATTCCAAGTGTTGAAGCCCTTAAGCTTCGATTATAGAATGATCGAGAATATTGCCTTGTACAAAAGTCTTATTTATATTTTTATTCATCTTCTAGAGGCTTCAAAATTCAATGGGCTTTCTGAGGTTGCCCAATCTAAGGCAATCCATATTTTGCGAATTTTTGGTTCACAGGACAAGCAAGAACATGACGCAATAATTGTTTATAGTATCTGAAACAACAGTAATATATTAGTCACCTTATTTTGAATGGTTGAATTTTTTTCATTACTATATTCTTTGTAATTCAGTTCATAATCAAGTCGGGTCTCCATTTCATAATGCACTCCCTGCATTATTTCACGGTTTGTGTTTAAAATTCTACTTTTGGTTATTGCCCCAGAAGAATCAATTCATTAAGTGTACCAGACACTTAGATATCCCATTTTTTATTTAATGTAAAAGCCGAGGCATTTTAAGCTAGTGTTTATCCCTATAATCTTGTTATTTGGTGTTTCAGAACGCACTATTCATATATTCTGTATATTGAAAACGTGTGTAAAAGGTTACATGACCTAATTATTTTGCTTGTCATGGCTTATATCTAAGTATTTTGCTTCTTGTTACGCATAAACTCTCAAAGGCTGAACGGTTTTTTTGATGTCGAAGCTAAAGCTTTCAAGGCAACAAGTTATGAAGCTGGAGCACCAAAATAGTTTATAAAAAACTGGTTTTATATTTAGTTTAAAGTCGGTTTTGTTTATTTTTACTTATAGTAACACTTTCTTTGCAGGTGGAGATTTTTCTTCGATTTACTTGATAATCTCACGACTCTGAGCACAATTATAGGGTTCGAAGTTGTAAAACCAGTAATAAAATAAACTTTACATAATCAACTTACCAGTTGGTCCTTTTGAGACTTTATCAACTCAATTGATGATTTGTTTTTTAAGCAATTGACAGCTGACACTATTGGCTCTAAAGGACAACCAAGAGAATTTGTTAAGATGGTGAAATATTCCCGTGGATTAGGCTCTGTGCTCCATTCACAAAGTGAAGAGCCGCTTTGGAATATTGCCTGCTGGAATAGGCCTAAAAAGGAAAAAATTAAATCAGGTTTTATCAAAGGCATTTTATTCGTTAAAAATAGCATTTCTTATTAAATGATTTCTGCGTCTACGTAATTGAGTAGAGAATGCCATAAGAGCCGATTTCACCGTTAGACAGTATTTTAATATTATTAAGTCAGTCGAGGTTGCTATCTTGAGTTTATGGATTATTTCCATTTCCAAGACCATAAATCAGAGCCAACTTGCTTTCACTAACTGAAATAGTGTCAACAAACTACAACTCAATCCCTCAGTTCGCAATGTGGCATTTATAATCTTCCTTAATTCGCATAATAATTTCCTATCAGTAGTAAGTTATTTTCTTTTTTTTTCTCCATAACTATTTCAAATGAAGAAAAAACAAGTTTCTGCAAAGAATCGAACCTAAATGTGTTATGCTTGTTTGTTTTATTGAACGTGGGACCTGGATACTTTCTGAACGTTTAAATATCATCTCTTGTTGATTGTGTAGTCTTTACTTTCGCAAAATAGAAACAGAAAAATTCCTGTTAAAACGACATTATTAGTGAAAATTCCTCTACAATTTTTGCATTAATTACGATTGCTTTGCGGTTCCTGGGAGAACCTTTCTTGGGAATAAGTTCAGTAGAAGAGTACGCAGAGTTTCTTGGCAAGAAAAGTGGCAGCTTTATAGACTTCAGCCAGGATAAAATCAATTCCTAGTGCCTTTTATTTATATCAGCTTCTAGATTATATCTTTGATATCATGTATTGAAGGCGGGTCAAAATTAACGCGGTTCATTAGATTCTGGAAAACACAATTTACTTATATGATATATAGTTCCAGGAGACTGAATTTCACTGATATTCATGATTTAATTTCGTCTCTGATGTACAGCACGTGACAGGCTTGCATATATATGAGTAGATTGTGTAGTCTGGATTCAGGCCCTTTACGTTCCCTGGCACCTTTCCATGGCACTCTTGAGGATCAAAAAGCTCATTCAGAGTGATTCCCCCCTCCTAGAAGCATTTAGATATGTTATAATTATATAATGTTTTTTAAAGTTACATACTTTTGAATAAAATAGTTAATTGCTTTTGGTAGGATGCGTTGTTCGCGGTGGTTTGTTTAATAGGGTATCAGTATTTTAAGGTTTCTATATATATATATATATATATATATATATATATATATATATATATATATATATATATATATATATATATATATATATATATATATATATATATATATATATTATATATATATATATATATATATATATATATATATATATATATATATATATATATATATATATAATATATATATATATATATATATATATATATATATATATATATATATATATATATATATACATATATATATATATATATATATATATATATATATATATATATATATATATATATATATATATATATATATATATATATATATATATATATATATATATATATATATATATATATATATATATATATATATATATATATATATATGCTTAAACTAATGGCAAATTTATCACGTAAGAAATTTACTCTGAAATGGCATATAAAGTTATTACTAGCATTAAAGAAATTGAAATGGCAAGTTATTTTTTCTCTTTCCTATTGAACCATCTTGCTGTTTCTTTTGCTGGAGAAATCTTCCACTTGGGAGGGGAGGGGGTGGGATTTCAGGGAAAGGATTTCCAAGGGTTTTTGTTTCAGAATAGTAACAGTTTAGGAATATAAAATGAGTCAGTTTATTTGAAAAAATATTGCAGATTTATCTCGCATGAGCAGCAAAGCACTAGTTTTTGATTGTTTTGGGTTTTATCTTCGGTCTTACTTCTATCAGAAAAACGTTGTTTTTTAAATAACATTTTATACCAACTGTTTGGGTGTCAATTTTCGATGTATCTAAAAGAGATAGAATTGAAAGGTAAACTAGCGCCAAAAATTAAAAGAATTTGGAACGTTAGTTAAAAATCAAGCATAAAGGTATAAAAATATAATACTTGATTGATCTTTTTCTTGACGGTTAAACAACAAAAAATATATGCTCAAAATATATAGGCTATCGTTTTTAGTAAGCCACTGATGACCCTTTTTCCTTTGGGCCTGGATTAGGGTGGAAATAGGTGGTACCTTAACTCTTATTCTTTTAATTTACGTTCGTCATAATCTTAACTTGATTATTCCTTTGCGTTTTTCTTTTGTAGACTTCACATTTTTATTCAAACTAAAGACTGTCCGTTTCAAGCTTAACTTGGTGTGATTCCTGCTCATTTTAGGTTTTAGTATTGCTCATTATTTTTCTTAAAATTTTTTGTTTTTCTCTTTGTAAAACGAAATTGTGCAATCATATCATTAATCCTTGCTCGAGCGCTTTAAAGCTAAAAGCTGAAAATACAAGTTTATTTTATTAATTTGACATATTACATGCCCTCATATATCTTCAGACGTGAAAATACCCCCACCCCCCTCCCGAGAATCCAAAAAGAACAAAAATGTTTCTGCTCACACAATTTGCACAGGAAGTCTCTGGTTTTTGTGGTTTTGTGTGATCCTACAGCTTTTAATCAAGTTTGATCTTCTTTCAGGGTACATCTATGAAATCTCAGATCAATTACACCCCTAGGCTTGGAATAATCCATTTTGTTATTGGTGTTGATCTATAGAGTTCAAATTGCTGAAAGCAAGCACATGTGCTTACATATACTATTTCAATTGCAGACGTTACAAAATCCATACCATGATTGACATGAACTTCCAAAGGGTCTGGCCTTGAAAATAAATAAGATGGATTCCTTATAAAAAAAAAATGTCTCACCAATAATATGGAGCCATCAATTTTGGATGAGTTATAGTGATATTTAAATATTGATTTTATCGTGTAAATATGCACTTTTCTTCTAAATATTTTTTTCTTTGTTGAATACATTGAAGCAATAAACATGTTTTAACTTACTTTTCTTTTCTTTTTACAACTTATACTTATCCATAGGTGGGGTGTGATCTATAAGGGGACATAACATCCGGTTAAAACAGAGGGGGATGTGTCTATAGTTGAACATAGAAGACACTTCCAGACATGGCCTTTTGTTCAAGGAGTTGATGTGGAAAACATTCAAGTGGGACCCTCAGCTTTAATGGGTCCTATGCCACCCCCATTTAAAAAAAACGTCACGAAGTTAAAACATACGTCAGAATGTTAAAACAAAAAACATCTTGAAGTTAAAAAAAATCTTGAAGAAAAAAGAGGTCTTGAAGTTAAAACAAAACGTCCGAAGCTAAAAAAATACGTCATGAAGAAAAAACGTCTCAAAGTTAAAAACAACGTCTCAAAGAAGAAAAACGTCTCAAAGTAAAATAGTCTCATAGTTAAAGCAAAAACGTTGCGAAGAAAACAATCTCGAAGTTAAAACAAAATGTCTCGAAGTTAAAAAACCTCACGAAGTTAAAACAAAACGTCCTCCCGAGGTTAAAAAAACACAGAGAAAAAAAAGTGTCGCAAAGAAAAAAACAGCTCGAAGTCAAAAAGCAACGTCTCGAAGAAAAAATATCTCGAAGAAAAAAACGTCTTGAAGTAAAAGAACGTCTCCAAGTTAAAACAAAAATGTCATGAAGAAGCAAAGATGTCTCGAGGTGAAAAAAACATCTCAAAGAAAAAAAACGTCTCGAAGTAAAAAAAAATGTCACGAAGAAAAACACGTCAAAAAGATAAAAAGCAACGTCTCAAAGTTAAAAACAACGTCTCGAAGAAGAAAAAACGTCTGGAAGTTAAAACAAAACATCCCCGAGTAAAAAAGTCAGAGAAAAAACTAAAAAATGTTACAAAGAAAAAAACGTCTCGAAGTTAAAAACCAATGTCTCGTAGAAAAAAGTCTCGAAGTAAAAAACGTCTCAAAGTTAAAACGAAAACGTCAAGAAGAAACAAAAATGTCTCAAAGTAAAAAATAACATCTCGAAGAAAAAACTACTCCGAAGTTAAAACAAAAACGTAACGAAGAAAAAAACATTTCGAAGTTAAAAAGAATACGTCTCGGAGAAAAAACGTCTCCAAGCTAAAACAATCACCAGGGAAATTAAAGACAATTCAATGCAAAGCAAAACATCAGTAAACGTTAATTGTATCATTGGCAGTTTACCAGAAGATACAATCATTGAACAGAATAATAGCAATGACGTTATGTGTGATGAGCTGTAGGTGGAACCATGTTAAAGGAATCTATCAAGATCCAATCAGGCACAGACATTACTACCAGGCTCACAAGTGGTGTACTAGAGTCTGAAATAGGTGAATAAGGTTTTTCAACAAAGTCTGAGACAGATGAATCGTTTTTTTTTAGACTGAGAGACATATAAAGTGGTTTTCAATGTTTTTAAAGATATTTCCCCCCCCCCCAGTCAAACGTGACGCAAGAACAAGAATTTATGTCGTTTGATAAGCATCTGACGGATATCATTATGTAAACATTGATAAACAACTTTTTTCTAAACATTAAGATTCAGATAGAAAAAAAAGACACAAAAATGCATGGACAGGCACACAAACACATAGTCAGAGAGAGAAAAAACAGATAGACACGGAAACAGATGGACAAAAAGACACATAGACGCACTCAAACAACTGCACTCAATTTAGGTTCATTTCACTTAGCGTGGCGCGCCACGCTAAGTGAACCTTAATGAGTTCTACTTGAATGCAGTTATTTGAAAAAAGGTAAATTTGTAGGTCAGCTCCAGCTACCCAGGTTCAGGTTAGAAAACAGTTGTGGTGCCTTCTATAACTATATCGGAATAGAATGCAGCACTAGGGGGTAGTAAAAACTTGCCATCTATGACTGTAAATTAAAATATACCAGCAGTAGAGATTTTAATATAACCAGTAAATAATTCCTTCAGGTCTGAATCATAATAAATTCCCACTTCGTATGTCTCTAACTCTAAACACTTCAGATACTCAAAACGTGTAGTCATCTCTTTGTACGATTAAAAACGAATGGATGACAGCAGTAGTGACTGAATATTTAAAAATCCTGTTATTCACGGTCATGTGGCTTTGGCTTTGAAAAAATCAAAGTAATAAGACTTCACAAGATTTTTTCCCGCTTTATACATTTTGAATTGACTCTTATAATGCTGATTATACTACTCTCATAGTCATGCTGCTGATCTTTTTTCCATCTGTGTGCATGTCTATGTGTCTTTTCTCTCTCTGACCGCGTGTTTGTGTGTCTGTCCTTGCGTTTATGCGTCTTTTTTGTATCTGAACGTGAATGTTTAGAATCAAAAATAAAAATTCTCTTTCATTGTCTTGATAAAAAAAAGTGTCCTAAAAATAAAAGAATCATAAAACTAAGATTGAAAGGAATACTTTTATTGAAATAATATTCCTTGCAATATTACAAATCTTTAATATTATTTAACAACTTTGGACATTTTGAATCTGTTCCATAAAATAATTCACTATGTTGTCTCTTGACAGTGTAGTTATTCTTTTGTCTTAGTTCGTAACCAGTAACATAATCGTTAATCCATTTTGGGCCATACACAATTTTTAGTGCGGTGTCACCTACAGGCTCAATAGGCGTTTTGTCATTGGTATTATTGGGTTCATTGACAGTATCTGTTAGTAAACGATCAATGGTACTAATAATTTTCACATTCGCTTTGCTTTTCGTAGAATTGTCTTTAATTTCCTTGGTGATATTATCTGCTAATGCCATTTTTATTTTACTTGCAAGTGCATTATCTATTACCACATAATTTCTACATATGTTGTAGTTTCGACACGTAGACAAGAGATGGTTGATGATATTAGTAGAGCATTAGGTCTTTCTTTTTTTTACCTATTGTTGAATGCTAATGCCTGAAAGATGGTGATAGGATTTATCAATACGTAAGCACCCACGTTGTAAGCAAGAAGTTGACCCTCGTTGTCAACTATTATTTTTGTGCTTGCATTTTCTTTGAGTGATATCATCTCTGGAAATTTTACTCTTGTATATCCACCGTCAGTAATGTTGAATTTTTTGGTAGTCCAAAGAAATTTAATCTCTCACTATCATGACAAAGCTCACATATATTTCCGATGGTGTCAGCATTAGTGCTTGTTTTGTAGTTCAAACATTTGTCTTGGTCAGCATTCAATGCTAATCATGTTCACATATTTTCTTGAAGTATTACATCTTCACTTTTTCATCATATCCTTTATTTTGTTCAATGACGGTATCTGTCAGTAAACTACCAGTGATACCATTAACATTCAGCGAAGCTTTGCTTTTCATTGAATTATCTTTAATTTCCTTGGTGATTTTATCTACCAATACCATTTTTTTGCCTTCGGTTTCACTGTCTATTACCACATTATTTTTACAGATGTAACAGTTCTGGTACGTAGACAAGATTTTATTTATGATATAGGTAGAGGAATAGGCATTTATTCTTCCCTTTGCTTTCATTTGAATGCTAATATCAGACAGATGGCGATAGAATTGGTCAACGAGTAGTGTATTACCCGAACCATTATTTCAGACTCTAGGACACCGATTGTAAGCTTGGTAGTAGCTTCTGTTCTCTGATTAAATCTTGATAGATTCCTTTAACATCGTTCCACCTACAAGCTCATCACACACATCATCATTGCTATTATTTTGTCTAATGATGGTAACTGTTGGTAAATCGCCAACGATACTCTTCACGCTCGCAGACGTTTTGCTTTTCATTTAATTGTCTTTAATTTCTTTGGTGATGTGCTAACATCTCTGGAAATGTTACTCTCGCATATCCAGTGTTATTAAATTTGAATTGCTTCGGTACTCCAAAGAAACTTAATCTCTCATTGTCATGACAACGATCGCATACATTTTCAATAGTGTCACCACTAGATACTGGTTCATAGTTCAAATATTTGTCTTTTTCAGCATTCAATGTTACAATAACTCTATCAAGTATACACACTTTCTTGAAATATTTCATCTTCAATTTAAAAAAAATAGATTTAAGTGTTTATCCTTCTAGCGCACAATTAATATTTATCAAAAACATACAATAAACTAAATAGTGTCGATGATCGACCAAAGAATACCTTGGAGGCAGCCGCATACAAGAAAATACAAAAAAAAGATGTTTACTAATGATTACATAATGATACCCGTCAAATGCCCTTAAAACCATTAAAATTCTTGTTCTTGTGTCACCTTTAGCTGGTCGAGGGGGAGGGGGCATCTCTAAAAACATTGGAAACCACTTCATATGTCTCTAACTTTAAAACGAAACCGGTTCATCCCTCAGAGACTTTGGTGAAAAGCCTTATTTACTCATTTCATACTCTAGTACACCACTGCTGAGCCTGGTAGTAGCGTCTGTGTCTGATTGAATCTTGATAGATTCCTTTAACATGGTTTCCCCTACAAGCTCATCACACAAATCGGCATTGCTATTATTCTGTTCAATGATAGTATTTGTTAAAATACCAATGGTAAAATACCAATGATAGTATTAACGTTAACTGATGTTTTGCTTCTCATTAAATTGTCTTTAATTTCCTGGGTGATTGTTGTAACCTCGAGATGTTTTTTTTTACTTCGAGATATTTTTATTTTAACTTCGAGACTTTTTTTCTTCAAGATATTTTTTACTTCGAGACGTTTTTATTCTTCGAGACGTTGCTTTTAAAATCGAGACATTTTTTTCTTTACGACATTTTTTAGTTTTTTCTCTGTTAGATTATTTTAACTTTGGGACGTTTTGTTTTTAACTTCGTGATTTTTTTTAACTTCGAGACGTTTTGTTTTAAGGTCGAGACTTTTTTTCTTGGCGCGGCTTTGGTTTAACTGTGAGATGTATTTCACTTTCTTTTCTTTTTCAAGACGTTGTTTTTAACTTTGAGACGTTGCATTTTAACTTTGAGACGTTTTTTCTTCGTGACGTTTTTGTTTTAGCTTCGAGACATTTTTTTCTTTGAGATGTTTTTTTTTACTTCGAGATATTTTTTTACTTCCAGTCGTTTTTGTTTCTTCGTGACATTTTTGTCTCAACTTCGAGACATTTTTTTTATTTCGAGAAATTTTTTCTTCGAGACATTTTGTTTTAACTTTGAGACGGTTTTTTACCTCAAGAAATTATTTTACTTCGAGACGTTTTATTTCTTCGAGGCGCTGCTTTTGAACTTCAAGGCGTTTGTTTCCTCGATACATTTTTTTTCTCTGTTACGTTATTTTTAACTTCAAGACGTTTTGTTTTAACTTCGTGACATTGTTTTAACTTCGAGACATTTTATCTTAACTTCGAGACGTTTTTTTCGTCGCAACTTTTTGCTTTAACTATGAGGCTGTTTTTACTTCGAGACTTTTTTCTACTTCGAGACGTTGATTTTTAACTTCGAGACATTTTTTTCTTGGCATATTTTTTTTAACTTCAAGACATTTTGTTATAACTTCGAGACCTTTTTTTCTTCACGACGTTTTTTTAACTTTGACACGCTGTTTTTTATTTGTGATGTTGTTTCTTCGTGACGTTGTTGTTGTTCAAACTAGTGACGTTTTTTTTCTCAGTGACGTTATTTTGACTTCGGGGCGTTTTGTTTTAACTTCGAGACCTTTTTTCTTCAAGATGTTCTTTTAACTTCAAGATATTTTTGTTTTAACTTTCAGACGTTTACTTCGAGAAAATTTTTCTTCGCGACGTATTTTTTAACTTCGAAAGGTTGTTTTTTAATTGTGACGTTCTTTTCTTCGAGGCGTTGTTGTTGTATAACCTAGATATTTTTTTTCTCTCTTGCTTTTTTAACTTCGGGACACTTTGTTTTAAGTTCGTGACTTGTTTTTAATAGGGAGGGGGTGAGGGAACCACTAAAGCAGAGGGTTTCATTAGAATGTTTCCCACATCAACTCCTTGAATAAAAAGACATGTTTCGAAGTGACTTCTATGTTCAACCATAGGCAAATCCCCCCTGTTTTAACCGGAGACTATGCTCCCTTATAGAACACACCCCTCCTATGGATACGTATAAGTTGTAAAAGGAAAAGACAAGTAAGTTAAATGTATTTATTGCTGTATTCAACAAATAAAAAAATGTTTGGAAAAGATGTACATATTTACATGATAAAAACTATATTTAAATGTCACTATAACTCATCCAAAAATGATGATTCCATTATATTGGTGAGACATTTTTCATAAGGAATCCATTTTATTTATTTTCAAAACCAGGCCTTATTGAAGCTCATGTCAATTATCGTATGGATTTTACAACGTCTGCACTTAAGATAGTATATTTTAGCACATGTGCTTGCTTTTAGCAATTCGAACTCTATAGATCGACATCAATAACAAAATGGATTATTCTAAGCCTGGGGGTTGTTTTTTATCTGAAATTTCGTAGATTTGCCCTAAAAGGAGATCAAACTTGATTAAAAGCTGTAGGATCACACAAAACCACAAAAAAACAGAGACTTCCTGTACCAATTGTGTGAGCAGAATTTGTTTTGTTGTTTTTTGGATTCTCGGGGGGGGGGTATGTGCACGTCTAAAGATATATGAGGGCATGTAATATGTCAAATTAATAAAGAAAACTTGTATTTTTCAGCTTTTAGCTTTAAAGCACTCGAGAAAGGATTAATGGTATGATTACACAATGCCGTTTTAAAAAGAGAAAAACAAAACATTTCAAGGAAAATAATGAGCAATACTAATACCTAAAATGAGAAGGAATTACATAAAGTTAAGTTTGAAACGGACTGTCTTTAATTTCAATAAGCATGTGAAGTCTACAAAAGAAAAACTTAAGATTATGATGAACGTAAACTAAAAGAATAAGAGCTGGGATGCCACCTATTTCCATCCCAATCCAGGCCCAAAGGAAAAAGGGTCATCAGTGGCTGACAAAGAACGATGGCCTATATACTTGAGCTTATATTTTTTTGCGTTTTAACCGTCAAGAAAATGTAAAAAAACAAATCAAGTATTATATTTTTATACCTTTGCACTTGAGCGTTCCAATTTCTTTGACCTTTTATTTCTACCTTTTAATTCTATCTCTTTTAGATACATCGAAAATTGACATCAAAACAATTGTTATAAAATGTCATTTAAAAAAATATTTTTTTCTGATAGCAGTATAGAGTGAACACCCAAAACGAACCAAAACTATCTAGCTCATGCGACATAAATCTACAATGTTTTTTTTCAAATAAACTGACTCAATTTATATTCGTAAATTTTTACAATTCTGAAAAAAAAACTAGTGGAAAATTTTTCCCTGAAATCTCCCCCTCCCACGTGGAAGATTTCTCCAGTAAAAGATCCAGCAAGGTGGTTCGATAGAAAAGGGAAAAAATAACTTGCCATTTCAATTTCTGTAATGCTAACAATATCTTTATTTGCCATTTCACAGTAAATTTCTTACTTGGTAAATTTGCCATTAGTTTAAGCATATTTACATAGGAACTTTAAAATGCCGACACCCTATTAAAAAAATCACCGTGAACAACCGCATCCTACCAAAAGCAATTAACTATTCGATTCATAAGTATCTAACTTTTCAAAAAAAAATCTTGCAATTATAACATATCTAAAAGATATTAGGAGGGGGTGCTCACTCTGATAGAGCTCACTGATCCTCAAGAGTACCATGGAATGGTGCCAGGGAACGTAAAGAGCCTGAATCCAGACTATACAATCTACTCATATGATCCTCGCTGTCACTTGTTTCATTTAAACGGAAGTCAAAAGTTCCAATGCCCTTTTTAAGTGACCAAAATATTAAAGGGCAACCATCCCCCCTCCCAAGCCCCTTTCCCCCAAGGACTTCCGATCAAAATTATAAAATAGACATTTGATTTAACATAATCCAATAGCTATAATCCAATAACTATACTTTTGGCGATGACAAGAACTCCCTCCCCACAGCAATTAGAGAAAGAACTGTAAGTTACGTTACTGGCTCATTGCTCACATATAGTATTTATTTTTGGGAATTGTACGGAATTTTTTGTTCTTTGGGGGGACTTTTTGTGGGGGGGATTTCTAAGGGGAGGGTCTTTTACAGGGGAAATTTACACGGGGGAGGGAAAGGGATATCTGGGCATGATTTCAAAAACAGATAGAAGTTAAATAAAAGAATTTTTTAAACTGAAAGTAAGGAGTAGCATTAAAACTTTAAAAGAACAGAAATTATTCTGTATAATAGGGGGAATTATCCCCTTCCCAAATCCTTGCTCTTTAATCTAAAGTTTGGAAATTCACACGGGTGAGGGAAGGGGATCTCTGGGCATGATTTGAAAAACAGACAGAAGTTAAATAAAAAAATAGAACCTTTTTTAAACTGAAAGTAAGGAGTAGCATTAAAACTTTAAAAGAACAGAAATTATTCTGTATAATAGGGGGTATTATCCCCTTCCCAAATCCTTGCTCTTTAATCTAAAGTTTGACTTTGTGTTACAGTTCTTTAAGAAAGTCTGCTCAAACATAAGTGTCGCTGAATTTGAATGAGAAGTATTTTTAATGAATTTTAAGTCTTTAACGTAAAGAGCGAGGGTTGAAGAAGGGGTAACACCCTCATCTACTGAAATATTCTGTTTATTCTAAGTTTTAATGTTGCTCCTTCTTTCAGCTGAAAAAAATTGTTTTTTTTCATTTATTTATCATACGAAGCATATTCTTATAGTGTAGATATTCTTAAAAAACCCCTTTTTAGAGTTTTGGTTTCTGTTAGCAAGAGTCACTCCTTATTTGCGGTTCATTACCCCCCAACTGTATAATAAAACAAAAACAAAAATAAACCAAATATTTCCGTCTATGCGTCATCAAAACTTAGCTCCTGGTTTCACCTACCTTCTTTCCTAGTAAATTTCCTGAAGGTGCACATGACTTGCCCCACCCACCTCTCCAGCTTCTGTACTGGTATGCAAATGAATGAAATGTTTAATGGCAAGAAGATAAGCATTTTTTCTCAATAAGAAGGAAGCTATCACCACGCAGCAATATTATTCAGGCTTAGTCTAAATGAAGGGGGATTAGACAATAATTCCAACCTCTTCTTCCGCAAGGGTCTTTCTGTATTCGTCTAAAGGCTCATAGAGAGTTAGACAACATGGGCTTTGAAATATACTCTTTGGGGCATCTGCCCCCCCCCCACTCACCAACACAATAACCTACCCCCCCCCTCCCTCCTTCATATTAACTAATGCTCAATTATACATCACTCTACATTTGTTGGCGAAGTGAGTTTTGTACCAATAGATAGAAAGTTTTCAAATGAAAAAGTTTGATTGAAGAACAATCAATATATTTCATTAATAAAATGAGAAAATATACGGTCTATAGGGTAAAAATGCACTAACACCTTCAGATCAAGATTTCCATTATCTTAATATTTGCTTAAATTTTTATCAGTATCAAACAGAAATCATATTATCTAGTTTTCTAGTTATTCCCACAACTTTTGCCCTAAAGAGATCCAACAACATACTGTATTCTGACAAAAAAAAAAAAAAAAAAAAAAAAAAAAAAAAAAAAAAAAAAAAAAAAAAAAAAAAAAAAAAAAAAACAGAAGAGAATGATTATTATTTACATGATATTTTGTATATAAGAGTTTAAAGGGTACCCTGAAGGACGGGGACACGGGGAAGGGTGTTTAGGACGAAATATCAGGCATTTTAGTGTTCAGAAGGCTTTCAAAAACACACAGAAAGTTGAATATCCATCAGCAAATTAATAAATTAAAACTTTTTTGTTATTCTTCTTTTTTTGTACAAGTGTTTTATTTCTGCGATAAACTATCGCCAGTTTAACAGAAAAATGTTGTGGCGAATCAACTGCTAGAATTGTTACAAAGATTGCAACTTCCGTGTAAAGAATAAAACACGCCATTGATTGATATTAAATCCTACTGTCACTTGAAAAAAAAAAACGAAAAAAATCAAAGTTGTCATGCACTAGGTGCTAATGATAACAAAAAGGCATGAAAGCACTATAGCTGGGACAAAGGTATGGGTTTACAATCACATACAACCTAACATATGCTTTGAGAGCAAAGAAATGGTTCTACACAAAATTATACACACCCGCCAAAAAGATACAAGGCCCCTCAAACTAACAGTTCTAAATTTTAACGGCTGGGCTCATCATTTACCATTGAACAACGGATGGTAACTAACCGCTACCGCTTTGTTCCAGTCTTAACTCTTAGATAAAAAAAAAAGAAGAACATAGCTTTGAAGGGTAAGGGAAAACATTCAAATTAAGGCCTTTTAAAACCAAAAAAAGGTGTATAATTTCCTTAACCTTCGATCCATGATTAAGTTATTTAAAGGAAACAAAACCCTTGATTTATAGCCCGTCTAAATAAAAGATTTCATAGACAGCAAGTAGACGCAGAAGAAGTAAATTATACTCCTACCATTTCTTGTTAATGATACAGAAGCACGAAAATTATTAAGGTTCCTTCGCATCCAAAAAATATTACCATAGCTAAAGGCCTAGCAAATGCCATTAATCAAGCTTTAATTAGTCTGGCCAATAGTTTCAATCAGAATCAGAGTCACTGCAATAGCGTCGACTTAACATTTAATTTATGAAAACAAAGTTTTTTTTCAAACAGTTCGTGGTAACGAACTGTAAGTAAGGAGCGACCCGGCTCAATAGTAACCAAAACTCTAAAAAACGGAATTTTGATACTAATAGATACATCAAAAGAATCAGATTTTAATGCTGATTTCAAATATATAGATTTCATTAAGTTTAGTTTTACCCATCAAAAGTTACACGCCTGCGAAAATTTGCCATGTTTTCGAAAAAGGGGAAAACACCCCCAAAAAGTCATAGAACTTTAATGTAAATCACACCATCTGATTCAGCGTATCAGAAAACCCGACTGCGGAAGTTTCAAGCTCCTATCTGCAAAAATGTGGAATTTTGTATTTTTTGTCGGAAGAAAGATCACGGATAAGTTTTTTTTTTATTTTCCCAGGGGTGATCGTATCGATCCGGTAGTCCTAGAATATCGTAAGAGGGCTCATTTGAAGGGAAATTGAAAATTCTAGTGCCCTTTTTAAGTGACCCAAAAAATTGGAGGGCAACTTGGCCCCCTCCAAAGGTCAGTTTTTTCCCAAGGTCACCCAATAAAAATTTTGAGATAGCCATTTTGGTCAGCATCGTCGAAAATCTAATAAATATGTCTTTGAGGATGACTGAATCCCCCACAGTCCCCAGGGGAAGGGCTGGAAGTTATGAACTTTGCCCATTGTTTACATATAGTATTGGTTAATGGGAAGTATAAAGACATTTCAGGAAGGATTTTTTTCTGATGGGGGGTTTCAGAGGAGGGGGTTATAGGGGAGGATCCTTCCATGGAGGATGTTTCCTTGGGTGAAGGGACATTTCTATGAAGGTTACACACCTGAGAAAATTTACCCAATTTTCTTAAAAAGGGGGAAACACCCCTTAAATGTAATAGAACCTTAACGAAAATCACGCCATCAAATTCAGCGTATCAGAGAACCCTACTGTAGAGGTTTCAAGCTCCTATCTTTAAAAATGTGGAATTTTGTACTTTTTGTCAGAAGAAAGATCACGGATGCGTGTTAATTGTTTTTTTTCCCAGGGGGGATCGTATCAACCCAGTAGTCCTAGAATATCGTGGGAGGGCTCATTCGAAAGAAAATAGAAAGTTCTAGTGCCCTTTTTAAGTGACCGAAAAATGAAGGGCAACTAGGCCCCCTCCCGCGCTCATTTTTTTCCAAAGCCACGCCATCAAAATTTTGAGATGTCCATTTTGCTCAGCATGGTCGAAAATATTATAGATATATCTTTTAAGATGACTTCAACCCCCAAAGCCCCAGGGGAGGGCTGAAAGTTATGAACTTTGCCCAATGTTTACATATAGTATTGGTTATTGGGAAGTATACAGACGTTTTCAGGGTTTTTTTCTGGTAGTGGGGGGGGGGGGTACCTGGGAGGATCTTTCCATGGAGGAAGTTTTTATCGGGGAAGATACATTGCTATGATTTCCCAGCATTATTTAAAAAACGATCAGAAATTAAATAAAAAAGAAGTTTTTCAACTGAAAGTAAGGAGCAACATCAAACTTAAAAGGAACATAAATTATTACGTAGATGATTGGGTTCGCCCGTTAGTCAATACCTCGCTCTTTAAGCCTAAGATTTTTTAGTACTTTCATAAGAGCTATTTATTCTAATTACGGCCTTTGTAATTAAGGGGTCATTTTTAAAGAATTAGATCAAAATCCGAACTTTAGCGTAAAGAGCGAGGTATTTACTAGGGGGATGAGCCCCCTAATATACGTATTAAAAAATATATGAATGTAGAAGTTCGTTACGTAAGTTAATTCGTAAGTTACGTATATTTATTACTAATAAAAACGTTCGTAAATAAAATCTAACAACTTTCGAGAAAGCCATTTAACCAAATAGAAGTAAAATTAATATGCAAGTTTTGTTTTAGTTATTCACGTACGGTGAGCCAAAATCAAAACCTGCATTAATTCAAAAACTTTCAAAAATTAAACAAAAAAAAACAAGTTTTTTTTAACTGAAAGTAAGGAGCAACATTAAAACTTAAAACGAACAGAAATTATTCAGTATATGAAAGGGGCTGTCCCCTCCTCAACGCCTTGCTCTTTACGCTAAAGATAGACTCTTTCTCACAACGGTATTTTTTAAAACAATAACAACTTTAGCGTAAAGAGCGAGGCGTTGAGGAGGGAACAGCCCCTTTAATATACGGAATAATTTCTGTTCGTTTTAAATTTTAATGGTGCTCCTTACTTTCAGTTAAAAAAACTTGTTTTTTTTTATTTATTTAATCATGTAAAGAAACGAGCGAAAAAAAATACTTGGAATTAGCTGAAATAAGACGACAAACCTAATGCGAGAGTAAACTATTATCAAAATGAAATAATGACAGTATACACATCAGAAGAGTCTCATTTTCATGGGCTGAAGCCAGCCCTGGGAGCATTGTTTGTCCAATGAATCCCTAGCTTTTTTGAAAACTAAGACACCCCAACCCCAAAATTCACTAATTGATTTTAGACCTCCTCCTCCCCTAGAAAAAAAAACATATTTCGAATATCTTTTTGTGTGAGGTAATTTTTATTTTTGAAACACTGTCGTACAAAAATTGAACATTAGTTCGAAGAGTCCAAAGTTGAGGGGAGCAGCTTCACTTATATCAGAGGGTGTATTATCTTACGTAGGGACAAAATACAAAAAGCTTCAAAAAGTAAAAGTTTACACCCGAATTTTCCACCTTTCAATATCAGATCAACCATGCCATAACGCCAGTTGCACCCAAGATCATATTTAGTTCTTATCATTCAGCGCCGTCAATTAAGGGGGAGGGGGATTCACCCTATAGATTGTTTTATCCATTTTCCTAGATTTTAAGAAACACGTTTTATTGGGGTATCTTGATAAAAATAACGCCTTGGTCCCCCCCCCTCCTCACCTATATTTTGACGTAGATAATTTTGGAGACCACACTGCCTTTCCACGACGATAAATAAAAGTTCAAATAGGGATAAAATAGTCTCACTACTGATGACGGTCACTGCATATGTGGCCGAAATATCTGGTATTTTTTGTGAATTTCAATCACATATTTTTTGTTTGTGAAACACTGTCTATTAAAAGCATATTATCCCTATTTGAACTTTTATTTACCTATATTTTGAAAAATGCATTTTGTCTCCTGCCATGAATTTTCGTGAATTGGCACCATTGTTAAGATTACGAATAAACTTGCACAAAAGAGATAAAATACGGTATGGTTAGTTACATTCAGAAAGAGTAAAATCCCTTTCAACGAAGGTTTAAGTTGGTTGTTTTCTTCAGATAAAGCCCTCATTTAACTTCCTCCAACCCAAAATCCATAAATGCAGACGATTGTACTTCTGTTGACTCCCGAGTATTCAGGAATTGTTCGGAAAATTGTTAAAATGATTAAAAGTTGATCGTTATATTTTCAAGATTGTAATACAACTGTCCGAAACAAAAACACCTATTTGTGTGTTTTTTCACAGATATTGTTTATTTCGGGGGGAATATTGAGGGGGAATGGGGGAATATTGTATATTCCCCCTTGTATATCGAATAATTTCCGCTTATATTAAAATTCAATATTACTCTTTACTTGCAGTTGAAAAGATGTTTTTCAATTTTTGATCGTTTTTCAAGAATTGCCTGAAAATCCATCTCCGCCTCTCCGACCATGAAAAATCATTCATGAAAAGATCCCCTACGTAAAATCCGGTCCTGGAAATCTCCTCCCCCCTTCCCGAACAATTCCATCATCGCTGAAAATTCTTCCAGGAAAATTACCTGCGAACAATTCCGCCTGGATTCTCCTCGGCCGATTTTAATTTTTTTTTTTTAAATCATTTTTTCTTTAATTTCTAATTGTTTTTTAAATGATACCAGGAATCCCCCTCTTTAGAAATTTCTACCGAAAATCCCCCCACCGGAAATTTTTCCTGTTGAAAATTCCTTCATGGAAAATTTATCCCTCGGAAAATCTCCCCCGACCACAGAAAAATCCCCCCAGACAATTCCAACCCCGCTGGACAATTTCCTCTGGACAATTCCTCCGGAACATCTCCACATGTAAAATTGATTTGCTAAAGAGAAATAAAACAAATAAAAAGAACTTCGTACAGGAATTCTTACAAATTCTCCCTTGTACAGTTTCCCCTGGAAAGTTCACTCGTATACACTTTTCACCCCATAGAAAACCTTATCTTTGGAAAATACCTCCCCCCCTAAAAATATTACCTCCCCTCCCCCCAAAAAATGTCTCTATACTTCCAAATAGCAAATACTATACGTAAACAATGGACGAATTTCATAAATTAGAGCCATTAAATAAGGAACCAATTAACCATAATAAGCCATAAACAAATCAAATAAGAATTTTTATAAATTTAAAAAAGTGTGTGTGGGAAAGCAACGCTTAAAATTTAAGGAGTATCCTTTAAGACTTGACAGCACTTTGCCTTAGTTAGAATAGTAAGATAAGCTTTCTAATTTACACTGTGTTTGGTAGAAACTCATGTGTTTTATTCATTTTTTCTTCATGCCTACAATGTGCTTTATTTGTGAAAACTTATGAAAGAGAATTGGAACTTAAATCAACATTTGACATTTTTCATCAAGAAAATTTCGAAAAAAAAATCAGAATCATAATTGAAAAACCAAATTACGAAAATAAATCTAAACTCAGCCCTAAAGTATGAATTAAAGTCCCAAGAAAGTATGATAGAGAACTTCAAACGCAATTCTTCAGTTAGGTTGTACGTTGTTTTGCTAAAGCACTAATATTGCTAGAATATTCAGGCTTTAAAAAAATTCGACAGTCGTTTGTGCGGTTGCGATTACGTGATTGTTTACGCTTATGTGTAAAAATTTTGGATAGTGCCCTTGCACCTTCTCATTAGCCCACTAGTTAATGAGTGGGTGCCAAGCCAACATCTGAGACTTGGTACAGGACAGAGCATCGAAACGGGCTGAAACATTCGAGCTAGATGTATAAGTAACTACTTGAATAACATCTGATGTACATTCTAATTCATACTGGTCATTAATTCACGAAAGCAATACACTGAACCTAAGTGAAACTGTTGTTACTATGAGGGGACTCACCGAAATGAGTCGAGGCTAAGGCCACAAAGGCTCATTGCCTCCAAAGTACAGCTGGTGAAAACTTAAGACGTCTAAAGTCTAATTAAATATACATAAAAGTCTTTTATCATTTTTATTTGTTTAGCTTATAAATGGGCCAATTTGGGATCAAATTCAGCTTTTCCGGAACGAGATACCACCAAAGAAGGAAAAGAGCCTGAAAAAAGGAGATGCAAAACTCCTGATCTAAAGTGATCCCTCTTCAACCTATGAAAAACACTCTCTCTGAAAGAAAAATGGCTGTCATTGGTTGTTAGTGACGAAAAACCAATCAAATATTGAACTAGGGGACTGTCACAACAATTTCAATTCGTTCAGTATCAATTGAAGTATAATACCAATAATTATTTTAATATTAATGCGCTTATAGCTGTTCCCACCTGTCTCGAAGTGCCAAGACAAGTAACACGATACTGATAAGCCTGATAATGAGCCTGTGATAATTCCCAAGTTATTTTACACAAGGTTAAAGATTAGACACGATTTACCACTTTGAGATATTAGTGCACTTAAGCGAAAAGCCACTGCTAATGGATGGTTCTGACTGGGGAAGCCTAAAACTGGCTAATTATCGAAGTTAGTAACTGGCTATTGCCGTTTCTGAAACAGCATACTTAATTGTTATTTCTTTGGAATGAAGCAATCTACATCTTGACTGATACTATGATGCACTTTTAAAGCAGAAAATCATAACTACTGCATGACAAGCATCATCTTCGGTGTAATCCTCAAATTTGAAAAAAGGAAAACTTCAAGAGAGTTGGAGGTACCACTTAAATAATTTTTCGTGCCAAAATTAAGTGAGAACAGCAACGTATAGCAAGATACTTTCATTCTGAATCATATGAATTTTTGCACCTTGATTGGACCCAAATAATTGATTTCTCCTGACCATCAGGAACGTCGTAACAATACTGCTCGGCTTATGCTTAATTCCTTGAATTTAGTATTTCTAAGAGAGTTTTTGGAAAGGGCTCCACAGACAGTCTGACCGTATCCAGGAAGAAAAGGCCTCTAAAAACAATGCAATTGGCAGCGTACCTCGGGCCAATTTTGGATTTTTTTTTTGTTGTTGTTGTTTAAAAAGAATACTAGGATAGAAAACTAATTGCTCATTTTATGACTAAAAAACTCAGAGTTTCAGTTATAGTAGTATATGCCCCTGTAGAACCGACTGACGGAGATGGTTCCATTGCAACTGAACCACCATGTAAATGAACCCCAAGCAACTGAACTACTGTAACTGAACCACCGTGCAACTGAACCACCGTACAACTGAACCACCGTGAAGCTGAACCACCGTACAACTGAATCGCCGTGCAAATGAAACCCCATGCAGCTGAACCCCCGTGCGACTGAATCCTCGTGCAACTGAACCGCATCTAGCTGCGGTTCAACTCAACCCCCGTGCAATCGAACCGCAGTGCAACTGGACCACCGAACAACCGAACCACCATGCAACTGAACCACCGTGCAACTGCACCCTCGTATAACTGAACTCTTGTGCAACTCAACCACTGTACTTACATTGGGTAAAACACAAGTTAGAATCTTTACCTGTTTAACCTTGTTGGAATTGTTTGCTTTTTAAAATTAAGATATAAATGAATGTCAAGATGATTAATAGAAAAAGCTCTATTTTGTTGTCACAGAAACAAAGAAAATTGGACATCACAAACTCTTCAGGCCAGATTTGTTTCTCCTTTTTTATGTCTGTTAATGGGGGTTCCCTTCGCCTTGTCATTGTGCACGCGTCTAGGCGTTTACCCCTCACCCCTAACTTTGTCATGGAAAAAACTCCCTTAGAAAATTTCCCCTCGCGGAAAATATGGTTTTGCAAATTTTAATATTTTATTTGAGTTCTGTTATTTTTTAGTTTAGCTGAGAAGAGCTAAGGAAAGTGGAAAAGAGGAATTTATATGTATGTCTTGACTCCCCCCCCCCTTCCGTGCAAAAATGTTCTACTTCTGTAAAATTCTCCAAAATCTCTACCCCCCCCCCCTCTTCAAAAAACTCCCATACTAAAAATGTCCGCACATAAAAACCTGGAGGCATGAAGTTTAAACTTTCAGGGTATGCTGAAGAAACGTTGAAAAAAAGGCTAGATTGCGATCAGTCCCCCTCCCATTTTTTTTAGATGGAATCTCTTCAAAGACATCTGATCAAAATTCATTATGTAGATTCACAAAGGTCAAATATTTTCAACATATGTGTTTATTACTTAACGTCCAGAAAGGTCTGATTCAGCTGAAAAAAGTAGAAATAAATCAGCTTTAATGGATCGGATCTTCTCCTTTTTTGCTAAAATAAAAACAAAGCTTCTTTATGACTGATCTTGACAGGCGTTTATATCATGACTTTAAGAAACAAACAATCAGACAGTTCGTGAGTAGTAATCAATGTTATACTTTGCCTAGACTATGTTCCATCCTGTGTTATTTGCCCACTTTACGTTCCAAGGCACCTTTCCTTGGTTGATTACCAGACTGATTATTGCTATTGTTGTCAATTGAATATGGAATTATACAAAACCTAGCAGAAAGGTTTCTGGGCCAACCAGACATGTTTCTGGGCCAACCAGACAGTTTTCTGGGCCTTTACGTTCCATGGCACCTTTCCATGGCAGATTACCAGACTAGTTATTTGGCAGTGTATAATGTAGTCAAGCATGTTTTGAGAGTTTGGTCGTAATAATATAATTTAAAGCAAACAGGTTTTTTTCTGTTTTTGTTGTCAATTGCACAATGAATGTACGTCATGAGACCACGTGCACATTCTTAAAAAAACTGATATGATATAAAGTAGTCAAACATGTTTTGGGAGTATGCACGAAATTATGTTGCATGTACTTAAGGATACCTTTCCAAACAAGATGGTTAAACATGCTTTTACAATCGGAAATGTTTGATTAACATTTGCAAAAAAGGGGTAATGAGATTTGCGAATTGGAGTGTAGGATACGGGATCGAGTTGCATGAGGGTTCAGTAGCACGATGGTTCAGTTGTACGGGGTTTCGGTTATACAGGGGTTCAGTTACATGGGGGGGTCAGTTGCATGGGGGTTTAGTTAAATGGGGCTTGAGTTGCACGGGAGTTGAGTTGCATGAGGGATTCAGTTACATGGGGGGGGGTTCAGTTGCACGGGGGTTCAGTTACATGCGGATTCAGTTACACGGGGTTTAGTTAAATGTGGTTGAGTTGCATAGTTTCGTTGGAAAAAATTGGAGTTCATACTTAAACAGTTCTATTAAGAGCTATTGCTATGGAAATGGCTCATTTTTGAATCGAAACTATGCTTTTCTGAAAGAAGATACACATTTGAATCAGAAAATGTGAAAATGTACACAACTGAAACAGAGAAGTGTGTTTTGACGATATTTTCTATAATTTCGTCTGAAAAATAGGAGTTCACGCTTAAAAGTTCTATTAAGAGCTATTTTTATGGAAATGGTTTTATGAGGGCTGGCGTATCTGATGAAATAATTTAGGTCGTATGATCAATTTAATTTATTTTTTAATTCAGTCGTTTTTCAGTAAGGACACTCGATATCCTAAAAGTGTTTGATTCAAACTTTTACCTTGAGCATCTATGCTGTTAGCAGAATTTCAAAAAGGAACGTTTATGAGTGCTGGCGTATCTGATGAAATAATTTAGGCCGTATGATCAATTTAATTTGTTTTTTAATTCAGTAGTTTTTCAGTAAGGACACTCGATATCCTACTTTTACCTTGAGCATCTATGGTGTTAGCAGAATTTCAAAAAGGATCGTTTATGAGTGCTGGCGTATCTGATGGAATAATTTAGGTCGTATGATGAATTTAATTTATTTTTTAATTCAGTAGTTTTTTTCAGTAAGGACACTCGATATCCTAAAAGTGTTTGATTCAAACTTTTACCTTGAGCATCTATGTTGTTAGCAGAATTTCAAAAAGGATCGTTTATGAGTGCTGGCGTATCTGATGAAATAATTTAGGTCGTATGATCAATTTAATTTATTTTTTAATTCAGTAGTTTTTCAGTAAGGACACTCGATATCCTAAAAGTGTTTGATTCAAACTTTTACCTTGAGCATCTATGTTGTAGGCAGAATTTCAAAAAGGATCGTTTATGAGTGCTGGCGTATCTGATGAAATAATTTAGGTCGTATGATCAATTTAATTTATTTTTTAATTCAGTAGTTTTTTTCAGTAAGGACACTCGATATCCTAAAAGTGTTTGATTCAAACTTTTACCTTGAGAATCGATGTTGTTGGGTCCCAGTCCACCAGCCAGAATGGTTGAAATCCACTAGCTCAGAAGTGGGGTCTTAGTCCACCAGCCTGAATGGTTGAAATTCACTAGCTCAGAATTGGGGTCTTAGTCCACCAGCCTGAATGGTTGAAATTCACTAGCTCAGAATTGGGGTCTTAGTCCACACGCCTGAATGGTGGAAATTCACTAGCTCAGAATTGGGGTCTTAGTCCACCAGCCTGAATGGTGGAAATTCACTAGCTCAGAATTGGGGTCTTAGTCCACCAGCCTGAATGGTTGAAATTCACTAGCTCAGAATTGGGGTCTTAGTCCACCCGCCTGAATGGTGGAAATTCACTAGCTCAGAATTGGGGTCTTAGTCCACCAGCCTGAATGGTTGAAATTCACTAGCTCAGAATTGGGGTCTTAGTCAATGTTCAGATTGGAGCGTTTGGGTCCGACTATCTGGGCTTTATTTGTCAAGGCTTGAATGCTAAGCGATGGACATGAGCTCGATTGGGATCCCTATTGTGAAAATGGAAAACAAAAAACAAAAAATGTATTGTCGGTATGAGTGTAGAGCATGACATGGTTACCGCTAGGGTAATAGTCTAACCGTTGACGGTTTTAGGTATCCGTGAATAAGTTCTAAGGCGAGAGTGGAAGTTGGGACAAATTTTTGGAGGTGCCCATCTCACCTGCCCAGAGTCTCAGGCAAGTGACCCTAAATTTGAAAAAGTGGAAATTGGCTCAGATTTTCTAAACTGAGCTAAGACAATGAATAGATACTATTGGGAAAGTGATTGGAGACGCTAGGCATCCGTGAACAAGTGCTAAATTGAGAGAAGAATTTGGGACAATATTTGGGGGCGCCCAGAGTCTCCGGCAAGTGAGCCAAAAATTTAAAAAACACACAATTATTTTTTCTGTTCAATTATTTTCAGTGTAAGTCAATATAATTACCTCATTCTTTTATTCTAACTTAACTTGTAGGAATAGGACTTCTAGAATAAGGATTCATTCCCTCGACTAAATCAGTTTTTTCATGTAAAATGGTGAACAAAAGACTATTAATTCTCCGTATTCTTCTTCTTCTTATCTAGCTAAACGTTGCGCTGTGTTTGTCACACCAACTAGTAAATATTTATCGGGCTTTTATTTTTTCCGTTCAATTATTTTCAGTGTAAGCCAATATACTGCTAGGGGGAGTAAAAATGGTAGTTATTTAGTACCTGGTAAACAGGTGACTTGATATGCTTCATTAGAACGATAAACACATAACTAATATCTCTAAAAAAGTGAAGATGGAGCATTTTAATAAAGTGTGTTCACATAACAAGGTTATTGTAGCATTGAATGCCAACATGGATAAGTATTTAAACTATGAAACAAGTACAAGTGGAAGCACTATTGGAAATGTATGCATGCACTGTCATGACAGTAAGGAATTAAATTTCTTTGGAATACCGAAAAAATTCAACTCTTATGTTGGTGGTTATGCGAGATTGAGATCTCCAGAGATGATTGCACTCAAAGAGAATGCCAACATAAAAATAATCGTTGATGATAGAGGACAACTCCTTGCTACAGTTGCAGGTAACACATTACCTACTGATACATCCAATCGTCACCTTTCGGGTATTAGCATTCAACGGAAGATCAATAAAAGAAAGGCCTACTCTTCTACTAATATCGTAAACCCTATCTTGTCTACGTGCCGAAACTGTTACCTGTGTAAAAATAATGTGATAAAAGACAGTGAAATTGTCAGAAAAATAAAAAGGGCACTGTCAGAAAATATCACTATGGAATATAAAGATGAATCGATGAAAAGCAAAGCACCAGCAAACGTTACTACCATTGATCAAACAGTCAATGAACCAAATAATACCAAGGATGAAAAGCATATTGAGCCTGTTGATGAGACACCAGTAAAAATTGTGTATGACTCAAAATGGAATAATGATTATTCTACTAATTCCGAACTAAGAGAAGACAATAGCTATAATATCAAGAGAGAACATGGTGAACTATTCTATGGAACAGATTCAAAATGTCCAAAGTTAATCATTGATATTAATAATGTATCATAATATATTTTTTGTATTAATATTCTACATAGCATTATTTCATTAAAAATATATTATGCATTACATTGTTATGTGTTCATTATTTTTAGAGTAAGCTAGCATATCAAACGTTTAGAATGTCTAATAAAACGTCGGAGATGTAAGAAAAGGAATTTGCATACATCTATTGTCAGACACATGGGATAACATTGACAAAATCTTGGTATCAGAATGAATAAATTATTTATCAACATCCGTTATTGGATACACAATACAGAAATTTCATTAAAGGAATTATGAAAAAAAATTGTAAGTAAGTAGCAAATTCTTTCTTGAATTCACCTGCTGGATAAACAAAAAGACATTTCGTTCAAGAAATTATGACAAAATTCTAAGTAAGTAACATTTATTGTTTTCACACTCTTGGATATACAATACGGAAATTTCGTTCAATAAATTATGAAAAAATTGTAAGCAAGTAACAAACTCTTTCCTGAAGTCACCTCTTGGATACACAATGCAGAAACTTCATTTAAGAAACTATGAAAAAATTGTAAGTAAGTAAGTAACAAATTCTTTCTTGAATTCGCCTCTTGGATAAACAAAAAAGTCATTTCATTCAAGAAATTATGACAAAATTCTAAATAAGTAACAAACCCTTTCTTGAATTCGCCATTGGGTTGCACAATACAGAAATTTAATTCAGGAAACTATGAAAAACATTGCAAACAAACTCTTTCTTGAGCTCACTTCCTGGACAGACAATATAGCAATTTCACTCAAGAAATTATGAAAAAATTGTAAGTAAGTAGCAAACTGTTTCTTGAATTCTCCTCCTGGATACACAATACAGAAATTTAATTAAGGAAATTATGAAAAAAATGTAAGTAAGTAACAAACTCTTTCTTGAAGTCACCTCTTGGATACACAATGCAGGAATTTCATTTAAGAAATTATCAAAAAATTGTAAGTAAGTAGCAAATTCTTTCTTGAATTCGCCTCCTGGATAAACAAAAAGACATTTCATTCAAGAAATTATGACAAAATTCTAAGTAAGTAACAAACTCTTTCTTGAAGTTACCTCTTGGATACACAATGAAGAAATTTCATTTAAGAAATTATGAAAAAATTGTAAGCAAGTAACAAACTCTTTCCTGAAGTCACCTCTTGGATACACAATGCAGAAACTTCAGTTAAGAAACTATGAAAAAATTGTAAGTAAGTAAGTAACAAATTCTTTCTTGAAGTCACCTCTTGGATACACAATACAGAAATTTCATTAAAGAAATTATGAAAAAAATGTAAGTAAGTAACAAACTCTTTCTTGAAGTCACCTGCTGGATAAACAAAAAGACATTTCGTTCAAGAAATTATGACAAAATTCTGTATCATAATGTATCATAAATGACAATGTATCATAATATATTTATTTTATTAATATTCTACATAGCATTATTTCATTAAAAATATATTATGCATTACATTGTTATGTGTTCATTATTTTTAGAGTAAGCTAGCATATCAAACGTTTAGAATGTCTAGTAAAACGTCGGAGATGTAAGAAAAGGAATTTGCATACATCTATTGTCAGACACATGGGATAACATTGACAAAATCTTGGTATCAGAATGAATAAATTATTTATCAACATCCGTTATTGGATATGTCATTATGAAAAAATTGTAAGTAAGTAAGTAACAAACTCTTTCTTGAATTCACCTCTTGGATACACAATACAGAAATTTAATTAAGGAAATTATGAAAAAAAATTGTAAGTAAGTAACAAACTCTTTCTTGAAGTCACCTCTTGGATATACAATGCAGAAATTTCATTTAAGAAATTATCAAAAATTGTAAGTAAGTAGCAAATTCTTTCTTGAATTCGCCTCAGGGATAAATAAAAAAGACATTTCATTCAAGAAATTATGACAAAATTCTAAGTAAGTAACAAACTCTTTCTTGAAGTTACCTCTTCGATACACAATGCAGAAATTTCACTTAAGAAATTATGAAAAAATTGTAAGCAAGTAACAAACTTTTTCCTGAAGTCACCTCTTGGATACACAATGCAGAAACTTCATTTAAGAAACTATGAAAAAATTGTAAGTAAGTAAGTAACAAATTCTTTCTTGAAGTCACCTCTTGGATACACAATACAGAAATTTCATTAAAGAAATTATGAAAAAAATTGTAAGTAAGTAGCCAATTCTTTCTTGAATTCACCTGCTGGATAAACAAAAAGACATTTCGTTCAAGAAATTATGACAAAATTCTAAGTAAGTAACATTTATTGTTTTCACACTCTTGGATATACAATACGGAAATTTCATTCAATAAATTATGAAAAAATTGTAAGCAAGTAACAAACTCTTTCCTGAAGTCACCTCTTGGATACACAATGCAGAATCTTCATTTAAGAAACCATGAAAAAATTGTAAGTAAGTAAGTAACAAATTCTTTCTTGAATTCGCCTCTTGGATACACAATACAGAAATTTCATTCAAGAAATTATGACAAAATTCTAAGTAAGTAACAAACCCTTTCTTGAATTCGCCATTGGGTTGCACAATACAGAAATTTAACTCAGGAAACTATGAAAAACATTGCAAACAAACTCTTTCTTGAACTCGCTTCCTGGACAGACAATACAGCAATTTCACTCAAGAAATTGTGAAAAAATTGTAAGTAAGTAGCAAACTGTTTCTCGAATTCTCCTCCTGGATACACAATACAGAAATTTAATTAAGGAAATTATGAAAAAAAATTGTAAGTAAGTAACAAACTCTTTCTTGAAGTCACCTCTTGGATACACAATGCAGAAAATTCATTAAAGAAATTGTGAAAAATTGTAAGTAAGTAGCAAATTCTTTCTTGAATTCGCCTCATGGATAAATAAAAAAGACATTTCATTCAAGAAATTATGACAAAATTCTAAGTAAGTAACACTCTTTCTTGAAGTTACCTCTTGGATACACAATGCAGAAATTTCATTTAAGAAATTATGAAAAAATTGTAAGCAAGTAACAAACTCTTTCCTGAAGTCACCTCTTGGATACACAATGCAGAAACTTCATTTAAGAAACTATGAAAAAATTGTAAGTAAGTAAGTAACAAATTCTTTCTTGAAGTCACCTCTTGGATACACAATACAGAAATTTCATTAAAGAAATTGTGAAAAAAATTGTAAGTAAGTAGCAAATTCTTTCTTGAATTCACCTGCTGGATAAACAAAAAGACATTTCGTTCAAGAAATTATGACAAAATTCTAAGTAAGTAACATTTATTGTTTTCTCCTCCTGGATATACAATACGGAAATTTCATTCAATAAATTATGAAAAAATTGTAAGCAAGTAACAAACTCTTTCCTGAAGTCACCTCTTGGATACACAATGCAGAAACTTCATTTAAGAAAATATGAAAAAATTGTAAGTAAGTAAGTAAGTAACAATTTCTTTCTTGAATTCGCCTCTTGGATAAACAAAAAAAGTCATTTCATTCAAGAAATTATGACAAAATTCTAAATAAGTAACAAACCCTTTCTTGAATTCGCCATTGGGTTGCACAATACAGAAATTTAATTCAGGAAACTATGAAAAACATTGCAAACAAACTCTTTCTTGAACTCGCTTCCTGGACAGACAATACAGCAATTTCACTCAAGAAATTATGAAAAAATTGTAAGAAAGTAGCAAACTGTTTCTTGAATTCTCGTCCTGGATGCACAGTACAGATATTTCATTCAAGAAATTATAAAAAAATTGCAAGTAAGTAACAAACTCTTTCTTGAATACACCTCTTGGATACCCAATACGGAAATTTCATTCAAGAAATTATGAGAAAATTCCAGGTAAGTAACAATCTCTTTCTTGAAGTCCCCTCTTGGATACACAATATGGATATTTTATTCAAGAAATTATAAAAAAAGGGAAAGTAAGTAACAAACTCTTTATTGATTTCACCTCTTTGATACAAAAAAAAGACATTTCATTCAAGAAATTATGACAAAATTCTAAGTAAGTAAAAAACTCATTCTTGAATTCGCCGTTTGCATGCACAATACAGAAATTTCATTCTATGGGACCTCTACACGTGATTAAACACGTTTTGAAACTACATTTATTCAAGAAATTATGAAAAAATCGCAAGTAAGTAACAAACTCTTTCTTGGATTCCCCATTTGGATGCACAATACAGAAATTTAATTCAAAAAATTATGGAAAAATGTAAGTAAGTAAGTAACAAACTCTATGCTTTTTCTGCATCAACTGTCGGATATGTTGAATAAAATATGCAAAATCGACATAGCTTTATTTCATTTTTTAAGGTTAATTTAGACGAGGTTACGTGCACGCAGGTTCGAATTTTGTCATAATTTCTTGAACGAAATGTCTTTTTGTTTATCCAGCAGGTGAATTCAAGAAAGAATTTGCTACTTACTTACAATTTTTTTCATAATTTCTTTAATGAAATTTCTGTATTGTGTATCCAAGAGGTGACTTCAAGAAAGAATTTGTTACTTACTTACTTACAATTTTTTCATAGTTTCTTAAATGAAGTTTCTGCATTGTGTATCCAAGAGGTGACTTCAGGAAAGAGTTTGTTACTTGCTTACAATTTTTTCATAATTTCTTAAATGAAATTTCTGCATTGTGTATCCAAGAGGTAACTTCAAGAAAGAGTTTGTTACTTACTTAGAATTTTGTCATAATTTCTTGAATGAAATGTCTTTTTTATTTATCCATGAGGCGAATTCAAGAAGGAATTTGCTACTTACTTACAATTTTTGATAATTTCTTAAATGAAATTCCTGCATTGTGTATCCAAGATGTGACTTCAAGAAAGAGTTTGCTACTTACTTAGATTTTTTTTCATAATTTCCTTAATTAAATTTCTGTATTGTGTATCCAGGAGGAGAATTCAAGAAACAGTTTGCTACTTACTTACAATTTTTTCATAATTTCTTGAGTGAAATTGCTATATTGTCTGTCCAGGAAGTGAGTTCAAGAAAGAGTTTGTTTGCAATGTTTTTCATAGTTTCCTGAATTAAATTTCTGTATTGTGCAACCCAATGGCGAATTCAAGAAAGGGTTTGTTACTTATTTAGAATTTTGTCATAATTTCTTGAATAAAATGACTTTTTTGTTTATCCAAGAGGCGAATTCAAGAAAGAATTTGTTACTTACTTCCTTACAATTTTTTCATAGTTTCTTAAATGAAGTTTCTGCATTGTGTATCCAAGAGGTGACTTCAGGAAAGAGTTTGTTACTTGCTTACAATTTTTTCATAATTTATTGAACGAAATTTCCGTATTGTATATCCAAGAGTGTGAAAACAATAAATGTTACTTGCTTAGAATTTTGTCATAATTTCTTGAACGATATGTCTTTTTGTTTATCCAGCAGGTGAATTCAAGAAAGAATTTGCTACTTACTTACAATTTTTTTTCATAATTTCTTTAATGAAATTTCTGTATTGTTTATCCAAGAGGTGACTTCAAGAAAGAATTTGTTACTTACTTACTTACAATTTTTTCATAGTTTCTTAAATGAAGTTTCTGCATTGTGTATCCAAGAGGTGACTTCAGGAAAGAGTTTGTTACTTGCTTACAATTTTTTCATAATTTCTTAAATGAAATTTCTGCATTGTGTATCCAAGAGGTAACTTCAAGAAAGAGTTTGTTACTTACTTAGAATTTTGTCATAATTTCTTGAATGAAATGTCTTTTTTATTTATCCATGAGGCGAATTCAAGAAAGAATTTGCTACTTACTTACAATTTTTGATAATTTCTTAAATGAAATTTCTGCATTGTGTATCCAAGAGGTGACTTCAAGAAAGAGTTTGTTACTTACTTACAATTTTTTTCATAATTTCCTTAATGAAATTTCTGTATTGTGTATCCAAGGGGTGAATTCAAGAAAGAGTTTGTTACTTACTTACTTACAATTTTTTCATAATGACATATCCAATAACGGATGTTGATAAATAATTTATTCATTCTGATACCAAGATTTTGTCAATGTTATCCCATGTGTCTGACAATAGATGTATGCAAATTTTTTTTCTTACATCTCCGACGTTTTATTAGACATTCTAAACGTTTGATATGCTAGCTTACTCTAAAAATAATGAACACATAACAATGTAATGCATAATATATTTTTAATGAAATAATGCTATGTAGAATATTAATACAAAAAATATATTATGATACATTATTAATATCAATGATTAACTTTGGACATTTTGAATCTGTTCCATAAAATAGTTCACCATGTTCTCTCTTGATATTATAGCTATTGTCTTCTCTTGGTTCGTAATCCGTAGAATAATCATTATTCCATTTTGAGTCATACACAATTTTTACTGTTGTCTCATCAACAGGCTCAATATGCTTTTCATCCTTGGTATTATTTGGTTCATTGACTGTTTGATCAATGGTAGTAACGTTTGCTGGTGCTTTGTTTTTCATCGATTCATCTTTATATTCCATTGTGATATTTTTTGACAATGCCCTTTTTATTTTTCTGGCAATTTCACTGTCTATTATCACATTATTTTTACACAGGTAACAGTTTCGGCTCGTAGACAAGATATGGTTTACGTTATTAGTAGAAGAGTAGGCCTTTCTTTTATTGATCTTCTGTTGAATGCTAATACCCAAAAGGTGACGATTGGATGTATCAGTAGGTAATGTGTTACCTGCAACTGTAGCAAGGAGTTGTCCTCTATCATCAACGATTATTTTTATGTTGGCATTCTCTTTGAGTGCAATCATCTCTGGAGATCTCAATCTCGCATAATCACCAACATAAGAGTTGAATTTTTTCGGTATTCCAAAGAAATTTAATTCCTTACTGTCATGACAATGCATGCATACATTTCCAATAGTGCTTCCACTTGTACTTGTTTCATAGTTTAAATACTTATCCATGTTGGCATTCAATGCTACAATAACCTTGTTATGTGAACACACTTTATTAAAATGCTCCATCTTCACTTTTTTTGAGATATTAGTTATGTGTTTATCGTTCCACTGTGTAAAAAATACTGATTTAATACATGCAATAAACTAGGTAGTGTCGATAACCGGCCATAGAGTAATAGTGGGAAAGCCACATCGTGTCTCTGGGCAAGCATAGAGTACAATTGTTAGAGCCATAAAAATATCTATCGAGGAGGTATCATTAGCAATAACTTACTTCTAATGAAGCATATCAAGTCACCTGTTTACCGGGTACTAAATAACTACCATTTTTACTCCCCCTAGCATTATATTGGCTTACACTGAAAATAATTGAACGGAAAAAATAAAAGCCCGATAAATATTTACTAGTTGGTGTGACAAACACAGCGCAACGTTTAGCTAGATAAGAAGAAGAAGAAGAAGAATACGGAGAATTAATAGTCTTTTGTTCACCATTTTACATGAAAAAACTGATTTAATCGAGGGAATGAATCCTTATTCTAGAAGTCCTATTCCTACAAGTTAAGTTAGAATAAAAGAATGAGGTAAATATATTGACTTACACTGAAAATAATTGAACAGAAAAAATAATTGTGTGTTTTTTAAATTTTTGGCTCACTTGCCGGAGACTCTGGGCGGGTGGGCGCCCCCAAATATTGTCCCAAATTCCCCTCTCAATTTAGCACTTGTTCACGGATGCCTAGCGTCTCCAATCACTTTCCCAATAGTATCTATTCATTGTCTCAGCTCAGTTTAGAAAATCTGAGCCAATTTCCACGTTTTCAAATTTAGGGTCACTTGCCTGAGACTCTGGGCAGGTGAGGTGGGCACCTCCGAAAATTTGTCCCAACTTCCACTCTCGCCTTAGAACTTATTCACGGATACCTAAAACCGTCAACGGTTAGACTGTTACCCTAGCGGTAACCATGTCATGCTCTACACACATACCGACAATACATTTTTTGTTTTTTGTTTTCCATTTTCACAATGGGGATCCCAATCGAGCTCATGTCCATCGCTTTGCATTCAGGCCTTGACAAATAAAGCCCGGATAGTCGGACCCCAACGCTCCAATCTGAACATTGACTAAGACCCCAATTCTGAGCTAGTGAATTTCCACCATTCAGGCTGGTGGAATAAGACCCCAATTCTGAGCTAGTGAATTTCAACCATTCAGGCTGGTGGACTAAGACCCCAATTCTGAGGTAGTGAATTTCCACCATTCAAGCTCGTGGACTAAGATCCCAATTCTGAGCTAGTGAATTTCCACCATTCAGGCTGGTGGACGAAGACCCCAATTCTGAGCTAGTGAATTTCAACCATTCAGGCTGGTGGACTAAGACCCCAATTCTGAGCTAGTGAATTTCAACCATTCAGGCTAGTGGACTAAGACCCCACTTCTGAGCTAGTGGATTTCAACCATTCTGGCTGGTGGACTGGGACCCAACAACATCGATTCTCAAGGTAAAAGTTTGAATCAAACACTTTTAGGATATCGAGTGTCCTTACTGAAAAAAAACTACTGAATTAAAAAATAAATTAAATTGATCATACGACCTAAATTATTTCATCAGATACGCCAGCACTCATAAAC
The DNA here is from genome assembly GCA_027921565.1 of Artemia sinica. Classification (NCBI taxonomy): domain Eukaryota; kingdom Metazoa; phylum Arthropoda; class Branchiopoda; order Anostraca; family Artemiidae; genus Artemia; species Artemia sinica. The sequence continues at coordinate 26,820,920 of CM051274.1, read as the reverse complement.
GATCCTTTTTTGAAATTCTGCTAACAACATAGATGCTCAAGGTAAAAGTTTGAATCAAACACTTTTAGGATATCGAGTGTCCTTACTGAAAAACTACTGAATTAAAAAATAAATTAAATTGATCATACGACCTAAATTATTTCATCAGATACGCCAGCACTCATAAACGTTCCTTTTTTGAAATTCTGCTAACAGCATAGATGCTCAAGGTAAAAGTTTGAATCAAACACTTTTAGGACATCAAGTGTCCTTACTGAAAAACTACTGAATTAAAAAATAAATTAAATTGATCATACGACCTAAATTATTTCATCAGATACGCCAGCACTCATAAACGATCCTTTTTGAAATTCTGCTAACAACATAGATGCTCAAGGTAAAAGTTTGAATCAAACACTTTTAGGATATCGAGTGTCCTTACTGAATTAAAAAATAAATTAAATTGATCATACGACCTAAATTATTTCATCAGATACGCCAGCACTCATAAACGATCCTTTTTGAAATTCTGCTAACAACATAGATGCTCAAGGTAAAAGTTTGAATCAAACACTTTTAGGATATCGAGTGTCCTTACTGAAAAACTACTGAATTAAAAAATAAATTAAATTGATCATACGACCTAAATTATTTCATCAGATACGCCAGCACTCATAAACGTTCCTTTTTTGAAATTCTGCTAACAGCTTAGATGCTCAAGGTAAAAGTTTGAATCAAACACTTTTAGGATATCGAGTGTCCTTACTGAAAAACTACTGAATTAAAAAATAAATTAAATTGATCGTACGACCTAAATTATTTCATCAGATACGCCAGCCCTCATAAAACCATTTCCATAAAAATAGTTCTTAATAGAACTGTTTAAGTATGAACTCCAATTTTTCCAACGAAAATATAGAAAATACTATCAAAACACATTTCTCTGATTATAATGTATATCTTCAGCCAGAAAAGCCTAGTTTTGGTTCAAAAATGAACCATTTCCATAAAAATAGCTCTTAATAGAACTTTTTAAGTGTGAAGTCTTATTTTTCAGACGAAATTATAGAAAATATCCTCAAAACACACTTCTCTGTTTCAGTTGTGTGCATTTTCACATTTTCTGATTCAAATGTGTATCTTCAGTCAGAAAAGCATAGTTTCGATTCAAAAATGAGCCATCTCCATAGCAATAGCTCTTAATAGAACTGTTTAAGTATGAACTCCAATTTTTTCCAACGAGACTATGCAACTCAACCACATTTAACTAAACCCCGTGTAACTGAATCCGCATGTAACTGAACCCCCGTGCAACTGAACCCCCCCCCCCATGTAACTGAATCCCTCATGCAACTCAACTCCCGTGCAACTCAAGCCCCATTTAACTAAACCCCCATGCAACTGACCCCCCCCCAGACCCATGTAACTGAACCCCTGTATAACCGAAACCCCGTACAACTGAACCCTCGTGCTACTGAACCCTCGTGCAAATCGATCCCATATCCTACACTCCAATTCGCAAATCTCATTACCCCTTTTTTGCAAATGTTAATCAAACATTTCCGATTGTAAAATCATGTTTAACCATCTTGTTTGGAAAGGTATCCATAAGTACATGCAACATAATTTCGTGCATACTCCCAAAACATGTTTGACTACTTTATATCATATCAGTTTTTTTAAGAATGTGCACGTGGTCTCATGACGTACATTCATTGTGCAATTGACAACAAAAACAGAAAAAAACCTGTTTGCTTTAAATTATATTATTACGACCAAACTCTCAAAATATGCTTGACTACATTATACACTGCCAAATAACTAGTCTGGTAATCTGCCATGGAAAGGTGCCATGGAACGTAAAGGCCCAGATACTTAGAGTTGGCCCAGAAAACTGTCTGGTTGGCCCAGAAACATGTCTGGTTGGCCCAGAAACCTGTCTGCTAGGTTTTGTATAATTCCATATTCAATTGACAACAATAGCAATAATCAGTCTGGTAATCAACCATGGAAAGGTGCCATGGAACGTAAAGTGGGCAAATAACACAGGATGGAACATAGTCTAGGCAAAGTATAACATTGATTACTACTTTCGTGGTAACGAACTTTAAGTAACGACCGACACGGCTCAATAGTAACCAAAACTCTAAAAACGGAATTTTAATACCAATAGATACATCAAAAGAGTACGATTTTTGTGCTAATTTCAAATATATAAATTCCATCGAGTTTAGGCTTACCCATCAAAGGTTACGAGAGCAGTAGCCTAATCTTCGAAAAAAGGGGAAAACAAACTCTAAAGGTCATAGAATCTTAATGAAAATCATACCATCAGATTCAGCGTATCAGAGAACTCAACTGTAAAGGTTTCAAGCTCCTATCTGCAAAAATGTGGGATTTTTTACTATTTGCCAGAAGAAAAATCACGGATGCGTGTTTGTTTGTTGTTTCTTTTTTTTGTCTTTGTTTTTTTTCCCAGGGGTGATCGTATCCACCCAGTGGTCCTATAATATAGGGAGAGGGCTCATTCAAACGAAAACTAAAAGTTCTAGTGTCATTTTTAAGTGATCAAAATTTAAGGGTAACTAGAACCCCTCTCACGCTCATTTTTTCCCAAAGTCACCCGATAAAAATTTTAAGATAGCCATTTGTCTTTGAGGATGACTTACACCCCCCCCCCCAGTCCCCGGGGATGGGCTACAAGTTATGAACTTTGCCCATTGTTTATATATAGTCTTATTTGCTGGAAAGTACACAGACATTTTCAGAGGGTTTTTTTCTGGGGGGGGGGTTAGGGGAAGATGGCTACATGGGAGGATCTTTCCATGGAGGAATTTTTAAAGGGAGAAGAGAATTTTTCATGAAGGGGGAGCCAAATTTCCCAGCATTATTTAAAAAAACGATCAGAAATTAAATAAAAAACACAAGTTTTTTAACTTAAAGTAAGGACCAACATTAAAACTTAAAACGAACAGAAATTATTGCGTATATGAGGGGGTTCGCCCCCTCGTCAATACCTCACTGTTTATGCTAAAGTTTTTTTTATTACTTTCAGAAGAGCTATCTATTCTAATCAATTAAAAAAAATTTTACCACAAAATAACTTTTTTCAAAAAAAGTTAAGAACTCCATTCAGCCAAAAACGAACAAAAATTGAAGCAAATAATCTACCAATCATACAACTGCCACAAATCAATGTCAGTAAATAAATGAAACCCAAAAACGAACAGAAACTAGAATAAATAACAGATTCAAAATCAAAACGAGCAGAAATTAATATGAGTAGCGTTCAAAATCCCTATTCTTTCTAAAAGCCAGAATATAATTTGTGCTTTACTGAAAAAAAGTCAAATGAATAGTGCATTGTCAGTTTAATATAGGCAACATAAGCTGATATTTATTCCTTAAATTCTGGATTAATTTTTGATTTCTTAAAGTTATAAAAGTGGTACTACTTAAAAGAATTTTTTCAGTAAAGTACAAATTATATTCTGGGTTTGTATGCTTGGTAGATTATTTGATCCTATATTTTTTCATTTTTGGTTTAACGGAATTTTTTACTTTTTTAAAAAAACTTATTTTGTGGAAAAAGTTTTTTTTAATTAATTTCTGTTCGTTTTATATTGACATAGTCTTTTTCAGGGAAAAAGAAAATTATAGTTTGAATCTTTCCGTTTTTCCTTTAAGAATTTATAGTTTGGCCTGTTATTTAAATGCTGGAGAAACTTTTTAAGCCATTTTTAACAACATAAACTCTTTTGAAAATCATGACACAAATAGTAGTGTTTAATTTAGTCATATACATCCTCTAGTTGACCTGATAAATAAAAGTTAGGACCATTCCGAAAAAACTATGTCTATGCTCGATCACAGCCTGAATACTATTACACTCTTTTGATTGAGTAAAATTTTAAGAGCAGAAGTAGTTATAGAAGTAGCCCCGAAAATTTGAATTTAATGCCCTCAGTTGTTCTTGGTATATTGCTGAGATGTCTTATTAGAAACCAGCATACAAACAGTGTGTTTTGATTTAATTTTAAAGCAAGATTTAGTTTTTAAGCAATATGGGCAAATTACATAACTGTGGGAGGTTGACCTACCCATTAACCCTAGAGAAATAGTTAGTAGACCATTCAGCTATGCTGAACAAAATGGCTGTCTTAAAATTTTTATTGGAAGTGCCTGGAAACTTATGAGCTAAAGAGGAGGGTTGATTGACCTCCAATCATTTTTTACTCTTAAGAGGAAAGTGTGTTTTGATATAATTTTAAAGCAGCATTTAGTTTTTAAGCATAATGGACAAATTATACAACTGTGGGGGATTGACCTGCCCAATAACCCTAGAGATATAGTTACTAGACCATTCAGCTATGCTGAACAAAATGGCTGTCATAAAATTTGTATTGGAACTGTCTGGAAAATTATGACCCAATGAGGACTGCTGATTGCCCTCCAATCATTTGTTACTCTTAAGAGGGCACTAGAACTTTTAACTTTAAATCAAATTAGCTCCTTTAAAATATCAATGATATTACTAGCTATGATAGAGCTTCGCTGCCTATGTCCTTATATGACCTATAGTGCTTATATGCCCCTTAAATATCTGCATGCATATAGGTTTTTCGTTCAATTGCAACTCCTCCTAAACGTTCCCTAAAAGTTTCAACTTAATGTCATTAGTATCGTTAGATACGGTAACCGTAGAAGCAGCATTAAATGATGAAAGTGTATGAAAGTATGAAGATGAAGCTGTCAGAGAATATTTCTTTTGTGCAGATGACAACCTGCCATCTGTATGCAGGTTGTCAAACGGGCATATCAGCAATATCTTAGGAACAGTTTCGTGTGTGAAATTCAAACTTACAAAGCTAGATGTGGGGGAAGTTGAACTAACCAAAAGACAATATTTGCATCATAATACTAATGCTTCTACGTCTACAACTACTGCTATTATTACTATTACTACTACTACCACTGCTACTAAAGCTAAGATTACTACTATTAACTGTACTCCTGCTGCTACTACTATATTTAATGGTGCTACTGATACAATTAATATACCTAGCGGTATTAGGGCGAAAATTTTGGGAAATATTATAACTGTATTTAAATAAATCGAAACACACTATGCCCATATAGGTTGTCAAGAGGATGTAGCAGTAATGCTTCACCGGTTGATGGTATTAAGTTAAAAATTTCATCCTGTGTTGAAGGGGATGTTGAAAAAAAGGTGTTATTTGCATACTACTACTAATGCTTCTACTGCTGCTACAACTATTGCTACACATAATTACTGAACCTTTCAACAATGCTGAAAAAATTGAAGTCTCAAAACTTTGTTTAGATATTTTTTAGGGGTAAAGATGGGCTCAGGGGGGGGGGGGTTCTCTCAAATCACTTTAACTCTTAAAAAGGGCACTGAAACTTTCAATTTAAAATCAAATGAGACCCATCTGAATTTAATACGACCATAAGAACCTTATATGCCCCCCAGGGCATAACTTAAAGCTATTGCCCCAGGGATCTAGGGGGTTGTGCTAACCCAGTATTGTTATATGTTCTTTGGACTATTTTAAACAAAATTGCCATCGCACAATTTCAATCAGATGCATTTGATGAAAAGAGGTTGGGGAGGTAGTTGGGTGGGTGCTACTTTACCTCCATTCCTAATGACTCTTAAAGGGGAACTAGAACTTCCAATTTTCACCAAATGAGCCACCTCTAAAGCTTATACAACCATCCCTTCCATACAAACCTTAAATGCCCCAGGGGCATAACTTACAACCCTCGCCCTCAGACTCTGGTGTTTTGTATCAACCTCCAAACCCTTGTTATACGATATTTGGACTAGTTTTAATAAAAGGACTGTCTAAAAACATCTATTGGGTAAATCTCAGGAAAACACGATGTTTTTGTGTGTGTGGGGGGGGGGGAAGCTGCTCTCTGATCACTTTGACTCTTAAAAAGGACACTAGAAATTGTAATTACCAATCCAATGAGTCCTTTCCAATACATATATGACCACCCTTTTTTATAAGAACCTTATATGCCCCAAGGACATAAATTACAACCCTTTCCCTGAGAGCTGTGGGGGGGGGGGGGGGGGGTGGGGTTGTCTTCCTCACAGACATAATTTCTGAAACCTTTCACTACGATGAATAAAATTGTCATCTCTAAATTTTTATCGGAGGTGTTAAGGCAAATGCTGAGCGTGGAGGGGGGGGGTCTGTTTACTCTCAAATCACTTTTACTCTTGCCCATTAAATAAAAACCTTATATGGCCTCAAAAAATAACTTACAACCTTTTCCCCAGGGCACTGGGAGGTTGTATCATCCCTAGAGACATTATTATATGTTCTTTGGACTATTCTGAAAAAAGTTGCTATCTCATAATTTCAATCAGATGCATTTGGCGAAGGGAGGGATTGCAGAAGAGGGGGGGGGGCTAAATGCCGTCCATAGGTTTTGACGCTTAAAAAGGAACTAGAACTTCCAATTTCCAACCAAATGAGCCTCTTCTAAAGTTAAACAACCCTCCCTTCCATAAAAATCTTAAATACCTCTGGGCATTTCTTACAAGCCTTGCTTCTAATCTTTGGGGTTTGTTCCAACCCCAAAAGCCTTGTTATATGATATTAGACTATTTTGAGCAGAATGGGTATCTCAAAATTTCTATTAGATGGACAATACGGAGTATGTGTGTGGGGAGGGGGTAACTACCCTCCAATCACTTTGACTCTTAAAAAGAGCACTAGAGCATCTGATTACCAATACAATGAGCCGCCTCCAAAATTTATATGACCACGCTTTCTATAAAAACCTTCTATGCCACCAGGGCATAACTTACAACCCTGGGGGGACTTTTATCCTCAAAGACAGAATTTCCAGACTTTTTAAAATACGTTGATAAGAATGGCTATCTAGATTCATTGGAAGTGTTTGGGGAAATGATGGGCGTGGGGAGGGGGTCATTTGCCCTCTAATCACTTTCGACTGATAAAAAAGGCACTAGTCGTCTCAATTTCAATCGAAAGAGCCCATTTTGAAGTGTCTATGAATAAACTTTCTATAAAAACTTTATATGCCCCAAGAGCATACCTTATGACCCTTTTTGCTGAGGTCTATGGTAGGGGGGGGGGGGGTTGTCATCCTCAAAGACATAATTTCCAGACCTTTGAACTACGATGAACAAAATGGCCATATCAAAATGTTGATTATAAATGTTTGGGGAACTGATGGGTGTGGAGGGGGGTAATTCTCCCTTCAATTACTTTCGACTATTAAAAAGTGCAATAGCCCTCTCAATTTCCAATCGAATGAACCCTTTTTTTAAGTTTTTACGACAACGCATTTTATAAAAACCTTATACGCCCCCAGGGCATAACTTACAACCTTAGCTCTGAGGGTTGTGGGGACGGGGTGTCAGATTCGAAGACATGATTTTCGGACCCATTAACTAGGTTCAACAAAATGGCTATATCAAATTGTTGATCAGAAGTGTTTGGGGAAATGATGAATGACGTGGGGAGGCATTCGCCTTCTGATCGCTTTTGACTATTAATAAAGGCTCTAGCCCTCTCAATTCCCAGTTGAATGAGCCCTTTTTAAGTTTCTATAACATCACTTTACAAAATCCTTATAGTCCCCTAGGACATAACTTACAACCTTTGCTCTTAGGGCTGTGGGGGGTTTGTCATCATCAAAGGCATAATTTTCAAACCTTTCAAATACATTGAACAAAATGGCTGTCTCAAAATTTTGATTCGATGCGTTCAGCGAAATGGTGGGCGTGAGAGGGGGATTAGAGTAGAACCCCCTTATTGACTCCCACGAGAACACCGTGCTGTCATCTACAATTGAGTCTAACGCTGACGGGCTATAATTTATTCAAGGATTATCGATCGAGTCTAATGAGGTCAAGGTGAATTGATTTGTTGGTGTTTGTCCAGAGGAATTGTCTCCGGGGCGAAGTTTGCACATGCGCATTAACGAGGGAGAGATGTATTGATCAAGGACAAGTGAATTTCCGAGAAATTGATTTACATAATCGGTGGGGAGAATGTATTGATCTAGGACTCGAGGGGGAAAATGGATTTCCGAGAACTTGATTTGCATAATCGGTGGGGAGAATGTATTGATTCACGAAAGGGAAATTAGAAATGACGTCACTTGTTATCTTGGAATTATGCAGGAGTCTAAAGATATAAATTAATATTCTATTTTTTGAATACGGCTTCTTTGATCTTTAGACGATAAAATTAATATTCTATCGAAACCATAATAGTGTAGCTAGGAACATCTTAGAGATGAAGAGATTAACGCGGGAAAGGGTTTCCTAGGAATTTCAAATGTGACAGCGCAGGGATGCCAAAACAAAAGGAACACGCAGAAATTACGTTTAGGGATTATTTGGCCGAAACAGTTTTGAGACATTTTAGAAGATGATTTAAGCGAAACCGTTTGAGGCATTTTAGAAGATGATTTTAGAAGATGATTTAGAAGAGGATTTGAGGGTGAAACTCTGTGGTCGTTATAATACACAAGTTCCATTTGAACAGTCTTGTGAGGTCCCCTACCCCAACAACCCCCCTACCCCAACCCCAAAGGACCCCGACCCCCCTACACCAACCACGAAGGAACCCTTGGCCCCCAAAGGCCCCCGGGCCCCCAATGGCCCCCCGAGCACCCAAAGACCCCCCGAGCCCCCAAAGGCCCCCCGGTTCCCCAATGGCCCCCCGGCCCCCGGTCCCCCAAAAATCCCCCTCCCTCCAACTTTTTGCCCCCCCATTTTTCAATACTTTTTTTTGCACACTTGAGACAGAGAAGGGCCCCCCACATTTCAAAAGGCTTTATTATATCTTTTCAGAACAAGTTCTTTTCTTATTGTCCTGTCCTAAACCAATTTTACAACTTGAAGTACTCATCCTTTTCACCCACAACTTTACTTTACGACTTTTTTACATACTCCAACATCAAGCAATACTTTTCAAAAGGCTTTATTATATCTTTTCAGAACAAGTTCTTTTCTTAGTGTCCTTTCCTAAACCAATTTTACAACTTGAAGTACTCATCCTTTTCACCCACAGCTTTACCTTACTACTTTTTGAATATTCCAACATCAAGCAATACTTTCAAAAGGCTTTTTATATCTTTTCAGAACAAAAATCAAATATTATTCATAAAATCACATGTATTTTAAAAGTGTGCATCAAAGTAACAACAATCTTCTTTAATACCACCAAATGTTTACTGAACACACACAATTTCTCTTAGAAATAATATTTTTCATCAGTGATAACACTTTTTCTGTTCGAACTAGCAAGTTTTCTACCAAAGATACCAAATTTTTTCTTAGAAGTAAAAATTTTTTGATTGTGATAACAACTTTTCTGTCAGAAGTAGCAAGTTCTGCTTAACACTAACAAACCTTCTCATCAAAGTAACGACATTTTACCTTAATACTAACATACTTTTACTGAACACACACAAATTTCTCTTAGAAATAATATTTTTCATCAGTGATAACACTTTTTCTGTTCGAACTAGCAAGTTTTCTACCAAAGATACCAAATTTTTTTTTAGAAGTAACATTTTTTTATTGTGATAACAAATTTTCTGTCAGAAGTAGCAAGTTTTGCTTAACACTAACAAACCTTCTCAACAAAGTAACGACATTTTGCCTTAAAACTAACTTACTTTTACTGAACACACACAAATTTCTCTTAAAAATAATATTTTTCGTCAGTGATAACACTTTTTCTGTTCGAGCTAGCAAGTTTTCTACCAAAGATACCAAATTTTTTTTTAGAAGTAATATTTTTTGATTGTGATAACTTTTCTGTCAGAAGTAGCAAGTTTTGCTTAACACTAACAAACATTCTCATCAAAGTGACGACATTTTACCTTAATACTAACATACTTTTACTGAACACACACAAATTTCTCTTAGAAATAATATTTTTCATCAGTGATAACACTTTTTCTGTTCGAACTAGCAAGTTTTCTACCAAAGATACCAAATTTTTTTTTAGAAGTAACATTTTTTTATTGTGATAACAAATTTTCTGTCAGAAGTAGCAAGTTTTGCTTAACACTAACAAACCTTCTCAACAAAGTAACGACATTTTGCCTTAAAACTAACTTACTTTTACTGAACACACACAAATTTCTCTTAAAAATAATATTTTTCGTCAGTGATAACACTTTTTCTGTTCGAGCTAGCAAGTTTTCTACCAAAGATACCAAATTTTTTTTTAGAAGTAATATTTTTTGATTGTGATAACTTTTCTGTCAGAAGTAGCAAGTTTTGCTTAACACTAACAAACATTCTCATCAAAGTGACGACATTTTACCTTAATACTAACATACTTTTACTGAACACACACAAATTTCTCTTAGAAATAATATTTTTCATCAGTGATAACACTTTTTCTGTTCGAACTAGCAAGTTTTCTACCAAAGATACCAATTTTTTTTTAGAAGTAACTTTTTTTGATTGTGATAACAACTTTTCTGTCAGAAGTGGCAAGTTTTGATTAACACTAACAAACCTTCTCATCAAAGTAACGACATTTTACCTTAATACTAACATACTTTTACTGAACACTCACAAATTTCTCTTAGAAATAATATTTTTCGTCAGTGATAACACTTTTTCTGTTCGAACTAGCAAGTTTTCTACCAAAGATACCAAATTTTTTCTTAGAAGTAACATTTTTTGATTGTGATAACAACTTTTCTGTCAGAAGTAGCAAGTTTTGCTTAACACTAACAAACCTTCTCATCAAAGTAACGACATTTTACCTTAATACTAACATACTTTTACTGAACACTCACAAATTTCTCTTAGAAATAATAGTTTTCATCAGTGATAACACTTTTTCTCTTCAAACTAGCAAGTTTTTTGTCAAAGATACCAAACTTTTTTCTTAGAAGTAACATTTTTTTATTGTGATAACAGCTTTTCTGTCAGAAGTAGCAAGTTTTGCTTAACACTAATAAACCTTCTCATCAAAGTAACGACATTTTGCCTTAAAACTAACTTACTTTTACTGAACACACACAAATTTCTCTTAAAAATAATATTTTTCGTCAGTGATAACACTTTTTCTGTTCGAGCTAGCAAGTTTTCTACCAAAGATACCAAATTTTTTTTAGAAGTAATATTTTTGGATTGTGATAACAATTTTTGTGTCAGAAGTAGCAAGTTTTGCTTAGCACTAACAAACCTTTTCATCAAAGTAACGACATTTTACCTAAATACTAACATACTTTTACTGAACACACACAAATTTCTCTTAGAAATAATATTTTTCGTCAGTGATAATACTTTTTCTGTTTGAACTAGCAAGTTTTCTACCAAAGATACCAAATTTTTTCTTAGAAGTAACATTTTTTTATTGTGATTACAACTTTTCTGTCAGAAGTAGCAAGTTTTCCTTAACACTAACAAACATTCTCATCAAAGTAACGACATTTTACCTTAATACTAACATACTTTTACTGAACACACACAAATTTCTCTTAAAAATAATATTTTTCGTCAGTGATAACATTTTTTCTGTTTGAACTAGCAAGTTTTCTACCAAGGATACCAAATTTTTTTTAGAAGTAACATTTTTTTGATACCTTCTCATCAAAGTAACAACATTTTACCTTAATACTAACATACTTTTACTGAACACACACAAATTTCTCTTAGAAATAATATTTTTCGTCAGTGATAACACTTTTTCTACGTACGCGCGCGTACGTAGGCTAACCTAACCTAATCTAACTTAACCTAACTTAACCTAACCTAATCTAGCCTAACCTAACCTAGAAATTTTTGTGTGTTCAGTAAAAGTATGTTAGTATTAAGGTAAAATGTTGTTACTTTGATGAGAATGTTTGTTAGTGTTAAGCAAAACTTGCTACTTCTGACAGAAAAGTTGTTATCACAATCAAAAAATGTTACTTCTAAGAAAAAAAATTGGTATCTTTGGTAAAAAACATGCTAGTTCGAACAGAAAAAGTTTTATCACTGATGAAAAATATTATTTCTAAGAGAAATTTGTGTGTGTTCAGTAAAAGTATGTTAGTATTAAAGTAAAATGTCGTTACTTTGATGAGAAGGTTTGTTAGTGTTAAGCAAAACTTGCTACTTCTGACAGAAAAGTTGTTATCACAATAAAAAAAATGTTACTTCTAAGAAAAAATTTGGTATCTTTGGTAGAAAACTTGCTAGTTAGAACAGAAAAAGTTTTATCACTGACGAAAAATATTATTTCTAAGAGAAATTTGTCTTTGTTCAGTAAAAGTATGTTAGTATTAAGGTAAAATGTCGTTACTTTGATGAGAATGTTTGTTAGTGTTAAGCAAAACTTGCTACTTCTGACAGAAAAGTTGTCATCATAATAAAAAAAATGTTACTTCTAAGAAAAAATTCGGTATCTTTGACAGAAAACTTGCTAGTTCAAACCGAAAAAGTGTTATCACTGATGAAAAATATTATTTCTAAGAGAAATTTGTGTGAGTTCAGTAAAAGTATGTTAGTATTAAGGTAAAATGTCGTTACTTTGATGAGAATGTTTGTTAGTGTTAAGCAAAACTTGCTACTTCTGACAGAAAAGTTGTTATCACAATCAAAAAATGTCACTTCTAAGAAAAAATTTGGTATCTTTGGTAGAAAACTTGCTAGTTCGAACAGAAAAAGTTTTATCACTGACGAAAAATATTATTTCTAAGAGAAATTTCTGTGTGTTCATTAAAAGTATGTTAGTATTAAGGTAAAATGTCGTTACTTTGATGAGAATGTTTGTTAGTGTTAAGCAAAACTTGCTACTTCTGACAGAAAAGTTGTTATCACAATCAAAAAAATGTTACTTCTAAACAAAAAATTGGTATCTTTGGTAGAAAACTTGCTACTTCGAACAGAAAAAGTGTTATCACTGATGAAAAATATTATTTCTAAGAGAAATTTGTGTGTGTTCAGTAAAAGTATGTTAGTATTAAGGTAAAATGTCGTTACTTTGATGAGAATGTTTGTTAGTGTTAAGCAAAACTTGCTACTTCTGACAGAAAAGTTGTTATCACAATCAAAAAATGTTACTTCTAAAAAAAAAATTTGGTATCTTTGGTAGAAAACTTGCTAGTTCGAACAGAAAAATCGTTATCACTGATGAAAAATATTATTCCTGAGAGAAATTTGTGTGTGTTCAGTAAACATTTGGTGGTATTAAAGAAGATTGTTGTTACTTTGATGCAAACATTTAAAATACATGTGATTTTATGAATAATATTTGATTTTTGTTCTGAAAAGATATAAAAAGCCTTTTGAAAGTATTGCTTGGTGATGAGATATTCAAAAAGTCGTAAGGTAAAGTTGTGGGTGAAAAGGATGAGTACTTCAAGTTGTAAAATTGGTTTAGGAAAGGACACTAAGAACAGAACTTGTTCTGAAAAGATATAATAAAGCCTTTTGAAAAGTATTGCTTGATGTTGGAGTATGCAAAAAGTCGTAAAGTAAAGTTGTGGGTGAAAAGGATGAGTACTTCAAGTTGTAAACTTGGTTTAGGAAAGGACAATAAGAAAAGAACCTTAATCACAAAGGCCGTTAATTAGAATAAATAGCTCTTATGAAAGTACTAAAAAATCTTTGGCTTAAAGAGCGAGGTATTGACTAGGGGGTGAACCAATCATATAGCTAATATTTTCTGTTCGTTTTAAGTTTTGATGTTGCTCCTTACTTTCAGTTGAAAAACTTGTTTTTTATATTTAATTTCTGATTTTTTTAAAATAATGCTGGGGAGTCTGGCGCCCCCTTCATAGCAATGTCCCTCCCCCCATGAAAACTTCCTTCATGGAAAGATCCTCCCACATAACCCCTGACCCACCCCTACCCCCCACTACCAGAAAAAATTCCCCCTGAAAAGGTCTGTATACTTCCCAATTACCAATGCTATATGTTAACATTGGGTTTAAAATAAACCCATTTGATTTTTTTTAAAATAATGCTGGGGAGTCTGGCGCCCCCTTCATAGCAATTTCCCTCCCCCCCTGAAAACTTCCTTCATGGAAAGATCCTCCCACATAACCCCTGACCCACCCCTACCCCCCACTACCAGAAAACATTCCCCCTGAAAAGGTCTGTATACTTCCCAATTACCAATGCTATATGTTAACATTGGGTAAAGTTCATAACTTTCAGCCCTCCCCCCGGGGCCTTCGGGGGATTAAGTCATCCTAAAAGACATAGTTATCACATTTTCGACCATACTAAACAAAATGGCTATCTCAAAATTTTGATCCATTGACTTTGGGAAAAAAATGAGCGTGGGAGGGGTCCTAGTTGCCCTCCATTTTTTCGGTCACTTAAAAATGGAACTAGAACTTTTAATTTCCGTTCCAATGAGCCCTCCTATGATATTCTAGGACCACTGGGTCAATGCGATTACCCCTGGGAAAAAGAAAAAAAAACAACAAATAAATGCGCATCCGTAATCTTTCTTCTGGCAAAAAATGGAAAATTCCACATTTTTGTTGATAGGAGCTTCAGACCTCTACAGTAGGGTTCTATGATATGCTGAATATGTTGGTGTGATTTTCATTTAGGTTCTATAATTTTTAGGGGGTCTTTCCCCCTTTTTTTCGAAAATAAGCCAAATTTTCTCAGGCATGTAACTTTTGATGGGTAGATTTAAACTTGATGAAACTTATATATTTGAAATCACAATTTCAATAAAATCTGATTCTTTTGATGTATCTATTGGTATCAAAATTCCGTTTTTTAGACTTTCGGTTACCATTGAGCCGGGTCGCTCCTTACTTGCAGTTCGTTACCACGAACTGTTTTAAAGGCGGTCTACATATTGTGATACAGATCGGAATAAAGTGATAAGGACACATCCAAGGGCTTCCTGAGGTTACTGATCGACAAAGATTATATTTATGCCTGGTATATCTAAATCAAAATCGTCAGAATGCCAATAATATGCTTTGATGTTGATTGACAAACCGGGTGGGGGGGGGGGGGGGGGTAGGAGTAGTATTTTCCATTCATCCTTAAGTATTCTGGCTATTGTCAGTTTATTTCTACATCTGTCTTGCCAAAATCGATTCTATATTAAAGATCTTGTTTGCTCAAAACAAATTTTCTTTTAAGTACTCTTTACTTTTTATCTATTTAATTTTTCGGTTTCTTCTTTCCCTTTTTAAATGTAACGTTGGTCTAGATTTGGCAACCGCCCTTTTTTTCTTTTTTTTTCTTTTTTTTTGATGAAATCCTTAGTGGCTAATGCCGAAACAGAACGAATAGAATCGATTTTGGCAAGACAGATGTAGAAATAAACTGACAATAGCCAGAATACTTAAGGATGAATGGAAAATACTACTCCTACCCCCCCCACCCGGTTTGTCAATCAACATCAAAGCATATTATTGGCATTCTGACGATTTTGATTTAGATATACCAGGCATAAATATAATCTTTGTCGATCAGTAACCTCAGGAAGCCCTTGGATGTGTCCTTATCACTTTATTCCGATCTGTATCACAATATGTAGACCGCCTTTAAAACAGTTCGTGGTAACGAGCTGTAAGTAAGGAGCGACCCAGCTCAATGGTAACCGAAAGTCTAAAAAACGGAATTTTGATACCAATAGATACATCAAAGAATCAGATTCTATTGAAATTGTGATTTCAAATATATAAGTTTCATCAAGTTTAAATCTACCCATCAAAAGTTACATGCCTGAGAAAATTTGGCTTATTTTCGAAAAAAGGGGGAAAGACCCCCTAAAAATTATAGAACCTAAATGAAAATCACACCATCATATTTAGCATATCATAGAACCCTACTGTAGAGGTCTGAAGCTCCTATCAACAAAAATGTGGAATTTTCCATTTTTTGCCAGAAGAAAGATTACGGATGCGCGTTTATTTGTTTTTTTTTTCTTTTCCCAGGGGTAATCGCATTGACCCAGTGGTCCTAGAATATCGTAGGAGGGCTCATTGGAACGGAAATTAAAAGTTCTAGTTCCCTTTTTAAGTGACCGAAAAAATGGAGGGCAACTAGGACCCCTCCCACGCTCATTTTTTTCCCAAAGTCAATGGATCAAAATTTTGAGATAGCCATTTTGTTTAGTATGGTCGAAAATTTGATAACTATGTCTTTTAGGATGACTTAATCCCCGAAGCCCCCGGGGGGAGGGCTGAAAGTTATGAACTTTACCCAATGTTAACATATAGCATTGGTAATTGGGAAGTATACAGACCTTTTCAGGGGGATTTTTTCTGGTAGTGGGGGGTAGGGGTGGGTCAGGGGTTATGTGGGAGGATCTTTCCATGAAGGAAGTTTCATGGGGGGAGGGACATTGCTATGAAGGGGGCGCCAGACTCCCCAGCATTATTTTAAAAAAATCAGGAATTAAATATAAAAAACAAGTTTTTCAACTGAAAGTAAGGAGCAACATCAAAACTTAAAAAGAACCGAAAATATTAGCTATATGATTGGTTCACCCCCTAGTCAATACCTCGCTCTTTAAGCCAAAGATTTTTTAGTACTTTCATAAGAGCTATTTATTCTAATTAACGGCCTTTGTGATTAAGGGGTCATTTTTAGAGAATTGGAACAAAATTCGAACTTTAGCTTAAAGAGCAAGGTATTGACTAAGGGGCAAACCCCTTAATATACGTATTAAAAATATATGAATATAGAAGTTTGATACGTAAGTTAATTCGTAAGTTACGTATATTTATTACTAATAAAAACGTTCGTAAATAAAACTCAACAAGTTTCGAGAAAGCCATTTAACCAAATAAAAGTAAAATTAATATGCAAATTTTGCTTTAATTATTCATGTACGGCGAGCCACAATCAAAACCTGCATTAATTCAAAAACTTTCAAAAATTAAGTAAAAAAAACAAGTTTGACTTTCTCGCAACTCTTTTTTTTTTAACAATAAAAAACTTTAGCGCAAAGAGCGAGGCGCTGAGGAGGGGACAGCCCCTTTCATATACGGAATAATTTCTGTTCGTTTTAAGTTTTAATGTTGCTCCTTACTTTCAGTTAAAAAAAACTTGTTTTTTTTATTTAATAAGGTTAAACTTCCCTTGTTCAAAGCAGCCTTTTTAACTAATCTTGCGTTTTTCAGCTTTTTTTGGTATTTTTTAGTTCAATTTTATCTGAATATCTTTTTTTCTTTTTCGTATTATTGAGAAGCTTCAGTTCATCACATACCTTTCGCTAGGGGAGTGGCCATAAGGAGATGGGTAATGGCTCCACCTGCAGATTCTCCAAAAACTGTAATTCTATTGGGGTCGCCACCAAAGTCATCAATGTTCTGTCTAACCCATTGAAGTGCTGCTAAGGTGTCAAATAAACCAAAGTTCCCTGGCAGTATTTTGTCTCCTGAGCATAGAAAGCCTGAAAAATATAATTAAAGAAGCAAAAAAGAAATCATCAATGGCTTCATACAAGATCTTGACAAATTAATTTGTTTCTAATTACTTAACGGTAAGGTAGTTTTAAATGTTATTATATGTAGTTAATTGCTTATTAAGATACGAAATCATATTTATGTTCGTAATACAATCTTACAGCACAAAATCTGGAAACAAAACTTTTTCAGGTTGGGCCGAGCCAATCAACCACCATTCGTAAATGGGTTTAAGAAACACGGCAGAGAGTATGGAAGGATATGGCACTGAATGGGAAGGTGAAACTCTCCTACACTTAGATTATTCAGATGATTTGAGTGTCCTAGGTAAAAATTTAGTGAAATAAAGAAATTTCCAGAGGTTTTTAGAGTCCAGGGTGCAAAAAAAAAACAAATAATAAAAAAAAAACAGGACTGAAAATTGATGTTAAGAAGACCAAGCCGCTTAGATTAGGAATCAATGAGAGGAGGAGGTTATGTTGAGTAGCGCAAAATTGATCAAGTGGATAGTTTCACTTACCTGGATTAGCAAAGACGGAGAATGCAGTGAAGACGTACAATGTAGATTGGCAAGGTGTAGTGTGTCTACTTTCCAAGTTGAAAAGAGTTTTGAAGGATAGAAAGATTAGCCCATTGAATAAAATTAGAACAATGGAAGCCACAGTAGCGATAGAGGTCAAGTATGGCTCTGAATCTTGGTTGTTTTGAAAGGCTGAGGAAAATTTGATAAATATTTCTCAGAGGTATTGTCCATGGATAGTCTTAGATTCTCGTTTGACTAACCGTATATCAAACAGTAAGCCCTACAGAAAAGTTGTTTCAATTCCTCTTTCTAGGGCTATAATAACAGAATGGTTCAAATGGCTAGGCCAAATTTTACTGATAAAGGATGAGAGATTGTCAAAGAGTGTGGTTTTTGGCTATCCATATGGAATCAGTGGATTGTCCAGAAACGGTTGGGATGAGGTCATAAAAAATGATAAAATGACAGATTACCTAAGATTATACTTTATGGTTATCCATATGGAGCCAAACGAAAAACAGTTCGTTCTGGAATGGGGTAGGAAGAGGTCATAAACAAAGGTCAAAATTAAATTAAAATTTAATGAGAGGGGATGAAGGATAGAGCTTAGAATATATGGGCTGTAAGAAGAGTGTGTGTCGTTGTGCTAGCCTCATATGGTTTGGTACTTTTAGTAGTGCAGTCAGTTGTTAGTAGTAGTAGTAGTAGCAGTAGCAGTAGCAGCAGTAATAGTATTAGTATCTCAGCATTCACAAAAGGGCTGATATAAATGCGATATAATCCGTTATCTTGTTATTCTATGTATTTCACATCAAAACTTCCCTATGTATAAGCAACAGGTTTAAGTTCTAAACGATGATTTTATTACTCTCGTAAGATATCAGAAAAGATATATTTTTGTTTCCTTGTTTTCTATTTCCTCTTTAGCGATGACCTTTGAATCACGATAGGTGAACAAAAACTTGTGTGTTTAGGGCAGTTAGTCTCATGCAAGTGACTTTTCTAATTTAATAGCTCCAAAAAAAAACTTGTAATATGCTCATTAAATCTAATCAGATAGTGCAGGACTAAATGCAAAATAAGTCACAGTCAATTCACATTTGAAAATGATAGTCACGTCATGCTATATGGGAAGAGGATGTAAAAAGCCAGTGCTCTGGGCCTCTTGACTTTGGATTCGTGGATGCTGTCGTAATTCTAATTTTTGGTTTCTTACATTTTTTTTCTTTTGTTTTATTCATTTTCGAAAACATCTCTGATTTGATAATTTTCAAAAAATATAATATCGGACCCTTGGCCCTATTTATCGGATAAATGTTCCACATCTACTATAATATAAAGTAACGTCACCCATGCTCTAAATTTTCTTATATAAATTACTTTCAATGGCACTTCAAATGTATTATTTTTTCCAGCTTAAGCACCTAGAAAACGTGCTGGCTTATAGCATTAATATTCCATGTGAGTCATATATGAGTCAAGCAATCTTACTTTTTATGTGCACGCATGTTTCTTAGTTCGTTCGTCTGAGTTCGTCGAGATTTTGTGAAAAATACTTAGTTAGCTGCTTAAGATTTTGTATGTAGTTCGTAAGAGTTGTTGGATTGACGCGTGGGTCATTAAAAGTGATTTATACTTTCTAAGCCCGCTGCTGGTTATTCCCCTTACCCAGTTAGGTTTGAGAAGAGAGTTTTTAGGTTGACACCATAATATATATATATATATATATATATATATATATTGGAAGGCCCCACCCCCCTCCTAATGTAATCAAATTGTTGTCTTCAGTCCGGAAGTCAAATAAACTATGTTCAAAAACCAGTAGCTAGTTTAAATAATACAGAGAAAGAATCAGAAGAAGAAGATGCTCAGTGCTTGGTTCGTTTGAAGCTGTATTTCGAATCAAAATGGTTCTGGATTAGATTCAGTGCATTTGCCTTTGAAGAGAATAAAAACTATACACATATAAAAACTGCTCTTAAGATGTGCAAATAAAACCCCGTGATTCAGATTAGTATTTAACATAAGAATGTTTAGGCAATTAACACGAAGAGTTGTCTTTGAATATACCTTTTCCATACTTAGCTTGAATTGTCCGCAATGGAAACACTTGTATCCTCATTTACAGCCGCCTAATTATAACAATACTTTAAAGATATAAATATCCCTTACCGCCTTTAGTAGTATCTAGTAGTGTTTAGGGTTAATTTAAAGCTGAAATTTCGGAAGGGTAACTACCTCCCGGGAAGTTATGATGTTGGTAGACTCCAGGATGAAAATTTGAGAGACGCTTTCCAGGAACAGTTTAATGCTATACTTGAGAGTTTAAAATTTGACAATGTGGAAGATGGTTGGAATAATTTTAGAAAAACAATTTGTGGTGTTGCTGACGGTGTCTTAGGAAAGAAAGTTTATCTGAGTGATAGATCATATGAAAACAAAAGGATACATAAAGAAAGTGGAGACAGCATTAAAATATGAACTAAGGAGGTGTGAAGTGGAGGCCATGGATAAAATTGCCGAGGATCTGGAAAGATGCAGCTAGACGGCATAATAGTAAAATATTGTACTGGCACGTTAATAAATTGAGAGGGAGTAGTCAATCTGGACTTGCCCCAGTTAAAGATAGGAACGAGGTCACAATTAGTGATAAGGAAAGAGTTAAAGAGACATGCGCAGAACATTTTGAGAATGTGCTAAATCAAGGTAGAGTCACAGGAAAAGATATAAAGCCCTTTCAATTTCCAATCGATTGAGCCCTTTTTGAAGTTTCTACGACAACCCTTTCTATAAAACCTTATATGCCCCCGAGGCACAACTTACGACCCTTGCCCTGAGGGGTGTGGGAAGGTTTATCATCCTCAAAGACCCAATTTCCAAAACTTTCAACTACGTCACACAAAATAGCTATCTCAAAGTTTTGACTGGATGTGTTTGGGGAAATGGTGGACGTGAGAGGGGGTTAGTTGCAGTCCAATCACTTTCAGCTATTAAAAAGGGCACTAGCCCTTTCAATTCCAATCGAGTTTTTGAAGTTTCTATGACAACGTTTTCTATAAAAACCTTATATGCCCCCCAAGGCATAACTTACAACCCTTGCCATGAGGGCTCTGGGGGGAGGGGGGTTCATCCTCAAATACCCGATTTCCAGAACTTTTAACTAAGTTGAACAAAATGGATATCTCAAAATTTTGATTAGATGTGTTTGGGGAAATGGTGTGTGAGAGGGGGGGGGGGGTTAGTTGCCCTCCAATCACTTTCGACTATTAAAAAGGGCAATAGCCCTTTGAATTTACAATCAGTTAAGACCTTTTTGAAGTTTCTACGACAATGCTTTCTATAAGAACCATATATGCCCCGAGGGCATAACTTACAACCCTTGCCCCGAGGGCTGAGGGGGGAGTGTCCTCCTCAAAGACATATTTTCCAGATCTTTGAACTACGTCGAACAAAACGGCTATCACAAATTTTTTATTGGATGTATTTGGGGAAATGGTGGGCGTGGAAGGGGTGTTAGTTGCCTTCCAATCACTTTCGACTATTAAAAAGGGCACAAGCCCTTCCAATATCCAATCGAATGAGACCTTTTCGAAGTTTCTACGACAACTCCTTCGACACAAAGTGCCCTGGTCTAAAACCAAGAAATAAATAATACATTGTGCCAACATCTTTCTTCACTTAGGCAGCGCTATTGCGCTGTCTATGATAATTATCTTATCTTATGTTGAATTGTCCAGTAAAAAAAATTCCTATATGTTTATTGCTTACTTTTTACCAAAATAAAAAATGTATTTTTGTAATTTAATATATAAGTTTTAACAGTATATTTTTTATGGTGAATAATGCCAAGCATTATTGTCCATAACTTCGTAAATAAGATGTTAAAACTGTTTCAGCTGGCCCCGATCTTCCCTACTTATTACGCTATGATAAGGCTGTAGATAAGGTTTTAAGAGAAGAATAGTTTGGTTTTAGGAATGAGAGAAAATAACGACCCAGTCTATACTCTTAGATTAACAATTGAGATTTGGTCTGGATCACCATACACCTTTATTCAGTTTTATAGATTATGAAAAGGCATTTCATTCAGCCGATAGAAGAGCTTTAGTAAAGGTCCTATTATTTTGTGTACAGATAGTACCAGATTATTATACGAGATAAAACTATTGTACCAGATTAGTATATTAAAGAGATTATTGCTAGTTACGAGGACAATGTGGCTGCGGTTAAGGTGAAAAGTGAGGTTAGTAGCTGATTTGGTGCTGAATTAGGAGTTAGGCAGGGTTGAGTCTTATTCCCGTTTATATAGATGATCTGATGGACTTTGTTCAAAGGAAAACGGTAAAGGCTATGAGAAAAAACGGAGTCAAAAGGGAAGGCAAAACTCCCTTTTGACTTGACTTTTACACCTTACTCTTAATCTTAGGTTGTCTTAAGTTAGGTTTGATCATCGCTCAATTAGGTTATTCAAAATCCACCGTGTTTTGATCAAAACTCAAGGTACTCGATCAAATTGCTGGTTTTATTGAAAAATTAAATCCGCATTTGATCTAATGCAACCCAATTTTAACAGCAGAAAAAAGAATGAAATAGAAGCAGAAAGTGATATTTCAATAATGTAGTCGTACCAAAACATCTGAGGCTAAAAATCAATTAAAACTTGGTTTACAAGAGAAAAAAGGTGAGTTTTTATATTGAATAAGAAATCCTTAAAAAAATGATTAAGCGATCATTTTGTATATAGAATTTCGAATACCACACTTGCCCGTTTGATCAGTTGTTACTTTTTTGCTAGGAAAACAAAAGTGAAAAATTACCGAAGACTCCAAGTCTGTAATTGAAAGTTACAAGGATTGCATTTTCACGCATCAGCATTTCAGCCCCATAGAGTTGTGAGCCACCTTGCATGTAGGCACCACCATGAATCCAAAACAAGACTGGAAGTGTTCCTCGCTGTCCCAGAGGAACAATCCGAGGTTGAATGAAGTCTGGTGAGTAGCTCTGGCGATAAAACTGAGGATCTACAAAAAATAGAAACAGACAAATTAAAATTTTGAGTTTTCTAAGAATACAAAATGGTTAAATACATGTGAAAATTATATCTATGAGATATATCAATATAAAAAGTATGGAAGACTATTATGTGCACACCCAAACCTTAAGCCCAAGGCTTTGAGGAGGTAAGGGACAATCCACCTTTTCAGAGGTACTCTTGAAAATCTGCAAGGCTCTTAGAAGGATAATTTGACATTTATTTCCCTTCCTGCAAATGATAATAAATTAAATTACTTAAAAACAGCACTGGGGTATAGATTAATAATTCAAAACTTATTATTGCAGTTGACAACATGTTAGGCTATACATTACTTTTAAGGTAAAGAGCATTTTGCAACTTAGTGTGTAATTTCTTTAAAACTACACAAATAAACGTGCGGCCCTAAAAGCATGAGCCTACTCTGTTTAAAACAGTAACAACAGCCAAAACTTACGGAAGGAGCTTGGTTTATTTTTTGCATGTTTAGTCTATTGGCTCAAAAAAAATTTCATTGGGCGTATACATAATACATTCCAAACATTTTAGTGTGGTTCTCCCAACGTTTCAAGACGAGTTTTCTTGGGGAGGCCTTCAAAGGAGTAATTGGGGCTTGGGGCACATAAAACGTTATGATTGTACAATTATTCTATGTTTTCTAAATGTAAATTTTCGTTGTTATAAAGAATTCCCCCCCCCATACCCCAAATAAATTTCCTGAACACATGCTCACTTTTGTTAATAAGTTCTAAAAGGATACTCGCAGTGTATTTCGAATTTTAAGCTGATAATATATTAATTTCAGCACCACCAAGTGGATTTTTTGTTAATAAATCAAAGAACTACCGTGCTTTAATTACACTCTAAGCCCCTTTTTGTAGGGAAAAATAGATAGCCAAATCAATGTCCATAGCGATGTGCCATTATTTTGATTAGGGTGAACCTGATAAAAAGTACACATTTTGATACCAAAAAAAGCTCAATTAACTTTGTTGTAGTAGATAACAGTCCTCGGTCCTTTTAAAGTGTCTAAGGCAACTGTTACTCTTCAAAAGTATCTTATAGGTATTAAATAAAAAAAAAGTTTTTTTCAATTGAAAGAAACTAGCTACATTAAAACTTAAAACGAACAGAAATTATTCCGCATGTGAGGGGGACTATCCCTTCCTCAACCCTCGCTTCTTACGCTGAAGTCTTTAAGTTCTTTAAAAACACTTCTCACTCAAAGTCAACGGCCCTTGCGGTTGAGCAGTCTTTTTTCAAGAATTGTGACAGAAATTCAAACTTTAACGTAAGGAGCGACAGTAGTCTGCCTTATATATGGAATAATTTCTATTCGTTTCAGTTTTAATTTTGTTCCTTAGTCTCAATTGAAAAACCTCATTGTTTCTATTTAATTTCTACCGTTTTCCAAACGATACGAGGAAATTTCGTTGCCTCCCCCGCGTCAAGACCCCCCAAGAAACTTGCCTACCTACGAAACTCCCCCCACCAGAGGAAATTCCAGCCAAAAATTGTGCGTACATTTCCCAATAACAAACACTATTTGTGAACAAAGGAGAAATTGCGTGACTCCCAGTCTTTTCTCCAGTAGCTACATGGAGTCTTGTCATCTCCAAAGACATTTGAACTATGCTTAATTGAATGACTATCTCTGAATTCTGATTGGATGTCTTTGGAAAAAAGAGGCATGGGAGGAGGGGGGGGGGTAGTTAGCCTCCAATCTTTTGGTTACTTAAAAAATCACTAGAACTTTTTATTTACTCTTCCGATCATCTAGCACCATTGGTTTGGTACGATCACTCCTGTGAAAAAAAAGCAAAAAAAAAAAAAAAACTATAAACACGCATCCTCGATCTTTTTTCTGGCAAAAAATTACAAGATTCCACCTTCTTTTAGACGCGAGCTCGAAACCGCTACATTTGGGTTCTCTGATATGCTGAATCTGATGTTGCAATTTTCAAGTTTCAAAAAGTTTCTCAGGCACGTAGCTTTCTATGGGTAATATTAAACTTAATGAATTGTATACATTGGAATTAGCATAAAAGGCCAATTCTTTTGATTGATCAATTGGTATTAAAATTGTGTTTTTCAGAGTTTCAGTTACTATCGGACAAAGTTACTCCTGCAGTTCGTTACCATGAACTGTTTGAAAAGACAAACTGTAGCATTCCTGTACTTATTAAATAAAAAAAAAACAAGTTTTTTAAACTGAAAGTAAGGAGCGACATTAAAACTTAAAACGAACAGAAATTATTCCGTATATGAAGGGGGCTGTCCCCTCCTCAACGCCTCGCTCTTTACGCTAAAGTTTGACTCTGTCTCACAACTTTATTTTTTAAAACAATAAAAAACTTTAGCGTAAAGAGCGAGGCGTTGAGGAGGGGACAACGCCTTTCATATACGGAATATTTCTGTTCGTTTTAAGTTTTAATGTCGCTCCTTACTTTCAGTTTAAAAAACTTGTTTTTTTTATTTAATTTCTGATCGTTTTTTAGTTAATGCAGGGGATGTTTCCCCCCTCTTTAAAAAATCGAGTAAATTTTCTCAGGCTCGTAGCCTTTGATGAGTAATACTAAACTTAATAAAATTTATATATTTAGAATCAGCATTATAAACACATTCTTTTGATACATTTATTGACATCAAAATTCTGTTTTTAAAAGTTTCGATTACTATTGAGCCGTATCGCTTGTTTTTTTATTGTTTTTTTTTTATTACGTATATGTTATTACGTATATGAGGGGGTTCTCCCCTTAGTCAATACCACGCTCTTTACGTTAAAAGTTAAAAAAAATTTTGATTCACAAACCCCTGAATCACAAAGGCCGTTTAATTAGAATAGATAGCTCTTTTGAAAGCACTAAAAAAAAACTGTAGCGTAAAGAGCGAGGTATTGACTTGGGGGAGAACTCCCTCACATACGTTATAATTTCTGTTCGTTTTAAGTTCTAATATTCCTTCTTACATTTCAGTTGAAAAAACTTGTTTTTTTTTTTATTTAATTTCTGATCGTTTTTTAAATAATGCTTGGAAATCCGGCGCCCCCTTCATTGAAATGTCCCTTACCCCAAAGAAACATCCTCCACGGAAATATTCTCCAGACTAACCCCCTCGTCTAGCCCCCCCCCCCCCTCCAGAAAAAATCCTTCCTGAAAATGGTTGTATACTTCCCAATAACCAATAAATAATGCTGGCAAGTCCGGCGCCCCCTTCATGGCAATTTCCCTTCCCCCATGAAAACTTCCTTCATGAAAAGATCCTCCAACATAACCACCGACCCACCCTTCCCTCCCACTACCAGAAAAAAAACCTCCTGAAAACTTCTGTATACTTCCCAATAACCAATACTACATGTTAACATTGGGTAAAGTTCATAACTTTTAGCCCTCCCTCTGGGAACTTCGGGGGATTAAGTCATCCTAAAAGACATATTTATCATATTTTCGACCATGCTGAACAAAATGGCTATCTCAAAATTTTGATCGGGTGACTTTGGGAAAAAAATAAGCGTGGGAGGGGGCCTAGTTGCCCTCCATTTTTTTGGTCACTTAAAAAGGGCACTAGAACTTTTAATTTCCGTTCCAATGAGCCCTCCCACAATATTCTAGGACCACTGGGTCGATACGATCACCCCTGGGAAAAAAAAAAAAAAAAAACAAACAAACAAACAAATAAACACGCATCCGTGATCTTTCTTCTGGCAAAAAATGTAAAATTCCACATTTTTGTAGATAGGAGCTTGAAACCTCTACAGTAGAGTTCTCTGATACGCTAAATATGATGGTGTGATTTTCATTAAGTTTCTATAACTTTTAGGGGGTCTTTCCCCCTTTTTTTGAAAATCAGCCAAATTTTCTCAGGCGCGTAACTTTTGATGGGTAGCACTAAACTTGATGAAAGTTATATATTTGAAATCAGCATTGAAATCTGATTCTTTTGATATATCTATTGGTATCAAAAACCCGTTTTCTAGAGTTTCGGTTACCATTGAGCCGGGTCGCTCCTTACTTACAGTTCGTTACCACGAACTGTTTGATTAAGTTATGGTTGTGAAATATGAAAAACAAAACTGCTGCAATATTTCTTATATGGAGTCATAATAAAATATTGGCTGATTATCATAAAAATTGCTTTAGTATTGTACTTATTAATACATTTTTAGGTACTTGTGTCTTATAGCTACCACACTCAAGTTCTGTCGAGAAGTGAAGTTTGGTTAATGCTAATGAAATAAAACAAAATATGATGAAAATATTATACTTTATCAACAAAATTATGAAAACTATAACAAAGAATTATGAAAGGGGGGGCTGTCCAGATCGCATTATATTAAATACGTAAACTAACCTAACCTAACCAAAATACCAACTAAATATTTAATGAAAATACAGCTACAATGTAGTTTCCCACCAAGCCGAAGCTAATATTGTCTGATATAAAGACTATGAAAACTGTTTATTGCCAAATATTCGTGATATAAGATCTTGAGTGTGGTGGCTATAAGATAAAAGTACCCATTTTTATTCTTAGCTTCATAAGCGACTCGTGAACCCTGTTAAAGGCACTGCCAAATTAGACTTGAGACTAGTTAAACGACAAAGTGGTAAAATCGTAAAATTACATGTAAAATAACTTTTCAGAATAATTCTACTATAGGTGGCTAGCCTTCTAAGTTTGTTTTCAGTTTTTCTTTTCTTAAGCGTTATAATATAAAAAGATTTCCAAAAAATAATTTCCTAAGAAAAATAAACAGCGATGTCATAACCTAAGACAAGCAGAAATAAAGTCATATAATAATTAAGGCTAATAACAAACATGAATTACCCTGACCTAATAATGGAACTTAAATGGAACAGATTCTAAACTGGTTGATAAAGTCAAATCTAAAATGAACAGAGATTAAACTAGAATTGTATTAAAGGAAATGTCAAATTACCAGTGAGACTATCGCTCCCTCTAACGTCATAAAGAATTCCCACGGAAAAGTTTGAAAATTCGTCCATTCTATCCCCTTGGTACTTGTCCTACAGGTTTCAACCTGATAGGGGAAAAATAAACCTGATTGTCTTACTGCTGAAAAACTTGCAATGTGAGGTGGGGATGGAGGGATCATGGGCCCTTTTCGTTCCTCTTACCACACATATATTAAATATTCTTGTAAGATTACATTTCCAGTAAGATGTCACACTTAATGTTTTGCTAAAACTTTGGTAAGAAATGGTGAAATCAAAGCTGAGGGGCCATTTATCTGAGCTTGTCCTCCAACCATACAGAACAAAAATCTTTGTATGATTCTAGTTTATACAAGGTGTAACATCACTACTTTTCAACTAAAAAGTTGGCTATTGGTTAATGGGCTATGGAATATTGTATGTTCGTTTTGGTTCTTCAATTATAAAGATTGAAAACTCCAGTGGTTCCCCTTTAAACACAGAGCAACATGGCAGGTGATGCGGCCGATTTGGAGGGCAGTGGGGTCAAAAATTTCTAGGAGCCTGCTTTACCCCTCCAATAGTACAGAATCAAAATGATTACGCGTTTCTGATTTAAAAACGCTGCTGAAGGCTGACTGCCTTCCGTTGTGCTAACAGTTGTCAGTGCGGCAGGACTAATTGCAGCTTGGCTTTTCATCGTTTCTGTACCAAGTATAGATTTAGCTCACTTTGGTAACAAACCAGGACTTAGCTCGTTTTGCACCAAATAAGGACTTTACTCACTTTTAGTCTGAGTCAGACTTAGTTTTTTGGCAACTATCCAGAACCTACGTCGTTTTTTGCCAAGTCTGTCTAAACTCATGTCACAAAATACTGCAGTTTAGAATAAGGCCTTTTTTTCATCCATTCCGTCTTCAACTTTGATGTAGCTTGTTTTAGCACCAAGGCAGAACCTATCTTGTTTTTGCACCAGGCTTCCCAGTGTCACTGTTTTACCAGTGATGTAGTTTGAAGTTCTTGCAGAATTCCGGATTAAGCAAAGTACAATCTGTCTTCTTTTCGGCTAAAAGTAGGCGGTGGATGGTGGCTGGAGGGATCTCAGACTCAATTTTTACCTTCAGTTATAAAAATTCCAATTCCCCCTCATGCCTACACTTTTAACTAGGCGCAACACGCCTACGTTTTCTATTAAATCTATCTCTCAAAAAAGGACCGTTTCCATAATTTGGGTCTCTAAGTCTTGGTGCTGTACGAGTCATGGACCATTTTAATCCAATCCCGGCATGGTTTGGAGTCAAACAAGCGTCTGGCTGCCCTTCAATCACTTTCTACCCTTTTAACAGGGCACTAGAGATTTCATTTTTCAATCAAATGGCCCCGTATCATGCTACTACGGCCATCTTTTCTTACCGATTGGTCAGGGGAAAACCAATTAATAGGAATCAGCACCACTTTTTACTGAAAGAGGTACACTGTTCTTCACTAATTCAAAAATACTGTACCTATTTTTGGCCGTTCTTAATTTTTCTCCTAGAGATGTGCCGTCCGAAAAACTTACCCTTTTCAAAACATAGCGCGTGTCGTCAAGTAAAGTTTTAACTTAGTAACTTCAAGCAGCAATTACTTAAAAATCAATTTTACAATGAGGCTTGATTTTGGATGGCCACATTAAAAAAGGTATCGAATTTGCTAAAACCTAATTGTGGGAACAGAAAATGTTTATCCGCCCCTACTTGACATTCAGTTTTCTCAGCTTGATGGCTTAATAACTCTGACTCTCGAAATTACAATCAATCTGTCAAATTGGGCTACTGTTAAGTCTCTGTCAAACATGTTTCAGCTTGAGTGCAATAAGATTGAATGATGTGGGATATAAATTCATAATATCCCATCTCACACGCTGTGCTGCTTAGATTTAAATTTTTTCCACGCTAATATTTTGAACCTGGACCACAGCAACAGAAGGAAATGAGAGAACAGTGCTCCGTTCTGTGGATGAAAGTTCTGTTTTTTTTTTTCTTTTAAAGTATTTAAGTACTAAACACATATGTGTTTTAGTACGCTCATTGCTGTGGGCGCGATGCCCATTGCGACGCGTAACCTCAATGTTAGAAAATAAAAATGAGTACCAAATATTACTGTTATTGCATTGCTACCAAATATTGCTGTATATACCTTTCATAATATTAAGACTATCACCCCTCCCCCCTTGATGTATGAAAAAATATTCGAATTATTGAGCATTGAATTCTTTAGCCTTCATTCAAAACCTTACATTTCCACCACTCTGTCCATTTGAGATATTGTCTTGTGTAGAATTTTGCGAAGCATGATAAGAAAATTACCTGACTTGGGGTGTAAAACTATGTTTCACTTAATATTCATAGTCGGAACGTAATCAAAACCGACACACTCCTCTGCTTGATCCCATGGCTTTACTGTTGAAATATCCCGTCACTTGAAATAATTAATTAGCAACCTTCAGACAACAGCCTAAGGAGTATATAAATATAGCCAAACAGCCGTGTTTAAGCTAATAAAGATATACCTTTGATTAATATTTCGAATACAAATTTTGGATAAATTAACTTTTCAAGACGTTCAAGTATCTATGATTTTCAAGCATGGCTCAAGACTAGTTTTCTGCTCATACGCAGCCCAGCAGTAAAACCCAGAGATCAGATTACACATCGTTTTCTTTAAGGTTGTCCCCTTATCCATAGTCTCGGTCTTTTTTCCTTCCTAGGCTTTCGCAGTCCGATACTTGATTTCTTTTAAAACTAAACTGACCTTTAGGAAGACAAAGAAAGGTCAAACAGGGCAGCAGATTTTCTAGCAAAATAACAGCCATCAGGTTTTCTAGCAAAGAAGTGGAAACATTGCCGAAAAACTCTTCAATGAGCAATATAGTCTCTGCAAAACGTTTGTTCTCACGATTATTTGATAAGGTAATGTGTAATATTTTCTTTTTTTAGAATGTAACCGTTAAATGCCCAATTTACGTGGAAAATAGATCTATTGTCAAAAATATCGATCATTTTTCAAATATTTGTACAGATTTTTACGTGTGAGGTTATCAAAAACTTGGCTTATCTAGTTGCAGCTACGGCCGCCTCTTTAACTTCCAAAATTACTTAATAATTACACTTGATGGTTAAAATTCTTCCAGGGGCGTAATTTGCTATGAAGCAGGGGGGTAACTGTGCCTCCCAGACCTTGGTTTACCCCCCAAGACCCCAGTCCCCCCGCAGAAATTTAGTTTCTTCCAAAATCTTTTCAAAACTAAGATAAACCTGGATAATTCAAGCATCAACAGAAAATTTTTTTAGTACAAATTTATTTTATAGTATTATAAAGTACCTTTATACTACTTTTATAGTACCTTTATGGTACCAAATGTCTCATTTTTTAGTTTTTTCTGTCATTTTTACTTGATTTTGGAAAATGGGCTCCAACTCCCCCCCCCACCCAGGATTTTGACAAAATTACGTCACTGCACTAGTCACAAAGTAAATTATTCTGAAAAGACTTGGGTGTTCGGTAAAAAAAATTCAGTACTTATTTAGAATGCAGTAAACACGCGAGAAGTGAAGTTCTGTTAATGCTAATGAAATAAAACAAAATAGGATGAAAATATAATAGTTCAGAAACAAATTTGGGCTATATATTTGTACATTAGGGGGGGTTGGGGCTGGGGTAAAGCATAGCACATATTAAATACGTAACCTAATCTAGGTAGCCTACCTTTTTTTTTGCCCCTTCAACCCCAAAAACTAAAGTTTAAATCTTTGTCACGGAATGAACAATACCTCACTAGTCAGCGAAAACCTGTTTTTCATATAGCATCTTTGAGATTTCGATGCAGTCTTTCGCGTGTTTACTGGATTGTAAATAATTACATAAAATTTTGAGTTTTGTTACGAATTCAAACTAACGCCAAAATTATGGTGGAAGAGCTGATATTTTCCAATGGACTACATTTTACATGGGTTACTTAACGTCACTCATTCATATTTACAGGGGTTCAACCCTAAAAATTACTGAGGCTAATTTATTAGTTCATAAGATTGTATAATGTTTATTTTGATCTTTCTTTTTCTTCTGCAAAAAAGGTTATTTGTACTGTTTTC
The DNA here is from genome assembly GCA_027921565.1 of Artemia sinica. Lineage (NCBI taxonomy): Eukaryota > Metazoa > Arthropoda > Branchiopoda > Anostraca > Artemiidae > Artemia > Artemia sinica. The sequence continues at coordinate 26,788,901 of CM051274.1, read as the reverse complement.
TTGCCACGTTTTGTACATACTACACATTTCACGGGTTGTACAGTTTATATGTTGTATAGTTTGATTTCAGTTTTAAAGGATTCTATGAGAAATTCTACTTTTAGAATAGCAACTTTTAGCTGCAAAACCAATGGACAGCAAAAATTTTATGGCCCACTTTTGTGCATAGGTTAGAACGAGTTAAAAGCGAAGCAGGATCTGAAGATTACCAATGTATAGACGAGTGGGTAATAATACGAGAGGACAAGGCCGTTTCCAGAGGGGTTAAGGGGTTTGAACCCCCCTCCCCCCTCTCAAGAAAACGTTTGTCCGATTCGTAAAAACGTAGCAAAAATGAATATAAACAATTTTTTGCTGCGTTTTTTTAAGTTTTTTTGTAAACCCTCCCTCTGAAAAAAACGACCCTTCCTGGTCGTTTACAACAAAAATATATTTGTTGTATATCTTTAGTCTTTTAAAAAATAACAACAAAAATATATACCGAAGTTCATCTCTGCATAAGAAAAGAAAGGTCCGTTTTTCCATGATTTTCATTTACCAAGTTAGTATTTGCTGATAAAAATTCGAATATTCACATACGGGAAAGTCATATGTTCCTCCTGTATAAATCCCTTCTGTAAAGTCAGAACCTACTGTCATCAACTTATCCTCTAGAACTATCACTCAATCAAACAGTTCGTGGTAACGAACTGTAAGTAAGGAGCGACCCGGCTCAATGGTAACCGAAACTCTAAAAAACGGGATTTTGATACCAATAGATACATCAAAAGAATCAGATTTTAATTCTGATTTCAAATATATAAGTTTCATTAAGTTTAAGCTTACCCATCAAAAGTTAAGTGCCTGAGAAAATTTGGCTGATTTTCGAAAAAAGGGGGAAAGACCCCCTAAAAGCTATAGAACCTTAATGAAAATCACACCATCATATTCAGCGTATCAGAGAACCCTACTGTAGAGGTTTCAAGCTCCTATCTACAAAAATGTGGAATTTTCCATTTTTTGCCAGAAGAAAGATCACGGATGCGTGTTTATTTGTTTTTTTTTTTTTTTCCCAGGGGTGATCGTATCGACCCAGTGGTCCTAGAATATCGTGGGGAGGGCTCATTGGAACGGAAATTAAAAGTTCTAGTGCCCTTTTTAAGTGACCAAAAAAAATGGAGGGCATCTAGGCCCCTCCCACGCTCATTTTTTCCCAAAGTCACCCGATCAAAATTTTGAGATAGCCATTTTGTTCAGCATGGTCGAAAATATGATAAAAATGTCTTTTAGAATGACTTGATCCCCAAAGTCTCCAGGGGGAGGGCTGAAAGTTATGAACTTTACTCAATGTTAACATATAGTATTGGTTATTGGGAAGTATACAGACTTTTTCAGAGGAGATTTTTTCTGGTAGGTGGGGGAAGGAGAGGGTCGGGGGCTATATGGAAGGATCTTTCCATGAAGGAAGTTTTCATGGGGGAAGGGACATTGCTATGAAGGGGCGCCGGATTTCCCAGCATTATTAAAGAAAAAGATCAGGAATTAAATAAAAAAAAACAAGTTTTTCAACTGATCAACTGATTGTGATTAAGAGGTCATTTTTAAAGAACTGGAAAAAAAATTCGAACTATAGTTTAAAGAGCAGGGTATTGACTAGGGGGCGAACCCCCTAATATACGTGTTAAAATTTTATGAATATAGAAGTTCGTTACGTAAGTTAATTCTAAGTTACGTATATTTATTACTAATAAAAACGTTCGTAAATAAAATTAAACAAGTTTCGAGAAAGCCATTTAACCAAATATAATATGCAAAATTGTTTTAATTATTCATGTACGGTGAGCCAAAATCAAAACCTGCATTAATTCAAAAACGTTCAAAAATTAAATAAAAAAAACAAGTTTTTAAACTGAAAGTAAGGAGCGACATTAAAACTTAAAACGAACAGAAATTATTCCGTATATGAAGGGGCTGTCCCCTCCTCAACGCCTCGCTCTTTACGCTAAAGTTTGACTTTCTCACAACTCTATTTTTCTAAACAATAAAAAAACTTTAGCGTAAAGAGCGAGGCGTTGAGGAGGGGACAGCCCCCTTCATATACGGAATAATTTCTGTTCGTTTTAAGTTTTAATGTCGCTCCTTACTTTCAGTTTAAAAAACTTGTTTTTTTTATTTAATCGTAACCAATAGTGAAAGGTATGCAGTTTTGTTTATTTTCAGGTGCCTCGCTCTCAAAGCGTTTCACAGAGAAGTGATTCTTCTTGTTTTGAAAAATTATTCCCACCTTTTATTTTGTGTTTTAAATTTTGTTTTTGTTTTTAGTAGGATTTAAAAAACATGCTAGCCACTCAAATCTTGCACCAAAATTTTTGAACATTTTGCTCATTGATGAAAAATTTACATGGTGTCAACCAGGGCCGTATACAGGATTACTTTTGCGGAAGGGGGGGGGGGGGGGGGTAAAAGACTTTTTTTTGGGGGTGGGGTACAGGAAAAACTTAAAAAAAAACACATCAATTTTTTTTATTTATTTTTGTTACGTTTTTAACGAGTCGGACAAACATTTCGGGGGGGGGGGGTCAAAACTTCCAACTCCCCCCTGGAAACGGCCTTGGTGTCAACATAATAGCGGTGACCAAGCAAAGACCAGTGCGTTGTGTCTTAAATTATGTTGAATATATAAATAATTAATACATGATATGACTTATTGCTTAGACTACTTATTGTCCAGACATATACAATTGAAGCTTGATAAGAATGTCTTATATACCTAACTTTTAATTATTTTCAATCTTCATACGAGTACACTGGGTGAGGATTGGACATGCAAGCCTGAGGTCCTAAATAACGATGTTTTTTGTGTTGTCAGTAAAAGCTGCAATCTATTACGGCATGGAAAAAAACTTTTGGGGGTAACAGCTTACTCTTTACCTTGCGTAGTTTCTGTGCGATTTAAGAAAGAATATCGCTTTTTACTTTCTCAAATGTTTTTCCTAGGTAATTTCTTATTCTTATTTAGGCTCATTTAAACAATGATTAATAAAAAAAAACTTACAGAGTCAAATATAATCTGAAGTGAAAACGCATAATTCCTCTTGTAAGGCCTAAAACTGTTGGATAAAAATGGAGAAGCTAGGGATTTATTTCTCGGGTTGTCACACCTTGAAGTAGAAGGCACCTAATTCGGTCAATCACCAAAACGTTGAAAGCAATGCATAAAATAAAGGAATGCTTTCTTAGAAATGTCGGAACCCGACATTCTGGAAGGGGCACAGACCTAATAAACTCCCTTCCTTATTTACCTGGAATAATTAGCCTTAGACACGCTGTTCGATATGAAAATTTTGCCGCTAAGGTTAATGTTTCTGAGAAATAGTATTCTTGAAAACTTTGATAACAATTCACGTCTGTATATAATTTTATGAAGCTTCAATTGAATCACTTCAGATGAATGAAGCCGAAAAATACACTCCTATGTAAGAAATTTATTTGTGTGGACTACTTGCATTTTGAAAATGAAATGCACCACGCATCATTACGGCCTATGAAACTAGAAAGCTGAATGGATAGCTTTTCAATAGTTCTATATCGATAGGCTGAAAGATCTTAGTTCTTCAATTTTATTAGTATGCAGGGACTCTCAATTACGGCTAGGGCCCATAATCGTTGTTATTTGCCGAAGTCGGTAGAAATTGCCACTTTACTGCGGTGCGATCTCTTTTGCGACAATGTTATCTTATCTAGAACAATATTTTCAGAAAAAAAATTTTTTTGCTGAAAGTGGTTTGAAACCCCACACATCAGGCTTCTTTGATATCCTAAATTTTTGATGAATCTTCATTAAGATTTCTTCCATCCAACATTTTATAAGCGACAACTTTAGTATGATAAATTTATGATTGCAATGCAATGCCTTTCATGCTCTTTTTTATCTTCTTGAGAGCGCTGAGGTTTCTTTGAAGATGGGTTCTGAATCTGATGCAAAATAGATTGCCAAATGTCAAAGTATGTCTTTACTATACCCTTGTCATCTGTCATTGTAAAGTAAATATACATTCTTGAACAATTCTTTAGGAAATATTAATCACAAAGAACGAAAATAAGGTTTTGAAAACAGAAGTAGGTTCCAGAACTTTTCATAATTCTTCCATCAACGTACACCACCGTTTAGAATTCCCATATTCATGTCAGGCTCTTCAATCGAAAGATGGCAGTGAATTATTTTACGACGCAATGCCAAGTGCACCTTTCAGTACTTTCCCATCACCACTTAAAATTGTGATTTATGTTTATGCACCAATATTTTCTCTTCTCCTGTCTTTTGGCAAAGCTGTCATGTCAGATGCAAGAAAAGAAACGTCTGTAAGAGGTCTTACCTGTACCAGGAGAAATTGAGCTTGATGGAACGTAAATATTCAAATATAAACAGTCTTCCGATCCGACAACTTGATGCTGACTCCGATCCCATTGCAGACAACCGGCCTGAAAACGGGTAGCATCTAGATCTTTTTCCCATGTTCCATATGGCAGTGGGTCCTGAAAATGGAAATGGATTGTTTATGATGAAAAAGAATTTCCCAACAAGCGGCACTAAACTCCCTAATGAATTGAATAGACTCAAAATTGGGAATAGTTTTTGAAGACAATAGATCTTTAAAAAGAAAAAAACACTTTAGCTAAGTAAAAAAAAAAGAAAAAAAAATACAGCTCTTGAAAGTACATTACAAAACAAACATCTTCTTAACTTGTCGCGGTGAGGATTGCCGCCAACGACAATATAGTAATGACCGAAAAGCCAACTTAAAAATCAATTGGACATAAAAATAAGTTCATTATGCTTCAAGTATCTCCAACGAGAGGATGTGTTGAATCCTCATGCTAATAGGTTAAGCGGGGCTCCATAAAAATGACCTCTTTGAATGAACTTAGCACTGTGGAGGAGGGGGCTTGAGATCGAAGCTCCCCTCAGTATATGTGCAAGAGCTGCCTAATCAAAAAGTGATATCTTCTTTCAGACTCAAAGGTAACTTGCTTTTTAAGTTCTATTACAAAGAGCAATCTCAGAGGTACGTTATATATTCTACATAACAGTATTATGGACTGTCGGTTAGATCTGAAACTATGACGTGAAGGTATAAAGCGGGTATTTTCCCCGGCGAGCGTAGATGAGATCGGTCGGTTGGCTCTTGGATCCCCATAAGAGACTATGCGTTATTTTTCTTTTTTTTTCGCCCTAAAGTAAGCGACTATGCATCATTATATATACTATATGAGATCAATAGGCTCTATTCAAGTTAACAATTTTTACATGTAGTTTGGTAAATCTACCATTTTCTGTGTCACAGCTCGGGGGTCGGGTCGAACCTTTCAAGGAAAGTTTTTTTTTAAGGGGAAACGAGGGTAAGGGGATACAAATTTTGCCGAAGGGGAAAATTATAATTACTTTCTTCCGTTCCCGATAAACAGGTTAAGTTGAGGTTTTTCTTCCTTTTTTAATACTTATTATCATAGAAGGCCTGGTTAGATTGAACGTGATTCCATCCGTGGATTAAGTCCAGAGGTGTAATTTGAGGTAGAGATGAGAAAAATATGATCCTTTCTTGTGTTAAGGAATATTATAAAAAAAAAAAAAATTGAGGGAGTGCTTTAATAAATTTTGAACGAATCACTCCTTGTGACATGACTAATCCACTGCTCTTTTATATACAGTCTTTTCTGGGAGAATGGTGTTCTTGATGCCAATACCCTCATATACGATGTCTTGGAAAGTTCAGAAACGCCCCAGGGTACAGTTGCGCTTAATGGTACACAGCGCTATAGGCTGTCGAAGGAATGCAGTGATGGAGACCCGTAAAGCGGGTAATTGCTATCTAAATTGATCGAAGAGCGTGATTTCTCATTGAATTTACAATATTTAAACTGCTGTTTTTAGGGTTTAGGGGGGGGGGAAGGTACCTAGGTTAGGTTAGGTTACTTATTTAATATATGCTATGCTTTACCCCCACCCCCACTAATGTGAAAATATATAGCCCAAATTTGTTTCTAAACTATTGTATATTCATCCTATTTTATTGTTTTTAATTAGCATTAACCAAACTTGACTTATTTCGTGTGTACCATTGAGCGCAACAGTACCCGGCCCAGTTAATATGAATTAAGCGATCCTAACACACGATGTTCATATCCCCCCCCCCCCTACGAAGGTCTTGTGGAGGGATAGATATGTTTCAGCCCCAATTAATTCAATTTGCCAACTTTTTAAGTGAAGCGAAAACAAAGCATTAGCGGACCAATGGTAACTAACCATGATCAATCAGCGTAATTGATTTATAACCGGAAGAGCTTCGAATTATGTTGCCATTTGAATGCACTTCCCTAACCCTCTTGTGATTGCTTTATTCAATGACCCTCTAACAATCATCAATTAGATAAAACCATGAATCCACATCTACATTTAGAGTTATATATTTCTGGCAACGTTTATGGCTAGAAGGAGTCCAATTCTGAATCTGTCCTTTTTTAAACCTTTCAGCTCTATTACTCTATTAGCTTAATTAAAGTTAGCTATATAATGTCCTTTTAGTTTAAGCTCTAAAAATTCTTCAAAGAAAAACAATCTTTGGGATTGACCAAACTTAGACTTCCTAGACAGTATGTCGATGAATCATATAGTTTTTACTCTGGAACTTTGCTGGGAACAATTGTTAATTTTATAATATCTCATCCAGTTTTCTTTTAGAGCATTTTACGATGCCACACACATTTAAGCAGCTATGTAGAAACTTATTCCAACTTCCAAATAAAAGAAAAAAAGGTGAATAATAAGGGAATCACATGAAAAATGTAGAAACTATATGCAAGACTGTAAACTTTTTATTAATTTCCGAGGGGGCTCTGGCCCAGAGACAACACATGTATGTCAATTATATGTTTTTTGTTTCATTTGTAGAATGACTGCCTTATAGTCCAGTCATTTTACGTGCCCTATGTTTTCATCAACATTTTTGGTTGTACTTTTTTTTATTCCAACACATTTTGTGTCATAGCTGCGCTTAATCAATTTATTCAACTTCTATAAATGAACAGGTACATAGCCTACAAAGCTAGAATTCGGTAATTAGTATAAATCTAATCATTTTTCTTCTATGGGCCTATTAAAAACTGTAGGGAATTGATGACACTTATTTCCTTGATAGCTGTTAAATTTATATGCTAGCTTTCTGTACCCTGCAAATTAGTAATGCATAATCGGAGGATTTCCAATTCTTTTCCAACTCTACAACCCTTTTAATCCTATAACGCAATAACTTGCACCATCTTTACAATAGGCTACAATATTTTTGCCGAAGTACTTCTTTACACACTTGTGTTTCAAGTAACTGAGTAGAAATAATTTCCAGAATCCCTCCAATGAATCATTTCTGGAAGCATTAAGGTTACCAGACGCAACCCAGTGAACCATTCATGAAACAATCAAAGCCCATTAAAATATGTTTTCAGCAAAAAAGTAAACTGGGGGTCAACAACTACCCTCAATTTTTCTTTCTTGGTGCTTAAAAAGCGTCTTGTTTTAAATTTGTTCTTTGAGACTCTTCCGTTTTCACGATCTTTCCAAAAGTATTCCGAGTTTCTTAATTTATACGAGTTAATATCACCTCGAGGACCGATAAATTGCACACTTTACGATCCATTCTCCCGTGCAACAAATAACTCGAATTTTTCTCCGTCCTTAGCAGCAGCCTACTTAAGAGGCGTGAAAATAATTAGGCAATAAAATGAGGTAAACGCAAAATGACATTAGGAGATGCATAAAGAATGCATGCAAACTTTATGTGCATGGAGGCGGGCTTGGGGGCATCGCCCAACCTTATGTATTGGATAATTTCTGTTCGCCTTAAGTTCAGACTTTGCTCTGTACTTTCATTTAAAAAGAAAAGACTTTTTAATTTAATAATTTTTTTATTATTATTATTTTAACATCAATGGAGGATAATGCTAAATAGCAGTTCTTTTTGTTGTTTTCGTGATTAAAAAAAAAAAAATCCCAATGAAAATAATAGCGAAAACTAAAACAAACAGAACTAATCCTGTCTCTTAGGGAGCTGCAACTACCTCAACCCCCTCCCTTGTATTCTAAAGTTTGACTAGTGCTTTCACTGACATCATTTTAGAGTCTAACATGTATAGCCAACAGGAATTTTACTTATGTTATTTAGCGATTACATCCCAATCATTTGATCTGTAAATTTAATTTTGTTCAACACAAATGCGAATAAATAAGACTTTTCATTGTCAAGCATCTGAGAACACGTTAATTAAATTTAGTAACATTACTTGTGAAACAGCATTTGTCCTTGAAGCATGGAAAAATACTTACATTTTAGCACTAAGAGAGGGGAAGTCCCCCATGTATACAAGCCAATTTCTTTTCGTGTTAAGATTTAATATCACTCTTTAATTTCCTTTGGGAAAAGGCTTTTATAAGCTCTGTTTGTGTCTAACACGTCGTCAGGGTATTTCAGGGAGTTTACTTCCAGAAGTATAACTTTCTATATTCTAATAATTTTCTAGATTTCAGTAGAAATGTAACTAACCAACAGAGCTTTCTACAATTCAACCTTTCTAGTTCGAATAACCGTTTTGACTTCCAATGTCACATCTTGTTTTGCCATAATAGGTATTCGTACATCTTCCAAAATTATGCGACCGTCAATTTGATTCGAGAAGTCCCCATTACTGTAGTTTTGGGTGAGTGTAAAGAGAAGAAGGGCATATAGTCTTTTAATGGTAACCCTTGGGCCTAGAATATGGCTTTTGCATAATTTGTTTCTCTGTGTGAAAAGCGGATGGTCTTTACATCCTACAGTTCTTTGCAAAAAAAAAATAAAAAAAAAAAATACAAAATTCAGGTGCAATCTAAATTAACATAACCAAATTAAACGTTTGAAATGAAACGGAAAAATAAAATTCGTCCAAGTGTACATACATCGTAAATTTCCAAAAGCGATGATTACGAAACTTGGTGAATATATCTTACGTATTTCGAGACGTTGTGTATGCAATAAATCAATTCCAAATTCTAGACATCATACTCTTATGAGAAAATTACATAAATTCCAATTTTAAAACCTTACAAGAGCAAAGAAAACCGAAAGGCAAAAAGAACGAGAAGCTTCAGAACTTCATTTAAGAAAAAACTCCTAATTCTTATTGTTGGTTCACAAATTTTATAAAAAAAAACTGTTTTAGTTCAAAGCATTTAAAAAAATAACTTTCCATATCTAGCTCTTTGAATATAGTTGACAAACTTTGGTATCCCCCCCTCTTTCATTGAGGGAAAGTCTTAGATACTGCCCTGTCTTGAAGGCTTAGGGGTTGGTTCCTTTGGTAATTCTTTTTACTTATAGGCATCCTATTATTGCATCTTTTTGTTCGAAATTTCTAATAGTCTGCGGCGATTCTAACAACATTAAAGCCTTTTTAACGTCTTGCGTTCATTCGAGCTATAACCAACTTTATGCAAACCTTGCGCCTTTGGATAACTTTTTCCGCATGTTCAGAGCATTTTTATTTAAGTAATCTTTTAGAAATATATGAATTCCCAAGCATTTCAAAAAAAAAGAATACCATTTCCGATAACACGAATCGAAGTTAAATTACGTGACACTATCTATTGTCTATATAACTGTAAAGGTTTTAAACATAAGGATTAATATAACTAAAGAGTAGTTAAACCAAGGATTAGCTTAAACTAATATAACTTCAGATCCAAAACAGTAATATATTATACAACTTGGAATATGTCTATCAATCTTAAAACGGATTAAAATCCAGAGCGGGAATGACGGGAGTAAGAAATAGAAGGAGCAAAAACTCCCTGGATTTGCTTAAATTTTTCACATAATTCAGCGACTGTTTTGTTTTTTTCTCGATTAGGCGAGTTTCTATTTTTCTCTCCAAACATTTCCACGTACGTGCATGGTTTATGCTGTTTGAATTCTGATTAGTGATTACTGTGTAATCATAATATAATGATAAATCCAAATAGCAGCAACAGGAGAGAAAAAGAGAAACTTCAAGAAAAATTACTTTATTCCTGAGTAAATACAGGAGTACAAATAGTATCCCCAGCACTTCCAACCCTGCGTTACTCATCAGTCTAATTAAGAAAGAAAGTAAGATAGCGTATAGAACAACGTAGGAAATAGTTTAAAACTTCTTGATTTATCTTACTTGTAGGAATTTGACTGACAAAGTATTCCAATAATTTTTAAAGAGTTTCTCTTTTTCCCGAACCTTGACCACGAAAAGAATTTCCTCAAAACAGAAGGGAAAAGAATTTCCTCAAAATAGAAAACTTGCTATAACCGTAAATGGTACTGTTTTACAAGGCGGTAAGCACGTGAGAAGTGAAGTTTCGTTAATACTAATGAAATAAAACAAAATAGGATGAAAACATAATAGTTTATGAACAAAAGTGGGCTATATATTTGCACATTAGGGGTTGGGGGTGTGGTAAAGCATATCATATATTAAATATGTAACCTAAGCTAACCCAAGCTAGGTAACTTTTATTCCCCCTAAACCCCATAAAAATAAAGATTAAATATAGTTCCCGCAGAGAGAAACCATTTGTTTATACCTCACAAGTACCCCGTAAATGTATCTGTATAACAAACAAAGAATAGCCGAATTTTAACAAAAACCATAGAGATGTCATAATATTATAACTTTTTGGAGCAACTAGGCCTCAATCTATGCATATCAGCGGCACTTAAAATAAAAGGCCTGTAATTCCAGTTCATTATATAAGAAGACTACAAAAAAAGATCGTTGATTAAGGGAAAATATGCGTTATTTTCACTAAATAAAAAAGTAAGATTTTGGTACAGTTAAGAAAAGTGACTTAAATGTAGTTAAATATTGTTTCCAGTATAATTCGGAATTCGGTTCAAAATTACCATATGTTTTTCCTCAAATGATTTTTTATCAACCATTGTCTTTCACATGGTTGTTTAAAACGATTTAAACTAAGAAATGGGGCATTTTCAATTAAAAAATGAACCTTTATATTGTTACTTGTCGGCAATTCTGCTTTTTTGTCTTCCCTCGCCTTCTGTTTTCTAAATCGCATGAAAAATAAAAAAACAAGGCAATATTAGGTACCTATTTTGTTTTCCATTTGTATGTTAAAACTCTATGAATGAAACCAGGTCCATCGGTAAAATGAAAAAGACATTTTTTTTTAAAGATCCCCTATTCTAATACAAAAATTACGCTACCTTCCATCTTCTCTCGTTTAATGGTGGTTTAGCGTAAGGTATACCCTTAAAGGCTGCATAATACCGAGGCCCTCCATGCGGTGTACCATCTGGGTTAGGAATAATTCCATCCTGATTTGCTACTTCCACTGAACCCAAAACTCTGCCTAGTTTAGTGTTCACAACAACCCCTGCTGAAGAGATAACACTAAACGAGAAATTCAATACACAGAGGAAGATCGCACATTTGGGCACTATTTGGTGCATCACGGATCGAGTCTCTTCTTCCACTGATCTTCCACAACACATGTTACATTTATTGGAGTAGGGATAATTATCCTAGCGCGGGAGTAGGTTTGTTTCCGCGTGCTTAGGAATTAATGCAAATGTTACAACAATTAAAGATTATCTAAATTTCAAATGACCACTGGAGCTTTATCTTCAGTACTAGACAGATTGCATCCAGGAAATTTTCTCTTTAAATGTGACTAAACTTTGGCACTTCTACAGATAAAAAGAAACAGAAGTTATTCTTTCAAATGAAAGTGAAGTTTAAGACTAATAATTAAAACGAACGGAATTTAGTCGTGTACGAAAGGGCAGCCATTCCCCTAAGCCCCCCCCCCACTGTTTGCACCAAAGTTAACTTAATTTTATTGTCTTTGATTAATACTTCGAAGTAAAGTTTCAAAGTAAAGGACAGGGGAGGGGTTAGAGGAGCAGCAGCGCCATTAATATTTATGACAGTATTTGTTCGTTTTAAATTTTAACACCTCCATTCAACCACTCTTTTTTTAATTTTATCTCTATCCGTTTCTAATGTCACATTCAAGGTTATTCTTAACAGGGATGGGCGCAACGACCTTCAAAAAATCTGTTCTTCACAATAAAATTTCGATTACGAATGAAAATTTTCGAAAATGATAGAATGCAATGGAAAATTAAATCCCTTAAAACTAAAAACTAAATTGACTTTCATAAGAAAATTATTTGCAGAATTTTTCGTCGGGAGGGGGTTCTTTGGAAATATTTGACTTTAAAGAAAGCCCTTACCCCCCCCTTCTCCCCCTCTGTGCAGGTAATTATACGGATACAACATTTTATTTTACACTCTAAATATTTCGGTGTTAGAACAGAAGTTTTATCATCTCAGCATTTTTATAGCTTAGTTTAATCTGTCTTAGTGAAAGTAGGTTATGGGGATTTATCCTTCACCTCCGTATTAAACTGAAGAACCTCCCTTGAATATTTGGAAAAAAGAGACAAGAAAAGGCAATTTTTAGCCTCCGTCCACAAATCTCTCCACTGTCCTTTTCAAGGAGGCACACTTGTGCCTCTTTAAAGAGGCGACCAACCACAATGTTAAGCGATTTCCGGTCCTAGTGGTCGCAGAGAGACGGTGGTGATTGCATTTTGTAGCCTAAGCTCAAACTAAGAAACATGCAAAATTTCACCCCCTCCGACTTTATCTTCATGGGGGAAAGTGGGCCAGAAGTTTCGACCCTCCCACCAGAGCCCCCCTTTAACGATGTCCGATCGGGCTGAAATTTAGAGGATAAGTTTTCCTAGGGCCTGTGAGCTTATCCTCAAAATTTCAGCTCAATCCGATCACTCCTTCCCTGTTATCCAAAAACCAAATATAGCCACTTAATGTTCATCAATTTTGTTTTTTATTAGCCACGCCTATAGGCCACAGTTGGCAATGGATCCGGGTGAATGAGGACTCATTCGAACCGAAATTCGACCTTTTAGGGCCTTTTGATATTTTCAGACCGAAAAAATTATCCCCCGAATTTACATTTACGAAAAACCTCGTTTTCCTATAAGAGCCCATGCTAATTTTTGAAATTCCTAAGAGCATAGTATTTCATTATTAAATTAGATCGAAATAGTCCTTTTAATCTGACGAGACCGACTGCAAGCTTCCAAAAATTCCAGCTCTTTCCCAGAAGTTTTTTTTGTGAAAAACGAAAATCTTACTTTGTATTTGCTTGTATCGAAAATAGATTGCAGAGACTAAAATTGTGATTAAGGGGTCATTCCTAAAGAATTGGAACAAAATTCGAACTTTAGCTTAAAGAGCAAGGTATTGGCTAGGGGGAACCCCCTAATATACGTATTAAAAATCTATGAATAAAGAAGTTCGTTACGTAAGTTAATTCGTAAGTTACGTATATTTATTACTAATAAAAACGTTCGTAAATAAAATTAAACAAGTTTCGAGAAAGCCATTTAACCAAATAAAAGTAAATTTAATATGCAAATTTTGTTTTAATTATTCATGTACGGTGAGCCAATATCAAAACCTGCATTAATTCAAAAACGTTCAAAAATTAAATAAAAAAACACGTTTTTTTTTTTAACTGAAAGTAAGGAACGAAAGGAACGACGTTAAAACTTAAAACACACAGAAATTATTCCGTATATGAAAGGGGCTGTCCCCTCCTCAACACCTCCCTCTTTACGCTAAAGTTAGACTTTTTCACAACTCTATTTTTTTAAACAATAAAAAACTTTAGCGTAAAGAGCGAGGTGTTGAGGAAAGGACAGCCCCTTTCATATACGGAATAATTTATGTTCGTTTTAAGTTTTAACGTCGTTCCTTACTTTCAGTTAAAAAAACTTGTTTTTTTTTTATTTAATTCTCAGTAAAGCGCCTATGACGCAGTAGGTTTTAGACTTTTACAGTGAGAAAAGGAGGCAAAACTCAAACTCTTGTTTGCAGTGATTTTTGTTCGTTTCTACCTTGATTTGCATATTCATTTTAAGTTACACTCGTTTTAAGATTTGTTTATTCATTTATATTAGTACCTATTGTGTGTTTGTTTGCTATGATTGTTTAGTTAATTTCTGTTCGTTTTGGGTTTCATTTATTCTTTAATAGTAATTTCTTGTAATTTATTCATTTATTTTAGTACTTGCTGTTTCTTCTTTTGTTATGATTGTTTATTTAATTTTTGTTTGTTTTGGGTTTCATTTATTCTTTAATAGAAATTTCATGTCGTTTCTAGTTTGAATTCTAACAGGTATTTATATCTTATGATCTTAAGTTTAATACGGCCTTAACTTTTTATTGAAAAATTTCTTTTTCGGAAAGTTTTTAAAATTAATTTAATAGTAGTTGGACCTCTCTATGGCGTAACAGGACATTCATTTATTCTTTAATAGAGATTTCCTGTCGTTTCTAGTTTGAATTCTAACAGGTATTTATACCTGATGATCTTAAGTTTAATACGGCCTTAACTTTTTATTGAAAAATTTCTTTTTCGGAAAGTTTTTAAAATTAATTTTTGTTCATTTTTAATAGTAGTTGGACCTCTCTATGGCGTGACAGGACATCATTAGCATAACCGGTTACTATTCCTGTAACAGGGCCGACGACTACATATTTGCGTCATTGACCTACTTGCATGACCATACTGCCAGATGACCAACCTCGTATATAAACAATAGGCAACCTATATAGCTTACAATGCTTTCCCCAACGGCTTTGGGAATTATTTCATCCCCAGAGGCATAGTTATTAGATTTTTTGACTATTTAGAACAAAATGGCTATTCCAAAATTTGATCAGCTTTCTTTGGCGGAAGGGCAGCTAAAAAATGTATGGGAGGGGGGACTGTTGCCCTCCAACTACTTTTCCCTTAACATACCCTGGAAGTTTAAACCTAATTCCCTCAGCCGTGCTTGGGATATGGTTGATACGCTTTTTAATAAACTTAGCTGCCTTCCAATCACTTTCTACTATTAAAAAGGGCAATAGCCATTCTGATTTCCAATCGAATGAGCCCTTTTCGAAGTTTGGACGACATCTCCTATGATTTGAAGTGCCCTGGTATAGAAAAAAAAATATAATAAATAAATAATACATTGTGAAAACATCGTTCTTTACTTAGGTAGCGCGATTGTGCTGCCTATGACTTCCATGCCCACCATTTCCCCAAACACATCCAATCAAAATTTTGAGATAGTATTTTGTTCAGCGTAGTTGATTTCCAAATAGAAATTATGTTTTTGAGGAGGACACTCCGCCAGAGCTCTCAGGGAATGGGTTGTAAGTTATGCCCTGGGGCATATAAGATTTTTATAGTAAGCGTTGTCGTAGAAACTTCAAAAAAGGCTCATTCGATTGGAAATTCAAAGGGCTAGTGCCCTTTCTAATAGTCGAAAGTGATTGAAGAGCAACTAACCCCCCTCTCACGCCCACCTTTTCCCAAAACACATCCGATCAAAATTTTGAGAAAGTCATTTTGTTCACGTAGTTGAAAGTCTGGGAACTAGGTCTTTGAGAATGACAACCCCCCCCCCACAGCCCTCAGGGCAATGTCCTGGGGGCAAATAAGGTTTTTATAGAAGGCGTTGTCGTAGAAAATTCAAAGAGGGATCATTCGATTTGAAACTCAAAGAGCTAGTGCCCTTTATAATAGTTGAAAGTAATTGGAAGGCAACTGCTCCCCCTCTCACGCCCACCGTTCTCCCAAACATTTTTGGGGCACTTAGCATCGCATAATTTTTTTTCCATACCAGGGCATTTCGTACCGAAGGAGTCGTAAAAACTTCGAAAAGGGCTTATTCGATTGGAAATTTGAATGGCTAGTACCCTTTTCAATAGTCGAAAGTGATTGGAAGACAACTAACACCCCTTCCACGCCCATCATTTCCCCAAACACATCCAATCAAAATTTTGAGATAGCCATTTTCTTCAGCGTAGTTGATTTCCACATAGAAATTATGTTTTTGAGGAGGACACCCCCCCCCCACAGCCCTCAGGGCAAGAGTTTTAAGTTATGCCCTGGAGGCATATAAGGTTTTTTATAGAAAACTTAGTCGTAGAAACTTCAAAAAGGGCTCATTCAATTGAAAATTCAAAGCCATTTCCCCCAAATATATCCAATCAAAATTTTGAGATAGCAATTTTGTTCAGCGTCGTTGAAAGTTCTGGAAATTAGGTTTTTGAGGATGACAACCCCCCACCCCCACCTCTCAGGGCAAGGGTTGTAAGTTATGCCCTGGGAGCACATAATTATAGAAAGCGTTGTTGTAGAAACTTCAAAAGGGTTCATTCAATTGGAAATTGAAAGAGCTAGTGCCTTTTTTAATAATTGAAAGTGATAGGAGAGCACCTAAAGCCCCTCTCACGCTCACCATTTTCACATCCAATCAAAATTTTCAATCAACATCCAATCAAATTTTCAATCAACACCCAATCACCATTTTCACATCCAATCAACATCCAATCAAAAACACATCCAATCAAAATTTTGAGATATTCATCTGTTCAACGTAGTTGAATGTTCTGGAAATTAGGTCTTTGAGTATAACAACCCCCTCACAGCCCTCAGGGCAAGGGTTGTAATTTATGCCCTGGGGTATATAAGGTGTTTGTAGAAAGTGTTGACGTAGAAACTCAGAAAGGGCTCATTCGATTGGAAATTCAAATTGATTGGAAATTGAAATGGCTAGTGCCCTTTTTAATAGTCGAAAGTGATTGGAAGGCTTGACATTTTTATAGTAAGAGCGATGTGGGTACAGTGTTTTTTTTTTTTTTTTTTTTTTTTTTTTTTTTTTTTTTTTTTTTTTTTTTTTTTTTTTTTTTTTTTTTTTTTTTTTTTTTTTTTATAGACCAGTGCACTTCGTATCGAAGGAGTTGTTGTAGAAACTTCGAAAAGGGTTCATTCGGTTGAAAATAGAAAGGGCTACTGCCCTTTTTAATAGTTGAAAGTGATTAGAGTGCAACTAATCCCCCTCCCACGCCCACCCTCCATTTGCCCATTATGTTTAAAAACTAAATGTTGCCTTAAGATTAAAACAAAATGCACAGTGTTACTGCTAATTCCTAATAAGGCATCTCATCGGTATCCCAAGAACGACTGAGGGTATTATGTTCAGACTTTCGGGGCTACTTCTGGTCTTAAAATTTAATCAAATCAAAATAGCGTAAGGGCATCCAAGCTAGCAAAGAAAGTAAACAGATTTTTTTGCGAATGGTATTAAGAAATCTATTTCAGGTCAACTAGAGGAGGTATGAAACTAAATTAAACACTACTATTTGTGTCCAGTTTTTTAAAATGGTGTATATGGTTAAAAATTGCAAAAAAAAATTCTCCAGCATACACATAGCAGGCCAAACTACAAAATCTTAAAAAAAAACGAAAAGATTTAATCTGTTATTTGGTCACAGCCAGTTAGCATGAATACTTCTGACTGCAACAACTTGGAACTATGACTGCGAATGCTTGTAATTGCTACTACATCTACTTGTGATGACTTTCGGGGAACGTTGAGGGGAATCTTGAACAAAATCAAAACTGAATTATTCATTTCACTAAACACTTCTACTCACAATTTTGAGATAGCAATTTTGTTCAACGTAGTTGAAAGGTCCGTAAATTATGTCTTTGAGGATGACAACCCCCGGCCCCACAGGTCTCAGGGCAAGGGTTATAAGTTATCCCCCAGGGGTATATTTATAGAAAGGGTGGTCGTATATACTTCGAAGGGGACTCATTGGATTGGTAATCATAATTTCTGGCGCCCTTTCTAAGAGTAAAAGTGATCAGAGGGCAGCTACCCCCCCCCTCCGTGCGTCGTATTTTACCGAAATACATCCAATAGATATTTTGAGACAGTCATTTTATTCAAAATACTCCAAACATCATATAACAAGGCTTTTGGGGTTGATACGAACCACCAGACCCTGATGGTGAGGATTGTAAATTATGCCACGGGGCATTTATGGTTTTTATGGAAGGGATAGCTGTTTAACTTTAGAATAGGCTCATTGGTTGAAAATTGGAAGTTCTAGTTTATTTTTCAACGTCAAAAATGATGAATTACATTTAGCAATTCATTGCTGATACGGGCGTATCAGCAATATTTTTGGAACGGCTTATCATATCAAGAGGAAACTTCAGGAGCATCATGAGTGTGATGTTCAGTTGACAAAAAGTCAAAGTGTACCTGCTGCTACTGCTATTAATACTGCTGCTACTACTGTTACTACTAATAATTATAATTAGGATATTATGAGAGGTGGCTATGGATAAGTAAGCATACAAATAGTTTAGTAGTTAGAGGTGATTTAGGTTTGTTTTCTTTAAGAAGTCATAGGCTAATTAACATGGTTAGGCTTTGGGAAACAAATTTAGTGATGCCTAGGGTGCGGGTGATGAAGGCGGCCTATTTAGAAATGTTGAAGGACAGCTCAGATAGGGGGTGGCCGTACCAAATGAAGAGTGTATTAGATCAGTGTGGACTAAGTCACATGTGGCGGGATGGTTTAGGGCTCGAGAATATGGGGGATCAAGTAAGTGGATCAGTTGAAAAGATTTTACAGGATCAAGAAATACAGACATGGCAGGCACAGCGTTCACTTTCGAATTCACTGGGTCTTTATTGTCGGTCGAAGAAGATTTTGGGTGAAGTTTTATTCTCTAGGGGGAGTTTGAGTAAAAATGAAATAAAGTTATTAATTGAAATGAGGAAAAAAATGATAGTTTGCTACTGGGCCAAAGACGAAAGTTTATCGGGAGGGAAAGGCCTAAGGCAGGTCTTTATTTTTGTCCTATATGTAGAGGTTTAGATGAGAGCATATATCACTTCATGTGCGAATGTGAGGAGCTGAGTGATAGGAGACTTGAATAATTTCGGAGACCACACTGCCTTTCCATGACGATAAAATAAAAGTTCAAAATAGGGATAAAATCCTATTTAATAGACAGTGTATAATAAATTTCACAAAAAATATATACCAGATATTTCGGTCACATATACTACTGATGACGGTCACATATCTACTGATGACGGTCACTGTATATGTGACCGAAATATCTGGTATATATTTTTTGTGAAATTTACTATACACTGTCTATTAAAAAGGATTTTATCCCTATTTTGAACTTTTATTTTAGGAGACTTGAAGTGTTTGGTAGGGGGGATTATGATTTTGAGTGGTTGGCGAGAGTGTGTGTGGATGAGTGTTTTAGGGGTATCAGAAGCTTGGCACGATTGCTTCGTCTTGTGACGAATCATACAAGTAGATTTCGGTACTTTCCCATTATATGGGCACTTTTAAAAAGTTCGACTTTGGTTAATGCTAAAGAAATAAAATAAAATAGGATGAATATATAATAGTTTATAAACAAATTTGGGATATATATTTGCAAATTAGGGGGCAGGGGGGTAAAGCATTGCATATATTAAATACGTAACCTAACCTAACCTATGTACCTTTTTCTCCCCCTAAACCCCAAAAAACAACAGTTTAAATATTGTAAATTCAATGAGAAACCACGCTCTTCGATCAATTTAGATAACAATTATCCGCTTTACGAGTCTCCATTACTGCATTCATTCGACTGTCTATAGCCGAGGTGTCCATATAATGGGAAAGTGCCTAGATTTCTGTAGGATTATGTTAGGATTTTTGCAATTTCTTTGTAATTGTTCTTTGTTTATATTTTTTGCCACGGCCTATGGGTTTTTAGCGCAAATAATTGTTATTCTATTATACAATCAATCAATCATTTATTATCCACAACTACAAGACAACAAGTAGTACAAGTGGAGTATAAACATAATAATAAAAAAGAAAAACAAAAAAGAACATCAACAAACACTACCAATTAAATTAAACTAAGAGAAGAACTGTAAAAGACCGTGGTCAGGGCCAATATTACAAAATGCATCAGCAGAAAGCTTTTTGTGTAGGTCACCGAGCTTTTGAGTTACATCCGTAACATAAAAACTTTTAACTAGATACCGATTTCTAGTCCATGGCGGCAAAGAAAGAAGAAATTTGCAAAATTTGAAATCTGTAACTATAATCTTTTTTAAATCCTTTAGCTTAAGAACAGAATGAACACCCGAAAAATAAAGCACAGAATGATCAGAAAAAGGTCGAGAATAAGCGCCCAAGAGCTCTTCTGTTATATTTTCCACGGTTTGCTACAATTTTTGAATAACTGAACTGAATTTTTCTTACTGAATCAGCAACAATCTGTTTACGAAAGAGAGCTAGAGAATTAGAAACAGTAATACCAAGCCACCGAAAGGAAGAGACAGAAAGTACAGAAAATTCATTACATACCAGAGGAGTAGACGAAGACAGATTATAAGATAAGAATTCACACTTGTCAAGATTCAGGGATAGATCAATATTTAGGAAAGACTGAGAAACTAAGGAAACCATCGCAGAATTAGCAGATTTAGTACGACTAATCAACAGAATGTCATCAGCATAGGCAATGTAAGAAATATCAGTAGAACCAGAAAAATAAGTGCCTGAGGTCTTTACCAGAAAAGTAGAAATACAAATTTTGAAAAGGGTTGGTGATAAAACTCCTCCCTGCCGAACACCACGAAGCACTTCAATAGTTATTTCTGGAGAAGATTTCAGGCGGAGGTAAGAATTAGAATACCCAAACCGTAGAAGGTAAATAACCGAAAAATTAACACCAGAAAAAGCCAAAGAAAAGAAAAGCTGGTTATGAACAACATAATCAAAAGCCTTTGAAAGATCAAGTGTACAGATATATACGCCTCTACCCTTAGAAGAATTAGAAAGTAAAATAGAAGAAAGGACACAATGAGCATGTTGGCACCCCACACCAGGTCTGAAACCAAGTTGATTTTTGCCAAAGAAAGAAGTATCTTGAGTTAGATAATTTCGGAGACCACACTGCCTTTCCATGACGATGAATAAAAGTTCAAATAGGGATAAATAGGATAATTTTATCCCTATTTGAACTTTTATTTATTTTGAGTTAGATTAGGTAAAAGAATATACTCGAAGACCTTACTAATATTGCAAGAAACAGAAACTGGACGGTAAGAAGAGCAATCTGATGGCGGTTTATCTCTTTTTAAAATTGAAGTCACGCTGCCAAAGAAAAAGCTTTCCGGGACGACAGAAGATACACTAATACACTAATCACCGCTACTACTGTTCCTACTACAACCACTACTACTATGATAATATTACAGTTAAGGCTACACGTAAGAAGGTGAAAATTTGACAGAATATTGAGGGAGAAATTGAACTAAATCAAAACACACTAGGCCAATGCAGGTTGTCAAAAGGGCATATCTAAAGAATTGATTTGGGCATTAAGCTGAAAGTTTAGGAGAATACTTAAAGGAGAAGATCAAATGACAAAAAAGTTAATATATGCATGTCACCATGGGCGTAGGGAGGGGGGACGGCAACTGCCCCCCCCCCCTAGACCTTCAAATTTACATTATAAATGGCTGAAAAAGCAGATGGTTGGAAAAGCAGTTGATAAAAGGCCCTCCATCACACTATCGACTGCCCCCCCCCCCTAGACAATATGCTGCCTACGCCCATGCATGTCACTGCTATCACCGCTTCTTTTACTTAGACTACTACTGCTACTAAACTAATCCAACTATTGATTCAATTGAAACAACTTCTAAGGCTTAGAGTGTTAAGGTGAAAAGGGCGTCAAAAGGTTGTAAAAGCGCACATCAACAATATTTTGGGGACGGCTTAACGTGGCAAGGTGAAACTTTTGGGGCATCATGAAAGCGAAGTTCAACTGACCAAAGGCAATGTGCATGTGCCACTAACGCTATTAATACTGCTACTACTACTAATAATACAACACTAACACTTCGACTACTTCTACTACCGCCGAAACTACTGTTATAATAGTACTATTGAGGCTAAGTCTATGAAGGTAGAATTTGAGAGAATATTGATGGCAAATTCAACTAACAAAAGACAGTCTGTGCGTTTAGATTGTCAAAAAGATTCTCTGCACTTTACCGGATTTTTTTTAATGTTTTCACTGTTATAACTTTAATAAATCAAATACTAATAACATTTTAAGGAATAAATATCAGCGTATGTATATTAAACTGATAATGCTCATTCATTTGTAATTTCTTTCAGTAAAGTGCAAATTATGTTCTGGCCTTGGGAAGGCATAGGGGTTTAGAGCTCTACTCATGATAATTTCTGCTCGTTTTCAGTTTAACTTGGTTATTTATTGTAATTTCAGTTTGTTTTGGATTTCATGTATTTATCGATGCTGCTGATTTGTGGTAGTTTCACGCTTGGTAGATTATTTGATTTTTGCTCATTCTTGGTTTAATGGAGTTCTTTACTTTTCTTTGAAAACCTTATTTTGTGGAATTTTTTTTTAATTAATCATAATACATATCGTCTTCACAGAAACACAAGTGATGCTCTCGACTTTGGAAAGTCTAGAGGGTGGTAGCCCTACTCCTGTTTGTTGTAATTTCTATTCTTTTTAAATTTAATCTAATAATAGATTTCAATTTCCATTCTTACAAGACTCATTTATTCTTAGGATTCTTTATGTTTCACAAGATTTTTCATCTTAATTTCTCATCGTTTTAGGTTTCATTAATCCTTAACGAAATTTCATTAATCCTTAATGATAAAATTCTCTTAAACGTGAATTATAATATATAACTTTATTTCTTCTCGTCTAAGATTTAACGGCTGCTTAGTTTTAGCTGAAAAACTCCGTTTTTAAAAACCTTCTAAAAAATAAATACAGGAGAAGATTATAATTGAGGACCATTATTACGCATATGAGGGTCCATGTCTAATTTGATAGACATTATCACCTTTTTGCTCCGCCTTTTGCACTGTTACCCCTGGATCCTAGATGCTAACCCTTACCAAAGAAGCTCCCAATGCTTAGAAAATCATGAACAGTAACAAAACCCTATATACAAAACATACTAAGTTTGATTTAGATCCAATAAGTCCTCCTATAGATCTGGATAAAAGGACTGTCATATACGCAGAGGGCTAAAAAAGAGACTTACAAACCTGTTGTCATTACAATGAAGGATTTATATAAACTAAAAATTAGTAAATATAAAATTCAGTGGCGCGAATTCACGAAAATTTAGGGAGGGAAGGTAAAACTTATTTTTCAATATCTAGGAGGGGAGCAAATTTGTTGTTTTTCCAATTTTTCTCAGTGAAAACGCCCAAAAAAGCGGTTTTAAATAAAAAAAAAATCCCCAAAAAATGTATTTTCCAAAATATGGGAGAGTGACTGATAAATATACTGGGAGCAGGACAAAAGCAAAAATTCAAAAATACAGCCGACTTTTCTTCAATTTGCCCTTAAAGAAGATAAGATGACATTTTGATACATAAAAAAGCACGGCCTGAAAGTTACATGTGACGTTTCACAAGATTGTGTTGAATTTTGACAGTCTGTGTTGATTGATGTCCCGAATACAATTTTGTATAATCATCCCCCCTTCTTTTGCCCATAAAGGTATAATGGACCTTGGATCCCAAAGATCCCAAGGAAGACACTAGATCTCAATTCCAATTATTTCATTTATAACTAACAAACCCCATCCTCATAATGCCCTCTTCCCCTTACAGAGATCAAACCAGGTAAGGATTCTGAAAAGGTGTAACTAGGACAATAAGTATATTCCTGCTTACTGCCAGGTTTGGTTTAATTCTAACAACCCATTCTGATAGACCACCTGATGACAATAATTTCAGGACTCCTCCCCTCCATAAAAGACAGTGTATCTACACACAAAGAAGCACAACTAAAACATTAATTTTTTTCCATTCAAGTTTTGATTTGAATTGTCTTCTGATGGACGCACTGATGATAATGATTTCTGTTGCTAGTTTCTAGCAGTAAACCAAAATCGACGGCACAGGAAAAAACAACAAAATTCAAGCGCCTTTTCATCAACAACAAAATTATTTATAATCCTCTTTGATGGCAAAATGAAGAGGAACAGGGAAAGGAGGGTGGGCGGGTGGTGACGCGTTGTCATACTTTTGGTGTAACAGACCATACAGCTAAGGTATAAAAGTTAGAAAGTAATTATGACTGAAACGGATGGATTACAAAATGTCAAATCATCCATAATTTTCTCAAATTTAGCTTTCAAATTATCCTTATTTGAGCAGTTTCCAACAGACAAAGATCAAAAGCGACTAAATGACCACAAGGGTGAATAGTCAGGCACATTTTGCAATCCATAAGACATCCAATCTTCTCGGTTCAATTATGCAGAGGGCATACTGTTACATTACTATTCTTCTTTCAATTATAACAAACAAATTTTATACTTAAATACAAGTACATCCGCCGCACCTAGCCACTATTTAGATTCAATTGTTAGAAAAAAAAAAAAGGAATATACAATTTGACAAGATGACTATGGCTGAAGCTGGATTAGTTACTCATACATGTATCAAACGCTACTGCTTCTGCAACATGTTCCTCCAAAAGCTCTGCAAATAGGGGGGCAGGAGATAAAACGATGTAGCTTTTGGGACTGTAGGCTCATCAGTAGTTCTATGAAACAAAGGCTTATGCAGATATTTCCTACAAAGGCAGATGACAACATACCCGTCATCGTTAAATTCTTCACTCTACCGGTGCAGTACTCTTTTACTATCTTGCCTAAAAACTCAACAAGAACAGAGTAGCTTGCTTCAGTTTTACGTTTTTCCCTGTCAGTATCACCTACATCAGTATCAATGTCTGAATCGTCACCAGAAACTATCTCACTTTCACCGTTTGAATTAGCATGGTCAGTTGCATCTATTCGCGTTGCTTTTTCCACTTAGACCTGACAGATCTGTTAACCATTACTTTCTAGCTAATAGCTCTTCACTCAGGATAGTTAATGCTGGCATGTCTATAAGAGCCTGAGACTTACCCTTCTTCTAATCTTGAGTATCAGCCTGAATACACAGAAATATTAATATCAAGCTTTAACTATTTTATGCTATCATGACTTCCAGCTATGCCATGCCTTGTTGCTAGTTTTTTTTTCAATGTTCAAATAAATAAAAACACAATAGAAACATAGTAAATAAATAACTGTATTTAATTCATGGTCAAAACACAAAATAATACAAGCTGTGTTTACAGTAAAAATACTAATTTTATATCGTAATTTTATTTACAAGCCGTTTTATTTAATTATTGTTCATTTTCAATACCATATCTAAGGTGCTCCCAAGCATAAGAGGATAGCATACCACCCTCAGCCCCACACCTTACACTAAACTTCAGCTTTTGCACCACAATGCTTTGAGAAAAAGGTTTCATTTAAACGGATCTACTTCTCGAAATACCATAAATTTTCCTACCCCCACTCTCTAAACTCAAATTCTGAATATTTATCCTATTTCTATTAAATCCCTTTCAAGAAAAGTCTATGAGGTTAACTACATTTTTGATGCCTTAAATGCTGCTCTACTCCATAAGAAAATCTACTGTCCTTCTCCCTAATAGTAGACTACTGACAAGATTCACACTGTATTGACACTTGAAGGAGGCTGAGAGGCTTGAAACTTACCGGACATGTATATCGAGTCGAGTAGATGTAGTGAAGACAAAGAATTATGAAGTTTAGTTATATGCATATGCAGCACCTGAAACTGTACTAACAAATTTTGCTTTCTCCGACCACCTTAGACTTAGAGGAAATATAGACTGGAAAAGATAATCTAAACGTAGACAAAAAGTATTTGGACAATTTGTTGTACTGATTCGAGATACCAATTTATGGATTTTCAATCTCTATGAAAAAAAAATTCCCTTTTACGCCCGGCTTAAACCTTACTGTAAAAACATTATCAAACATGATAGCACAAAATTGTGACTGATGTAGAGCTTCTGTTTTCTAATTATAACTGAGAAAAAAAATTGACAAGATTTTCAGGAATTAGTATCGTTATATTTTCAAAAACCAATGTAGTTTCATCAGTCTAATATGCAGTAAATTTTTATCTATACATTCTTCTTTTTAAACAGAGTACTTTGAAATTTATGTACCGAAAGTTACATCATTTACTGATTCAACAATCCAAAATAATGCTTCAAAAAAACTGAAAAGATTACTTCAAAAATTACCAATGTTCATTTTAAAAGTTTTATTTACACTACAAGCTTCTAGGAATTTGAATGAGATATAATCAAAAGGGAAGATTTCGAAAAAAATTTTAAAATTAAATTGCTATTCACAAATGTAATCATTCTAAGAAATATTTGTTATTTCATCTAATCTTGATTAGTATTGCGATTTTCTTTTTATTGTAATAAATAATATTGCAATATCTAATAAACAAAAAACACACACTTTTCAAACTGTAAATAATTTTCAGTAAAGAACAAATGATGCTCACGCCTTTTCGAGAGTCTGAGGGAGGGGGGACGCTTATTTGAGGTAGCTCTTATGCGTATACATTGATTACCTTTGTGACATTATTTTTCTGTTAATGTTATGCCAAAATCAACAATACACCGCTTGGGATATGAATTCTTTTCAGTAATGCGCAAATCACACTCTGGCCTACAAAAGATTGAGGACCGGTGCCCTTTCTATTTGTGATAATTTATGTCCGTTTGTAACTTAACCCTGATTATTTATTTGAGACTTCTACTCATCTTAGGATTCGTCTATTCATCCAAAGCAGTATCTTTTATCCTTCTTGATGTATCTTATATGATTGATGAGATGACCCATTATCCATTTTAATTCTTTTTACTTTAAAAATAGTAATTTCTGTTCGTTTTCAGATTGATGCATTATATGAATTTATTTCTGCTGGTTTTAGAGTTTTGGAGGGTTTAGCGGCTATTTACTTTTCGTCGATAAACTTTCTTGTGGAAAAATCTTCTTTTTTAACGCACTATCATGTGGCACTAAGGCCCCTGAAACCGGGAGATTAAATAGATGAGTTAACAATATCAGTAAATGGATTTACTATTTAAAAAAAAATCCTCAACAGCATGCTGGCCCTTTTTGGGCCAGAAGTATTCTTTGACTCCAGGAACAGCCAAAAATTCCAGTTTATCATGGTGAAATCTATTGTCTTACTCTGAAAGGGCATAGAACTTTCAACTTAAATCCAAATGAGCCCTTTCCCGACATACTAGGACCACTAGTTTGACAGGATCACTCCTGAGAAATAAAAGTCTTTGTTTAAAGTTCTTTAACACAGACTGTTTGAATGGTTTCTGAAAGAAGTTCAACAAAAACTCTGAGAATTCTAGACCAAATAAGAGAGCTCGGCTGAGTAGTTTCTTAATAGATGCTTTACTAAAACCGACAGTCCTAAGCCTTTAGAGTTTATAGCAAAACTTCATCTTGGGTGAGACGGGACTTCCATTCCTATTGGGTGTCCATGGAGCTATGAGGATACGGAACAAAACTTTTTTTTTACAAATTCTCCCAAGAGTGGGGCACCCACTTAAGTATAAATCCTGGATTTCTACAAGAACCCCTTTCTGATACGATCTTACAAAATGTGTCATAAAAACTGTTCTCTTCATCAAGCCTGAACACAACGGCCAGGCAAGGAGTTTGCCAAGTCATAACTATGTTTGGTGTGTACACCGCCAAGATAGGTTGTGTCTGCCTCCTTTAAAAGGACTTACAAAAACAAGTATTAAACATTTTCAAAATCAGTCAAATTTCTGTTTAAGCAATTCTTGAGACGTTTACAGAAGAAAGGAAACTGAATTTTCGATCTATTTACAGCTTTCTGCTAATTCACTAAACTTATCTTCAAGTTCTTTAAGCTTATTCATGTAATATGGTGAGCCAACAGCAATCATATTTGCCTCTGAACTTGGACCATTGCTTCCCGTTTCTTCACAGGATATTTCAATTTGCCCAGCCTTGCTGACCAGCTCATCTGTAGTGCACGGATCCATCGTACTACTGACAGTTGGATCTGGCTGGAGAGAAACACTCATTGAATCCGCTCCTACGAAAAAAATAACATTGATTACAGAAAATTAAATTGAAATTGTTGTGGATTTTTTGCGTTGATAATTTAGACAAAATCAAAGCACGAGAGATGGAAAAGCTATCAGTACAATGTTTCTTTTTTTTTGTTCCAAAATTTGTAATTTTCCAGTTTCATAAACTGGAGTTTTTAGAAACTTCTTTGTTCAAATTACTATCCTAAATCTTCCTTCAAGACCTGCTTGGCCAGTGCAAAAGACTTTTAGCATGCATGCTTACCAGGCAGGATGTTGTCGGTTCAATTTCCGCCATTAGCAGATTCTAATATATTAAAATGTAATTCCTGCTCAAAAAATAAATATTTCCAGACCAAAATAGGCAATGCTGCAATTTAATGTCTAATTTATGAACTGGAATTAAGCTCATGAATACCCAATGAAAACGCTTCAGCGATGTTAAGGTACAAGTATTTTGAAAGTGAAACCAAACAAACAGCCTTTATTCATCTTAAAACTGAACCAAACAAAGTTTATTACTTGCTAAAATGGCTTCCAAAGTTAGCATAATTTTTATTCTGTTTACTCTAGTCTCTTATATATAATTTTTTTGTAATTTTGTTTTTAATACTTTATTTTAGTATTACCGTCAAACAGCTTTCCTTAACCAATGTCTTAAGGTAATTTATACTTTCCTACCTAATTTATTATGCTAATTGTGTAACTAGCCCTTTTCTAATTTTTAACGACCGTCATACGAAGAGATGTTAGATATTGGGTTTAAGTGAGATAAAATATTTAAATAGCCTTTACCTACCATTACTAAAAGGGAAAAGACTTCGACAGGACTTAAGCTCATCCAGCATTGCTTGTGCGGCAATCCTTTTTGCATCTTTCTTACGATTGGCACAACCTGAAAGTATATTAGAAAGCACATAAGAGCCAAATATAAAGAAATGTATTTTAACAAAAAACAATCAAAATACATTTATGTGAAAACCATTACTTATGACAGGCCAAAAAGCAACGAAGCCAAAGCTAAATCATTTATCACAAGACAAACAAAATAGGAGAAAAAATCTGTAATACTGTGCAGATTGTCTTCTATCAATTATCTGGTGGGAATATGCTAAAAAAAATTCTTTTCGTTGCATATATATGAAGGATGGATTCAATAACTTCTCAGTAGGGAGTTAGTCCAATTGGGTTTAAAAAAAAATCACTATACAGCATAACTTTTTGTTTTCAGAAACTGCAGCTTTTATCTGAGGATCATAGGGATTCCAATTAATTACGTGGTGTTTCCAAAGAAGGAGAGATTGTTTATTCTCCAGGAAGCGATTTCATAAAAGAGCAACATTTTTCCAACGAAAAGTTTGAATGGCAGGATAGCCTTACCCGAGAAGGAGGGACTTCAAATAGTTATTTTTACATACAACAAATAATTTCTTAGACCACACTGCTTTTCCATTTACGAAAAATTAAGCAAGAAAAAACGGGTTTTAGCTTCAATAAAGCAATGAAACAAAAAATGAATAAAACAAAACAACACTTAAATTAAAAAAACATTCCGAATATTTTATGTAGGAAGAACACAGCGTAATTTAGAAAATAGGCTAGAGCAACACAAAATGCCATAGATTACTCGCTAAAATATAATCAAAAACTGGAACGTTTGAATCAGCTTTAGCAGAACACCTATTTAATTTTCCTCATCACAGTATTTTATTTGATCAGACCAAAATTGTAAATACGTCTGTAGGACTTTTACAAAGTTTCAGAGAAATTATCATAGGCAGCGCAATCGCGCTACCTAAGTAAAGAACGATGTTGGCACAATGTATTATTATTATTATTTTTTTTTTTGGTTTCCATACCAGGGCATTTCGTATCGAAGGAGTTGTCGTAGAAACTTCAAAAAGGGCTCATTCGATTGTGCTCTTTTTAATAGTCGAAAGTGATTGGAAGGCAACTAACACCCCTTCCACGCCCACCATTTCCCAAACACATCCAATCAAAATTTTGAGATAGCCATTTTGTTCAGCGTAGTTGATTTCCAGACATAAATTATGTTTTTAAGGAGGATACTCCCCCCCAGCCCTTAGGGTAAGGGCTGTAAGTTATGCCCTGAGGGCATATAAGGTCTTTTATAGAAAGCGTTGTCGTAGAAACTTCAAAAAAGGTACGTTCGATTGGAAATTCAAAGGGCTAGTACCCTTTTTAATAGTCGAAAGTGATTGGAGGGCAAATAACCTCCCTCTCACAGCCACCTTTTCCCCAAACACATCTAATCAAAATTTTGAGATAGCCATTTTGTCTAACATAGTTGAAAGTTCTGGAAATTAGGTCTTTGAGGATGACAACCCCCTCACAGCCCTCAGGACAAGGGTTGTAAGTTATGTCCTTGGGTCATATAAGGTTTTTTTTTTATAGAAAGTGTTGTCGTAGAAACTTCAAAAAGGGCTCATTTGATTAGAAATTAAAATTGCTAGTGCCCTTTTGAATAGTCGAAAGTGATTGGAAGGAAACCAACATCCCTTCCACGCCCAACATTTATCCAAACACATCCAATTAAAATTTTGAGACAGCTATTTTGTTCAAAATAGTTGAAAGGTCTGGAAATTACATATAAGAGGATGACATTCCCCCCACAGCCCTCAGGGTAAGGGTTGTAAGTTATGCCCTGGGGGAATATAAGGTTTTTATTGAAAGCTTTGTCGTAGAAACTTGAAAAAGGGCTCATTCGATTGGAAATTCAAAGGGCTGGTGCCCTTTTTAATGGTCGAAAGTGATTTGAGGACAACTAACCCCCCTCTCACGCTCAACTTTTCCCCAAATCCATCCAATCAAAATTTTGAGATAGCCATTTTGTCTAACATAGTTGAAAGTTCTGGAAATTAGGTCTTTGAGGATGACAACCCCCTCACAGCCCTCAGGGCAAGGGTTTTAATTTATGCCCTGGGGACATATAAGGTGTTAATAGAAAGCGTTGTCGTAGAAACTCAAAAAGGGTTCATTCGATTGGAAATTGAAAGGGCTAGTGCCCTTTTTAATAGTCGAAATTGATTGGAAGGCTTGACATTTTTATAGTTAAGATCGATGCGGGTACAATATTTTTTTTTTTTTTTTTTTTTTTTTTTTTTTTTTTTTTTTTTTTTTTTTTTTTTTTTTTTTTTTTTTTTTTTTTTAGACCAGGGCACTTCGTATCGAAGGAGCTGTCTTAGCAACTTCGAAAAGGATCTTTCGATTGAAAATAGAAAAGGCTAATGCCCTTTTTAAAAGTCGAAAGTGATTGGAGGGTAACTAGGCCCCCTCCTACGTCCACCCTCTCATTTGCCCATTATGTTTATGTTGCCTTAAGATTAAATCAAAATGCACTGTGTTAATGCTAATTCTCAATAAGGCATCTCAGCAGTATCCCAAGAACGACTGAGGGTATTATGTTCAAACTTTCTGGGCTACTTCTGCTCTTAAAATTTTTCCAAATCCAAATAGCGTAAGTGAATCCAAGCTATCAAAGAAAGTAAACAGATCTTTTTTGCGAATGGTATCAAGTTTTCTACTTCAGGTCAAATAGAGGAGGTATGAGGTATAAGACTAAATTAAACACTAATATTTGTGTCCAGATTTTAAAAGGGTGTATGTTGTTAAAAATTGCTGAAAATTTTCTCCAGCATACAAATAGCAGGTCAAACTATAAAGTCTTAAAAAAAACGAAAAGATTTAAAGTATTATTTTCTTTTTCCCTGAAAAGACTATGTCAATATAAAACGAACAGAAATTAATTAAAAAAACTTTTTACAAAAAAAATAAGTTTTTCAAAGAAAAGTAAAGAACTCCATTGAACAAAAATGAGCAAAAACAAAATCAAATAATCTACCAAGCGTGAAACTACCACAAATCAGCATCGATAAATAAATGAAACCAAAAACGAACAGAAGTTACAATAAATAACCGAGTCAAACTCAAAACGAGCAGAAATTAACACGAGTAGGGCTCAAAACCCCTATGCCTTCCCAAGGCTAGAACATAATTTGCAATTAACTGAAAAAAATACAAATGAATGTGCATTGTCAATTCAATATACATATACTGATATTTAGTAATCAAATTTAATATTATTTGATTTATTAAACTTATAAAAGTAAAAACATTTATATTTTTTCCCTGTATTTGTTGATTAATCTGTGAGATTTTGTTAGGGGTGATGGACCTGGGATTAGCTGATCTTTTTTGTTTATTCAAGTAAATAGTCTACACTTTTAAAAGATTTCCATTTATACACTGAATGTTGAGAGCAGTGACCCATGGTTTCACTATAGACATTCGCTTTGGTTCTGTTCTTGTGTTATAACGTCAGTGCTGGAAGTTTGTTTACAATGTGCGTTGTTTTCTTCCGTTTTTTCTTCTTTTCTTTCGTGAGTTTAGTTGTCGTGTTTTTTTGTGTTTTTAATGTGTGTTATTTAAAAAAAAAAAAATCATTCTTTTCGTTTTTTCCCCCGTTGAGAAAGGCTTCCGGACGTGGGGCCAAAATATTCGGAATACTTTTTAATTAAAGTGTATTTTGTTTTTATTTCTTTTTGTTTCACTGCTTTGTTGAAATTAAAACCTGTTTTTTCTTGCTTAATTTTTCTTACATACAACGTACATACATATAATATTCAAAAAATTGTTAAGCTCATTTTCAAAATGGACTACAAAGTAGAAAATAACTTTTTTCTTGAGAATCTATGAATACAAGTAAAAACAAGGGGCTCAAAACGCATTATGCTTTACATAGCTTGGTCGTTATAACTCATTTTCATTTTCTTCAACTCACTGACTTTTTTCATGTATGCATTTATAACTTTGATAAATTCGATATCAATGTTAAGTCCAATCCGTTTTGCGCCCCTCGTTTTCATTTGCATTCATAGATTCTTGAGAAGTAAAAAATATTTCAAATTTTTTGTTTATTTTGAAAATCATTAAAACTTTTTTATACATATTTATCATTTAAGACTTTTTACTCTTCTCTAAGACTATCTTATCTAAGATTCGAATCTAATGCACCACGGTCATAGACAAGTGTTCTTACCACTGTGCTATCAAGTCTTGTATGATAGTGTTTGTTCTACACTTTTTGCTGAGCCCAACCACCTGTTCATCTTCTAAGAAGACTGTTGGGAAAGTATACAAGCAGGATTTTATTATTGCACTGACATCGGTTGTGCATAAACTGATAAAATTTCGAAGTAAGTGAACACTCGAAGTAAGTGGTCGAAAACAGTCTCACAAATTTAACAACTTTATGTGAAAAAAAAAAGTGACAAAGAAGTCGGCGAGTTGAGGAAAACGAGTTGAAAAAGTTACATTTTCCTTCTATTTTTAGAAGGGTAAGATGGGTTGTCCCATGTCTGAAGCACTTCAAACAGTTATTTTTCAGAAAAAAAATATACAAAGTGAAAACTCACGTAGGGAGGGAGAAGGGGGTTAGAGGCTTATCCGCTTCTTATCTTCAATTAATAAAAAAAAACTTTACCCAAAAAAATTTTTCAAACAAAAACAAATAAAAATAAATCCAGATTAGGAGGGACTTAAAACAGTTATTCCCCAGAAAACAGATATACTCAATCAAAATGCAAGCCAGGGGAGAGGATGGTTAGACAATTTTCCGCCCCTTTATCTTCAATCAATTAGAAAAAAATAATCCAAAACAGTTTTTCAAAAAAAGTAAAGGGCCATTTTTGAAGTTTCTACGACAATGCTTTCTATTAAAACCTTATATGCCCCAAGGCATAACTTACAACCCTTGCCCTGAGGGCTGTGAGGGGGTTGTCATCCTCAAAGATATAATTTCTGGACCTTTCACCTACGTTAGACAAAATGGCTATCTCAAAATTTGATTGAATATGATTGGGGAAATGGTGGTTAAAAAGAGCAATAGCCGTATCAATTTCCAATCGAATGATTCCTTTTTGAATTTTCTACAACAACGCTTTCTATAAGAAAAACCTTATATGTCCCCAGGGCACAACTTACAACCCTTACCCCTAGGGCTGTGGGAGGAGTTTCATCCTCAAAAACATAATTTCCTGACTTTTAACTACGTCGAACAAAATGGTTTTCTCAAAATTTTGATTGGATGTGTTTGGGGAAATGGTGAGTGTGAGAGGGGTACTAGTTAAACTCCAATCACTTTTGACTACTCAAAAGAGCACAAGCCCTTCTAATTTCCAATCGAATGAGCCTTTTTTGAAGTTTTTACAACATCACTATCTATAAAAACCTTATATGCCCCAAGGGCATAACTTACAACCCTTGCCCCGAGGGTTCTGAGGGGTTATCATCCTCAAATACCTAATTTCTAAAAGTTTTAACAACGTTGAACAAAAAGGCTATCTAAAAATTTTGATTGGATGTGTTTGGGGCAAAGGTGGGCGTGAGAGGGTGTTAGTTGCCCTCAAGTCACTTTCGACTATTAAAAAGGGCACTAGCCCTTTGAATTTCTAATCGAATGAGCCCTTTTTCAAGTTTCTTCAATTTCAATTTTTCAATTTCAATTTGAATTTATTAAATACTACAATAATTACATAAATAGACTTAGGCGCTAGAGGTCCCAAGAAGCATAGCTTGTGGAGGACCTCGTATCAAACAAAAATCCATACAAAAGAGGACAAATCAGGGAAGGGAAAAAAATACAACAATATCTCGAAAATATAACCACAATACGAGAAAAAAAAACAACTGCTACACAATAACTTTAGACTTTTTCGACAAAACTTTCAATAAAAACCTTATATGCCCCCAAGGCATAACACAACCCTTACCCTGAGGGATGTTGGGGGAGTGTCATCCTCTTAGATATAATTTCCGGACCTTTCAACTACTTTGAACAAATTGGCTATCTCAAAATTTTGATTGGATGTGTTTGGGGAAAAGGTGGGCGTGAGAGGGGGTCTAGTTGCCCTCCAATCACTTTCGACTATTAAAAAGGGCACTAGCCCTTTCAATTTCCAATCAAATGAGCCCTTTTTGAAGTTTCTACGACAACGCTTTCTATAAAAAAAACCTTATATGCCCCCAGGGCATAACTTATAACCCTTGCCCTGAGGGCTGTGGGGGGGGGGGTTGTCATCCTCAAAGACCTAATTTCCAGAACTTTCAACTGCATTGAACAAAATGGCTGTCAAAATTTTAATTGTATGTGTTTGGGGAATAGGTGGGCGTGAGAGGAGAGTTAGTTGCCCTCCAATTACTTTCGACCATTAAAAAGGACACTAACCCTTTGAATTTCCAATCGAATGAGCCCTTTTTGAAGTTTCTACGACAAAGCTTTCTATAAAAAACCTTATATGCCCCCAGGGCATTACTTAAAACCCTTGCCCTGAGGGCTGTGGGGGAGTGTCCTCTTCAAAAACATAATTTCTATGTGGAAATCAACTATGCTGAACAAAATGGATATCTCAAAGTTTTGATTGGGTTTGTTTGGGGAAATGGTGGGCGTGAAAGAGGTGTTAGTTGCCTTCCAATCACTTTCGACTATTAAAAAGGGCACAAGCCACTCCAATTTCCAATCAAATGGGCCTTTTTCGAAGTTTCTACTACAACTCCTTCGATACGAAGTGCCCTGGTCTAAGACCAAGAACCAAAAATAAATAATACATTGTGCCCATATCGTTCTTTACTTAGTCAGCGCTATTGTGCCGCCTATGTTTATTATTATTTTTTTCCCGGAGGCACTTCATATGGAAGGGATCGTCGTATAAACTTCAAAGCGGCTCATTCAATTGGAAATCGAGAGTTCTAGTGCACTTTTTAAGGGTCAAAAGTGGTTGGAAGGCAACTAAGACCCCTTCCACGCCCACCATTACCCCAAACACATCCAATAAAAATTTTGAGATAGCCATTTTGCGTAGTTGATTTCCAGATAGAAATAATGTTTTTGAGGAGGAAACTCCCCCCACAGCCCTTAGGACACGGGTCCTAATCAAGACCCGTCTTCAGCAGAAGATATATTTGTGACTTTTAACATAGTTTTAAAAAATTTTGAAACTATTCCTATGGGTACTTTAATTTCATAGTGATCGAAAACTTCTTACACAAATCAACTTTCTTCTGCCAAGCTTAAAGCTTTTTTGATAATATTTCAAGCCAGCTTTCAAATTGACTTTCTGCTACATCATCTTTTGCTTTACGAACTAATTTCCAAAAAAGGACATCTGCATCCACCTTCTCCTTTATCAAATTCTTAGATTTCCAGTTCCATACCCAATTATTCTAAGTACCTTGTGCTAAAATTATCATCTCAAAGAAAGGCTTCAAAACTTGTGGATCATCTCATGACCAAAACTGTATTAATTATTAAAGCATTGAGGCTATACATTCATTACAATTTACCATTGCTTTTCTTTCCCTACACAAAATCCGTGTTATATAGGATCCCATCTAGCGCTATTTGGGCCAATCTAGGCATTAAAGTCCCTTATGGAAAAACACAGTTTTTCATAACGTTTTGGTGCAGTTTTTCTACAACAATTTAGAAATAAAGAAAAGGTAAATAAACTTCGCAGGATATAGGGGATACAGGCCATGATTGCGACAAAATATGATTCAATATCTCTCCTTAAAAGAATCAAAATATAATTTTATACGCTATACACCAAAGCAAAGCCACAGCAGTTGGCTAAACGCCGTTATCAGTACTTATTTTTCTAACTCGCATACTCGATTTTAAAAAGATGTGATATGCGCTCTGTTTTTCAGGGCCTGACAAGTTAATATTGATAGTTTCTTCTTTTTAACATTATAAAGTTATTATGTAATACCTAAAGTAGAGAAAATTTCACCAATTTCGCATTTCATTGTTAACATCATTTCATGAGATGGACCTTCAGCAATAGAACACGTATATTCTGGTTTTGGTAGGCCAATAATAAGCACTTCTCTTTCCAGCCGACTTATGGGATCTAGAAAAAAGAGTGGTTACCAAAAACAAAAAGAAAATCCTGCTTAGAGGAGTTGGTAACAGATACTTTCTTAGCCCACTCATCTATAGAATCTGGAAAAACCTATAATCGCTAAAATCAAAAGGGAAGGAACACAAAACCAAATTAATAGATAGTACCTGTTAAGACTTCTGTGGTAATTTCTAAATAGAAATGGAGGAGTTTTCACGTCTGCATTCAGCAAATTCTGGAGCCAGAACTGGACTTGGATTACAATTGATTGAAAAGACACCAACCTCCTTGTATTCCACCTTTTCCTACGTCTTGCTGAAAAATTCTACAATCAAACAATACGGGATAGACCTCTAAGCGGATTGACACTTGCCTGAGAAGAACAGAACAAAACAAATTGTCTGAGCATGTTAAAAGACCAAATAACTACCTAAAAACATGAACCTACCTATGTCCCAACTTGTTTCAGTCTTTTTCCTATAAACCATCAAGCATTCTGAAAATTTTCTTATGAAAACCCGTTGTTTTTTTTTTTTTTTTTTTTTTAGGTATTTTGTAGATGTATCTTTCCTAGTTTCCTCTCTTAAACATCCCAAATAAGATTCGTTATAACTTCCTACTTCCTGACGGGGTCGCCAAAACCCACTTGGCCTCATCCCAAGGTATTTGAGTATGAACGATAACGCAGGCTCTAGACTGACCAAGGAGAGACTAATGCCTAGAAAAGGCGAGTTTGGTGTGGCTTCAATGAATTTCCAAAAAATCATCTACTCCCCTTCCTTTCAGAAAATTTCCTTTCATGTGCCACTGTTTCTCAAGGTGATAAAACAAACACGTAGGTACACTGCTTTTCTCATTACCAAAGGAAGGAAAGGCCAATGATGGACTACATGAAAGATAGACTTTCTGGGCGCTAAAAAAAAACATATGGAAACAACGACTTGACTGTGTTATCCTATCAAAGCAATCTTTTGATACCTTAACACACAAGGTTAAACAGACCTAAAACATAGAGATAAAAATGGATAGAAACTGGAAGCATATCAGGGAAATTAATTGATTTTCCCGGCTCCACGAGATACTTTACAAAAAAAGAAGACACAAGTGCAGAGACTAAAAGCCATAGTTTTTCTTCTAACAAGAAAAACTGTGGGTGGAAGAAAACTAAAAAAAATAAAATAAATAATAACCAGAAATCGCTAAAGAAAAAACATCATTATAGAGATAAGAATTATTGAAAATACTGTAAATTTACAAAACATGACAATCATGTTCTCTAGAAAGTGTCTTTTTTTATAATAAGATTTACTTCGACTAAAATTAATCGTATTGATATTGTGTTATTAATGAAATAAATGGTAGCTAATACCAACTGCTATGTCACCCTATCTCAAACTTAAAAATATATCTATTAAAAGCTTGTCTCAGACACTCCACTGTATTGATGTTATTTACCTTTATCTTCTCCATTCTGTTGCAAAAGATGTTTTTCTAGTGGAGAATATTTTAGGCCATAATCCCAGCAGAGTATATATAACAGAATCAAGGAATGTATTTGGGGAAATAATAGCTTTTAAAAGTGAGGAAGGGAGAATTTTTCTTCGGCTGAATTTGATTCAAAACAGAGAAAGGTAGATAAAACTTGCATAGGTGAAATATCAGGAAACAAACATTAAAAATCGGGAAAAAGAAACTAACAGTCTAAAGAGGACATTGAAAAACAGAAAACCGATAAATGAGAAGATAAACACAAATTAGTAGGTGAATCAACATTCTGATGGTTCTAAAAATGCATTACGTAAAAACTTGTCCATTCAAAACAAAATAAACTACTGTAATTGTCAAACAGTTCGTGGTAACGAACTGCAAATAAGGAGCAAGGCGGCTCAATAGTAACCGAAACTCTAAGACCGGGAGAGAATCTTTCCATGAATTAATTTTTTTGTGGGGGAAGGAAATTTTCCATGGAAGAGGAGATGGATTTCACGGCACTATTTAAAAACCGATAAGGAATTAAATAATAAAAAATGATTTTTCGACTGAAAGAAAGGAGCAACATTAAAACTTAAAACGAACAGAAATTATTACGTATATGAGGGGGATTGGCCGCTCCTCAATACCTCGCTCTTTACGCTATAATTTCAGCAAAGTGCAAATTATAATCTGGTCTTTAAAAGAAACGGGAGTACTAGTACTACTAATACTAGTAGTAGTAATACTACGCACATAATGCATTTTTATTAGTTGAGCATCCCCTCAAGATGCCCTGAAAGTTTCAACCTATTACTCTCAGCCGTTCTTGATATACTGCTGATACAGCCTTTTGATAGCCAGCATACACACAAAGTGTTTCGATTTAATGCAATATACACACAGAGTGTTTCGATTTAATGCAATATACCCCTTAACATTTTCTAAACGTTTCTCCTTAATAATTTTAGCATTAGTCATAGCAGCAGCAAAAGTATTAGTAGTAGTATTAGAAGCAGTAGTAGTAATATGCATATAGTACCTTTTTGTTGGTTCAATAATTCCCTCACATGCACTGAGAGTTTCGACCTATTACTCTAAGCCGTTCCCGAGATATAGCTGTTACGGCCTTTTAATAACCTGCATCCACATAGCGTGTTCAATAGCCGCTAAACATTCGCTGTAAATTTCACCTCCCTACCCTTAGACCCAGTAGTTACAGTAATAGTAAAACAAAACAAAAAAAGTAGCACAAGTAGCAGCAGTAATAGTAGTAGCAGTATGCACAGAGTGCCTTTTTGTTAGTTCAACATCCTTCTCAACACGTCCTGAAGGTTTCAACTTAATGCTCTAACCTGTTCGGGAAATTGCTCATACATCATTTTAGCACAAAGTGTATTTTGATTTAGTTAGACATTCCCCTAAATATTCCCTGAAAGTTTCAACTTAATACTCTAAGCCGTTCCTAAGATATTGCTTCTATACTCTTTCGAAAAGCTGCATGCATATAGTTTGCTTTTATTTAGTTGAAACCCTCCCAAAACGTTCCCTGAAAGTCTCACCGTAATTATCCTAGCCTCACTAGCTGTAGTGATCGTAGTAGTACTAGTAGTAGTACTATGCAAATAGAACCATTTGGTTAGTTCAAAGTCCGCCCAAACACACCCTGAAAGTTTCAACTAAATAATCTAAACCGTTCCTGAGATATTGATTATACACGTTTTTGACAATCATATACACTATTTTGGCGTGTTCATAGTGTGTTTGATTTAGTTTAACATTCCCCTATTCACTCCTTGAAAGCTTCACCTTAATACCTTTAGCTTCAGCAATAGTTGTAGTGATAGTAGTAGCATTAGTTGCAG
Organism: Artemia sinica; assembly: GCA_027921565.1. NCBI lineage: Eukaryota > Metazoa > Arthropoda > Branchiopoda > Anostraca > Artemiidae > Artemia > Artemia sinica. The sequence continues at coordinate 26,748,645 of CM051274.1, read as the reverse complement.
TATGCACATAGTAGGGGTTTGTTTTTGAACAACCCCCTCAACACATGCAAAAAGATTACGCTCCAAGATTATACTTCATACTCCAAGACGTTTCAAGATATTGCTCATACGTCCTTTTGACAACTTTTATGAACAAAGTGCGTTTAGATTCAGTTCAACTTTCTCCTAAATATTCCGTGAAATTTTCGCCTTCATACCCTTATCCTTAGTTCTAGCAGTAGTCACAGTAGTAGGAGTATTACCAGTAGTAATAGTAGTAAGAACAGCAGTAGTACTAACAGTAGTACGATTAGTACTAGTAGCAGCAGTAGTGTGCACATTTTGTCTGCTGGTCAATTGAATATCCCCCTTTTCAAGCCTTCGAAGTTTCAACTTAATACTATAAGCCGTTGCTATGATATTGCCGATATCCCCTTTTGATAACCTATATGCCCATGGTGTGTTTTAATTTAGTTCAAATTCCCCCGAATATCTATTAAAATGTTCACCTTAAAACTTTTAACCTTAGTATTAGTTGCAGCAGAAGTAAAAGTTGTAGTAACAGTAGAAATAGTACTGTGTGCCATTCCTGAAAAACGCCCTTTTGAAAACTTAGATGCACATAGTGCATTTTGATTCAGTTCAACTTTCCTTTATATATTATCTTATATATTCACCTTCATACCCTTATCCATCGCAGTACTAGTACCATATTAGTAGTAGTAGTATGAGTACTTTGAGTTTTCTTGGATAATTTATAAACAATTTTCTAGGATTTTTCACCCCTCAAAATGAAAAGTTATTTGATCCAACTTTGGGCTATTATTTATTATCGGGATGAGCAAGTTTAAAATCATCGTCATCTTCTAAAAACAATCCTTGTATATGTGATCCAAGTATCCAGTACGTTTTTTGACCGTTTTTTTTCCTGTCTAATAAAAGGATTTATCCTGATTCAAACTGTTATTTGTCGACAGAGGTTTTGAAGACTCTTCGTGAACGCATGCTAAAATGGCTTCCAAAGTTAGCATAGTTTTATTCTGTTTACTCTAGTCCCTTATTTATAAATTTTTTTTTGCATTTTTGTTTTTAAAACTTTATTTTAGTATTACCGTCAAATAGCTTACCTTAACCAATGTCTTAAGGTAGTTTATAAATAGTTTCTAACCTAATTTATTATGCTAATTGCGTACCCAGCCCTTTTCAAAAATTTAACGACCGCCATACGAATAGACGTTAGATATTGGGTTTAAGTGAGATAAAACATTTAAATTGCCTTTACCTACCATTACTAGAATTGAAAAGACTTCGAGAGGACTCCAGCATTGTTTGTGCGGCAATCCTTTTTGTATCTTTCATACGACTGGCACAACCTGAAAGTATATTAGAATAATAGATATCCATTATCTATTATTGGAATGAGCAAGTTTAAAATCATCATCTGCAAATAACAATCCTTGTATATGTGATCAAAGTATTCAGTACGTTTTGATCGTTTTTTTTCCTGTCTAATAAAAGGATTTATCCTCATTCAAACTGTTATTTATCGACAGAGGTTTTGAACACTCTTCGTGAACGCATGCGCAAAAAAAGGCCTGACATGGGGGAAAATCGTTCGCGGGTTCCTCATCAAGACAATACACCGCTGCATACAGCATCGTCAGCTACGATGTTTTCGACAAAATGTGGAATTGCTGTGTTAGATCACGAAATCTATTCGCCTGACCTTACTCACTGTGACTTTTTGGTTCCCTAAGGTCAAAAACACGTTGAATGGAACAAACATTGAGTCTGTAGGTGCAGTGAAGAAAAAAAAAAGACCAAGCTGATGATGATCATACATGAATACGATATGTAGCATTGCTTTTAACAACTGAAAATTTGTATATTTGGTTTAGGAATCAAGGAGGTGAATCAGAGGCAAGGCTACATAGCTGCCTAGTAAAGGCCATACGGCTCCAATGTTTTATTATTATTTCTTTTTGCCAGAGGCACTTCATATGGAAGGGGTCGTCGTAAAAACTTCAAAGGGGGGCTAATTCGACTGGAAATCGAGAGTTCTAGTGCCCTTTTTAAGCGTCAAAAGTGATTGGAAGGCAACGAATACCCCTTCCACGCCCACCATTTCCCCAAACACATCCAGAATTTCGAGATATTCATTTTGTTCTACGTAGTTGATTTCCAGATAGAACATACACTTTTGAGGACGACACTCCCCCACAGCCCTCAGGGCAAGGATTGTAAGTTATACCCTGGGGGCATGTCAGCTTTTTATAGAAAGCTTTGTCGTAGAAACTTCAAAATGGGCTCATTCAATTGGAAATTCAAAGGGCTAGTGCTCTTTTTAATAGTCGAAAGTGGTTGGAGGGCAACTAACCCCCCTCTCACGCCCACCTTTTGCCCAAACACAACCAATCAAAATTTTGAGATAGCCATTTTGTTCAATGTGGTTGAAAATTCTGGAAATTATGTCTTTGAGGATGACAACCTCTCTACAGCCCTCACGGCAAGGGTTGTAAGTTACACCCTGGGGGCACATAAGATTTTTATAGAAAGCGTTGTCGTAAAAACTTCAAAAAGGGCTCATTCGATTGGAAATTTAAATGGCTAGTACCTTTTTTAATAGTCGAAAGTGATTGGAAGGCAACTACCACCCCTACCACGCCCAATATTTCCCCCAACACATCCAATCAAAATTTTGAGATACCCATTTTGTTCAACATAGTTGAAAGTTCTGGAAATTATATCTTTGAGCATGACACTCCCCCCAAGGTTTTCAGGGCAAGGGTTATAAGTTATGCCCTGGGGGCATATATGGTTCTTATGGAAGGAATGCTCGTATAACTTCAGAGAAGCCTCATTTGATTGGAAATTAAAGTTCTAGTTCATTTTTTAAGCGTGAGTAACCAGCCCCCCCCCCCCCCTACGTCCTTTTTTCCCAAATGCATCCGATAAAAATTTTGAGATAGCTATTTTGTTAAAAATAGTTCAAAGATCATATAGCAAAAACTCTGGTGTCGACACAGCCCCCCAGGGCCCGAAGGCAGGCGTTGTAAGTTATGCCCTGGGGGAATATATGGTTCTTATGGAAGGGATGCTCGTAAAAACTTCAGAGAGGGCTTATTTGATTGGAAATTGAAAGTTCTAGTTCAGTTTTGAGAGTCAAAAGAGATTGGAGGGCAAATAGCCCCCCCCCCCACGCCCCTTCTTTTCCCGAATATATTCGATAAAAATTTTGAGATAGCCATTAAGTTAAAAATTGTTCAAAAGTCAGATAACAAAAACTCAGGTGTCGACATAACCCTCCAGGGCCCAGAGGCAGGCGTTGTAAGTTATGCCCTGGGGTATATATGGTTCTTTGAAAGGGATACTCGTATAAACTTCAGAGAGGGCTCATTTGATTGGAACTTAAAGTTCGAGTTCATTTTTTAACAGTCAAAAGAGATCCGAAGGCAACTAGCCCCCCCCCCCCCCATGCCTTCTTTTTCCAAACCCATCTGATGAAAATTTTTAGATAAACATTTTGTTAAAAAAAAATAGTTCAAAGGTCGGATAAGAAAAACTCCGGTGTCAATACAGCCCCCCAGGGCCCGGGAGAAGACGTTCTAAGTTATGCCCTAAGGGCAAGTATGGTTCTTATGAAAGGGATGCTCGTATAAACTTCATAGAGGGCTCATTTGATTGGATAGTGAATGCTCTAGTTCACTTTTTAAGAATCAAGAGATTTAAGGGCGACTAGCCCCCCCCCCATGCCCTTTTCTTCCCAAACCCATCCGCTACAAATTTTGAGATAGCCAGTTTCTTAAAAATCGTTCTAAAATTAGATAATAAAATCTCTGGTGTCAACACAACCTCCCAGGGCAGAGGGAGTAGGCGCTGTAAATGTTGTCCTGGGTGCGTGTATGGTTCTTATGAAAGAGATGCTCGTATAAACTTCAGAGAGGGCTCATTTGATTGGACATTGAAAGTTCTAGTTCACTTTTTAAGAGTCGAAAGATATCCGAGGGCAACTAGCCTCGCACCTCCACACACCTTTTTTTCTTTTTTTTTTGGTTCTTATGAAAGAGATGCTCGTAAAAACTTCAGAGAGGGCTAATTTGATTGGAAATTGAAAGTTCTTGTTCACTTTTTAAGAGTCAAAAGAGATTGGAGTGACAAGCCCCCCCCCCCCTTCCACGCCCTAAATGCATCAGATAAAAATTTTGAGGTAAACATTGTTAAAAATAGTTCGAAGTTCAGATAACAAACACTCCGGTGTCGACCCCCCCCCCCCTAGGGCCCGAGGGTAGGCGTTATAAGTTATGCCTTTGGGGCATATATGGTTGTTGTGGAAGGGATGCTCGTATAAACTTCCTAGAGGGCTCATTTAATTGGAAATTGAAAGTTGTAATTCACTTTTTAAGAGTAAAAAGTGATCGGAGGCAGGTAGCCTCCCCCCACACTCTATTTATTTTTTTCCCAGACGCACTTCATATAGAAGGGGTCGTCGTATAAACTTCAAAGGGGGCTCATTTCAAAGGGGGCAAACTTTTTTCATTTCGATATTGTTACTTTGATACAAGTTTTGATACTTTGATGAAGATTTGATTTTTTTTTTTTTTTTTTTTTTTTTTTTTTTTTTTTTTTTTATTTGATTTTGAAATAAGGAATTTTTAAAACTTGAAATTTTTTCAATCAAAAACGAACAAAAATTAATTAAAAAAAACTTTCCGAAAAATAAGTTTTTCAAAGAAAAATAAAGGTCATTATAAACTTAAGCTCAGCAGATACAAATACCTGTTAAAACGACCAGAAATTACATTAAAGAATAAATGAAACCCAAACGAACAGAAATTAAAAAAACAATCATAGGAAAAAACATACAGCAAGTAATAATATAAATGAACAAATAGATCTTACAGCGAGTAATGCTTGAAATGAATATGAAAATCAAGCTTAAAACGAAAAAAAAAATATTTTCCTATTGAAGTATAAATGAACTTAAACGAACATAAATTAAATAAACAATCAAGGCAAACAAACATACAATAGATATTACTGTAAATGAATAAATAAATCTTAAAACAAGTGAAACATAAATTGAATGTGTAAATCAAGCTTGCAAAGAACAAAAATCACTACAAACAAGAGTTTGGGTATCGCCTCCTTCTCTCACTGTAAAAGTCTAAAACCTACTGCGTCATTGGCGCTTTACTGAAAACTATATGCGTCTTGAACAGTCTTGGAAAGTATAAACAACATCAAATTGAATATTTGATATACAATGATATTAGTTGTTGAAAGATCCATTACTCTAATTTTATTTTTTATTTTCAATGCTGAAAGAACTGGAAAAGAAAATATTTGTAATATAATTCGTTTTCAGAGAAGCGCCAATGACGCAGTAGGCTTTTGGTTTTTACTTACAGTTAAGGAAGGGGGTAGTATCCAAATTCTTGTTTGAAGTGAAACTATATTCGTCTTGAACAACTTTAGAAAGAACTATTAAATTAAACTGAATATTTGATGTATAATGATATTAATTGCTGAAAGCTCACCAGTTCAAAATTTTACTATAATTTTAATGTTTATTGTCAATATTAAGTACAAAAGAAAATATTTGTAATGAAATTGGTTTTCAGTAAAGCGCCAATGACGCAGTTGGTTTTAGACTTTTACAGTGAGAGAAGGAGTCGATATCCAAACTCTTGTTTGTAGTGATTTTTTGTTCGTTTCAAGCTTGATTTGCATATTCAATTGAAGTTTCCCTCGTTTTAAGATTTATTTATTCATATACATTAATATTTATTGTATATTTGTTCGCATTGATTGTTTATTTAACTTCTATTCGTTTTAAGTTTCATTTATACTTCAATAGCAAAATATATTTTTTTCGTTTTAAGCTTGATTTTCATATTCAATCTAAACATTACGCTTTAAGATCTATTTATTAATTTATATTATTACTTGTTGTATGTTTTTTCCTATGATTGTTTATTTAATTTCTGTTCGTTTTGGGTCTCATTTATCCTTTAATAGTAATTTCTGGTCGTTCTGAGTTTGAATTTTAACAGGTATTTGTATCTGCTGAGCTTAAGTTTAAAATGGCCTTTACTTTTCTTAGAAAAACTTATTTTTTCGGAAAGTTTTTTTAATTGATATATTGAAGGAATAAGACTTCCAATGTAAATGAAGTTGCACTCGTTTTCAGATTTATTCATTCAATTACATTAATATCTATTGTATGTTCGTTTGCATTGTTTGTTTATTTAATTTCTCTTAATTTCTCAATAAGACATTGTTTGTCTGTTTATTTAATTTGCATTGTTTGTTTATTTAAGTTCGTCTTAAGTTTCATTTATACTTCAATAGCAAAATATTTTTTTTCGTTTTAAGCTTGATTTTTATATTCAATCTAAGCATTACTCGCTTTAAGATCTATTTATTCATTTATACTATTACTTGTTGTATGTTTTTTCCTATGATTGTATATTTAATTTCTATTCGTTTTGGGTTTTATTTATTCTTTAATAGTAATTTCTGGTCGTTTTGAGTTTGAATTTTAACAGGTATTTGTATCTGCTGAGCTTAAGTTTAAAATGGCCTTTACTTTTCTTAGAAAAACTTATTTTTTCGGAAAGTTTTTTTTAATTGATATATTGAAGGAATAAGACTTCCAATGTAAATGAAGTTAAATAAAAATCTGTCCGGTTATTTCTTAGCCAGACCTCGCATTCCTTTGCAAATAATAAAGGCTTTAGGCTTCAGCAAGCCTTTATTTCTGATCACATTTCCAAGGCGTATTTACTTTAAAGGAGGAAGGCAGTTAGGATAAATAAGCCATGACTAGGACAAGACCAGTCGGTATCTCTGGCTAAAGTACCACATAATATTATGCTGTCGATCGTATTCATCATATTAAAGCATTATTCCCATCGAATGGGAATAATACTTGGCCATTCCCATCGAATGGCCAAGCACTTCAAATCAGCCTGATAAGCCCTCCTATGTAATCGTCCTGAAAAATTTGCCCGAGTCGCTTGATACCCTGAGTACTAGGAAGAGATTCGTAGATTCGGTATGTGCGGATACTAGTGACATATCTGAATTACGGAAAGTCAAATCTGACTGGAAACTAGTGGTTCGTTCAAAAAACACAGCTGAAACCATTATTGAGTCAATCAAGACGAACCAGCCGCATATTTCTGCTACCATAAAGAGCCCTAGCTATATTGGTGTAGTGAAACGAGTCCCCTCTGACGTATCAGCGGATGAGCTAACTGCATTGATCTCCAGAGCTACGAAGTCTGAACAGCTTGGCAGTTCCCGTACGTTCAAAGTATTTTTCAGCTGTCGATCGGATTTGGATAAATTTCTTAAGGACTCTGTGAAGATCTATTGCGAAAAACTGCCCACTGAAGAATTCCGTTTCTTACCCCGTCGTTGCTACTCATGCCACAACCAAGGTCACCTAGCTGCCGTGTGCACCAATAGCCCTCTCTGCTCCAGATGCGGCGCGTCTGACCGATACAGAAAAGTGTAATCGTGCTATGTTTTGCGTTTCCTGCAAGAAAGCGGGTCATACCTGCTATAGCGTGAAGTGTCCGGAAAACCAGCAAAAGGCAACTCATTAACATGATGATTAACGAAATCTCTAACATTTCACTACTTTCTTGGAATATAAACGAAAATTTTTCCGAGCGGTCTCTTGTGGTTGACCAGTTTGTGAATAGGTATAATGTGATATGCCTGCAAGAACATTTCATCACAGAAGCTGGCATAAACCTACTAAATCTCCGGCCGTCCAACTCTGTGTTCTCCGTGCCTGCAAAACGTTCATCTCCGCGGGGTCGTCCGTCTGGTGATATTGCCACGTTGGTTAGCAATCGTCTCGCGTGCGAAGTATACGATAACATTGACAATTTTCTTGCAACTAGACTAGATAACCTGCTAGTTATTAATGTGTACCTTCCAACTGATTACCGTGACGACAAATCTGATAGTACTTTTGCTATAAGTGCTGCCAAACTAGCCCGTTGCCTTAAGAAAGCCGAGCACGAGTCCCGTGAGTGCATAATAGTGGATGACTTTAACTGTACTTTAGATAGTGATATTAGTGCCCAAAACAGTCGTTGTTGCATTCTAATAGGCATACTTGAGAACCACTTTACTATTCACCGGAAAAACCAGGATTTTTCGTATATCCACCAATCTGGTTCTATGTCCAATCTAGACCATATTGTTAGTTCTAATTTTTTGCCAGTACGTGAGGTTCTTGTCCTTCCGAATAGTTTCACTTCGGATCATTTCCCAGTTCAGTGTATTATCCAGTAGGCCTACCTCGTTTTCCGCTGCGAATAATTCGTCGGTACTCACCCAGAGGTGGCATGAGGTTCCGGTTTAGCGTAAAATTGATAAAGAAAAGTTTCAAGATTCTTATGATCTTGTTCTGTCAAAAATTCGCGTACCGTTTGACCTACTTATGAATTTCTCTCATCGTGATGAAAGAGATGCGCGGCTACGTCTTAATATTTATTACGCCGAACTGACCCATGCTCTTCTGTTTGCCGAATCTCAGGGAGTGCCCAAGTCTCGTGCCAGACAAGGAACTCAAGAAAAGGGATGGTCTTCTACCCCTTTGTTAAAATTAGCATGCGACCGAGCTACCTTCTGGTACGGGATATGGAAAGAATGTGGTAGACCACGCTCAGGAGTAGTTAAAGAAATTAGAGTTGCATCTAAGCGTAGGTTTGGGAAGGAACTTGCTCGTCACCGCGCGCAGTTGAAATCTGAGCTTTCTGAAAAAGTAATTAAAAATCTTAATATGTTATGGAAAATGTTTGATAAGAAGTAGTCAGCGGGTCCCGAGTCAGATATCCCATCTTTAACATGGATAAACTATTACCTTGACGAGTTTTCAGCCCCAAAACAGGATCTTAACATTTCTGTTAAAGAAAAGCTTTCATCCCTCCTCTCATCAATTCCAAATACAGATTTCCTAGTTACCCAATCTCAGGTGGCGTCCGTGATCCGACGGTTGAAAAAGAAGAAGTCGGCTGGAATTGACCGTGTATCCGCCCTTCACCTTAGTCAGTGCAGCCCAACTTTCAAGGGACACCTAACTCTTTTCTTTCAGATGATCTTCACCACTGGACTCGTACCATCGGCATTCAGTACTGGGTCGCTTAGGCCAGTCCCGAAGAAAGGAAAAAGTACTTCGGAATGTGCTTCGTTCAGACCGATCACAGTGGCACCAACGCTTTGCAAAGTCTTCGAACTTTTGGTCATTGATGAAATCCAGGAAAAATGCTGGGCTCCTTCTTCCCAGTTTGGGTTCCAGAAGGGTCTTGGTTGCGGCCACGCCATTTCTGCTATGGCTTCAGTCTTGATTGACGCTGATGAATCAAAGGAGTCCATTGTTATAGGTCTACATGACGTCCGCCGTGCCTACGACTCACTTCTCCATGACCAACTCATTCTGGATATGGGAAAGAGAGGTGTACAGAAGGACATCCTACTACCCATTAAAGACATGTAAGACCACCTACAGGCTGAACTCCTACTTCCTGGCCATGCTCGAGCCCTGACTGAATATACACCAGACGTGATGCTGTCCTACCAAGGGAATCCTGTTGTCACAGTAAAAAAGGGTGCTCGACAAGGATCAGTCACATCTCATTGTGCCTTTAATAATTGTATTATTGAACCACAGTCTACTATCGAGACAACTTGCATAGTTCGTGGCATAGACGTTACAATGATAGCTTACGCCGATGACATTATGAACCCAGCCGCACAGTCGCAGGTACAGAGACCACCTTCTCCACACTACAATCGAATTACAGTCGCATAGGCCTTGAATTTAACCCGCAGAAGTCGGATATTCTTCTGTTCAACTGGCACCAAGAAGAGGTCTCGTCTGTGAGGGTGGGAGAACTGTCTGTAGCCCCTGTCCCGAAAATTATTTACCTTGGTTTAACAATTGGAAAGGATCTCAAAACTACCCGCTCCCTTCCTATTGATCATCTTCGTAAACGCCTGGCTTTTGCTTACAGTAAAGTAGTTTCATCTAAATCCGTTTCAGCCGTTTAATTCTGGCTCGACTTTATAACGCAGTATCCCTTCCCCATTTCCTGTACCTAAGCCCATTTTGGAGAATTTTTCCCGAGCCAGAGAAAAGAAAGCTCAGATCCGCGTTTTTTAAGTATGCAAAGTTCTTGTTGCGGCTCCCGCCGTGGACAAGAAATTCGCACCTTGTTAAAAATTTTAAAATTGCGGACCCGACGGCAGCTATAATTGAACAAATTAAACGGTACAACGAGAAAGTTTCTTCCCACCCTTGGTACCATTTGCTAAGGCAGTGAATCGCTGTCCATTTAATTTTGTTCGCCTGTCTCTTGTCATATTAGTATCTTGTTATATTTAGTCTTTTTACCGTCTTTTGTCTGCTTTTTTTTTTTTTTTTTTTTTTTTTTTTTTTTTTTTTTTTTTTTTTTTTTTTTTTTTTTTTTTTTTTTTTTTTTTTTTTTTTTTAATTCACTGATGATTATTTGGATTATTTGGGTTTATTTTTTTTACCAATTGCGGCTCGATGCAACGATGCTCATATTGCTTATGTTTGTTCAGTACTTGGGAGTTTAAAACGTTTAAAAAGTAAAATTTCTTACGTACCTGCAGTGCATTGTACAATTGAGGTTTTGTTTCTCGTCTTTGTAATTTGTTCGATGTGTTTTTTTTTTGTATTTCTTTTTTTGTGTGTGTGTGTGTTTTTTTTATTTTTATTTTTTTACTGATACTCCGTCTTTTGTACCTTTTTTTGACGGGTAATAAATAAATAATAATAATAATTATTATTATTATTCAGATACAAACTGCAGTATTTAGGAATTTTTCATCCTTAAATCTTTGAAGAAATAGCCCTAGTAGTAAGAGGCTTCAGAATTATATTTTAGTTCTTCTTCATTATTACGAGAATGCTAGAGTTCCTTTTCCTATTCGATAGTACATTAAACTGTGATCTTACTATTTGGATCATTATCAGCTACTTTGCTTGCACTATTGGGGAATTGAACATCGCATGTTTTCACGTCTTCTACAACTTCATATCGATTCTCAGTAGGTATTTTAGTAGGTTCAGGTGATTCAAAAAGGGGAAGACTCGGGTCCTCCATTTCACTTGCTATGAAGTCAGGCGGAGTCCTACCTACAGAAAAAATAATACATCATTTCCTTCTAAAAAATATTTCTGAATTTACATAAACTGCAGAATTGTCTTCTTAACAGCAAACAAGCGCAAGAAGGTGAATTCTTGCTTGCTTGAATCACATATAATTTATAATAAAATTGGTGTTAAACGCCTGTGGCGACAAAATCTATTTGATTATGATTGTTGATATATCTAAGCATAATTTTCTATGTCACAAGCAAACGCAAAGAAAAGGAGGGACTTCAAATTATTGGGGAAGTCGGGTCTAGAATTGGAAAAAACTACAAGTAGAAATTAAAGCAATAAGAAATAAAAAAAAAAAAAAAATACATTTGAGAAACAACCTCAACACCACTACGACAAAGCTTTTCCAAGAAAGCTAAAGAGCAAATTCCAAACTTGAAATAGAAAAAATGAGGTTTTATAGCCGTCTAAATAGAACAAGCAGACAATACTAAAAGTGATGAAATAAAATTAAAAATATAATTAATATGAAGAAGCATGGTGTTGTCACTAAAATGGCTGAAGTGACATTTGCAATTTACTAAATAAATTACAAAAATTGGAAACTTAATTTCGCTAATCTATTTCTCACTCATTAGAAAGAAAACAGAGGAAATTAAAAGGAAGGAAACACCGATGAAAATTTATTAAATACGAAAGTCTAAAAAGTTGATTTTAAAACTTCAATCAGCAATTTTTCAAACAATCTTATTTTGCTGACGCTGGATTTTGAATTGGCAAATAAACAAATTATTCTTTATTAATTTTTTTTATGTTTTCTTTAAATTTATGTGCGTATTCAGTTTCGCATCACTGTTTATTTTTAAAATTCGCTCGATACTAACCATGGAAAAAAATACTTTAATTTCAATTTCTATTCGTTTTTTCATCGACGCAGTTTTGTATAAATTAAGCATCCAAGGCACTATAACTCTAATTCCTGTAAGTCTAAACCGTTAGTTTCAGATTTCAGTCGTCAATAATAAAACAAAAACTTTTGCAATCCACAGTTCCGTCTGAAAATTGACTACAGTCCAGTTTACTAAGGTTAAGTTTACTTATCTTAATACTTGACATAGCATAATAGGTTCTAATTTGAAATTTGAGCAAGAAAATTCAAACAATATGGTACGTGTCAATACTTCTAACAGACAGTACACTTTTTTATTGGCAACACGGTAAATGAAAGTTGGTAATTTTATTAGTTTTGAACTATTTGTGATTTATCAAATTCGAATATACCAACACATACCATTATTTCGTCGTTTTCAAACGAAGGAGCATAATACACACTGTTTTACAAATGAAAAAAAGATCCCTTTAGCCATCTTTACCCCCTGGTCATATTTCTGAGGCGTATTTACTTTTCAATATGCAGGAGAATTAAACCTAGGTGACTAGGGCAAAACCAGTCAGAATCTTTAGTCAAAGGATTACCTAGTATACAATCTTTTTTACCTGCTAATCACTCAAAAGCACGGGGTGCTCAAACTTACGCATCAGATGGTTCATACGTTCTTTAAGGGCAAGTTGCGAGGATAGATTCGTAAGTAACATACTTGGTTCCTAGGATGATTTTTAAGGCTCTTTTTGGCACTGTTTCAATTTCGTCGTTGAGATAATCGATACCGTTGTGGTCGCAAAACTAGGCATACGTATTCAACCGAAGGGCGTACATACACGTATACAAGAGCATTTACTGCTGTATAGAAAAACCCGAATCAACACAATGTAGATAAAGATCGCAGTGTGTAGTTGCTCTTTCTTACAAGGTTCGCAACGTGTAGGCTAAATGAACATTCGGTACTGAACATCACACGAAGAACAGCTGCAGTAGAAGTGATAGGGCACCAGGGGTCAGGGCGAGCAACTTCTCTTTTTAGAGGATTGAAGCGAAATACTTTAGTCTTATTAGCATTATTTTGAAGGCCATTTGAGCTGCACTAATCTTTGAATTTGTCTTTTAGGTTACTATCGAACTGGGGGATTACTTGAGACCTTTCAATGAACTTGTATTTCAGCAAGGCTGAAAGATCATCCACAAATTTAAACCTTTCGTCAGTGTTATCAAATATGAAATAGCCAATGATGGCTAAAAAACAAGAGGGCAGCAAGTTTAGTACCTTGTAGAGCGCCACATAGAGTGGAGTTGATATCGGGTCTTGATTAGCGCTTTAACGTCATGGTTTATTCAAGGCTTATCCCAGTCACTCACTACAATGGTATTCGACGGGAAATGTTCGTGACATTTCTGTAGAAGAATAGATTTCAAGCTTCGGCTTTGAGGTTATAATATTTGGTATCAAAGAAATCTCACTGAAGTCAAAGGTTCCGATCCAGCGTCCGAAGGAACATATACTTTCCCTGGTCAAAGGTCGGATATTCACTTTAGTTTTCTTCGCTTTTGGAAAAATGACTTTACCTTCTCAGAGAATCAAAAAGTTGTCAGAATTTTGTAATGGCCCTAGTGAACTTGGTGGTAGGTAATGGATGGAAAGGTCCGTGAAAATTAGGTCGGGTATGTTCTCACTTTGGTGAGTTGGAATAGTCAATACTTGTTTCAGGTCAAGCATATTCGGCATCCACTGCTTATTTGTTAAATTGAAGTCTTCAGCAATATTGAAACGGGAAATACATACTGTCGACGATTATTGTCCATAAAAGTTTGTAGATGATTAATCAAATCATTCCTGTTGTTTACACTCTTGGAATAATACACTACCGCTTGGATGAGGCAGGAGAACTTTCTTGACAAGAATTTTGATTCGCAACTGGCACAAATCTCTTCGCGACAAAAATCAGTAGGCTCACTTAAAAGCTTGCAAGGAATTTCTTGTCAGATATATAAATCGACACCTCCACCACGGTACTCTAGACCACGATCTCGCGTTGTGTTGAAAAAGCTCATAAAAAAAATAAACATAAATTCAATGAAAATGAAAGTTTTTTTTCAGGTAAAAGTTATAAACAATATTAAAAAGTTTCTGAATGTAATGGAGGTCGAGTATGTTCCCACTTTGGTGAGTTGGAATAGTCAAACGTTGTTTCAGGTCAAGCATATTCGGCATCCACTGCTTATTTGTTCGATTGAAGTCTTCGGCAATAATAAAAGGAGTTGCATACTGTCGACGATTATTGTCCATAAAAGTTTGTAGATGATGAATCCCTTCGCGAGACAAATCTCTTCGCGACAAAAATCCTTAGGCTCACTTAATAGCTTGCAAGGAATGTCTTGTCAGATGTATAAATCGACACCTCCACAACGACACTCTAGACCACGATCTCGCTTTGTGTTGAAAAAGCTCATATAGCCTTTAATACGACCAGTTTCTTCAGTTTCGTTTCAACATTCAATCACTGCTGCTATGGAACAGCAAGTTTGTTTTATCAGGACTTCAAGTTAGTCCATTTTGTTGTTCAGTGAGTGGACGATGCAGAATGAACTGATTGATAGTTTCCGTCTTTGCTGAAAAGTACTCTGGTTTATGCGTCAGTGGTTTGCATGAACTGGAGGAAGCACTAGGGTGCTATACCGCGGTCACAGAGTTGGTGAAATTTCAAAAGGTGGTTTACAGTTAATTTGGTTAAGAGTCCTTGTTCTATTTATCCGTTTATAACTAGGTCAGTCCTCTGAGATACAGACTGCGAGTTTGAAGCGTTTATTTTGTGGTCCTCCTTAACATCCTCTCCTTAAAATCTTCATCGCTATCTACACTTAGTTTTGGGAACCAGGCCCACCGAGTCTTCTGGTGGCTTTCTTAGTAACCCGGAACGCCACAATTTACAAATGTAGATGGCACAACTACGAAGGATGAAAACGTAGGTGGTGCTGCAACTAAGTGGGCGAAGAAGTTCTTTTACTGGCGTCTTTTCCGTAGAAGGAGACAATGATTAGAACACTAATTTAAGAAAGGAATACCGTTTTTTTTATATATTTACACTTACGCTGCAGGACAAAGTCGAAGAATTATAGATTCATTTTCATTCTTAGATCTTTGAAGAAAAAACCTTACGCGTAAAGACCTTCAAATTTTTATCTTAGGTACCCTTAATTGTTACGGGAATACCTTCCCATTTTCGGCACGATAGTACATTAAACTGTGATCTTATTATTTGGATCATTATCAGCTACTTCATTTATACTCTTCGGGGATTGAATCTTCTGTGTTTTCACGTCTTTTATGTTTTCCGGTCCATTCTCAGTAGCTCCCTTAGAGGATACAGATGATTGACAAAGGGAAAAATTCGCATTTTCTAGTTCACTAAAGTAAATTAATTTACTTTAAATCGCTAGTTTCAATAATTTTAATCCTGATTCCAATCAAAAAAGAAACAATTGAAATGAACAAAAAAAAAAAAAAAACAGAAATGTCACATGCAGTTCCGTATGGGAAACTCCTGACAGACCAGTTCACTATGTTCACTGATTGTCAAATATACCAAGAAATGAAAAGCCAAGGATATTATGAAATTTTAAAATGAGATATTGTTAAATGAGGGTGTCCCTGACGGTAAAAGATTGTATCATTAAAAAAACAGAATACAAATCTTTCCATAATGTGGATTTCAACTTATCTTCCTCAGTTTTAATATTTAGTCGGTCCTATTTCAGCCTTTAAACGACACTATTAGTTTGAATTGAAGATCAATGAAGTCCTCTTCTAAGTTCCTACCACCATCTGTTCTATAAAATGAGCTAAAAATAATCGTTCTTTAATAATTCTACGCTATTGCGTTGAATATTACTCAAAAGTAGCACTTTATTCAAAAAATATGTTTAAATACGCCTTCTATCAATTTGCTACAGCAATACAATAAAATCCCCCCTGACAAAAGTACAGCTTTATACATATTTTCAGGAGAAAAGAGGAGTCTGAAATGAAAAATCTTAGATTCAGATTAGTTAAGCAGTTATTCAGACAAATTTTATCCTCGGGCAATAGTCCCCCCCCCCCCCCGCACTCCAACCTCAGTACAGGTACGCAAAGGAATATAATCTTCTATTTTATTTTCAAAATCAATGCAGAATAAGAGAGGAGCTACGACCCCCTCAGCTCCTGTTATGTATACTTAATTTAAATATTTTTTCCTAAAGGAAAAGAGGTCAGAAAATACAGATGTAAAGGACGTCTGATGGAAATCAGAAGAATTCAGGCCTCAATCAAGATTTTGTTTTGTCTGAATTTGAAAGATATTCCAGTATGGTGTAATATTTAAGTAATCGGGAGACTTGCCAAAATGAAGAGCTTCGAAAGAATATAGTGGTTGAAACGTAGCTTCTCTGTAAGAAATAATGCATAGGAAAGCCCAGCTCAATGGTCATATTGGTTACCTAAAGCCTTCGAGTAGGCTTTATTGAGAATACATTGCGAGATTTGAGGGAAGGGATGTGATCAACTGAAAGATTGGGTCTATCGAAGATGTAAGATTAAAATCACCGTTCAAGGGGTATCAAACCAGTTGGGCTTGAGGATCGAATTTTCAAGAAATTGTACATTTTTGGAGTTTCTATTCCAATGACTATGAAAATTTTATTATGCTAACTACGCAACTAATTGATATTTATTTTTGAAATAAACAATCATTTTTACAGATCCCCGTCTCAAGACGAAAATCCATGCCATGACTTCAATTGAGGGGGCAGGGGAGGTCTGTCCCTCCTAGATCCCTTCCCCCCCTAGATGTTTAAAACGCCCTGTTTTGGGGTTGTATTCAATGAAAATGACTTTTTTCGTATTTTCATTGAAAACCGAAGTAACAACATAAGATTTGCCCCCCCCCCCAGTCCCCAGTAAATTTTTGCAATTAATCCTACTGATATTATCTACCTGAAAATAAGTATTTGTTTTTCTAATCATTTTCCAAATTTAAACAGTCAAATGAAACAACTATCATTTTAGATCTGTAGCCAAATATTTTTTGCATGGGTTTTTGAAAGAGCCGTCATCAAATACATTAGGAATATGGCTCTTGATTTAATAGGACAATGCTCAATACAAATATGCAAATCAAGCTTGAAACGAACAAAAATCACTACAAACAAGTTCGAGTTCGGGTATCGCCTGCTTCTCTCACTGTAAAAGTCTAAAACCTACTGCGTCATTGGCACCTTGCTGAATATCAATCTTATGACAAATATTTTCTTTTGTACTTAATATTGAAAGTAAACACTAAAATTATAGTAAAATTTTGAAGTGATGAGTTTTCAGCAATTAATATCATTATACATCAAATATTCAGTTTAATTCATTAGCTCTTTCTAAATTTGTTCAAGACGAATATAGTTTCACTACAAACAAGAGTTTGGATACTGCCCCTTTAATTAACTGTAACTAAAAACCAAAAGCCTACTGCGTCATTGGCGCTTAACTGAAAACGAATTATATTACGAATATTTTCTTTTCCAGTTCTTACAGCATTGAAAATAAAATAAAATTACAGTGAAATAAATTCTTGAACTGATGGATCTTTCAACAATTAATATCATTATACATCAAATATTAATTTGATGTTGTTTATACTTTCCAAGACTGTTCAAGACGCATAGAGTTTTCAGTAAAGCGCCAATGACGCAGTAGGTTTTAGACATTTACAGTGAGAGAAGGAGTTAATACCCAAAATCTTGTTTGTAGTGATTTTTGTTAATTTCAAGCTTGATTTGCATATTCAATTTAGCTTTCACTCGCTTTAAGATTTGTTTATTTATTTACATAAATATATATTGTATGTTTGTTTGCATTGATTATTTATTTAATTTCTGTTCGTTTTAGTTTCATTTATACTGCAATAACAAGATATTTTTTTTTTTCGTTTTAAGCTTGATTTTCATATTCAATCTAAGCATTACTCGCTTTAAGATCTATTTATTCATTTATATTATTACTTGTTGTATGTTTTTTGCTATGATTGTTTATTTAATTTATGTTCGTTTTGGGTTTCATTTATTCTTTAATAGTAATTTCTGGTTGTTTTTTGAGTTTCAACTTTAACAGGTATTTGTATCTGCTGAGCTTAAATTTAAAATGGCCTTTACTTTTCTTTGAAAAACTTATTTTTCGGAAAAAAAAAATTTAATTTATTTTTGTTCGTTTTGGATGCAAAAAGTTTCAAGTTTTTAAAAATTCCATATTTCAAAATCCAACTTAAAAAAAAATCAAATGTTCATCAAAGTGTTAAAACTGGTATCAAAGTAACAATGTCAAACAGTTCGTGGTAACGAGCTGTAAGTAAGGAGCAACCCGGCTCAATGGTAACCGAAACTGTAGAAAACGGAATTTTGATACCAATAGATAAATCAAAAGAATCAGATTTTAATGCTGATTTTAAATATATAAGTTTAATCAAGTTTAGTCCTACCTATCAAAAGTTACGCGCGAGAGAATTTGGTTGATTTTCGAAAAAAGGGGGAAAGACCCCCTAAATGTTATAAAACCTTAATGGAAATCACACCATCATATTCAGCGTATCAGAGAACCCTACTGCAGATGTTTCAAGCTCCTATCTACAAAAATGTGGAATTTTGCATTTTTTGCCAGAAGAAAGATCACGGATGCGTGTTTATTTGTTTGTTTGTTTGTTTTTTTTCCCACGGGTGATCGTATCGACCCAGTGGTCCTAGAATATCGTGGGAGGGCTCATTCGAACGGAAATTAAAGGTTTTAGTGCCCTTTTTAAGTGACCAAAAAAAAAATGAAGGGCAACTAGGCCCCCTCCCACGCTCATTTTTTCCCAAAGTCACCCGATCAAAATTTTGAGATAGCCATTTTGTTCAGCATGGTCGAAAATATGATAACTATATCTTTTAGGATGACTTAATCCCCCGAAGTCCCCGGGGGAGGGCTGAAAGTTATGAACTTTACCCTATGTTAACATATAGTTTCGGTTATTGGTAGAGCCCGGCGCCGCGCCGGCGGATCGACCGAACGCCGCCTACGACAGGCCCGGTCGAACGCCGCCGAAGTGTCGTAACGCCGCCGGCGCGCCAAAGGCGCGCCGCCGCCGACACAGGCGGCGGCGTTTGGTCGACTTTAAATTAATTTTGCGACAATTCTTTATTGCTTCAACCGCAAAGTCGGAGCTTTTCCTTCTCGTGTGGTTTAGTATTTCGATTTTCCTGATTAGAAATCAAGCAATGCTTGCACTATCCCCGAATTTTCGGGTATTTCCCCGAAAACCTATGCGTCACCCCGAAAAAAAATTTGGTTCCCCAAATCCCCGAAAATCACGCAATCACGGTGCCACCCCCTAGCGATTTACCACCAGTGACTTTCCCTGCCAAATATCACTTTGCATACCATAATTCTTCACTACTCTCTTGTTCATTAATTTTCGTCTCTTTTGTTACTTTGCATAAAAACCAGACAGATGCAATATGCAATTGCAAATATTGCAATATACACAGTTCTTCATATGTTGACAAAAAACAGTATCGTCTTTATGAAATGAGTTTAAATCAATTTGAATGTAGTTTCCCAATCGCTATTTCTAACATTGTTTGTAGTCAAGAATTTTATTTTCAAGTTGAATAGAATTATAGAACAAATTCACTACTATACAGCTTCAGCCTTCAGTTGGATTTTGAAATTGACAGCCGACAGATTGTTTCTACTGCTGAATTGTAAGTTTGCAGATTTTTTTTTTTTTTTTTTTGCTGTTTTTAGATAAGATTTTCTTAATGTTTCATACTCAATTGTTGAACGCCTGAATGTTTAATACTCAATTGTTCGGAAGCTACCCCAAAAATATGACTCATAAATAAATTGTAAATTATTGCCTATAGGGGGGGGGGATAGGGTGCTATCATTTTTAAGTGATAATACCTTATTTTTTTTATTGAAAGCAAGGATGCCAAAAGGATAATTATTTTTTTCATTTAAAGTGGAGACAGAAGAAAATGATATCAAATTTCCTAGGAAACCGTTGAAATATTTTGATAGACCCAGGGCCCCCCATTAAGACTTGTTCATTGTCTTGGATATTTTGCGATTTCTCATAGGCCACTGGCCTAATTTGGCTTTTGTGTGTGCTCCCTTTTAATTAGATTCTTTGGATCTTATTGAATGCCACGGCGAATCTATGACTCAGTTTTCCAATAATTTGAGGTATATCTGAATAATTTCGACATTTTTGTTGTTGTCTTTGTACCCCTTTACTCATACCCTCAATTTTTTTCAAGGAACACTAAGCTGTTTAACGTTATTCTGCGGGTATAGTGACCTAGTTAATTATTAAGTAACTTATTTTTCTAATGAAAGATGAGACGGTATCCTATCAAGGTGGTATCCAGGGGGGGGGGGTAGGGGGTATTACATTTAAATGATAATATCTCGAAATTTTTTTATTGAAAGCAGGGATCCCAAAAAGTTATTTTTTTTTAATTTAAAGCAGAGACGGCATTTTATCAAGGTGGTATCCAGAGGGGGGGGGGTAGTAAGCAATCATATTTAAATGATAACACCTCGATTTTTTTTTTTTAAACAGGGGTGCCAATAAGTTAATTATTTTTTTTATTTAAAGCAGAGATGGTGTCCTATCAAGATAGTATCCATAGGGTGGGCATTGGGAGTTATTATATTTAGGTGATAGTACCTTGATTTTTTTTTTATTGAAAGCAGGGATGCCAAAAAGTTGAAAAGTTGACAAAAATTAACAAGCTTTTCGTGAGTTATACTTGATACAGCACTTGCATGGTTTTATCGTCCAAAGTGAAAGGGACATATTCGTCCAACCCGTTTTTTTTTTTCTTATTGATGAAACGGGTTTAATTTGAAAATATTCATTCATAAGTACCAGGCAGATTCACACTAAAACGAATTCGTGTGACGAAAGCGATATCGACATCCCCACCTAACGTTGCGCTCGAGTGACAATGGCGCCCTTGGTCCAGTACACAAGCTACATTAAAAGGCCAGGTCATAATAAAAGCTTTCAATTTGGGAGGTTCAAGGAGGATTCTTTGACAGTCTTATGACCTCAGGGTACTAGATGTTGCAACGTTCTTACGTATCAACAGTGGTTTAAAAAATTCGATCACCCCACATATGATTACCAAAAATATGCACAAATATAACAAATGTAACACTTGGAATATTATAACACTTTTTTCAAAGGTTTGAAGAAAAGCAAAAAAGGCCAAATACCCTTATCTACGCTTGAAAGCTATTTTAAAAAGAAGCTCTTTGGAGATTTCCATGGAAATGACCATAACAGAAGCTTTGAGCCTGGGTGGGAATCTAGGAGGAGTCTTTGAGTATTTTGACCACAGGTGACTTATTCTTGCGACTTTTTTAAATTTGGTAATTTTTGTGAGCATTTGGAAATCAAAGCTTAAACTCAATAACTGATACTAAGTGTCCTAACGTTTTGCTTGGATTAAAAGTGACGGACTAGGATGAAAATCTCAACATCTTCCTGGAGCTACTTCAGTCTGCATATTATTTCATTTAATTACATTTAAAACGGATGAGCTTTTCATTTTTTACCAGAAAATAGCTGGCATTTAATTTTTCTTCATACCGAATAAACCATTAAGTGTTTTTTGTTTCAGTGTAATTGAAGTGTTCTCATGCGAAGTATTCATTATGTATTTTTCAATTTGATAAATTTACTCCTTTTAGATGCACTTTATAATTTGAATGATACTAGGTATTTATCAGTTTATAATTTGGAATGAATCCCCAAAAGAAAAAAAAAACGAATAATATCCAAAAGAACAGCCGAAAGCAATAAAAAAGTAGCAGTTCAGCCTTAGCCTACATGACATATTCTATAAAGAAGCCAAAAAACTTTAAAATGCATTTTTTTTTTTTTTTAATTGTAATTACAAACCAGTTTTTAATACAAGAAGTCTTTTTAAGAATCCAAAAGAGCAAAAAAAACAAAACAATCAATATCAAAGTCGCCCATTTCAATTGTTTCAAAGGTGACAAAACAGATAGCCTATAGGCAAAGGGCATTATGAAAAAACTAAGCTTCTGAGTTCAAAGTTATATTCAAAATTTTTACCCAGATAACTGACGAATTTTGTGATACGGTATTTGAAGTTGTATATGCAGTAATGCTCAATGAAAAAAACTACTAGTTTTCATAATTATTTATGTTAAGAATACATAACTAGTAGATACTTCAACTGCTCGTATTATGCAAGGGTTCTGAAACACCACAGCCATTTCGTTTCTACCACATTTCTACTTCTCTTGATGAATAACGAAGAAAACCAGTTTCCAGCCAGCGACTTGTGAATTTTTGAACTCATGAATAGGCTCGAATCTGTTGTAAATTTAAGCTGTGATTTGAGAGACTGATGAAAACATTAATGTTTGTGGTCCACATTGATCATGCCGGCGGCGCGCTGCCGACATCTTACCGGCGGCGCACCGCCGACATCTTACCGGCGGTGCGGCGTGCTGTTTTTGGCCCCGCCGCCGCCGGTCTTCCCTCATCGGCTTGGCGCCGGGGTCTAGTTATTGGAAAGTATACAGACGCTTTCAGGGGGATTTTTTCTGGTAGTGGGGGAGGGGAGTGGGTCGGGGGTTATGTGGGAGGATCTTTCCATGAAGGAAGTTTTCATGGGGGAAGGGACTTTGCTATGAAGGGGGCGCCGGATTTCCCAGCATTATTTAAAAAAAGATCAGAAATCATATATAAAAAAACAAGTTTTTCAACTGAAAGTAAGGAGCAACATCAAAACTTAAAACGATAGAAAACATTACATATATGATTAGGTTCACCCCCCAGTCAATACCTCGCTCTTTAAGCCAAAGATTATTTAGTACTTTCATCAGAGCTATTTATTCTAATTAACGGCATTTGATATTAAGGGGTCATTTTTAAAGAATTGGAACAAAATTCGAACTTAACTTAAAGAGCAAGGTATTGACTAGGGGGCAAACCCTCTAATATACGTATTAAAAATATGTGAATATAGAAGTTCGTTACGTAAGTTAATTCGTAAGTTATGTATCTTTATTATTAATAAAAACGTTCGTAAATAAAATTAAACCGGTTTCGAGAAAGCCATTTAACCAAATAAAAGTAAAATTAATATTCAAATTTTGTTTTAATTATTCATGTACGGTGAGCCAAAATCGAAACCTGCATTAATTCAAAAACGTTCAAAAATTAAATAAAAAAAAAGTTTTTTTTAACTGAAAGTAAGGAACGACGTTAAAACATAAAACGAACAGAAATCATTCCGTATATGAAAGGGGCTGTCCCCTCCTCAACGCCTCGCTCTTTACGCTAAAATTTAACTTTCTCACAACTCTATTTTTTTTTTAACAATGAAAAACTTTAGCGTAAAGAGCGAGGCGACAGCCCCTTTCATATACGGAATAATTACTGTTCGTTTTAAGTTTTAATATCCTTCCTTACTTTCAGATAAAAAAAAACTTTTTTTTTATTTAATAAAAGTGAAAAATGGGTTGGAGTCAACCTCGGAGTTTTTATTATCTGATGTTTGAATTATTTTTAACAAAATAGCTATCTCAAAATTTTCATCGGATGGGTTTGGGGAAAAAAGGGCGTCGGTGGGGGGCTAAGTGCCCTTCGGTCTCTTTTGACTCTTTAAAAAGGAACTAGAACTTTTTATTTTGAATCAAATGAACCCACTCTGAAGTTTGTACGAGCATCCCTTCCACAAAAGTTGTATAACGCTTACCCCGGGCCCTGAAGGATTTTGTCGACCCCGGAATTTTCGTTATAAGATCTTTGAACCATCTTGAAAAAAATGGCTCCGTGAAAGTTCTTATCAGATGGGTTTGAGGAAAATAGCACGTGGGGAGGGGGGAGGGCTAGCTGCCCTCCGATCTCTTTTGACTCTTAAAAAGTGAACGAGAACTTCCAATTTTCAATCACATGAGCCCTCTTTGAAGTTTATACGAGAATTCATTCCATAAGAAGTATATATACCCCCAGAGCATTACTGACAACGCCTGCCTCCGGGCCCAGGGGGATTGTGTCGACCCCGGAGTTTTCATTATATGATCTTTGAACTATTTTTAAAAAATGGCTATCTCAAAGTTTTTATCGGATGGGTTTGAGGAAAAAAGAGCATGGAGGGGAGGAGGGGTTAGTTGCCCTCCGATATCTTTTGACCCTTTAAAAGTGAACTAGAAATTTCAATTTCCAATCAAATGAGCCCTCTCCGAAGTTTATACGAGCATACCTTCCATAAGAACCATATATGCCCCCAGAGCAAAACTTACAACGCCTGCCCCGGGCCCTGGGGGGTTGCATCGACACAGAAGTTTTTCTTATCTGACCTTTGATTTTTAACGAAATGCCCATACGTAAAGGAGTTTTTGTCATACGATCTTTGAACTATTTTTCACAAAATGGCTACCTCAAATTTTTTATCAGATGTATTTGGGGAAAAAGGACTAGGGGGGGGGCTAGTTGCCCCCCGGTCCCTTTTGACTCTTAAAAAGAGCACTAGAACTCTCAATTCCAATCGAATGAGTCCCCTTTGAAGTTTATACAAAGACCCTTTCTATATGACGTGCGTCTGAGAAAAAATAAATGGAGTGTGGGGGGAGGCTAGCTGCCCTCCGATCGCTTTTGACTCTTAAAAAGTGACTTAGAACTTTCAATTTCCAACCAAATGAGCCCTCTATGAAGTTTATACGAGCATCCCTTCCATAACAACCATATATGCCCCCAGAGCAAAACTTACAACGCCTACCCCCGGGCCCTGGGGGGCTGTGTCGACACCAGAGTAATTGTTACCTGAACTTTGAATTATTTTTAACAAAATGTATTTCTCAAATTTTTTATCTGATGCATTGAGGGCGTGGAGGGCGGGGGGCTAGTTGCCCTTCGATCTCTTCTGACTCTTAAAAAGTGAACAAGAATTTTCAATTTCCAATCAAAGGAGCCCTCTCAGAAGTTTATATGAGCATCCCTTCTGTAAGAACTATATGCCCCCAGAGCATTAATTACAACGCCTGCCTCCGGGCCCTGGGGGGTTGCGTCGACACAGGAGCTTTTCTTATCTGACCTTTGAACTATTTTTAACGAAATGGCTATTTTAAAATTTTATCAGATGGGCTTGGGGGAAAAAGAGTGTGTGAGTGGAGGGGCTAGTTGCCTTCGGATATCTTTTGACTCTTAAAAAGTGAACTAGAACTTTCAATTTCCATCAAATGAGCCCTCTCTAAAGTTTATATGATAATCCCTTTCATAAGAACCATATACGCCCCCAGGACAACACTTACAACGCCAGCCCCCGGGCCCTGGGTGGGTTGTGTTGACCCAGGAGTTTATGTTATCTAATTTTTGAAGAATTTTCAAAAAACTGGCTATCTCAAAATTTGTAGCGGATGGGTTTGGATAAAAAAGGACGAGGGGGGGCTAGTTGCCCCCCCCCTCGGGGGCAACTAGCAAAGTCTAAAAGTCCCAAAGTCTAATAGTAGGTTTTAGACTTTTACAGTGAGAGAAGGAGTTGATACCCAAACTCTTGTTTGTAGTGATTCTTGTTAATTTCAAGCTTGATTTGCATATTCAATTTAAGTTTCACTCGCTTTAAGATTTTCTTATTTATTTACATTAATATCTATTGTATGTTTGTTTGCATTGATTGTTTATTTAATTTCTGTTCGTTTTAGTTTCATTTATACTGCAATAACAGGATATTTTTTTTCGTTTTAAGCTCGATTTTCATATTCAATCTAAGCATTACTCGCTTTAAGATCTATTTATTCATTTATATTATTACTTGTTGTATATTTTTTGCTATGATTGTTTATTTAATTTATTTTCGTTTTGGGTTTCATTTATTCTTTAATAGCAATTTCTGGCTGTTAAGAGTTTGAATTTTAACAGTTATTTGTATCTGCTGAGATTAAGTTTAAAATGGCCTTTACTTTTCTTTGAAAAACTTATTTTTCGGAATTTTTTTTTTTTAATTTATTTTTGTTCGTTTTTGATGCAAAAAGTTTCAAGTTTTTAAAAACTCCATATTTCAAAATCAAACCTTTAAAAAAAATCAAATGTTCATCAAAGTGTTAAAACTGGTATCAAAGTAACAATATCAAAGTGAAAAATGGATTTGTGTCAACCTCGGAGTTTTCATTATCTGATGTTTGGATCATTTTCAACAAAATGGCTATCTCAAAATTTTCATCGGATGGGATGGGGATAAAAGGCCGTCGGTGGGGGGCTATGTGCCCTTCGGTCTCTTTTTACTCTTTAAAAAGGAACTAGAACTTTCTATTTTGAATCAAATGAGCCCTCTCTGAAGTTTATACGAGCATCCCTTCCACAACAGCTGTGTAACGCTTACCCCGGGCCCTGAAGGATTTTGTCAACCCCGGAGTTTTCGTAATAAGATCTTTGAACCATCTTGAAAAAAATGGCTCCCTGAAAGTTCTTATCAGATGGGTTTGAGGAAAAAAGGAGGTGGAGAGGGGGGGGGCTAGTTGCCCTCCGATCTCTTTTGACTCTTAAAAAGTGAACGAGAACTTTCAATTTTCAATCATATGAGCCCTCTCTGAAGTTTATACGAGAATCCATTCCATAAGAAGTATATATACCCCCAGAGCATTACTGACAACGCCTGCCTCCGGGCCCTGGGGGGTTGTGTCGACCCCGGAGTTTTCATTATATGATCTTTGAACTATTTTAAAAAAAAATGGCTAAGTTTTTATCGGATGGGTTTGAGAAAAAAAAGAGCATGGAGGGGGGGGGGAGGCGTTAGTTGCCCTCCAATATCTTTTGACTTTTTAAAAGTGAAGTAGAAATTTCAATTTCCAATCAAATGAGCCCTCTCCAAAGTTTATACTAGCATACCTTCCATAAGAACCATATATGCCCCCAGAACAAAACTTACAACGCCTGCCCCGGGCCCTGGAGGGGTTGCGTCGACACAGGAGTTTTTCCTATCTGACCTTTGAACTATTTTTAAAGGAGTTTTTGTCATATGATCATTGAACTATTTTTAACAAAATGGCTACCTCAAATTTTTTATCAGATGTATTTGGGGAAAAAGGACTTGGGGGGGGGAGTAGGTGCCCCCCGGTCCCTTTTTACTCTTAAAAAGGGCACTAGAACTCTCGATTTCCAATCGAATGAGCCCCCTTTGAAGTTTATACAAAGACCCCTTCTATATGAAGTGCGTCTGAGAAAAAATAAATGGAGTGTGGGGGGAGGCTAGCTGCCCTCCGATCGCTTTTGACTCTTAAAAAGTGATCTAGAACTTTCAATTTCCAACAAAATGAGCTCTCTATGAAGTTTATACAAGCGTCCCTTCCATAACAACCATATATGCCCCCAGGGCATAACTTACAACGCCTACCCCCGGACCCTGGGGGGCTGTGTCGACACCGAAGTTATTGTTACCTGAACCTTGAATTATTTTTAACAAAATATCTGTCTCAAAATTTGTATCTGATGCATTTAGGGCGTGGAGGGGGGGGGGCTAGTTGCCCTCCAATCTCTCCTGACTCTTAAAAAGTGATTTAGAACTTTCGATTTCCAACAAAATGAGCTCTGTATGAAGTTTATACGAGCATCCCTTCCATAACAACCATATATGCCCCCAGGGCATAACTTACAACGCCTACCCCCGGGCCCTGGGGGGCTGTGTCGACACCGAAGTTATTGTTACCTGAACCTTGAATTATTTTTAACAAAATGTCTGTCTCAAAATTTTTATCTGATGCATTTAAGGCGTGGAGGGGGGGGGGCTAGTTGCCCTCCAATCTCTTCTGACTCTTAAAAAGTGAACAAGAATTTTCAATTTCCAATCAAAGGAGCCCTCTCCGAAGTTTATATGAGCATCCCTTCTGTAAGAACTATATGCCCCCAGAGCATTACTTACAACGCCTGCCTCCGGGCCCTGGGGGGTTGCGTCGACACAGGAGCTTTTCTTATCTGACCTTTGAACTATTTTTAATGAAATGGCTATTTAAAAATTTTATCAGATGGGCTTGGGGGGAAAAGAGTGTGTGGGGGGAGGGGCTAGTTGCCTTCGGATATCTTTTGACTCTTAAAAAGTGAACTAGAACTTTCAATTTCCAATCAAATGAGCCCTCTCTAAAGTTTATACTATAATCCCTTTCATAAGAACCATATATGCCCCCAGGACAACACTTACAACGCCAACCCCCGGGCCCTGTGTGGGTTGTGTTGACACCGGAGTTTTTGTTATCTAATTTTTGAAGAATTTTGAAAAAACTGGCTATCTCAGAATTTGTAGCGGATGGGTTTGGAGAATAAAGAGCGGGGGGGGGGTCTAGTTGCCCGTATATCTCATGACTCTAAAAAAGTGAACTAGAACTTTCAATTTCCAATCAAATGAGCCCTCTATGAAGTTTATACGAGCATCCCTTTCATAAGAACAATAAATACATTTACAGCATAACTTAGAAAGCCTTCCCTCGGACCCTGGGGGGTTGTATTGACACCGGAGTTTTTTTTATCGACCTTCGAATTATTTTTAACAAAATGTCTATCTCAAAATTTTCGTCAGATGGGTTTGGAAAAAGAAGGCGTGGGGGAGGGGCTAGTTGCCCTCGGATCTCTTTTGACTCTCAAAAACTAAACTAGAACTTTCAATTTCCAATCAAATGAACCCTCTGAAGTTTTTACGAGCATTTCTTGCATAAGAACCATATATTCCCCCAGGGCATAACTTACAACGCCTACCCTCCGGCCCTGGGGGGCTGTGTCGACCCCAGAGTATTCGTTGTACGGTCTTTGAGCTATTTTAAACAAAATGGCTATCTCAAGCTAGGTGCCCTCCAATCTCTTTTGACTCTTAAAAAGTGAACTAGAACTTTCCATTTCCAATCAAATGATCCCTCTTTGAAGTTTATACGAGCATCCCTTCCATAAGAACCATATATGACCCAGGGCATAACTTAAAAAGCCTGCCCCCGGACCCTGGGGGGGGGGCTGTGTCGATACCGGAGTTTTTGTTATATGATCTTAGAACTATTTTTCGAGGCTGGTTACCCTCCGATATCTTTTGACACTTAAAAAGTGAACTGGAACTTTCAATTTCCAATCAAATGAGCCATCTCTGAAGTTTATACGAGCATTCCTTCCATAAGAACCATATATACCCCCAGGGCGTAACTTATAACCCTTGCCCTGAAGACTGTGGGAGGAGTGTCCTGCTCAAAGATAAAATTTCCAGAACTTTCAACTACGTTGAAGAAAATGGCTAACTCAAAATTTTGATTGGATGTGTTTGGGGAATGGTGGGCGTGGAAGGGGTGTTAGTTGCCTTCCAATCCCTTTCAACTATTAAAAAGGGCACTAGCCATTTGAATTTCTACGCCAATGCTTTCTATAACAACCTTATATGGCCCAAGGGCATAACTTACAACCCTTGCCCTGAGGCCTATGGGAGGGGGGGTTGTCATCCTTAAAGACCTAATTTCCAGAATTTTCGACTACGTTGAACAAAATGGCTCAAAATTTTATTGGATGTGTTTGGGTTAAAGGTGGGTGTGAGAGGAGTATTAGTTACACTCCAATCACTTTCGACTATGAAAAAGGGCACTAGCCCTTTGAATTTCCAATCAAATGAGTCCTATTTGAAGTTTCTAGTTGAAAGCTTTCAATAAAAACCTTATATGCCCCCAGGGCATAACTTACAGCCTGTGTCCTAAGGGCTGTGGGGGGGGAGTTTCCTCCTCAAAAACATTATTTCTATGTGGAAATCAACTACGCAGAACCAAATGGCTATCTCAAAATTTTTATTGGATGTGTTCGGGGAAATGGTGGGCGTGGAAGGGGTGTTAGTTGCCTTCCAACCACTTTTGACCCTTAAAAAGTGCACTACAACTCTTGATTTCCAATCGAATGAGCCCGCTTTGAAGTTTATACGAAGACCCCTTCCATATGAAGTGCCTCTGGGAAAAAAAAATATAATAAACATAGGTAGCGCAATAGCACTGCCTAAGTACAGAACGATGTGGGCACAATGTATTATTTATTTTTGGTTTTTGGTCTTAGACCAGGGCACTTTGTATCGAAGGAGCTGTAGTAGAAACTTCAAAAAAGGCTCATTTGATTGGAAATTGGAGTGGCTTGTGCCCTTTTTAATAGTCGAAAGTGATTGGAAGGCAACTAACACCTCTTTCACGCCCACCATTTCCCCAAACACACCCAATCAAAATTTTGAGATAGCCATTTTGTTCAGCGTAGTTGATTTCCAGATAAAAATTATGTTTTGAGGAGGACACTCCCCCACAGCCCTCAGGGCAAGGGTTGTAAGTCATGCCCTGGGGGCATATAAGGTTTTTTATAGAAAGCTTTGTCGTAGAAACTTCAAAAAGGGCTCATCCGATTGGAAATTCAAAGGGTTAGTGCCCTTTTTAATAGTCGAAAACAATTGGAGGGCAACTACCACCCCTCTCACGCTCACCTATTCCCCAAACACATACAATTAAAACTTTAAGACAGCCATTTTGTTCAACGTAGTTTAAAGGTCCAGAAATTATATCTTTGAGGATGACAACCCCCTCACAGGTCAAGGGTTGTAAGTTATGCCTTGGGGCATATAAGGTTTTAATAGAAAGCGTTGTCGTAGAAACTTCAAAAAGGGCTCATCCGATTGGAAATTGAAAGGGCTAGTGCCCTTTTTAATAGTCGGAAGTGATTGGAGGGCAACTAACCCCTCTCTGACGCCCACCATTTCTCCAAACATATCAAGTAAAAATTTTGAGATAGCAATTTTCTTCAACGTAGTTGAAAGTTCTGGAAATTTGGTCTTTGAGGATGACACCCCCCCCCCCCCCAGCTCTCAGGCCAAGGGTCGTAAGTTATCCCCTTGGGGCATATAAGGTTTTTATTGAAAGCTTTCTCGTAGAAACTTCGGAAGGGCTCATTCAGTTGGAAATTGAAAGGGCTAGTGCCTTTTTTAATAGTTGAAACGATTGGAGAGCAACTAACGCCCCTCTCACGCCCACCATTCCCCCAAATACATCCAATCAATATTTTGAGATAGCCATTTTGTTTAACGCAGTTGAAAGTTCTGGAAATTAGGTCTTTGGGGATGACAACCCCCTAACAGCACTCAGGGCAAGGGTTGTAATTTATGACCAGGGGGCACATAAGGTGTTTATAGAAAGCGTTGTCGTAGATACTCAAAAAGGGCTCATTCGATTGGAAATTGAAAGGGCTAGCGCCCTTTTTAATAGTCGAAAGTAACTGAAAGGCTTGAAATCTTTATAGTACAGATCGATGTAGGTACAATGTATTTTTTTTTTTTTTTTTTTTTTTTTTTTTTTTTATAGACCTGGGCACTTCGTATCGAAGGAGTTGTCTTAGGAACTTCGAAAAGTGCTCAATCGATTGAAAATAGAAAGGGCTCTTGCCTTTTTAATAGTTGAAAGTGATTGAAGGGCAACTAGTCCCCTCCCACGCCAGAACATAATGCCTTCCTAAGGCCTGAACATAATTTGCACTTTACTGAAAAAAGCACAAATGAATGTGCATTGTCAGTTTAATATACATATACTGATATTTAGTAATCAAAATGTTAATATTATTTGATTTATTAAGGCTATGAAAGTAAAACCATTTATATTTTTCCAGTAAAGTGCAAATTATGTTCTGGCCTTAGGAAGGCATAGGGGTTTTGAGCCCTACTCATGTTAATTTCTGCTCGTTTTGAGTTTGACTCGGTTATTTATTGTAATTTCTGTTCGTTTTGGGTTTCATTTATTTATCGATGCTGATTTGTGGTAGTTTCACGCTTGGTAGATTATTTGATTTTATTTTTACTCATTTTTGGTTAAATGGAGTTCTTTACTTTTCTTTGAAAAACCTATTTTGTGGAAAAAGGTTTGTTAATTAATAAATAATAAAACATTGGAGCCGTATGGCCTTTCCCATAGGCAACGCTATAGCGTTGCCTCTGATAGGATAATGGTCATAACATAGAAGTTTAAAGGTTCAAATTGGTGCATTATTTCTTATTTTTCCTATTGAAAATCTGGGATTTCCGACCTCTCTGTCACTGCATGTCGCTAGTGACCCCACGCCAAATACTCCAGCGGGAATTTTATTAAACCTTTGGATAAAAACCGGAGCTATTTGCCACATCAGAAATTCAAAATAACTTGGGATCCAAATACCAAGACTCAAATGACTCTTTAGTAGCTTACATTTATCGGTAACTTCCGGCAATTTTTCAGAAGCATCCTCAATTTTTTTTAGCATTTTCTCTGCAGCTTTCTTTTTTGCAGCTTTCTTTTGACCAGCGACACCTAGAAAAATACTATATATAATGTTAATCATAAATGATCATAATATTGAAATCTGGTGAATGTCGACTTTCACTGGTGAATGTCAACAAAAACATAGTCACTTTGTGTATGTCCAGCATATTTGTTAAATATCCTTATTTCTGACTTTCACCGGAAAATGTCAACATTCACCATGCACTAATGGTGAATGTATGGCATTTCTTAGACTTATATTTTCTTTTTCGTAATTCAGTCGCGATAGACTTTTCGCCGCTCTTTCTGGGAGGAATGATTAAAAACGTAAGACATACAGTACATTTTTAATGAGAAAAGAAAATAATAGTCATAAAAATTTTACATGGCGCAAATTTCGGATATGGCTTAATTAATGAATTCTCTACCATTATCTGACTGAGATATTATAACGTCAAAACGATTAAAAAACCTGATTGCAATATTTATACCTTCAAAATGTTTTAATCGCCTGTAATCCATATATTTGTTGCACTTAATTTTAGCAGAAACCACTTCAGAGAATAATTTAGAGTATCTCTCAATTAGATATATATATATATATATATATATATATATATATATATATATATATATATATATATATATATATATATATATATATATATATATATATATATTATATATATATATATATATATATATATATATATATATATATATATATATACATACATAGATATATATATATACATACATAGGTTCTAGCCGTTTACCCTCCCCCCCCCAGAAAATTACCCCAGATAAATACGCTCCCGGAAAATCCCCCCCACGTGAAAAATAAAGCGTTCCAAATTTGAGGATTTTATTTGAGTTTTGTATTTTTTAATTTCCGCAGGGGGAAAGAATTTTGGTACTTGTGTATTCTGCGCCACTCACTCAAGTTTAAGCTGTGTAAAATTCGAGAACAAACCGTTTTTTTCGTTGGTTTCTTCGTTACCTTAGAAATAAATTAAGGCTATAGATTTGCACACTAGGGAGGAGAGGGGTAAAGTATAGCAGGTCTGCATGCAAAATGTGTTTGGTATAATTATTCTGCATATTAGAAAGACATATAGACAAATGTATTTTAAAGCCAAATATACGGCCATGAACACAGTAAAATAACATAAATAAAAGGCACAAATAACATTGACTTTGATCAGCGATCATCTTAAAACACTTAAATAAAACACTACATTAACCAGATAATGTACTTTTTTTTTTTTTTTTTTTTTTTTTCTTTTT
The DNA here is from genome assembly GCA_027921565.1 of Artemia sinica. Taxonomy (NCBI): domain Eukaryota; kingdom Metazoa; phylum Arthropoda; class Branchiopoda; order Anostraca; family Artemiidae; genus Artemia; species Artemia sinica. The sequence goes on along the minus strand of CM051274.1, from coordinate 26,715,021 downwards.
TTTTTAGTTAGCAAAATTTCCAGATACCTCACTATTCTACTGTAATTGTTTAGCAGCCATATACCTAGAAAAAATTGTTTTCTGGCTTCAAACTGTCCAAATACTTTACCCCCCTTATGCCCAAATATATAGCCCAAATTTTATATTTCCCACATATTCTGTCACTTGTCTTTGTCTTGTCTCACGCTAAGCTAAAAAAAAGTAACGAAGAAACCGAATTGTTTACAATTCGTTCTCGAGTTTTACACAGTGAAAACTTGAGTGAGTGGCCCATAATATACAAGTACCAAAATTCCTTCCCCCTACGGAAATTCAAAAAACAAAACTCAAATAAAATCCTCAAATTTGGAAAGTCTTATTTTCCACGGAGGGGGTATTTACCATGGGGTATTTTCCAGGGTGGGTATTTTCCGCGGGGGTGCTACTTATTCTAGAAATAACTCACGTATGGATTGGTTGATACCGTTCCAAAGTGAGTTCAAATACCAATTAATATTTGCACTTTAATCTTGATGCTTTTAATTTTGACATTCTTAGAGTGATAAGGAAAAAACTAAAGAGAGATGGGCCGAACATTTTGAGAATTTGCTTAACCGAGATAGAGTTGCAGGAAAAGATATAGAGGAAAATGAAAAAGTTTGTGATACCTTGGATGTGAAGGAAGATTTGTTTCGTGAGGAGGAATTAGCAACAGTACTAAAAGGATTAAAAAATAATAAGGCTCCAGGTGCTGATAGGGTGGTAAATGAGTTTCTTAAATACGGTGGCTCTGAGGTTACAAATATGTTACTGAAGCTTATGAATATGATTTTTGAAAAGGGGGAAGTACCTAACGATTTTAGGAAAACCTTAATTAAGCCACTTTATAAGAAAGGTGATAAAAGGGAGTGTGGTAATTATCGAGGCATTAGTCTGGTCTCTGTAGGTAGTAAATTACTTAGTAATATGATACTTTTTAGACTGAGAGATGCTGTTGACAAAGTTTTAAGAGAAGAACAGTGTGATTTTAGATAAGGTAGAGGATGTGTCGACCAAATTTTCACTCTTAGGCTAATAATTGGTCCTCAGTTTTATAGATTATGAGCAAGCGTCCGATTCTGTTGATAGAAGGGCTTTAGTAAAGGTTTTATCCTTGTATGGTATACCAGACAAATACATTAAAGTGATTAGTGCTATGTATGAGAATAACACTGCTGCGGTTAAGGTAGGAAATGAGGTTAGCAGCTGGTTTTGTATTAAATCAGGAGTTAAGCAGGGTTGTGTTCTATCCCCCTTTATATGGATTATTTTGATGGACTTTGTCTTAAGGAGCACAGAAAAGGCAATGGGAGACGACGGAATCAAATGGGGAGGAAAAAGTCTCCTGGATTTAGATTATGCTGATGATTTAAGCATCCTAGATGAAAGTGTGAGCAAAATGAACGAAGTTTTAGAGGTTTTGCGAGTACAGGGTGCTAGAATAGGTTTGAAAATTAACGTTAAGAAGACTAAGTCACTAAGGCTAGGAATAAGTGAAGATGAAAAGGTGACGTTGGGTAATGAAAAGATTGATCAGGTGGGCACCTTCACTTACCTTGGTAGTATTATTAGTAATGATGGTGGGAGCAGTGAAGATGTTAAAAGTAGAATAGCCAAGGCTCAGGGTGTTTTTTCACAGTTAAAAAAAAGTTTGGAAGAATAGGAAGATAAGTCTGCAAACCAAGATTAGAATATTAGAAGCTACAGTGATGACAGTGGTCAAATATGGCTCTGAAGCATGGACGCTCCGAAAAGCGGATGAAGATTTCCTAGACGTTTTCCAGAGAAATTGCTTAAGGATTGTTCTGGGTACCCGGCTGACTGACCGTATGTCAAACAATAGACTATACGAAAAATATGGTTCAATACCGTTTAGAATGACAGATTGCCGAAGATTGTTCTTTTCGGCCAACCGTCTAGGGCTAAACGGAAAGCAGATCGTCCTCGTCTGAGGTGGGAGGACCTCATAAAGGAAGATTTAAAGGAAATGGGAACTTCGTGGGCGGGTGTAAAAAGGGAGGCTTTGAATAGATTGGGGTGGAGGAGAAGCGTGCGTAGCTGTGTTGGCTTCAGGTAGCTTGGTGCTGCGGTGAGTTGCTAGTAGTAGCAGTAGTATATGTAATAAAAAAGATAATAATGATAATGCTTTGATATTACAAAGGAGCATACAAAGTTTGGTCATACATGCAATGAAATAAAAAAAAATATGGCACATGATTCAAAAAAGAACACCAGCTGACAGTTTTACACTGGAACTCACCAACAGTATCAAACTCATCGCCAATCTTGCATTGAATTACAAATGTCCTCTGATGTGGGGGTCCTCCTTGATTCACTAGATCAAAAATTGGCGTAGGCAAACCTTTTAGCGTTACAGTCTTTTTGAGTAAGGCTATGTAATCTAAAAAAGAAAAGTGAAACGTTAGCAACCGTAAAACTAATGCATCCGAAAAGGAAAAAGAGATCCAGCATCTAGATTTTCCAAAAAATAAACAGAGTGCTGACTGAGTTGCCTCCCTGAGTCCGAAAAACTATAAAATTGCATTTTTAGCTATACTTTAAAAAAAGTAAAAAAATATCATAATGAGATTTGACAACTGAACCGGCAAAGGCTTGGGCCCAGCAAGTATGCCAGGAAAGTCCTTTGAGTTTACCATCCCTCCAAGCAACCCAAAACCTGATGACTTTTGAAATTGTCCAATTACCTCTTAATATTCTATATAATTGATGTACTGTTTGTTCTGAATCAAAGTTGTGTCCTCCGAAATTTCCCCCATGCTCTAAAAGCTCCACCCCTCCTTCGGAGAGGCTAAATTTACATTAATTTATCACTATTAATTTAGTGCAAAGTTTGTTAGTACTTTCTAAAGAATTTTTGCTCCTTGACGTTAAGAAACTTTTTATTTATTACATTTTCTGGGTAGTTGATTAATTAATTTGTTTGCTATGATTCTTCGAACTTTCTGTAAATTTCTTTTTGTTGCGATTTCAAACTTAATGTATTTTATTTGGAACAGTTCGGTCTTTTAATCTTACCCCTACAAATTCAAAATTGTAGCTTCATTTCTTGAAAATTATTTTACTGATTACATTTTCAGAGTGAATATTTAACTGCACCAAATCCACTATCCTCCTCCTATTTCCTGGATATATACAGAGGTTTTTCTTTTTCAGAATGGCATTAAGAGGTATTATGAACCTACTATTGTAAAGAAATAAGCACAAGTACTAACGAGCAATAACACCCTATAATTTGTTTTCGGTCAAAAAAATTGATCTAAATACAGGAACATATGTAATATACGTGCATTATTGCTTCGAGATGGTACAAAAAAGGGCGTGGGAATTGAAATGGGGAAACGACTCTCTCCAGCAAAGTCATTCCCAAAAGCATAGATATTGCTGAACCAAATTGTTTTTAACTATGCTGAACGAAATCTTAAAATTTTACTCGGATGCCTTTGAGGAAAAAGGGGTGTGGGATGAGGCTAGTTGATCTCCAATCTTTTTGGTCACTTAAAAGGGTCACCAGAACCTTTGGTTTTTGCTCGAATGACCCCACTCCCGGTCTTCTTGGACCATTGATTCGATAACCCCTGAAAAAAAAACACACTTCTATGATCTTTCTTCTGGTAAAAAATAAAAAATTCCACTGTTTTGCAAAAACGAGCTTGAAAACTCTATTGCAGGGCTCTCTGATATTCTGAATCTAATGGTGTGATTTTCATTCAGATCGTTTATCTCCTTTCATAGGCAGCGCTATTCCTATGTAAAGAAAGATGTTGCCACAGTGTATTATTTATTTTCTTGTTTTGGCAAGGGCACTTCGTATCGAAGTTGTCGTAGCAACTTCAAATAGAGCTCATTCGATTGGAAATTGGAATGGCTAGTGCAATTTTTAATAGTCAAAAGTGATTGAAAGGAAACTAACACCCCTTCCACGCCCACCATTTCCCAAAACACATCCAATCAAAATTTTGTTCAGCGTAGTTGATTTCCAGATAGAAAACATGTTTTGAGGAGGACACTCCCCCCACAGCTCTCAGGGCAAGGGTTGTAAGTTATGCCCTGGGGGCATATAAGATTTCTTATAGAAAGCTTTGTCGTAAAAACTTTAAAAAATTCTTATTCGACTGGAAATTCAAAGAGCTAGCTAGTACCCTTTTTCATAGTCGAAAGTGATTGGAGGGCAACTAACCCCACTCACACGCCCACCTTTTCCCCAAACACATCCAATCAAAATTTTGAGATAGCCATTTTGTTCAAGGTAGTTGAAAGTTCTGGAAACTAGGTCTTTGAGGATGACAAACCCCCCCCCCCACCCACCCACAGCCCTCAAGGCAAGGGTTGCAATTTATGCCGTGGGGCATATAAGGTTTTTTATAGAAAGCGTTGTCGTAGAAACTTCAAAAAGGGCTCATTCGATTGGAAATTGAAATGGCTAGCGCCCTTTTTAATAGTCGAAAGTGATTGGAGGGCAACTAACACCCCTCCCACGCCCACCATTCCCCCAAACACATACAGTCAAAATTTTGAGACAGCCATTTTTTTCAACGTAGTTGAAAGTTCTGGATATTATGTCTTGAGGATGATAGACCCCCCACACCCCTCAGGCCAAGGGTTGTAAGTTTAGCCCTGGGGTTCATATAAGGCTTTTATAGAGAGCGTTGTCATAGAAACTTCGAAAAGGGCTCATTCAATCGGAAATTGAAAGGGCTAGTGCCCTTTTTAATAGTCAAAAGTGATTGGAGGAAAACTAACACCCCTCCCACGCCCACCATTTCCCCAAACAAAACTGGAGTTACATAGTGTCGACGATTATTGTCCATAAAGGTTGTACGTGATTAATCAAATCATTCCTGCTCTTTGCACTCTTGAAATAATACACTACCGCTTGGATGAGGCAGGAAAACTTTCTTGAAAAGAATTTCAATTCGCAATCGGCACAAATCTCTTGGCGACAAAAATCAGTAGGCTCACTTAATAGCTTGCAAGGAATGTCTTATCAGATATATAAATCGACACCTCCACCACGGCACTCTAGACCACGATCTCGCTTTGTGCTGATTAACACTGCTCATATAAAGGAGAACTTTCTTGAAAAGAATTTCAATGCTGATTAGCACAAATCTCTTCGCGACAAAAATCAGTAGGCTCACTTAATAGCTTGCAAGGAATGTCTTATCAGATATATAAATCGACACCTCCACCACGGCACTCTAGACCACGATCTCGCTTTGTGCTGAAAAGCTCATATAGCCTTTAATACGACCAGTTTCTTAATTAACGTCCCAACATTTACTCACTGCTGCTATGGAACAGCAAGTTTGTTTTATCAGGACTTCAAGTTCGTCCATTTTGTTGTTCAGTGAGTGGACGGTGCAGAATGAAATGTTTTATAGTTCCATCTTCGCTGAAAAGCACTCTGGTTTAAAATATTTTTTTTAATATTTACACTTACGCTGCAGGACGAAGTCGAAGAATTATAGATTTATTTTCATTCTTAGATCTTTGAAGAAAAAACCTACGCATAAAAACATTCAAATTTTTATCTTAGCTACCCTTAATTGTTACGGAATCCTAGAGGTTCTTTCCTTTTTGGCACGATAATATATTAAACTGTGATCTTACTATTTAGATCATTATCAGCTTCTTTACTTATACTCTTCGGGGATTGAACCTCCTGTGTTTTCCCATCTTTTGTGTTTTCAGGTCCACTCTCTGTAGCTCCCTTAGGCGATGCAGATGATTGACAAAGGGGAAGACTCGCATTGTCTAGTTCACTAGCAGCAACATCAGGCTGAGTTTTACCTATAGGAAAAATAATAAAAATTCATATTCTTCTAAATGAATATTTCTGCATTTACGTAAATTGCAGGGTTTTTTCTAACAGCAAAAGAGCAAACGAACGTGAATTTTGAGCAATGCTGCCCTGTAGAGAATGGCTCAACAAAATTTTAATGTAAAAATTTGGACGATGCTCACCTACAATCTACAGCAATTTTGATTTTAATGCACATAATGACAAAATCTGATTGATCCTCGCTGCTAATACACCAAACCTGAATTTTTATGTCATAGGAAACCGTGAATAGAAGGGGTATCACTTTCTTCGAGGAAAAACACGAGAAAGTAAGTAAAAATAGTAGACATAGTCAATGCATTGCCATTTTTTCTTTCAAATGAGAACTTGTTTAATCATGTTTACTGTTTAATCAAGAGGTCTAATTTGGGCCGAAAGTTTACTCTGCGGTACTAAATACTTGATAACAACGGTTTTCGACAATGGATATTATTGTTGCAGCCATTCTGTCGTTTTTGGTACCAAATGGCACCGACAGATGGTGTTATCGAGACGAATTTGCAAAAATCAAATAGATATGAGCAGGAGCTTTTAAAAGAGTCGTTAAATGTCTCTCTATGATGTTATGATAGCGTGCTACCCCTATAAAAAAAAAGAGACACACTGGTGCTACCCCATGCAAAAAAGGGACTTCCTCTTCAAGAAGAGGGGCTGTAATTCTCCTGTTTTCAACTATGGCGATGGATATTATTGTTGCAGCCATTCTGTCGTTTTTGGTACCAAATGGCACCGACAGATGGTGTTATCGAGACGAATTTGCAAAAATCAAATAGATATGAGCAGGAGCTTTTAAAAGAGTCGTTAAATGTCTCTCTATGATGTTATGATAGCGTGCTACCCCTATAAAAAAAAAGAGACACACTGGTGCTACCCCATGCAAAAAAGGGACTTCCTCTTCAAGAAGAGGGGCTGTAATTCTCCTGTTTTCAACTATGGCGATTCCTTTGATGAGTGTTTCATTAAGTATCATTTCGTTCTGCCACCATTTTCGAGGGGTTTCAAACTTTTTTTCCAAAATTCGCATTAATTTGTTTTCTCGATAAACTTTCAAAGTAAAACCAAGAAAATAAAGTCAAAATAAAACAAGCGGAGGTTGATTGTTGAAGTGCAATTCAAATTAAAGACACAAACAATCATGGTAGTTGTCGCCTCTCAAACACCCAAGAGGCTGGAATGTCACTTAAAACTTACTGAAAACTAAATGGATAACTCAAAATAAAATTTTTGTTTTGCTATTAAATTTTTATGCATTAGAAAAAAAAAACAGAAGAAAAAAAATGGAAGGAAATACTGATAAAAATACATTGCATAGAAAGTTAAAAAAAATTGATGCCTAAAACCCAATTTTAAAACGTCAATCAGTAGTTTGAAAAAGATTTTGTTTAGTTTGCTGAGATAAAAATTTAAATTGGGAGTGAATAAAATTTTCACCAATTCTTTTTCAATACATTTGAATTTAAAAGAAAGAAACGTTGAAGAAAATTTATTATACATCCAACTAATAGAAATATATTGACTATTTAAGGTAATGATACGCCTGCTTATTTTTTAATTGACACAGCTTTGTATATATTAATAGCACTGCATCCAAGATATTATAGCTCTAATTAATTCGCTTTCAAACTAAATTAATTTAATTTCAATCGCTAGTTTCAATAATTTTAATCGTGATTCCAATCAAAAAAAGAAACAATTGAACTGAACAAAAAAAGAAACAAAAGAAATGTCACATGCAGTTCCGTACGGGAAACCGCTGACAGACCAGTTCACTATGTTCACTGATTGCCCAACATACCAAGAAATGAAAGGCCAAGGATTTTTATGAAATTTTATAACGATATATTGTTAAATGAGTGTGTCCCTGACGGTAAAAGATTGTATCAATAAAAAAACAGAATACAAATATTTCCATAATGTGGATTTCAACTTATATTTTTCAGTTTTAACATTTAGTCGGTCCTATTTGAGCCTTTAAACGACACTAGTAGTTTGAATTTGAGATCAATGAAGTCCTCTTCTAAGTTCCTAAAACAATCTGTTCTATAAAATGAGCTAAAAATATCGTTCTTTACTAATTCTACGCTATTTTGCTGAATATTACTCAAAAGTAGCACTATATTCAAACAATATGTTTAAATAGCATATTTTTCTATGTCACAAGCAAAGGCAAAGAAAGGGATGGACTTCAAGTTATTGGGGGAGGCGGGTCTAGAATTGGAAAAACTGCAAGTAGAAATTAAAGCAATAAGAAATAGAAAAAATAATAAATACATTTGATAAACAACCTCAACGCCACTACGACAAAGCTTTTCCAAGAAAGCTAAAGAGCAAATTCAAAACTTAGAAGAGCAGAAATGAGGTTTTTATAGTCGTCTAAATAGAACAAGCAGACAATACTATGAGTGATGAAATAAAACTTGAAATAAAATCATAGGCAGCGCAATAGCGCTGCCTAAGTAAAGAACGATATTGGCACAAGTTATTATTTTTTTTTTTTTGGTTCTTGGTCTAAGACCAGGGCACTTCGTATCGAAGGAGTTATCGTACATACTTCTAAAAGGGCTCATTCGATTGGAAATTGGAGTGGCTTGTGCCCTTTTAAATAGTCAAAAGTGATTGGAAGGCAACTAAAACCCCTTCCACACCCACCATTTCCCCAAACACGTCCAATCAAAATTTTTATTCGAAGTAGTTGAAAGGTCCAGAAATTATATCTTTGAGGATGAAACTCCCCAGACAGCCCTCGGGGTAAGGGTTGTAAGTTATGCCCTGGGGACGTATAAGGTTTTTATTGAAAGCTTTGTCTTATAAACTTAAAAAGGGCTCATTCGATTGGAAATTCAAAGGGCTAGTGCCCTTTTTAATAGTAGAAAGTGATTTAAGGGCAACCACCTTTTCCCCAAACACATCCAATCCAAATTTTTAGATAGCCATTTTGTTCAATGTATTTAAAAGTTTTAGAAATTAGGTTTTTGAGGATGATAGGTCTTTGAGGAAAATTTTGAGATAGCCATTTTGTTCGACGTAGTTAAAAATTCTGGAAATTATGTTTTTGAGGATGACACTCCCCCAACAGTCCTCAGGGCAAGGGTTGTAAGTTATGCCCTTGGAGTATATAAGGGTTTTTTTTACTATAGAAAGCGTTGTCGTAGAAACTTCAAAAAGGAATCATTCGATTAAAAAATGAATCGACTAGTGCCCTTTTCAAAAGTCGAAAGCGATTGGATGGCAAGTAACACCCCGCTCATGCCCACCATTTCCCCAAACACATCCAATAAAAATTTTGAGATAGCCATTTATTTCAACGTAGTTGAAAGGTCCGGAAATTATGTGTTTGAGCTATATCTTTATTGTAAGTAAATCAAAATTTATGGCTTTCAAAAGATCTACTAATTCATCAACCCTTGACCCCTCACGTCAAGGGTTGTAAGTTATGCCCTGGGGCATATAAGGTTTCTATAGAAAGCGTTGTCGTAGAAACTTCAAAAAGGGCTCATTCGATTGGAAATTGAAAGAGATAGTGTCCTTTTTAATAGTCGGAAGTGATTGGAGGGCAACTAACCCTCCTCTCACGCCCACCATTTCCCCAAACACATCCAATCAAAATTTTGAGATAGCAATTTTCTTCAACGTAGTTGAAAGTTCTGGAAATTAGGTCTTTGTGGACGACACCCCCCCCCCACCCCTCTGGGCGAGGGTTGTAAGTTATGCCCTGGGGGCACATAAGGGTTTTATTGAAAGTGTTGTGATAGAAACTTCAAAAGGCCTCATTCGATTGGAAATTAAAACGGCTAGTGCCTTTTTTAATAGTTGAAAGTGATTGGAGAGCCACTAACGCCCCTCTCACGCTCACCATTTCCCCAACAACATCCAATCAAAATTTTTAGATAGTCATTTTGTTTCACATACTTGAAAGTTCTGGAAATTAGGTCTTTGAGGATCACAACCCCCTCCCAGCCCTCAGGGCAAGGGTTGTAATGTATGCCCTAGGAGCATATAAGGTGAAAGTGATTGAAGGACAACAAGTTCCCCTCCCACGCCCACCCTCCCATTTGCCTATTATGTTTAAAAACTAAATGTTGCCTTAAGATTAAATCAAAATGCACTGTGTTAATGCTAATTCCCAATAAGGCATCTCAGCAGTATCCCAAGAACGACTGAGGGTATTATGTTCAAATTTTCGGGGCTACTTCTGCTCTTAAATTTTAACCAAATCAAAATATCAAAGAAAGTAAACAGATTTTTTTTGCGAATGGTATCAAGTTTTAAAAATTGCTGAAAATTTTTCTTCAGCATACAAATAGCAGGCCACATTATAAAATCTTTAAAAAAAACAAAAAGATTTAAAGAATTATATTCTTTTTCCCTGAAAAGATTATGTCATTATAAAACGAACAGAAATTAATTTAAAAAACTTTTTCCACAAAATAAGTTTTTCAAAGAAAAGTAAAGAACACCATTAAACCAAAAATGAGCAAAAATTAAATAATCTACCAAGCGTGAAACTACCACAAATCGGCATCAATAAATAAATGAAATCCAAAACGAACAGAAATTACAATAAATAACCGAGTCAAACTCAAAACGAGCAGAAATTAACATGAGTAGGGCTAAAAACCCCTATGTCATCCCAAGGCCATAACATAATTTTGACTTTATTGAAAATATACAAATGAATGTGCATTGTCAGTTTAATATGCATATACTGATATTTAGTAATCAAAATGTTAATATTATTTGATTTATTAAAGTTATAAAAGTAAAAACATTTATATTTTTTCAGTAAAGTGCAAATTATGTTCTGTTCTAGTCAAACCATGACTAGGGCAAAACCAGTCAGAATCTTTAGTCAAAGGATTATCTAGAATATAATCTTTTTTACCTAGTCAAAGGATATAATCTTTAGTCAAAGGATACTAGGATTACCTAGTTTGAAGCATATTTTATCAAATTGAAGCATTATTCAGGTAAAAACTGCAGCTTTTATCAAGAATCATTTCATATGAATAGCTATTGTAATTACCTAGTAGCGCAACTAATTTACGCTACCTTTTATAACATATTAAGCACTAAGTACGGTTTGTGACAATAGCAAAAAAAGGAACAAATGAATTGGTGAAACGATCAGTTTTGCAGTGCATTGGTTCAAGCTTGTTCTTGTAGCGTGTGTTTCGGCTGACTGCAGCTGCGAGGGGTATTAGGGAACTGTGCTAATCACTCAAAAGCACGGGGCGCCCAAACTTACGCTTCAGATGGTGCATACGTTCTTTAAGGGCAAGCTGCGAGGATAGATTCGTAAGTAACATACTTGGTTCCTAGGATGATTTTTAAGGCTCTTTTAGGCACTGTTTCAATTTCGTCGTTGAGATAATCGATGTTATACCGTTGTGGTCCCCAACCTAGGCATGCGTATTCAGCCGAAGGGCGTACACACACGTATACAAGAGCATTTACTGCTTTATAGAAAAACCCGAATCGACGCAATGTAGATAAGGATCGCAGTGTGTAGTTGCTCTTTCTTACAAGGTTCGCAACGTGTAGGCTAAATGAACATTCGGTACTGAACATCACACGAAGAACAGCTGAACTAGCTGTTCTTCGAAGAACTAGCATTATTTTGAAGGCCATTTGAGCTGCACTAATCTTTGAATTTGTCTTTTAGGTCCCTATCGAACTGGGGGATTACTTGAGACCTTTCAATGAACTTGTATTTCAGCAAGGCTGAAAGATCATCCACAAATTTAAACCTTTCGTCAGTGTTGTCACATATGAAACAGTTAATTATGGCTAAAAACAAGAGGGCAGCAAGTTTAGTGCCTTGTAGAGCGCCAGATAGAGTGGAGTTGACATCGGGTCTTGATTAGCGCTTTACAGTCACGGTTTATCCAAGGCTTAATCACAGTCACTCACTACACTGGTTTTCGACGGGAAATGTTCGTGACATTTCTGTAGAAGAATAGATTTCAAGCTACAGCTTTGAGATAAATGTTTGGCATCAAGGAAATCTCACTCAAGTCAAAGTTTCTGATCCAGCGTCTGAAGGAACATATACATTCCCTGGTCAAAGGTCGGATCTTCACTTTAGTTTTCTTCGCTTTTGGAAAGTTGGCTTTGCCTTTTCAGAGAATTAAAAAGTTGCCAGAGTTTTGTAATGGGTCTAGTGAACGTGGTGGTAGGTAATGGTTGGAAAGGTCCGTGAAAATTAGGTCGAGTATGTTCCCACTTTGGTAGTCATTACTTGTTTCAGGTCAAGCATAGTCGGCATCCATTACTTATTTGTTCGATTGAAGTCTTCGGCAATAATAAAACTAGAGTTACGTACTGTCGACGATTATTGTCCATAAAAGTTTGTAGATGATGAATCAAATCATTCCTGTTCTTTGCACTCTTGGAATAATACCCTACCGCTTGGATGAGGCAGGAGAACTTTCTTGACAAGAATTTCGATTCAGAATCGGCACAAATCTCTTCGCGACAAAAGTCAGTAGTCTCACTTAAAAGCTAGCAAGGAATGTCTTGTCAGATACATAAATCGACACCTCCACCACGGCAGACTAGACCAAGATCTCGCTTTGCGCTGAAAAAGCACATATAGCCTTTAATACGACCAGTTTCTTAAATAACGTCCCAACATCCAGTCACTGCTGCTATGGAACAGCAAATTTGTTTTATCAGGACTTCAAGTCCGTCCATTTTGTTGTTCAGTGAGTGGACGGTGCAGAATGAAATGTTTGATAGTTCCGTCTTCCCTGAAAAGCACTCTGGTTTATGCGTCAGTGGTTTGCATGAACTGGAGGAAGCACTAGGGCGCTATACCGCGGTCGCAGAGTTGGTGAAATTTCAAAAGGTGGTTTACAGTTAACTAGGTTAAGAGTCCTTGTTCTATTTATGCAGTTATGACTAGGTAAGTCCTCTGAGATATAGACTGCCATGTTGAAGCGTTTATTTTGTTGTCCTCCTTTACATACTCGCCATCTACACTTAGTTCTGGAAACCAGGCCTACCGAGTCTTCTGGTGGCTTTCTTAGTAAGCCGAAACACCACAAGTTACAAACGTAGATGGCGAAACTACGAAGCATGAAAATGTAGATGGCGCTGCAACTAAGTAGGACGAAAAAATTCTTTTACTGGTGTCTTTTCCGTAACGGAAGACCAAGATTAGTACACTAATTAAAGCAAGGAACGCCATTTTTTAAATATTTACACTTACGCTGCAGGACGAAGTCGAAGAGTTATAGATTCACTTTCATTCTTAAATCTTTCAAAAGGTGGCTTACAGATATAGTTTAGATTCAGGTGGTTACAGGTGGCTTAGATCTTTCATTCTTAGCTACCCTTAATTGTTACGGGAATACTAGAGGTCCTTTCCTTTCAGGCACGGTAGTACATTAAACTGTGACCTTACTATTTGGATCATTATCAGCTACTTCACTTATACTCTTCGGGGATTGAACCTCCTGTGTTTTCACGTCTTTTATGTTTTCAGGTCCACTCTCAGTAGCTCCCTTAGAGGGTGCAGATGATTGACAAAGGGAAAGACTCGCATTTTCTAGTTCACTAGCAGCAACGTCAGGCTGAGTCTTACCTATAGGAAAAATAATAATTCATATTTTTCTAAATGAACATTTCTGCATTTACGTAAATTTCAGGTTTTTTTTTTCTAACAGCAAAATAGTAAACGAATGTGAATTTTGAGCAACACTGTCCTGTAGAGAATGGCTCAACAAAATCTTAATACAATAAAATTCGGAGTATGCTCACCTACAATCTACAGCAATTTTGGTTTTAAATGCACATAATGAAAAAATCTAATTGGTCCTGGCTGCTAATACATCAGAACATGGATTTTTCTGTCATAGGAACACGTGAAACAAAAGAATGTAAGTTAAAAGAGTAGACATAATCAATACATTGCCATTTTTTTCTTCAAATGAGAACATGTTTAATCATGTTTACTGTTTAATAAAGAGTTTCAATTTGGGCCAAAATTTTACTCTGTGGCACTAAATGGTTGAAAACAACGGTTTTTTTCGACAATGGATATTCATGTTATTCATGTTGCAGCCATTCTGTCGTTTTTGGTGCCAAATGGTACTGACAGATGGTGTTATCGAGACGAATTTGCAAAAACCAAGTAGATACGAGCAGTAGCTTTTCAAAGAGACGTTAAATGTCTCTATGATGTTATGGTAGAGTGCTAGCCCTATAAAAAAAAGGAAACACACTGGTGCTACCCCATGCAAAAAAAGGGACTTTCTCTTCAAGGAGAGGGGCTGTAATTCTCCTGTTTTCAACTATGGCGATTCCTTTGATGAGTGCTTCATTACGTTTCATTTCGTTCTGCCGCTATTTTCGAGGGGTTTCAAACTTTTTTTTCTAAAATTCGCATTAATTTGATTCCTCAATAAACTTCCAAAGTAAAACCAAGAAAGCAAAGTCAAGATAAAACAAGCGGAGATTGATTGTTGAAATACAATTTGAAATAAAAGACACAAATAAGCATGGTAGTTGTCGCCTCTCAAACATCCAAGAGGCTGGAATGTGACTTGAAATTTACTTAAAACTAAATAAATAATTCAAACTGAAATTTTTGTTCTGCTGTTCTATTTTTACGCATTAGAAAAACAGATGAGAAAAAAATGGAAGGAAATACTAATAAAAATACATTCCATAAAAAGTTATCGATTGAAGTCTTCGGCAATAATAAAAACTGGAGTTACATACTGTCGACGATTATTGTCCATAAAAGTTTGTAGATGATGAATCAAATCATTCCTGTTCTTTGTACTCTTGGAATAATACACTACCGCTTGGATGAGGCAGGAGAACTTTCTTGACAAGAATTTCGATTCGAAATCGGCACAAATCTCTTTGCGACAAAAATCAGTAGGCTCACTTAATAGGTTGCAAGAAATGTCTTGCCAGATATATAAATTGACACCTCCACCACGGCACTCTAGACCACGATCTCGCTTTGTGTTGAAAAAGCTCATATAGCCTTTAAAACGACCAGTTTCTTCATTAACGTCCCAACATTCAGTCACTGCTGCTATGGAACAGCAAGTTTGTTTTATCAGGACTTCAGGTTCATCCATTATTTTGTTCAGCGAGTGGACGGTGCAGAATGAAATGTTCGTCTTCGCTGAAAAACACTCTGGTTTAAGCGTCAGTGGGTTTGTACGATCTGGAGGTAGCACTAGGGCGCTAAACCACGGTCGCAGAGTTGGTGAAATTTCATAAGGTGGTTTACAGTTAACTAGGTTAAGAGTCCTTGTTCTATTTATGCATTTATGACTAAGTCAGTCCTCTGAGATATACACTGCGATGTTGAAGCGTCTACTTTGTTGTCCTCCTTTACATCCTCGCCATCTACACTTAGTTCTGGGAACCAGGCCCACCGAGTCTTGTGGTGGCTTTCTTAGTAACCCGGAACGCTACAATTTATAAAAGTAGATGGCGCAACTACCAGGGTTGAAAATGTAGATGGCGATGCAACTAAGTGGGCCGAAAAATTTCTTTTACTGGTGTCTTTTCCGTACCGGGAGACCATGAATAGTACACGAATTAAAGCAAGGAACGCCATTTTTTTAAATAATTACACTTACACTGCAGGACGAAGTCGAAGAATTATACATTCATTTTCATTCTTAGATCTTTAAAGAAAAAACCCCACGCGTAAAAACCTTCAAATTTTTATCTTAGCTACCCTTAATTGTTACAGGAATACTAGAGGTCCTTTCCCTTTTCGGCTCGATAGTACATTAAACTGTGATCTTACTATTTGGACCATGATCAGCTACTTCCCTTATACTCTTCGGGGATTGAACCTCCTGTGTTTTCACGTCTTTTATGTTTTCAGGTCCACTCTCAGCAGCTCCCTTAGAGGGTGCAGATGATTGACAAAGGGAAAGACTTGCATTTTCTAGTTCACTAGCAGCAACGTCAGACTGAGTCTTACCTATAGGAAAAATAATAATTCATATTCTTCTAAATGAATATTTCTGCATTTACGTAAATTGCAGGGTATTTTTTCTAACAGCAAAAGAGCAAACGAAAGTGAATTTTGAGCAACACTGTCCTCTAGAGAATGGCTCAACAAAATTTTAATACAAATAAAATTCGGACGATGCTCACCTACAATCTACAGTAGTTTTGGTTTTAAATGCACATAACAGGAGTCGTACAGTCAGCAAAGTCCAAAATTAGGGACTTAGAGACCTTCCTAAGACCGAAATAGGGACCAATTAGGGACCAGATTGGGACAATATTTCAGTAACCAGGTTAGCAAACCAAAGAGCAGTACCCGTCGTGACCTTCCGGTTAACATGAAAGAAACCATAAGTCAACAATCCTTGGAAGTTCATGGGAAAAGCTAAACACCACTATACAGACTAACTTGTTTAGTCAAGCAGCTTACAAAGACTACCTTATCGCTGCTGTCCTAACAGTCTATTGTACTGCATTCTTTTTAACATAGCAGCTTCTCGAGCAGTCCAATAGTGACCAAGTCTTTAAGCTACTGAAAAACCTGGGTTTGCTGTTACCTGTATGGGATACAGTTTCAGGCATCTTTAAAGTAGATATCCGGACATTTACTTCCCCCTCACGACTTCAAACCCCCAGGTCAAATATTTGGATTTTCCTCCGCCGAATCTTATAAAACAGAATGGCACTAACTTAGTACTCTGCAACCAAAAAAAAAGTTTTTTTTTCAACATTATGTTGAAAAATTTTCTCAAGGACCACTTGGGCAGTTTTGGCGTTTCAAGAAATTTTAACCGACGTTCAAACTTTTTTTTTTTTTTGCGCATGTATTCTCAATAGCTCATACTTTCTCTGGGGCATCAAATCGTGTGAACAGTAGTGCGCCAAGTCCTAACGTAGTAGTTTAGTGGCAAATTGCTGGCAAGTGGTTGTATTAGTGTTACGTTAATGACACGTTGATATTTTGTTTTTTTTAATAGAGTTTTAAAGCCGTACAGCTTATTTTTCCATCTTACTCGTCAAACTTAATTGACTAAGTGGCTGCACCTCCTCACCCTCCGCGACGCTTAAAGATAATAATAAATTTGATAATGTAAATTCGGGTATGGGGGATTTGGTAAAAGAATAAACAGAAAGTCCATACGCCCGCTTTTAAAGTTGAGCCATGACTCAGCAGATGTTTTCCTTCGGTTAGATGAGATCAAAGCCACAACACATTCAATGATAATACTTAACAGTCATTAGCAGCCAACTAAAACATGTAACATTACACCTGGACAAAGTCGCCATCAAAATTTATGCAGTATCATTTATGTAACTTGCAAATATTTCAAATACGGTACAAAGGTTCACACATAAAAAAAATAAAACGAAAACAATACACTGAAAACAATAGGCGTGGCAGTAATTCATAAGGTCCCTTCTTGGGCATTTTTTTAACACATCTGAGATGAGGTTCAGTTTCCTTTTGCTAACTATCGACTCAACTTTGTCCACGGCAGCTTTCAACTCTTTATCTTTATCGCGCTGGACTTTCAAACTATCTAGTGTAGCTTTGGCAAATTGTAGTCCAATCAGGTCGTTTGATTTGATGACACTATCCAGCTTTCTAGCAACTTCTTCGAGAAGAGTCAGAAATTTTTAATGAACGGAAAGCTCTGCTTTCTTTTCCTTCGTTTTCTTTTCCAAAGCATCTATGGATTCCTTATCTTTGTCAAACCTCTTGGTCAACGCCAGACGCTCTTTTTTTCGCACTGTTTTCCTCTTTTTCTTTTTCCTCTTAGGGTTTTCTAGCTGCTAAGCTTTCCAGGTACCTATCGTAAGTCATTCTCCCAGACTTAGCGTAGGATATCATTTCAGAGGATATCGGGTACATTCTACTTTTCCGCAGTATGGTTTTAGGGCATCTTTAATTGTCAATGTAGCATTAAGGGTTCTCTCTAGCATCAGTGTTTGATACTGATCCAGCACATTTTTTGACTCAGAAAAACCCCTTTCTACACTGGCACTTCCATGCGAAATGATGAGACTGGAACATATTATATTCGTCAGATTTGGGTAGCTTTTATCCTTGCTACGTGTAAGGAGGTGAAGCCAATAAGGGGAGAGTGCTGTACCTTTGACCATTTTTGACACTTGTTACAAAGGTCTCGAGGTTCTTCCTCCAATCGCATCAGAGCCCATTCATCTCTCAACCTATCTATATCAACGCAAATGAGTAACTGTTGTATGCCGTACTTATGTATTATGCGCCACTCATTCAAGTTTATGCTGTGTAAAGCTTGATAACAAACCGGTTTCTTCGTTAGTTTTTTTTTAGCTTACCGAGAGACAAGACAAAGACAAGAAACAGAATATATGGGATATATATAATTTGGGCTATATATTTGCACATAAAGGGGGGGGGTAAAGTATTTAGACAGTTTGAAATCAGAAAACAATTCTTTCTAGGTATATGGCTACTAAGAATTACAGAAGAATAGCGAGGTATCTGGAATGTAATTTTTCATTTCAGTGTATTTTTTTTCCAAGTGTTAAGTGTTTTTTTAGTTAAGCACGTAGAACCTAAACATTAGGCCTTTACTGGCATAAGAAGAAAGGTCAGTAATTCAATGATCTATTTCTGTTTTTTTTTTTTTATATGTAATAAATAAAAAACATAATAGACAAAACTTTGGAAAATAGGGAAAACATTATGTCAAGTTAAGAGAAAGAGATAGTTACTAGGGATGGATTGTCATTAATGATAAATCACTAGGGGTGGCAACCTGAACTAAACGGGATTTTTTGGGGAGCCGATTTTTTTCGAGACGATAGATATTTGGGGAAATCCCCGAAAATTCGGCGATTAGTCAAATCACTGGTATTTTCAGACAAAATTTGCCAACAAATTTTACTATGCCAAGAAAACTGCCAAGTAGCATTGCTACTATGCTACCCCACTTTCTGCATGCCCCCCCCCCGTAATATGCAAATATATAGCCCAAATTTTATCAGTTCAATGCATTCTATCACCCATCCCTTGTCTTTGTATGCTGTGAACCCGGTTTTGTGAGATCTAACCTAAGCGTATTTCTTGAATGTTTCGTTTAGATAGCAAGTACCGTTAAAAATTCACTATTTGATTATAATTCCTTTTTTTAAAGTATAAAATCCAGAGGCATTGATTCATCATGAGCCAATTAAAAAACAATTTACACATCTTTTGAGAATTGCCATATTTACTTTAGGTCGTTAGCATCACTCTTGTTTAAAACCGTGTACCTGTAAACTGAACCAGCGGTGACAAAACAAATATCCAGAAAAGCTCATTGGAAATATATAATTTGGGTTATATACTTGAGTGTTAGGGAGGGGGAGTCAGGTAGCGAAAAGTTCCAAAGCTGCTGCCTGCCAGTAGCGGAATTCAACAGACTTCCAAAAGCTACCGACACTTTAAGCAGAATAACTTGTGTTCTGACAGCCTTTCTTTGAGCATAAATTATTTTTATATGTAAAAATGGTATTTTCAGATAAAATCTGCCAACAAATTTGAAAACTACCAAGTAGTGTTGCTACTTCGCTACCCCACTTTTTGCACGGCGGCCCAATAGCAATAATGACCTCGCCACCTTCTACAAGAACCTCGTTCAATTTACTGTACTAGTTAACTAATAAGACAAATAAGTAGATTTTGCCGTTTAATTTGTAGATCTTTGTTAACTTTGAACGTTTTATTTGGAAAATGGATTCTAAGTTGACTAAAAAGTTAACAAAGATACTACTAGTAAAAATTCTTTTTTCTTCGATATCTACTAAGAATTTCTGGCAAGAAGTTCAAACTAACTTTCTCAGTTAAATTTATGGCGAATAAAACTCTAAAAGCGAAAAAAGTAGACTTGTTAGTTAACTAAGTTTTGTCGAGATACACGAACTCCATGGCACTGGCTAGAGGCTTGTTTGTTGTAGGCAATGAAGGACTACATTAAAAAAAGAGGAACAGAAATAGGGACTATTTTTTTTTTAGGGACCATTTTAGGGACTTGGGGACCTTTGTACGACCCCTGACATAATCACAAAATCTAATTGGTCCTGGCTGCTAATACATCAAAACATGGATTTTTCTGTCATAGGAAAACGTGAACAGAAGGGGTTTCACTTTCTTAGAGGAAAAAATAAAGGGGTCTAATTTGGGCCAAAATTCTGCTCTGTGGTACTAAATGGTTGAAAACAACGGTTTTCGACAATGGATATCACTGTTGCAGCCATTCTGTCGTTTTTGGTGCCATACGGCACTGACAGATGGTGTTATCGAGACGAATTTGCAAAAATCAAGTAAATATGAGCAGTAGCTTCTAAAAGAGCCGTCAAATGGCTCTCTATGATGTTATGATAGCGTGCTACACCTATAAAAAAAAAAGACACACCGGTGCTACCCCATGCAAAAAAAGGGACTTTTTCTTCAAGAAGGGGGCTGTAATTCTCCTGTTTTCAACTATGGCGATTCCTTTGATGAGTGTTTCATTACGTATCATTTCGTTCTGTGGCCATTTTCGAGGGGTTTCAAACTTTTTTTCTAAAATTCGCATTAATTTGTTTCCTCAATAAACTTTCAAAGTAAAACCAAGAAAACAAAGTCAAAATAAAACAAGCGGAGATTGATTATTGAAATACAATTCAAATTAAAAGACACAAACAAGCATGGTAGTTGTCGCCTCTCAAACACCCAAGAGGCTGGAATGTCACTTGTAATTTACCGAAAACTAAATAAATAACTCAAACTGAAAAATTTGTTTTGCTATTCTATTTTTTTATGCATTAGAAAAAAAAGAAAAAAATGGAAGGAAATACTGATAAAAATACATTGCACAGAAATTAAAAAAAAAAAAATTATGCCTAAAACCCAATTTTAAAACGTCAATCAGTAGTTTGAAAAACAATTTGTTTAGTTTGCTGAGATAAAAATTTAAATTGGGAATGAACAAAATATTCACCAATTCTTTTTCAATACATTTGAATTTAAAAGGAAGAAATGTTGACGAGACTTTATTATATATCCAATTAATGGAAATAGATTGACTATAGGTAATGATAGGCCTTCTAATGATAGGCCTATAGGTATTGATAGGCCTTCTAATGATAGGCCTGCTCATTTTTTAATTGACACAGTTTTGCATATATTAATAGCACTGCATCCAAGATATTATAGCTCTAATTAATTCGCTTTCAAACTAAATTAATTTACTTTCAATCGCTAGTTCCAATAATTTTAATCGTGAGTCCAATCAAAAAAAAAGAAACAATTGAAATGAAAAAAAAGAAACAAAAGAAATGTTACATGCAGTTCCGTATGGGAAACTGCTGACAGACCAGTTCACTATATTCACTGATTGCCCAATATACCAAGAAATGAAAGGCCAAGGATTTTATGAAATTTTGAAATGAGATATTGTTAAATGAGGGTGTCCCTGACGGTAAAAGATTGTATCAATAAAAGAATAGAATACAAATCTTTCCATAATGTGGATTTCAACTTATCTTCCTCAGTTTTAATATTTAATCCGTTCTATTTCAGCCTTTAAACGACACTAGTAGTTTGAATTTGAGATCAATGAAGTCCTCTTCTAAGTTCCTACCACAATCTGTTCTATAAAATGAGCTAAAAATAATCGTTCTTTAATAATTCTACGCTATTATGTTGAATATTACTCAAAAGTGGAACTATATTAAAAAAATATGTTTAAATACGCCTTCTATCAATTTGCTACAACAATACAATAAAATCCCCCCTGACAAAAGTACAGCTTTATACATATTTTCAGGAGAAAAGAGGAGTCTGAAATGAAAAATCTTAGATTCAGATTAGTTAAGCAGTTATTCAGACAAATTTTATCCTCGGGCAATAGTCCCCCCCCCCCCCCCGCACTCCAGCCTCAGTACAAGAACGCAAAGGAATATAATCTTCTATTTTATATTCAAAATCAATGCAAAATAAGAGAGGAGCTACGACCCCCTCAGCACCTGTTATGTAAACTTAATTTAAATATTGTTTTCCTAAAGGAAAAGAGGTCAGAAGATACACTGGTCTTCATCTACATATTGATGTAAAGGACGTCTGATGGGAATCAGAAGAACTCAGGCCTCAATCAAGCTTTTGTTTTGTCTGAATTTGGAAGATATTCCAGTATGGTGTAATATTTAAGTAATCGGGAGAACTGCCAAAATGAAAAGCTTCGAAAGAATATAGTGGTTGAAACGTAGCTTCTCTGTAAGAAATAATGCATAGGAAAGCCCAGCTCAATGGTCATATTGGTTACCTCAAGCCTTCGAGTAGGCTTTATTGAGAGTACATTGCGAGATTTGAGGGAAGGGATGTAATCAACTGAAAGATTGGGTCTATCGAAGATGTAAGATTAAAATCATCGTTCAAGGGGTATCAAACCAGTTGGGCTTGAGGATCCAATTTTCAAGAAATTGCACTATTTTTTGGAGTTTCTATTCCTCTGTTCCTATGACTATGGAAATCTTATTATGATAATTACGCAACTGATTGATATTTATTCTTGATACAAACAATAATTTTTACAGATCCCCATCTCAAGACGAGGATTCACCAGATAAATATTATGCCATGACTTCAATTGAGGGGGCAGAGGAGCCCTGTCTCTCCTAGATCCCTTCCCCCCTAGATGTTTAAACCGCCCTATTTTGGGGTTATCATCAATGAAAATGGCTTTTTTGGTATTTTCATTGAAAAACCGAAATAAAAACAGAAGATTCCCCCCCCCCCAGTCTCCAGTAAATTTTCGCAATTAATCCTACTGATATTATGCACCTGAAGATAAATATTTGTTTTTCTAATACTCTTCCAAATTTAAACAGTCAAATGAAATAGCTTTCATATTAGATATGTAGCCAAATATTTTTTGCATGGGTTTTTGAATGAGTCGTCATCAAATACATTAGGAATTGTGAAACATTTTTTGAGGAAAATAATACATTCCGCGTGTACAAAAATTGCTGGTTTTTTCCATGCTAGTCAAAAACAGAAAAAAAGAGGTTTTATTGGTACATGTGTATATATACTGGTATAAAGCAGGTATGTTTTTTTAATTGGTACATTTATACGAGATGCTTTGGTACCTTACATACGCAATAATTTTATTGTTTGGAATGTTGAGATGATATTTTAGTGGTGCGCCATATGAGTAAACGACGTAATGAAATCATGTACATTTTAGGTAATGATAGTATATCGACCACCTTCGTCAAGTGGTAAAGATTTTTAAGGCAACAAGATTCATTGTTTGGATGCTCTAAATCAACAACACCATCCATTTTTTGTTCCGAGTGATTTTACCATTGCTTTAATGCGTTGTAACGTTTTGACATCAAACAATAGGTTAGAGTTTTTGAACAGATCATTTTTAAAGGCTTATTACCTACTCGTTTAGTACGAACAAAAATGTGTGATAACAGTGCTACTCTTATTAACAACATTTTTATATCTGAAAATTGCCCAGATAACTACAACCTTTTGAATGACACATTTGACCATTGTTTTGTAGTTTCAAATTTCTCTGGATCAGGAAAAAAAAAGGAAATAAGATTAAGTAAAAGTCATAAAAGAATTAAACAGAAAACGTTAGAGTATATGAATGTGAAAAAGGGGGATATAGATACGTATGATTTCCTGAGTGTGGAAGACTCGAATCAGTCAAATGCTTTCTTTTATGATAAAAGAACCAAACATTTGATCAAGTATGCCCGTTGATACCAAGAAAAAAAAATTACCTCGTAATCCTTGGGTTACACTAAAGCCTTTTTACAAATATAAAGGAAAAAATAGACTGAATAAGCTAAAGATGCAGGACCCAAACAACGCTAATATAGAAAATTTTATACATTATAAAACAGGCTCAAATTTGTTCTCAGAGAAGAAGAAGCAAAGTAATATTAAAAGTAGTTTCGTAAATATGGTTCATCCCAGAGAACATGGAAAATAATAAATGAAGACATAAATAAGGTAAAAATAAGAAATATTCCATCTCATTTTAGAATTCATGAAGAGTTAAGAAAATTAAAGAAAAAGAGATGGCGATCACATCTGTGGACGATATTTAGAAAAGTTGGACATAATGCAGTAGTTCAAATTTCTGCAGGATAGGGACAGATGATTATGAAATATATTTATTAGATAAAGTGGACAAAACTATACTTATGTACCCTACTTAGATACTGTAATCCTAAAGAACTGTTGCCAGTTTCATAAATAGCTTTTCAATTGGATGCATTGACTTTTCTGTTTAAAAATTTAGAGATTTAGAAATCTATCAGTAAAAAAATGTGTTTTTTTTTCGGAATACCTTAAGGTTCATAATCTTTTATTTTCGTTTTATACAATTCTTTCTCGTAAATTGGAAAACAGTGGGATTGAGGAGTGGCTCTTGATTTAATAGGATAATGCTCGTAACATAGAAGTTTAAAGCTTCAAATTGGTGAATTATTTCTTATTTTCTCCTATTGAAAACCTGGGATGTCTGACCTCTCGGTCATTAAATGTTAATCAATCGCTAGGGATCCCACGCCAAATACTCCAGCGGGAATTTTATAGAATCTTTGGATAAAAACTGGAGCTATTTGCCAAAAAAAAAACTGTTTTTCCACATCAGAAATTCAAAATAACTTGGGATCAAAATACCAAGACTCAAATGACTCTTTATTAGCTTACATTTATCGGTAACTTCCGGCAATTTTTCAGAAGCATCCTCGGTAACTTCCGGCAATTTTTCGGAAGCATCCTCAATTTTTTTTAGCATTTTCTCTGCGGCTACCCTTTTTGCAGCTTTCTTTTGACCAGCGACACCTAGAAAAATACTATATATAATGTTAATCATAAATGATCATAATATTGAAATCTGGTGAATGTCGACATTCACTGGTGAATGTCAACAAAAACATAGTCACTTGGTGTATGTCCAACATATTTGTTAAATATCCTTATTTCTAACTTTTACCGGAGAATGTCAGCATTCACCATGCACTAATGGTGAATGTATAGCATTTCTTAGAATTATGTTTTTTTTTCGTAATTCAGTCAAGATGGACTTTTCGCCGCTCTTTCTGAGAGGAATGATTAAAAACGGAAGACATACAGTACAATCTTAATGATAAAAGAAAATAATAGTAATAAACAATTTCACATGGCATAAATTTCGGATATGGCTTGATTACTGAATTCTCTACCATTATCTGACTGCAATATTATAACGTCAAAACGCTTAACAAATCTGATTGCAATATTTATACCGTCAAAATGTTTTGATCGTCTGTAATCCATAGGTTTGTTGAACTTAATTTTAGCAGAAACACCTTCAGAAAGTAATTTAGAGTACTTTTCTTGTGAAAAATATAAACATCTGTCTACTCGTTTACCCGCAATTAATGCATTTAACTTTTCAAAAAAAGATCACAATTCACTGCAGTATCCCTTCGGTATCGGAAAAAACAAAATTAACAAAACGTCACCATCAAACTTTGAATAAGACCGACAAAGCGGACTGAATCCAAGGAGAGATAAGGATTTTGTTTTTTTCCTATCTTATCTCTCAATTAGAGATAAGGATTGGGTTTTAAGAGTTGGGGGTTTGTTTTCTCTCTTTTGGACATTGTCGACATACACAAACTGCAATGAATGTTTGATCTTTAAATGACGTATTTGGTGTATGTTGACATTCACCATTTTTGGAAATGAAACGGTAACACATACACACACACACACACACACCCACATATATATATATATATATATATATATATATATATATATATATATATATATATATATATATATATATATATATATATATATATATATATATATATATATATATAAATGTATATACCCCCCCCCCGGTGATTGCCCCCGGGAAACACCTCTGATAAACACCCTCCCGGAAAAAAAAAACTCCGTGGAAAATAAGGCGTTCCAAATTTGAAGATTTTACTTAAGTTTTGTTTTTTTAATTTCCGTAGGGGGAAGGAATTTCGGTACTTGTGTATTTTGCGCCACTGACTCAAGTTTACGCTGTGTAAAATTCGAGAATAAATCGTTTTTTTCGTTAGTTCCTTCGTTACTTTAGAAATAAATTAAGGCTATATATTTTCATATTAGGGGGGGGGGGGGGGGTAAAGTATAGCAGGTCTGCATGCAAAATGCGTTTGGTACAATTATTCTGAATATTAGATAGATATATAGACAAATGCATTTTAAAACCAAATATACGGCTATGAACACAGTAAAATAACATAGCCTCTGATCAGCGATCATCATAAAACACTTAAATGAAACACGATATTAACTAATAATAGTACTTAATACTTGGAAAAAGAACACCTGGAAAAAACACTTAAATGAAACATTACATTTACTTTATAATGTTTTTTTTTAGTTAACAAAATTTCCAGATACCTCACTATTTTCTGTAATTCTTTAGTGGCCATATACCTAGAAAAAATTGTTTTTTGGCTTCAATTGTTTTCTGGCTTATGTGCGAATATATAGCCCAAATTACATATTTCCCATATATTCTGTCACTTGTCTTTGTCTTGTCTCGCAGTAAGCTGAAAAAAACTAACGAAGAAACCGATTTGTTCTCGAGTTTTACACAGCGTAAACTTGAGTGAGTGGCCCATAATACACAAGTACCAAAATTCCTTCCCCCTACGGAAATTCAAAAAACAAAACTCAATAAAATCCTCAAATTTCGAAAGCCTTATTTTCCACGGAGGGGTATTTCCCGGGGGGGGGGTATTTTCCAGGGTGGGTATTTTCCGCGGGGGAGTATTTTCCGCGAGGGGTGCTGCTTATTCTAGAAATAACTCACGTATGGAATGATTGAGAAAACCGTTCCAAATTGAGTTAAAATACCAATTAATATTTGCACTTTAATCTTAATGCTTTTAATTTTGACATTCTTATATGTAATAAAAAAGATAATAATGATAATGCTTTGATATTACAAAGGAGCATACAAAGTTTGGTTAAACATGCAATGAAATAAAAAAAAATATGGCAAATGATAAAAAAAAAAAAAAACACCAGTTGACAGGTTTAATACTGGAACTCACCAACAGTATCAAATTCATCTCCAATCTTGCATTGAATTACAAATGTCCTCTGATGTGGGGGTCCTCCTTGATTCACTAGATCAAAAATTGGCGTAGGCAAACCTTTTAGGGTTACAGTCCTTTCGAGTACGGCTATGTAATCTAAAAAAGAAAACTGAAACGTTAGCAACCGTAAAAATAATGCATCGAAAAAGGAAAAAGAGAGCCAGCATCTAAATTTTTCAAAAAATAAACCGAGTGCTGACTGAGTTGCCTCTCTGAGTCCGAAAAACTATAAAATTGCACTTTAAGCTGTACTTAAAAAAATGTAAAAAATATCATAATGAGATTTGACAACTGAAGCGGCAAAGGCTTGGGCCCAGCAAGTATGCCAGGAAAGTCCTTTGAGTCTACCATCCCACCAAGCCACCCAAAACCTCATGACTTTTGAAATTGTCCAATTACCTCTTAAAATTCTATATAATTCGTGTATTGTTTGTTCTGAATCAAAGTTGTGTCCTCCGAAATTTCCCCCATCTAAAAGCTCCACCCCTCCTTCGGAGAGGCTAAATTTACATTAATTTATCACTATTAATTTAATGCTAAGTTTCTTAGTACTTCCTAAAAAATTCTTGCTCCGTTACATTAAGAAATTTTTTATTTATTACATTTTCTGGGTAGTTTATTAATTAATTTGTTTGCTATGTTTCTTTGAACTTTCTGTAAATTTCTTTTTATTGCGATTTCAAACTAAATGTATTTTATTTGGTAACAGTTCGGTCTTTTAAGCTTACCCCTACAAAAACAAAATTGTAGCTTCATTTCTTGAGAATTTTTTTACTGATTACATTAGAGAGTGAATTTTTAACTGCACCAAAGCCCCCATCCTCCTTCTATTTCCTCGATGTATACAGAAGTTTTCCTTTTTTCAGATTGGCATTAAGAGGTATTATTAACGTAATATTGTAAAGTAATAAGCACAAGTATGGTACTAACGAGCAATAACACCCTGTGATTTTGTATTCGGTCAAAAAATTGATCTAAATACAGGAGCATAAGTAATATACGTGCATTATTGCTTTGAGATGGTCCAAAAAAGGGCGTGGGAATTGACAAGGAGAAATGACTCCCTCCAGCATAGTCATTCCCAAAAACCTAGATATTGCTGAACCAAATGGCTCTCCAATCTTTTTGGTCACTTAAAAAGGTCACTTAGAACCTTTGGTTTCCGCTCGAATGAGCCCTCTCCCGGTCTTATAGGACCCTTGATTCGATTATCCCCTGAAAAAAAAACACGCTTCTATGATCTTTCTTCTGACAAAAAATAAAAAATCCCACATTTTAGTAGATACCAGCTTGAAAACACTACTGCAGGGCTCTCTGATATTCTGAATCTAATGGTGTGATTTTCATTAAGATCGTTTATCTCCTTTTTCAAAAATCACCCAAATTTTCTCAGGCTCGTAACTTTTGTAGTCTAAAATCAAAACTAAATGGATTTTATATATTTGAAATCAGTATAAAAAACTAATTCTTTTGATGTGTCTATTGTTATCAAAAATACATTTTTTAAGAGTTTCTGTTATTATTGCGCCGAGTCGCTCTTTACAGTTTGTTACCACGAACTGTTTGAAAGTTTTACAGTGCTTCACTTAAGTACTTTTATAGATTGATAGTATTGACAGTACTGACTTTAGATTGATGGTAATCAAGGACGAATCTCCAGCATTTTTATTGGGGGAGGCAAGAGAGGTCCATATCCGGATCAAAGGTCCAGTCAAAGGGCATGGGATGTATAATAATTTTTTTCTTCACATTATTGGGGGGGGGGGGCAACTAGCCCCCCTTGCCATCCCCAAACGACGCCCCTGATGGTAACTGAAAAGCATAAATAAGGACAACAAGTGTAAATGATGGGCAAATGCTACTGTTATATTTACCAACTGGCTTTCAAAACATATGAAATGAAAATTTTGTTGCTTAAATTAAATACGCATCAATAAGCTCTTTCATTCTTGAGACCTTGTAAAATACTTTTTCTCTCATCAGAATAGCCCTTGTGCTTGGGCAGTCATTCTTCGAGAATCAGGGACAAAAAGTCAAACTTAAGCGCAAAGAGCTGAGACAAAGAAAGAGACAGGCTCCACACACACGGAATAATGTATGTTTGTTTTACGTTTTGATGTCGCTCCCCACTTTAATTTTAAAAAAGGCATTTTTAATAACATGCTCAGGGTTACTCTAAATATGAGGAAGGCTAAAGCTCCCTCGAAGTCTACAACTGAAATTAAAGTTTAACTCTTGCAGAATAATGTTCCGAGAAAGAGCTAATTTAGTGTATTTCCTTTTCGAGACAAAGCACAATTTTTCTAAATAAACTACCGTCTCAACAGTAAGAGGTAAGTTTTCACCCTATCAACACTCACACTGCACCATTCACCCAGAAATTCATCCAAATATATATTTGCCTTACTGCAGGGGGGTCAGGGGTGAAATTCACAATCAAACAAATATTCATTCAATTTATATGCTTTCGTATAAAGTTAGAAAACATCCACCTAAAATACTTTATTGAGGCTTAGGTGCCCTCCTCCCCATAAGAAAATCCATAGTCCAAGACAATAATAAATATTGTGCAACTATGCGGTACTCTGCAGTCGTTAGTTTCATTCGATAAATCGTCTCTAATAACCCATCTCTTTTTCTCATGGACATCAGGGATAATTAGGGACTGACGGTATACCAAACACTAGTATAGACCCTGGGACTAAAAGATAATATCTCGACCCGGGATTATATTCGATAATAATTTAATAAAAATCCTTGTTTTACAGGTCAAAATGCTAGA
Organism: Artemia sinica; assembly: GCA_027921565.1. NCBI lineage: Eukaryota > Metazoa > Arthropoda > Branchiopoda > Anostraca > Artemiidae > Artemia > Artemia sinica. The sequence continues at coordinate 26,685,220 of CM051274.1, read as the reverse complement.
ATATGGCACTTCGCTTTGGCGTGATCAATTTTGCTACTTTTCTTTTCCTACTTAAAAAGAGACTCTACCTTTAAATGTTCATTCTAAAGAACTTTCTTTTATTCTACGACTGCTGTTTCTATACGACCCTCCATGAAGGAGAAAAAAAACTCACGTGACCGATCATCCTCCACTTGAAAAATAAGAAATTTCGTGTTTTTGTACAGTGGTTTTAGGAACCTCATACATGTTGGATTTCATTTTATATATTCCATCAAGAATGAACCTCTTTTTGGGAGAGTTTGAACCCTATTTTCAAAACTATGGAAATTCTCCTTAGCTTGTATTTTTTTATGAGCAACTTTAAAATTAACACAAAAGGCATATTTATAATCAGCATAAATAATATACTTTGTTATTGCATATAATGAAGTCCAAGTTATACTTTCAGAGTTTTGGTTTCAGTTGACAAGAGCCACTCCACTTGTAGTTTGTAACGACGAACTGTTTGATCTAAGGTTCTCCTAAATATGAGGGATGTTATCACTCCCTCCTTTAACCCTGTCTTTAGCATTCCAAGTTTAATATTTATACAGCAGTACTTCAGAAATGATGGTTATTCCTGGGAAACGCACTCCTTCAGATATTTTCAAAATGAAGTATAAGGCCATCTCTTATACGGTTTTCAAGATGTTATTCAAACAAATTTTTTCTATAGCGATTTCCCCATAAACATCGGCAGGGGGAGGGGCACGAGACATTGAGAGAGTACTGGGTAACAAGAAGAGAGCATAAGATGAATATGAATAGAAAAAGAAGAAATATTCCAATTTGAATCTTAATATTGAAAATTAAAAAAGCTCCAGGTAGCAATTGCCTACCTGGGAAATTTCCTGGCAGCAGTAAAAAAAAAAAACTCTTTTTAAGAAAAGTATAGACTTACATTAAACCAAAGACGAGCAGAAATAGATTCTAATAATAGTACAAACTAAAAATGAAAAAAACCGCTATCAATGAATAAATTAGAAGACCCAAGAGAAATTACAATGAATATATCAAACTAAACCTAAAATTAACAGAATTACCACAAACAGAAGTAGGGCTGACGACCCCTAAGTCTTCTACAGGCCAGAACGTCCTTTACAATTTACAGGAGACGATTTTTATTTTGACTAGTTCAGTTTTCATTTGTCGAAAGACCAACAGCAAAAAAGAAAGAAAATCACCCTAATAGCCAAGTTTAATGATAACAACTAATGAAAGTAGACTCATTGTTTAATATATAATGATATTCAATCCTGTAAGTCTCAGCAATTCTGGATTTATTAGTGTAATAAATGAAAAAAAAAAATATTTTCAGCACAATGCAAGTGAGTTAGTCTTCAAATTGTTTGTGGAACTACATCTGTTTGTGGTAATTTCTATTAATTTTAGGGTTGCCTTGATTATTAATAGCAATTTTTGCTCGTTTTTGCTCTCATTTACTAATTGATAGTGATTCAAGTCCATCCTAAGTCTCAATTATTATTTAAATCTGTTTCTGCTCTTCTTTGATTTAATGTATCTCTTCCGTTTTCATTTAAAAACTTCTCTTTTGGTAAAGCTTTCTCTCAATCAATTCGATGATATTGTTTTTTCGTCGGTCAATAAAAAGAGTATTTCAAAAGTTTTTGTTGGTTTTTCTGCTTAAGAATTAAGATTTTAATTTGCTACTAAAATTTGGGAGAAAATTTTGCGACAAATTTAATAATAGTTCTATTACAGAATTTTCAGTGGATGGAGAGGGAGAGCATTATTCAGTTAAATGGATAGACGTCCCTTCATAGATGTGAGAAAGAAGGAGAGAAAGAGAGAGAGATATAGAGAGAGAGAGAGAGAGAGAGAGAGAGAGAGAGAGAGAGAGAGAGAGAGAGAGGAGAGAGAGAGAGAGAGAGAGAGAGAGAGGCTTTCATGCTACACCAACCAAATTACAGGTATATCTAAAAATATTCCTGACAATGAAGTGGCATTACAGGTTAACTTCAACCCTCCCCCACCCCCCTCGAATCACTTTAAACTTATTTGAAGGCTAGAAAACTTAAGGATAAAAACACATTTTTCGAGGCTTCAGACAAATCCCCCCCCCCCCACAAAATATCTACTGACCTTCATCCATGATAGCTGATGCGCAATTATACATTACTGTGCATAATTACACCAAGCCTCAAATCAATCGATCAACTTATTAAGGACTATTTCACGTAGTGACACGCAGCTTTAGCAATTTAATACGCCATCGCGCATCATTACTACCTCTGAAACTGGGAAACTCAATATGTAGTTTGTGGGTAATTTTAAAATTTATTAGGTGTCTCAGAACTGTTACTTGGTAGCTTATTGCCCTCTTCGAGCCATAATTGTTGTTTTACACCAAGAAATGGTTAAGCAAAAGCCACTTCGCTGTGGCACAATCTCTTTTGCTACTTAAAAAAGCACTGAATTTGGTCCAATATGATCGTCCCTGGGGAAAAAAATAACAAATAAACATAGCTACGCAACCATTCTTCCAGTAGAAAAGTTAAAAATTTCTCTTTCCTGCAGAAAATGTTTGAAAGTTCTGCAAAAGGGTTCTATAATCTACGGAAAAAACAAATATACATCGATACAAACCTACTGGACATTCTAGCTCTCTCGAATCATCTTCAGACAGCAAGACATTAACAATTTCCTCTCTGAAATAAAATTACAGATAAGTACTAAGAAAAGATATAGATACGAATAAACTCACGTTTGGTATACGTGTGTGTACTTATAACACTATTTAACGGGATACATAACCCCCTGAAGATTTTTTAAAACAGAATAAAATTGGCAAAGAAGTAACTAGCTCTTCTTACCACGAGGAAACACTCTAGCCTTCCCAACAGCAAAAATCAGGGGAGGGCTTGAGGCCGACTGGAAGGAGAAATTTCACCTAGATTTTATTGCCTCCCTCGATTTCGAAATATACATTTTTGGTAATTTCACAGCAAACACAAAATCAAAAAAGACTGTCCCACCCTCTATATTTTGGAAAGTGTCTTTTCTAAATCTTCATTTAAAAAACGAAAGTAAATCCTTACCCCCCCCCCCTTATATTTCCGTGATTTGTCACTCCGAGTGCTGTCTTATTAAAGAGCTACGTGAGGGACAGCCTACTTTCCACTACTTACTGTACACCTTGGAGCGCCACGTGTGCCACACATGGGTAGCCCACTTTCCGCCAACTACTGTGCATCTTGGAACACCACGTAAACCAAACATTTTCACGGAAAATAGCACAGTTCCATCAAGTGATATGTCCACCACCCTTGGCACGGTCATAACAACGCTTGGCATAGTTCCACCGAGCTTAGCATAGTTTCATCATACCTGCCAGGCATCATCGCTCATGTGCGTAATTTCTGAAAATGGACAATGCCTCAGAGCCTCGTGCCTCCAATGCATCATTTATCTATTCCTTCGCCCCCTTTGGTAGTACTCTACCAAACTTGGCAGAGTACTCATTCAATTCTAAGTTGGATATTTCATTGGGTCAAGAGGAAAGAAATTTTCCGGAAGAGAATTGTCAGCGAGGGTAATTTCCCGATTGGAAATTTTCAAATACTTTAAAATTTAAAAATACGATCATTATAAAACATTTAAAAATACGATCATTATAAATACAGAGAGGAAAGTTTCCACTAAGGGAAGGGATTCACGCAAGGGGGAGTTTTCCATAGGGGAAGGGGAGTCCCACTTTTTCCCACAATCAGCTAGCAAGAGGGCATGTATGCTGGGACATACAAACCCGAGAGGGAAAAAAGGTTGAAAACAAAATTGGGTTGTATCGATTCGTGCAACCGAAAACGGGTAAAACACTGTCTTTCTCCGAATAGAACTAAACTTTCAGGGTAAGTAGACTGGACCAAGGGGATCTAAACAAGAACGATAAATTTTGGAATAAAAACGTGCTTTTATCGACTTTTAGCACAAAAAGTTCGATTTTTTTAAATCTGATTCGCTTAAGAGTTTCAGGCCAGACAGACACCTTAATTAAAATTCAGGACCAAGAAACCTCGATTAATACAAAAAATTAAGGAGACAGCAATTTGTGTTGAATCAGGACGTATTCTTTTGAAGACAGAAGAAAACTCTCTTTCATAAATAACAGTCATACGTTTATTTAGACAAACCAAAAAAATACAAAGAAATATAACGTAAAAAAGATTCTTTTAATAAATTGGTGAATTAAAATACGTTTAGAGGATTTCCTAGTAGAACACCAAAAACTACGCACACTTTCACTCGATCAAAAACTCTACTTGCCATACTTTTGTTACAAATTTAATACACAAAACTGCTCTTGATCGAAAACTTTGACTGAATGTTTTATCCAGCATACAACTCTTTTCCAGCATCAGTTCTTTCCAGTCATCTGATTGTTACAGTTTGTTTACTCTTTTTATTCGTTGTTTTTACACATAAAATAGTACTGTTCAAAATGCATCTTATTTAATAAAATGCAAATAACACTCGAATCAGTTAGGCCATGTAGCTATTGATGTTATTTATTTGTTATAACAGATAAATAAGTAGGGCCATGTAGCTATTGATGTTATTTATCTGTTATAACAAATAAATAAGACACTGCTCGAAATGCAAATTATTTTCAGTTATAGCACTATGGCCTTTAGAATGTTTAGGGGGCAATAGCCCCACTCGTATTTGCAGTAATTTTTCTTTGTTTTAAGTTTGACTCGCTTATTCATTTTACATCTTATGTATAATATGGCTGTTGGATTTTCTTTGAAAAACTTATTTTTTCAGAAATATTTCGTTAAATACATTACATGAATAAATTTAAAAATTATTTTTTACGTTTCCAAAATGAACTTCAAAAGTATGAATTTTTTCTCGCGAGTCCATAGAAACATAAGTGGAATGAATACTAAAATAAGGATCCACAAATTTTTTAGACCTATTGACTTTATAGACGTCCATAACTATGACTTATTATGAAATCAGATAGGTAAAACGAGGAGCTCAAAACAGATTGGACTTTACATAGCATAAGTTATCAATTGACCTCAGTTGCAAATGCATAAATGAAAAAGGGTTGGTAAGTTCAGGAAAACGAGTGAAAAAGACCAAGTTATGTAAAGCACAATACTCATAGATTCTCGAGAAAAAAAAAATCTACTTTTTCGTCCATTTTGAAAACGAGTTTTTTAGAGCATTTTATATGTGTTTATTTTCGACTTTTTATTCCATTTTGAAAACCAGCTTTTAGAAGATTTATGTCTTTTTAAAACTTTATGTCTTTATGGTACATTTTGTGACCACTCCGTTTTATTTATGTCTTGTAAGCTATGTATCCAATGCTCCAGAAGAAACAACTAAAATCAATTCGAGTGATGTACTTTTGGTACCTCAAGTACCTACTTTATTTGCCTCGTTTTTACCGTAATCGTGCCTTTGTTAGTAAATACGGTGCTACGGATATTTCTGAGTCATTCTAAAGATCAATCAACTGTAGTCAATCGAGGCATGCGTCCTGAAAATCAGATCATTGGCCCCTCTTCTTTAGGGGCGTCGTTTGGGGGGGGGGGGGCAGTTGCCCCCCCTCCAATAATATGACGAAAAAAATTATTATACATCCCACGCCCTTTGACTGGACCTTTGATCCAGATATGGGCCTCTCTTGCCCCCCCCAATAAAAATGCTGGAGATATCGCCCCTGCTCTTCTTTCTGGGTTGGGTTGACAATGTATCCCAATCTCAGCGTCTGAATGAGATATTGCCTTATTATGTAAATTCTCTAGTCGCAAAAATTACGTTACTATTATAGTAAACGGCGTTATTGTAAACACTGCTTATAAATATTCGAAATATGGATGAATATGTAAACATGTAGATCAGCTAATTAGGTAAAAAAAAAATGATGTATAACGGTAGTAGGGTTTATCCAATTCAATAAGTGAGCATAAATTGACTGTTAGCCTATATATGGTGTTGTAGGTTTAGATCCATTAACAGTTTGAAGCATGTATGAAAAAATCTCTTTTTGAAGATTGGGTTAAAGTTTTTACATCTGTCAGAGGGTTTGAATTCAGACATAGTTTAATTTTCAAATTGAGGAGATTTACTTGTTTTCTTTCCAGCATTTTACATTTCAGTAGTATGTGCTCAGGGGTTTCTTCTTTGATCTTACAGTAACTGCAAAATAGGCTACTGGCAACTCCTCCATTTGACTGCTTAATTTTTTATGAGAAAGAATGGTGGTTGAAGTTAGCTGTATTTGTACAGAGGCGATAAAACCAGAGTGATTGCATCCTGGTTGGAAAGGGGGATAGATTTGATGGCTTTAATTTGGGTAGTGTTTTCAGTCGCAATCTAGTTATGTCCCTTATAGTTAGAGATTTCACTGGTTCTATTTGGCTTTTTGCTCCTTGCTTTGCTGTCTTGTCTGCTTTTTCATTTCCTTCTATACCTAGGTGACTAGGTACATATTGAAATTTAATAACACAGCCTAACCATCCAAGGCTGTTTAGGTTTTATTTAGTTTAATGTAAGTCTATGTCCACTGTTTCAAAGTTAGGGTTTGTTAGGATATTGAGAGCAGATTTAGAGTCAGAGAATACTACTATGTTTATTGCTCTGTTTCAGTTTAATTAGGGTCTCTTAAGCCCAAATTGATTGCAGCTACTTCTAGCTACTTCAGATTAAAATACTGTTTTAGCTGATAATGCTGTTTTTTCACTAGGTTGTTTCCACCCGTTAATTAGATCGTTTTACCATTAGTGATTGTACATTATATTTGTGCATATTGAAGTTTCTTTATGTTTCTTTTTTCCTAGTACCCCACTTGTGTTTTGTAACGGGTTAAAAATAAATTATTATAACAGTCACAATAGCGTAGAGAGTGAGAGGTTTAGGGGTAACAACCCCCTTATTAGGTAAAATAATTTCTGTTTATCCAAGATCAATTATTAATCTCTACTTTAACACAATTATTTGTGTATTTGACTTCCATTCGTTTTCAATATGATATTCATATTCATCCAGGCTCAGCCTTTACGCCAAAGTTTAACTTTAGCGTAATAATGCTTCGAAACTGAAAAAAATCTTCTCTTAATATATTTTAAAGGGGGCCGAAAATGCCAAAATAGTTTCAGGTCGTTATGTTTACATTTTAGAGGAGGATTCGCTGGAAAACATTACTCCTGGCGAACACCCCGTATCACATAGTATTTACAAAAGAAAAGAAACCTACCAGGCCAGGGTAAAAAAACAAAACAATAAAAATTTAACAATTAAATAGCATGTTATCAAAATAAACAGGTTTATATAAAGTCGCCTAATAGTATCAAACAGACATAAACTTTTACTTCACAAAAGAAACACTTTACAATAGTAGGGGAGTCAAATTCCATTTAACAGCCTAATCACATGCATAGACCAAATTCCTCCAACTGAGGAGACAATAGAAGTCAAATCTTTTCCCCATATTGATAGGAAGGACCGCTCATGAGAATTAGGCCCTAAAACATGCAGTTTTGAGGGTTTCCAGTACGCACCTCTCCAAAGAAAGAAGATCCATGACTTTTCCACCTTCCTTAGTACTTGTGCGCATTAACACAATAGTGTATAACAATTCGTTTTTATAATATTCCTCCGTTTTCTATGGACTGTATGATTTTATGTTTTAGAGAAAAATGTGGGAAAACAATACATTTGAGGGGTTTCACTTCTGCTCCCAAGCAAGACTTACCTTTCATTCTCCTTTAGTTTCAAATCATCCGATTTTATTACCTTCTTCAGTATATCTACGGCGGCTAGTTTCTTTGCTTCACTTTTGCTGGAAGCAGTTGCTGTTCCTAGGTAAAAATACAAGCTCAAGAAAAGAAAATCATAATGTTTCCAACCAAAAGACAAAGAAAAAACAAAGGTTTTTCAAATAAATTAGAATGAAAATTTAAAATAAAACCATAATCACACAATATCTGCAAAATAACACTTTTTCTTCAGTCTGGATAGGCAAAATCTAACATTTTGTAACATTTTTACTGACTGTTTACAAGATCTACAGCCAAGTACTACTGTGATAACCACATACAGAACGTCAAAACATTTTGAAAAATCACATTTAATCAAAAAATGTTTTTTTTTTTAAGCTTCTTTCGGAAAGGTGAGAGAGGTTGTTCCAATAGATCCACTTGCCCTGTTTGCAAAAGCTAACTTTTCCTTTTAAACACATTTCTGTCAAACATACATAAAGTCGACTCATAAATCAGTTATTGATTCATCTACTCATAATACTGCTTCAACCTGACCATTTCTATATGTTTGAATCAAACAGTTTTCGGGTTTCTAAATTTTTCCATGTTCCAACTACTACTACTATTAACAATTCCCTAGAAGACGAAGCTGCCTGAGGCCACCACAGCAGCGCAAACTCCTCCTATCACCCCAATCTATTCAAAGCTCAATTTTTTTCTTAAACCCTTCCGTGCAACCTCTTCTGACCCAATTCGAGGACTTTTTGCTTGGCCCCAGATGGATAGCCAAAAAGAACAACCTTTGGCAATATTTCATTCTTCACCTATAAAACATACCCTAGCCACCTCAACCTTTCCTTCATTATAGTCTTAGAAAGTGGGTATACTACATTTTTCCTATAGCTCATTGTTTGACGTACGGTTAGTCAAATCAATACCAAAACCTTCCGTAGGGAATTTCTCCGGAAAAGAAATGACAAATCTTCTTTTGGCTTCCGAAGTACCTACATTTTTGAAACCACGCTTAACCAAAGCCATTGCCCTAGCTTAAAAGGTCCCAATCTCGATTCACACACTGATCTTACTATTCTTCTAAACGTTTTTGAACTGAAAAAAATAATCAAAGACCTTGGCTACTCTACTTTTTATATTTTCGCTGCATCCATTATCTTTATAAATGATACTACCCAGGTTAATAAAGCAATCCATTTGATCAATTTTGTCGTTGCCCAATATCCTCTCTTCACCTTCAGTCATTCCTAGTCTAAGCGAGTCTTGCTTGATTTGGGCACTTAGGCTGCAAGTTCAAACTGAACAGGACATCTAGGTTTTGGTCTGTTTCTGGGTAGGCTACTCTAGTATTCTCTCCACCCAAACAGAAATGTGTGGTCCCCTTATCCCAGCGTTCCTCGAAAGTCCCAAACCAATTGTATATGGAAACTTCTCGGCACTTATTTCATCTGTCACTTTAAAGCAGGCCCATTCTTCCAAACTAAAATTTTCCTTGTACTGTGGGGTCCACCTGGCCAGAAACTTGTGGTTTTGGATTTCACATAACTGAAATAAAATGGGGAAATGGGGCACTAAGCCATAGTATTTTCCAATTCTGATTTTAATTTTGTTTATCCCGAACTTTATGTAATAGGAAGAACCTTTCAACCCAGAAAATATTGCAGAAATTTAAATTCGAGATTTCCCCTCTTTTCCCTGAAAAAACGGTATTTCTGCAAGGCCGATTTTGAATATGCTATCAAGCAAGTTTTTCAGAACATTTTGGCACCAGAAACATTTATGTTGCTCAACTGCCATGGCTTGGCCTTTTTTTCGTAGTTTTACTGGACTATCTAAAATCTGTTAGTTTTAGGTTTCATCTATTCATCCATAGTAGTATCTGTTTTTTTATAGTTTATGTTCGTTTTAGGTTCCATTTATCCATTCTTAATAATTTCTGTTAGTTAGATTTAACATATTACTTTACTTCAATTTGTGTTCAATGTTCAATTTGTGTTTGGTTTTAAGAAACAGGTCCCAAAAATACGCCAAATACAAAAAAATGTATTATTTTTTTGCTGTTGTTGTTGTTTAGACCAGGGCACTTCGTATCGAAGGAGTTGTCGTAGGAACTTCGAAAAGGGTTCATTCGATTGAAAATAGAAAGGGATGATGCCCTTTTTAATAGTCGAAAGTGATTGGAGGGAAACTAATCCCCCTCCCACGCCCACCCTCCCATTTGCCTTTATGTTTAAAAACTACATGTTGCCTTAAGCTTAAATCAAAATGCACTGTGTTAATGTTAATTCCCAATAAGGCATCTCAGCAGTGTCCCAAGAGCGACTGAGGGTATTATGTTCAAACTTTCGGGGCTACTTCTGCTCTTAAAATTTAAATTTAATCCAAGCTATCAAAGAAAGTAAACAGATTTTTTTGCGAATGGTATCAAATTTTCCATCTCAGGTCAACTAGAGGAGGTATGAAACTAAACTAAACACTACTATTTGTGTACAGATTTTTAAAAGGGTGTATGTTGTTAAAAATTGCTGAAAATTTTTCTCCAGCATACAAATAGCAGGCAAAACTATAAATTCTTAAAAAAACGGAAAGATTTAAAGTTTTATTTTCTTTTTCCCTGAAAAGACTCTGTCAATACAAAACGAACAGAAATTAATTAAAAAACTTTTTCCACAAATTAAGTTTTTCAAAGAAAAGTAAAGAACTCCATGAAACAAAAAATGAGCCAAAATAAAATCAAATAATCTACCAAGCGTGAAACTACCACAAATCAGCATCGATAAATAAATGAAACCCAAAACGAACAGAAATTACAATAAACAACCGAGTCAAAATCAAAACGAGCATAAATTAGCATAAGTTGGGCTCAAAACCCCCATGCATTCCCAAGGCCAGAACATAATTTGCACTTTACTGATAAAAATACAAATGAATGTGCATTGTCAGTTTAATATACATATACTGATATTTAGTAATCACATTTATATTTTTCAGTAAAGTGCAAATTATGTTCTGGCCTTGGGAAGGCATAGGGGTTTTGCGCCCAACTTATGTTAATTTCTGCTCGTTTTGAGTTTGACTCGGTTATTTATTGTAATTTCTGTTCGTTTTGGGTTTCATTTATTTATCGATGCTGATTTGTGGTAGTTTCACGCTTGGTAGATTATTTGATTTTATTTTTGGTCCTTTTTTTTATTTAATGTAGTTCTTTACTTTTCTTTGAAAAACTTATTTTGTGGAAAAGTTGTTTTAATTAATAAAGGAAAAAAGAGGCTGTTCTAAAAAGACTTGTTATGGCAGTCCAAGTCATAGAAAAAAAGAGTAAACACAAACAAAAACTACTTTCTTAAGGCATTTTAGAAAAAAAAGTTGTAACATAACTTTAAAAGTAGGTACTGTAGTCTGCCATGTTTTTAGCCACCGTTGAAAGTCAAAGTTGCAAACTTTCTAAATGGCAGTTAGGGTCAACAACATAAAACCATATTTTTTTAAGCAGATATTGATTATGCTGTAATTAATACTAGTATTATGTAGTAGGCTATTGCGTAGTTACTTCCCATCTATTAGAGGAAATTCGGTGGATTAGGGGGGATGGAAGCCTATGTCTTTTGTCACAATTCAGACTTTCCAAGTCATATGCTTCAGATCTATACGAACAAGGGGGGGGGGAGAGATGATTACACCCACGATTGCTTTGTTTGGTGAAATATATTCACTCTAATCATGCGCTTTGTATGATGATGTGGTGAGTTCTCCCTTATTCTGGAATAGCATTTTGAGAGAAAATGAGTGTTTAACTGTACATGCATTGTGATAAAAGGCTGATCTAGCAGTGAAGAACTGGGGCTTGCAGTCTCCCTTATATTTAGGGACGTGTTTTACATTCTATTTTTGACGTATTCTTGCATCAAACTGGCACTTTACTGCAAAGAGCGGGAGATCAAGCGGCAGCCCGACTAGTATGTAGGGTAACTCTACACATGATAAAAAAAATAAACATAAATTCAATGAAAATGAAAGTTTTTTCAGGTAAAAGTTATAAACAACATTAAAAACTAAATATAGCCCCCCTGTCCCCCTACTCTGTATGCTAAAATTTGAGTGTTTTATCTCAATGATTCAAAAATCAATGCTCCATGCAAGAACAATAGGATAAATTATTTTTAGCACAATGTTTCCTGAATTAAATTTTTTTATTTATTTCTATATGTTTATACTGTTCAATATCCATTTCAAAGGTTAAATTCAATTGGTAAATAATAAACTTGCAACTACTAACTATTCTTGTTGTATTCTAAAGTGATTTCAGTTAAGCACAAGTCAAGAATGGGTATTGAGGGGAAGAGCCTACCTCATGCATAGTGCAATTTTTGTTTGTTTCAAGTTTTAATGAACACAAACTGAATCCCAGTTAGCATTCCTTTGTTGCTGAAAGTAGTTAATGAAATACAGGATACATATGTTTTCAACAAAAGTATGCTTTATACATTTTTAGCAGGATTCTAGCCCAAAAAAAACCTTTCTTTGGGGGAATAAAGTTACTACTAATACTAATGACTCACCAAAGCATCAAGCCGCCTGAGACTCCCCTGGATTAAAGTTAGCTTATGTCAAATCTCTTAACCAAAAGCAACTTCTCATGAGTTGCCTAACAGCATTGTTGGTTCTGAGGTCTCAATTTTTCAATTTTAAAGTAAAGTCTAGACATTAAAACACCCTGAGGTCCTTCTTTGGCATTTTAGAATATGTCTTGAAAAAACACATATATTTTCTAAAACACCTAAATACTCTGGACTCAACTTGATATTGTTTTGTTCAGGTATATATTAAAGGTCTTTTTTTAAAAAAAACTTTGTAAGAAAAATCTGTCAGATCACTAACTAGTTACTATTTATAAGGTTAAAGCGCTATAAATTAGTAACTCTTTAACTACTCTCCTTGCTGTTATGCATACACATTTTGGTGCCTCAAACACCTCAAGAAGGGCGATATAGTGCATATTCTAAGACCGTCTACAAGGAGCCAGGTATTAGCCTTAACAAGAAGGCCTATCTATCATTTTCAAGCTTTACTACCAACTTTATCAGCAGTTGGTTATCTTTCTAATCTTATTAAAGGAATTCAAGAAAAGAATTGAAGTGAGCCCTTTCAACAGTAAAAGCATACAAATACAAAAAATAATAAAACATAAAATAATACTTTAGAAAAATGGACATTTATGCTTTGAAAATTAATTTTTCCACAATCCTTCATTCAACCATATCAAACAATTTTTTACAGATTAATAATCTAAGATAATATTTCCTTTAACAACTTTTTTTTAGGTTTTAAAAGAACTTACCAGTAAGGCAACCAGGAGAACCGTCAAGTACCAATAATATCTCAAATTTCTTTTCATGACCCTCACCGTGTTCTTTTAACAAAGTGTCTCTAAAAATCAAAAAGTAGGCTAATGACAAAAATTTCATAAGAGTTCAAAAAGTAAAGATATACAGCAAAACAGAAGCACTGAGTCTTGATTAAACTAAGAAAACTTTGTTTTCAAATAAACCAAACAATAACATCTAATACTAAAACAAACACACATTATCCTGTATATGAGAGAGGAATACCACCCCCCTCCCTCTCTACTTCAACAATTCTGTACTTTTATAATAGAAAATTTCAAATTTCATATGCTTTATTGAAAATTTCTTTTGCTTTATTGAGAGCTCTGTAGTTTCTACAGAACATCCAGTCAAACTGGTGAATTTGATGTCATGTTTTGGAAAGTTGTCTATAATTCTTGCCTGGGGCCAAAAAGGATTGTTTTGCATGTCTTTGAGCAAGAGCCAGAAATGTGTGAGCTGATCTAGAGTTTTATAATCTATGTTGTAAAGGAGTATATGAGGCTGTGCTGGCAAGCTTCTGTTTCTTCAAGCTGTGTCTCTGCTTTTGAGTGGATGGCTCCATTTAAGCTAACAAGCAGCTGGCAGCTTCAAATCAAATTGAAATTATAATCTGAAAGTGCTCATGATAGTTATTTAGCCCCATTGCCAAAATTTTTTCTTAAAATGGGAAAGTTTAGGAACCTGACAAAGGAACAGGTCCAAATTGCCTGAAAGCTATGCCATCTACATTTACAAATTATTTACTTCTGTAATTTTGTTGAGTTCGTGATTTCACTTTTTGCCTTTTGGGCTGAGGTAGAGGAACAGTATCAAATGTACCTCCAAAACTTATACCTCCTTTAATAGTTTTTCAATTGCTAAAGAAATTGGGGGGGGAGGGGTCCCTATACTTGCTTCTTAGTAGTGAATAATTAAAAATAAATCAAAAAGAAAAGTAGAACTAAGAAAAAAAAAACATATTAAAACCCAAGATGAGCAGAAATATAGTCATATAATAACTGAAATTTAAGACCAACAGCAATTATCATCAAGGAATAAATGGGACCCAAAATAGACATAAATTAAAATGAATATAACATAAAATATAAGGATTAAAGATACTACTATGGATGAATAAATAAATCCTAAAATGAACTAATTTCATTTCATTTCTTTCTCCCTTCCCCACATACTAAAGATTCAACTTGATGCCTCCTAAGAAGTTCTAAGATATTGCAAATAATTTATTGCTGCCCCACCCAAAATGACTGAGTCCTTTATTTACTTAACCCCACAATATTGCCTGAAAATTTTGACTCAATCTCATAGCAGTTTCTGAGATGATACAGATACAAAATTTGACAACCTGGATACACAATGTTTGTTTTCATCTATATTGTTACCCTACTCCACCAGTAATACATTCTATTCCAACAGGGGCTAATAATACCAAAAGTTTTAAAGGGGCTAAATAACAGATTGGAGACAGTGCCCTTAGAATTTTTCCCTATGCTCCTCAGCCTAAACCAGATTCAAGGTCCATTCCCCCATCTCAACCCTTTCTGAAAGTTTCAAATTTCTCCATTAAAGTTTTAATTTTACACACCAAATCATTCTCAAGATATTTTGAATGTGGCAATTTGGTAACCTGGCAAAGCATGGTGTCTTTGGTGTATCTTGCTACTTAACTGTGAATGCTTACCTCTTTAACAAAATTAAAGTATTAAAATTTGCAAGAATGAGGGGGTGAGGTTGTTAGAGAAGCCAATGGTATAATTTGGTGCTTAAGTTATACAGATTGAAAATCTTCTCATTACACCATTTCAAACAAGATTTAACATGCTGGCCTTCCTCCCCAAAAAAATAACAGTGGGGGGGGGGGGGGCAGCATTTACTTTAACTTAATTTACAGGATCCTCAGTGCCATTAGGGACACGTCCCTGTTTCAGTAGTCTCTAGATGCCTGTCAGTTGGTTCATCAAAGTCATGATTCTGAGTCAAAGGCTATCTGAATTCTGCAATTTAGACCAAGGTAGGGTCTCCCTTACCCTAGTCTATGAGTCATCAGTGTAAAAATGTTCCCTCCAAAAAAATCCAGGCCGTTTTTGAAACTATTTAAAGTTTCAGTTTTCACAACTATTTCTAGGAGTGAGTTCCAGTCAGTAACTGCTTGGACTCTCCAAAAATTGGCCCTTGATCTATTTACTGTTAAAGGTTTCAATATTTTTTCATGGTGTCCTCTTGTGATATTTATTTTGGAAGAGTGAAAATATTTCTGGAAAGACAGTTTCCACAAGTCATGCTTTACTTTGTACAGTTGTATTTGGTCTTTTCTCATTTGTCTATATTTCAGGGTGGACATATTCAGTTTGAATAGTTGTTCTTCATAGCTTAGGTACTATAATTGTCAAATACAATGATGTCTTAAGTCTGAGGGGGTACCACCCCTCTACCAATGCCCACAAAGGTTATGGTCAAATATAACTTTGGTGAAATTCTAGACAAGCTACTTTTTACTATATTGGAAAGTGGTTAGGTTTGGAAAATAAAACTTTTGGGGATGGATCTACACACTAAAGCATGTCCTGAGAGGGTATTTTGAGTTACCTATCTCACTCCTTCTCCCTCTAGAGGGCATTGACCTTCAGTGACCTTTAAAAATCTCTGTTTTATAAAAGTGAAGCATGGCAAAATAGATCTTCTGCTTAAATAAAGCACAAGAAAAGTATTTTCAGCTTCACAACTTTGCTCAATCCCAATTAATGAGGTTTGAACAATCTCCAAATATATTTCCTAAATTAAAAAAAAACATTGATATAGCTTAAAATTCCACACAAATAACATGAATTGCATTTTCAAAACTAAGACCAGAGAAAAAGAAACTGAAAACTAAATTAAGGTATAACATTAAAAAAAATAAGGTAGCCTACCTGTCAAGGAACCTAGGCAACTTTCTAAAACATAGAAATCAGAAGCAGGTTAATATAGTAGCTTGGCAATACCTTCCCAGAGTAGGCTATGTTTTGGCCGTGGATTCATTACTGAAGGTTTCATTTTCCTAACCTAACCACTTTTTAAGATAGCAAAAAGTAGCTTGTCTAAAATTTTAACATTACTTTTGTATAAAAATACTTTAAGAATGATACTCATCCCTGGATTCAGAAAAATTATAGATGTATTCTAGTAATTTCCCCATGATTCAAGTGTTATTTTAGACAGATCTTCTTCCTATAGGATGTCCCCCTTTACCTTATCTTGTAACTCCTTTACCATGTATAATTACCATTGCCCTTACAATTGTACCCCAGCTGCATTAAATCAGTAAAACTTTTGTATAAAGCCTAGCCTAATATCTTTACCTTCACTTCTTTAACATATTACTGAAAAATAAGCATTTTCTCTATTTTCCAATACAAATTAAACCCTATTAGCACCATCTAATTATTTAGATGGTGCTTTAAAGGGATTAGGTTAGGAACATGAAACTTTCAAGGATGGGTCTAGAGACTAAAGTATGGGTACTTGTCTATTACATAAAACACACTCAAGAAGTGAAGTTTGGTGACAATAAAATATGATGAAAGTAGAATACTTTATTAGCAAAATTGTGAAGGTCATTGCTGATGCCTTGGCATCAGCTGACCATCTCAAAGACAAAGAAAAATTCATAAATAACATAATTTTTGATTTAGTTCATTATTAACATAATTCTTGAGGACACCCATTAGTTTGCTCTGACTAGTGATAGAATGTAGTGTCTCACCATGGATGTTCAAATTAAGATTTGGGATTTGCCAAGGACAATCAAGAATCATTTCAGACTGTTGGGAACAAGCAGGTTTCACTCATTTGAAAGTGAACCACAAAAATAATTTTATTAATCCAGAAACCAGCATTTCTGCCAAAAAAGTAGAGAGTGTGGGGTTCTACAAAGTGGAGGAACAAACAGCACCAATGTAGATCCTGCCATCATTTCCATTTGTACTTATTAGAATACATGTGGCAGGCAGCAGTAAAGGCAGAAGGACAAGTTCATTTTAACACAATTTTTTAGGACATTTCTTGCTAATAAGGCACAATTTTGCTAATAAAGTATTCTATTTTCATCATATTTTGTTTTTTTCATTAGCATTAGCCAAACTCTCCTTCTCAAGTGTGTCTTATATAATAGACAAGTACCAAAGTATGTCCTAGGAAGATATTTGAAGTATATACCTCCACTTCTTCTCTCTCTAGAGGGCAGTGACTTTTGATGACCTTTAAAAATCTCTGTGTTATAAAAGCAAAACCTTGCAAAATAGATCTGCTGCTTATATGAAGTAAAAGAAAATGCTTTTCAGCTTCACTCAATCCCAATTTATGAGCTTTAAAAGATCTGTAAATACATCTCTTATATTTAGAAAAAAACCATTGATATTGCTTAAAATTCTACTCAAATAGCAGGAATTGAATACAAAGAACTAAAACCAGAGAAAAATAAACTAATAACCAAAAATTAAGGTAAAATATTGTTTTATCAAAGTCTCAATAGGTATAGACCTGTCAATTGGGCAAATTTTTAAGACTTAGAAATCAGAAGAGGGTTAACATAGAAGCTTGGCAATACCTTGCCAGAGAATTTTTGGCCCTGGATTCATTACTGAAAGTTTTATTTTCCTAAACTAGCCTCATTCCAAGCTAGTGAAAAGTAGCTAAACTAGAATTTTACCAAATTGTGAACAATGAAAGAAGTGAAGATAAAGGTTCCCCCAGTGCAATGTGTTAACTGTGACTATTTTGTAAATTTGTAGTGGGCCACATAATTTAGCTAAGATGAAAGTGAAAATTTCATTTGATGCCTTTTTATGCTCTTTTGAAATTCAAGAATTGCTTCTGGGGCTAGTTGCATCTTGAGTCCTTAAAGGGGTGAAGGTATTTTATAATAGTAATGAAAGAGCATAAAAAAGCATCAAATGATGTTTTCACTTCTATCCTAGCTAAATCATATGGCCAACTGCAAAGTTGCCATGAAATTGACCCACCCCACCCCCCAATGTGCAAAAATAGCCTATACTCTGAATTGGAATAGACTATACCATTAATTATCAACAGCAAAGTTTTGAATTACAAAATTCAGTACTATTTTTGTCAACAGCATTTGAAAAACTTGAAATGGTAGGAAAACATTTTATAGGCCTATTTGAGTTGAATTTGAGTTAAGCCTACATTTCAGAAAATGGTTTACATGTGAGTTGCCTAATAAATGAGGTTTAAATTGTTGTAAATATGCCTAAGTATTTTTGGAATATGTTATTCTTGAACAACTTATCTATAAACTAGTGATATGTTTTTAACCACTTTAGCCAGTGTTGACAACTTCTTAGTGTGGTTAAAAAAACAAAATATCTTTGGGGCCCATTTAAGGGCTCAAAGATGATGCCTTTAAAAGGCATGACAAAATATTTTCACTTTCATTTTAGCTAAATTATGTGGCCTACTACAAAGTTACCAACTAGGCCTATTCTGCATATTATGAAGTAAGAGTGTTTTCTTAACATGATTACTTATCTGAAGGGGCTTATCTATGCCTGTACCATATTTGAAAATATGTAAATAAATAAGAAAAAGATGCCTCTGTGAAAATTAGCCTAGGCTATAAAATTACTAGCTTAGCTAAGTTTTGGGAAGTAGCCAAGTGTTTAGCCAAATATAAACTGAAAGGGATGTAAATTGAAAAGCTTTTATATCCTCTACCTCATAATATATCTTCTTCGAACAGAAATCTCTTGAAGTAAACTAACAGGATTCTTTTTAAGGGGCATAATGCGGAATATAGATATGACTGATGTTCACTTTAAATTTGGATTAAAGATTCGCTATCTATAAAAAATTTAAAAGTAGATGTCGTAAGTGGTAAAGTAAAAGTGGTAAAAGTGGTTTAAACGACGATACATTCATAAAAATCCCTGTTTTTTTCGGAAGAACATTTTAAAATCTCTGCCATTGAAATTTCCCCCAAAAAACCATATCAGTTAATTCATTTTTCCACATTTTGGAAAAACAACATAAATATAAGTTACCACATCTTACGTGGAGCTTGGCAGAATTTACTATTGCTACTACTACTAGCAACTTATTGCATCACCAAGTCGCCTGAGCCCAACACAGCTACACAAACTCCTCCTCCCTCTCAATTTTTTCAAAAGCCTCCCTATTTACACCCTAACTATTAGAAGGTTTATAATGGAAGTTTTAATGATATTTAAATATTTTGAAGTTTCAGTGTCAATACAACAAGATTTTGTAAGTAGATTTGATAATTGTTTTATTGTAAAAATTTAGTTTAAGTAATCTAAGTAAATTAGTTAGAATCCCTAGTATCAAATCCGTTTCTTCTTCTCTTTTTTTACTGATGGAAAGCCAATTGTTTGATATTTATTTAAAAGGGTTTTGATCTCTAAATGAAAGAGACTAAAAGGCCTGATACACGTAGATTTTTTGGGCACCGATTTCAGCAGCTCAGTGGGCAAGCAATAGTGGTACAAAAACGATACCATTTGCAAGAAATTTTCAAAATTAAATATCATAGACACCAATAGTCAACTAGAGTCATCAATAGTTGCATGATTGATCTCAACTTATTGTTTAGCTCTTTTATTATTAAAATTTTAATTATTTTTAAAATTCTATTTCATTAAAAATCTGTAATTAAATTTTAAAATCTTTCATTATTAATTATGGGCACCGATTTCAGCAGCTCAGTGGGCAAGCGATAGCGGTACAAAAACGATACCATTTGCGAGAAATTTTCAAAATTAAATATCATAGACACCAATAGTCAACTAGAGTCATCAATAGTTGCATGATTGATCTCAACTTATTGTTTAGCTCTTTTATTATTAAAATTTTAATTATTTTTAAAATTTTATTTCATTAAAAATCTGTAATTAAATTTTAAATCTTTCATTATTAATTATGAAGTTCTTATATTATAAAATAATTTCACCTTTAATATAATTATTTAGCTCGTTTTATTTTCTTGCTAAGGAGAAGGAAACGGTTGAGTGTCTTGTTTTTGCGATCACGATGAAACTCGGTGCCGTTCTTTTAAATTGGGGCCGAAAACAGAAAACATTTCAAGCTCAAATCGACGCCAAAAAAGCTACGTGTGTTCTGCCTTTGAGGTAACATTAGATATTATCAATTTTACGGCCTTGCTCTCTAAATTTATTTCGGTTTTATTAAAATACTGGTAAGAATACCCTAAAATGTAATAAATAAAACTTCTAAACTTTTAGTTAAAAGAAAAAGTAAATTTTAAATCGCCACAAAAGTTATATAGATAATATGTAACTAAAAAAGCAAATAAATTTATTATTCAAGAATTATATCAAAATGATCAAATTTTCTCTTCAAAATTCAGTTATCTTTGATTGGAGCCTTTTTCTTTTAAACACAGCACCTAGAATCCGAAATAGACTCTTTTTGGCTTCTAAAATTTTTTCTTCTGATGCTTCCCTTACCCATACGATTTTGATGTAAACCAAAAGGCTTTTAGTCTACCTCACCAGGATTTTGGTTACTGGCTTCCATCACTAGTACGATTAGGATGTAAACCAAAACGTTATAATTTGTTCTTAACTGTAAAATTGTAAGGGATTCGAATCCTATTGGTTACCAGATTACAAACACATTAACACAAAATTGGAATTAAAAGACCAAAAATTGAAAAAATAGGATTGTTTGTGGGAATTGTGAGTGCTCGGGCTGCCTGTTCCTAGCAGTTTAAGGTCTGCATGTTCCCACTTATAGGTCGGCCAGCACCAACACGACTCTTCCTTTTCGCTTTCGCTCTCTTCTAAATCAGAAGACGCTACCAATAAACAAATTGAAGAATATGGTGTCCACCCTTTCATCTTTTAAAATTGACTTTAAACAGCTCTTCAGCACAATGATTTATTTATGGCATTTCAAATATGTGTATGATATTTACTGCCAGGTATATTGTGCTGTATCATTCAGCAGCCATGGGTAGCAAAGTCTCTGGCACAATTAAAGCAAATTTATCTTATGAGTCGTTCTTTTTTTTCCAGTAGTAATTTCCTTTCTTATAATTAGAGTTACTCTTTATTCTGAAATAAAGTGCGTCAACCTCCCTCGAGCAAAAGATGAAAATAGGAAGTAAGCACCGTTTATGAGGTACTCTCCGTTTCGTAGTGTTGTTTATAGTGCGAGAACTGTCATTGAGAGAAATGGGTTTATCCACGGAAGAATTTATCAAAATATTGCCACAATCATTATGATTTGTTCCCGGATGACTTGGCACCTGTTAGAGCTGAATGATAGTATTTCTCTCTAGCAGGTCAAAAATAAGACCACTAATGTAGCACAGATCTAAGTAGATTAGAAACCAATTGTTAAACTGACTTTGAATCTGAAAAGAGAACACTCATTCTTAACGAGGGAGGTTCTTCTATAACAATCTTAAGAGCCTTAATTACAGATTTGATCTCAGCATTCAAGACGGAAGATCTATTACAAATATTTAATGATTAACTCGGGATAACTGTAGATTAAGCAGCTTTGAACCCTTCCGCCGAATCAACCGTATAGATTTGCTAGAAAATCAGGGTATTCAGTTAAGACTTTCTGTCTGAAAATTAACTTTATCTGTGCAGGAAGATAACTTGCCTTCTTATTCGAAACAAGCTCAGTGCATACATGAACAGGATTAAACTTCCACTTTGGAGGGTCAGGATACAAAATACAGGTCATTGCATAATTTTCACAACTCTGTAACTAGTTCAGTGAAAAGAATCCAAAAGCGGATGTGCAAACTATTCTTCATTAAACAAATAGTTTCAAAGATTTTTGAAAAGACCCCATGCACTGGATCGATGTATTGAATTTTACATAGTATTTGGTTACCAGCATGTTTCTCCTTTCTTGCAATGACGGCATACCAGATAAAATCCAGTCTATATGACTTAGAGTATGGTTGTGAAAACCGAAGGCTAATTTTACTGTAATATTTTCGAAAGGTTTTGATCTCTGCTCAACTTGTTTTGCAACATCCTCCATATGTTTCAATACCATGGTAAATTTTTACCAGAAAGTCCTTTTATAAAAATCGAGCAAAACTTTTTGCGAGCTGACCCTTTGCATAGTTCCTAAACTTTTTAAAAGAATTAGTCTTTCATTTTGGGACAAAGGTCATAATCAGTCTCTTTTCCGTCAAACAATATATATTTTTTAGATGGGGGAGGGATCTTTTTCTTCGGTAAAATATAGCTGCTTTGATCTTTGAGGCTAACATCAAAAGTAGATAAGCCATAGGAAAAGTCCAAAGTTCTTCCATCATTTAGCTCAAATAAACCAATAGTGCTCTCTGTAGACTTTAACTTCATGATACCTGTCTGATAAATAGTTATCCAAAAACTCAATAGCCTCACCGGGAAAATCCATATTTTTGTGAAAGGTTTTATCATTATTGTTAAAAGCAGTCTCAAAATCAACCAAAATGGTGATCAAAATCTTTCCTTGCTCTGTGGAGTTTCTCATAGCAGCTTATAGACATAATAAATTGACCACAGGACATTTAACCCAACGGAAACCTAATTGGGAACTCGGTAGAAACTGGTTAGATTAAATGAACCATTCCACCCTGTCATGGATCATTTTCTCAAAGAGTTTACCAAGGACCAGTAAAGAGATAGGTCTTTAAGACTCCATTCTCTCGGACGCTTTTCCTCGCTTAGGGATTGGTGCAAAAGAGCCTAGTTTCATAACTTAGGAAAACTTTAACTCTGTCAAGAATGGTTGTAAACGCGAAGGAGTTTATTTTTTTTTAAGTCTCCAGATTTAATCTATCTGATTTCATCTTCACTTGCAGCAGATGAAATATTGAATGTACAACTGAGGGGTTTTTCCATCGTTGTGAGAAAACTGGTTTCACTTAAGCTTTCTTTATCTGTATGTAATAGTGTGTTTCTGGGCCATATTGACGGGATCCTGTTGCAAGTATTTTGATATTTCCCACCATTTAATTTATAAAAGTGTGAATCTTCGAAAAGGGACAATTTTCATCTAGTTCTAAAGATAAATCTTTCCATACTCTTCTTTTAGCTTACTGTCTTTTTTACCAAAGATTCTGCTCTCCTCAGTGAGATCAGGGTTTTTCGGCTTTGATGTATTTGAAACCTATTTGTTGCCTTTTTGTCATAAACTATATTTCCTCAATCATCATTCTATCATATTTTAAGCTTTTTTAACTGTTAGAAGATTTCTTTGATCAGAGATAAGCTCCAAAACATTTTCTGCTGCTCTTTCTAAATTTGGCGACATGTGAATTACTTAAGATTCTAGATATTGTTCTTCTGTTATTGAAGAATAGTCAGTTTCATTTAAATGCTACTTAAAACATTCCAGTTAGCTTTACTTATATTGAATTTATACATTGATGAGTTTGAGGCAAAGGTTTTATTTGTTATCTGGCAAAGATGAGCAGTATGGTCAATTTGTAGTTTAGGTATGTATGTAATTTCTATCTTTGTCTCTAGCCATTTAGGTGAAATTAACAAATTAATCATGGGAAAAGAATTGTTTCTAACATTATAGTGAAACGGAAGCCCATACTGAATGAAAACATAATTGAAATAGGACCAAGAATTAGTGTACAAGAGTTATAATTTACCCAGAAGAAACTATGAGCATCAAAGACCCCAAAGGCAATAGTATTCTCATCACTTGTAACCACTTGAATGATATCTGTAATGTTGTTATTACAATTAGGGCTATAAAACGACGATTTTTTGTTATCTTTCCTCATTCAAATGTAAAAAAACACTAACAGTGTCAATCCCATGGGGATACTCCTTAGTACTTACAAATGAGGGGGATATAAAATGTCTTATAAGGATTGCCACAATTACACCTCCCCTCCCCCTCGAAGTATATCTATCTCTCCAGTAAGTATTAAAACCTGGTATATCGATCTTTCTGAAGTTATAAGGATAGTTTCTTGTAAACGAATTACAACAACAGCATCAAAAGCAATCCATCAGTTCATTGGACCTTGAATTATTCAGACACAACATTCATTTGAAGAAGTTTAAAATTACTCGTAGTTTGTGCTTTCACCCCAACCCCTTCTTTTCTAATTCAGTGGTTCTATCTTTCCTATTTTCCGTAGAAGATGGCTTCCTTTGCTGCTGGTTCTTTGTACCATGTGGAGTTTTTTTTTGTAAGACTGGGAGAATCTTTAGGTTTTCTGTTGAATTTATCCGGCAGTACAGTTTCTTCTCTGGAGCTACTCGGCATAACAAAATCCTTTCTCTGCTTTTGAAGCCCTGTATTGACAGATTTCTTGACCGAGTAAAGAAGTAGCTACCCTCCGTGACAAAATAACTTTGATCTGATCTGTGTGTCAAGATGACTTATTTTAAGAAAGATTTCAATCTTTTGGAGTTTTATCCTACTCACTTGAACTTTATCATGTATTTTTGGGGTTTCATTTAAATGCACCCGGTTTAAATAACTAGGAAGAGGCAACTATACCATGAAGGGGTGTGAATAAGAAGGACATGTGTGCATAGTATTTTTGTTGACTTGAAGTAAAAGATTGCGTACTGTGACTGAGGTGTGTAACTTACCCTACTGTGGGACTTCTGGTTGAACCATTGTCAGTTTCCACTTTTGACGTGTTTGGGATTGAATATGCAACCTATGAAAAATGGAGATTCTGTTCAGTTGATATTCTTAAACATCTTCTCTGTGCTTATAGGTAGGAATTTTTTTTAATCGCACTATGACCATTGACCAACATTCTTGTAGTTTTCACAATAGAACTGACTTACTTGGCAGTTGTTTTCGTTGGGGTCTTCGTGCTTATATTTGATACAGGATAGATCTTGCTGTAAACCTTTATTAAATGAATGCCCATGCAAATGGTGTTTGGAGCATTGAAGAGCCCTTGCCTTATACAGCTTGTACTTAAGGGTTTGTCCGAATAAATACAAACCATGATTAAGGGAGACCATAAATCATTTGCTAGGGGATAATTCTTCATTCAACCGTGTATTAAGCCTCATTAAATGGATAAGGTTATTTTTACATACCGCAATCAGCAACTCTGCCTCTTCCTTTTCGATGGATAAATCCTGAATGTATTGGATTTATATTTTTCGCAATCAATCCTATCTTGTAAAAACAAACTCGAACCATATTGGTATTTTTAAATGTTGCAGAGGTGACAGGAATCCCTGAGATTAAGCTTATCCCCATAGCCTGGTAAATGAAGAAAATGGACTAATGCGAATTTGGTCGGGGTGTTTCCTTGGCTAATAACTAGTGTTGTGCGATATTTGATATCGCTATATCGGATCATATATCAATATCGACACGTAATAATCGATATAGATAACAACATTTGAAAATTTCTGATTGATTTCAGCTTTTTTGTCATCTACCAGTGAGCATCCAGTAGATACAATACAAAATACAAATAATATGCATGCTTGGGCCTTAAGTTAACATAGTATTCACATGATGAGACGGCTAACCTTATTGATTATGCTATTGCAAAGCAAAAGACTAGCAGGATTGATATAACATCGTTAGGTACATAGGAGAGCTTTGATTGATGTTAAAAGTAAAGATCACAATCTAATACTGTCTAGAGTTGTTGACCCAAAGCTGAAAATTAAGAAGGGTAACTACCTTCTGCGAAGCTATGACGTTAGTACACTCAAGGATGACAATTTGAGAGAAACTTTCCATGAACCGTTGAATACAAAAATGGAGAGTCAAGTCAGTTTGACAATGTAGAAGATGGATGGAATAATTTTAGTAAAATAGTTTGTGTGAAGTCGCTGATGGTATCATAGGGAAGAAAGTTAGAAATACAGATAGGAATAGTAGTGAGAATGGTTCATGTTTAGTAGTGGAGAGGTTTGAAGAAAAAATTATTCAAGTGTTAGATTTATATGAAAAATAAATTGCTGAAGATCCGGAGGATGGAATCAGACAGCATAACAGTAAAATATTGTACTTGTATGTTGAAAATTTGAGAAGGAGTAGTTAATCTGGACTTGGGGAACCGCCCTCAGGGATAACATTAACACGTCGCTTTTACTTGATAGCCATATATAGCCAATAGTGTATTTTTATTTTTCCTCGGTCCAAGTAATTTCTGGGTTTTCGTGATATTCATTTATGTAATCGAGGTTATATGTAATCGAGGGAAATATCTAAAATATAAGATAAAAAATTGTTTGACTAAACAGATTAATTTGAAATTAATTTAATACGGTAAGTGCGGGTGACTAACCGAGGTCGACCTAACACGAAACTTCTGATTAAAAAGAAGAAATATAACTGAGAAACAAGTTTACTGAAAATCGTAATTACAGCCATTGTAATCGCTATGTAAAAAAGAAGATAGGAAAAAGAAATACATAATAAGCATCAGAATCGCCTTTAATGTCTACGATGCTCACTATCTTCATCTCGGTCTCTTGTCCTTCCCCGTTCTTTCTCACGGTAGCGTTCTTCCTGATATCTAAAATATAATTACGAAAAATATTAATGTAAAAAAGAGCATCAATTCGCCACGATGCACATTTATTGAGATTATAGTTATATATAGATACCCAAAGGTCTAATTTCTATGAAGGTCAACAGAAAAGAAATTTTACTAAAACGAGTACGATTTCAGGCCTAAGTTTTCAATGTTTTCCCTATCATTAGGTAGGCCAGGGGAAGAGGAATTTTATTAAAGGAGTACAATTTCAGGCCCAAATTTTGAATTTTCCCTACTGCCTACTTCCGCTACTAATACTGAAATATTTTAAAGTTTTTCCTAAGCTTCCCTTCTTATATACCCAAATTTGGTCAGGTGGGTCACTTATTTAAGATACGCAAAACAAAATAAGGCTAGTAGAAAGCTTTGGACTTCCTACATCAGATTAGGAATAAACAAAGGTACAAGCAACACAAAAATTAGAGAGAGATGTGTGTGTGTTCCGGGGAGGGGGGGCAATTTATCTCTTATACACCGGAAAGTGCTCAAATAAAAACATACATGGTCTGGAATTGTCCACTTTAAAACCATAAACAAAATTAGCAACATTTCTTTTTTACCTAACAATATATACCGAAGAAAATACCAGGATTTTTCTCCCGCAAATACGAGCTGAGGTCTGTCCCTCTAACAACACCCTGTAAAAAAAAGAAGAAAAAAAAAGGTAGCTTAATGAATGCTTATATAATGTGTTCACACTAAAATTATGATGAGAGAACCTTTCTAACACGTGTGGTTTATATAAATAGAAATAAAGTTGTAAGATATATATATATATACATTGAATTTACATTTGAAACTACAAAGTACTTTTAAAAGCGTACACATGTGAACAACAAACTAGCTTTTCACACAAAACGCAATTTTTTCTTGATAATTATACAAAACTCGTGAAATATGGACACTCAAAGATGAAATCTGATTAGATCAGTGATCTATAAGCAAGCTAAGTAAGATTGAACGAACTCCATTCTGCATAACAACTATTAAGAAGTAAATTTATAGGGAATTATTTCTCTCAATTAAAGGAATAACAATTTATGTATCGCTGTGTCTTCCATTTTACGTATTTTTTTTATTGTTTAATAGTGATACTGATATTTTCAACACTATTGTCACCTTTGAACCTTACGAGGGTACTTGGGGACGTTGTTTCAAGTTTAATTTTTCTTTTTAATCAATAAATTCAATTTGGATCCTAAATTTTGTTTTTTACTTACTCTTCTCTCTCTCTCAAGCAAATAAAGTTTCCCATTTTTAAGCAATTGCGCAATTTCTGGGCAGTACCAGCATAAATATTAGAAAATTATAGTCACAAACAGGTATTACTGTAGAACACAGACAGAAGATATTTTCCGATTCTCATTACTCAGAAACAAGGCCGTACCCAGGATTTTTTTTCGGAGGGGGTTTTACAAAAAAAAAAAATTCGGGGGGGGGGGGGGGGTACACAAAAAACCCTCAAAAACGCATACAAAATTTGTTTATATCCATTTTTGTTACGTTTTTACGAGTCAGACAAACATTTCGGGGGGGGGGGATTCAACCCCCCCGTATACGACCTTGCTAAGAAATGTGATTCGTACATATTCTTGGCAACTTCAAGTAGCAAAACAAATGTTTTTCTGGAGTTGTGTAAGAAAAGAAGGCACCGAAAGGTCATGAATAATTCAATGTTTGGAAAGATTATAAACCGTCATTCCAGTAAGAATTCATTTGAATGAAATAGCATAAGGTTTATCTGATAAAAGTTGGAAATCGGCAGACTGGAAAAAGTGACAATTTGTAACTACCAATCATGATGCACTAAAAAAAAAAAAAGAAAAAAAAAGCGATATAGCATAACGCCTTATTAGGGTATAATTACGCTATGAAGCTTTCTGAAATATAATTCAGAATCGTTATTACGTTATATTACTTTGTTCGCTACAATAATCCCAGCAGTATGCAGATGCACAGAAAAATAGTTAACAAATTATTTTATTTTAAAATCTTGAGATTTTAGGGGGTAGAGAAGCGGCTGAAAAACACCGTCCGGTTTGCACTTGCCTGATTAGCAGCATTTTACAATTATGTCTTAAAACTAGCTTACGTCTTATAACTAAAAACTTTGTTAAAATAACTAAATAGAAATGAGAGAGAAGAGTGAAAGGTATAAAAAAGAAGTAAAACACAACAAAAACAAGCAATTACCTGTATCTGTCTTCACGATCCCTGCCACGAGTACGATCATAGTCTTTCGATCTTTCTCTTTTCTCTCTCTCATAGCGGTCACGATCTCGATCTGGGGTCCTAGAACTACACACAAAACAATTAACTGAATATAACCTTTTTAGACGGGAAATATAGTGCTAATAGCATAGCTAGAAAAGTTGCTCAACTTGTGTCACAACTCAAGAGAAAACATTTTTTTTTCAATTCACTAGACCAATTAAAAGTTTTTTTTTTATGTAAAATTTTTCTAACAGCTCAATAAACATGATGCGTTTCCCTCCTCTCTGTCACACGTGTTCTTTTAAACCAGAAGTGGTTGCCATTCCACGAGCAAAAAATTAATAAAAATGATGATATTCCAAAAGAAGGCTCATGGTGAAATACTGATTTTCCAGTGATATGAAAGTGGAAAGAAGGACACTATATACTCTAATAATGGCAAAAATACACTTTTTAATCGGTTGAATGTGTAAGAACAAATACTAGACTTAAAAAGATGACACACGGAAGCCTTCGGTCCAACCATTAATTATTCAGTATAGTTAAAGTGTACCTAAAATCACAGAAAAATTATCGCAACATCGCAGATAGAAAATTTTGCTTTGGATATTTAAAAGCCCACTCTCGACCTCGTCATTTATCATTGTTGTCACCAGCTACAGTTCAGCATTTCTCTGATCTTTCCAACCTCTCGTATCCAGTGTTGCCAACATACTCTCAAAATAACACCATAAAATAATTGGGCCAGTTTTCTGCCTCATTTTAATACGTATTATCTTTTTCTATATCCTAAAATGTGAGACCATGCCATCTTCAGAGTAATCAGCCTTTTAGAAATTTCTACTTTACACTAAAGATCCCCCAAGGACAAATACTAGAACTCTGGAGTCGCATGGATGGTATGACTGCTAGATGTTTGGTGCATGCAAAGAAACTCGTTTGCGGGTCTTCGATATCCGTACATTCATAGGCTGCGCCAGCAGTTCATTATATTAGTTGCAAGGAATGGCACTTAAAGGAAAAGGACTCAACGACGCTATTGGAGCATTAGCCCTTACTAATCATTATGACAACTAGGTGCTCACGCTTATAACGGCTACACAATCTTTGTCCTAATTGGTCTAAGCAAAAGTTAATGAAATTTGTTAATGGAAACAGTGATTGATATTTATCGTGTCCCTCTAAAGCAAATACAAATTTGTCAAAAATCTTGATTTCCATGCATGCCTAGATACTTATCAAGTCTCGGACGTCGTTGATTTCAGCCGTTCTTCAAACAAGATCAAACCCTATTTATATTAAATTAAGCTAAGAGTTGCAAAAGTCGACTAAATTTGTATCATAGTTCCAGGGGAAGCACTCAGTGTAGCTGTGCTGCACATATCAGCAGATAATTGTTAGTATATAATTAAGGTTTACTGTATATAATAGGAATTAACAGTCAATTAACTACGGTTAAATACTGTTGAAGATTTAAATGCACTAATTGGTAGGCAAAGAGGCTAAATAATAGGATTTTCGCTTGACACATACCATGTTCGACATAAAAATGTCGGCAGCGCTGCTTCTACCGCTGCACAATAGCCACCAGTTTATCGTTTCGTACTACTTTGGAATTTGCTACCAAATGATTCGTATTCAGAACCGAATGATTAGGATTCAGTGTCACATTGCTTGATCTGATCAAATATTTCATCCTTGGTTTCGGTTTGAGTTTACTTTTCTTTTTACTCTAGGTTTCAAAAATAAGATTTCAATCATTTCAATCAAAAATTAGGATTTCACGCTACTGACCGATATAATTAAATATTTCTTTCAAAATTCATTGTCATCATGGTCCGGTCTACTTACGACGAACGTTTCATATTAGTTGAAGACAAATGAGTTTTGCCCACTTTGGGTGTCACGATTTGATACAACTAGAAATTTTCAAATATTTTCTCATCTTTTGTTTCTATTATATTGAGTATGCTTAGTAAATTAAAAGCCAATCACAGAAAAAACAAATATTGGTCTATTTTGGGCGTCACGAATCAGTACAACATTTTTTTTCCATAGTTCTCGTCTTCATCGAGGGCCCCTTGTCCCTGTCTACATGTCCTGAAAGTCTAACCGATCGGAAGAAACGAAATGTTTGTTCCAGCTCCAGGTTTCACATATCATTGAACCAAACTCCGAAATGTTGTGTCTTCACTGAAGTCTACCTGGACCTGTACACATGCCTGTACACACGAAAGAAATCTAAGGCCCCTTTTTGGTCTTTAAGACCAACAAAGACAAAGTTATTCAAATTTACGTTATTATAAAATATGTTTGCTTTCTTTAAATAAAATCTCTTCTCAAGTTTATTTACTGTATTGCTTAATTTTAGTACTTAAGACTTGGAGTCAGTAATATGTTCAATTTAGCTCGGTTAGTAGTAAATTCAATTTACCTTAGCTTAGACTTGTGTTATTTTTGCACAGATAGAGACTTTTATCACTTTCATTTAAGCAGAGCGAATCTAACACATATTTCAAGAGCAAGTAGCATATGACTATTCGCGCGACATACTATATCGGGTGGTAGATTGTAGTAGAGACACATATAAATATTACGCCCAGTTTCTGTCGTCAAGAATCAATACAACCTATGTATCCAACCATAGGAAAAATATATATTTGTTGTTTTCCAAATCTGCAAAAAAAAAGAACCTATTTGGCTCAACTTTTTTTAATTGCATGAATTTCTCCTTGACCCAGGGACTTACGGCTATGATTTTATAAACTAATACAGAACAGCACATTTTTCAGCCCATTCCCTATTAAAAATTCCATTTTAAAGAAAATGTCTAATTCCCTTAGTCCAGACAAACATGCTTGAAAGCTTCAAGCCAATCGGTAAAAGCGTATTTTGGCCCCTTTTTCAGGCACATTTTCGGAGGGAGGGGGGGCGACTGTACCTCAAAACAAACATACTTATTTGTATACTAGGATCGAAATTGACCTAGGGACTTGCGGCCTTATATTTCAATCTGTTCAAAAAAAAGGGTTTGTTATCGCTTTTCCAGAAGAAGCAATATATTTTTTTTTTTACTTTTTCATGCACATTAGTGTTCTCTTGGCCCAAGGACTCAAGGATACAAGTTCTGAGCTGATCAGAAAAGAGTTTTGGCACTTTTCGAGTCCCATTTCTTGGGAGACCATGCCTCCAAACCAAATCCTTTTTTATTAGATTCAACTTGGCCCGGGACTTCCGGCTAAAGTTTCCAACTAATCAGAACAAGCAGTTTTTCGGCTATTACCAGCCCACCAAGACCACCCCTCTCCAAACAAAAAGTGAAGTCCCCTTGGCCCAGACAATGATACT
This sequence comes from Artemia sinica, assembly GCA_027921565.1. Classification (NCBI taxonomy): domain Eukaryota; kingdom Metazoa; phylum Arthropoda; class Branchiopoda; order Anostraca; family Artemiidae; genus Artemia; species Artemia sinica. The sequence goes on along the minus strand of CM051274.1, from coordinate 26,652,965 downwards.
TGAAAACTTTGTCAATTGTAAAAATGTTTTTGCCTTCTTTTCTGAGCCCCATTTTTGGAAGAGGGGGGCTGCCACCATATTAAAACTTTTCTTGTCCACTAGGGCCCCCTTTTCAATGTAATCGTGATTTTTTAAGTTTCAAGCCATTCAGGAAAAGTTCTTGGCCCTTTGCAAGCGCGGTTAGCAAGAACAACCACGAAAGAGGGACTTTTTTCCCTCTAATTAATTTCCACATAAAAAAAAAAAAAAAAAAAAAAAAAAAAAAAAAAAAAAAAAAAAAAAAAAAAAAAACAACTATGATTTTAAATTTCCAATTGAGTGAGCCCTGTCTGAAGTTAATGTAAAATGTAAAAAACAAATTTTTTACATTTTGTTACTTAGTGAATCTTAAATATTCTGTTCTACACAACGACCACCTCTTTTTACGACATTTTTCCCGTCTTCATCATTGCAAATTTTCCACAAAGAAGCATCCAGATGTTCGAGTCATTCCAAATTGAATAAACACTCACCGATATTCTCTCTCTCTACTTCGGGACCTTGTGCGGTCTCTGTGTCTTCTTCTGCGGTCACGATCCCGGGACCTTGAACGCTCTGCAAAAACAAAACACTTGGCGCATTAAAGGGAAGAGATATTCTTTGCCAGGATTTACATAAACAATCCAAGATTATCCAAATGTTTCTTTAAAGCTGCTAGGAAAGTGATACATCACAGAGGACAGATTTAAAATTAATGAAAATACAAAAACATCTTAAGTACATACAATTTACTTCAATTCACTTTACTCAAAGTGATTAAGAAAACGAGAAGTGAAAACCATCTGCAATAGAAAAAAACTTTACGAGCAACACATTCATAAGCTCAACGGTGAACTCTTAAATACAAATTGAAGCACAAAATGGACAAAAAAAAAAAAATCAAAATAACACAAACTGTAATAAAATGTGAACGACAGCATATACAATATCAACTAAAAAAAACAAACAAAAAACTGCCTATGATGTGATGATATTAAATTTGCAGAAAAGTGGCAAAAAGACTGACAACGTTATGATAAATAATTCAGATGAAAATACATGCTGTAAAAGGAATATATATCAAAATTTCATAAGATTGAGTTTCCTTTTAAAATAATGTATGGACCCCCCCCCTATCCCTTGTTTAGGTGCAGCTTATGTTTTGTAGTTTTTACTTATACAGTTTTTATTTGGGTGCAGTTATATGAACCTACTGAGTAAAAAAAGGGAAGGAAAAAGACCATTGATACTCAATTCTAGCCACTTTGGACAATTTATTGAGCAAAACAAAAAGAGCGATTGAAAAACCGGCCAATAAGCTAAGTGGAAAAAAACTGTGTCATTTTACGATAGTAAAACTTAATTGGAGGTCACAAATGTCTTTATTCTGAAAATTGTCTGCTTCTTTCCCGTAAAGTTGATTTTCCTCTTTTTAGATCAACAGAAGCTTGAAATACACATCGTTTTAGTAAAAAACGCACCTGACGCTCTTGACTTCAAGCGGTTTAAGGAGGCAGGAGTATCACTATTACTTTTAGCCATTTCTGTTCGTCTGGGTGCCATTTATTCATTCAGAGCAGACTATGTTTGTTTAAACTTCGACTTATTATATGACTTTATTTATGTACTTTTAAGGTTTTAATATCGCTCTTTATCTAGCTTTAAAATTGGTTTTATAGGAAAATATTTTAAAGTTAGTTTTTTTTTGTGTGTGCTTTTTTAATTACCATAGAATTTTACCATGCGTTTACCAACTGCAGAAAATATTTGTTAAGTTTTTGAAATTGTTCTGCTTATGAACTAAGCTGTTATTGTTAATTTACAATTCAAACTTCAGACAAATTTCGAATAGTCAGTGTTCAGCCACGGTAGCAACAATTTTTATATGGTTATTGGTAATTTATTATATGGTAATTTTACACGGTAACAACTTTTACTACAAAATTAAAGATGGATAAGGAAGGGAGTTTCGATCATATAGATTGAAAATCTTAGTATACTTCTATGGGGCTAAACCCCTCCTAACCCCGATGCTGTTGGGTACCATTGAATAAACACGTATCTCATTCCATCTTTTATCATTAATAGAATAGTTAATACGTTCGAAGATCACGCAAGCTAAACATAAAAAAAAAAAAAAAAAAAGGGAATGGAAATAATGGAAACATTTTGGCCCCTCAGTGAAAAAGAAGAAAGAGATGAAATACAAAAAAAAAAACCCCACCAATTGCATCAGTCAGTATGCATCTTGAACTTAGCTGGTTTTGCTCTGTCAGGACCTAACCCATTACGGGACTGGGTGTTTCCTATCACGGTGGGAATTTTTCTCGGGGAGGAAATTTTCCAGGGAAAATTTTTCACGGGAGTGGAGTATGGGAATTTATCTGGACGATTTGAAAAATGATCAGAAATTAAAATAAAAACGAGTTTTTTCAACTTAAAGTGAGGAATAACGCTAAAATTTGAAACGAACAACAATTATTCCCTGTATAAGAGGGACTGCCTCTTCCTCTATCCCTCGCTCTTCGCGCTAAATTTGGCTTTTTGTCACAATTCTTTACGAAAGACCGCTCAAACACAAGGGCTGTGGAATTTGAATGAGAGTATGCTTAAAGAACTTTAATATTATGACGTAAAGAACGAGGGATTGATTGTAGGGCATTCCCCTTCACATACGGAACAATTTCTGTTCGATTTGTCTTTTAAAGTTTCCTCTTACTTTCAGTTGAAAAAACTTGTAGTTTTTTAGTTAAAATTTTTTTCCCGAAAATCCTCCCTCCCCCCCAGTGAAAAGTTGCTTCCTGCGAAAATTGTCAGATGGTGGATTTCTTCTGCAAGAAATTCTCCCATGTAGAATTCATCCAGCAGAAAATCCTCTAATCCACCATCACTGGAAAATTCCCCAAACAATTAAAAACTCGCTGAAAATTTTTTCCTGACAATTCCACCAAAGTATTTTTTTATTTTTCTTTATTTTTTTATTTATTTGTGTAATAAACTTCACAGATAAGCTATGTAGAACTCACATTATACAATATTAGTTTAGAAATATAGGACGGTTATAATAATTAAATAGTGTTCTAACCTGTACATTTATAACATGACATACAGGATACAGGACAACTCATATACAGGATAGGCTAACCATTGTCATCGTTTTTTTTCAAGACTGAGGAGGGGTTTGTTAAGCAATACACCAAATTACTTACTTCAATTACCGCCTCACTTATTAGCTTAGTTGTTTTTCAATTATTTCTCATCGTTTTTCAAATATTGCCGGTAAATCTGGCTCCCAATCCATGAAAAATACCCTCCCCATAAGGAAAAATCCTCCTTAAAAAGTTAATCCCATGACCCCCCCCCCCCCGCCGTAAAATTCCCTCCATTGAAAATACCACACCTTCGTAAGATTTTCACCTGAAAAATTCTCCTTGCCAAACTTTCATTTGAAAAAGACTTTAATTACTAATCATTTGTCCAATCACTCCGGAAATCCCCCCTTCTGTGTAATACTTTCCCCGAAAATCCTCCCTTCCCCCCCCCCCCAGTGAAAAGTTCCTTTCTTGGAAAATTGTCATATGGTGGATTTCTCCTGCAAAAAATTATAATATAGGACGGTTATAATAATTAAATAGTGTTCTAACCTGTACATTTATAACATGACTAATGAAAATAATCTTCGCCAACTTCTGTTAAATCTCTCCGTTTCGTTCTCTGATGGCACACAATACAGGTTTGAAAACCTTCACCTATAGAAGAAGAACAGAAGTTAGTGCTCAAGTGTTGGTCGAAAATATAAAATAAAAACAATATAGGAAACGAGTTGTCAAACTGACTTCTAAGGGGGCTCATTCGATTCAAAAATGAAAGTTATAGTGCTTTTTAAAAAGCCAAAAGTGATTGGCGAGTAGCCAGTGATTGGATCGAAATAGCGGTTTTCAAGGATTAAAAATCTCGATAAATGTTTCCCTCATTTTAGAATCTATCTCTTCCTGAACTGGGACCTGGTGTCCACGTCTGTGGACACCCCCATAAAATATTTTTTGTGCAAAGGCCTCGCCATCTAGCAAAGATTTCGTTATTTCAACGTGCTTTTTGGACCTGGAAAGCCATCTACGATTTTTTTCAGAAAGTTTCTGCGACTTTTAGTGGTGTTTTTACAAACTAGAAAAGGCTAAAATAAGGAGATGAAAAAAAGCAAAGGTAAGAAAAAAGAAAAAAAAAAGAAAGTGGTGAGAACGAGTTCTGAGAAAAATCAGGTGTACTCTCTTGATTGTAGACAGTGCTTAGAAAGTTTTAAAAGCAGTTAGTTTGATAAGTGCCATCTTTTGGAACTTGGAAAACCTCCATGTCCACGTCTGTGGACAGGCGGTTCCAATCGAGTAAAAAGCTAGGGTTGATTTTTCGTAGTTCAAATCTTGATTCTAATGGGGATAGCAGAAGCCAATGATTGTTTTATTTACTAAATTGGCAACAACCTAGCCGCCACTCACCCATAAGAAATCGCCACCCCCGTAAAGTGTCCCTACCCACCCCCATTCTGTCTCCCATACCCTTTTCTTCCTTACTTTATAAAAAACTTTTATTCCCTTTTTTTGCAAATAAAATCAACCAAAATCACAACCCGTAAGTCTGCTAAAAATTAAACTATTTTGTATATATTATTTTTTCATTGTTGAATATTTGGTTATTTTATTTGTTACCCTTTTTATCTTTTTATTTTATGACCTTAAAAATATTTTATAGTTATGACCTATATTTATGACTTTTGTATTTTGTGTTTTCTGACTGTTACCTGTCTTGTTTTCGTTACAGTGGTAACTATGTGTTGTTATTGTATTATTTTGTTATTGTATTTTTTTTTTTACTAAGAAATGCAAATTTGGTCCACTAGGGTTTGTGATAGTTCTTTTGCCAATCTCTATCTATCTATCTATCTATCTAGCTATTAGTTTCAAGCTTACTGAACCTGTTCCTTTATTGTAGTTTCCCTTGATGACGCCCTTGGAATGCTCGATGAGAGTGACCTGGACCTCTCTGATTTAGATGATGATGAGGAATGGATAAAAAACGACTCCTTGTCGTCTTCAGACTGTGATGGTGAACCAGCTGTTGCAGCCATTCCGTCATCAAGCAGTTATGCTGTTCTTCCAGATGTTGAAAATGAAGAATCTGATGATGACGTACCCTTAGCAACCCGTGCCAAACGCTTGAAGGCTGACAAAGTAGCAGCAACCTTGTCCTGGAGGAAGTCTCGGCGGTTCGATAATCATCGTGGCCCGGACGTGGGCCCCGCTCATTTCCAGGACCACGACGATTGGAGTACAGAACAATTCTTTTTGCAATATTACCCGGAGAGCTTCTTCGAACGTATAGCTTTTTGCATGAACTACAACTATCAGTTGGCCCACCACAAAAGCTTGAATGTAACTCCAGACGAGCTGAAAATTTTTGTTGGCATTGTCATCCTGATGGGGAACCTCAAGTTTCCTCGGATCCGCATGTACTGGTCTGGGAAGTTTAGGGTGGAAGCCATATCACAAAAGATGACTCGAGACAGATTCTTCACAATCCGGTCAAACCTGAAGTTCGTTGTTGATTCAGAAATCTCAGACGAAAAAAAAACCAAAAATAGGCTTTGGAAGGTGCAGCCGATCCTTGACAACTTCAGGAATATCTGTCTCCAGTTGCCACGTGACAGGAACTGTTCAATTGACGAACAGATGATACCCTTCCAGGGTATGTCGACTCTCAAGCAATATGTACCTAACAAGCCCAATCCGGTTGGATTAAAGAATTTTGTCCTTGCCGGCTCCTCAGGGCTGATACTTGACTTCCAAATCTACCAGGGAGCCACCACCCTGGGAGAACAGCTGGTAGCACATGGCTTGTCAGCTGGGATCGTACTGCGCTTGTCTGAGACCCTACCAGAAGGTACATACCTCTATTTTGACCGATTCTTCTCGTCTGTTAAGCTCCTCGACATGCTGGCTGAAAGAAAAATAAATGCGACCGGAACTATCATGAAGAACCGTTTGGGTGCCAACGGCCCAACGCTTTTTACCGAAACAGAAATGAAAAGAAAGGGCAGAGGAACCTCTGTCATGTCTGTGCGCTCAGATAGAAAAGAAGCCGTGACCCAGTGGTATGATAACAAAGTGGTTCTCCTGTCTTCAAACTGCAAAGGTATAGAAGAGGAGACAGAGGTCAAACGGTATGACAAGCGCCAGGGGTCTTACGTGCAGGTCAAATGTCCACAAGTAGTCTCCGACTACAACACCTACATGGGTGGGGTCGACCTTGTGGACCGCATGGTCAGCTATTACCGATTTGAGACGCGTACTAAAAAATGGACTGTGCGTCTGTTTCATCATTTTGTGGATGCTGCACTAGCCAATGCATTTCATGAGCTGAAAGGCCATGGCCCAGAAGTTTCTGGTGACCTCAAACAGCTCATTGATCTTCGTTTCAACGTGGCCGAGTTTTTGCTCAATTCTGGAAGCTCGGAGTCACGGGGTCAAGAAAATAGCAACGAAGAGCCATTGGGTGAAACTCAACACCGTGTTTTGAGTGTGAAAAAGAGGCCAATCCCTCCCCCATATGCCAGAGCTGCACTGCATCTACCAGAATTTTGTGACTTGGCGAATGCAGCCCGATGCAGAAGGCCTGGATGCTGCAAAAGGTCAAGATGGATGTGCTCGCAGTGTAAAATCATTCTCTGCTTGACAAAAGACAACAACTGCTTCAAGAAATTTCATGAAGAGTAATGTTTTGTTTTCAACGTTTTGACATATCTCTTTTAATAGACGAAACAGATTTTTACTATACTCTTAGCTCGATAGAGACCCAATGTCCACACCTGTGGACATCCTCCAGAGGGAGGGAGGGGGGGTCAACTTTTTTTTTAGTTGATCAATGGTCAAAATGATTTTTTTTAAGTCAACTACAAAGAAATGAACATAATCAGGAAAGTATTTCTATGGTCAGGTCTCAGGAGATTAATAACGTTTTAATTCAACAGAAGCTAACAATAGAACACTTTGAGACTAGACGAAACCTCCAGTCAAGCACATAAACTTCCAGTCAAGCACATAAACTGTTTTTGCAGAAACTTCCATGCAGTTGTACATAAGTCAACATACTCTAGAACAAGTCAATTAATTGCTAAGGAAATGACCGCTGTCACTTGATAATACTAGTTTTTTCAGCCAATTACTCAAGAAAGTTTTGGTACAACTTTGACATTTAGTGTTGAGCATACTGTTTATTTGAACTAGACAAGTTACTTTCTATTTGTTTTACTTGGTTCAGGAACAATTTCTGCAGGGCAACTTGCATTTTTCCCTTTCCCAATTACTTCAATGAAGTTAGGGTAATGTCTATTCAGTTTTGCAGTTAAAGTGATTATTTCTGATGAATGTTGATCGCGCCTTGGATTTGTTCTTGGAACTTCTAAAATTCCCTAAATTACTGCGACCAGGCACATAGGCAGGATTTGGGAGTGGAGAATGACTTCGGACACAACTTCAAAAAGTAGGCAATTTCCACAGAAACTGAAAGATATTGCAGGAAAAATTGTCAAAATCTCAAGAATCCAGGGGCCGCGGACCTAAAGAACCCGTTCACATTAGAACAACCCCGAGTATTGAAAAGCAAAATATAAATGTAATTGTATTGATAAGCCGTCTATAGAAGCGAATAATCGATTATTACGGGATTTCAGCCTTTTTACTTTATAATGAGAAAATGCTAGAATAAAATGGGGAAACCTTCCTATTTCGTAGTTTTTATTTTTTCCAGATCATAAAATGTTCCCTTTGAATATTATAAAATAAATGTCGTTAACAAAATTAAATAAAAAAACAGGTTATTTTAACTGAAAGTAAGGAATGACTTTAAAACTTAAAATGAACAGAAATTATTCCGTACATTAAAGGGGCTGTCACCTCCTCAACGCCTCGCTCTTTACGCTAAAGGTTTTTTTTTTGTTTAAAAAAAATAGAGTTGTGAGAAAATCAAACTTTAGTGTAAAGAGCGATGCGTTGAGGAGGGGACAGCCCCTTTAATATACGGAATAATTTCTGTTCGTTTTAAGTTTTAACGTCGTCCCTTACTTTCAATTAAAAAAACCTGTTTTTTTATTTAATTTTTGAACGTTTTTGAATTAATACAAGTTTTGAATTTGGCTCACCGTATATAAATAATTAAAACAAAATTTGCATATTAATTTTACTTTTATTTGGTTAAATGGCTTTCTAAAAACTTGTTTAATTTTATTTACGAACGTTTTCATTAGTAATAAATATACGTAACTTACGAATTAACTAACGTAACGAACTTCTATATTTATAGGTTTTTAATACGTATATTAGGGGTTTCGCCCCCTAGTCAATACCTTGCTCTTTAAGCTAAAGTTCGAATTTTGATCCAATTCTGTAAAAATGACCGCTTAATCACAAATGCCGTTAATTAGAATAAATAGCTCTTATGAAAGTACTAAAAAATCTTTGGCTTAAAGAGCGAGGAATTGACTAGGGGGTGAACCCAATCATATACGTAATATTTTCTGTTCGTTTTAAGTTTTGATGTTGCTCCTTACTTTCAGTTGAAAATTTTTTTTTTTATTTAACTTCTGATCTTTTTCTTTAATAATGCTGGGAAATCCGGCGCCCCCTTCATAGCAACGCCCCTTTCCCCATGAAAACTTCCTTCAAGGAAAGATCCTCCCATATAACCTCCGACCCCCCCGCAGTTACCAGAAAAAATCCCCCCTGAAAACGTCTGTATACTTCCCAATAACCAATATTATATATTAACATTGGGTAAAGCTCACACCTTTCAGCCCTTCCCCCGGGGACTTCGGGGGATTAAGTCATCCTGAAAGACATAGTTGTCATATTTTCGACCATGATGAACAAAATGGCTATCTCACAATTTTGATCGGATGACTTTGGGAAAAAAATGAGCGAGGGAGGGGGCCTAGTTACCCTCCATTTTTTTGGTCACTTACAAAGGGCACTAGAATTGTTAATTACCGTTCCAATGAGTCCTCCCACGATATTCTAGTACCACTGGGTCGATACGATCTGCCCTGGGAAAAAAAAACAAATAAACACGCATCCGTGATCTTTTTTCTGGCAAAAAATGCAAAATTCCACATTTTTGTAGATAGGTGCTTGAAACCTCTACAGTAGGGTTCTATGATACGCGGAATATGTTGGTGTGATTGTCATTAAGGTTCTATAACTTTTAGGAGGTCTTTCCCCCTTTTTTTCTAAAATCAGCCAAATTTTCTCAGGCGCGGAACTTTTGATGGGTAAGACTAAACTTGATGAAACTTATAAATGATTAATAGGAAATTGTTACATAAAAAACACGTAGGCATATATGTAACTACATAAAATCTTGTAATTCTTTTCCGTGTAAGTGAAAAAACAAAATTATCGATAATCATAGTTGCAACGATAGCTGCAACCTAGTGAAGAGCGAACAGCAGCCCATAGTATCCAAAAGTTAAAAAACACGTTTTAAAAAAATCTACTTAGTGAAAAAATTGCCATCTGACACTGATTCAGGAATGATAATTATTATTTTGGTTTCTCTGAAAAGTAAAAGTTTATTGCGTAAAAGAAATTTATAGTGATTTTCAAAAAAAGCCGGAAACCCCTTGAAAATGGCGTCAGATCAAAATAAAAAGTGTAGCGTTGGGATAAACATGGTCTAAAACCTTATACAGTTAAATTACGTTCTCCCTCCTTGAAAAACAAGGAAAATTACTTTTTTGCATCGGTAGGCTAGCACTGATCTGTCAACCGTTTTTTTTCTTTGTTTTTTTTTTTTTTTTTTTTTTTTCCAGGCCTAGCGGGTTACCAGATCATCATAGATAGATGCTTAATTGCTCATTCAAAAGCTATTTATCGTATCTACGTGCTTTTTATTAAGACATGAAACAAAGTTCTATCAAGAGCTATTTCTATCGAAATGGCTCATTTTTGACCCAAAAATAGTTTTTTCTCTAACCGAAGATACACAATCAGAAAAATGTATTTTGACCATATTTTCTATAGTTTCGGTTGCAAAAATTGAAGTTCGCACTTGAAAAAATTCTATGAAGAGCTATTTCAATGAAAATGGGTCCATTTTGGTCAAAAACTAGGCTTTTCTAACCAAAGATACACAATCGAACCAGGGAATTATATTTTGACGTATTTTCTATAATTTCCATGCAAAAATTGCACTTCAGACCTAAAAAGTTCTACTAAAAGCTATTTCTATGAAAGTGGTTCATTTTTATCCAAAACTAGGATTTTTTCTAAACAAAGATACACAATTTAATCAGACAAAATGTATTTTGACCGTATTTTCTATAATTTTTCCTTTCAAAAATTGAGGTTCACACGTAAGAAGTTCTATTAAGTTCTATTTATCCAAAACTAAGCTTTTTCTAACCAAAAATACTTAATTGAATAAGAGAAATGTACTTTGACCGTACTTTCTATACATTCCTTGCAAAAATTGGAATTCACACTTAAAAAACATTCTAATAAGAGATATTTCTATGGCAATGGCTCATTTTTGATGCAAAAACAGGCTTTTTCTAACAGAAGAAATACAATTAAATTAGAGAAATGTATTTTGCCCGTACTTTCTATATTTCCTTGCAAAAATTGGAGTTGACACATATATATATATATATATATATCTATATATATATATATATATATATATATATATATATATATATATATATATATATATAATATATATATATATATATATATATATATATATATATATATATATATATATATATATATATATATATATATATATATATATATATACGTATATATATATATATATATATATATATATATATATATATATATATATATATATATATATATATATACATGTATATATATATATATATATATATATGTATATATATATATATATATATATATATATATATATATATATATATATATATATATATATATATATATATATATATATATATATATATATATATATATATATATAATATATATATATATATATATATATATATATATATATATATATATATATATATATATATATATATATATATATATATATATATATATCATAGATGCAGACAGTCAGACACGAAAACACACAACAACACACATAGGGACAGAGAAACACACAGGCACAGAGAGAGGGGGACAAAAGCACCCAGAGTCAGCCACACAGAGACAGGCAAACACACAGACACACAGACATGGAGAGTAAGAGAGAACAACTCTTGCTAAAGGAGAGAGTACTGTGGTAAACATCTAATTAAGCAGAAATAATTCAATATGAAATAATGTATTTAAAACGTAAAAAAAAAAAATTGCTAAGTTTGAAAAGTGAGGTTTGAAAAGGAAAATTGAAAGTGAGGTTTGAAAAGGAAATTCCTAATAACCACTTTCGTGGTTAAGTATGTAAATTGGTGGGTTTTGATGTGGTGATTTATAGTATATAAGATTAGATTTTTTGGACCGAGGGTGCACTAATTTATTTGCCAGGCTAACCACTGTCCGTTTATTTTAGGTATACCTTGGAATATTGTAAGTGTTCAAGAATTGTATTGTAAACATAGGAGCTTAAATCCAACGCATATCTGTTTCTGCCACTTTAAAAGGTAGAAATTATAGTAATCTCTTCATAAGAGTGGTCAGCAGGTGGGTGGGGATGGTTCCACTCTACACTTGATCTTAAATTTAGTGAGAAGACATTAATCCGTTTGGCAATCATAGCCTCTCAGATGCAAAAAATAAATATAAGTGTGGCAACCATAGACATAACTCCCTAGTGAAGAAACTACATTCCATGAAGCATAAGTGTCAGTGTAATCTGCATAGCTGCGTGGTATCCCAGCAAGACATAAAAAATGTTGCGGGAAAAAGGTCAAATTTACCCCTAAAAATATAATAAAAAAAATGAACCCTAGGAAGAAATTGATTTATTCTCAGTCCAGTTATAAGGGGAAACCAATGTACGAATCCGCCTATAATGGCAAAGACAGCCCCTATAGACAAGACATAGTGGAAGTGGGCAACAACGTAGTAAGTGTCATGTAGGACAATATCAATTCTAGAATTCGAAAGGACGACTCCAGTGAGACCCCCTACAGTGAATAAGAAGACGAACCCAAGTGCTCATAACATAGAGGGAGCTATAGTAAGTCGTGTTCCATGAAGAGTTCCGATTCATCTAAAAATTTTAATTCCAGTGGGGCTCGCAATGATTATAGTTGCAGCAGTAAAATACGCTCGAGTGTCTACGTCTATACCCACGGTAAATATATGGTGGGCCCAGACAACAAAGCCAAGAACACCAATGGCAAGTATAGCATAAATTACACCCAATGTTCCAAATGCCTCCTTTTTTCCTCTCTCCCGGCTAATAATATGGGAGACCATACCAAATCCGAGTAAAATTAGAATATACACCTCAGGATGACCAAAAAACCAAAATAAATGCTCGTAGAGAATTTGATCCCCCCCCCCCCTCCTGCAGGATCAAAGAAAGAAGTGTTTAAATTACGGTCAGTTAACAGTATGGTAATAGCACCTGCTAGGACTGGGAGGGATAGGAGTAAAAGGACGGCTGTAATTCATACCGCCCAGACTAAGAGAAGGTATGCGGTCAATAGATATTGACTGGGGCCGTATATTAATAATAGTAGTAATAAAGTTTACAGCTCCCAGAATTGAGGAAACCCCGGCTAAGTGAAGAGAGAAAATGGCTAAATCTACTGAAGGTCCAGCATGGGCAATGTCGGAGGAGAGAGGAGGGTATACGGCTCATCCGGTTCCGGCTCCTCTTTCAACTATAGACCTGGCTAAAAGGAGAGTTAAGGAGGGTGGAAGTATTCAAAATCTCAAGTTGTTTAAACGGGGAAAAGCCATATCAGGGGCTCCTAATATAATAGGCACTAGCCAATTACCAAACCCTCCAATGAGAATAGGTATAACTATAAAAAAAATTATAATAAATGCATGAGCCGTCACAATGACATTATACACCTGCTCGTCACCAATTAAGGAGCCGGGTTGACCTAATTCCGCCCGAATAAGTATACTTAAAGAAGTTCCGACTATCCCTGCTCAAGCTCCAAAAATAAAGTATAAAGTCCCGATATCCTTGTGATTTGTAGAGTAAAATCAACATTGCATAAGTAAAGTGGCCGATAGTAGGTGCTAAATTGTAAATTTAGTTAAAGAAATTTCCCTTTACTAAAGCTATCCTTGGGCTTAGTAGTTTAAAAAATGTAGTACTGTAGAGGTTTTAAGCTCCTATCTGCACAAACGTGGAATTTTGTATTTTTTGCCAGAAGAAAGATCACGGATGCGTGTTTATATGTTTTGTTTTTTTCCCAGGGGTGATCGCATCGACCTATTGGTCCTATAGTAAGTATTGTGTTCAAGAACCCTAGACATACCTGCACACAAGGCGTGGGTATAAGATGATCTCCCCCAAAACTAGTTTGTAATCAGGGTAAAACAAGAGATCTTACCTGAATACGCCGTGTGCCTCTTGAGATCTTGAATATCAATTGGTACCTCTGCTTTCGATATCAATACATATAATTCTTTGTAATTAAACAGTCGAAGCCAGCTCAATGGTATGACGTCAGCAAGTCCCTTTAAAAGGAATATTAAAGAAATGTAACATAAACTTTACTTAAGAACTGAATCAAGACAGAATCTATTATATATAAGGCGCTCCATTTATTCCAAACCTGAATATTAAAGTTACATTAAAAATCAAGTCGATAAAACTGGTTCAAGTCGATCTACTCAGACAAGTTAAATTACTGAACCGGATCAAGTCGCTACAAGTCGATAAACCGATAAATAAATCACGCAACTGCAAAAAGAAACATGCCGCAGTGTTAGCAAGTCTTGATTAGAATTGTGGCGAAACACTGGTTGACACTCCTCCTCCGCAACGCTTAAGTTTTTTCATCTTCCAAATTTATATAAAGGTTTTAGGCTACTCTTAGGAAAACACATTACCTAAATATCATTTTAACAGCTTCAGTGTCGGCTGACCGTCACAAAGTCAAAGCTTTAGCGAATTCTCCCAGTGGACTAGCCCTTTTAGAGTTGTCGCGAATGTGCAGCTTGAATACGAAATTTGATTAAAAAGGCAATGAAGTCTTTGTTCCTTTTGTCGACAAGCGTGTAAATCAAAGCGGATAGCACTACAGGGAACTTCTAAAGCGGCAAAACTGTTCAAACAATAATTCCTTTGAGCCGATTTTTAGCGTTTTTCTAGCAGGTACACTAGAATATTTTTCTTGGACACAGTCCATTCCCAAACTTTAAAAAGAAAATTCTAAAAAGAAATCGACTTCCGGGAAAGTAGGTTTCAGTTTTAAGTTTTCTGTCGTATATTCGGGTCTCTTTTCCGAGCTCAACAAGTTTTGGCAAGACCGCCCAATCAATTCTAGATAATGTGGTCCTACATACTTTAAAAACTCACAATCGACGCGATAGGATGATCGTTAAGGTACCGCATCCTCTTGAATCATTTTATCCTAGCCTAATTGGCGATCCAGAGGCCATTCTCGTAAGAGATGGACCAACAACTTTCCGACCCATACCCTCCCCCAGGTACTTCGCCTAGTGCCAGATTGATTAAACTACCATCGCCACATTCATCATTTGCTCAAAAGAGAAGAAGCCCCAATACAGTCACAAAAGCCGGACGGGACTTAAGTCAAGTAAGTCAAGCCTAAAACAAGCCTCCAATTTTCATCCCACTCGCAGGCTATTAGCCAAAACTATTTTTAAGCTCACAATTGTTCTACATCATGAGGACATATCAAAGACATCTATGCGACTTCTTCGGACACAGAAATGTCTTAGGGTTCCTTCTAGAATTGCTTCCTTAAAAAATTAGAAGTATTTTTATCCATTCTCTCGGACGCTTTTCCTAGCTTAGGGATTGGTGGAAAAGAGCCTAGTTTCATAACTTAGAGAAACTTTAACTCTGTCAAGAATGGTTGTAAACCCGAAGAAGTTTATTTTTTTTAAAGTCTCCAGATTTAATCTATCTGATTTCATCTTCACTTGCAGCAGATGAAATATTGAGTGTACAACTGAGGAGTTTCTACATCGTTGTGAAAAAAACTGGTTTTACTAGCTTTCTTTGTCTGTATGTAATAATGTGTCTCTGGGCCATAATGACGGGATCATGTTGCAAGTATTTTGATTACTTCCTACCATTTTATTTATAAGAGTGGTAATCGTCGATAAGGGAAAATTTTCATCTAGTTCTAAAGATAAATCTTTCCATATTTTTCTTTTGGCTTACTGTCTTTTTTACCACAGATTCTGCTCTCCTCAGTGAGATCAGGGTTTCTCGGCTATGATGCATTTGAAACCTATTTGTTGCTTTTTGTCATCAACTACATTTCCTCAATCATCATTCTATCATATTTTAGGCTTTTTAACTGTTAGAAGATTTATTTGATCAGAGATAAGCTCCAGAGCATTTTCTGCTGCTCTAAATTTGGCGACACGTGACTTACTTAAGATTCTAGGTATTCTTCTTCTGTTATTGAAGAATAGTCAGTTTCATTTAAATGTTACTTAAAACATTCCAGTTAGCTTTACTTATACTAAATTTATACATTGATGAGTTTGAGGTAAAGGTTTTATTTGTTATCTGGCAAAGATGAGCAGTATGGTCAATTTGTAGTTCAGGTACGTATGTAATTTCTATGTTTGGCTCTAGCCATTTAGGTGAAATTCAAAAATTAATCATGGGCAAAGAATTGTTTCTAACATTATAGTGAAACGGAAGCCCATACTGAATGAAAACAAAATTGAAATAGGACCAAGAATTAGTGTACAAGAGTTATAATTTACCCAGAAGAAACTATGAGCATCAAAGACCCCAAAGGCAATAGTATTCTCATCACTTGTAACCACTTGAATGATATCTGTAATATTGTTATTACAATTAGGGCTATAAAACGACGATTTTTTGTTATCTTTCCTCATCCAAATGTAAAAAACACTAACAGCGTCAATCCCATGGGGATACTCCTTAGTAGTTACAAATGAGGGGGATATAAAATGTCTTATAAGGATTGCCACAATTGCACCTCCCCCTCCCCCTCGAAGTATATCTATCTCTTCGGTAAATATTAAAACCTGGTATATAGATCTTTCTGAAGATATAAGGATAGTTTCTTGTAAACGAACTGCAACAAGAGCATCAAAAACAATCCATCAGTTCATTGGACCTTGAATTATTCTGACACAACATTCCATTGAAGAAGTTTAAAATTACCCGTAGTTTCTGCTTTCACCCCCACCCCCTCTTTTCTAATTCAGTGGTTCTATCTTTCCTATTTTCCTTAGAAGATGGCTTCCTTTGCTGCTGGTTCTTTGTACCATGTGGAGTTTTTTTTTTGTAAGATTGGGAGAATCTTCAGGTTTTCTGTTGAATTTATCCGGCAGCACAGTTTCTTCTCTGGAGCTACTCGGCATAACAAAATCCTTTCTCTGCTTTTGAAGCTCTGTATTGACAGATTTCTTGACCGAGTAAAGAAGTAGCCACCCTCCGTGACAAAATAACTTTGATCTGATCTGTGTGTCAAGATGACTTACCTCAAGAAAGATTTCAATCTTTTGGAATTTTATCCTACTCACTTGAACTTTATCATGCATTTTTGGGGTTTCATTTAAATGCACCCGGTTTAAATAACTAGGAAGAGGCACTATACCATGAAGGGCTGTGAATGAGAAGGACATGTGTGCATAGTATTTTTGTTGACTTAAAGTAAAAGCTTGCGTACTGCGACTGAGATATGTAACTTACCCTACTATGGGACTTCTGGGTGAACCATTGTCAGTTTCCACTTTTGACGTGTTTGGGATTGAAGATGCAACCTATGAAAAATGGAGATTATGTTCAGTTGATATTCTTAAATGTCTTCTCTGTGCTTATAGGTAGGAAATACTATTTTTTTTTTAATCGCACTATGACCATTGACCAACATTTTTGTAGTTTTTACAATAGAACTGACTTGCTTGGCTCTTGTTTTCGTTATGGATTTTGCTGTAAACCTTTATTAAATGAATACCCATGCAAATGGCGTTTGGAGCATTGAAGAGCCATAGCCTTATACGGCTTGTACTTAAGGTTTTGCCCGAATAAATACAAACCATGATTAAGCTCATGTTTAAGGGAGACCATAACTCATTTGCTAGGGGATAATTCTTCATTCAAAAGTGTATTAAGCCTCATTAAATGGATAAGGTTATTTTTGCATACCACAACTCTGCATCTTCCTTTTCAATTGATAAATCCTGAATGTATTGGATTTATATTTTTCGCAATCAATCCTACCTTCTAAAAACCAACTCGGAATATAGTGGTATTTTTAAATGTTGCAGAGGCGACAGTATCCCCGAGATTGAGCTTATTCCCATAGCCTGGTAAATGAAGAAAATGGACTAATGCCAATTTGGTCGGGGTTTTTCCTTGACTAATAACTAGTGTTGGGCGATATTTGATATCGATATATCGGACCAAATATCAATATTGACACGTAAATATCGATATCGAAAACGATATTTGAAAATGTCTGATGGATCTACCAGTGGGTATCCAGAAGAAACAATACAAAATACAAATTATATGCATGCTTGGGCCTTAAGTTAACATGGTATTTACGCGATGATGAGAAGGCTAACCTTACTGATTATGCTATTGTAAAGCAAAAGACTGGCAGGATTGATACAACATACTTGGGTACTTAAAAGAGCTTTGATTGATGTTAAAAGAAAAGATCACAATATAATATTGCTAGGGTTGACCCAAAGCTGAAACTTAAGGGTAACTACCTTCTGCGAAGCTCTGATGTTGGTACACTCAAGGATGAGAATTTGAGAGAAACTTTCCAGGAACCGCTGGATACAAAAATTGAGAGTCAAGTCAGTTTGACAATGTAGAAGATGGATGGAATAATTTTAGTAAAATAGTTTGTGAAGTCGCTGATGGTATCTTAGGGAAGAAAGTTAGAAATACAGATAGGAATATTAGTGAGAATGGTTCATATTTAGTAGTGGAGAGGTTTGTAAAAGAAAAAATAATTCAAGTGTTGGATTTATATGAAAAATAAAAGGAATGTATGGAAAATGAAGAAAACATCAAATTGTGACTTAAAGAGGTGTTAAATGGAGGTCAGGGATAAAATTGCTGAAGATCTGGAGGACGTAATTTGACGGCATAATAGTAAAATATTATACTAGCATGTTGAAAAATTGATAAGTAGTCAATCTGGACTTGGAGAACCGCCCTCAGGGATAAAATTGATATGTTGCTTTTATTTAATAGCCATATATAGCCAATAGTTAATTTTTTTTTGTCCTCGGCCCAAGTCATTTCAAATCTGGGTTTCCGCGATATTCATTTATGCAATCGAGGTTTCTTTTAATTGTTTCATTCTATATTATTGGAAGTTTGAAAAAAAAAAGTTATGCAAAACACCCTTTAATTACAATTTTTGTTATTAAACTCTGAGAAAACAAGAATTCATTAGATCAAGAATCTGATCGAAAATATCGATTTTGATATATCGAAAGCAAAAATATCGATTAATCAATACATTTTCTATGCTTTTTGTTTTCCTACTTTTGATTGTGTTATATATAATCAGTGCGTTGATATGTTATGTTTATAACTTAACGACGGTTGTCCACCCAAATCCACAAATGCGTTTCTCCATCGAGCTGGATTTTTTTTTTTTTTTTCCACTACTGTAAATGATTGAACCTGAGCTGTTTAATTAGTATAGCTGCTTATTACTTTTATTTAACTATTATTTTTATTTCAAGACAGTAAAAACCCTTAAATTCAATTTCATCCCCTCTCTCTAAACTATAAGCCCTCCCGTAGGGGATTTTCAAAATTCCTAAGGGGCTGAATATTTTCTGTTGTAGCTGTACACCACTTAGTGATCTAGAAACTTCGCAGTTAAAAGCTGAAGTTATTAAAATCCTTTCCAAAGTCGAATTCTGGTCAAGCCGAGGGGAATGCACACTATTTTGTTGCTCCTGCCTCGCCTCTGTTAGTGCTTGCTACTGCATGAATATATAACCTAATTGTGTGTTGCGAACCAAAACACACCAGGTCCACGCTTTTTAGATATGGTGATATAATGCTGAACCGTGAGGGACATCAAGTGTCAGGAGTTGCCATTATTTAGGAGCTATCAGAGGCCTGCAATGGATTGATTACAGGTTGAGTGTAAAACTTTAATTTTGGCTTGCTCATTTCCCAAATGAGCTCCAGTTTCAACAACAACTAACATTGCAAGGTTTCTGAATGTTTCTTCCTCCCCTTCTCTGTGTCTTAAGTTCGAATCTCTATCTTTAATTGTAACAAAAAAATTAATTTTTACTCGGTTTCATTTGAAACGTTAAAAATTAATTGTTTTTATTTTTAGTCAACTTTGGCCTTGTAGATTACACTTACTTCGTATTTAATCCTTTATATTGATGCATATTCATAAAATAAACAATTTTTGAGACAGAGGAAATATCTAAAATATAAGATAAAAATTGTTTGACTAAACAGATTAATTTGAAATTAATTTAATACGGTAAGTGCGTGTGACTAACCGAGGTCGACCTAACACGAAACTTCTGATTAAAAAGAAGAAATATAGCTGAGAAACAAGTTTACTGAAAATTATAATTACAGCCATTGTAATCGCTAGGTAAAAAAGAAGATAGGAAAAAGAAATACATAATAAGCATCAGAATCGCTATTAATGTCTACGATGCTCACTATCTTCATCTCGGTCTCTTGTCCTTCCCCGTTCTTTCTCACGGTAGCGTTCTTCCTGATATCTAAAATATAATTACGAAAAATATTAATGTAAAAAAGAGCAACAATTCGCCACGATGCACATTTATTGAGATTATAGTTATGTGTAGATACATAAAAGGTCTAATCTTTATGAAGGCCAGGAGAAACGAAATTTTACTAAAAGGAGTACAATTTCAGGCCTAAGTTTTCAATGTTTTCCCTATCATTAGGTGGGCCAGGGGAAGAGGAATTTTATAAAAGGAGTACAATTTCAGGCCCAAATTTTGAATTTTCCCTACTGCCTAATTCCGCTACTAATACTGAAATATTTCAAAGTTTTTCCTAAGCTTCCTTTCTTGTATACCCATATTTGGTCAGTTGGTCACTTAATTAGGATATGCAAAACAAAATAAGGCTAGTAGAAAGCTTTGGACTTCCTACATCAGATTAGGAATAAACAAAGGTACAAGCAACACAAAAATTAGAGAGAGATGTGTGTGTGTTCGGGGGAGGGGGGGGGGCAATTTATCTCTTATATACCGGAAAGTGCTCAAATAAAAACATATATGGTCTGGAATTGTCCACTTTAAAACCATAAACAAAATTAGCAACATTTCTTTTTTACCTAACAATATATACCGAAGAAAATACCAGGATTTTTTTTCCCGCAAATACGAGCTGAGGTCTGTCACTAACAACACCCTGCAAAAAAAAGAAGAAAAAAAAGGTAGCTTAATGAATGCTTATATAATGTGTTCACACTAAAATTATGATGAGAGAACCTTTCTAACACGTGTGGTTTATATAAATAGAAATAAAGTTGTAAGATATATATATATATACATTGAATTTACATTTGAAACTACAAAGTACTTTTAAAAGCGTACACATGTGAACAACAAACTAGCTTTTCACACAAAACGCAATTTTTTCTTGATAATTATACAAAACTCGTGAAATATGGACACTCAAAGATGAAATCTGGTTAGATCAGTGATCTATAAGCAAGCTAAATAAGATTCAACGAACTTCAACCTGCATAACAACTATCAAGGAGTCAATTTATAGCGAATTGTTCCTCTCAATTACAGGAATAACAATTTATAAATCGCTGTTTCTTCCATTTTACTTATTTTTTTTATTGTTTAATAGTGATACTGATATTTTCAACACTATTGTAACCTTTGAACCTTACAAGGGTACTTGGGAACGTTGTTTCAAGTTTAATTTTTCTTTATAATCAATAAATTCAATTTGGATCCTAAAATTGTGTTTTTTACTTACTCTTCTCTCTCTCTCAAGCAAATAAAGTTTCCCGTTTTTAAGCAATTGCGCAATTTCTGGGCAGTACCAGCATAAATCTTAGAAAATTATAGTCACAAACAGGTATTACTGAAGAACACAGACAGAAGATATTTTCCAATTCTCATTGCTTAGAAACAAGGCCGTATCCAGGATTTTTTTTTTGGAGGGGGTTTTACTTAAAAAAAATTCGGGGGGGGGGGGTTACATAAAAAAACTCAAAAAACACATACAAAATTTATTTATATCCATTTTTGTTACGTTTTTACGAGCCAGAAAAACATTTCCGGGGTGGAGTGGGGGGATCAAACCCCCCTAAACCCCTCCCCCCCGTATACGGCTTTGCTTAGAAATGTGATTCGTACATATTAAAAAAAAAAAAATATATATATATATATAAAAATATATAAAAAAAAAGAAAAAAAAAAGCGATATAGCATAACGCCTTATTAGGGTATAATTACGCTATGAAGCTTTCTGAAATATAATTCAGAATCGTTACTACGTTAAATTACTTTGTTCGCTACAATAATCCCAGCAGTATGCAGATGCACAGAAAAATAGTCAACAGATTGTTTTATTTTAAAATCTTGAGATTTTAGGGATAGAGAGCCGGCTGAAAAACACCATCCGGTTTGCACTTGCCTGATTAGCAGCATTTTAAAATTATGTCTTAAAACTAAAAACTTCTTTGTTAAAATAACTAAATAGAAATGAGACGGAAGAGTGAAAGGTATAAAAAAAGAAGTAAAACACAACAAAAACAAGCAATCACCTGTATCTGTCTTCACGATCCCTGTCACGAGTACGATCATAGTCTCTCGATCTTTCTCTTTTCTCTCTCTCATAGCGGTCACGATCTCGATCCGGGGTCCTAGAACTACATACAAAACAATTAACTGAAAATAACCTTTTTTGACGGGAAATATAGTGCTAATATCATTGCTAGCAAAGTTGCTCAACTTGTGTCACAACTCAAGAGAAAACATTTCTTTTCAATTCACTAGACCAAATTAAAAGTTTTTTTTTCATATAAATTTTTTCTAACAGCTCAATAAACATGATGCGTTTCCCTCCTCTCTGTCACACGTATTCTTTTTAACCAAAAGTGGTTCCCATTCCACAAGGAAAAAATTAATAAAAACGATGGAATTCCAAAAGAAGACTCATGGTGAAATACTGATTTTCCAGTGATATAAAAGTGGAAAGAAGGAAACTATATTCTCTAATAATGGCAAAAATACGCTTTTTGATCGGTTGAATGTGTAAGAACAAATACTAGACTTAAAAAGATGACACAAGGAAGCCTTCGGTTCAACCATTAATTATTCAATATAGTTAAAGTGTACCCAAGATCACAGAAAAATTATCGCAACCTCGCAGATAGAAAATTTTGCTTTGGGTATTCAAAGCCCATTCTCGACCTCGTCATTTATCACTGTTGTCACCAGCTACAGTTCAGCATTGTCTGATTTTTCCAACCTCTCGTATCCAGTGTTTCCAACATACTCTCAAAATAACACTAAAATAATTTGGCCCAGTTTTCTCCCTCATTTTAATACGTATTATCTTTTTCAATATCCTAAAATGTGAGACCATGCCATCTTCAGAGTAATAAGCCTTTTAGAAATTTCTACTTTACACGAAAGATCCCCCAAGGACAAATACTAGAACTCTGGAGTCGCATGGATGGTATGACTGCTAGATGTTTGGTGCATGCAAAGTAACTCGTCTGCGGGTCTTCGATATCCGTACATTCATAGGCTGCTCCACCAGCTCATTATATTAGTTGCAAGGAATGGCACTTAAAGGAAAAGGACTCAACGACGCTATTGGAGCATTAGCCCTTACTAATCATCATGACAACTAGGTGCTCGTGCTTATAACGGCTACACAATCTTTGTCCTAATTGGTTTAAGCAAAAGTTAATGAAATTTGTTAATGGAAACAGTAATAGATATGTATCGTGTCCCTCTAAAGCAAATACAAATTTGCCAAAAATATTGATTTCCATGCATGCCTAGATAATTATCAAGACTCGGACGTCATTGGTTTCAGCCGTTCTTCAAACAAGATCAAACCCTATTTATATTAAATTAAGCTAAGAGTTGCAAAAAGTCGACTAAATTTGTATCGGAGTTCCAGGGGAAGCGCTCAGTGTAGCTGTGCTGCATAAATCAGCAGATAATTGTTAGTATATAATTAAAGTTTACTATATATAATAGGAATTAACAGTCAATTAACTACGGTTAAATACTGTTGAAGATTTAAATGCACTAATTGGTTGGCAAAGAGGCTAAATAACAGGATTTTCGGTTGACACATAACATGCTCGACATAAAAATGTCGGCAGCGCTGCTTCTACCGCTGCACAATAGCCACCAGTTTATCGTTTCGTACTACTCTGGAATTTGCTACCAAATGATTCGTATT
Source organism: Artemia sinica (assembly GCA_027921565.1). Classification (NCBI taxonomy): domain Eukaryota; kingdom Metazoa; phylum Arthropoda; class Branchiopoda; order Anostraca; family Artemiidae; genus Artemia; species Artemia sinica. The sequence goes on along the minus strand of CM051274.1, from coordinate 26,629,343 downwards.
CAGAACCGAATGATTAGGATTCAGTGTCACATTGCTTGATCTGATAAAATATTTCATCGTCGGTTTCGGTTTAAGTTTACTTTTTTTTACTCTACGTTTCAAAAGTAAGATTTCACGCTACGAACCGATATAATTAAATATTTCTTTCAAAATTCATTGTCATCATGGTCCGGTCTACTTACAACGAACGTTTCGTATTAGTTGAAGACAAATGAGCTTTGGCCCACTTTGGGTGTCACGATTTGATACAACTAGAAATTTTCAAATATTTTCTCATCTTTTGTTTCTATTATATTGAGTATGCTTAGTAAATTAAAAGCCAATCACGGAAAAAACAAATATTGGCCTATTTTGGGCGTCACGAACCAGTACAACATTTTTTTTCAATAGTTCTCATCTTCATCGAGGGCCCCTTGTCCCTGTCTATATGTCCTGAAAGTTTAAGCGATCGGAAGAAACGAAATGTTTGTTCCAGCTCCAGGTTTCACACATCATTGAACCAAACTCCGAAATGTTGTGTCTTCACTGAAGTCTACCTGGACCTGTACACATGCCCTGTAAATTTCAAGCCAATAAGACACAAAAGAAATCTAAGGCCCCTTTTTGGGCTTTAAGACCAACAAAGACAAAGTTTATCAAATTCATGTTCTTATACAATATGTTTGTTTTATTTAAATAAAATCCCTTCTCAAGTTTATTTACTGTATTGCGTAATTTTAGTGCTTAAGACTTGGAGTCAGTAATATGTTCAATTTAGCTCAGTTAGTGGTAAATTCAATTTACCTCAGCTTAGACTTGTGTTATTTTTGCACAGAGAGAGAATTTTATCACTTTCATTTAAGCAGAGCGAATCTAACACATATTTCAAGAGCAAGTAGCATATGACTATTCGCGCGACATACTATATCGGGTGGTAGATTATAGTAGAGACACAGATAAATATTATGCACAGTTTCTGTTGTCGAGAATCAATACAACCTATGTATCCAACTATAGGAAAAATATATATCTGTTATTTTCCAAATCTGCAAAAAAAGAACCTATTTGGCTCAACTTTTTTTTATTGCATGAATTTCTCCTTGACCCAGGGACTTACGGCTGTAATTTTATAATCTAATAAAGAACAGCACATTTTTCAGCCCATTCCCTATTAAAAATTCCTTTTCAAAGAAAATATCTCATTCCCTTAGTCCAGACAAACATGCTTGAAAGCTTCAAGCCAATCGGTAAAAGCGTATGTTGGCCCCTTTTCAGAGGGAGGAGGGGACCATACCTCGAAACAAACATACTTATTTGTATACTAAAATCGAAATTGACCTAGGGACTTGCGGCTTCATATTTCAATCTGTTCAGAAAAAAGGGTTTGTAGTCGCTTTTCCAGAAGAAGCAATGTTTTTTTTTTTTACTTTTTCATGCACATTAGTGTTCTCTTGGCCCAAGGACTCAAGGATACAAGTTCTGAGCTGATCAGTAAAAGAGTTTTGGCACTTTCCGGGTCCCATTTCTAGGGAGATCATGCCTCCAAACCAAATCCTTTTTTTTAGATTCAACTTGGCCCAGGACTTGCAGCTAAAGTTTCCAACTAATCAGAACAAGCAGTTTATCCGCTATTACCAGCCCACCAAGACCACCCCCCTCCAAACAAAAGGTGAAGTCCCCTTGGCCCAGACAATGATCCTTGAAAACTTTAAGTCAATTGGAAAAATGTTTTTGCCTTCTTTTCTGAGCCCCATTTTTGGAAAAGGGGGGCTGCCACCATATTAAAACTTTTCTTGTCCACTAGGGCCCCCTTTTCAATGTAATCGTGATTTTAAGTTTCAAGCCATTCAGGAAAAGTTCTTGGCCCTTTGCAAGCGCGGCTAGCAAGAACAGCCACGAAAGAGGGACTTTTTTCCCTCTAATTAATTTCCACATAATAAAATAAAAAAAAAAAAAAAAAAAAAAAAAAAAAAAAAAAAAAAAAAAAGCCCTGTCGGAAGTTTCTACAACTACCTCTTCCATGTGATTTCGCCAGAAAAAGATAAATGAAAAACAAACATAATCCTAGGAGGAAAATGGCTCTTTAATTAAGCAACACTAGAGCCTGGCTTCTAGCCAATGGCAACAATTGGAGTCTCTTTAAAAAATTTTTTACATTTTGTTACTTAGTGAATCTTAAATATTCTGTTCTACACAATGACCACCCCTTTTTACGACATTTTTCCCGTCTTCATCATTGCAAATTTTCTACAAAGAAGCATCCAAATGTTCGAGTCATTCCAAATTGAATAAACACTCACCGATATTCTCTCTCTCTACTTCGGGACCTTGTGCGGTCTCTGTGTCTTCTCCTGCGGTCACGATCCCGGGACCTTGAACGCTCTGCAAAAACAAAACACTTGGCGTATTAAAGGGAAGAAATATTCTTTGCCAAGCTTTACATAAACAATTCAAGATTATCCAAATGCTTCTTTAAAGCTGCTAGGAAAGTGATGCATCACAGAGGACAGATTTGAAATTAATGAAAATACAAAAACATCTTAAGTACATACAATTCACTTCAATTCACTTTACTCAGTGATTAAGAAAACGAGAAGTGAAAACCATCTGCAACAGAAAAAAAACTTACGCGTAACACATTCATAAGCTCAACAGTGAACTCTTAAATACAAATTGAAGCACAAAATGGACAAAAAAAAAAAAAAAAAATCAAAATAACACAAACTGTAATAAAATGTGAACGACAGCATATACAATATCAACTAAAAAAAAAAACAAACAAAAAAACTGCCTATGATGTGATGATATTAAATTTGCAGAAAAGTGGCAAAAAGACTGACAACGTTATGATAAATAATTCAGATGAAAATACATGCTGTAAAAGGAATATATATCAAAATTTCATAAGATTGAGTTTCCTTTTAAAATAATGTATGGACCCCCCCCCCCTATCCCTTGTTTAGGTGCAGCTTATGTTTTGTAGTTTTTACTTATACAGTTTTTATTTGGGTGCAGTTATATGAACCTACTGAGTAAAAAAGGGAAGGAAAAAGACCACTGATACTCAATTCTAGCCACTTTGGACAATTTATTGAGCAAAACAAAAAGAGCGATTGAAAAACCGGCCAATAAGCTAAGTGGAAAAAAACTGTGTCATTTTACGATAGTAAAACTTAATTGGAGGTCACAAATGTCTTTATTCTGAAAATTGTCTGCTTCTTTCCCGTAAAGTTGATTTTCCTCTTTTTAGATCAACAGAAGCTTGAAATACACATCGTTTTAGTAAAAAACACACCTGACGCTCTTGACTTCAAGCGGTTTAAGGAGGCAGGAGTATCACTATTACTTTTAGCCATTTCTGTTCGTCTGGGTGCCATTTATTCATTCAGAGCAGACTATGTTTGTTTAAACTTCGACTTATTATATGACTTTATTTATGTACTTTTAAGGTTTTAATATCGCTCTTTATTTAGCTTTAAAATTGGTTTTATAGGAAAATATTTTAAAGTTAGTTTTTTTTTGTGTGTGCTTTTTTAATTACCATAGAATTTTACCATGCGTTTACCAACTGCAGAAAATATTTGTTAAGTTTTTGAAATTTTTCTGCTTATGAACTAAAATGTTATTTACAATTCAAACTTCAAACAAATTTCGAATATTCAGTCTAAAATTTCAGCCATGGTAGCAACAATTTTTATATGGTTATTGGTAATTTATTATATGGTAATTTTACATGGTAGCAACTTTTACTACAAAATTAACGATGGATGAGGAAGGGAGCTTCGATCATATAGACTGAAAATCTTAGTATAGTTCTATGGGGCTAAGCCCCTCCTAGCCCCGATACTGTTGGGTAGCATTGAATAAACACGTATCTGATTCCATCTTTTATCATTAATAGAATAGTTAATACGTTTAAAGATCACGCGAGCTAAATATGATATATATATATATATATATATATATATATATATATATATATATATATATATATATATATATATATATATATATACATATATATATATATATAAAAAAAAAAAAAAAAAAAAAAAAAAAAAAAAAAATGAAAATAATGGAAACATTTTGGCTCCTTAGTGAAAGAGGAGAAAGAGATGAAATACAAAAAAAAAAAAAAATCAAAAAGACATGCATCAAAAAGGAAAATAAATCCATCAATCCCACCAATTGCATCAGTCAGTACGCATCTGAAACTTAGCTGGTTTTGCTCTGTCAGGACCTAACCCATTACGGGACTGGCCTATCACGGTGGGAATTTTTCTCGGGGAGGAAATTTTCCAGGGAAAATTTTCCACGGGAGTGGGGCATGGGAATTTATCTGGACGATTTGAAAAATGAAAAGAAATTAAAATAAAAACGAGTTTCTTCAACTTAAAGTGAGGAATAACGCTAAAATTTGAAACGAACAACAATTATTCCCTGTATAAGATGGACTGCCTCTTCCTCTATCCCTCGCTCTTCGCGATATATTTGACTTTTTGTCACAGTTCTTTACGACAGACTGCTCAAACACAAGGGCTGTTGAATTTGAATGAGAGTATGCTTAAAGAACTTTAATATTTTAAAGTAAAGAACGAGGGATTGATGATAGGGCATTCCCCTTCATATACGAAACAATTTCTGTTCGATTTGCCTTTTTAGCGTTCCCTCTTACTTTCAGTTGAAAAAACTTGTAGTTTTTTAGTTAAAAAAAAAAAATTGATAAATTTGTATTTTTTTTTTTATTTTACCTATTTAAAAAATTTGAAAAACAAAGACGAGCATTGTGATTTCAGTTAGAAATTGAATTAAATAGCATCAAAATGAGGGAATAAGTAATGTGAAAGCTAAGGGTTAACAGAGTCACTATCAAGAGCATAATCTCGATTATGATATTTCTTAGGAGAAGCATTTTAGCGAATAGAATACTGAATACAATGGCCAGTACTGCATGCAAGACCAGGATGAAACCGAAGCTGCCCCCCCCCCCCTAAAAAATAATCAGTAGGAGAAATACTACTTTACTTTTGAAGGCAACTAGACATTCAACGTGGTAAAGCCAATCTCTTTCCCAGAGTGGTGACAGATCTCTTTGTTTGATCCTTTTTCATTGTATTGGACGCGTAGAATCTGACGGAGGCAATCGAGATGAAAGACATTTCATTTTCTGCTATTTTGAGATTTATTTAAAAAAAAAAAAGGTCGGTTAGGTCTGCCACATTAGAGCCAAATCTGATGCCAAAATTTAGCTTAATTTCTTATATTTTTAAAATCAAGATCCAATAATATAAAAAAATAATCCGACTTTTCTGATTTTCAATCGAGAGTCCTTCGAATGAAAAACAGGCTATAAATAACTAGTCAGACAAAAAACTTGGCCTCCTTTGTCATGCTTCCATTCCAATTTTGCTTGTTTTCTCAAATCACTTTTCCATAGTTATAGAAGCTAGACAATGTGATCTTAACATTTCCATTAGAATTACTAGCTTTAACTGTATATACATTTCTTTTTTGACAGTGAAACCAGGAATAAACTTAATATTATCCACAGAATACAGATTATTCTAAAAATAAGTTAAGGAGATTTACCTCTTCTTGATCCATAGCTCTTGGCTTCAATTCCACTAAGAGTGTCTTTCAAAGCAGTTATTAATATTTTACATCTGTCATCACCGGCAACCTTTGACTGCTTTATCAAGCTAATGGCTGTGGCGAGAGTCTCAATAGCGCTGGCATAATCACCTGAAATAAATAGAGAGTGGTAGATTCTTTTATATGCACCAGTTGTCATTTTTGAAAACACATGCAAACTTATAATTTTATATTCCTGCCAAGCTAGATATACGGATTCGTATGATCACATAATCACTAAAATGGAAAATTTCTTAAACAATTAGGCTAAAATATATTTGGCATAAATAATAAATGAATGTAGATTGAACTTCGAGGAAGAGGTGGATACGCTAAGAATTCTTTCTTTGACTCTAAAAATCTATAATAATTATCGCCTTCAAATATGGAAACTACCTATATTTACTCCAGGCAAGTATTCATGATTTATTCCAGGATGATGGAACTTCGGGTGGGGGACGGGGGGAGGTGGGATTCAATATTACACGGGCTGTCAGAATGAAGGATTTCCACTCCCATCCTTCAGTGTGCGTGCCAAAATCCTTCTGTGCATTGATAAAGAAAAACTAGCTTAGAGCTATTTCAATCTCGGATCAATGATATCAATACTACTGTAAGAGCAAGCCAAACAGCTAATGTTTTTAACGTTTATTTTTATCTCAGGCGTAAATTCGGACATTTTTAGCCGATAGGTCAAAAAGGTGGCCAGCGTTTACGCCCCACGCAGAGTAAAAAAACAACAACAGAAAATGAAGGAGTCTCATAAAAAAAAAAAAAAAAAAAAAAAAAAAAAAAAAAAAAAAAAAAAAAAAAAAAAAAAAAAAAAATGCAAACAAAATCCATGAAAAAGGTTATCATAGGCAGCGTAAAGAACTAAGTAAAGTATGATGTTGGCACAATGGATTTTTTTTTTTTTTTTTTTTTTTTTTTTTTTTTTTTTTTTTTTTTTTTTTTTTAGACCAGGGCACTTCTTATAGAAGAATCTGAAAAGAGGCCTCATTCGGTTGTAAACTGAGAGGGCTAGTGCCCTTTTTAAGATTCGAAAGTGATTTGAGGGCAAATAGCCCCCCCCCAAACCCATCATTTCCCCAAGTACTTCTGATCAAAATTTTGGGATAGTCATTTTGTTCAGCATAGTTCAAAGGTCCAGAAATTATGTCTGAGGATGACAACCCTCCACAGCCCTCAGGGCAAGGGTTGTAATTTATGCCCTGGGGGCATATAAGGTTTTTGACATTTTGAGATAGCCATTTCATTCAAATAGTCCAAATATCATATAACAAGGCTTTTGGGGTTGAAACAAACTCCCAAAGCCTGGGGGCAGGGGTTGTAAGTTATGCCCCGGAATCATTTAAGTTTTTTTTTTTATTGAAGTGATGTTTCTTTCACTTTAGAGAAAGCTCATTTGGTTGAAAATTAGAAGTTTTAGTTCCCTTTTAAGAGTCAAAAGTGATTGACGTCAGCTAGTCCTCCTCCCACCCCTCTTTTCACCAAATTCAAATATCACAATAACGGCTTACATTATTAAGTTACACCTTTCAGGGTAAGGTGTGGCAGATCTTGACCTAGTCAGAAGACACTATGTGTACTTTTAATACTACTTCTACGGTTACTGAAATAATGACATTAAGAGTATTAAGTTGAAACGTTTAGGGTGAGTTACAATTAAACGAAAAAGCTATACGCATGCATTTATCAAAAGGTCACATAAGCAATATCATAGGCAGTGCTGTTCTATCACAGCTAGTAATATCATTTATATTTTAAAGGAGCTAATTTGATTGGAAATTCAAAGTTTTAGAACCCTTTTTAAGAGTCAAGTGTTTGGAGTGGAATCAGCCTCCTCTTTAGCTCATAAAGAGGGTTTTCCAAACCCTCATAAAGAGGGTTTTCCAAACCCTCATAAAGAGGGTTTTCCAAACCCTTGCAATGAAAATTTTGAGACAGTCATTTTGTTCAGCATAGCTGAACGGTCTTGTAACTATATCTCTAGGGCTATTGTGTAGGTCAACCCCTACAGATATGCAATTTACTCATTATGCTTAAAAACCAGATGTTGCTTAAGATTAAATCAAAACGTACTGTGTGCATACTGGTTGCAACTAAGACATCTCAGCAATGTCCCAAGAAAGACTTAGGGTAATAAGTTCAAGCTTTACCACAAATCAGCATCAATAAATAAATGAAATCCAAAAAGAACAGAGATTACAATAAATATTCAAGTCAAACTAAAAAACGAGCAGAAATTAACATGAGTAGGGCTCAAAACCCCTATCCCTTCCCAGCTTAAAACTACAGCAAAGCTACATCAATAAATAAATTAAAAAAAAACAAAAAAACAACAGAAATTACAATAAATAACCGAGTCACACTCAAAACGAGAAAAAATTAACATGAATAGGGCTGACAATCCGCACGCCTTCTCAAGACCAGAACATAATTTGCACTTTACTGAAAAACAAAATAAATGTTTTCACTTTGTTTACTTTAGTAAATAAAGAAGTATTAAGACTTTAAGGAATAAATATCAGAATATGTATATTAAATTAACAATCCACGGTTATTATTTTATTTTAGTAAAGAGCAAAATATGTTCTGGTCTTGAGAAGACACGGGGGTTGTCAGCCCTACTCCTTTTAATTTTTGCTCATTTTGACTTTGACCAGGTTACCTATTGTAATTCCTGTTCGTTTTGGGTTTCATTTATTTATTAATGGTGATTTGAGGTAGTTTTACACTTGGAAGATAAGAAAAACTAACTCGTAGAATTTGACAACGCTTTCGTCCGTAAAATCTTAAAATAATAAAAATTTGTTGGTTCCCAAAGCCAACTATGCTTTTAAAGGGACCTTCTTAAACTTTTTATAACCATGTTTTAGCTTAATTTTGATGATTTTTCAACTATTTTTTTTTCTTCATTTTTTTAGTTTGGCAGCCGCTACTGAAAAAAATTGCAGAAGTTAATATAATATAGGTCTTTTCAACAAAAATGGATCTGGGGTTTTTCCCAAGATTTTAACATACTTATGGTGTATAAAATCCTCTTTATCTGTTTCCTTAGGACTTCTGAACGAAACTAAAAAAAAGCTCTTTATTCGTCGGGAAGCACTTAAAACTTTATATTATACTCTCGTTTCTTCAGATTTAGAGTATGGATGCGCTCTTCGGTCCAATTCGTTGAATTATAATGCACGTAAAATCCAAGTAATACAAAATCGGGCAATAAAACTCTATTTTCATATAAATACTCTACAAGTGATTCATTCCGCCTGGCAAAAGTTCTAAATCAGAGGCAACGCTGTAGCGTTGCCTATAGTAAAGGCCATACGGCACCAATGTTTTATTATTTATTATTATTTATTTTTTTTTTCCCAGAGGCACTTCATATGGAAGGGGTCGTCGTAGAAACTTCAAAGGGGGATCATTCGATTGGAAATCGAGAGTTCTAGTGCCCTTTTTAATAGTCGAAAATGATTGGAGGGCAACTAGCCCCCCCCCCACTCCATTTATTTTTTCCCAGAGGCACTTCATATAGAAGGGATCGTCGTATAAACTTCAAAGGAGGCTCATTCGACTGGAAATCGAGAGTATTAGTGCCCTTTTTAAGAGTCAAAAGTGATCAAAGGGCAACTGGCCCCCAAGCCCTTTTTCCCCAAATACATCTGACAAAAAATTTGAGGTAGCCATTTCGTTAAAAATAGTTGAGAGATCAGATAAGAAAAACTCCTGTGTCAAAACACCCCCCGGGGCCGGGAAAGGCGTTGTAAAATTTGCTCTGGGGGCATATATGGTCCTTATGGAAGGTATGCTCGTATAAATTTCAGAGAGGGTTCATTTGAATGAAAATTAAAAGTTGTAGTTCATTTTCCCAGAGTGAAAAAAATCAGAGGGCAACTAGCCCCTCCCGTCCTCAACGCCTTTGGGCGTATGGGACTGATAAACCCATCCGATAAAAATTTCAGGTGACCATTTTGTTAAAAATAGTTCAACCATCAGATACTAAAACTCCAGGGTCGACACAACCCCCCAGGGCCCAGGGATAGGCGTTTTAAGTTATACTCTGGGGATATATATGGTTCTTATATAAGGAATACTCTTATTAACTTCAGAGAGGGCTCATTTGATTGAAAATAGAAAGTTCTAGTTCACTTTTAAAGAGTCAAAAGAGACCAAAGCTTAATCTAGTCCCCCCACGCCCTTTTTCCCCAAACCCATCCGATAAAAGTTTTGAGATAGCAATTTTGTTAAAAATAGTTCAAACATCAGATAAAAAAAACTCCGAGGTTGACACAAACCCATTTTTTCATTTTGATATTGTTACTTTGATATCAGTTTTAATACTTTGATGAATATTTGATTTTTTTTTTTTTTAAGTTTGATTTTGAAATAAGAAATTTTTAAAAACTTGAAATTTTTTGCAATCAAAAACGAACAAAAATTAATTGAAAAAAACTTTCCGAAACATGAGTTTTTCAAAGAAAAGTAAAGGCCATTTTAAACTTAAGCTCAGCAGATACAAATACCTTTTAAAATTCAAACTCAAAACGACCAGAAATTACTATTAAAGAATAAATGAAACCCAAAACGAACAGAAATTAAATAAGCAATCATAGCAAAAACATACAACAAGTAAAAATATAAATGAATAAATAGATCTTAAAGCGAGTAATGTTTAGATTGAATATGAATATCAAGCTTAAAATGAACAAAATATTTTCCTATTGAAGTATAAATGAAACTTAAAACAAACAGAAATTAAATAAACAATCAATGCAAACAAACATACAATAGATATTAATGTAAATTAATGAATAAATCTTAAAACGAGTAAAACTTAAATTGAATATGCAAATCAAGCTTGAAACGAACAAAAATCACCACAAACAAGAGTTTGGGTATGACCTCCTTCTCTCACTGTATGAGTCTAAAACCTACTGCGTCACTGGCGCTTTACTGAAAACTATATGCGTCTTGAACAGTATTGGAAAGTATAAACAACTTTCCAATACTGTATTGGAAAGTTGTTGTGGAAAGTTCCAATACTGTATTCCAGTACTTTCCAACACAGCATTGGAAAATAATGATATTAATTGTTGAAAGATCCATCAGTTCACGAATTTATTTCACTGTAATTGTATTTTTATTTTCAATACTGTAAGAACAGGAAAAGAAAATATGTGTAATATAATCCGTTTTCAGTTAAGCGCCAATGACGCAGAAGGCTTTTGGTTTTTATTTACAGTTAGGAAAGGAGACAGTATCCAAACACTTTTCTGTAGGGAAACTATATTCGTCTTTAACAACTTTAAAAAGAGCTAATAAATTAAGCTGAATATTTTATGTATAATGATATTAATTGCTGAAAGCTCATCAGTTCAACATTTTACTATAATTTTAATGTTTATTTTCAATATTAAGTACGAAAGAAAACATTTGTTATAAAATTGGTTTTCAGTGAAGCGCCAATGAGGCTACTTTGAGGCTATGTTGGGGAAGGAGGCCTAGGAAGAAGATATTTTAGGGTTTGAACTTTTTGTCCCCAATTGAGATAAAATTTTAATAATATAGGTTTTACCTGGGATATAAATATGCACAATTACATTTTTGGGGAGAAGGCACAAATACTTTATAAGAATTAGAAAAATACAAACTGGAAAGTTACGATAAAAACATGCTACCGACCGTAGCGGACAGAGGGGGGTGGGGTCAGACATATCCATGAAAGCCGGCTTTTCGCTAGATTGTGTCTAAGACTGAATTGAAATTTTAATAGAAAGTAGCCTTAATTAATTCACAAAAACTTTTAAAAAAAGTTAGGCGTGGGGGGAGGAGGGGCAAATTATTTTGGCACTTTTTGTCTGATATGAAATTTTAACAAAAGATCACTTTTTACTTAGGAGATCCCAATAAGTGACGTAATTTTGTCAAAATCCTAGGGAGGGGGACAAAGTAGGAGCCAATTTTCCCATATCAAGTGAAAATGAAACTAAAAATTTAAAAAAATGAGCCATACAGTACCAAAAAGGTAAAGATACACTAAAGAAAACTGACCCGTTTGTGGGGATGCTTGAATTATGTAGGCTCGTCTTAGTTTTGACAAGATTTTTTAGAAATTAAACTTCAGCTGGGGGTCAAAACGGAATGAGAGAAATTGAGATCTGGGAGAGGCAGTTGCCCCCCCCCCCTGCCCCATAGCAAATTACTCCCCCGATCCCAACACACAGGGAAAATCTCACAGAGGGGTTGTCCGAAAATGCGATGTCACGACAACAAGCATTAGTGGGCCAAACGCCCAAACTGCCGACCGTGGCGAGCGGATGGAGGTGACATAAGCAAGCTCTTTTGCTATTTCTCATACAAATTATAGGTGAAAAAATATATATTTGCGGGCACCCCCCCCCCCCACCCCAATTGGCACCACTGAATTCTAAGCCAAATCATTTATCTTTGAATAACGAGATGGGTCGTTTCATAAGAATCAATTTATTCATGCCCCCAAGTTAAGTTAATCAAAATTGTAAATTAATTTCGTAATTATTGTGGAAATCACAAGAACAAACGTATAAAAGTCAGACTATTCATCGTTTTTGGCACCCGTGAAGACATACCAAGAAACAAAATAAGGGAAAATCTTAGACCCGTGTACTTGAAATGGCTGAAGTGTAATTTTGACCGAAGTCTACAATTTGAGATTAGGTATCCAAACAAGGGGAATAAGACCGAGTAATTCCCTCCCCCTTAAAACCGTGTCATATTTGGAAAAAAATGTGACTCGGATGTGAATAAAAGAATTAAATGCGAATACAGCGAAATTAGGTTGTGTTAGCAAAATTCAACGTAATATTTTACTTACATATATCTCCAAGACCCCCTAGTGCAAAAATGAATACTCAGTCTCTTTTTAGCAGTTTGACCTTGTTCTTAGATTATTACTACATATTTTGGAATTTAGAATATACCTGCAATTAAGACAATGTGAAAATTGAAGATTGTGTGAAATTAGCAGAAGGGAGTTCCAATTGCATCAAATATCGGAAGCAAATTGGGCAAAACTATTGACCAACTAGGTGAATATTAACGTTGTTTTTGCTATATGGGATATAAAAGCGAATAATTTTCAGTTGTACAACAAATAATTTTCGGAAAAAAGACACCAGAGCATTAAGGTAGTTTAATTTTTTTTTTTTTGGAAAATTCAATGTTTTTATTTCGAAGTGAACCCTTCTTGAATACATAATTACCTTGTAAAATAAAATTAAGCTAAATGACAGTTGAGTTTTGCACTAAGTATGGGACGAATCATCAGTTTTAGCAGATGGCCTTAAAAGGGGGCAAATTATTTGACAGACTTACCAACTGCTGCATCAGCAACCGCTCTTGAAATTGCTGAACTCGAAACAGTTCTATTCCGACTCATTATCTCTTCAAACTCAGCCTCAGATATAGTCGGTTGGTCAGCTATTCCAGCAGGGGGCTGAAGTATTAAGGGGAAATTATGAAAATAGTTATGAGAATGAAAGAATTTTAATGGACTGAAAAAACAAATAGGCTATATACAATAGAGCCAATGCTACATAACTGAATATATAGATCGGGCAAATTAATTTACTAAATTTATCATTGCAAGATATTTACAACCAGCCTTTGAAACGCAAGGAAAATCCTTAGAAAGTGGAGTTTGTGATGGGCTATATGATGCACACAGAAAACAATAGGGCTTATGAAACTGAAAGATAAGGGGGAAAAGGAGACGGTAAAAGAGGAAAGTATAAAAAAAAACAAGAAAAAAAAGATAATAAAAATTTATCTGTCAGCGATAATTAGTCTTTTAACGGTTGTTAGGATTGGCAGATAAATATTGAAATTAGAAAAGTAGGTAAGTCAGTGAAAAAGAAGAAAAGGCGGTAACAAAACTACTTTTTTTTAGCCTATTCTAGATACTCAAGGTGATTGGCTCCAGTTGGCTGTGGATGATTGGCGACCCCGTCCGCAAACATGAAGCAAATGTTCTAGATACCAAAATGCAGTATGCATAAGATACGCCTAAAAATAAGATTACAAACTATAATACACCCTTTGCACCTCCCTCTTCCAGGCACGATTTTTACAACTGTCGCTGTTATATCTAATGTTCTTCAGACAATCCTTGTTTCTTTGCCTTTCTTAAATTTCACCCCCCCCCCGGAAGATCCTGTCTCTCCAATTGCTTCTTGGAATTAATTTTTTTCAAAATCAAATGGCTTACAGTACGGGTACACGGATGATCGTAAAAACGGTTTTATGCCATTGCTAGTCAGTGTCATTACATTCTGAGTTAGTATTTATGTTACACCTGGTAATACCACATGATCTTTGTGTTTGGAGTTCAACATGGTTGCATAACACATGTGCAAGTTGAAAATTATAATCAGAATCATAACTCTATTTTTCATTTATTTCTGTCATTCTTATTTTTACACTGATCTTTATCAATAAAAATAATAAAATAGCAAAATCCCAGAAACATACTTCTTCAATTGAATCTTGGGTTGTCTTTCTTTTTTTAATTCTCGTGATTATTTTTCCAAAAAATGCCGAACCACACTTATTTGGGTTACATTTTCATATCACCCGTGTACAACACGTTAGAAGCCTTTGAGATAAACCCTCGGTGAGTTGAACATAGCAAAGGCGATAAGGATTTTTACAAAATCTCGCTTGAAACCGTGTATCTGAAAATGAGGCAGTGAATCAACGGTCATAAGATTTCTTGTCAATTTTATCTGGCCAATGGCACAGTCGTTTGCGAATTAACTTAAAAATTGTTTAGTCTTAATTTTCGTTCCATCGTCTTTATTTTTACAACGAAGAGCTTTTCTTTTGGTTACTATTGGATTGAATTAACAATGCCTCAGTCTATGATACGGTTTATTGTTACGATGAAGTTCTTCCTCTATCATTCCTTTGTGCGATAACATCGTTACAAAAATAACTTGTTCAGATCTGTAAGAGCTATTCAATAAAGATTTAAACTAACTAATCTTTAGATAAAGTCAGGCTACAGAGAAAAACATAATATTGAAAAACCAACTTACTGGAACGCTCGCTGTTGGAAAACTTACTGGTGGAGGATGATGAGGAGGTGGAAAGAACGCTGGATTTACATGAGGCGCTGGTCCACCTGGAATAGGAGGCGGGACACCAGGCGGCGGCAAAGCTAAAGCAAAGATATATTGTAAGCTTTCAGTAATCCTAACCCACTTAATGTGACGTAAAAAGAAATAATGCTAGAGACACTTTATGTAAAAAGAAAAGGGGGCTGAAAAGAGGCCCAATTAAGGCTTTGTCCCAAAGCTAGCACTAAGAAGGACCCAAGCGTTGGGTTTGGCCAAAAATCCCCGACAGAAACTTTGTAACAATATGTAAGCGTAGCTATAATTAAAGCATTATCCCACCAGTTATGAAAAACTAACTGAAAAACGGAAATGTTATTCTAATAGAGAAAAATGGGTCGTTCTTTTGAAAAATAGAATTTTCATTTTTAGTTTTATATCAATTTTGATAGTACCTCAAAATTAAAATTAGTATCACTAAAAAGAACACGCAGCAGCAAATTAATAAGCCGACCATTCAACTCCTCATTACAAAACCCTCCTGCAAAATTTCTCACTACATATCTCCAAGACCCACACGATGCTCCACCCAAAATAGCTGTTCCACGTTTCGTAGCTGTATTATGAATCACCACAGCTAATTTTGAGATTTATCCAAATGGCATGTCTCCTCTTGGAAAAGAATCAGTCTTCTTATTCTTGCTGAGCACGGGAATGACCAATTAGACATAATATGATAATACTAAGGTGACAAGTTTCCTTTAAAAATTCCAAATTAAACCTGCAAGGGGGGGGGGGGGGAATTAACGATAAGTAGAGGTATAGCAGATGCATGGACTATTTCTTACAGTTTTATTGCAAGAAAAGTAAAATTGAATACAAACTCGGGTTAACTTAAATATTCAGTTAGGTTTTCAACATTGAACATATTTTTAGCGCATTTTGTTAGGGTGACTCTTTCGACACTAAAATACAATATTTTAACAAATTCTACGGCATTAAATTGTTGAATAACAAGATTCAATGTTAAGGCAGCATACTTAGTTTTATTTGTGCTTGGAGCGAGATCAAGCGATTTCCGCCTCACCTGGCATCTCAAATTCACATGTTCCCTCGGGATTTGTTTAACCATAAGTCACACCACTAACCTTCATCCAAATCCAAACGATTGGCGACAACAGGATTCAAATCCCCGCCCCAAAGCATATGGGATAGTAAGTCTAGTGTGCTACCCTCATCTTGGCTGAAGTAGCTTACACCACACATGTATATCAATTTACAATAGACTAGATCAAAGAGTATGAGTAAGTTAAAGAGTGTATATATATATATATATATATATATATATATATATATATATATATATATATATATATATATATATATATATATATATATATATATATATATATATATATATATATATATATATATATATATATAAACACAATGGGGTATTTGGTATCTTTACTTTTTTTTTTGTTTATTTCACGTGTTTTTTTTTTTTAGCAGTCACTAGATGGTGCTGGTGAATTTTTCCACGATGCCAGTGCCGGTTTCCACTCTTAGAAGTTACTCATACTCTTTATTACAAACAGCGTATTTTATCACAAGCTCCTCGCAACAAGCAAAGGTCTTATAATATGATTGAAGAGGACAAAACACATTATTTAGGCCTCCTTCTCTATTTACCATTGACTGCCACAATTCTCGTTAGTTGTGTGCCTGCTTGGGTACTACAATGATTTTTCCACAGTATCTGGCACAGTAGCATAGAAAAAATCAAAGGCCTACACCTATCACCTATCTTCAAAGATACTAAGATTACGTCACGTTTTTACTAAAAAATTTTAACATTCCATTCCTCCGCCGTTTCCTTCTTCATACACTAATAAGTTATCAAATCGAGAATTCAATCACATCAAGTGTATGGACAGCCGTAAATGTTAAGAATGAAGTAGCCATCTCAAACTAACATGTTCCAAACTAAAACTCACAAATAATCTGATTTTTTTGAAAATATCAAACTGGCTGAAATAGTTCCAGGATATTTAAATCCGCAGAAATATTACGTTTTTATAACAAATTTCAGAACTTCAAAAGTTTCGTAAGAGCTATCATTCCTATTGGTTATTCTAGCGAGTTGTTAGCACTCTATACTTGAAATTCTTTGTCTGTGAAGATCGAGTTCGGGTCCTGGAGTCACTGGTTATTTGGTTTGGAACGGGGGTCAGTGGCGTGACTCTGTAAGTTCAGTCAGAGGCAATCCAGCTCTAAATGAGTGTCGGAGAAAGAAGGCAAATAGGAACGGTGTACGAAAGCACAGGATGGCTGGTCCCCAGCCCCCGTATTGCACTTCCTGGCTTTGGGGCCATAAAAAGGAGATTAGCACCACCGATCGGGACTGTAAGTCCAATGTTGCATTTTTTTTTCCTTCTTTTTTTTATAACTCCTTCGCTAAATTTACACGTTTATCATAAAATTTTTGGGGAATTTTGTTAAAGAAAACAGGTCTATTAAGCTTTTTTGGTTAACTTTCACTTGAACTTTTTCGACTTTGGCTTTAATTTTGGCGTAGCTTTGTTTTCTTGTACTGCTAGCTTTTAGCCATTTGGCTATTTGACATACAACATGAATTCGGGTATTTGATTGGATCGTAGTTGTCCTTCTGCCCAAATCTGGCACACCATGAGGATTCAGAGCGAAAAAGATCTTCTGACGTTTATTTTGGAGTTGATCGACCCACTTTGAAAATTTTACGGATAAACTACGTCGACTAATCGTCCATACATGGGGGGGGGGTGTGAAGAAGACAGGTATTCTTCCTAGCAAAAATTTGGATACCTGCAAGCAAGTACATAAGTTCCTGGAAGAAATTTTGCACCCTCACATAGTTTTTTTACGAAATGAAATAAAAAGTAAAAAAGGGAGGTAGTTCTAAGCCGTAACAGCCAAAAATAATAATTTGTTAGCGAGAATTATAAAAAAAAGGGTGGTAAAAATATTTATACATACCTGTTGGCGGCCTATTCACAGGAGGTGGGACGCCCGGTGGGGCGCCCATGGGAGGTGGACCTGGCGGAAGAGCTCCATGGGCTGCAGGAGGCGAAACACCAGGAGGCTACCAAAAAATTTAACATTATAATATTAAGCTATAATTTAATCTTTTTTAGAAATTTAGAAGTATCAACACATGCAAGAACAAACATGGCTAGAAATGGTGAAAATATAGTAACAGATTTAAGGAAGAAATACTAGCTATAACCAATGACCTGAAAATGGAAATCAGTTTTTTTTTGTACTTCAGAACTTACTTAGTCCTTGCTTTTCAACCAAGCATATTTGTAGACTGAAAATTAAACACGCTTTCTGGTTTGAGACTAGAATTTTGTAAGTACAATACAAATTTTGAATATTTAACACACTCAAAAGTGTAAACAAAAGCCTACAATGTCTGAAAGAACAGGGGAAACGGCAAAATAATACAATTTATGATATAATTTGTTTTGGCACTTGTGGGAGGGTCGTTTAAAGTATATCTGTCGACTCCAATAGCGCCGAGTATCGTTCAGAAATCTGATCAATAGCTTGTAAATAATGCTTTAAGCAGCATTAAAACTGGAAAAAAAACATCATTTTCGATGTTAAATAATAAACTTGAATTCTTTATTGTTAGTGTAATTTTTAAGCCGAACAAAAGCTATTATTAGCGATAATACAAGAGTTTTTTTTTAAATCCTTTTGCTCAAGTTTCGTCTTAAACATAATAAAAACTAAGCATTTGACTGGAAACTTTTAGTACAGATATTCATTCGTCTTGAGAGGGAAAAAACTTAAATGTTTTGTGAGCGACCTAAATTCATGTTCATAAAGCATTCTCAAGCGGGCCTTAAATGCCAAACATGTTAAAGTGCTCATTATTTAGAGTCTACAAGTTTATTTTCTTCTTGAGACTCTTATCAAAAGTTATAGGCATTCACAGCATAAACAAACTTCTTTGGCAATATTAAGTGTATAAAAAAGAACAACTTAGAGCATATAATGAAAAAATCCTAAAATAAATAGATGTACAAAGAGGGGGAGGCATTTGCATAACTTAAAGGGTTCGCTCTTTGGGGGAAACATGGCAAATTAGAAATTAAGCATGGCAACCTCTTCAAAAGAAGATGTCTGCAAAAAAAACAAAAACAAAAAAAAAAAACGGAAAAAACCTTTAACAATCTTTGCTCCTTTAATTAGGCGATATCAAACATGTATTGAACGCAAATGACTATGTCACAGTTTAGTATCACCAAGTCGACTATGTCCAACTAGTTTATCTTTTGATCAACATTATTACTATTTTCGAAATCTTCATAATCAATTTATTTGATAAAAGACACATTTTTAAAACAGGACTTAAAATATAGCTCAATTTACGAAGAAATGTATTTTGCATTTCTGCAAAAATGTGGAATTTTTTCAGAACAAAGATCACGGTTGCGTGTTTATTTCTTTTTGTTTTTTTCCCTGGGGTGATCGTATCGAGCCAACTGTCCTAGAACATCGGGAGAGGGCTCATTTGAAAAAAGAATAAAAGTTCTAGTGCTTTTTTTAAGTGACCCAAAAAATTGGAAGCCCCCTCTCACGTCCCTTTTTTCCCCAAAATTGTTTGATCAAAATTTTGAGATAGCCATTCACTGACAAAGATTTTTTTTTTTTTTTTTTTACAGTCATGGTGCCGAAGATGCAGACAAAGAAAATGAAAGATTAATACAAACCACTTTTTAATTAGCTTTCATCTCGTCCACAGAAAAAAAAGGTTTGAGCAGATTGCCAGTTTTGCACTTTTTTTTGTAATAACAAGCATTTAAACATTCCACGCAAGCAAAATGCAGAAAAACACTCATAGAAGTCACGTAGCTAGCATAAATTAGCCTTCGTTGAATTTGAATTCAAGTCCACTCTAACATTTGTCTCGATGGGTTCACAAGCTGATTCTCCTTTCAACTCTGTCTAGAGCTTCACTCTTTATTACCTCCAATTAAATGGCTATTCGTTTCAAACTTTTTCTTTTGACGTCTTCACACCCCAATCGAAGACGTCCCGCTTTCTTTATTATCGAAGCTGGATTGCCAAAAAGTACAATTTTTGGCAACATAATATCCGTCATCTTTAAAAGAATAGAATAGGATTTAATTTAAAAAATTTCTTTCACAGCATAGTAGCCGAGTCAATTTTATAGATATGTTCTGAAAAAAGACCGAAAGGCCACACTGGACAAGCATATCCCAGTATTGGCCGGATGAAGGAACAATAAAGTTGGAGAACATCCTTCGGGGGACAAAAAATTCCATTATAAGTTTTAATAGGGAAACTGAAGGGGAAGCTTGTTCGAGGATGTTTTGAACAGGCCATCCCACTTCAAGTCAGCAGTAATTGTCACTCCAAGTAGTTTAATGCAAGGAGATTTCGGGAGGAATGGGGTTTATGAAAGAAGGGGGTGATTTTAATAATAATAACATGCTGCAATAAAAAGGCTTTCGCCTCTATAAAAATTTACTTTCACTAAAAAACATGTCAATACTATTCTTGAAAGAATTGGTAGTCAGCCATAACAACTTCTTGGGGGAGGTTGTTCCATTCCTTGACTAATCGGTTTGGGAAGGCCCACCTTCCAACTTCTTTATTGAAAGGGTTTTGTTTTAGCTCAAAGTTGTATCCTCGCAGATTGTTTGTGTTGAAGAAGAGTATTTCCTCTGGCCTAGTGTTATTGTAGTACTTGTGACATAGCTTGAAAGTTTCAATAAGATCGTCTCGGAGGAGTCTATAGGAGATGGAAGAAAGTGACAGCTTTTCCAATGGTTCACAGTAGGAGAGGCCTCATAGTTTTTGGTACAGATTTTGTTCCTCTTCGCTGAATCTTGTCAAGTGCATCAATGTCTTTTTGAAGGTGAGGTCTTATTGTCGTGTGACCATATTCAATGATAGGCCAAACAAGAGACTTGAATAGAGTTGAAAAAGCTGAGGATCATTTATGGTGAAGTTTCTCGAATAAGTCCAACTACTTTCGAAGCTTTGCTCACAATGGATTCGTAGTGGTTGGTGAATTTTAGCTCACTGTCTATTCTTACTCCGATGTCCCGCTCAAAGGATGTTTTTGCCATTAGAATGGTGTTAAAGCCATAGGTTGACTTAGAATTGTGTGGTCCAAGGCAGAGATGGGAGCTTTTGTTTGTGTTGACCTCCATTTCCCACATCCTCATCCAATCGGCCATCTTGTTCATGTCGGTCTGCAGTTCTTGAATATCATTTGGACATTTGATAGGTCAAAAAAGCTTTGTATCATCAGCATAGACTGCGATGTCTGAGTTAATATTGTCAGGCAGGTCGTTTGCAAAAAGATTGAAGAGCAGGGACCCGATGAAGCTGCCTTGTGGAATACCGCTAGATACTTTTGTCACAAATGTTCTAATGTGGCCATCTACTTTAGCCCTATGAGTTCTGCCTGTCAGAAAATTCGTGATCCAGCCAAGAGCTTTGCCCGCAATCCCAAGGTTTCTTAACTTATGAAGGAGCTTTGAATGGGATACTTTATCGAAGGCTTTACTAAGATCATGGTATATTACGTCAACTTGTGTGCCTTTGTCAAGGTTTAGTCTCCAGGTGTTTGTAACTAGAAGTTGCTGGGATTTGGTTGACCTATGTCTTAGGAATCCAAACTGCCTTTTGTTGATTAGCCTTTCGGTTAGAAGGTATTCTAGTAATCTGTCTGCTATGACGGATCCAAGGATTTTACAAGCGATATATGTAAGACTTATGGGCCTGAAGTTGATTGGGTTTGTTTTTCCCCTTTCTTCAAGATCGGGGTGATAATTGCCTTTTCCCAGATACTAGGGAGTTTTTCCGTGTCTATAGATAGGGGTAGGGGAGAGATAGGGGTCTTGTGACTTATACTGCAAGTTCTTTAAGAATGTGAGGCCTATGTCGTCTGGGTCTTCAGATTTATTTGTATTTAGCTTTTTTAGTAGATGGACTCCATCAAAATCTATCACTAAGAAGCCAACCTTTTCTTCCTCTATTCGTGCTGCTTCACTTCTATTCTCCAGATTTCAAAAAATTAACTGTAATAATTGACGATTTGTTAGCGTTAACTTTCATCCTCGACAAAGAAGCTTCCTTTGTGACATCGTAAAGTAATGTCATAATTGAGCTTTTATTATTTCGTCGACAAACCTCAAGTGCAGGCAGGTCGTCCAGATACATCCATTGATCTAAGGGGTCAGTCATGAGGCTATTAATCGTTAAAATAGGACCCATCAGTTCCTGGGGATCCCCACAAAAGATAGGAAGGGGATCGGAATAAACCTTTTTATATTTAAGCACTTGAAACGATTTGTAAAAAATGAGGCAACATTTTTTAACAAAAAAAGGGCTCACTTGAAACTCCGTTAACAGTTTATCTACAAGTATATTGTGGTCAATTAGGTCGAACGCTTTCTGGAGATCAATTAATAAAATATTTAACCAAGTATCAAGTATCCAAGTATGGTTTTCAAGGTTATTAAGAATAGTGTCAAGAAGACTAACAAGGTAATGGGAAGTATATGCCTTCAGGATTTCAAACTGTTGCATGTCAATAAAATCAAGAATCTCTGCCTTTAATCAATTAGCTAGAAAATCCTCGTACATTTTTGAAAAAACTGGGATCAAGGTGGTAGGTCGTACTCCAGTAAAATCGTTCAAGCATTCCTTCTTTTGGACTGGAGTAAATATAGCCCAGCTTCCAGCACGACGGGTAACATCCAGAAATACTAATAGCGTTAAAAATACTAACAAGGGGTATTGATAGTTTATCAGGGAATTACTTTATTATATCAATTGGGATATCAACGGGACATGTACTATTTTTTTCAGTTTCTGTATTTGTTTTATTATTTCCTTCGCTGGAGTTTTCGGGATGTTTATTAGGCTCATTGACTGTCTGTTCAGGTGGTTTAAGCCGTAGAAAACCCCTATATATAAACCCCCAAGCCACACGAACGACCCCTATTTCTTTCACTTTCTTAAACAATTACTGAGGTCTGCTCTGTTTTAAGCAATTTAATTTATTCTTACCATAACAAGAAACAGCACGACGTATTTCTTTCCATTTGATTTCAAATGGATTAGCCCTTTTATTTTTTCATTAATATAAGGTTTATCTGAGGAACATACCTTCTTTGTAACCTCTGGGAAACATTTTTGGCAGTTTATCATTAATTTTCATTGAAAGAAGTTAACCTTTGAGTTCAGATTTACACACGACAACATCCTCCCAACTCTCAGACGTAATCCAAGATCCAAAATCAAAAAGACTTAGACTTGTTATTGGCCAGTAAGAAAAATTTAGAAACCGACTAATTGGTTCTAAAAACTAGCAGTGGTTTCAAATGTAGCATGAAATTATAGCTACAAACCCGAGGGGGGGGGGGAGTAGTTAGAATATTGTAATAAGGTTTTAGGGCTGGTGCAAATACCATCCAAACCAGTTCCACCTTTTATAGTAGGGAAATCAAAATTTACTGACGCTTCTGATCTTTGCACAGATAATTAAGATTAAATTCGTTTGCGTCTCCTGGTATAAAAATGCCAGCATTAGGGTACTTTGTCGTCAGAAAGTCAAGACTTGCCTGTAGCCTATCGTGAAAATTGCGACGAGAACAAGCATTCTGTCCGGGTAAATAATAAAATGAGCAGATGATCAAATTAGTGTAAGGCCGAGGCAGGCATTTGGGCTTAGTAGATATCCAAATAATTTCAACGTAATCACCTAGTCCTGGCACATGGATAAGGGTAGAAGATAGAAAAAAACAAAAAATCGCAAAGAAAAGAGAACGAGGACAATAACAGCCAGTGAAAAACAGAAAAAAAATTATGCAAACATTTTGGTTGAGACCTCTGCTCAATCCCCCTTAGAGCACAATATAAAAACCAAACCTCAAAATAAACACTGAAACTAAAATGTGGCCCCTTTTCAAGCAACGATGAAAGGGTAACTCAAGTTACCCTTTCATTTGAAACTTACGCTTTCCAGTCACCCTTTCATCGTTGCTTGGAAAGAGTCCTTATCTTAGTTTGTGTTTGTTTTGAGGTTTGGTTTTGATATTATCCTTTGGACCTTCATCTACATTTTTTTCCCATTCTGCACTGAGGACGGTTCTCAAACGGAAGAGTTCTCAAACGGAATATTTGCATAATTGTTTCTTCTGTTTTTCACTGGCTGTTATTGTCCTCGTTTCTCTCTTCTTTGTGATTTTTTGTTTTGTCATGATTACTCAATGTGGTCTCATAAATTATTTGAGATAGAAAATCCTTTACGACCTTAAAAGGTGACTGATCTAACCACCTTAACGTTTCTTTCGTTATAGTTAGATCCTCTTCTATAAACAAAATTCAAATTTCGATTCGTTTACTTATCTGCGTGCAATAGCAACCTTTGGCTATTCAATTTCATGATACGTCGATCCAAAGTTACCGCTTGGATATCATTCCTGACAAAACTAAACCTTATTTCAATTCTTTTTATAATGATTTATCAGACAAACAGAATATAAGGATTTGAAATAACATAGGTCAAACTGAGCTTTAAAATGTCATTTCAAAAGCAAAGAAACTCTCTATTATTTTTTTTACCCTTTTTTTTACTAACTTGTTTAAAAAAAAAAGATATGGTGAAATCATGCTTAAAACATAATTTACATCAGGTGTAATGACTACTTACGACACCAGGAGGCATCATTCCTCTGGGAGGAGGACCTGGAGGCGGAGCGACTGGTCCTAATGGAGGCATGCCAGGTCTTTGATGTGGAGGTGGACCATTTACAGCAAATCCCGGAGGAGGTCGGTCAGGTCTATGCATTGAAGGATGCATTCCTCTAAAATATAAAAATTCGAATTATTACTTTTGACACTGCAACTCAATCTTCTAGTACTTACTAGTTAAGCTTATACTTGACGCTTGCTTTGTCACAATGCAACCGATTTCCTTGCAGTATGTACCTGCCTAACATGCCTGCACGGCAAGATTTGACAAATATCTATCTGAGGATATCCGATCTTCCCATAGGAAGATCAAATCAAAATGCAAGCATTTATTATTGAACTGTTTTCTTCTTTTTGTTTAGGTGATTTCCAGGCAGAATAATCACGAGCCCACAATTTTCTTTGTCATGACTTCGCTAGATCCCTAACTTAATTTATTCAAAAATATAATGCTCAAGTTGTAAATCAAAATAAAGCCAGCGAATATTTGCCTAATATTAGTTAAGCAGGACACAGATTGTGGCTATTTTTTTTTATTTAGTCTAATATATCTTGATACAGAAAGCAATTTTTGTCTTTCCTAGGAAACCACTTGAGACACTTCCCTGAATATCCTATCTATAGAACAATGTGTGCTCAACAATAGCATGAAAAAACTGAACTCTAAGGTTGTGAGGTCATAACACTCACAATTAATTAATACCTATTTTATACTTTTAGATAATAATAATAATAAAAAGAAGATATTCAAAGCACCACAACAATTCCGTAGCGTTTTTTAAAAAGATCATAAGTTCACTTTTCCCAAATTTTTCATGAAAGCAAAACGAAAATGAAAACGTACAATGAAAGAATCTTTCTCACAAATCACAATTTAAGAAACTTTTAAAGACTAATTCCTAGTTAGCTTTTCCATCGGAATTCGCTGCGAATGTCCAAATTGGTGAATTGTTCGTTGTTTAGAAGATAAGAGACTTGCTCCCTTTGGAACAACTTGGTCAGAATTAAAGATAAGCCCATTTTGAATAGGCCAATCGATAAATCTCTTCAAGCTCTTTCGAACCACATGCTTTTCATTTTGGGAAAAACGTGGACTTGAGCCTTTTTTGCAAAACGCCACGGAATCATTGTGGTCACATATTTCTTATTAAAATTAATAAAACAAGTCAGACAATCACTTCTTCATTAACCGAACTACAAATAATAGAAATGACAGTAAAAAACACTGCCCAGTTAATATATACCTTTAAATTAACAACTGGTGGCATAAAAACTTTCTTTATTACTAGACGCTATAAAACAGTGTCGTGAATTCTCTCTCATCTCATGTGTATTTATTCCTAAGGCACTTCATAACAAGTCAAGGAACTGAATAGATACTAGGGAAAGTGGGTAGTACAGCTACACCGGGAAACTGAAGAGAATCGGAACTTTTGGACACTAAACTGGCTCGTACATGAGTTTGAAACTACTAGAACCAAATATACCATGGAGTTACGAAGTTAAATAAAAAAGAGGGAAACGTTTAGAGACCCAACAAGGTTGAGTTTCTATGTCTTCCTTCTTGTTTCTTTAAATTGAAAGCAAATTAATTTCTTCTGATTATCGTACATTGAGCAACGGCCCTTTCAGGAACGTCAATACTCGATCAGAGACCGGTATTGGACGTCTCTACTTTCAATTCTTACGCGAGTGTCGAAAAATAAGCCTCTATCGCAGAAGAGATAGAAAAGAAAAGGAAGGATACTGGAAACAAAAATATATATCGTCGTAGGATTAGAAATACTTAAAACGGAATTATCGCTTTTAAATTAGTACAAATTGTCACTCATTGTTCGTATGGTTAGCTTTCATATATCAAATAATCTGAATTTTCTTTCTTCATTTTTCACTTTTCATAGATACCTACTTTATGGACTGCGTGGCTAAAAATATTATATACCCATAAGCAGATAGTGACCGTATTTTCTAATAAAAAGGTGGACCAGCCTTCTCCAAGGGATTTTGACTCTAACTTCAGCAACAATTAAAATTTCCTCGACAATCACTCCCAGTTACAATTAGACCTTTATATTAAAGAAAGCAGCGACTAAACACAGCGCTAAAGGAGCAAAAGTATTATATATTACATAGTTTCAAAACCCTTTCTTTAAAATATGATAATTTTCAACTACATCCTTTACTTTCAAGTTTATTTATCTTGTTTGTGTTGTATCACGTTCTTATTTACTGTATATGCGAAATACCAAGTTTTAGGACTTGCAAGCTCAAATAGATGAACTTGCGTTCACACCGAATAAATACAGAGTGAAAATAACACAGTCAATAGCTACGTACAATATTGCCTTACTGGACTTTTATCAGTCTAATATAAAGTAATAACTAAAACTAGACTAAAATGTAATCCAAGAAGTTTACTTTACAAAATGAGGCAGCTAAAAATATATGTTAAAATTAACGGCATATCATGGGATGCTCTTCATAAGCCAGGTGCCCCCAAGTATGCTTTAAACGTGAAACAAAAAAAACATTTAACTCTCTGTTTACCCGTAAAAACAACACCAAGATATATTTGTGTATAGTCTGGAACTGAGATAAAACATTGTTTTCCTATACTTTAGCAGAACTTTATAACTAAAAGACATCGATATTTTGCGTACTCAAAACACTATTCACCATATGCTTCTCTGAAACTACCCAATAAAGAATACCAAGAGATATTCAGAAAACAAGCTAGTTTGCAATACAATAATTGAAATACAAATTCTATACAATTAACAAATCATTAAAACACATGATTTACATATTTTGTCCCAAAATATTTTCCAAAGAATAAAAACATAACAGATGCATATTAAAACGAATAAAAACGGAAGCTTAAAAATTGATCAACAAATAAATAAAAACAAACATAAATATTGTAACTGAAGTAATTGAATCTAACAAGAAAATACATTAACTTTTAGGGTTAAATAAAAAAGATAAACTAAAAAAAGAAAAAGAAAGCTCGTAATAACTACGAGATACTCGCACGAATTTAACTTTAATATCTCTGTTATGAAAACAAAATATAATCAAGAAATTATAACAAGCACATACCCTTAAAATTATATTAAATAATAACAATTCAGAGAAATATTCATCAAAAATAGAATATTTCAAAACTAAAGTGAGATCCTAAATAAAACTAATGAATACCCTGCCAAGACTTTAAGCAGTTCATCCATAACATTAAAATTACAGATTAAAGTCAAGATGAAAGATAGAAAAAAAAAACTATATAACAATGGACTTGCACCAGAGACAAAGGGCTTACTAGTCAAAATCTTTGGTGGAAAAACCATGTGCTAAATACTTTAGCAAAATCGAGGCGCCTTATATCGGATTCGATCAAACCTAGTTTACTCCTAAATGGTAAGAAACACTATTGGGGACGTACCCCCCCCCCCCGCACAATTCCTCTGCCGAGAAACAAATCTTTTCCTTTGAAGAATCCAAAACTAAAATACCGACACATAATAAAACAACAATAATAAAGCCACGCACAGATTTGAAAATAAACGAAAATCCACACAACTTAGAATTACATACAAACAACACAGTAGACTACTTGTTTTATATAAGTGATTACTACCGGATTTCTTTTCAAAATTTTACAAGCTCCGAGTTTCCTTTATTCTACGATTGAATATTGCACTAACGAACAATGTTTCAGTATCCCCAGAGAACAAGTTATGTGTTCTGGGTAACCACAAACTCGCTTCAAACGAGTAAACAATATAAGTTTCGACCAGCCACAAGACTCTCAGACAAAAATATTCCGGACTAATAACGCTCCATAAAAATCAATACGGGAACATACAGCAAACCAACACTTGGGTGGGCGGAAATGTTTTCTTCAGAGAATTCCCAAGCGCAAAGTCTACCTGCCAAAAATAATTTTAATGCGGAACTTCCTAAAATTAACCAAACCCGAGGAGGGAGGGGGATTGAAATCTCGAAATTAAATCTAAAACAAATTTTCAAACAGTTTAAAATAAAAAATACAAATACGACCGATTTTTCCCAATGTAAATTCAGAACCAGTAACTTCATTCAATGTCAGTTTTTTCAATTATTCACTAAAAAGAAGAGGCTCATTCTAAGTCGTTTCTATGGCGCCAACGCCCAAATATAGCTGAGGCTCAGTATTTTTCAGCAATTTTTTGGCTAAATTCTAATTCATATATTGAGATACTACATTGCTTACTGTACCTCTCCATAAGTATATCACCGTCCAAAAAAGAAAAGCAGATCCACTTAGCCTGAGTTTTACTTATTGATTTCAGATATTTCAAGGATGTTATTATACTTTTTACACCAAATCGGTCTTACTTTTGTCTAGTCGCCTTACAAATGATAACGAAAGTAAGTGATTTGACGTTAGTCACTGATCTTCCAGAACCTAAATCTCAAAAGCTACTTTTGACAAGATCATCGTTATACACAGCAGATGAACAGCGCTATGTCCCTAGATTCTCCAAATGAACTGATCTGACTTTCTATTGCGAGGTAGGTCCAGAGTATTTTTCAGGGTATTTTGAAGAAATAACCGCCTAAAAATGTTTGTTATTTTCAACCCCCATCCACCGGGAAAACCAATTAAAATTGATTTTAGCTCACGGAATTCTTTTAAAACATAAAAACTACATTCCCATTTCATGATCATTTACATGAGGAAGAGAAGATTGAAAGCCTTACCTAGGAGGCATACCCATTGGAGGTCCTCCGTGCATTCCCGGAGGAGGCGGTCCTAAAGGCATTCCTGGTCTTGGACCTACTGAGAGGTGTGGTGGCAGGAAATGAGGCCTTTGATTTGGTGGTCCATTATGCGGAGGCCTCATACCGAGAGGAGGACCTAGTTGTGGAGGAGGTTGTTGAGGAGATGGACCAGGTTCAGGACGAGTCTTTGATGCAGCTTCAAGCTTAAGGAAAATAAAACATTCATGACAATCAAAATTAGATAACACCACTTACGGATAGTATAGAAATCACATTAGACCACTTTAATTTGATACCAATTTATTGAAAAAGAACATAGCTATTACAGCTGAAAGTAGAGATAACAATACACTAGCACTAACAAATGAAGGGATTTAGAAGAGATAGAAATAAAACCCGATTTCAATGTAACTAATTGCAACCAGTTACATTTAATTTTCATCACTGAAAGCCAATGAAAACCAAAGGATGGATTCAATTGCTCTCATTGGCAATCAGTAAGGCCGTACCCAGAGGGGGGGGTTAGGGGGGTTAACCCCCCCCCCCCGAAATGTTCGTCTGACTCGTGAAAACGTAACAAAAATGGATATAGAAAAATTTTGTATGCGTTTTTGATTTTTTTTGTGTAACAACCCCCCCCCCAAAAAAAAAAATCTTCGAGTAAAACCCCCTCGGAAAAAAAATCCTGGGTAGGGCCTTTGCAGTCAGTGATGAAATCCTATTGCAATAAGCTATAACAAGAGGCTGAACAAGAGGAAATACTGTGAGGAAGTATACCTTCAAATAACAACAAAAATTATTCATAAGAATATGAAAACATATAAAAATTAGCATAAACAATATATTGTTTTTTTCATATAAACAATTTAATTCCCAGCACAAAAAAGAATTAAACTTACAAACCAACCTATATTCACAGATAAAACCATTGTCTGAACTACGAAATTGATATATGAACAGAACATGGGCAATTTTTAACCCCAATCCATAAGCTAAATGATATAATATGAGCATTGACATGTTAAAACGCAACTATTTTTACACCCGAGTTCAAGTAGCAAATAACTAGCAACCAGACATTATTTGTATTAATATACATTTGTACGTTTGCAAGCGGATCCATCATTGTACATAAATAAAATTGTATGAATACATATATATATATATATAAGTATGGGAGCTTAAGAAGAAGCCTTTTCATGTGCTTGCTTCCTTTTTTCAGAAATACTTCTGAAACCCTGTCAGTATTAGACAAGGACATCCTATTTTGATGATCAAATCCACTGTAGACAAAGATGCCAACAGGGCTAAGAGCATTTATTTCCACTTTGTTTCCTCACAGCATAACTACAAAGGTATCTGAACTAATAGTTCAAGTTTGGCCACTAACTCCATTGGGTTCTGGCTGGAGTAACTGGGACCGCCTTTTTTTCTATGCGGATACATCTTTATTTGAAAAAAAAGGCCTTTAAGGACAAAAATATTCCCCGTAAGAAAACATGGTTATCACCTAGGATTTAAGGGATAAAAGAACACCTGATGAAGCCGGTGTTCAAAGAAAACTATTACTACTACCCCAATCATAAATTAAACGAGAATGTTTTTATATCGAAAATTAAAAACATCTTAAGACCATAGAAATTTTTTCCATGAATATGACTTGTAAGAGATCCAAAGTGTATCACAAAACAATATCAATAAGGACACCTACCGAATTTTTCTAGCTCCGAAGAAGCATAGGACTAGATATCAAATATGATGTCCACTGAAACCAATGGTTTATTTTATGAAAGTATCTTTCCTTAGTTATGTATTAATATGCCATACTTCTTTTTATTTTAAGACCAAAATGGATTCTATCCTTAACAAAAAAAATGTACCAGAGCATGCCGAACATCGTTTCAACATCGAAATTACTCACTTAAAAGCGAATACAGAAGTTCCTATACAGCACTATCTTCCGATAAAGACCAATAGCCTTCTAAAATAATATGACAAAACATAGGATATTATATGCACTGGAACCGTCCAAATTACTTGGACATTAAAATTTACGCCGTTTTTTCAAGTCAAGCCCTTATGTTACAAAAAGCTAGTCAGCGGGAAAAGAGGCAATTTAATTCCTATTTTATCACTAAAAAACAAGTGATACAGTTTCCAAATTCCGATCTGACAAATTTCAGACAGCAAATTCAAGTCAATATATGGAACTTTTTTCATTACGAATAAATATATTGTTATTCCCGATCTCTCAAAGATCTTCAAGATATTGGAAACACAAGCAAGTAATCATGGTTGTAGCTGTAGCTGCAATCTTTTAAAGAACGAACAACGCCCCATAGTAATCGAAATTAAAATGAAAACGGATTTTAGAAGGAACTGTCAAGTGACAAATAGTCATTTTTTTTTAGGAAAGGCTCACTTGAACGGAAATGAAAAGATAGTGACCGTTTCAACTAACAAAAGAAAATTTCACCCCGTGAAAGTGCTGCTTTCTGACACAGAACATAAATTTTTGCCAAAATATGGTGAAAAGCCTGATAGTGTGAATTCTGAAATAGGAAATCGACTTGTAATGGCAGATAATCTTTCAGTGAAGAGTCACACCACCGCCACCCGCAATTCTCGGGCATTCACACGTCTGCTGCCCCATGAGTGGGCAAAATTTTTCTGTTTTTTTTTTTTTACAGGGTGATCGTATCTAACCAAAATTCGCAGATTTCCATGATAGAGTTCATTTGAACGAAAATTATATATTCAAGGGCTTTTTCAAAGTGACGGGCGAGATCGCACTACAATCAAGTGGTTTTTCTGTAAGAAAAACAACAATTTCTGTCAAAACAATCAAAAAGGCTAGCTAGTTAAAATTCTGAGATATCCAGTGCATTTGTCACGATCAAAATGCTTAACTAGGAGCATACTATTCACAATCTTCAAAATGTCTGTTCCGCCACCACACCGATAATACAGGCTTCTTGTGGTTGAAACCATTGGTGAAATGTGATCTACAAAAACAAAGTGTGTACCCTCCAGGTGCTGAAGCTTAGCGCGTCAGCCTTAAACACAATTAGTTAAAAAACATTTGATGGCGGCAAACAGCGAAGAACATTAGTTTTTTGCAGCCTATACAACATATATCTGCAAAAGTAGTAGTGCTTTACTGAAAACACAAAACCACACAAGAAATAAGAATGCTGCATCAATATACCGTTAAAGACATCTCGAAGCGCTTTATGCTTAATTGTACAATAAATTCTATTTATTTGTTTTTTCAGTAAAGCGCTAATTATCCATAATTCTACAAACATACGGGAACATCATCAGTCAGGTTATTTGCGCTAGCTTAATATATATATATATATATATATATATATATATATATATATATATATATATATATATATATAATATATATATATATATATATATATATATATATATATATATATATATATATATAAATATATATATATATATGCTGCATAGGCTGCGAAGTGATCGTTTTTGCCCGTTTTAAGATTCAACTTAGGTCTTTATTTTCATAATTTTTTTCAAATTCAAAATCAGGGACAAGAACCTTTCGAAAAACAACAATAATACTACGAGACAAAGCAATAATGAGTACAACATCAAAACTTACTGCAAATAGAGCTTGCTTTGAAGCATACGTCACTTCCGGCATCATGTTGTAAATTGGGCGCTTCCCAAGATTTTCAAGACAATTTCTTAGACTTTGTTCTGACCCAACAGTAACCATACAAAATCCTTTTGACTGCCCATTGGCGCGATTTTCGTAGAACTTAACCTCTATAAAATCAGCAATCCCCAACTGTTTTACAGCATTAACAATGTCTTGATCAGTTGTCCACTAGATTATCAAAACACAAAATTAGACTATAAGCCTAAAATGTCTTATTAACTGCTAAAAAGTAAAAATACGGTGTTAAAAAAAAAAATTAAAAACTATTAAGTGAGCCCGAACTTACCTGCAAGAAACGACAAGTTCCTCCATTAAAGTGTTCTAAGGGATTCTCAATAGAAAAATATGGACCTAAAAAGTGACTCCTTGAGGCCTTTAGTCTAGGGTGTTACCATCAGTTATTTATCATTAGTTGTAGGGGATTATTTTTTGCTCGGAAAGTTTTCGTAATTTTAACAACATTCTTTTTTGGTATCTTGCTAGACTTCCTTTAGATTACTAAAGTTTTCATTTACTTTTTAGGTTCAAATCTAAAAAAGTCTACGTGTCAAGTCAATACAAAAAAAACACTCCAGCACAAAGAGTATGGGTAACTTTTAAGAGTGGAAACCAGCGCTAGTCACCCAAAACCCATCAACGTCTTCTAGCGTTTGGCCATACTTAGTATTTTTTCAAGCTTAGCAGTTTATTCTACAAATAAACATATTGCAAAATTAACAAGTGAATTATTGTCAATAAAATATAAAAGCTGTGTTGCTTAAACTGTTTTAGCATTCACGTCATTTTCGAGAGAAATTGCTTAAGAATAGTTTCAGGAACAAACCTTGGCAAAAAGATATCAAATGCGATTCTTCATGAATAAAGTAGTTCGACCCCACTCGGTGCATATACACTACGAAAGCGACTATGGTGGATTGGGCACTTCTGTGGCTGAATATTAATTTTTCATTTGCATGTAAACTAAGTGCCAGACTACATTGAATTAAAATTGAGTCCATGGACATTGTCCGTCACGCGACAACCCAAAATCAATCCAATCTTACATCCTTAATTCTATGACTATCTACCTTAGTTTTGTCCTAGGAATGACCTATGGATGGATGATAGATAGACTTATCTATCAACAAATGAAATGACATCATTTTTATACAATCCTACAAAGGGATCCCAGATTTGTCTCTCAATCACTC
Organism: Artemia sinica; assembly: GCA_027921565.1. NCBI lineage: Eukaryota > Metazoa > Arthropoda > Branchiopoda > Anostraca > Artemiidae > Artemia > Artemia sinica. The sequence goes on along the minus strand of CM051274.1, from coordinate 26,595,207 downwards.
AGACTATCTGTCTTGGCTTTATCTACAATTAGCCATGTCTTGATGCCTGCAAAATACTTGATTTTAATTCAATATTTTGGTTAAAATCAAGTATTTTGCAGTAGGCATCAAGACATGGCTAATAGAATTAAAATCAAGTATTTTGCAGTAGGCATCAAGACATGGCTAATTGTAGAAATGAATGATTGAGAGGCAAATCTGGGATAAGCTCTTTTTAGGATTGTATAAAATGATGTCATTTAATTCGAATTAAAATCAAGTATTTTGCAGTAGGTATCAACCCATGGCTAATTGTTGAAAAAGCCAAGACAGATAGTCCGAGTGACTGAGAGGCAAATCTGGGATAAGCTCTTTTTAGGATTGCATAAAATGATGTCATTTAGTTCGAATTAAAATCAAGTATTTTGCAGTAGGTATCAACCCATGGCTAATTGTTGAAAAAGCCAAGACAGATAGTCCGAGTGACTGAGAGGCAAATCTGGGATAAGCTCTTTAGGATTGTATAAAATGATGTCATTTAGTTCGAATTAAAATCAAGTCTTTTGCAGTAGGTATCAACCCATGGCTAATTGTTGAAAAAGCCAAGACAGATAGTCCGAGTGACTGAGAGGCAAATCTGGGATAAGCTCTTTTTAGGATTGTATAAAAATGATGTCATTTCATTTGTTGATAGATGAGTCTATCTATCATCCATCTATAGGTCATTCCTAGGGCAGAACTAAGGTAGATTAGTCATAGAATTAAGGGTTGAAACATTGGATTGATTTTGGGTTGTCGCGTGACGGACAATGTCCACTGGACTTGCATGCAAAATCTGCGACTGAATTTGGTTGGACTAGCAGGCGGCAAAAAAGTGAAACATAAGCCTAATAGACACGGCCGCTTGTGGTCTAAAGGTGGAATACCGTGACATAAATATTCACATATGACCAACAAGTCCCCTGGAATTGCAGGCAAACGGTGAAACCTATAGTTTCCCAAGTGTTTGGCTAAATGGCATGGGTAAACGGCAGAAGTAAGTATGACTCTCTATTGGACAAATACTTGTGCGTCAGCTTTTGGAAAGGCACACCTGCCTAGAGTCAGGCAGGATGACCAAGAATTTAAAATTGACATAGGACAGTTAGATTGCCTGGAATAAGCGGCAAACAAGGCACATCCGCCTACGGTCTTAGGCAGGCTGACCAAGAATTTATAATTGACACAGAGCCGTTAATTTGCTTGGAATAACAGTTCTTCCGATGGGGCGTTCTTATCACTTTTCATATGTATAACTTCAAAGTAGAATTTATTCAATACGAAATTAATTTAAGTCATATTCAATATAGATTTCTACAGATACTTTATTTATGTACTTTTCTTCAATTTTGCTGTCGCGAAAAAGTTGCTCCCCAAAAAAATCTTATTCTTCTAGAGAGTGTGATAAGCTGTGCAGACAATGCCTATGGTTAAGCAACACATCGTCTGATGTTGAACATATTAATTCTTTCCATCTTACCAGAAGCTATTTTATTTGAGTTGTAATTTGATACTTCCTTTTGAATAGAAACATTGAAAAGATTAAACAGTTCCAGGGAAAACTAGCAGAAAAGTCGAAGAAAAAAACAATTTCAATTCTTGTTTCTGGCTTTATGGTTGAATATATTATAAATGATTATAATATAATAAGAATTATACATAGAGAACCTATTTTATTCTAAACAGTATTGTATATATTTATAACAAATTGTCAAGTATATCTAACAGTTAAGAAAAAGAAGCATTTTTATCAACCACCGCCCATCAAACCAAATACCAATAAATGTAATTGATATACAAGGATGTTTATTTATATCAAATTATAACAAACTAAATTCAATAGAGAATATATTAACCTTACAATGAACCTAATTTATAAATTACCTCTTGTGAATCTCCATAGTGCTCAGGCATCCATATGAGTAGTCTCCAATCAGAATTTCACACAGTTTATAAATAACAGTAAATACAACCCTAGGCTTCATCACATAATTTAGTTATTGTACATAATCAAAACATTAAAATAAAACAAATTACACCGACACAACTGCTAATAATCAGTATTCTTTGTAACCAAACAAACATTGTTGGAAAAAAAAAAAAGCATGGTTAAAATATTCAAAAAAATAGTACAGAATGTCGAAATGGCTAGACTGGGCAAAAACCCAATAACACTTGTTACTGGGCAACATCCCTGATTTTTACTTTAATAATAGAAAATTCTGATACAAATTATCTGATAGACCCTTGAAAAAAAACTTTAACAGTTTAAATGACCCGACTAAACTAACTTATAATTCTGTAGTTGACAGTTAACAAATAACAATTTATCAACAATAATAATAAAATAACATAAACATAGATAAGTTAAAAAGACGACCACTTTTTAGAATACAAGAGCCATGTGATTTGTTAGAACTTTAACTACATTTCATTCTGCCTTATTGCATACAATATCTTATAAGATTCTTTGACAAATACAATAGCTATAGGTAGGTCAAAATTACTGGTACAGTTTCTTTAAAGTTGAACTGTATGGCAATAAGGCACTAAAATCTAAATGTTAAGTTTGTACAACCTAGAGAAGATCTGAAACTAGCTATAGCATAAAGCATAAATAATGTAAAAAAAAGACAACTTCGAACAGTCTATACCAAAAACTCAAGATTCATGTCACTAAGAGCTTTATATTACATGTGTAAATTAAAAATAAAAGTTTGGTATACTAATAAACAAACAAACAAATTAATTAACAAAATGAACTTATTAATGGTATCAAACAGACATATGTTTTTGGAAAGTATTTAGCATACCAATGCTGAACTATCAGGAACTTATGAACTCTAGTTTTTGAAGCAACTACCTAATTTTCCATATTCACTTGTTTTGTTTTCGTCTTTCTTTCCATTTGTCCCCTCCACATTCAAAACCAGAAATAATTTAATTTATTGACTTGTCTGTACAATTAAAATGAAATAAATATGTAGTCTCAAAATCTGTTGATGGTACACTACCTACAGGTGATAATTGGCAAGTTTAGAATTTATCCCTGGCACATCTATTAGCTTACAAAACATGTAATGACTCATTTCTAGGTTTCGATGGTCTTAATTGTATTCGTTTTCTTCTGCTGCTCCTCACATTGCCTTTCAAAAGAAACATTTAAACTTATTTTAATTGAGAAGAGAAGAAAAAGGGAAACAAATTACCCTTTTAGAGCTTGTGCCTTTAGATAAGGGGCTGTCACTTGAAAATATCAAAGTTAGTGCAGCCTCTCTGGAAGTACAAACAGGGTAGGAAGGAACAGGTCGCTTTTTTATTTCTTTGTTAACAGTAAAAAGGAGTCTGTAGATATTGCATTTGAACATGAACCTGACAGAAGAATGAATGGAAATTTTCAGTTTTTTAGCATGCAATTGGCATCAGAACCCGAAGCACAAAATTCCGATACATCATTTAAATAAACCAAGTAACTAAACATACAGCAAGAACAAAAATAGAACCATCCAATGAAAGTCAAAACACCTTAGATAACTCAACGAGGAAAATACTGCCAGACACTAGATTTAATTATTTTGAATATAAAATGTGTACCATCACCCCCATCTCTATCCATTTCCCAAGATTGGCGAAAGACACAGAATTTTTGCAACTTTGCCAAACACCTGTATATATGTTTACACAAAATCAGAAAAAATATTAATATGGTTGAGGATAGGCCTAAAGCTTGACTACATGGAATGCCCTAGTATATATTTTATACCATCATTTAGTTTATCTTATAACATAAGAGAATTGGACTCAATATTGTGATCAAAGCTCACTTCACAACATATATGAAACCCAAGGGCATGGAGTGTAAAAATTCTTCTTCTGAAATTGTAATATTCAGTTTTTTCAAATTATTTTGGCCCAGGACAGAATATTGTGAAATTTGAATGTTCTAGGTTTAGGTAAGGTCTTCTAGTAAAACTAGGTTTAACGTCACACTAAAAACTAGAGTGTAAGGATTTGACTTTTGTTTTTCAAATAGTGAAGACAATTTTACCTAAGGTAACGCAGGTTATTGCTTTTACAAAATCAAAAAATTTATAAGCTAATAAAACACAGACACATAAAAATAACAATAATAATATTGCAAGTGCTAGCCTCAACACATAAAACAAACACAAGAAAACATAATTAGATAGATAACTTTCTCTGAGAAAATAATATCTTGTGCATAATTATGTTAAGGTTAACAGCCTTCTTTCAGTGTTAGAGCAATCAGCCTGAAAAAAACATATATAGGATTTAAGCTGTATATTAAACATCAATTTCCAGGATATTCATATATTTTCCCTGCCCCTAGCTTCAAGAAAACCCAGTTAATCATTACTGATGGTCTGGAATAGCTATAAATAAGCTGAAGACAATTATTACTCATACAGTCAAAATCAAACCTGTAGTCATATCTGCACACAAGCCAAGTCAGCCCCCCCCCCCTAGAAAAAAATTGGTCTAATATATTTAACTTTCAAAGTAACACAGTCATCCATCATCTTATATGTGCATTCGTCTTAAATCTATAGAAAGCCTTGTTGAAATTTTATATACAATTAAAAACTAGCTAATAAAGTGTCTTTAAAAATATAAATAAGCAATCCTCAAAATGTGGCCATAAAATTTCAATTTTTTAATAATTTATTCTCCCCCCCCCCTTTTTTTATCTGTGTGCATATAAATTAGTCAAGAAAAGTATTCAAACTCTATACAGTTTGTCAATATCCTAAGTGTTGTGTGTTATTAACACTTAGACAATATTTTCATACACTCAGGTGTTAACCTAAAACTTTCCCCATTATCACTAAACCAAGAAGCATCATTTTGCAAAAGCCTTGACCAATGGTAATTTCTCAGATCCAAACATTAATTTTCGTTAAATTGATTCTCTTTTAGCTTAAAAATGTTGGATAATTTCATTAAGAGAATTTCACATAACTAAACTTTGCAATGTCACATATTTTGGTATTTTTTCTTTTAAATATACCATCAGCATTGCCTTAGATCTGCATCAACTAATGATGCTTCGAAAATTAATTTTTCTCTGCTTCAAGAGCCAAAGTAGGCTCTGTTGCTGAATTCTTAGGATGGTTCCCTTACCCAGGTCAAGTTCCCAACATACAGCTGGTACCTCTTTCCACCCTGACTATGACCATAACCACCTTCAAACTTTCTTCACTTCTTCCATCCTGTTTCACATGTTTCCCTTTAAGTCCATTTTTGTCTGCACCAGATGTTATAACATCATTATAAAGATCCACAGCATCAGTTTCCTAAAAGTGTAAAGTAGAAAATCAACAACTAGGAAAATAACTAGTAAACATTATGTTGCAACATCTTGAAAAAAGGACGAATTTGGGGAGGAGCCTGCTTTGTCTACATCCCAAACCTAGGTCAATATTCCTCAGTCTTTGCCAAATATCCATAAAAGTGCAGCAAAAGCTTAGCTTACATAATCCACACAATAGCATTTATTTAGGACACTAGGATGCATCTCCAATGAATTATCCTGAATTAGACAACAATTATACTTAGTCAGTACAACAAAAGCCATCTAATAAACTTATTAAATACAAGATTGTACCCAGATTTGGTTCAACAAAATTGCTGTACCATACGATCTCAGCCCTTTCACCTACAGCTTCATAAATATACATACACCTCTTTTGACTCAATAATGTTCAAGAACCAGTCATAAACTTTCCTTGACTGACCAGGCAACTCTGTCCCAAATGAAAACAGTTACTCACAGGTTTCCCCTGTGAGATCTGATTCCCATCAAAGGGGTAATTAAAGGTTTTTCAGTCACCTTGTACAAGCATGGGGCTAAAATTACAATTTTAGCCACAAGCTTGCCTATAGCAACAGTAACATCAGAAATATTTTAAGGAGGGGAGAAAGGCACAAATTACCAAAGCTTTGTTACTTTGCACCAGAAAAATACAAATTTTCTACCCAAAAGTGTACTTTTTTCTGGTAATCCAGATACAAGGAGTAGACCTAGAATTATTTTCCCCTTATCTGGGGGGGGGGGGGGCTTGGTTATACAATAAATTTATAGTTGTATGAAAACAAGTTACAATTGTAGCCAAAGATAACAGTTATTCTTTTTTGCAAGGAAACTACAATAATGTTACAACAAACTCTAAAACCTGCTAAAAATGTTGCATTTTCAAAGAAAAAAAGTTTTGAGTGGGAGAAAGTTTTCTATTGGATGGTGAGAGAGTAGTTTGAAAAAAAAAGCATTTCTATGGCCAAGCAGCAATAATTTTAGATTAGTATATATAATTAAAGTGTGATATGCCCTGTATTTCCATATCTTAAGCACTTATTTTAGAGCCAGTAAAACTGACACACAAAAATTGTGTGGCATAGGGTCTAAGATCTTTGAAAAATCAGGATTGAGGAATTTAATGACATTTATTTGGCTACACATGAAACCAGAAAATGTCTTATATAAAACTTGGCGCCAAACCCACTATACATGACAAGATCAAAGAAATTAAGATGCTTTGAAATATCTCCTGTATTTTACCTTATATACGTATATGCTTAAAAGATGTACAAAAATCCATAAAATCTTGTTTCCTATATACTTGAATGGCATAGAACAATGATTTTTGGCACTAAGTACCAAAAAACTTGGTGAACTACCATTTTTTTGTTGTTGCTTACACATATTTGATAGGAAATGTGAATAATCTCAAAAGCTATATTATGCTGGAAATCAGTAATTTTGAATTTGATGTTATGTTTTTCTCCCTTGGATTTTTTTCTATCATTTCATTTGTTTGAGCAAATAAGATGGATTCTGAGCATTAAGTTGCTTCTTAGCATTAGCCCATGTGTATGATTGTGTGACCAAATTTAAGAGTCAAATGATTCTCTTATCTGTATTGTTAGAGTCCCTTAATCAGATTCCTTGAGCCTCCTCTCTCCCTACCACAATCTTACAAGTATAGACATGTCACACCACTTCAGCTTATGATTGCTCAGGGAGTACAATTTTAGGGCCCAAAGTAGGGCACTAGGACTTGTTTATATATTCACATTACAGCTTATTTGACCTGTTATTTATACAGCTGTGCATTTATACAGCCTGTAGAGCTTATGACCTGTTATATAGGGATCCACAAAATAAAAGCATATTAAGCAGATATATCACTAAAGCTAGCATTAAAATTTGCAAGGCTGTCAAATGTAAATAAGAGGCTATATTTGCAATACAGGAGTCCAAAAGTAGAACGCAGTAAGTGAAAAATTAAATAAAAAATTGACAGTTGGGACTCTGGTGTAAGGGGTAATTTAGAATGCTAGGATTCATGTAGTCCAATAGACAATGATTGGAAACAGCACAAATAGTCCATTAAAACATAAGTCATTTGGTTAGATTTGAACAGAATGGTGGGCATGTTGTAACTTCCTGAAATCGGGCATGCAACAATTTTTAATCTAGTAGATCAAAAGGCTCAAAGTGGGGCCATCCTCCCCCCCCCCACAGCTTCAAACAGACATGGTGCTTTTAACTTATGCTCATTTGGGGAATAACTAATACATAGTATTCTGGGTACCTAGCTGCCTGACCATATTTCAAACAGTAGACTGTATGAAAAGTGTGGTTCAATCCTGTTTTCTAAGGTTACAATGAGAGAAAGATTGAGATGGCTAGGGCACATTCTGTGGAAAAAGGATAATAGATTGCCAAAGATTGTCCTTTTTGGTAAATTGTCTAGGGCTAAATGGAAAGCAGGTTGTCTGCAGTTGGGGTGAGAGGATGTCATAAAGAAAGATTTAAAGGAATGGAGACTTCCTGAGAGGGTGTAAAGAAGGAGACTTTGAACAGATTCAGATGGAGGAGTGAGGATATCTGTGTTGGCCTCAGGCAGCTTGGTGTTGCAGTGAGTTGTTAGCAGTAGTAGTATTAAGATTACAACATGACTGTCTTAGGTCAAAACTTATTAACTCCATATTTGGCGGATAATATTTGCTTTCTACCAAAGTTGGTCTCAAAGAAATTCATATTGATCATTGTAACATTGGAGACATTAAATTCAACTGCCACACACAAGCTGGGTACTTATCAGTTATATAATAAACACTTGAGAAGGGTAGTTTGGTTAATGCTAATGAAATAAAACAAAATATGATGAAAATACAGTAGTTAGACAAACTCGGGCTATATATTTGCACATTAGGAGGGGGGGGGGGGGGTAAAGCATAGCATATACTAAATATACAGCCTAACCAAATCAAAATACCAAGTAAATACTTAAATAAAATATAGCTACAATTTATTTTCCAAATTTATTTTGCATCATTGGCAATCAAAATTCTAAAGTGCTTATTATATAACCAATAAGTACCCAAGCTGTTGTAGCAAGAGCAAACCAAGTTCTTTGTATAATCAAATGCAGAGTCACACACAGATCCCCTTTTATGGTAACTGAACTCTACAAGAGCCTGGTGAGGTCAAGATTAGAGCTTGGAATGTGTGTTGCTATGTTGACTATTATTAAAATAGACCAGACGATCCTCAAATCTGTCCAGATATGGATGACAAAATGCATAAATGGGCTCAAAAACAATGAGAATGTATGCTGACTTCAAAGCCTCAAGCTAATAACTCTGACATACTATTGATGAAACAATGACATGATAATGACCTACAAGTTACTCAATTCTGATGACAGACTTATTCCAGCTTGCCCAGTCATCAAAAACCCGATGTCATTCAGTGAAGCTGTTCTGCAAGCCTGCAAACACAAGAAAAAGGAACCATTTCTTCTGCAACCACATCATAAGACTCTGGAATGGTCTAAGCAAGACAGCTGTGATTCCACCAACCATTCACAGCTTCAAAGCCAATCTTGTCAAGGAGTAGGTGACTAAACTGTGGCTCATTTAATGGGATGCAGCAGATGTCCTGCAGCATTATCATCACTAGACTTCTCTATATTGCTAGCAAGTGCAATTTAAGGTAATTGTGATAGTGACATAATATTTTCTTTACAATGTCAATATATTTTCATAGATTCTTTGCTGCATATTGGGTTTTAAAAGAACATTTTCAAAAATCCTAAAAGGGTTAAACTCTCAAAGTTATAAAGATAAACCCAAATCATTTGTTTATTTGCTCAGATCTCATTGTTTGTTTCTAGTCTTAAGTTGGCAATTAGTGATGGCTTTGTAACTTAAAATTGATTTTGTTAATGTAAAGTTATTTAAAATATGCCACCAAGCAAGAGAGGTCCCTCCCATCTCAAGAGAAATTCTTAATAAGCATATTTTCTAAAGCAACAAACTCTTCATGGAAAACTTACTGATGTAGTGAAAGGGTCACTAGAATTACAAGGTCTTGTCAACTGCACAATTATCCAGATCCTCTGCACAACAAAATCATTAAAAAACAGAAATAATTACTATGATTATATTTACTTATTTAATCAGTATCTCATGTCCAGAATTAAAATTATGCCCAAACAGCATAGAGGGGAACAATTTCACTTTGGAAAAGGGAGATTGCTTCAGGTGCCCTATTTGTGGCCAAAATATATATCACTATGGTAACCTACATTAGGCAGCTACAAGGCAGCAAAACCATCTTTGTCTTTTTTAGGACCAAAGATGTTGTCTTTTTTGGGACAAAAATGTTACCATTACTATGATCCATTGGGACCTGTGCAGCCTGTCCTATTCTGTTAATTAACTTGACAATGCAACTAGGACTGGGTAAATAATCACATTATAGTAAAATTTTAAGTAAGAATGTTGTAAAATAGGAATGTGTATTAGAAAATACAACAGATATCATCACTAAGCCATATAAACAGAAAGGAGTAAATTTTTAATACCCCTTTACAAAAATTTCTATAGTTACAGCTGACACCAGAAATTAGTAATGTAATTCAAACAACATATCACATAACAACTTCAATGAATAGATACAAGGCTTCTAATCAGAATAAACAGAGGAAATGATTCTGGTTACCTTCTGACCTTAGATAAGGTTGAATTCAACTTAACTAGACTTTAAGAACCATATTGCAAATAGGGTATCACATATTGAAAATTCATTACAATCAGTTTGCTCTACCTCAACAGTTCAGGACCTAGTGGTATCCACAGTGTCCTCTAGGTTGTCTCAACTTCTGTCAGCCCAATTATCTGAACCTGATGTTTGTTGGATAGCACGTTCAGAGCCCCAGCGTTTTGAAAGACGTCTTAATATTGTTGCTTATGGTATCCCCCTACCTCTAATAATTGTTTAAATGTTTATGGACTTGCATCACCTAATTTTGTCTCTCAATGGTCTAGTAGTGAACACAATAATAAAAGTTTCCTTTCTGATGCTGACACTTCTCTTGTTTCTTCAACAACAACTTGTTTAACTGATGTTTCTTCCTTGTCATTTCATAGTGCTGTATCCAATAACCTTACCAGTCCTTTAGTTCCTGCATTGTTGCTGATTCCTACCTCTCAGGGGATGAGATACCTTAGCTCCAATGTTGATAGCCTCCCTAATAAGCTTTCTGAACTCTCTTTTTGTATGAAATCTGAAGGAGTGGATGTTGCTGCAATTACAGAAGTTTCACCAAAAAATACCTTGTCAGTTTTAACTCCTGATGAAATCAAAATTGATGATTACCAACTATTTTCTAATCTGAATTCCCCACTCTGCCACCGAGGAGTGTGCCTTTATATAAGAGATGGACAAAATGTTAGTCTCATTCAATTCAATTCTCTGAATACTGATGGAATTGAGTCTGTGTGGATTAAATTACACAATCAAAGAACTTCAATTGTAGTGGGCGTTGTTTATAGAAGCTCCAGTGCTCCATGTGTTATGGACTTGGAGTCAAATTTGGCTGCCATGTTGTCTCATATGATGACCAATTTTGCCAGCTATGATCTTGTCCTTATGGGGGACTTTAATATTCCTGAAATTCAATGGATTGATGGATCTGGTTTTTGAAATAGAGATTCTCCTTTTTTGTCTGCCCTCTCTGATAATTCCCTCTGTCAAACAATTTCACAACCAACTCGTTTCAGGGAAGGTCAAGTCTCCAACATTCTTGATCTGGTTATACTCAGTAACCTTGACCTTCTTATTAAGAATGTTATAACCACACCTGTTGGTAACAGTGACCATGTTGTAATTATTTCTGAGTTATGTCTACCTACCATTCAGCCTTCCTCTAAGCAACAAAAGTATGTTAACTACAAAATAGTCTCTGAAAAACTTGCCAAAGTCAACTGGAAAAAGCTTATTACTGCTGATATTGAGGATAGTTGGTCAAATGTAAAAACGGAAATTCTAAATGTTGAAAAGTCATGCACCAGAATTTTTCAGGTAAATCAGGCAAAGAGTTTACCTTTTTTGAGAACTAAAATCAGTAAGCTAATCAATAGAAAACACAGAGCATGGAACCATTATAGAAAAAATAAGACCACCAAAAATTATCTAGTCTTCAAATCCTTTTGTAATCAAACAACAAACCAAATAAAGGTATTGAAGAGAAGGTTTGAGGAAAAACTGACAGAGGAAGCTAAGGTTAACCCTAAATCTTTCTGGCATTATGCCACTCAAAAATGTAGCAGCAGACACACAATTCTGGATATCCTGCATGATAGTAAATCAATTGCTGATCCTGAACTGAAAGTTGAAATTTTCAATCAATATTTCTCTTCTGTTTTTTTTGTCCAGCCCCAGTATTGTATATCCTACACCTCCCTTATATGATGTATCACATAATATGGAACCATTTTCTGATTACAGATACTTTGGTTCTTAAGGAACTGACATCCCTCAAACTGAATAAATCTGCTGGCCCAGATGGCATTCACCCACATATCCTACACAAATGTCATACAGTTTTGTGTCAACCTCTTTCCCTGCTGTTCAAATTACCATTAAATCTTTCTAGACTACCTCAAGATTGGAAAACTGCACATATTATTCCTATTTTTAAAAAAGGTAGAAAGGACCTTGCTGAAAATTACCAATCCATCAGCAGTTGTTAAGGTTCTTGAAAGAATAATTCATTCTGCAGTTGTTAAACACCTTGAAGCAAATAAGGTTTTACACAGTTCACAACATGGCTTTCGTTCTGGAAATTCTGTTTACACCAATCTCCTTGAATCATATGATCACATAACCAAGTTGCTTGATAAAGGGGTTCCTGCTGACATGATTCTGCTTGACTTTTCTAAAGCTTTTGACAAAGTGTGTCACAATCAACTTGCAATTAAATTGTGTGCAGTTAAGCTTGAAGAGAAATCCCTGCTTTGGATCCTTCATTTTCTTTAATTGTGAAACCAATGTGTTCAGTTGTTTGATGACTCTGGAGATTGTATTCTTTCTTCCTCAACTTGTGTTCTGAGTGGAGTTCCTCAGGGAAGTTTCTTGGGTCCTACATTATTTAATGTTTTCATGAATGATGCTCCTTCCATTATCAGTAGTAATTCAACTCTTTATGCAGATGACTTGAAGCTTCTTGACCAGCTTTTTCCTGTGAAGATCATGCCCTGCTACAAAATAATCTTTATCTGCTGGGTCACTGGGCTGAAGCCTGGCTTCTTGAATTCAATGTTGCCAAGTGCCATATCATCCACTTTGGCAAACAGAATCCATGCTGCTCTTATTTTTTCTTAGGCCACCCACTCTCCTCTGTTAATAATGAGCAAGATCTTGGTGTCACTACTGACAACAAATTAAAATTCAGCACACATGCTAAGAGATCTGCTGCTGGGGCTAGTTCAACCTTGGGTTTGATTAACCATACCATCTCCACTTGTTCCTCTAAAGTCATCAGTCTTCTTTATAAGGGACTTGTGCATCCTAAGCTTGAAGTTGGAATGTCACTTGCCTCTCCATATTTTAAAAAATATATAAAAGTTCTTGAAGATGTCCAGAGACATGCCACCAAAGAGATATCTGGCATGCAAGAGCTTTCCTACCCTGCAAGACTATCAAAGTTGAATCTCCCTATACTTGTATACAGGAGAAATAGAGGGGATGCCAATTTAGCCTTTAAGTTATTGAGGGCTAATATTCTCCCAGCATTATTCCCTGCTGTTAGCACCAATTCAAGAACTAGAGGTCATCAACTGAAACTTGTCAAGCAGTCTACAACATCTAGAGTCTGTACTCAATTCTTCTCAACATGTATTGTCAACAATTGGAACAAATTATCTAATGAAACTGTTACTGCTGAATCCACTGATGTTTTTAAATGAAGGCTAGATGCTGAGTGGTCCTCCAAAGAGTGTAAATTCAATTCAGATGCTATCAAAGATGGAGCAGCACCTGGTCACCAGTGATTCTTGCATACAACTAGCCATGATTCCAGAGCTCTACAAGGAGAAATCCTTAGATTGCTCCTAGCTGCAATTTAAGGTAATTATTAGTTTATTGACTCATCTACAAGGTCCTCTTTTTGGAAATACTAATTATCATATTCTGATGTATAGTCTATATCCTTTTAGTGTTTCACTTTTACTCACATATTAACAGAAAGCTGATTTTCTTCTGATTCTAAAAATGTAACTTTTATTGCTTGATGTTTATTCTATAAATCACAGATATTAAATCTATTTTTTTCTTTTCAATTGCTTGTCAAAACAGAGACCCTATTTTTAATTTATGCTGACAAATTTGACAAAGAAGGCAGAGTTCTTGTTACTGCCCTCACATTGCACCACACTGTAGTAAAATAGGGGGATGGTCCAAAAACCCATTGCTATTTTTCTGGAATGCCAAAGAAAAGTGGTCTTTCCCAAAGAGAGCTATTTTGTTATTTTGAAAATGTTATCAAGAAAACAAATTTGCAGAATTTTTTGAGAGCTGGAAATCCCTTGAAAATGACATCACAGCAAAACTGAAGTCATTTTTGAGGGGATTCTAGCTCTTTAAAAATTCCATAAATTTGTTTTCAAAACAAAATTTGATAAATTTTCAGCAGTTCATATTATTGGCTTACAAATAAAGTAAACATACTACTTGATGCCTTTTTTTATGCTATTTCCAAATATAACAATCCTTTTTGTCAGAAATGAATTTTACTGCCACATTTTATGTACAAATTCAGGGTATATATTTGCACATTAAGGGGTGGAGGTAAAGTTTATTTCTAATGCAAATGAGAGGTAAGTTTAAACTTTACCCCCCCCCCCCAGGGCATCCCAAAAGGGGAGGGGAGCAACCCCCCTCCCCCCAACTTTTTTGGCATTCAGTAAAATTTTTGCCAGAGGCAAAAATTTTAGCAGAAATTTAGCAAAATTCCTGATTTCTGCACAAAATTTGGCATAAATCAGGTAGCAATTTGGTAAAATTTACAGATTGCTCCCCCCATAAAATGAGCCTCAGGACATCCCTGCCCCCCCCCACCCCTAATGTGCAAATATACAGCCTACCCTTAATTTATATATATAAGGGGCAGGGGTAAAGGTAAATTTCTACCAAATCATATTATTGACTTACACATAAAGTGAATATACTACTCAATGCCTTTTTTTATGCTGATTACAAATATAGTTATCATTTCTATCAGAAATGAATTTCAGCCCCTCCCCCCCCCCTATATATGCCAATTCAGGGTATATATTTCTACAACCTAACCTAACCCTGAATTGGCATATATAGGGGGTGGGGGGACTGAAATTCATTTCCAATAGAAATGATTATTATATTCCTAATCAACATAAAAAAGGGCATTGAATGGTTTATTCACTTTATTCCTAACTCAATAATATGATTTGATAGAAATTTACCAAAATTCATTTCTGACAAAAATGATGGTAAATTTCTACCAAATCATATTATTGACTTATGCATAAAGTGAATATACTACTCAATGCCTTTTTTTATGCTGATTACAAATATAGTTATCATTTCTATCAGAAATGAATTTCAGCCCCCCCCCCACAACCTAACCTAACCCTGAATTGGCATATATAAGGGGGGGGCTGAAATTCATTTCCGATAGAAATGATTATTATATTCATAGGCCTAATCAGCATAAAAAAAGGCATGGAATGGTGTATTCACTTTAGGCCTATTCCTAACTCAATAATATGATTTGGTAGAAATTTACCAGGGTAAAATTCATTTCTAACAAAAATGATTATTATATTTGTAAAGAGCATAGAAAAAGGGGTAAATATATACCAAATTGTATTATTGAGGTAGGAATAAAGTGAATACACCATTTGATGCCTTTTCTTATGCTGATTACAAATATAATAATCATTTCTATTGGAAATCAATTTCAGCCCCCCTGCCCCCCCCCCTATATATGCCAATTCAGGGTATATATTTCTAAATTAGGGGGGGGGGGCAAATTGTGTTTCAGATGTAAATGGGAGGTAAGTTGAAACTTTACCCCCACCCCTAATGTAGGAATATACACCCTGAATTGGTATATATAGGGGGGGGGGCTAAAATTCATTTCCAATAGAAATGATTATTATATTCATAATCAGCATAAAAAAAGGCATCAAATGGTGTAGGCCTGTTCACTTTAGGCTATTCCTAACTCAATAATATGATTTGGTATATATTTACCAAAAAAGGCATCAAGTAGTAGCTATGTTCACTTTATTCATAGGCCTAAGTCAATAATATGAACTGCCAAAAATTTACCTAACATTTTACAATTAAGACTAAGAATATAATAATTACTATTCCTGAATAAACTATAAATAGAAATTTTTCTCATGAGCCAGTTTTTATTAGAAATAGGCCTATGCTTTTGAACCTTTGGTGACTAGCCTATGGGCTGTTTAAAGTCCTTTAGAGCTCAAAATGGAATTTGCCCCAGATGCAATTATTGAATAATGAGAGAATAAAAGGCATCGAGCAATATATTCACTTTCTTCCTAACTAAAATAGGTAAAAATTTAGTTCAATTACTTTTTGCTAGCCTATCTTGGAAAGAGGTACAAGCCTAGGCTATTCCTGGAAGTTTCACTCTCCTAATTGGCTAAAACAATTATCCAGCAAAGCAAAATCCCCTCATCTAATTTTATTTAAAAAAAAGGGGTTAGAAGAATACTTCGGGAAAGTCATCTCCAATATCTTCAGCATATAAGTCGATATCATTCTCCTCCCTCGATCCAGCCATTTTTATACAATTTCTTGAAATAATAATGATGCAAAGCAGTCGTTACTATACGAAGGTGTTAGATAGCGCTGCAATGCTTACAATACACCCAACAGTTTCTAAGACCAAAACAGTTTTTCATCTTTTAGGGATAACAAAATACGCTGTTAACTAGACACAACTCAGAAGTGATGACATACAATTTGGTATAGCAGATACAGATTTTCATAGGGAGAAGGAGAGAAGGGCACCACCAAACTTGGCCCCCCTTTTGTATTGCTGGCGCTCTACCCTTGGAATTAGTACAAATTCAGACGTTCTGGAAGGGCATGTAACCTAATATCACCGCTCAGATTCATCCCTGTAACTTAGTAAAGAGGCTCGTGTCTCTAATGAATTATGTTTTATGTTCGGATTGAAGGATTTGTCACTTACCTTGGTAGTTTTATTAGTAAAGACGGTAGGAGCAGTAAGATGTTAAAAGTAGAATAGCCAAGGCCCAGGGGTTTTTTTCATAGTAAAAAAATGTTTGGAAGAATAGGAAGATAATTCTGCAAATCAAGATTAGAATATTGGAAGATATAGTGATGACAGTGACCAAATATAGCTCTGAAGCATGGACGCTCCGAAAAGCGGATGAAGATTTGCTAGATGTTTTCCAGAGCGAATGCCTACGGATTGTTCTAAGTATTCAGCTGACTGACCGTATTTCAAACAGTAGGCTGTATGAAAAGTGTGGTTCAATCCTGCTTTCTAAGGCTATAACGAAAGAAAGGTTGAGATGTTTAGGGCACGTTCTGCGGATGAAGGATGACAGATTGCCGAATTGTTCTTTTCAGCCAAACATCTTGGGTAAAACAGAAAGCAGGTCGTCCTTGTCTGGGGTAGGAGGATGTCATACAGTAACATTTAAAGGAAATAGAAACTTTCTGGAAGGGTGTAAAGAGGGAGGCTTTGAATAGATTGGGGTGGAGTAGGAGCGTGCGTAGCTGTGTTGACCTCAGGTGGTATGGTGCTGCGGTGATTTGTTAGTAGTAGTAGTAGTATTTGTTTTATATTTTCCAAAGTAATGTAATTGCAAACGATTAGTTCTGGATGCCCGTTAGACTGACTGAATATGAAATAATAAATTGGATGAAAAATGTGGTCCAATTCAGTTTGTTAGGGCTATAATGAGAGGAAGGTTGACCAATAAATTGCCAAAGACCGCTCTTTTCTGCCATGTATCAAGGACCAATGGAAAACAGGTCGCTCAAAATTAAGTGGAAATTTTCGTAGAGTGATTGAAAGGAAATCGGAACTCCTTGGAAAGGGATAAAGAGTGAAGCTTTGGAAAGACTGGGATGCAGAAGGAGCGTCCATAACTGAGTCAGTTTCGGGCAGCTTGGTGCTTCTGTGAGTTGTTAGTAGTAGTATTATCTTCAGATAAAAAGGATGGCCATAGGAAATTAACATGAAATCCGTTCATTCTAACATTTGAGTTTAGGTGGATTTTTAAAAGGTCCAGTGATCAGATAGTAGCCAGTGCGCCTCCTATCTCCTTGGATTGTCTCATAAACTCAAATTATGTCGGATTTCAACATAATGATTTTTCTCAGACCAGTTAAAAAGCTAAAAAAAAAATAAAAAATGTATCTCCAGGAAGAATATACCCTAGGAGCCTTAGTTTGAAAGTCAAATTTTATGAAAATGACCCATTCTACACATGTACAAGTTAATAAAAAAGGTGTATATTTTTTCTTTAGAACATTTTCCTAGGGGTTGCTAGTGGCTCATAAGTGTTTACTTTTATATTGTGTGCTCTGTACTGTACGTTTGTATTTACGCGCACACAAATTATACGGATAATTTTTTTTTTACATAACTTGCAACTATAATTTTAGTCGTTGATAGAAAGTATCATCATACATAACTTACAACATTTTTTATCATCTAAAATTGTTCATAGTTTGAAATCCTACATTTCTCTGCTGATTGGATATCGTATTATAATGATAAATGTGGCCGCTTTGGAAGTGGCACTACCCAAGGAAAGTCAACTTTCGCCTTAAATGTTACTAACTTTGATAATTATTATTTGTCAAAATTTTAACAGACATATACAGAAATGTAATATCAAATGGCACATTACTATAATTAGATTCAAACTGCAAGCCTTTAAAATAACGATTTCCGTATTTGAAAATCTTTTTATCCCTCATAAAAACCTCAAATTAATTCTTTAGCGGGTCAAAGCTTTAATCTCTTCTATGGTCTGAATAACCCATACATGGATCCTAAAACCCAAAGCTAGGACCAGCATAAATTTCTGTGGTATCGTGTTACAAAATTCGGAGTTAAAAAAAATCTTTTAAACACAATATTGGGACTATGCATATTGGCGTTAAGTTAGTCTTAGTTCATACTATAGTCCCTGAAAAACTCCGAATGTCAAAATTTTACTTCTTTGATAGCAAGACGATTGTTGGATTGCCTAGCAGAATTTTTAAAGTCACTTGAATGAACTCTTTCTAAAAAACTTATGACAACCTTTGCAATTTAACTTTAAATCTTCTTCATTTACACAAAACTTGCGAGATCAAAATCTGATTATTTTGGCACAAGACGAAGCAGCAACGTTGAAGAAGTAGGCCATGTTGAAGAAATAGAGACAACAGATGGAGAAAGAGTCCATTCTTTTGCAGGTAGATCAGTAAGAAACTCTGAAGGGATCGTTTTGGTAACAAACACCTCAGTTACGCTGGAATATAAAGGAAATTTGAGAAAGTTGATAGGTCACTTTCCTCAATGAAAAGCCAGGCTTAGTCATTAGAGTTGCTGTTGGTTACTAATAAGGTAGAGCTTGATCATTTACCAATAGAACCGTTTACTTAACTATTTGGTCTTTCTTTGGAGCGAAACAAAGCCCCCTAACTTATTTAGACTCGGGTATTTTTAATATAGCAGACTTAGGCGGAGCGTTAATACAGAATAGCGAATGTCTGTTAGCACTTCAGACTTCCTAACGCTGCGGACAACCAGCCTGGTTGCACAAGTTTTCGTCAATTTGCAACAAAAGATATAATATATGCTGTTTTTAAAGCAAAATCAAAGCTAAAAAACTGTTATATTCGGGTCTGAGAACTTTATGAGATTGAAAAAGGACTTTTTTAGGTTCGAAAAACCGATGTAGCGTAAAAAGTGTATAGACTGCTCATTTCGGTATTCACAAGCACGTACAAGGAGACAACCAATCAACACGTATACTGTTACTTATTGCCACGCATAGTTTTTTATTCTGTTTAATGTTGGTTATTTGTATTGTAAATTTTTTTTTGTAACAGATTTCTTCATATTTCGGTAGTGACTTACTTAGCTGTAAATCCGGTTCTCTCTTTGACACTAAAGTATTTCACTCAACACTGAGAGGAGACTAAAGCCTCACCAGCTATCAGGCACATCTTTATTCTGCAAGATTATTGAAGAAATCCACCCCAGCATAGTATAAGTTTTAGGATCAAGGCCTTATCATCTCCTCTCTTCAGCTCTTCGTTCAGAAATTTTCAAGTCTTTTATTTCATTGCTGCGGACTTAATTCTCCTTCTAACTTGGCGGCTCATCACTGGTGTAAAAAGAGATAAGCGACGCTGTTGGAATGTCAGGAAGACCGTCTGGTAGTGGTATATCAAGAATACCGTGGCAATACGAGGTGGTATATTCTGCTTCTTCAATGAATAGTATTTTTTTTCCGAGATGCAACCCCTTCTCGTAAATAAGGCATTACCTTTTGTTTGCCTGAGCCAAAACAATTTTTTTCTTTTTTAATTCTTTTTATTTAAAATGACCATTCTAGTGATTTATTACATAAAACGCAAAGACTACGAGGAACTGACAAGATTAGGAGCAAAAGTTGGTCTCAAAGAAAAAACCAAATATATAAATTCTGCCTCTCCCATCCCTACCACCATTTAGTGCTCTCAACCCCCATGGTTTACCACTATTTTAGCTTTGGACGTCGAAAACAAAGTTCATGAAACACGGTTTCCAGCATTTGTCCCATTTGACATCCCTAAATCATTGTTTAAGACTTTTGCTGATAAATTATCCGGGCTTTTTGCTGATAGCCGCAACATTTTGGTAACCTAAAGAGAATCTCAATAACACGCTATCTAGTTCATTTTCGAAGTTAAAAAAAAGAATGGGCTACACCCTTTATAAGAGACAAGGGCTAAATTCAGTTTGGTTTTTGCAGTTTCCATTGGTTAGTCACAGAATCCGAGATATATTTTCTGAATCACATAAAACCAGGCTTTCCCGGCTAGTTTTCTCTAAAGGCATAATTTAGTCCCCAATTTACAGCCGCGCATACAGATGTAAAACAAAGTTTGGCATCCTTTGCTACTGAGCATTTTAATAATTGATTTTCTCCCCTCTTACTCTCAGTTTTAAACAATATTCTTCTGCATCAAGATGTTACCCTGTTAAGATTGTTTGCAGTTCTTATCCTATTTCTACGTAATTTCAGCATCTGGCCCTTTTTTTCAATTCATATTTCATTTTTTATGTCAAGTTTTGTTATCTGTATCCAACCAGGAAATCAAAGAGAAGATTCTTGTCGCTAAGAAAGTATATATCCATTTGAAAAGAAATTATGTTTTAACTGACAACAGCGCAAAATCCTATTTGTTCTACAGCCCTATTTGCATGCTTCAGCTGTCCTACGAGCCTCTCAATTGTCCAAACTAACAACGAAACTTAAAATAAGCAAGAATCCACTTTGTTCCCAGCAAACAATTTTTTTTGTACTACAAAAACTGATTGCGTGTATGGCAAACACAAATGTCTGTAGAAATAAATTCTCTCCAGAGGTAAAGTCAGTCAAAAAGCAGTTTTCTCCTATTATAAAATCGCCACAGATCTAGACCACCTGAGGAGCTCACACATACACCCCGTCTCTGCCACATCATTCTTAAAGAGTGGAATGGATATTAAACCACTATTTAGACGTTCTACAAGAGAAAACATAGAAAAAGACTTGCAAAAAACAATTTATTCCGATTAATACTCCGATTCAAAATATAAAAAGACTCGAAAGACAGCGTAAAAGTTCTAATAAGACGCGACCATGAAAACTTGTCTCAATATAACACGGAGACAAAATAAAATACGAATTTTCCACCAAAGATGCTATTTTATTTCTTGAAGAATATAATTAGTGAATTTCTTTATAGGCTTCTTCTTTTTTGAGACATTAAATGCCGTTAAAACAATGACTTATAGAAGTGTCTTTTCTGTTAAATTCAGTGCTCGTTTATTAAAAAAATTAATGCTTTGGAGCATATGCAAAAACGCAGCTTTGTCATATTAAGCAGAGAAGAAAAAGAAGAGAAAAATTGGAACTTTAAGGTATCCTTGTTGGTCAAATGAAATAATATTTTATTTCTCAAATGCTAAGTTATGTATACGCCTTATTAAAAGGAGAGAACAAGACTGAATAAAAAGTGTCAAGAGGGATTAAGAAACCAGAGAAAAACTATTAAAAAATAAAAAACAAATAAACCATGCGCAATTATGACAGTAAAGAAAATATACCACTACAAATAAAGAAATAAATTAATTTGTCTTATCCTTATAAAATAATCCTAAATACTGAAGCATTAATAAACCTCGCAAATATTTTGATGGTATGAAAGACTAAATTGGAGTTAAAATAAACTATCCGTCACGAAACACAATAACTTACGCGTTACATAATAGTCTTGAAGAGCAAATCAGACATCCAGAAATTGTTACTTATTTCGTAATGTAAAAACTTTAAACCTTATTTTAAATTACACTTGCAAATATCATGTTAAACACTAGCAAAATCATTGTGCGTAGACTTATTCTTAAGTTTTTTTTTGTAATTCGATAAATGGTACATGGAATAAAAGAAAGCTAAAAATGATTTATTTGAAAAAAAGCAAAAAATTAGGCAGTGAATACTCCAGGATGGGCTCAAGACCTCCCCCCTCTACCTTCTAGAAAATTTCTGAAAAAAATTATTTTAAAGGCTTATTTTAAGAATGACTCCTGATGCACAAGGACCGTTTAATAAGCTTTTGACAAATTCAAAAAATATATTAGCGTAAAGAGCGAGGTACTGAGGAGGGGGCATCCCCCTCATATGCGTAATAATTTCTGTTCGTTTTAATTTTTAATGCGGCTCCTTACTTTCAGCTGAAAAAACTTTTTTTTTATTTAATTTCTGATAGTTTTTTATATTAAATCTTGTTAATTATATTAAAGCTTGTCGAGTACTAACAATGTTGCTGCGGATAAAATAATTCGTATCCAAATAAAGAGGAAAGCATATAGTAATTTATGGGTTCCTTACAGATTTTTTACTAATTTTTTTTCTCTACATTTCATTGCTTTTAGCGCATCTTATTTCTCTAGAACTCGTTCTCCAAAGAGCTCATTACAAAATTATAAGAGTATTCCAGGGAAATGTCTCAATGAAGAAGAAAGAAATAAAAAGCAAACAAAATCAATTTTTGATTACATAATTTTTTATGTCTAGTAATCTTAAATTTCTTGAGAGGGGACCTTCCACGAGTGCATTTGAAAAAACTACCATCGTATCCGTGTTACCAAGTTTCCGGCAAAAAAATAATACAGTCTTGGGTAAAAATACACTTTTTTTTTTATAAGATTCTTCATCGCTTTCTGTTTAGGCTTTACGTCGAACGTACATACTGGAAACTAGCATTGAAACACTTTGCACAAGACACATTTAAAACGTTCAGATTATTTACCGGGAATTAAAAAAAAAGGAAAAAGATCGACGGTCGGGGATTTACAATGCCATCCAAAGAAGAAAGTACGGAAACGTATTTTTCCTTATTCTGAGAAACCACAACGCTTCGTCACTTTTCTATTCACGCTTAAAAAAAATGTTTGTAAAAAAAAAAGCAATGAAATTGCACAAGCCAAATTTGAATCTTATAAAAACTATATGAAATCACCCATGGTGTCCATATAAACGCAGATCCATGATGAATCGACATTTTCGTAACTTTATGTTATTTATTGAATGCAAGTTTTTACTAAGCTAAATTAAATACGTTAGGCTAAGCTAAACCCAAAGAACTTAAACAACGAATAAAGGAAAGTAGATTTTTCACAAAATTTAAAGTCTACTTTATTTTAAGCGTCATTTCATTCATTTCTTCAGAAACGGTTGGGTAAACATACCATAACACAACAAACAGAATTTTCAGTACTTCGGACTCAAGCAACACAAACTCAATTTTTATCAGTAAATGTTCTATTTGGTTCTACATTAAAATAAAACAATAAAGCCCCATTTTCATTGCTTTTGAATTTTTCTTATTTGAATTCTAAAAGAAGAAAAGAAAAGTGCTTCCCTAAAAATGCAAGCCGGAGATCTTATGTCTTTGGGCAAACCTATACGCGCCTATGGCTATTTAGTCATTTTTGTTTAGTTAAAGTTTAGTGAATCCACCGCTCATATACATGTGATCCTCTATAAAATTTTGGGCTTTGAAAATAATACAAATGAAAATTTGGCACTGCAAAGTCAACACTTAAAATATCAAATAAATCAAACGCATTAAGAAATAATATTGGGCCATTAACTCAATTTCGTCAATGTTGCAATCATTACACAGTTTGCGGATTTTTGGATTCGTTTCAACAAGACAATTATTTCGACGTTTTAGAGCACAAAATAAAGCTGAATTTCAAAGGGGACGCGAATAGATAAAAACACTTGAGACACCTTCAACAGCATTTACCAACTTGCAAACTAGTTTTGACATCTCATTTTAAAGTCGAAAGGGGGAACTAATCTGGAAGTCTAGTTGGTAAAGCGTTGAAACAAAAAAAAAAAATCCACGTTAGTTAAACTAAATATTAATAGATTAGTAAAGCTATTCCTGTAAAAAAAAAAAAAAATTGTTTAGATTAGCCTAAACTGATCAAATAGAGAAATGAGGTATCTCAACGAAATCGGAGGACATCTTTGTTATTTTTTTTTGTGTTTGTATATAGCCTAATTGAAACTTCTAAGCAGCATGTTCAAATTTTTACAATTCCTTTTAAATTTGCCTATTTTTATACTAAATCCTCAAGAACTTTGGCTATTCTAATCACTTTTCCAATACCCTTGCTGCTCCCAGTTCTAAAAAATAAGCGCGAACCCGGCTGGATATATTCTGGGTATTGTTTGAAACGAAACACAACTAAAGCATGGTCGTCAGTGCGCAAAAAGCTTGGGTTGTGTATATATTCTACAACTGCCGTTTGCTGAACACTTCCTATGTATACTGTAGTTTCAAAACCAGGTTGAATTTCAGTTGAGTGGTAAAGTACACAGATTGTCGCCTAAATAAAAGAAAGTATCAGTTAAGGTAAAAACAGCACACAGCGGTAACCTTATTTTCCCGCTTCAACACAGCTTGAAATACGACTTGAGTTCAATGAATAGAGAATGCAGACAATTGATACCAGTAAAAGCAGCGGCATACCTACGAAAATGCTGAAAGGCTGTTCCCCCCCCCCCCTCCCCCTTAGAAATTACACAAGAAAATACGTGCTAATAATAAGCTAACTTGGTTCTACTAGGTTAGCTGCAAATTTGCTACTTTGAAATTCATTCTTCAGTAATTGCTTACTTGTACTTGAGGCGTGAATCAGGTGTTTCAACCTTTTGCATCGAGGATCACTCAGGATTGTTTAGTTTACGATGAACGGTTTTATAACTAATACTTCCTGCATTTCAATTAATTGAGCCGTATTCATGTGCTACTACTCTTTGAATAAATTTCCTTCTCTTGTATCTTAATAGAAATGTTATAATAGTTAAAACTTGATAAGGAGGGGGGGGGAGAGCGGGCTCATTTGAGGGAGGTTATGTGTATTGCTTATTGATCCTTGAAATATGTCATAGAAATATTAAAAGTGACTCCTTTTAGATGAAGCTAAGAATCCAAATATAAAAAGCAGATACCAAAAAATTAAATATAATGAAGATACACTTCTTAAAATCTACCCTCGTTTTCCTATACCTTATTCCACTCAAAATTCTAATGCCAAACTAAACTCCTTATAATGCATTTATACGTCGGGGAAATCCGTCTAGATTCAACAATCCGTGCGGAGAATCCGTCCGTTTTCGTGTTTGAAGAACTCTCCAGCTTTCCGCAATGATTTGGTCAAATCAGGACGGATTCTCGGCAAAGTTTTTAAATGAATAAAACCATGAATATAGATCATGAAAAACTTCATGATCTTACAACATTGGTTCAAGGCTACCCCAGCTTCTATGATACTTCTCATCCAGGTAATAAAAAAACAAGGAAAATGGTGTCATTTGGCTCTCTATTGCTCAACAGGTTTCAGAGGAGGGTCACGCTGATGCATTGATTTGAAAATTTTGCGTGAAAACATAGCGTTTTCTGGGCCATCGTTCGAAAAAATATGGATGGATTTCTGCATGGATTTCCACAATATGTAATTGAACCGTTAGAGTCACAACTTCTAATAGTCTTCAGCGGGACATGCATGTTTCAAACATTGTTAAATAAGCATTACTACTTCTAAATAAATTTAACTGCCTCAAGATGCATTTTCTCAGTGCTTACTTATTCTTCGTCAGGTCGTTATTGGAATATGCACGTCCGGCCTAGCATTTACAATTTTCAAGTGAATTTAGCAACAAAATGGAGTCAGTCAAAAAGCGTTCACTCAAAATCATTTACAAAGAGAGTAAAATCTCATAGTCGTTCCTCCTTAAAGCAGTATGCCACCTTAAAAGAAGGTATTACCACCTTAAAAGAAGGAGGGATAAAATTTGCTTGCGTTTTGCAAAGTCCACCACTCCCAATCCCCACATTGAGAACATTTCCTTCAAATTTCATATCCGCACTAGATCCTGATTACCCCGCTTAACCTCTAAAGCAATCCCAACTAACTCTCGAATCCATGCTTTCACCGAGAGGTTTTGCAAAAATTTCATTCCTTTTATCTTGAAGCCCCTTAATAATTTCAAATATCGGTCCTGAACAAAAAACAACTCCTTCGTCTCTTTTTATATCAACAGAAAAATAATAAATAAATAAACATTACATTGTGCCCACATCGCTCTTTACTTAGGCAGCGCTATTGCACTTCCTTTAATAATGTATTATCACAATAACTATTCAATTGCCATATTCGTTTTGGCAGTTTTTGATGCTTCTTTGGCTCCAGTTATTTTGTGTTTTTCAATTTTTAAGCTCTACTTTTTAATCTAGTCTTTTACACCTTTCTTTAGTTATCAGTATTTCTGGCTGTTTCTCTTATTCTTAGTGACCTTGACTTGTATTATGTTTTTGATTCCAAATGTTTTGATTTTGACATTATTTGACTTGGAACGCAAATTCGGCTATTTTTATTTAGCCTGTGATAGTCGTTTCTCAATAAAGTATTATCTTATCTCACACAGTTTTATGGTTATAAAATTATCATAAAATTATGATTTCGAAACTGGAATTAAAAAACAAAACAAATAATGAAACACAAACAGTACTTTTGGCAGTTTTGATCACACAAGTTTACAAAAGATCCAAAATCACAATATTTTAGCTACTTTGTACTAAGGCTAAAACTGAATATCTGAAGTAATGACTTTTCTGTAATTTACATAACCAGGTTTCGAGCCTACGGCAAACGTCATTAGCGGATAAATAGGAAATTTATTAATTTAGCTAAGGTAATCTATCAGGTTAGAAACGTCTAGCAAAGAACCACTCTTAAAAATGCAGAAGTACGACACTATTTTACTAAACAAGTCCCACAAGGCAACATTTAATGTGAGACATAAAGCATCTCAGGAAACTTTTAGAAGTTGAGCCAACATTATTTCTTTAATCTGTACTTCCTAGTAACTTAATCGGGGAAAAAAGTGTGCCCAGGTATGTCCTTATCTTTTTTCCTTGGTTTTTAATTTAAAATATTCCTTACTTTTTCTTTTTCGGTCATTTTTTCAACAATATGATTAATTTTTAAAATTTTTATTTTAATTTAAAGGGTTATCGATTTTCAGAGCCATTACTGGTCTTTAGAGCGAATATGTTTCACTTACCTGCGCCCCACCTACGCAAAATAAAGATGCTCAAGCCCTTTAAGGAATTTAGCCACACCTATAGAAAGAGTAGATAGTGCTTTAAGAAATTATGTATTACAAGGTAGTTGCTGGGAAAATAGCGTTTTCTGAGCAAATTGCTACGGGTCCCAGACACACAAGGAACTCACAACGACTCACAAGTCTTTACAGCATGCACAGCCTCTAAATATTTTTTTTTTTTATAAAGATTAGTAAAACTCGGTTTAATATTATCTTACTGAGAGGAAGTGGAAAGTGAATTAACTATATTCTTTCGTTACATTGAACAATTAACAGATGTAATCTATCTTATTGGATATATTTAGCAAAAAGATTATTCTTTTAATATCATCACATATTATGCTTAGAGACAAGAAGTTCAAAAGCTAAAATTAATGACACAAAAAGCGATAAGCCAACTTTAAAAATACTTTAGAGAGAAACTTACACTGAAGTGAAAAGTTGCTTCTGGTTTTGCCATTGGACACAGTAACACCATCCCTTTACGTATTAAATCGTCAAACTCCATGTCGAGAACCACAGATGCGCTATGACCTGCATATACAGCTCTATACGGTTGTTTATTTCTATGAATCGAGGATATTCGAGCACGCTGGAATTCTCCATCAACGAAGGGCCCTGCAAATAAAATACCGTTACTTCAATGTAACAGTCACGATAAAAATATTTTGCGATAAGAATCATAACTAAATGTGAGGGTCATAGACATCTTCAAGAAGTCTTTCCTCTTATTATTTATAAAATAGTTATGATTAGCTCATCAATCCTTCTTGAGTTCATAACATTGCTAATTCAATCCCCCTCCCCCTTTGGCTCAAATTTCAGCACTTTGACTGTGTCGTCTCAAAGTCAGAATTGACAGGTTCTGATAGCCACTTTAACAGTTTAATTCACTTGACGCTTTTGGAAAACTGTGCAATATTTCTTTCATCCAGCTAGTCTGTATCCTAGTTTCTTACTTCGGCTATAGCGAAGAGCTGCTTTTTGAAAAATTGCATTCCAGGTGTCTTAAGTCATTGAATTTTTCAAGAGCACATCAACTGCAAATTGTACATGGGAAGGCGGTATTATCAAATTCCCACTCCAAATATTTTTCTACTTCTATAATTCAAAACAGTTCTTTGAAGAGAGTTCTATCACGTGTTTTTGGTTAGAAAAAAAAAAAAAAAAAAAAAAAAAAAAAAAAAAAAAAAAAAAAAAAAAAAAAAAAAAAAAAAAAAAAAAAAAAAAAAAAAAAAAAATCAAACTTGCTATCAGCCTGCGTTTTTCAAGCCACAGTCTTTTGCAAGTTAAGACCACTAAAAGAACATTTCCTAAGCCTAAAAAGTAGTTAGGCTGCTACACTTGGCTAATACGAAGGAAATGATACAAGAAAGGATCGAATATCAAAAACAAGCAACATTAAAAAATCACGTTACATAGAAGTCTTATATTCCACATGGCAAAGTTTCATTCATTATAAGAAAAAAAGAAACATTACAAAAACAGCAGGAAATGGATGTCCTTTGGATAGCAATAAGGCTCTAATTGGAACTAAAAGAAACTAATTTTAATTAGACCGAGACCCCTTGTCTCGATAGTGTCGCATAGTTTGATTTAAAATACAGCTTATATCAACAGCACTTTTTATCCTATAGTGCTCTATAGCCGAAAACAAAACAGACAACAGTAGAGCAGAACTGAAAGTTACTAGATGTTATCGTCTAAAAGACAAATTTTAGCATTCAATTTTATAAGTTTCCAATGGTACTTATTACAGAGACTTTCTAAATATTACAAAGAAAGGTGGAACATTACAAAGACTTTCTAAATAACACTGCCTCAAGTTAATTTGAGTCTCTTCTGCCATCCTATGTGTGAAGTACCTAGTGATTCTAGGACAACCCTGATTAAACCCCTTTATAAGAAAGAGAAAGGTAATAAAAGTGAATGTGGTACTTATAGGCATTAGTCTGGTTTCTGTAGGTAGCATATTACTTAGTATGATGATACTTTTTAGACTTAGAGATGCTGTAAACAAAGTTTCAAGAGAAGAACAGTGCGGTTTTACGAAGGGTAGAGAATGTAATGACCAAATTTTAATTTTTAGATTAATAATTGAGAAGTGCCTGAGTCATCAAACACCTTTAGTCCTCAATTTTATAGAGTATTAGCAAGCGTTTGATTCAGCTGATAAAAGTTCTTTAGCGAAGGTCTTATCCTTGTGTGGTATACCAGACAAATGCATTGAAGTAATTAGCACTATGTACGAAAACAACACAGCTACGGTTAAGGCAGGAAATGAGTTTAGTAGCTGGTTTTGCATTAAATCAGGAGCTAAGCAGGGTTGTCTTCTGTCCCTATTTATATGGATAATTTTGATGGACTCTGTCTTAAGGAACACAGCAAAGGCAATGGGACAACACAGAATCAAATAAGGAAGTAACACTTTCCTGGACTTTGATTATGTATGATTTAAGCATCCTAGAGCAAAGTGTGAGTAAAATGAATGAACTTTTAGTGGTTTTGCGAGTTCAGGGTGCTAGAATAGGTTAGAGAATTAATGTTAAGAAGACGAAGTCCCTAGGCTAGGAATAAGTGAAGATGAAAAGGGGACGTGGGTAACGAAAAGATCAATAAAGTGGAGAGCTTCACTTACCTGGGTAGTATTACTAGAAAAGACGGTGGGTGCAGTTAAGATGTTAAAAGTAAAATAGCCAAGACCCAGGATTTTTTTCACAGTTGAAAAAAGTTTGGAAGAATAGGAAGATAAGTTTGTAAAACAAGTACAGAATTTGGTAGCTACAGTGACGACAGTGGTCAAGTATGATTCTGAAGCACAGGTGCTCAGAAATACGAAGGAAAATTTGATAGATGTTTTCCTGAGAAATTGTCTACGGACTGCTTTGGGTACCCGACTGACTGACCGTATTTCAAACAGTAGGCTGTGCGAAAGGTGTGGTTTAATCCCCCTTTCTAGGGCTATAATTAGAGATAGGTTGAGATGGTTAGGGCACGTTCTACCGATGAAGGATGAGAGATTGCCAAAGATTGTCCTTTTCGGCCAACCACCTAGGGCTAAACAAGAAGCAGGTCGTCCTCGGTTGGGGGTTGGAGGATGTCATAAGGAAAGATTTAAGGAAATGGCAACTTCCTGGAGGGTGTAAAGAGGAAGGCTTTGAATTGATTGGGATGGAGGAGGAGCGTGCATCGCTGTGTTGGCCTCAGGCGGCTTGGTGCTGCAGTGAGTTGTTAGTAGTAGTAGTATACGTGAAGTATGCACTTTTATCGTATATGAAGCGTAGAATTCAGCTGGAAACAAAGGAAGCCGTTACCGTTAACAGAAAACCACATTTTATTGAGAAATCTTACAAATTATTGGCAGAACATCAGTTATCTCGATATCTGCGTTAAAATACTCACTGGCAAGTCAGGTTTCAACAAATCCACGTTTTGGGCTTTTATAATGCTCCATTCAGACTGCAAAATTTATTCGTGAAAAAAAAAGAAAAAAAAGCCCTCGCTCATTTATAAATGATGTAAAATCACTAACAAATCAGCTATAATCTAAGTACATTCAATAAGCATATCCAAATTAAGGTACTATCAAAGGCCTTGGGCTCTTTAAATATACCTTCAATGTTTATCGCTACTACTGACGACTCGTCGCAAAATCAAGGTACCCCTTCGGCTAAGACAGAAGGGCAAACTCTTCCTCAACCACGCTTCATTCAATTTCCCTGTTTACTTCCTTTAATGAAAGCTCTACTCATATAAATCATCCTTTACTATCTTTTCCAATACTATCAGAGGATATCATTCTTCTCGTTTGGCCCCTGCTGGATTCCAAAAAGCATGAATTGGGGCATCCTAAATTCCAGAGGTAATACCTTCTTATTTGCTCCTTCGTTCTATCCCTAGATAGTATAAACGTATTACACTTTTTGCGACCTTCTCATTTGACACACAGTCTGTCAAATGAGCACCCACGTTTCAGAACTTTACTTCTTAATTATAATCACAGTGGCTTCTAGTATCCTAATCATTATTCTAAGATATATCTTCCTATTTTCTTAAGCTTTTTTCAACTGCGAAAAAACCCTCCTCACCTTGGTGTGAAGTCTATTTTCTCCGAATCTATTTACCACTTATTCCTAATTTAAGCAACTTGGATGTATTCAACATCAATCTTGAAACCAAATATCGTACTCTGAACTCTCAAAGCCTCCAAAACTCATTTATTTGGCTAGTATCCCAGACTCCCGAATCTTATCCGTAATCTAGTTTTAGTGGTATTTTATCGTCCCATTTAGTGCCGTGCTCTCCCAGAATATTTGCACAGAATCCATCTGAATTGTCCATTTAAAAACGGATAATACACACCCGTGCTTAATTTCTGCCTAGGTACTAATCTAGTCACAAATTTCCGTTCCTGCCATAGCATCAACAATATTATTTTCATACATAGTACAAGTCACTTTCTTCTGTTACACCATATAAGGATAGGACCCTTAGATAAGCTTTTCTATCTGCTGAAATTTGTATTATCAGTTATTAGCCAAAGCGGGTCAGTTATAGCCAATGACCATCAGTATCAGTAATTAGCCAATGACTGGTCTCCATATCCTTTCTATTTCATAAAGCTAAATTTTTTATTTCTTAAATAGCGACGAAGACCATACTGCCTTTCCATAACAAACAAACATACTCAGAAACAACAGGGAAATTTTTTTTCAACCCTATGCCCAAGGGCCGTCCTCAGCACAACACCAACAAATATATATATATATATATATATATATATATATATATATATATATATATATATATATATATATATATATATATATATATATATATATATATATATATATATTTGTCCTATGTGTGGAGGTTAAGATGAGAGCGTTTATCACTTGATGTTTGAATGTGAGGAGCTGAGTGATTGGAGACTTGAAGTGTTTGATAGGAGGGATTATGAAATTTGATTGGTTGGTGCGAGTTTGTGCGGATGAGTGTTTTATAGGTATCAGAAGCTTGGCACGGTTCCTTCGTCTCGCGATGAATCATAAAAGTAGATTTCTGTAAGATTAGGTTAGAATTTGTGCAATTTCTTTGTAACGGTTCTTTGTTTATATTTTTTGCCATGGTCTATGGGCTTTTAGCGCAAATAAATGCTATTATATATATATATATATATATATATATATATATATATATATATATATATATATATATATATATATATATACAAACATAAATTAAAATATTATGATTTTCACATTAAATCATAATATTTCTTTGAATAGGGACTTGGGGGAATATTCATTAAATTATTTATACACATTTAATTCAAAATGATCTAACAAAATATTTTACTAAATCAACAGACAATAGTAGTGAATCTGTTACAAAAAGGCCTTTAAGGCTTACTGTCAAAAAAGCAAGACTATCTTTGAAAGCTTGTATTTAATTTTTTTTTTTCGTTTGAAAGAATTTTATAATCTCATATCACTTTATTTATCAGTTCTGGTTGAACTTCGTTGAAGTAATGATGCTAGGGCTATTTTTAGTTATAAAGTTTGCATTTTAATGTAAGTTCTTTATATATTTATTTTTGTTGGTGTTGTGCTGAGGACGGCCCTTGAAACATAGGGCCAAAATATCCACTGAATTGAATTCCACTGTCTTGATAAATTTTTTCCTATTGTTTCTAAGTGTGTTTGTTTGTTATCATTTCTTACAATTTAATCAGCCAATTTCTTAAGATTTTTATCTATGTATACATAACTTCATCTACAGTGTCTAATAAGTACCACCACGCTAAGCAATTTGCTTCTTATTGAATCCAAGCTAGTGTTGCAATATTTTCTACTCTCAATGAAATCAAATTTATTGTAAAAAGATTTTTAAGCTTCCAAGGACACCATATTTCCCTTTAACCTCTTTTCCAACTTTTCTAGTTTCACCTACCGACAAGAAGTTCGCTTCCTTCTGTCAAAACTCCTCTTCGTACAAGCCCTCCCAAGACTGTGCCAACTTTCGGCAATCGAACAATTTCATAAATGTGAAATTCAGGTGGCTCCTAAAATAAATATGAGATTTAATGGTGTTTAGATCTTTCGGTGTTTACTAAGGAAAAATTAAAAAAGAAAAACTAAAAAAGAAAAAACCCTGAAAAAAAGAAGAGACCTCACACAAACTATACCTCTAGGGAACAAACTTACAATTATTTCTTTATACTATTTGCATTAAGTTTTGGATACACAGTTAAAAGTGTGAAATTTGAACTAAAGAAATGGAATACAAAAAAGGTATCACTTGTTCAGAGAAACCTTCCACAATACTATTTAACTAACAAAGAGGGGTCTTTATATATAAGCAGAAAAAAGCAAAGGAAGTTAAATGAACACGGCAGGAACTTTTAGAAAATATGTAGAAATATATCAAGTTTTGAAGGTTCTGGTTCTAAAGGCTCCCCCAGGTATTTGCGGCGGAAGTCCTCCTCGGTCTAATTTTTGGTCCCCACAATGATACACTAGTTTCTCTGTGGCGCAATTATCTATTTCATAAAAGATTAAAGGAGACGAGTCATTATCGGTAGAAAAGAATTCGAGAGGGTCTAATTCATACCCCCCTAGCATAATTTATGCATTAAATGCAAAATAAAATCAAATTATTTAGATAGATACTGCAACCTTGTAGTTTAAGCTTGTTTAAATTCTAAAAAAAACTATTGCCAAGCAACACTTGTAAATATTATTTCCATAAATCGTCTTCTGTTAGGGTATGATAAAATCCTTTTAGTCCAGTAAAACTATGATTTTGACAACCCGACATTTGAGCAACAGAAACATTTTTGGCACCAAAATTTTCAAAAACATTTGCTTAATAGCACATTCAAAATCAGCCGTGCCGATATACCCCCTTTTCAGGGGAAAGATGGGAGAAAATCTCTAATGTACATTTCTCCAATATTTTCTGGATCTGGGTTCCCTATTAATTTGAGTCCGGGGAGACAGAAAATGACACCAGAACTGAAAAATTCCATCACTTAGTACCCCATTTTCACCCTAGACGAGGTCAGAGGGGGTAAAAATACTATTTGTAGTATTATAATAATATAATGCGTAATTGAAAAATGGGAAAATGGGGTAATAAGTGGTGGATTTTTTTCCAATTATGATGTTATTTTCCGTCTACCCGGACTCGAATTAATAGAAAACGACCTTTCAATCCAGAAAATACTGCAGAAATTTAAATTCAAGATTCCCCCGCCCCCTTTTCCTGAAACAGGGGTATTTCTGAACAGTTGGTTTGGGCCGATTTCGCATATGTTATTAAGCATATTTTTCTGACCATTTTGGTTTCAAAAATATTTCTGTTGCTCAAATGCCGAGATTTGGCCCTCTTTTTGTAGTCTTACTGGACTACTTTGCTTCTAGGCAAGACAAAACCTTTTATGTTTTAATCAACTGGGTATCCTTGGATAATAAGTCAATATGTCAGGAGCAAAGTATCACTGCAAGGAACATTATTATTCAATGGTCAATATGCCATAGAAGAAAATATTGTGACATGACCTTTTAGGAGCTTATATCTCTTTTTAAGGGTACGCTGGGTCTTAAGAATCTTTTTATACAAAACCTACTTCTTTTTCTTTCTAGATCCCAAATATGGAATGATTTATACTAAGTGTCATTTGAAATTTCAAAATTACCCCCCCCCCCTGACTCCCCCTAAAAGGAAGATGTATATTCTCAATAGGTCAGAGATTTTTTAACTAGTAAAACTGTCTCGAGTAATTTTTTGATTAAACTTATTTTTATCTAGGTCATTGCTTTGAAGGTTTGCCAGTTTGTGCTCTTATTACTTTTAGATTCCCAAGTAACTTTTTCTCTCCTTTTTTTGGAGGTTTTATATTGTTAACAACTTACGAATATTGCCACTAAAATCGAGAAGATAACTCCGGATGTCCATAGAAGGGAGGATGAAACACATGTTATTATCTTTATCCTATAGCTGTTTTTTCCTTTTTTTTTCAGCAAGTTTTTGTTGGTCAGCGGGTGTAAGTTTTAATTGGTCAGCGGTACTCTACAAAAGCCATACACATGCACGTGATCATCGAACTGATATGGAAACCAACAAGCTCTAACTCTACATATAGGTTTTTGCTACATAAGTTAATGTTATGTTACGGAAGAATGAACACGGTAGCAATAAGATAGTATTTCTGAATGAGAAATTAATAAATTTTGAAAATAAGTTAACAATAGTAGCTTAGAAAGCATTTTACACCATTTCTTCATCACAAGCCATCCAGTTGCTTCCACATGATTAATTTTGAATAGGATGCTTATGATGATTGTGAAGGACTTTAGGTGATGATACTGATGATTTTATAGATTTTTACGGTCTAGCCAAAATTTAGCCGCTTATCGCAGAAAGTGACGTGCGCAGTGTGGAAGCCACTTTCTGTCATTTTCTGCGAAACACCTATTGTTAAAATGAGTTACGAATTCCCTCACCGTCACAGTATGAGAGGAGTTTCCCGATCTACAAGATTAATCTGAATAATATTAAGTTTTGAAATGTCATTCCTGACACCTAAAATTTGATAAAGCGGTACCTAAGATCGTCTTGTACCTCCCGAGTCTCCCTAAGTATACAAAAAGATGTAACTCGTCCCTAAAATTCCCCTCCACATTACCGTATTCCAAGCTTGGTTGTATGGTTATATTTGCGTTTATTTCCATCTCGCACGGTCGTTAAAGTTTTCTTTGGTCTTCCCCCTCATTCGTTTCCGATGATTGACGGTCTGCGGTATTCAGTATCCATACTATAATGTTCCATGTATTTCGATCTGTGGATCCTGAGTGAGTCAATGAGTAAACGGTACCCATTAATTTTTCGTATTGTTTGGTTTGATACGCGTGTCGTATATCTTGAGAATTACCGCAGACATATATTTTCACAAGCTTGAGTTTTCACCTGTTGTTGATTCAGAGCAACAGCACGTTAATAAAGTTCACAATTACACTAAAAACAAAGTTTTTTGGGTCAAAACTTGATTACTGAAAAATTGACTTGTTACATTTTACTGTGGACACAATTTATAGCTTCATGTTTTCACTATTATCCAATAAGAGGCTATCAAGGCGAATCTAATATTATTACAAATATATATTTTTAACTTTATTTTTCGTGCAGTTATATACGCTTTTTACCTGTATCCTTATTATAATTATCAATTGACGCATTATTTTTTTCTTATTTAGTTATTTGTCAGATACCTCAAGTCAGTTAACGCAAATCAGGAACCAGTCATTTTTATTGACTTCATAAAGGGGATAGTTTCCGGATTTTACACCTCTCTGTAGATGCAAACGGTTACAGCAAGTTGATTGCATACACGTGCTTTTTCATTTATATAATGGCTATAAGAAAGTATTTTTCCGACCTAACCTGACCTTGTTTCTGACCTACCCGGCGGTAGATGCGCGAGGCCTAACCAAAGTAAAATTTTATCTAAGCAACTGTCTTTAGTTAGCTTTTCAAGGAACTTTTGTGAGAATTTTCCCAATGACTCGGGAGGGGGAGGGAGCAAAAGCAAAGCGGTGCATTTTGCTGCAATACATATTTTTATTATTAGAGGGCCTTCGACTAGTCTTCCTAAAGTTTCTTACAAAGGGTCGTCCACCTATTAAAAAAGGTCGCTGATTATAGTTGGACTACATTTTGAACAAAGTACAAAAAAGAAATGAGTCAAAGACGAGACATGACTTGTAGGTACGTAAAACAAAGAAAAGAATTACAACCAGAAAAAAGGGACATACCTGCATCATTTTCTCCCGTTCTTTAGCCGTAAGAGGCGACAGTAAATGCAAGTATTGCTTCAGAAGATCTAATCCATAGCCAGATACACTAGAAACAGCAAAAATGGGCACGATCTGCCCATCTACAACTCTTCCAGCAGTCATCACTGTATCTTCATCTTCAACTCTATAAAAAAAACAACAAAAAACTAAGACCTAACTAGGGGATGAACAGAATAAGAAACTCGGTCTATTATTTTCATCTGAGCCCGCTTGCATCTGCTGAACCAAGAACAAATTGTACCTTTAAATTAAGTCATGTTTTAAATCTTACAGGGCCTTACCAATTAAATTATTAAAAAACAAGCTTTAGAAGAAAAGTAAAAAGCTACATAAAAACCAAAAAAGAGCAAAATAAAGTAAAATAACACGTGTTAAATTCAAAACGACCAGAAATTAAAATGAATGATAAAATAAAAACTAGAAAAGTAAAGACATTATACCACAGATAAGAGTTGGGCTACAATGACTCTCACACCCCCTGAGGTTGCAGTGTCCTAGCCTTATCCATATTCCTCTAGTTAATTTGTAACCCTTATTTTCAGCAAAAAATTATTTTTTGTTACAAGATAAGCATGCAGTTATTACAGAGATAGCAACAAAAACTGCGTTGTTCGCGTTGGAAGGGCTAGAGATATTTGAAGGATTCAAAGAACACCTGGACCTTTAATCATACAATACTTGACAATGCTACCATAAGGATTCAATCCCAAGGATTAAAACAGGCCAATGAAGGACAGTTTTGGCCCGAAGTGCTGCAAAGATGTCAAGTCATCAAACGGGAGACTGCTAAAACCAACTAATACGTTTTGATTGATTTATCTGGGATCTACATATACAGGTATTTTCTGTAGTAGCTTGCTGAAAAAGTGATTGAAAAGTCGAAAGCGTGGGAATCACTTGAAAGTGGGTGGATAGGTAACTATAAAAACTCCTCAAGAAATATTAGAGCGCTGACTTGTACCATCTAGGCTTCTAAGTTTCATACTTCGGTGGATCCTAACTTTAACATATTGGAAGCCTAACACTATTTCAGCCAAAAAAAAGACCAGCGACCTGAAGTAAATTTTTTGCCAAAAATCCCGTTTACTGTAGAGATGTCCCAATTAAATTCCAGACAGATCTCCAAACTATTTTGGAGGAGGTAGATAGGGCTCAGAAGTGCTCAAACCTCAGAAAATGTCTCCTGACAGTCTCTTGCCTAAATATTCCTACCCTAAACGTTTCAAGCTAATCAGAGAAGTTACATACAAGGATCGGGGAAGGGGTTACAACTCTACAAATACATATTCTCTAGTCTCAAAGGTTGAACGTACACCGTGATTCCCAAGCCGATAGGAGAAAATACCTGGTCTTCATCTCTGCTGAAAAATTGTTGGTGACGGATGATGTTGGAGAGGGCACTGGTCTGCTTTGCGCCTCTAATTATAACGTTTGAAAATTCTAGTATGATTCCAGTGAAATAAGACGGGAAAATCCACAAGCCTTGGGAGGGTTGTTGGTAGAGTCACTGGCTCACTTTAGCCGTTCAATTATAGTGAGTGAAAATCCTTTCTGATAAAAATTTGGCAGTTTTGGAAGGGTAATGGTCTTTACATGTATGGTTGCAATATTTGCAAGATTGAGGTCTCAGCAAGTTACGGAAATACCGGTATTGAAACCGGCTCAGGTTATACCCACAATTATAAAGATTTAATATTTTTGAGTGATTCGAGTTTTATATATATTCGAGTGATTCGAGTGTTCGAGTGCAGAAATTCCCTTTTCTATTAAAGTGTATTTGTGAAGATTTGACCAATTACATAATTTTTGGCCTTCGCCCTAGGGGTTGTTTAGGTTTTACCCCCTATTAAGTATATTTTTTTTATGTTTTGATCATTCTTGGAGAAATATATAATTAATAAATTTGATCCAATGCCATTAAAACAACAAGAAGAGTAGGAGGATTTTGCTCCTCAATCACTTTGGGTCTTAATAAGGGCATCGGAACTTTCAAGTTCTGAACGGATGAGCCACTTCCTTACTTTCTACGAACACCTCTTTTACATGAAACGGCCGTAAACAAAAATATTGGTTTACATGTAAAGAGGTTTACATGAAACCTCTCTTTGCGTAGACAATACTATTCCGTTAACCAGGATAGGCATCCTTCTCATATTTCTTCAATAGCCAGGCTTTAAAAATAAATACAATTTTAATCATAGGCGGCGCAATAGCGCTGCCTAAGCAAAGAACGATATTGGCAGAATGTATTATTTTTTTTTCTTGGTTTTAGACCAGGGCACTTCGTATCGAAGGAGTTGTCGTAGAAACTTCGAAAAGGACTCATTCGATTGGAAATCGGAGTGGCTAGTGTCCTTTTTAATAGTCGAAAGTGATTGGAGGACAACTAGCCCCCCTACCCACGTCCATCATTCCCCCAAACACATCCAATCAAAATTTTGAGATAGCCATTTTGTTCAGCGTAGTTGATTTCCAGATAGAAAATATGTTTTTGAGAAGGTCACTCCCCCACAACCCTCAGGGCAAGGGTTTTAAGTTATGCCCTGGGGGCACATAAGACCAATGTTGGCACAAGGTGTTATTTATTATTTTTTTCCTTTAGACCAGGGTACTTCGTATCAACAAGTTGTCGTAGGAACTTCGAAAAGGGCTCATTCAATTGGAAATCAGAGTGGCTTGTGCCCTTTCTAATAGTCGAAAGTGATTTAAACAAACACCCCTTTCACGCCCACCATTTCCCAAAACACATCCAATCAAAATTTTGAGATAGCCATTTTGTTCAGCGTAGTTGATTTCCAGATAGAAAATATGTTTTTGAGGAGGAAAGTCCCCCACAGCCCCCAGGGCAAG
Source organism: Artemia sinica (assembly GCA_027921565.1). NCBI lineage: Eukaryota > Metazoa > Arthropoda > Branchiopoda > Anostraca > Artemiidae > Artemia > Artemia sinica. The sequence continues at coordinate 26,555,191 of CM051274.1, read as the reverse complement.
GGTTACAAGTTAGGCCTTGGGGGCATATAAGGTTTTTATAAAACGCGTTGTCGTAGAAACTTCAAAAAAGGCTCATTCGATTGGAAATTGAAAGGGCTAGTGCCCTTTTTAATAGTCGAAAGTGATTGGAGGGCAACTAACCCCCCTCTCACGCCCACCTTTTCCCCAAACACATCCAATCAAAATTTTATGATAGCCATTTTGTTCAATGTAGTTGAAAGTTCTGGAAATTAGGTCTTTGAGGATCACAACCCCCCTACAGCCCTCAGGGCAAGGGTTGTAAAAAATACCCTGGGGGCATAAAAGGTTTTTATACAACGCATTGTCGTAGAAACTTCAAAAAGGGCTCATTCGATTGAAAATTGAAATGGCTAGTGCCCTTTTTAATAGTCAAAAGTGATTGGAAGGCAACTAACAACCCTTTCACGCCCAACATTTCTCCGAACTCATCCAAACAAAATTTTGAGATAGCTTTTTGTTCCACGCAGTTTAAAGTTCAGGGAATTATACATTTGAGTAGGACACTCCCCCCACAGTCTTCAGGGCGAGGGTTATAAGTTATGCCATGGGGGCATATAACTTTTTATTGAAAACTTGAAAAAGGGCTCATTCGATTGGAAATTTAAAGGGCTAGTGCCCTTTTTAATAGTCGAAAGTGATAGGAGGGCAACTAACCCCCCTCTCACGCCCACCTTTTCCCCAAACCCATCCAATCAAAATTTTAAGATAGCCATTTTGTTCAACGTAGTTGAAAGTTCTGGAAATTAGGTCTCTGAGGATGACAACCCCCTCACAGTCCTCAGGGCAAGGATTGTAAGTTGCGCCCTTGGGGCATATAAGGTTTTTATAGAACGAATTGTCGTAGAAACTTCAAAATGGGCTCATTCGATTGGAAATTGAAATGGCTAGTGCCCTTTTTAATAGTCGAAAGTGATTGGAAGGCAACTAACACCCCTTCCACGCCCATCATTTCCCAAAAAACATCCAATCAAAATTTTGAGATAGCCATTTTGTTCCATGTAGTTTTAAGTTCAGGAAATTATACCTTTGATTAGAACACTCCACCCACAGTCTTCAGGGCAAGGGTTATAAGTAATGCCCTGGGGGCATATAAGTTTGTATTGAAATCTTTGTCCTAGGAACTTGAAAAAGGACTCTCGATTGGAAATTCAAAGGGCTAGTGCCCTTTTTAATAGTCGAAAGTGATTGAAGGGCAACTAACCCCCCTCTCACGCCCACCTTTTCCCCAAACACATCCAATCAAAATTTTGAGATATCTACATTGTTCAACGTAGGCGAAAGTTCTGGAAATTAGGTCTTTTAGGATGATAACCCTGTCAGAACCCTCAGTGCAAGGTTTGTAGGTTATGCCCTAGGGGCATATAAGGTTTATATAGAAAGTTGTTGTAGAAATTTCAAAAAGGGCTCATTTGATTGGAAATTGAAATTGCTCTTTTTAATAGTCGAAAGTGAGTGGAGAATAATTAACCCACCTCTCACGCCCACCCTTTCCCCAAACATATTCAATCAAAGTTTAGAGATAGCCATTTTGTTCAACGTAGTTGTAAGTTCTGGAAATTATGTATTTAAGGATGACGAACCCCCCAGAGCCCCCAGGGCAAAGGTTGTAAGTTATGCCCTGGGGGCAAATAAGGTTTTTTATAGATAGAGTTGTCGCAAAAACTTCAAAAGGGGCTCATTCAATTGGAAATTGAGAGGGCTAGTTTCCTTTTTAATAGTTCAAAGTGACTGGAGGGTAACTAACCCCCTCTCATGCCCACCATTCCCCCAAACACATCCAATAAAAATTTTCAGAGAGCCATTTTGTTCAACGTTGCAGAAAGTTCTGGAAATTAGATCTTAGAGGATGATAGCCACCCCCCACCCCAAGCCCTCAAGGCAAGGGTTGTAAGTTATGCACTGGGGGCAAATAAGGTTTTTATTGAAAGCGTTGTCGTAGTAACTTCAAAAGGGCTCATTTGATTGGAAATTGAAAGGGCTAGCGCCTTTTTTAATAGTTGAAAGTGATTGGAGAGCGACTAACGCCCCTTTCACGCCCACCATTTTTCCAGACACATCCAATCAAAATTTCGAGATAGCCATTTTGTTTAACGTAGTTGAAAGTTCTGGAAATTAGGTCTTAGAGGATGACAACCACCCTCACAGCCATTAGGGTAAGGGTTGTAATTTATTCCCTGGGGCACATAAGGTGTTTATAGAAAGCGCTATCGTAGAAACTCAAAAAGGGCTCATTCGATTAGAAGTCGAAAGGCCTAGTGCCCTTTTTAATAGTCTAATGTGATTGGAAGGTTTGACATTTTTATAGCAAAGATCGATGTGGGTATAATGTATTATTTTGTTGTTGTTGTTTAGACCGGGGCACTTCGTATCGAAGGAGTTGTCGTAGGAACTTCGAAAAGGGCTCATTCAATTGAAAATAGAAAGGGCTAATGTCCCTTTTAATAGTCGAAAGTGAATGGAGAAAAACTAATCCCCCTCCCACGCCCACCCTCCCATTTGCCTTTATGTTTAAAAACTAAATGTTGCCTTAAGATTAAATCAAAATGCACTTGTTAATGCTAATTCCCAATAAGGCATCTCAGCAGTATCCCAAGAACGACTGAGGGTATTATGTTCAAACTTTCGGTGATACTTCTGCTCTTAAAATTTAACCAAATCAAAATAGCGTAAGTGTATCCAAGCTATCAAATAAAGTAAACAGATTTTTTTGCGAATGGTATCAAGTTATCCATTTCAGGTCAACTAGAGGAGGTATGAAACTAAATTAAACAGTACTATCTGTGTCCAGATTTTTAAAAGGGTGCATGACGTTACAAATTGCTTAAAATTTTTGCTCCAGCATATAAATAGCAGGCCAAACTGTAAATTCTTAAAAAAACAAAAAGATTTAAAGTATTATTTTCTTTTCCCCTGAAACGACTATGTCAATATAAAAGGAATAGAAATTAATTAAAAAAACTTTTTCCACAAAATAATTTTTTCAAAGAAAAGTAAAGAACTCCATTCAAAACATGAGCAAAAATAAAATCAAATAATTTACCAAGCATGAAACTACCCAAGAGCGGATCCAGGATTTTTGTTCGGGGGGGGGGGGGGGGGATTACTAATTTTCGACTCGGTTTTCGACTAATTTTACTAATTTTTACTAAGGTTTTACTAATTTTTGACTCGGTCAAAAATTTCAGGGGGGGGGGGTTCGAACCGGGTAACCCCCCCTGGATACGGCCTTGAAACTACCACAAATCAGCATCGATAAATAAATAAAACCAAAAAGGAACAGATTTTTTTTCAGTAAAGTGCAAATTATGTTCTGGCCTTGGGAAGACATAGGGGTTTTGAGCCCAACTTATGTTAATTTCTGCTCGTTTTCAGTTTCACTCGGTTATTTATTGTAATTTCTGTTCGTTTTGGGTTTCATTTATTTATCGATTCTGATTTGTGGTAGTTTCACGCTTGGTAGATAATTTGATTTTATTTTTGCTCATTTTTTGTTTAATGGACTTCTTTACTTTTCTTTGAAAAACTTATTTTGTGGAAAAAGTTTTTTTAATTAATCGCTAATAAAGGCGAAACTGAACTATTACAGAAAATTGTCAATAGGAAGCTATACCGACACATGTTCACAACACGACAACCCAAACAGACAGACGCGCAAAACATACCCATGTGTTTGTCTGTGCTAGTTGAGGGAGCAGTTTGGTCAATTACATTTTTTTTTTCAAAAATACGCTATTTCTAAAAAAAAACAACAAAAAACTGTAAACCAAACAGCAATGTAGGTCTTCAGAGTTGTGATAATATTCACCACTAAGATTCAAATCATACACTGGGGTCTTTTAGGATTTCCTGGTATTCAAGAGCAATATCTACCCTTTTTTATTCAGATGGAAAAAGATACTCAAGTGAGAATGATTTCATTTCAAATACCTAAAATTTTAGATCATACATTTTGAATCTGTGTAAAAAAAGAAGCAAAACCAACTTTTGAATTTTTATATAAACTTTCTCTAAATTTCAATCCGGGACATAAAAATGCTTTACTGCTTTCATTATTCTGTTGCAAACGAGAAGCTTTAACTTGAAAAAGAAATAAAAACAATGTTTCATTCTTATGACTAACAGAATACTCAAAACGTCCGTAAGAAAATGTCGGGCTTCACCGTTAAAAAAAAAACAAAAAAAAAAACTATTTTGAGTGTTTCGATACCCCTATTATTAGCTAACAACTACTACGGCTAGATACTGTGTGGATAAAAAGAAAACTAACAAAAATTGATTGCAAATAAGTTCTCTTTCACTACTCTAGGCAAAATTACAACAAATCATGATTAAAACAAAAGTTGTTCACAACCCAAATACCGGATTCTTGTTTTTGTCACTGGGGTCTTTTAGGATTTGCTGGTATTCAAGAGCAATATCTACCCTTTTTTATTCAGATGGAAAAAAATACTCAAGTGAGAATGATTTCATTTCAAATACCTAAAATTTTAGATCATACATTTTGAATCTGTGTAAAAAAAGAAGCAAAACCAACTTTTGAATTTTTATATAAACTTTCTCTAAATTTCAATCCGGGACATAAAAATGCTTTACTGCTTTCATTATTCTGTTGCAAACGAGAAGCTTTAACTTGAAAAAGAAATAAAAACAATGTTTCATTCTTATGACTAACAGAATACTCAAAACGTCCGTAAGAAAATGTCGGGCTTCACCGTTAAAAAAAAAAACAACAAAAAAAAAACTATTTTGAGTGTTTCGATACCCCTATTATTAGCTAACAACTACTACGGCTAGATACTGTGTGGATAAAAAGAAAACTAACAAAAATTGATTGCAAATAAGTTCTCTTTCACTACTCTAGGCAAAATTACAACAAATCATGATTAAAACAAAAGTTGTTCACAACCCAAATACCGGATTCTTGTTTTTGTCACTGGGGTCTTTTAGGATTTGCTGGTATTCAAGAGCAATATCTACCCTTTTTTATTCAGATGGAAAAAAATACTCAAGTGAGAATGATTTCATTTCAAATACCTAAAATTTTAGATCATACATTTTGAATCTGTGTAAAAAAAGAAGCAAAACCAACTTTTGAATTTTTATATAAACTTTCTCTAAATTTCAATCCGGGACATAAAAATGCTTTACTGCTTTCATTATTCTGTTGCAAACGAGAAGCTTTAACTTGAAAAAGAAATAAAAACAATGTTTCATTCTTATGACTAACAGAATACTCAAAACGTCCGTAAGAAAATGTCGGGCTTCACCGTTAAAAAAAAAAAAAAAAAAAAAAAAAACTATTTTGAGTGTTTCGATACCCCTATTATTAGCTAACAACTACTACGGCTAGATACTGTGTGGATAAAAAGAAAACTAACAAAAATTGATTGCAAATAAGTTCTCTTTCACTACTCTAGGCAAAATTACAACAAATCATGATTAAAACAAAAGTTGTTCACAACCCAAATACCGGATTCTTGTTTTTGTCACTGGGGTCTTTTAGGATTTGCTGGTATTCAAGAGCAATATCTACCCTTTTTTATTCAGATGGAAAAAAATACTCAAGTGAGAATGATTTCATTTCAAATACCTAAAATTTTAGATCATACATTTTGAATCTGTGTAAAAAAAGAAGCAAAACCAACTTTTGAATTTTTATATAAACTTTCTCTAAATTTCAATCCGGGACATAAAAATGCTTTACTGCTTTCATTATTCTGTTGCAAACGAGAAGCTTTAACTTGAAAAAGAAATAAAAACAATGTTTCATTCTTATGACTAACAGAATACTCAAAACGTCCGTAAGAAAATGTCGGGCTTCACCGTTAAAAAAAAAAAAAAAAAAAAACTATTTTGAGTGTTTCGATACCCCTATTATTAGCTAACAACTACTACGGCTAGATACTGTGTGGATAAAAAGAAAACTAACAAAAATTGATTGCAAATAAGTTCTCTTTCACTACTCTAGGCAAAATTACAACAAATCATGATTAAAACAAAAGTTGTTCACAACCCAAATACCGGATTCTTGTTTTTGTCACTGGGGTCTTTTAGGATTTGCTGGTATTCAAGAGCAATATCTACCCTTTTTTATTCAGATGGAAAAAAATACTCAAGTGAGAATGATTTCATTTCAAATACCTAAAATTTTAGATCATACATTTTGAATCTGTGTAAAAAAAGAAGCAAAACCAACTTTTGAATTTTTATATAAACTTTCTCTAAATTTCAATCCGGGACATAAAAATGCTTTACTGCTTTCATTATTCTGTTGCAAACGAGAAGCTTTAACTTGAAAAAGAAATAAAAACAATGTTTCATTCTTATGACTAACAGAATACTCAAAACGTCCGTAAGAAAATGTCGGGCTTCACCGTTAAAAAAAAAAAAAAAAAAAAAAAAAACTATTTTGAGTGTTTCGATACCCCTATTATTAGCTAACAACTACTACGGCTAGATACTGTGTGGATAAAAAGAAAACTAACAAAAATTGATTGCAAATAAGTTCTCTTTCACTACTCTAGGCAAAATTACAACAAATCATGATTAAAACAAAAGTTGTTCACAACCCAAATACCGGATTCTTGTTTTTGTCACTGGGGTCTTTTAGGATTTGCTGGTATTCAAGAGCAATATCTACCCTTTTTTATTCAGATGGAAAAAAAATACTCAAGTGAGAATGATTTCATTTCAAATACCTAAAATTTTAGATCATACATTTTGAATCTGTGTAAAAAAAGAAGCAAAACCAACTTTTGAATTTTTATATAAACTTTCTCTAAATTTCAATCCGGGACATAAAAATGCTTTACTGCTTTCATTATTCTGTTGCAAACGAGAAGCTTTAACTTGAAAAAGAAATAAAAACAATGTTTCATTCTTATGACTAACAGAATACTCAAAACGTCCGTAAGAAAATGTCGGGCTTCACCGTTAAAAAAAAAAAAAAAAAAAAACTATTTTGAGTGTTTCGATACCCCTATTATTAGCTAACAACTACTACGGCTAGATACTGTGTGGATAAAAAGAAAACTAACAAAAATTGATTGCAAATAAGTTCTCTTTCACTACTCTAGGCAAAATTACAACAAATCATGATTAAAACAAAAGTTGTTCACAACCCAAATACCGGATTCTTGTTTTTGTCACTGGGGTCTTTTAGGATTTGCTGGTATTCAAGAGCAATATCTACCCTTTTTTATTCAGATGGAAAAAAATACTCAAGTGAGAATGATTTCATTTCAAATACCTAAAATTTTAGATCATACATTTTGAATCTGTGTAAAAAAAGAAGCAAAACCAACTTTTGAATTTTTATATAAACTTTCTCTAAATTTCAATCCGGGACATAAAAATGCTTTACTGCTTTCATTATTCTGTTGCAAACGAGAAGCTTTAACTTGAAAAAGAAATACAAACAATGTTTCATTCTTATGACTAACAGAATACTCAAAACCTCCGTAAGAAAAAGTCGGGCTTCACCGTTAAAAAAAAAAAAAAAAAAAAAAAAAAAAAAAAAAAAAAAAAAACTATTTCGAGTGTTTCGATACCCCTATTATTAGCTAACAACTACTACGGCTAGATACTGTGTGGATAAAAAGAAAACTAACAAAAATTGATTGCAAATAAGTTCTCTTTCACTGCTCTAGGCAAATTTACAACAAATCATGATTAAAACAAAAGTTGTTCACAACCCAAATACCGGATTTTTGTTTTTCTCTACTTAGAACATCCATTTTTTTTTATTCATCCATTGCTGAAAATGAATGGTAAAAAAATCCTCTTTATTAGTGAATCATTGCCAAACCTAGAAGTCCTTGTTAACTTGGCACAGATTATATTACATTCTACTTTAAATAAAAAATAAAAAAATAAAAAAAGTAAAACCCATTAAAGCTCTACCGGATAATGTCATACATTTCTGCTAAGCCTAGAAGTCTGAGATACAAGCATAACAAGATCTCTGTTGGGGGTTAGCGTTTTTTTTTTTAAGCTTTAATTGAATAAAATAAAATAAGCGAGACTGTTGAAACAGAGTCTCAAGAAATTATGACGAACAATTGACCAAAGACATTTACTGCACCCACGTGTAGGCGTACAACTAAGGAAGGGGGGCAAAGTTCCGAGGTGCCGACACGTAGCACCGATACCTTGGAATTTAGCTGATGTGTCAGCATTTGTCGGCACACTGCACGATTTTGTCGGAACATTCTTTATACCCCACCCCCACTCAAAACCCATGCTGCACCCCTGCTCCCGTAACATTAGATCTAGCAATGAAAGTATCTTTAAACAGTATTTTACTGAGATAATAATAGGACTCCGCTTCAGCAACTACAAAAGTGATCTTGAACTCTTGAATTTGCCCACATTATTTACTCGAAGACATGATTTAATAAAGAAATCTGGGAAAACGCTATTGGCAAACGAGAAACACTGATCTGTTCCTTCACTATCTGTACAGATCAGCAGAGTTACTAACCGTTAAATAAACTACAACCCATTAAGTGTCATATTTGGTAAGCGTATTTAACAAGTGACCTTTTTTCTCATTTTCTATTTTTTTTTTGCGATTGTAAAACTAGCAGAATTTAGCGTTCATTTTTTAGTACTACGATAGCTATTTAAATAAAAGAATACGACAAAGACAGTATCTACTCACTAAACCCCAATTTTAACTAAGGAATAGGGTTTATTGAATTCTGGGTCTGTCTCAAATTGAAAAAAACAAATTAAATAAAACCGCCAATATGGCTTATTATTGAAAAGGATAGTCAAGTCGATAATAGGGTTCCTGCAAATTATTCATTTCAAGATGACATTTTTTCAGGAAGCGCTAATTTTAAATTAGTCAGGCTTTTTGTTAATTTACCAGCCGTTAGCTTAAGAAGAATGTTAATGAAATTCCAACATTCAAATTTACTCCCTGTCCTATTAGTTCCTCTCTTGTTATTATTTACCCATTGGCACCTTTTTTTCCTTTAAAATTATTCACTCTTCACCAGTTTTAATGAATAAATGATAATCACTTTTTAGAAAATTTTGGAGCAGTTTTCTGGAAAATGTAATGGCAACACGAGCAGAAGACTTGTCAATTAAGAATTATGACCAAAGATTACCTCAAGGGAACTTTTCTTATACCAAAGGACTTCAAAAGACCCTCCAAATGCTCCAATGTTTCATTTATATGAGGCAATGCCAAATCTGCCTTTGTGATTACAACGAACACAGGAACTTCTAAAGCAAATGCTAAACCTGCAATAGGAAGATTATAAACCACTATAGATACAACATATGCAAAGGTTTCGTTCCAGAACTCAGCCCTTTTATGTATTATAAGTCTTTTATGGCTGAATTTGCAGTATCTACTATCTTAAGAAACTGATGATGATTAATGAAAACTTTAGAAAATATGAAAACAATGAGCAAACATGGCAAAATTTTCTTTTTTGATCCGTTCTTACGTTCTAAGTTGATGATTCATTGTAGTTTTAATTGGATATTTTAATATCCTTTGAAAATCAAACCCTTAATCAGTAGTTGCCTATCGGTTCCTATTAGATCTGAAATGACTTTTTGTTATTCCTTCCGTTCCATTACCCAATTCTTAAGGACTACTTAACGGGTTCGGTATTGAGACGGATCAGAGCTGTTTGTTGACATTTTTATGCAATAATGAATACCACAACGCAGTGGACATTCATTTTTTTTCTGTGCATTCCTGCACTAAGTTCAAATTTTTTTTTAAGTATATGCAAAAATGTTTAGTATATAAGAGCACTTTAGGACTTCCTGGCAGGCCTAAAGAAAATATAGGATTTCCTTTCATAATCAGAGTGAACCAAATTCAATTAACTTCGTTTATTAATCTTCATTTTTCACCAAAAATTGTAACACCTGTCACAACAAACTGAACCTAAGGTTTTGGACCGATCTTATGCAATTATAGCAAACAGAATACAATTTAAGTCACTAGATTGGTGTTTATACTGCTATTAGAAGTTCTCATTCAAAGGTCAATGAGAGAATATCTCAATCCGACTAAGTATATTTTAAAATAAATGTCTGCAGATCTAGCTGAAAAATGGAGGGTACACTGTTTTATGACTGAAGCCATAATTAGCCTGTCACGTCGGTCACGACAATAATTTCAATGGTGAGCTGTTTATGTTTCCTAGGATTTCTACTTCAGAAATGGCACCAAAAGTGCCATTTTCGGCAACATATGACACTTGACCCCACACCACATGGTTTACATCGCACCCCCAGTGCTAAAGGGTGAGGCTGCGGGTGAAAATAAGAGTAGGAGAGTCAAGACAGACGTTAAAGAAAAATTAAAGAAAATCTTTTTCCAGATTAGTGGCAATTGGGAAATTTCTCTCACTCTAACTAGAGTTTCATTTACGGCGTGTTTTTTTTTTTCAAGAATGTCAGATTTTACAGGCCGTGGTTCGGTCTTTACTAGGTTAAAATTATGCTTCAAACAAGATTGAAGGTGCATATCTTTCTGCTAAAATTTGGTGGTAGGATGGGGAGTTTCAGGGGCCAGGAGGGGCCAGAGGCTTTCCCATTGTAGAGATTGAAATCCAGGCTTGATCCCTACTGAAACAAGGCTTCAAATACATGTCAGATGGATCCAATTGAATTTCCGCTTTCGTTTTCAAGGGAAGAGAGCAACAATTTTTTACAAAAGGAGCCAAAAAATTGATTCATATAACATTCAGCTGATTTGCGTATGATATTAAAAAAAAAAATTATGGCACAGAATATCATATTCATAAAGGGTATTCCTAGTAAAAATAGCCAAAAATCACACAATTGAGAATTGCCCATTAACGTTAAAGCCTCATTTTTCGGCAAATATTACTGTCATTTACTTTTTTCCATCCGTACAAATAATACGAGATTTGTTTCATGTTTCAAAAACCTTTTTTCGAAAATCCATTGACGGAAAAAAAGTCTTGAAAAATAAACCAAGCTTTTTGAGGTACTTCATTTTAAGCTTTAGTAAAGTAACGTGGACAGTAAACATAGAGGAGTCAGAATAAGCACAGTAGCCTTAGCGGTCTTTGGTAAGTACTCATATATTGCGCGAGGAATAGTTATCTTGCAAGTTGTATAAACATAATGTTTCATCTGCAGGTTTGTTTCAGATTTTGAAGGCATATCGAATTAGGAAACTAGTCTGTTCGCCTTACCTAAATGATCTCTTGTGGTTCCAACAACACCAGTAGTGCCATTAACGACTAGCATTGCGTAATGTGGAGCATAGATAGTGACTCCACGGATCGTAGTATGCATATATTTTTCATGTCCAGCCAAGTCAATAAACTTCACAATTTTGGCGGATTTCATGCAAATTTCTTCAGCATTAATGTAGTTTCTATAATTAATTTCGTTTCCCTAAAATAAAAATCCACTTTAACTTTTTTAAAATATGAAAATAATAAGCTTGCGTTTTTACCTTCTCAAATCTATGTGCAACACTCTGGACAATCTACAAGTTCTGATTATTGACTTGTTATTATTCAGAATAAGACAATATTATACTTGGTCCTTTTTATTCATTCGGGTTGCAGCAGTAGCTAGAAACCTAGTAAGAGACAATCACGTCCAATTCTAAAAAATATAATAGCCCATAACTCCTAAAACTACACTCAGATCAAAACAAGAACTACAACATTAGAACTGTCTTGGCCGAAACCCCTATATAGGAAACTTACCGTCCCTTGGCTTGAACAAAAAGGGAAATACATTGGCTTGAAATCGTATTAAGAAGGACTAGCGAAGTTAAACTTGACAATTCAAAAGGTGAGATGCGTAAGTAAGTTTGAACTTTTCAGTAGAATATCTGGAGTCAGAACTTTTCGTATTACAGAGATCGTTGGAAGTCTATGACAGGTATAAACTCGTTAGAAACATAATTAATAAATCCCATGACCTTTCTTCATTGGATCAGCCTGCTTTCGCTGCTAAACTTTGCTCATGGTGTGTTACACTTATCCCACTAGACATCAATATTATGAATCACTTGTGGAGGCCTTCAATCCCACTGGACATTTATTTTAAACAATAAAAGACTGAACTCTTTTTTGTTAACAGGCCCATCAGCAAGTTACCAAGTAACGTCACTTTCAATCTTGATGATACATTGATTTAGTCCAACAAGTCAATCATGTACCAGGACCTCCTTATTTTATCTACGTTAAAGGACACTTGAATATCTCTGACTTACCACTTCTGTTCCCGTTTTTGGGAACTATATAGCATGCTTGTTGCCTAAAAGAATCATATCGGCCATTTTTTGCTTTACTTGCTTTTTAACGATACCGCAACTCCCTTTAGTTCTGGCTCCGGTTCTTTTAGGTTCTGGTTCTTTTAGATCTTTTAGCTTTGGTTCTCTTCTAGAAAATGTCAATAGCAGGAAAGAAGACCTATGAAGTGCATTTTACAGATATATCAAGTTTCTTTTACGGCTCCCACTGTGACACAGAAATAGTAGCATATCCAAGAAGCACCATATTTCAGCTCCCTTCTTAGCTGTTGAAGGGAGAAATTTAAAATTCAGACCTCATAGGATTAAATCTGATCGCACGTGGATAAACATAACTTTATAATTGCACGGTTGAAGCACAATTCATTTTGTCTCTGTTTCTTAAATACTTTGTTTTCTTAACAGGTAATAAACTAATAATAGTGATATAAAAAGCAAAATAAATAAAATATGTTTTACCTCACGCACGATATCATTCTACTCAAAAGTGCTAGTTAACAGGAGAAACTTAGGGATCACAGACGACAATCTGAAAACAAGCTCATCTATGTTGATTTTTATTAAATAAAAGCCTCTGATTACCAATTATTTAAAAGATATTTCTAAGATTCATCTCAAGTAGTACTACATATCTATGATGCATTTTTACATTTATTTATTAAAAATTTGGCAAAGAAAGAGGAGCTCCCCCCTACAGAGAAGGTACTTAATGTCGATAGAAATTATGCCACTAAATTCAGCGCGTCTTAAAACCTCGTTTTTCAATTTAGCTTTCTCCCAAAATCAATATCAGCGCTAAACATCATTTCATTAAGGTGGAATAACAAAGTGTCACGTAATAAATACCAAGAGCTATCAGATTTTTTGCACAATATTATTGAAAAATCATTGTTAAAACATAAGCATTCTAGGTAGCTGTTGAGTTTAACTCTTCCGGTAAAGGATATGACAAGGACCTAACTTTTTTAGCTAAAATAGTCATTACAAATTAGAACATTACCTTCTCCAAACGAAAAACTTATTGCCACAGTCTTCGAGAAAGAAAGGGGGGGGGGGGGGGGGGGTGAGACCTTAATATAAATTATATTGGTGCATCCTACCCAAGCCTAGGTTCACATGGGAGCGAAATTAGGTCATTGCCACTATTTAATTGCCAATTTTAGATAAGATATTTTTTTAGGATAAGATATTTTTATTTTAAAAAATCTCTATCACCAGCCCACAAAGGGCCAAATTCGGACTTCGGAGTCGACAATATTAATGGTTGCACTAAAACTGGCAAAAATGTAAAAAACAACAAAAAAAAAGAAAAATCATAATGAACAACCACTTAAAAGTCAATAATTACACTGTAAAAAGTCAATTAAAAAAGTTATAAAAATAAAAACTGGTCAAACTAAACTTACACAAATACAAATCAGAAAAAGGTTTAAAAGAGACTTAAAAAGGGGGAGGGGCAAAATAAGCAAATAAATACAAACAAGAACGAGACATAAATGCATATAAATTAAAAGGGGCACTAGAAAAGTGTCAATAATTCAACTACACGAAGTCAATAGAAGAGTTGAAAAGATAAACTGGTCAAGAAAGAGGGGGGAGGGAGGGGAAAAAAATAAATAAATATGCAACAAAAAAAAAAAAGATGAACGAAATATAAAATATATAAGAATTACAAGGGGAACTAAAACAAAAATAGAGAAGGGAAAAGCAAATGAGTACAAGAACCTGGGCGGCACCCTCAGCTAATAAAAAAAAACAGAGAAAAAAAGAGGAAAAAAAAAAAAAAAAAAAATAGTGGGACATTTTATTCATTTTTTCTGAAATGAAGGGGATAAAAGTTCTTTCGTATCTGGAAGTAACGCAGCAAATGGGGGACAAAACAGGGATGGGCTCAGAAACACCTCGAGGCGGCCGTAATCTGGATGGGGAGTGACGTTTCGGGAAAATACTTGCTGTCCGAGGATTTGTTATTGCATTTTTTGCAAAAACGGAGGCACAACGAAACCCTCCTTCGCTCAAGGGATTCCAGACTAGCTTTTTTTAGGAGAAGAGAGTATGGCACCTTGCCTTCTTTGAAAATTATTCGCAAAGCTCTTTTTGAATTGATTTGATTTTTTCCAATTCTTCGCGAGAGATACCAGGGTGCCAAACTGGACAAGCATATTCTAGATGCGGGCAGACAAAAGACGTGTAAATCCTTAAGGAGTGGGAAGGGGGGACGCTGAAATTATTTAGGAGCTTAAGGAGGGCGATAGACACATTGCTCATGAATGATGTCTTTAACGTGGATATCCCACTTTAAATTTGAAGAAATTGTGACGCCAAGTAGTTTAAACGAGGACACAGAAATTTCAGGAGGGATAGGATTAAGAAAACAGGGCGAGGATTTGAGGAAACAAATCGGCATTATCATAGACTTAGAGGGGTTTACTGTCATGTCTAAGTCCAAGACCTCGTCTCCAATTTCATTGAGGATACTCGTAGGGTCACTTATTAAATTTCTGAAGCAAGTTTCAACAACCGTTAGGTCATCAACAAATTTCCATCGGTCAGGCAATTCCTTTGCGAGGCTGTTGATCATGACTGAAAAAAGAAGGGGACCCAGGAGAGGATTTGAATACTGTGTCTCTTCTCTCCCTGTCCACACACTGTGGACAGGGAGAGGATTTGAATACTGATTCTGGTATTTGACACCCTGCGATCTATTTGCTAAGAAGGAAGCAACAATTTACCAATAAGGGATCAATTTTAGTTGCTTTGTAAGCATCCTATCAAGATAGAAAATTCAGTTTAAATTGGGCAACTCAGCAATTTTTTTTAGCAAATTTTTAAACAACAGTAACAACAAAGGAAGACGCATTTAGTATTGAAAATGAGTTGGCTGAGAAGATAGTTATTGCTGTCCGGTTCAACAAATTTACGAAGAAAGGGAAGAGACACAAAAATGCAGTTTTGGTCCTGAAAGCATAAGAGCAAAACATTATCCTGATTTATTCCAACCACGCTCTTTCAACTTTGAATGTTTAGCCAGTAAAACTTGGGTGACTTGATAATCCTGTGTGAGCATAGCGGCAAGAAATCTGTTCATTGATGTAACTGACGAATACTGTCTATCGCAGCTATTTTTTTCTATGTGCACCAAGGATAAGTGTTGCTCTAAGGACTGTTCAGACTTACACATAAATTAAACTGTACGTGTATAACCCTTATTCTCCACACGCGTTCATAGTTGGAAAAATTTGTACATCAAATGTTTTCAATTAGCACAGCAAGTTTAAAATTGTTGTGGCTTGCACAACTGCCATTTTGTTGCATTAGCAGTCGGTACTCTCTCTTTCTTATAATGTCAATAAAAAAAAACTCCCCAAATTCCATTGATTTTGCATTTCATTAACTCATTTTTTGGCAAAAAAAAAAAAAAAAAAAAAAAAAAAAAAAAAAAAAAAAAAAAAAAAAAAAAAAAAAAAAAAAAAAAAGACTTTTCTTCTTTTCGTTCTTAGATACACATTTGACGCGAAAGTCGGCAACCCCTTGGCTGCGAATAGCCCACGTACAATTTTTAGCACAGAAAATAGGACTCGCTTCTATTAATTTTTAACACACTGAGAGCAGCGTATACAAATTTTATCACAGATTTTCGTGTACAGGGCGTATAATATTTAGTAATGTTGATTATTTCTGTTCTCACTTTTCGGCAAGTTTTTACAGTTTTCTACTTTTAAAGATTGCACGCTTTTAAAACTTTTTAGAATACTTACCTCTTGATCAAAACCTAAGATTTCATTGCTGATGGAGGAGGTGTTTCCACTTTTGATTTCATGAGCGTGCCGGAATAAATTTACACGCGCAGCACCAGATCCGTCATCCAATGAGCCTTGCGTCAGCACACCGATTAATGTTGACTTTCCAGCGTCAACATTTCCCATAACAGCAACTCTTATCTCTATGCAATTTTGGTCATCTGGTATCTTTAAAAGGAAATAAGATTATTTCATAAAGTTGAAGGATCATCATTAAGGTTAAGAAGACACATAGCCCAGCATAGATATAAGAAATTTCAAGGCAAAAGTCAGGGAATAATGCAATACCCATATATACAGGTTCAAAAGAAAGAATACATAAGAATATGGGAATTTAAATGATTGGTCCCACATTGTTAAGCAGTGAAGTATTGAGTTTTTTCCTATGCTCCGTCTTGTTGTGTGTTTAATTGTGACGGGTTTCTCAATAATTTTTCATAATAATAACAATTTAATTCTTGTATGATTGTTTAACGCTACTGTTCTGCAGCATATATAGTAGGTCCCGCCGTTTTGAAGATTTCTTTTCTCGTACATGTTATGCAAATTAGATGGTCCTGTTATCGTTTCTTAAATTAGCGCCTTCGGCTCCCACCTTGGACCCGAAACTTGT
The DNA here is from genome assembly GCA_027921565.1 of Artemia sinica. Classification (NCBI taxonomy): domain Eukaryota; kingdom Metazoa; phylum Arthropoda; class Branchiopoda; order Anostraca; family Artemiidae; genus Artemia; species Artemia sinica. Next base: position 26,538,483 of record CM051274.1, on the reverse strand, counting down.
TTGTGTTTATTCATTAGTATAACTGATTCATGCACTGCCGTTTCAACAAGTATTGTGAATTTTTATGATTAATTTGTCCAACGACTGAAGCCATATCTTGCAGTGGTAAGATAATGGGCACATTAGATAGCAAATGTTTGTGTTTATACTCGTTCGCTTAGAAGTCTTTTTTTTATTCTGGTTCCTTTCGTATATTTGCTTGTCTTGTATTTTGCGAAGTGTCTAATTGTTGTCTTTATTATTTTGTTTTCTTTTACTGCTCTGTCTTCTTGCTTTTGTATGATGTTTTTTCAAATAAATAAATAAATATTTTCTTTGACATAAATATCAAGTTTCAGCATCTAATGCTCAAGGACCATTTATATGACATAAACTTCCACATAAACTAATGCTGAGCAAATACCATATTGTGTTGATAATCTTGGCGTTGATTTAACGTAATCTTGCATTAAATATTCAAGGACTTTGTGTCAAAAACATAAGTTTTATGTGAACTAAACAGGAGAAATAACTTTACAATTTGAAATAGTAATACATTGAAATTCTTCCTACTGTAACGTTTTGGCTTAGCAATTGGCCAAAACCCTGTACTCCGATGCTGATTCAAATAACTAAATTTTGCAAGTAAACACGTTTTGGTGTCGGTGATTGTTCTATATTTGTCTAAGCGGTGATTGTTCTATTATTTATGAAGCGACAAAAGTCGCTTCATATATAGTAATGCGCCTTATTCTTCTAACACACAGAGCACATAATCATTGGAATCTTAAAAATAACCAAGAAAACCGACCAAGTCAAAACTCATCTAAAGTTATTTCATACATTTTTTTTTATCGCTTCTGACCCTAGATCACTACTAGTCAAATTCTTTTTCATTTTTGACCTTATGAAGGTTGTGTCTGTTGAATTTTATTTTGAAGAAATCAGAAGACGGGTTTTCGGGGATCAGAAACGGGTTTCATCAAAGAGATTGAAAAATTATTCCAAGTAGAAGTACACTGTCCGACAATGCTGTTATTCAAGTACTCTGTACAAAATATGTTATTCTTAGATATTTTCCAGGGTGTCATATTACTGCTAGTTGCCTTTGTAAGTGGCAGTGCAAGTCAGGTTGGTTCGTCATAGCGAAGGTAATAAGTATAATTGCAAATAGCCGTCACTGACGCCGAGCCAATTATTTTATACAAAGGTTACATGGGTATCTGATTGGTGCTACAATTCACCCTAAAAACCCTCTTTCAGGCTATATGGGTATCTGATTGGTGCTACAATTCATTCTAGAAACCCTCTTTCAGGTTGTATGGGCATCTGATTGGTGCTAAAATTCACCCTAAAACCCTCTTTCGGGTTATATGGGTATCTGAAAGGTGCTACAATTCACCCTAAAAACCCTCTTTCAGGTTTGCAGTAGTGTAGAGTTCTGGAGAGCCTTGCAAAAAAGCACACCCGCATTCGGCCACAGACCTAAAGCAAGACTTTCAAAAGAGTGATGGTTGCTACGTATGGCAATAGATCCTTAGAGCAGATGAACAGAATATCACACCCTTCTTTCACGTGCATAAGGACTAGATGGATCCGTTCGAGCTGTGCGCCCTCGGATAGGACAAGAAATGATATCCTAGAACATAGAGTTTCTGATAAACGTTGAAATTGACCATCCACGCATCAGGCCGCTTGTCTATCTCCAACCCGCATGCTGAAAAGTAAAGCTCAGACACTATTTAGTTCAGGAAATTGAAAACTAACGTCTTCACGATTATGGTTATCTTCAGTGGACACGGAATTATCATCAGCTAAATAACATAGAAGATTCGCAAGATTGTATTTGCCATTCATATATGTAGGGAAAAGATATGAGCGACTTGCAAAATTCATCAGTAAGTTTTTGTTGGTGCTTTTTTTTCTAATTTAGAAAGAGGTTGAAACAATAATAGCCACATATCGTAATGGCCTAACTAAAAAAAGAAAGACAATTATTTTTTCATCAGAACTGATAGCTAGCCAAAAAAAAGCCAACAAGAAACTAGTGCAATTTCAGACTCCCCAGAAAAAGTGCACATAGGACCCAAAAATTACAATTTCCCAGTTTGGGACCCACATACCCTTAAAAATCCGTTAATGGGGTTTTCCTCCCATCTCCAAGGCTCAGGCCTTGTGAACCTAGAAAACAACAATTCAGCCCTACAGCTCTTTATGACCCTTGGACTGCTTGACTTGTATATAAAGCAACGTAAAATTCAATTTGTACCATAAAACGTACTAGTCCTAGTACAAGAAGAAAATTCTGTAAAGGGAACAGAAAATTCGTATATATAACTGGACATTAGGCACATCAAATCCTAATATAATTACGAAGATTATAACTTTTCCAGACCGATATCATGAGAAAAACTTCCAATTTTTCTCTGTGAAGGTTCAATATACCCGTCATGGCTACAAGTGAGTAATTTTAAATAGCCTGGAATCACTTGAGCTGACCAGAAACCTAGCCCTTGACCCAAAGAGAACCAACAATTATACATTTGGACAAGGCCCTGGCGGCCCAAATACCTGGAAACGCTATTGTAAAAATGACAAGCACGCACACGCGTACGTAGGCCACTCTGTTTTTTTTCCTTTTCTCAAATTAGGCCACACTTGCATGTTATTTCGTCATTTCATTAATGCAATTGTTTTGTCTCTTTTTTCATTTGTTACTTTCTCCTTTTTATGTTATTGTAGACAAGTTTGTATATAATTCAAATAATTAAATTGGTAATTACTAGAAGTTTAAATTTCCATAGACATTTTTTATGTTGAGTATAAACGAAAAGACTGTTCATTTATGTCAAGAAATAGAATCGTCTATTACCCAGCATATTTATTTATCTAGGCAGAGTTACAACTAACTTTAAACATAACTGAATATAACCAAGTTTTATCGTAGGAGAAATGAATGCGCCTCACCTTTCGAACAAGCACCTCCATAACACTCAGGTCTTCGGACACTGACTTTCTTCTTAAAATTGTTGTACTTGCTCCTATCGTCGACGCCATGGACCTTTAAAAAGGCCATACTATTCAATTTGTGATTCATAAAAATGGAACTGAAGAAAAATCGAAAAAAGCTGCACCGCAGGTTTTGAAAGGAATGTACTATTCATCTGATACGAAAAGCGGGGGATATTTTTGATGTTCGACCATAATGGTTATAGTAAAATCTTGAATATTTTTTGGTATTGCTGTTTTCTATAAAAGGGTCAGAGGAGTGCAATTCAAAGATTCAATGTCATAATTTTCAAAGAGCGTAATGTGAAAAGAACGTAGATAAGGTGCAAAATTGTAACCTACTGAGGGGACAGACAAACAGAACAATTACAATGAAAAACTACACTAAAAGTGCAATTAAGCATTCACAAGAAAAACAGCACCCATTCAAGCTCAAAAGTAATAGCCTTGTCTAACATTGAAGAAAACAAAAAAAATGTCAAAAATCTTTAAATTTTGCACAGAAAAAAGCTGTTCTATATTCCCATCCTAGCAAGTGTATTTATTTTTCAGGTGTGTCAAAAAGTCTACTTATTTAACAAACAAAAATTATAAATACTAGTTAAATTTAAATAACAGGCCAAGGAATGAACGTTGGAAGACAATACCCACAATCAGACTTAGCACACAAAATTATGATTATGTGTTAAATTTTTAAATTTTACAGGCTTCTAATTACCTCAATAAATATACAAAAAAAAATCGAATATTTTTCACGATACTGTGCCAGATTTTGTGCCTGCTATACCGACTGCTAATGTCTAAAAAACTGCTAGACATTCGTTTCTAAACTTTTCACGACATAAATATAATTTCTACCGTCACTTTAAACTTAACCAAATAACATCAAACCGCCGTTACTTAAAATAATTGCACTTAATTTTGACTCGCTATGGGTTTTTCGGACTGTCAAGAATTACAATATAGTTGAAATCTTAAAACTCATAAATTCATTTTTACAGGATTAGCCAACAATTGGACGATTCGTTGATGTCAAAGGTTTCATCCCAAGCAACTAGTTGTAAACAAAATTGAAAACAGATTGTAAATCCTACCACTGGAGAATGAGTTAATACTAACTCATTTACTCCTTTCCGCTTCTAGTACGCAGTGGCAATGTCCCTCCTCCACTTGGAAAAGAAAAATATTGTGGCAAAATTAGAAGAAATGAGCTTGCAGATGAAAAGATCTGACTCAATTTCAAAACAAATATCAGTACTAAGAGGGGAGCATTCTAGATTTTCAGCTTGGATTAACGAAATACTATCAGATGTAATAAAAAAGACAGCTGCTACAAGAGAAAAAGATAAAAGAACTTCAAACAAAGAAGTAGCTGTCAATAGAAAGAAGCTTGAGAGGTTTGAGATTGATAAGAAAAAAATATTTATTCAAATAGATCCATCGTAGCCGGGCAAAAGTCTTAAAGCTGATGCGATCAATTGTCCCAACATAGTTATCCCGCCACAATTAGCCACGGATTCAGCCACGGTCAAATTCGTGGAACATACAGACTCCTGTCCAAACAAAACAAAAAAGTCTTGATTCAGAATTCAAATTTAACATTAGAAGTCCGCAGTATTCTAATCAAAACATGACTATGGTGAAAATTAACTATTGCCAATAAGAAGACAACTTATCCAAATTATGAAGCAAGCACGACCTGAAGGTTACAAGGACACGAGGCTCAGAGCTGTGAGACATCCGATTGGAGACATAATATTTATCAGAGTCAACAAAGCAGCGTTTATTTAGTATAGAGCGATGTTTCTCCCATGCATTTTCCCCCTTCATTATATAGAACAAATGATCGTGGATACTTGTGGGAGGGCTCATTCGAATACACATTAGAAGTGCTAGCGCTCTTTTTGGGAGCCAAATCCATCCAATAGGCACCTGTTAACTCTTCAGAACCACATTTACCCCCCCCCCCCAATAACATTTGGTGCCAGATCTAAATTACAAAAAAAGGCTTTAAATCAAATAAATCAGAAAATCCGAAAAATGAGCCTTTCAGGGGGACATAAGTACAGCTCCAGGGGCAAGGACCAAAAATCACAGCGCCCAAAAGGGATCAATATAATACACAGACTTCACAGATATATTCTACTCCAAAAAAATTATATTTCACTTTTATGCAATCAGTCATACAAGAACTTTCAGTCTGTATGACTAAATTGCTTAAATTAAGGCCCAAGTTCCTCCACTCCTGCCCCAGTTTCTGTTTCAAGATATTCAATATGGACCCCAGGTCCCAGGTCCACCGCAGCCATGTTTTTTCTTTAATAGTATGTCCTGGTTGATGTTCGTTTGACAGGTCTGCATGCCAATTGAGTTACAAGCGAATCGGAGAGAAAAAATGTTGGGCCTTTTGCGAGCGTTACAAATCGATAATTTTTTCTTTTTTTTTATGTTTTGTCTTTATTCAAGAGGTGCGTCCCTGTCCACTAGCCAGGAAAGTTTCATGTCAATCGGAGAAACTATTATTTTTATTTTTGAGCCATGAATTTATGCTACTACTTCTTTTTCTTTTTTTACCTCAATTCACTGAAACAAGGGGACATCCCAGGGTCTATTTTATGTGCCTTGTAACTTCAAGCCAACCTGAAAAAAAAATCCCCATTGTTTCTAGCGTCATAATCAATACGGCCAATCTTTTTTCCAAATGTTTTGTCTTCACTGAGGTCTACCTGGTCGTCTTTATCAAACAGTTCGTGGTAACGAACTGTAAGTAAGGAGCGACCCGGCTCAATGGTAACCGAAACTCTAGAAAACGGGTTTTTGATACCAATTGACACATCAAAAGAATCAGATTTCAATGCTGAATTCAAATATATAAATTCCATCAAGTTTACTCCTACCCATCAAAAGTTACGTGCCTGAGAAAAGTTGGCTGATTTTCGAAAAAAGGGGGAAAGACCCTCTAAAAGTTATAGAATCTTAATGAAAATCACACTATCATATTCAGCGTATCAGAGAACCCTACTGTAGAGGTTTTAAGCTCCTATCTACAAAAATGTGGAATTTTGCATTTTTTGCCAGAAGAAAAATCACGGATGCGCGTTTTTTTTTTTTTTTTTTTTTTTTTTTTTTTTTTTTTTTTTTTTTTTTTTTTTTTTTCAGGGGTGATCGTATCGACCCAGTGGTCCTAGAATATTGTGGGAGGACTCATTGGAAGTGATATTAAAAGTTCTAGTGCCCTTTTTAAGTGACCAAAAAAATGGAGGGCAACTAGGCCCCCTCCCACGCTCATTTTTTCCCCAAAATCACCTGATCAAAATTTTGAGATAGCCATTTTGTTCAGCATGGTTGAAAATATGATAAGTATGTCCTTTAGGATGACTTAATCCCCCGAAGTCCCCGGGGGGAGGGCTGAAAGTTATGAACTTTACTCAATGTTAATTGGTTATTAGGAAGTATACAGACGTTTTCAAAGGGGATTTTTTCTGGTAGTAGGGGGGTGCTTGGGTCGGGGGTTATTTGGGAAGATCTTTCCATGAAGGAAGTTTTCATGGGGGGAGGGAAAGGGGGTGCCGGATTTCCCAGCATTATTTAAAAAAAAGATCAGAAATTAAATATAAAAAAAAACAAGTTTTCCAACTGAAAATAAGGAGTAACATCAAAACTTAAAACGAACAGAAAATATTACGTGTATGATTGGGTTCACCCTCTAGTCAATACCTCGCTCTTTAAGCCAAAGATTTTTTAGTACTTTCATAAGAGTTATTTATTCTAAATAACGGCCTTTGTGATTAAGGGGTCATTTTTAAAGAATTGGAACGAAATTCGAACTTTAGCTTAAAGAGTGAGGTATTGACTAGGGGGCGAGCCCCCTAATATACGTATTAAAAATATATGAATATAGAAGATCGTTACGTAAGTTAATTCGTAAGTTACGTATATTTATTACTAATAAAAACGTTGGTAAATAAAATTAAACAAGTTTTGAGAAAGCCATTTAACCAAATAAAAGTAAAATTAATATGCAAATTTTGTTTTAATTATTCATGTACGGTGAGCCAAAATCAAAACCTGCATTAATTAAAAAACGTTCAAAAATTAAATAAAAAAAAACAAGTTTTTTTAACAGAAAGTAAGGAACGACGTTAAAACTTAAAACGAACAGAAATTATTCCGTATATGAAAGGGGCTGTCCCCTCCTCAACGCCTCGCTCTTTATGCTAAAGTTTGACTTTCTCACAACTCTATTTTTTTAAACAATAAAAAACTTTAGCGTAAAGAGCGAGGCGTTGAGGAGGGGACAGCCCCTTTCATATACGGAATAATTTCTGTTCGTTTTAAGTTTTAACGTCGTTTCTTACTTTCTGTAAAAAAAACTTGTTTTTTTATTAAATACACTATAAGTTCCAAGCTGATCAGTGACGGAAAAGAATGTTGGACCAATTTTCGTGCGTCACGAATCTATACAGCTAAAATTTGCTAAAATTGGGTTCAATTTGATCAGACATATCCTAAGCTCGCCGCTCTTCTTCGCAATAAGTCGACTCGTGCCTTACTGAAAACATTATATCATTGACTACTTTTCAGTGAAAATTAAAATATTTCAGCAGTTCAAAGATTTAAATGTTTTTTTTTGTATTTTTTGTTATCTCCAAATCAGAAGTTAAGTTCTGATTTTGAGCAGTGGGATTTAGGTGGAAGATCATTAATATTTAGGACAATTTCTGAGTGTTTTAAGTTTTATTGTGTCCCCACCCAAAAAATACACCGCAATTTTAAACTTTGCAATTAAGTAATTTTAAAATGTCATTTTTAGACAATTCAGGTGATCTTCAGTTTAAGATTTTTTTTTTATAAGTATTTCTATCGCATCTTTTTGTGCAAATTTAAACAAAGTATTCACATTTTTCTAGCACCTACAGGTTTCCCTTTTCTTTTCTCCAACTTTTCTCCCAGAAATGCCCCAACTTTGATTGAAACTTTAAATGTTTCTTTTTAAGAATAATTGTAGTCGAAATAACTAGATTGAAAACAAATCTGCATTGAACTGTCACGTAAAGCCCATCGGAAATAGAAAATATATGGTTATGTTACGGTTGTTTATAATATGGTTCAAATTCAACAAAAATATACATTAGTACGCAAAATATTCTTACAACCACTCAATTACCTTCAATTACTGGACCAATAAGAAGTTTCATGCCCCAAGCTATTAATCATATAATGTCGCAAAATTGTCATACCGTACCTTAGCGTACTCAAGCTTTCATCCATGTCATCTTCATTTAGTCCAGTTAACGCTCCATTATCAGTGACTCCAATGTCGTAAATCGCTTCACCTTGGCCTTCTCCTAATCGCCATTTCATCTAAAAAAAGGAAAATGATCTTGAAAAAAATATAGGGGATGTCAGATATAATAACTGATAAGTCAACATCGAAAATCCTTAGGACAAGTCATTTTTCAGGTCGTTTAAGACACGTTGTTCTCTTCAGAAGAAGAAGCCTAGCCAACAAAAACCTTTGTCTCTTCCAATACCTATCAGTGAATTCATTTTTAGCTTCTTCCTTATTCGACTAAAAGTTTAGAAATTTGATTCCAATCGCAATTAAAAATTGTGGTTACAAAAAAAGTTTTTACTTATAAATAGAAAAGATGTAGCAGGTCTCTTCTAACTCAACCTTGCAAAATAATTCCAAGAAAACATTTCTTTTAGTTCCGATTTTGTTAGGAAGCAAAAATTCAGGACGTAAGTCCTTATTTAAATTCCTAGTGTTATCACTTTTTGTGCTAGTGATATTTGTTGCGTTGATATTCGTAAACATCAAAGTATTTCTTACCGAAAGTGAAGAGCGAATTTGAATTAAAATAAACAAAAATTATTGCTTCATCGATTAAGCAAGATATATTACAAAACTAGCTCAAATAATGGCCCGTGATATTTCCCAATACCTGTAGAATTCTAAAAACTAATGCTTTACTAGAAAACAAAACAGACCCCCCCCCCAAAAAAAAAAATAAAAAAAGGGAAAGTTCTTTTAGGAGCGGATACTTCTATTTCTGCTCCTATTTCCGGGTAGAAGTAGTATACAAGAAGGAGGATCGTTAGCCCCAAGTTAAAGATGTTCAACATTGAAAATTACAATCCTCGTCATAGCCTTTCCACTCAAGAAATGGTAGTAAAAAATGTTATTTGGAAGTATGGCTCTTTGCAAAGGAGTTATGAAGACCAATTCATAAGAGGCAGTAGCATTTAATTAATCCATTAAACATCTTTCTGTAATCTTGTGGTAGCCTGATTGTCCTTGTAGAAACAAAATTAAAACAATACAAACTACAAAAACATTGGTTTTTACGGACGGTTAATTACCATGATTAATTTACGAGTCTCTTTGATCGCTTCCTTCGTCGGAATTTAGCAGAAACACCCGTAGTCATTCGTTTTCAAATTCCTCTCAGCCATAATCAAGATTTTCAACATTCCAGGGGGTCTCTAACTTAAATTGATGATAACAGGCTACGGTAAGAAACAAAATATCTCGTTTTTAAAAATGGGGGGGGGGGTTAAAATATCCTGTGCTTGTTTTCAGACGAGGGAAAATGGAGTGGCTCTTTTAAATTTTGTGCTTATTGGCATTTTGACCCTCTTTGCGCAGAATTGAGGCTTTTAGACGCAAAGTGACAGTAAACATCACTTTCCTGTAATTTGCCAAGATGGGGGACTCAAAAAATTCTATTTAGAGTAGATCATAGAAAATTGGTTGATTGTCCTCGAACTCCCATCCTCTGGCCTTTTGGCCCTCTATGGTCGAAAATTGAGGTTTTATGGCACTAAAATACAGAAAACACCACTTAACTGAGGGTCATCAAGAAAACGCCACTATTTTAAAATTCAAAATCTCCAGGAATTGACGTTTGGTGATGCAAAATTGCAGAAAATACTACTTTTTCTGTGGCACGATCTCGTTTGCTACTTAAAAAGAGCACTAGAATTCCTCTAAAATGAGCCCTCTTCCATCATTCTACAATGACTGGTTCAAAATGATTACCTCTAAAAAAAAAAAAAAAAAAAAAAAAAAAAAAAAAAAAAAAAAAAAAAAAAAAAAAAAAAAAAAAAAAAAAAAAAAAAAAAAAAAAAAAAAAAAAAAAAAAAAAAAAAAAAAACCCGACACACATCAGTGCTTCCCATGCAACAAAGTGATTTTCAAGGTGGGGGGCAGTAGTTCTCCTGTAAAGGGGTTTCGGCCAGGGCAATTCCAATGGTGCAATTTCAATCAACATCATTTTCGATTTCTTTTCAAGATTTAAGTGTCCAACCTGAAGAGAAGGAAGAATAAATACATTATTGCAAGCTTTCTCAATCTTGGTGTTTATTGAGTTTCACACAAAAGACTTCGTTTTCCTTGAAAGAGCAAGGAACAGTCAGAGTGTTTGGATGAGGGGATGGATAAGGAATCGTCAGACTGCTTTTAGAAAGCTTTGTTGCTACCTTTTCCAGAAGTGTGCTGGTATAAATAACGCCAATCAGATACATAAACAGATTTACTAGCCAAAAAAAAAAAAAAATAATGCACTTATAACAACAAAATAAAAAGAACTTAATAAAGTAGTCACTACAATTACCTGTGTGACTAGTTTTTTAAATCTCTCCTCAGTAGGACGAATCAATTTCAGTTTGTATTCTCGTCTTCCAATTTCTACCTCTGGAGGTATGTTCGTTTGAATGTTTCTATCATCAGCCACAATGGAATCAATACAATCGACAAAAAGCTCTGAATCATCGTCGATGCAATACTTGTCACCTTCAGCTGCAGGTTCATACAAACTTAAAAATGCATCCATTGGATCCTCAAAAATAAGTTTAATTAAGAAATTTGGCATAGGACAAAAGCGTTTTCAACGATAAACACGTTTACATATAGCATATATGTAAAGAGAGAGAGAGAGAGAGAGAGAGAGAGAGAGAGAGAGAGAGAGAGGAGAGAGAGAGAGAGAGAGAGAGAGAGAGAGAGAGAGAGAGAGAGAGAGAGAGAGAGAGAGAGAGAGAGAGAGAGAGAGAGAGAGAGAGAGAGAGAGAGAGAGAGAGAGAGAGAGAGAGAGAGAGAGAGAGAGAGAGAGAGAGAGAGAGAGAGAGAAGAGAGAGAGAGAGAGAGAGAGAGAGAGAGAGAGAGAGAGAGAGAGAGAGAGAGAGAGAGAGAGAGAGAGAGAGAGAGAGAGAGAGAGGAGAGAGAGAGAGAGAGAGAGAGAGAGAGAGAGAGAGAGAGAGAGAGAGAGAGAGAGAGAGAGAGAGAGAGAGAGAGAGAGAGAGAGAGAGAGAGAGAGAGAGAGAGAGAGAGAGAGAGAGAGAGAGAAGAGAGAGAGAGAGAGAGAGAGAGAGAGAGAGAGAGAGAGAGAGAGAGAGAGAGAGAGAGGAGAGAGAGAGAGAGAGAGAGAGAGAGAGAGAGAGAGAGAGAGAGAGAGAGAGAGAGAGAGGAGAGAGAGAGAGAGAGAGAGAGAGAGAGAGAGAGAGAGAGAGAGAGAGAGAGAGAAGAGTGTGAAAGAGAGACAGAGAAAGAGAGAGTAAAAAAGTTTATAAGAATAGGACAATAAGTCTACAAATCAAAATTTGAATATTGGAACCTATGGTGATGACAGTGGGCAAGTATGATTCTGAAACGCGGGCGCTATGAAGAAGAGGATTTATTAGATGTTTAACAGAAGAATTGTTTACAGATTCTTCTGCGTACCTGTCTGACTGACCGTATTTCAAACAGTGATCTGCATCAAAAAATGTGGTTCTACTAGTGTTATAATGATGAAAAAGTTAAGATGGCTAGGACATCTTCTTCCGATGAAGAATGGCAGGTTGCCAAAGATCGTCCTTTTTGGTCAACCATCTATGGTCTACCTAAAATCAGGCGATCCCCAAATGGGGCGAAAGGAGGACATAAGGAAGGACTTAATGGAAACAGGAGCTTCTTGGGTGGGTGTAAAGATAGACGTTTTGAATAGACTGGGATGGAGAAGGAACATGCTTAGCTGTATTGGCCTCAGGCACCTTGGTGCAGCAACAAATTGTCTGTAGCAGTAGTAATTATATAAAAATGAAGGAAATCATAGTATTTTTTCAATTTAGATGGGGGGTTCCTATTCAGGGCTTTGAAAAAATATGTAAATTACACTGAAATATAAGTATCTACTAAAGATTTCAGAAGGTAGTCTGGACCCTCTGGATGCAGACCTACTTCTTAGCACGAGAAAAAAGCCACACATTGTTCGAAAATGCTTCACAGTATTTGACTATGTACAATTTCATTTGACAAAAAAAGCAAATATTAATGAAAAAACTATCAAAATTTGGAGACTCTTTAGTCTTTAGTCATAGACCACGTGTGGACAAATCATACTTTAGCTCTTTTTAGATCATATCTGTAGCAAAATGCATCTTGGTGCATCAAGTTCTGTCAACATGAGACTACTGTTATTAAATATGTATTTTAATATTTATGTGTATCAGGCACATATACTGGAATTTAATTTAAAGGGCTCACATTTGAAAAAGGGTGGGTAAACAGAAAAAAAATGCCAACTATATGAAAAAACAGCAAATCCTAAGAAATCGTAGCATTTCTTAGACTTAGGGAGGGCCCTCTGATGTACAAATTTGATCAGGTATGAAAGCAGAAGACTTCCCAGGGAGGAAGGCGACATATTAGAGGACAAAACGATGATTCAAAACACTTTGATTGGCAAATTATATGAAATATACAAGGTACTGTAGGAAAAGGCACAAAATCTCAGACAATTTTGGGCGGAATGGATCCACATCCTCTCCCTCCTGATTGCCTCTTTGAGTAGAATAATTATAAGATCACAAACATAGTTTTGTTCTAAAGAAGTAGACTAGCCTAACTTTGACTAAAAACAAACAATAGGTAAATTGTACAAAACCTATAAGTTACTATAGATTATTCCAAATTATCGTTACCAGAGGTGTCGTCCCGGATACCTTTTGCATTGGTGTAATAAAACCTATTCTCAAACCAGGGAAGCCTCCCTCCCAGTGCTCTTCATATAGGCCCATTACTGTGTCGACTACACTATGTAAACTATTTGAGCTTCTTATTCGTGACGAAATTAGAAGCAAGTGCTCGGTTCCCCCACACCAGTTTGGGTTCCAGCGATCGCTTGGATGTGATCATGCCCTTTACTCGCTGGTGTCTATACTGACTGACGCTGAGAATAACAATGATTCTTTAGTTTTAGCAGCCCATGATCTTGCACGTGCTTTCGATTCGTCTATCCATGAACATATTTTACTCTCTGCAGCAGAGAGAGGCGTAGAAAATTCGGTCATCGGACCCCTTGATTCAATGTATAGTAATCTTCGTGTTAGGATAAAGTGTCCTGGTTGGGATTGTGATATGCTTTTAGAAATTGATATACCAGTGAATAAGGGTATTAGGCAAGGAGCAGTAAATTCACCAGATTTATTCAATAATTCCGTAATCGAAGTGCAACATGAAGTACCAACAACGTGTATTTTATGTGGGATTGATGTGTCGCTCATAGGTTATGCCGACGACATTTTAAACATTAGTAGAACCCTGAATGGAATAAAGAGTTGTTTTAGTGCATTAAAGGTAGAATATGCTCGTGTCGGCCATACATTTAATCCATCGAAAACTGAATTGTTATTTTTCAATTATAAAGTGTCGACTGAGGACATATGCGTTATGCTAGATGATACGGAAATCAAACCTGTTCCATCACTTACTTACCTTGGAGTCCCGATCGGTACGTCACTCAAGGCCACACGCGTACTTATTATCGCTGATACCCTTAGAAAAGTTCGATCTGCATATGGAAAGCTTGTCCTGAGCAAGGCGAGATTTAGTCGTGATATTTTAGCCCGATTGTATAATGCATTTGCTTTACCGAGTTTTCTCTACATCTCTCCGTTTTGGAGTTGCTTCACACAGACAGAGAAGAAAAAGTTGCGCACGATTTATTTTAAATATGCTAAGTATCTGCTTGGACTAGAATAAGGACACAACAGTATATATATATATATATATACCACCATGGTCCAAAAACCGGTATTTGATCAGTAGATTTGGATTGATAGACCCTGCCTTGGCAGTTCCTGCCAGAGTAGGGAGTTTTCATAAAAAGTTCATGACTCTAGGTCATCCTTGGGTAACTCTTCAGGGACAGACTTGAGTTGAATGTGTTATTTGAATGTCAATGTTGAGGGCCCATTTCATTGTATATATTCGTGTTAAACCGTACTTTGTTGTTTGTCTTTTTTTTTCTTTTTGCATTTTTTCACTTTTTTATACTCTGCCGCCCATTGTATCTTTTACAGTTTTGGCAGGTAATAAATCTATATTATATTATATTATTATTATTATAAAAAAATAATAAAAAAATACAGAGATTTTGAATGGTGCAGGATATATATATATATATATATATCCTGCACCATTCAAAATCTCTGTATTTTTTATTATTTTTTTATAATAATAATAATATAATATAATATAGATTTATTACCTGCCAAAACTGTAAAAGATACAATGGGCAGCAGAGTATAAAAAAGTGAAAAAATGCAAAAAGAAAAAAAAAAGACAAACAACAAAGTACGGTTTAACACGAATATATACAATGAAATGGGCCCTCAACATTGACATTCAAATAACACATTCAACTCAAGTCTGTCCCTGAAGAGTTACCCAAGGATGACCTAGAGTCATGAACTTTTTATGAAAACTCCCTACTCTGGCAGGAACTGCCAAGGCAGGGTCTATCAATCCAAATCTACTGATCAAATACCGGTTTTTGGACCATGGTGGTATATATATATATATATATATATATATATATATATATATATATATATATATATATATATATATATATATATATATATATATATATATATATATATATATATATATATATATATATATATATATAATACCCCTAAAACAGAAATAACCCTAGAACAGGAAAAACCATAACACCCCTATAAAAGAAAAAAAAAGAAAATTTCAACAGAGGAAAGAAATAATGAAAATTATAGGCCTACATTAGAGATTTTAAACAATAACAAAGCATCACTGACAAGGCTTTTGTAATATGTCAAGATAAATGATTTTGCAAATCAAGTTCTAGGCAAGAATTTTTTAGAGTTATAATACTGGAAATTAAAAATAAGGTGAAAGAACATCTTTTAAGAAAAAATCCTAGTGCATAATTGATATGGAACAAGTGTATTGATGACATAGCAAGGAACCATTTAGATTTCATTGAAGTTTCAAATAATGGCTGAATTTTTAATGGATAATGATGAGCTTATAACCTTTTCCATTCTGTTGAATAATCAGAGTGGCTTACAAACTTACTGTAGGGGATTTTTATTTCCCCCTTTCTATACTGAAGTATAGTAAATAACATAAATAAACTTGATTCCAGAATTTACCGAACTATGCTTTTTAAGGGCAATTAAATAATTCAGTGCTGGATTATAAACAATAATCTTGATTTTAGAATTTGCATGTTCACTGATAATCCAAACTCAGACCCTTTATGTTAATTAAATTTAATTGAATTTGTGAAATTGACAATTATAGCTTACTGGTTGCCCTATTGATTTTGTTTTCACTCGTTTTCCAATTCTTTGTTGGATTGCTTCATCCTTAATACTGCCAGACTGACTCATAATGCCAATATGTCTACCTGGATGTAAAAAAAAGCATTAGCAGGGAGACTATTAATTGGAATTATAGGGTCATATCACAGTCAGGAAAGTTTTGGGTATTGTCCAACAAGTATGACAGCATAAAATATGGTATGAAGGACAGAACTAACTCCAGCTTACTGTAGGAGAATTTTACATTATACAAATTTAATTTTATAATTTATAAATTTTATTACATTTACACAAAAAAAAAATACCTTCCATTCTTTTCATTTGATTGTCTATTAGACTTTTAGATGTTGACTCCTGCCACATACAAACTTCAAACAATGCAAAACAGAATATTCCTAAGAAAACAAAAATGATTTTGTACAATTAAAATTTAATTTGATTCCATATTATGTTTTTGCTATTCTATGAAAGAACATTGTTTTTTCTTTCAGATTGTTTACTTTTTAACAAAAAACGAAAAGCTTGGAACACAAGAAGAAGAAATTAGGAATTGGGACCATGTTAAGAATTCATTTCTTTATTTAGTACAATAACCTTTTGGTTTTGGGGCTAGGACTTAAACTAAAGCTTCCTACATAATGTTGTGTCCTTATTCTAACCCTTCACTGAAACCCTTGAACAAAAAAATCCAGGAAAATAGGTAGTAATTGAAATATAAATAAGAATTGTGAAAACCAAGGGATTTCTAAGGACTGGAAATTGAATCAAGTCAAGTCATTATCACAAATAAGGAAACAGTTTGACTAGTGCTGCAAAGTTACCATAAATAAAACTTGCTAAAATAAGGTACTCACTAGGAAACATGGGGTAAAATTGGTGTTTTAGAGTTGCCCTGGAGCTACAAGACCAATTGAGCATTTCTTTTAAGCATCACTTTAAGCTTTTAATGAAATATTTTGATGATTCTGATTTTCCTGGGCTTAAAAAAGGTAATGCCCCTTCATCTAGAGTTTCATCAATTTAATTAACAGTCTAGTTTATCCCTTTAGTGATCTTGTGCCTATGCCCTATTGTAATACCTCAGCATTTGGACAGTGCCTGATTTTGGAAATCCATTTAGTAAAAAAAAAAAAAAAAAAAAAAAAAAATTATTATAGGCGATACTATATGATTACCTCTGACTTAAACAGGAGAGTAGAAATTTCAATTTCCCTTCTGATGAAGATCTGGAATTATTCAGGGGGACAATGGGGGGTGGGAGGTAAACTTCAACTCCCAGGGGACAAAGGTATGAACACAAGATTTCTCTGGGATGTAAAATTTAAAATAAAAATGAGGATATCGATTCTGCTTTGGCCCTCCACATTGTAGAAAATGAAGATCATTTAGTTTTTTTTTTGATGATTCAACTTTAATATTTGAAGCAAATGGCTTTCCACATTCTTTTATGAAGGCAATTGAAATTAAAAAAAATTAAAAATAGAGACCATGCTTTAAATAGAGATATGGGTCCTATAAACCCAACTTACAGTAACTTAAAACTAAAGGATTCAAATAACATTTTTCCTTCAGTTTAAATTAAGATCATCTGACCACTCTTTTAATAAAAATTAGGTTAGTAGTAAAGTTGAGTCAACACTAAGCAGAGAATTTTTGCCAAATCTAATTGGTGAATAGTCTTTCTCTGCTCTGTTAAGAGTTATTTAAAAAAGTTAGTTTTCCTTCTTTTTTTTTGAGCACTGATGACAGACAGGCAGAAGTTCCTCATGAAATATCTGCTGGCATTACCCTTCTTTTTCTCAGCTATTTAATTTTATTATTTTTTCTTGATTACCTTAATTACCTTAATTTGCACTTGCAGAGCAAAATAAGGTCCATGCTGGATCTGTTCTGCTCTGCATCAATGATGTTAATTTGGAAAGTCACTGTGAAATGGACCCAGTGATGTTGCATTAGTTGGCAGCTGAGAGGGATGGACTGTCCCACTTATATGTCCATGGTTTGATGTTCCATTCTTTTTCAAGTCTTGACTTGAAGGAGGCACTAGTGGGTGCAGTCACGGTTTTATCTGTTGTTCTGTTGTTCCAGTTGTTGGAAATATGCTTGGTAAAAAAGTTTTGGCACATTCTGGTCTTCACTCTTTGCTAGCTTCTGTGAGTGTCCTCTAGTGTTGTGTTGACCTGTATGTTTCATGAGGAGGACATTGTTTGGTTGACTATTATATTTGTAGGTCAGCATCATATCTGTGGCGTCTGAAGACCAGCGTTGGTAGTTTTAGGTGCTCCAGTCTCTTATCATATGGCATGTTTTGCAGACCCGTGATGCATTTGGTAGCATGTGTTATCATGTCTTTGAACTCCTTCAGTTAATCTGGTGTCATGCTTGTAAGAGGGGGAGGTCAGACATGATCCAAAGTCCAAGAACAGCCTAACAATAGCCTTGTAAAGTCTCAGGAAGACAGTACGGGAGCAGCTGGTGATAGTGTGTTTCAGCAGGCCTAGACTCAAATTAGCTTTCAACACCACTTGTTGCCAATGCCCATAGAACTTCAGTTGCTCATGAACAAGTACTCCCAAGTCTCCTTCTTCATGACTGGTTTGTAGCTGAATATCAGACTGCGTCGTCTGGCTATGCATGGTATACTGGTGGTGAGTTTTGTTATGGCCAAAATGGAGGACACTGCATTTATTAATGTTAAACTTGAGCAGCCATTCACTGGTCCACTTCTGGATTCTCTGGAGGTCTTATTGCAGGCTTTGTTGAATGGCTGGTCCAAAAAGCTTGGAGTCATCAGCATAAAGCATGATGTTATTTGTGGTTTCCTTTGTCATATCATTTATGTAAATGAGGTAGAGGGTGGGGCCTAGGACAGTATCCTGAGGAACTCCACTGACAACATCACATGGTTTGGAGAATACTTTATTGCCATTGTTGGTGAAAAGTTGGACCTGCTGTTCTTGATCTATCAGGAAATTCATCACCCATTCTACTGCATCATTGTGGATGCCAACTGCCAATAATTTGGCCCTCAGGTGTCTGTGGGGCACCTTGTCAAACACTTTGGTGAGGTCAAGCAAAATAAGGTCAACAGGTAATCCCCTCTCCAGAAGGTCAGTGATGATATTGTAGTTTTCAAGTAAGTTGGTTTCAACTGACTTTCCAGGAAGGAAGCCATGTTGGTCTGGTGACAGTATGCTGTTGGACAGAAGATATGTTAGAATTTTGGCATTCCCAATGTGTTCCAGGGTTTTTGCTACAGCTGAGGTTAAGCTGATTGGCCAATAATTCTCTGCATTTGTCTTGTCACCTTTCTTGAGTATTGGTGTAATGTGAGAGCTCTTCAACTCAAAGGCACAGTCTTTGAGTTGGGGGACTTCTGAAATATTTGACATAATGGAGTTGATATCTCATTAGCCAGTTCTTTTAGGAGCCTTGGGTGAATGTTATCCAGCCCAGCTGACTTATTAACATCTAGCACTTCAAGTCACTTTGTGACAGACCATGGAGTGATCATGATAGGTGGCATAACGTTTGGTACACATATGCTGGACTGTTGGGGAGAGGACTGTCAGGTTCATTGGTAAACACTGATACAAATTGCTTGTTGAGTAATTCAGCAATTTATTGTAGGTCAGTAGTTTCTGTGCCATCAGATTTTTGTGCCATCAGATTGCAAACTTTTAGTGATAATCTTTCCCCATTTTACAGTACTTGTTCCAGTATCAGCTTTTTTGGTTTTGTTCTCTACATATCTGAGGGGTCATGTGTGGGAGTGTCTTGGGCTTTGGCACGAGTTTGGTAGATGTGTGCTTTTTCTGGAGTGTTGTAAGCTCTTCTTGGAATCTGATCCACGGTTGATCTACCTCCCCTTGAAGCAAAGACCCCCAGTCCACGCCACTCAACTCTCCTTTGATTGTTGCATAGTCAGTGTAAGTCTTCTTGATATAATTGTTTGTTACCTTGTGTAAGGCTAAATTGACTTTGATGACAAGGTGGTTACTTTTGCCTAAAGGGGGGTGATAATTTTATTCCTAAGGAATACCAAATGAAGGAGGGTTGGCCTCTGAGAAAGTTGATGCCTGGTTTGCTTTTCAACTATCTGAGGTAGGATCAGATTGTGAAGGCACTCAGAGTCATATGGCAATTCTGCCTGTAGCCATTTCTGTATTTAACAGCTCACAGAACTAACATAATTTTATTTTAGGTAATATTTCACATTTTAAAACTATGATTACTTGTAATATAATACACTTTATCATTCTGATAACAAGAGACTGAAGTCAGACAGACAGCCTTTTAAACTGGGTAATACAGTTATACACAAAACAAATCACATCCAAACCTGTTACTGCCTGCCTCTTTGCACTGTGAAAATTGCAAGCCCTTGTAAATTACATAAGATGCTGGTAAAATATATAAAATACCAGTAAAATAGGCAAAATACCAGTAAAATATATAAGTTACATAAAATAGGCAAAACCAATTTTATATGGATCTGTAAAATTATAGTAAAATAGGGAAATACCCAATTTTGCTGTGACCAATTTTATGGTTACAATACTAGATTTGATGGTATAATTTAGGGTTTTTTGAGAAAAAAGTAAATCTTTTTTATTGCTCAAATAAAATTAGCACTAATATTAGATAGTAATAGTATTGATAATTTTTATTGCTTAAATTTCGAAACAATAAATGATTGAATGGTCAACTGTTGTATCATAATCTATTCTAAATCAAAACTTGACTATGAAATGTGCTACCTTTAAATTATAATTATTATTAACACTATGAGAAAAAAATGACTTGAATTCTGAAAAAATTCTCCCAAGATAACAAGAACTTCTTTTCCTGTGGCTGGAAAGCAGGAAGAATAGGAGGACCCATCTCATAATTAGGCAGTGTATTCCAAACACAAGGGCCATAATGGTGAATTTTGCAAGATCCCCAAATTGATGCTCCTAAACTCAAGAGTTAATTCACCTACTTTTTTTGGATTATGATAAAAAAAAGGCATTATAAGTATAAAAAAAAGAAAAAAAAAGTAGGTATTTTTTTTAGGAACAACATTCTTTATTCTTTACATTACCAAAAGTGCTCTTTTTAATTTGTCAGCTATCACCTTTCAATGATTTTAACATAGCACCTTTTTATCAAATAAAAACCCTATCTATTTTGTAGTTTTCCATTCCTTGTTCAATGTTCTTTCTAAAAATAATTATTACAATCAATGCAATTGTATTCCAGCCCATTATGATCATTGCAATTGTATCCCAACTCCCCACTCCCCTGCAAATTGGGCCAAATATAGCCTTAGGCTGTTTGCAAAATTTTGCTGATTTCATAGATTTGCATTATTTTTCTGTTTATACCCCATCAATAGTTGGTTTATAATGCTAAACAAAGCCAATAAAAAAACAACAAACAAATCAGCAAGCCCATGGCCATATCTGGTATCATTAGGAGGTGCAGGGGATTATTAAATTTAGAAAGAATATAGAATCACATATTCAAAAAAGACTTTCAAGAATATACTTTTCTTGTAGCTATCTGCTGTCCTATAGAAAAGGACAGGTGGCCTTAACTTTGGAGAAAAAACTTAATCTTGTTCTGAGTCTACCTTTCTTCAACTTTAGATTTTTAGAAACACAAATCCAATGATTTGAGAAGAATTTTAAGCCACTTTGAATCTCTTTTTTAAATTTCAAAAATACTGTTCCAATTTCTTTTAAACCATATAAAAAGGAGCTTAGCAAAGGTGAGAGGCTCAAAATATTGTAACTAATTTACTAGATAAAAAATGAACATAGGCTACCACTCAATGAACCTATGTTCTGTCTAAATATCCTAGTTGTTACAATCATAAATTCTATTTAGAGCCCTCAAAGGGATCCTTAAAGTACCCCTGTGATCACTTTTTTGCAAGTAGGACCAAGGTAAACCTAATGGTATTGACCTTTGATGATTTTATTCAAACTTTGCCTTATAAAAATGAAATGGTAAAGTAAAATACTAAATGAGGAGCTTTTGTTGAAATTATTTAGGGAAGATGAATAAAACTTAAAAATAAGACCAGGACCTCACTGGTCCCCTGGGAATGTTGAGGTAAGTAGGTTAGCCTACCTACCTCAACCCTTTCCTCTCCAAAAGAAAGCCTAGTGTAGGATAATTTATAAACCTGGGGTGAAGGCCTCATTTAAAAATCTGGGTAAAATTCTACTTTTAGCTACTTTTGGCTATCTCAGAAAGGGGTTAGGTTAAGATAATGAAACTTTAAGGGATGGGTCTACAGGCTAAAGTATGTCCCAGGAAGGTATTTTGAAGTACCTAACAACACTCCTTCTCTCTCTAGAGGGTCCTGACCTTTGATTACCTTTAAAATATGTGTGTTATAAAACTGAAACCTTGCAAAATAGATTTTGTGCTTAAATCAAGTGTAACAAAATTGTTTTCAGCTTTGCTCAATCCCAATTTACAAGGTTTTAAAATACACAAATACATTTCCTAAATTTTGAAAATAAACATTGAAATGGCTTAAAATTCTACTCAAATAACATGAATTGTATTTTCAAAACTAAAGCCAGAGACAAAGAAACTGATAACTGAATATTGAGGTAAAATGTTGGTCAAATTTCTAGGTTGCCTTATAATTTAGCTAGGATTAAAGTGAAAACATACATTTGATGCCTTTTTATGCTCTTTCATAATTCAATAATTGCTTCTGGGGCTAAATGCATCTTGAGTCCTTAAAGGGGCCCCAAAGGTATTTTATATGAATTTGAGAAGAACATAAAAAAGCATCAAATGATGTTTTCACTTTCATCCTAGCTAAATTATATGGCCCACTGCAAATTTACCATAAACTTTACCCCCCCCCCCCTAATGTGCAAATATATACCTTGAATTGGAATATAGACCTACCCTGAATTGTTGACAGCAAAGTCTGGATCACAAAATTCAGCTCTATTTTTGTCAATAGCATTTGAAAACTTGAAACAGTAGGAAAATGATTTGATTGAAAATCAAGTATTTTGCAGGTTAGGTTATAATTTCTTTGTGTGGTTACAAAAATGAAATACCTTTGAGGACCCTTTAAGGGCTCAAGATGCAACTAGCCCCAGAAGCAATTATAGAATTATGAAAGAGCATAAAAAAGGTATCCAATGATGTTTTCACTTTCATCCTAGCTATAATTATAGAGCCACCTAGAAATTTGGGGTAAAAGACCTTTTTTAAGGAAAGACATTTTCTTTTGCATTCAGGAAAAACAGCAATAGGTTTCTGGACCACCCCTTTTTACTACAGCATAATGCAATGTGAGGGCAGTAACAAGAACCTTGCCTTTGTGGTCAAATTTTCACCAATAATTTGTCAGCATAAATTAAAAATGTGGTCTCTGTTTTGAAAAGCAATTGAAAAGAAAAATTATATTTAATATTTGTGATTTATAGAATATATATCAAGCAACAGAAGTTACATTTCTAGAATCAGAAGAAAATCAGCTTTCTGTTAATAGGGTAAGACACCCAGTAGTCGGCCACCTGCCTATTCTTGGACAGAATGTAACTAACAGGGAGCCTACCTCTAGGCTAATGTGCTTAGAAAGTTTATTAGAAAGTTTTTATACATAGCTGGTTTCCCTGGTCACTATTAGATATCCATATGGATATCTAAGTGACCAGGGAAACCAGCTATGTATAAAAACTTTCTAATAAACTTTCTAAGCACATTAGCCTAGAGGTAGGTTCCCTGTTAGTTACATTCTGTCCGAGAATAGGCAGGTGGCCAACTACTGGGTGTCTTACCCTATGTGAATAATACTGAAACACTAAAGGAATATATACATCAAAATAGGATAATTGGTATTCCCAAAAAGAGGTCCCTGTAGGTAGGCTAATTCAATAAACTGATAATTTCAAGTGTTTGAACTTAAATAATGTTAAAATAACCATACTGATGCATAGCTTAGATTTTTAGCTATTCATTAATATATACAATTCTTCTCAATTCCTCTTTGGTAACAAGATGTGAGGGTTTTAGTTTTACATAATTTTGCTCAATTGGATAGCCTACTGGTTTTTTACCCTACCAAATGTTTGTTTGGTCAAAATTCCAGCAACCTAGGCATGGACCTGTCGAGTATGCAAAAAAGGCATCGAATGGTGTATTCACTTTATTTGAAACTCAATAATATGATTTGGTAAATGCTGACCCATACTTTAGCCTGTAGACCCATCCCTGAAAGTTTCATTTTCCTAACCTAACCCCTTTTCAAGACAGCCAAAATTAAAATTTTACCAAAAATACACCTTGGCAAAGATCCTAATCAATATCTAGAAACATCTTCGTAAAATAGAAAATTTACCACTAGGCTATTGCTTGTTTGTACTTCTTATTCCTCTATTTCTTTTTCAAAGAAAAATCAAATGACATTAGGGCAGATACAGACTGTTTTACCTGGAAAAGTAACAGGATATGTAGGTAGTGAACGTGAAACGTGAAAACCGTCAATGTCATTCCGTTTTTTTTCTGTTTCCGGCTTTGGCACGGAGAGGTATCAAGAAAGTGACCACCATGTCAAAATATTACTAATGAAGAAATGAGGTTCCGTTTTATAGAAGCTTTTTCAGAGTTAAATAGTGGCTTCACATTAGATATAAGGGCATGCCATGTCAGCTTGAAGTGTATAGATCGATAGATAATGAATTTAAAAGCCAAAGGCCATATACATGAGTTTTCAAACAACTAAACAAAAATAATGAACTTCAACTAAAGTATTAACACAAGAAAACAAATTTATGCAAACAACTAAAAGTTTCTTCTCATTATCTTTTAACTACACACTTTTCCTTAAATTCAAAACTTCCTCAAGGTAGCTGCAAACTGCCTCTATCACGGGTTTTGCCCTCGACTCAAGAATACCAGGGAGAGAAGGAGCGTCCTTTCCAAAAAAACTCTCTCTTAGGCTTGAAAGATCCCGGCACCGTGTGAGAAGATGATTTACATCCTTAACACCCTGATTACAAAAGGGGCAAGAGTATCCCTTATTTCTATCAAATACTTTTCAACGACCACGGAATGGAAGGCTATTCGTTCTAAGCTGGAGCAACATCCTATGGCACTTAGCTGCTAAACCTATCTTGAAATAAATTTCAAGACCAGAAACAAGTTTTATTTCTTTATAGAACCTAAGGCTCTCTGATAACTCTACAGAAGAGAACTTGCATACAGTGTGCTATGAATTAATTCAGCTTCCCTCCCCTAATATATCCTGAATTTTGACCTTCATAAACTTAGCCTCAGTAGCAGTACTCTAGTAATAGGAGTGTTAGTAGTAGTAGTGGTAGTAGTAATAGTAGTAGTACTACCAGTAGTAGTAGTGGTACTAGTAGCAGTAGTACTATACACATGTTGTCTTTTGGTCAGTTGGATTTTGGTCAAATTTTCTTCCGTTTATCTGAGCGCCAAGGCTTCAGAACCAAACTTGACCACTGTGATCACTGTAGCTTTTAATATTCTAATCCTGGTTTGGAGAATTATATTCCTATTCTTCCAAACTTTTTTAACTATGGAAAAATACCTTGGGCCTTAGCTATTCTAATTTTAACATCTTCCCTCACATCTTGTTACCAAAGAGGAATTGAGAAGAATTGGATATATTAATGAATAGCTAAAAATCTAAGCTATGCATCAATATGGTTATTATCAGTTTATTGAATTAGCCTACCTACAGGCTCTTTTTGGAAATACCAATTATCCTATTTTGATGTATATATTCCTTTAGTGTTTCAGTTTTATTCACATATTAACACAAAGCTGATTTTCTTCTGATTCTAGAAATGTAACTTCTATTGCTTGATATATATTCTACAAATCACAAATATTAAATATAATTTTTCTTTTCAATTGCTTTTCAAAACAGAGACCACATTTTTAACTTATGCTGACAAATTGTTGGTGAAAATTTGACCACAAAGGCAAGGCTCTTGTTACTGCCCTCACATTGCATCATGCTGTAGTAAAAAGGGGTGGTCCAAAAACCCATTGCTGTTTTTCCTGAATGCAAAAGAAAATGTCTTTCCTAAAAAAAGGTCTTTTACCCCAAATTTCTAGGTGGCTCTATAATTTTAGCTAGGATGAAAGTGAAAACATCATTGGATACCTTTTTTATGCTCTTTCATAATTCTATAATTGCTTCTGGGGCTAGTTGCATCTTGAGCCCTTAAAGGGTCCTCAAAGGTATTTCATTTTTGTAACCACACAAAGAAATTATAACCTAACCTGCAAAATACTTGATTTTCAATCCAATCATTTTCCTACTGTTTCAAGTTTTCAAATGCCATTGACAAAAATAGTGCTGAATTTTGTGATTCAAAACTTTGCTGTCAACAATTCAGGGTAAGCCTATATTCCATTTCAAGGTATATATTTGCAAATTAGGGGGGGGGGTAAAGTTTATGGTAAATTTGCATTGGGCCATATAATTTAGCTAGGATGAAAGTGAAAACATAATTTGATGCTTTTTTTATGTTCTTTCATAATTCATATAAAATACCTTTGGGGCCCCTTTGAGGGCTCAAGATACAATTAGCCCCAGAAGCAATTACTGAATTATGAAAGAGTATACAAAATCATCAAATATATGTTTTCACTTCAATCCTAGCTAAATTATAAGGCAACCTAGAAATTTGACCAACATTTTACCTCAATTTTCAGTTATTAGTTTCTAATTCTTTGGCTTTAGTTTTGAAAATACAATTCATGTTATTTGAGTAGAATTTTAAGCCATATCAATGTTTGTTTTAAAAATTTAGGAAATATATTTGCATATTTTAAAACCTTGTAAATTGGGATTGAGCAAAGCTGAAAACAATTTTGTTCTACTTCATTTAAGCACAAAATCTACTAACAGTTTTCAAGGTAAGGGTTATAAGTTATGCCCTGGGGGCATAAATGGTTCTTATGGACGGAATGCTCGTATAAACTTCAAAGAGGGCTCATTTGTATGGAAATAGAAAGTTCTAGTTCACTTTTTAAGCGTCAAAAGATATTGAAGGGTAACCTTCCCCACGCCCATTTTCCCAAATACATCCGATAAAAATTTTTGAGATAGCTATTTTGTTAAAAAGAGTACTAAAATCATATAAAAAAAACATCGGTGCCGATACGGCCCCCCAGGGCCCAGGGGCAGGCGTTGTAAGTTATGCCATGGGGGCATATATGGTTCTTATGGAACGGACTCTCGCATAAACTTCAAAGAGGGCACATCTGATTGGAAATTGAAAGTTCTAGTTCACTTTTTAAGAGTCAAGAGTGATTGGAGGGCATCTAGCCCCCCCCCCTCTTCACACCCTTTTTTTCCTCAAACCTATCAAATAAGAACTTTGAGAAAGCCATTATTTTAAAATAGTTCAATGACCATACAACAAATCCTGCGGGGTCGACAAAGCCCCCCAGGGCCCGAGGTCAGGCGTTGTAGGTTATGCCCTGGGGGAATATATGGTTGGGGGAGCTAGTTGCCCTCAAATCTCTTGACTCTTGAAAACTGAACAAGAAATTTGAATTTCCAATCAAATGATCCCTCTATAAAGTTTATACTAGCACCCCTTTAATAAGAACAACACATGCCTTTAGGCCATAACTTAGAACGTTTTCCCCCGGGCCCTGGGGGGTTGTATTGACACCACAGTTTTTTTTATCCGACCTTTGAACTATTTCTAACAAAATGTCTATCTCAAAATTTTAATCAGATGGGTTTGAAAAAAGAAGGCGTTGGGGGAGGCTAGTTGCCCTTGGATCTCTTTTGACTATTAAAAAGTGAGCTCGAACTTTCAATTTCCAATCAGATGAGCCCTCTCTGAAGTTTATTGGAGTATTCCTTCCATAACAACCATATACGCCCCAGGGCATAACTTACAACACTTGCCCCGGGGCCCTGGGGGGTTATATCGACACCTGAGTTTTTGTTATCTGACTTTTGAACAATTTTCAACTTAATGGCTATCTCAAAAATTTTATCAGACGTATTTTGGGAAAAAATGGCATGGAGGGGGGGGGGGGGGGCTAGTTGCCCTCCAATCTCTTTTGACTCTCAAAAAACTGAACTAGAACTTTCAATTTCCGATCAAATGAGCCCTCTCTAAAGTTTTTACGAGCATCCCTCCCATAAGAACAATTTTCACCTCCAGGGCATAACTTACAACGCCTGCCCTTGGGCCTTGGGGGGCTGTATTGACCCCGGGGTATTCGTAGTATGGTCTTTGAACTATTTTTAAAAACTGGCTATCTCAAAGTTCTTATTGGATGGGTTTGAAGAAAAAGGGTGTGGAGGGGAGGGTGCCCTCCAATCACTTTTGACTCTTAAAAAGTGAACTAGAATTTTAATTTCCAATCAATTGAGCCCTCTTTGAAGTTTATACGAGCATCCGTTCCATAAGAACTATATAGTCCCCCAGGGTATAACTCACAACGCCTGCCCCCGGGCCCTGGGGGGACTGTGTTGAAACCGAAGCTTTTTTATTTGATCTTAGAACTATTTTTAACAATATAGCAATCTCAAAATTTTTTATCGGATGTATTTGGGAAAACGGGCGTGAGGGGGGTTGGTTACCCTCCGATATCTTGTGATGCTTAAAGAGACAACTAGAACTTTCAATTTCCAATCGAAAGAGCCCTCTCTGAAGTTAATACAAGCATTCCTTCCATCAGAACCATATATGCCCCCAGGGCGAAACTTATAACCCTTGCCCTGAAGACTGTGAGGGGAGTGTCCTGCTCAAAGATATAATTTCCAAAACTTTCAACTACGTTGAAAAAAATGGCTATCTCAAAATTTTGATTGGATGTGTTTGGGGAATTGGTGGGCATGGAAGGGGTGTTAGTTGCCTTCCAATCACTTTCGACTATTAAAAAGGGCACTAGCCATTTAACTTTCTGATCGAATGAGCATTTTTTGAAGTTTCTACGAAAACACTTTCTATAAAAACCTTATATGCCCGCCGGGAATAACTTACAACCCTAGCCCTGAGGGCTATGGGGGGGGGCGGTGTTGTCATCCTCAAACACCCAAGTTCCAGAATTTTCAACTACGTTAAACAAAATGGTTATCTCAAAATTGTTATTGGATATGTTTTGGGAAAAGGTGGGCGTGAGAGGGGGGTTAGCTGCCCTCCAATCACTTTTGACTATTAAAAAGGGCACTAGCCCTTGGAATTTCAAATTGAATGAATCCTTTTTGAAGTTTCTACGATAAATCTTTCTATAAATTAATTAAAAAAAAACTTTACGAAAAATAAGTCTTCAAAGAAAAATAAAGGCCATTTTAAACTTAAGCTCAGCAGATACAATTACCTATTAAAATTCAAACTCAAAACGACCAGAAATTACTATTAAAGAATAAATAAAAAGAAAAATGAACAGAAATTATATGAACAACCATAGCAAAAAATATACAAAAAGTAATAATATAAATGAATAAATAGATCTCAAAGCGAGTAAAGCTTAGATTGAATATGAAAATCAAGCTTAAAACGAAAAAAATATTTTCCTATTATAAATATATTTTCTTATTTTCCTATCATAGTATAAATGAAACTTATAACAAACAAAAATTAAACAAAAAATTAATGCAAAAAAACATACAATAGATATTAATGTTAATGAATAAATAAATCTTAAAACGAGTGAAACTTAAATTGAATATACAAATCAAGCTTGAGACGAACAAAAATCACTATAAACAAGAGTTTGGATCTCACCTCCTTCTCTCACTGTAAAAGTCTAAAACCTACTGCGTCATTGGCGCTTCACTGAAAACCAATTTTATGACAAATATTTTCTTTTGAGCTTAATATTGAAAACAAATATTTAAATTGTAGTAAAATTTTGAACTGGTGAGCTTTCAGCAATTAACATCATTATACATCAAATATTCAGTTTAATTTATTGGCTCTTTTTAAAGTTATTGACGACGAATATAGTTTCACTATAAACAAGAGTTGGGATAGTAGAAAGGGGGGTGCTACTCCCAACGGGGCTCCTTATTTGGGCATGGAATCCCCAGGGAGAATGATTGCATAATCGAAGTGGGTCAATGACCTAAATTTCCCAGGTCGATTTATTTGTTGTTGTTGTTTTGGCCAAGTGCACGCTCTTGGCGAATGTGAAGATCCAGGAATAGGAAACAGGATCACGTGCTTCCTTCTTAGCCAATCAGAGACTCGGATACATCTCCTTGCTAGACCAATCAGAGGCTCGCTTACATATGGTTTTCCCCATTACATCGCAATTCGCCCTTGAGATTTCGTATATAACGGACATGCGTTGTGATTAAATTATTAGAAAGTATTGTGACACAGTTGAAAGAACAAGAATGGATATTATTGATGAGCTTGAAGCATTGGCAGCCTCAATTTACCATGTAAGTTCTGTTTTAGTACATTTTCATTTTTTATTTTCAAAATAAAATTATTTTCCTTGGTCACCCTCTAGTATATTTAGGTAAATCCCCCCCCCAAAAAAAAACTCCACTATGATATCTTTATACTCGATAGAAAACGTAAAAGGTGTTCTTTTTACTACCTAAACCCTCCTCAAGCCCCCCCCCACTGTTTTTACAACGATAATTCTTGCAATAGAAATAATTCTCTTTTCGATAAATTCTTGCTTTTCTGTATTGTGATTTAAAGTGTCCACTGACTTCTGTCAATTCTTAAGGCATTATGCCGCTCTGTTTTGACATAAGGCTCCACGTAAGATTATAAATAGTTTTGTCACCCTTTTCCTGTGTATTTACGTTCGCGGCTTAGCCAAAGGGATTGTTTTTCTCCGTCAAATTAAAACACTTTCAGACAATTGCAATAATTAAGCGCAGGCCTACACAATCTGTATTTGGAGAAGTGAAACAAGTTATTTTCAAATTAAAACGGTTTTCCAGACAATTGCAATAATTAAGCGCAGGCCTACGCAATCTGTATTTGGAGAAATGAAACGGATTATTTTCAAATTAAGGTCTAACAAAATATTTGGGACATTGGTGAAAGGGGGGAGGGGGCCATGCCTCAATTCTATCGCCATCATTGTAAAATGAAAAACAAAACTGTTTCTTCGCGTTAGGGCAGTAAGAGGACCGAGGGTTTCTAAGAAAAAAAGATAGCTTTATTATGTGTACATTTACATCCAAGATTGTAATTTAGGCCTATAAGCTGCTAGGCTAACAATCTTTTTTCTATTTTAAAAGCATATAGACGGGAAACATTTAAAAATTTTCTCAGCAAGGTAAAAATAGGGGCATTTCTTGCAAATTTTACCTTTTGCTTTGCTTTTGGCGTAGGGGGGCTTTCTTAGTGATAAATGCGTTCTAGACAAAATTATGGTTAGTGTGGGTGGGGATACTAATTTTCCTTCTTTAAAAAAAGGGGGAAATTATTTTGATATTAATTTTTTTCTCTTCTTTTTTAAGGCCACTTATGAAGAATGTATACCCCCTCCATCCAAGAGAGCGAGAGAGGACGAGGCAGCCCCCGTACAACGGAGGGAGATGGCTGGAGCATCCAAAACCGTATCCTCTGCGCAACCTTCGAGGCCTGTGGTCATAAGACATGCTGGTCCCACTCAAACCACAAACCAATCTACCCAAGCCCCTGATATCGCTGGCCCATCCACTAGCAGGAAATTCAAAAGTGAATGGGCAGCTTCCTACATGATGGCGAGTCCCGCTCCAGGTAAAGTCGCTGCCCCACCAACACAAGGTCCGCCGATGGTACAGCATGCTTCGTCTGGGCCTTCGGGCATTCATATACAGCCGGAATTTGCGAATGTGAGCATTTTTTCTTACTTATCTTATAGAAATATCTAAAAACAAAACTATTTTTCAACCTAATATAAACTTGTCTCAGAGATATTAAAATATTAACCCCCCGTCCCCCCAACCATTGTTTTAAATTTCTCTGCTCCCCCTCCCTGAGAGATATCTAAATATAATTTTTTTTGTTTTTGTTTTGTTAAATCACTCTTTTTTTTCATATTTTCTCTGTTCCCCCCACTCTAGATCATAAACTGTTGCTATCTCTCATAATGATATTTTTAGCTAAGTTTTAGTCGCAATGTTAGAGAGCCTTTTTATCTCAAAATACCGTTTTTCACAATTGAATATTATAGTTTTAAGGATTCAGTCTTCCAACAATCGTTTCATTTCATCGCGCAGTAAAAGTGTGTCGCAGAGATATTAAAGGACATTGTTCCCCCTTTTCCAGATCAGACCAATTATCGTATACATTCAGGAGTCTGCTGAATTCTCGTAGTGAAGCCGAAAAGGTCTAGCTATATTCTGACGGCATATTTCCTCATAGAAAACTGCCTTTACGTTATAAACTACGTGTTTATTTAAACACAATTTTCTATGAGGAAAGGCTAACAAGTAAAGACCGCACGGTTTTTTTTTTCAAAGCTGATTAGTTTTCTACATTTTTCTTCCATCTTTTCGCTTTTCGCTTTTTTTCAACACTGTAAAATTATGTCATAGATTTTAAAAGATGTTTTCCCTCCTCCCTCAATTTGAAGGCCGTGAGAATATAGCATTGCAATCTCTTAACTGCATAGGCAGTGTTCTAATTTGCGTAACGATTGTCTAGATCAACTTTCGCTGCCTTACAACTTGCCAAGATTTTGGACGAGAGACATTCAATAAGAACCGTTAACTGTTCTCGAATTTAATTGTACTGTTTCCCAGAGAATACGCTTGGAAACAGAACAGACGAGTTTTACAATAATTAGGCTCATTTAGAGTCCTAGACAACCTGTACGGGAAGTAGGCGAAACGACTTATTTCCAAATTGTTATGCCGCCTAACAATACGGTTTTTTAGGACATTGTGTAAAAACGGGGGAGGGGGAAATTCTATCACCATCATTGTAAAGTGAAAAAAAAAACAAAAAAAAACTGTTTCTTCAACATTGGTGAAAAGTATGGGACCGGGAATTTCTAAGAAAAAGATAGCTTTTTGCGCCGTGGTGGCCGGGAAGCGCCGGTGGGCCCGAGAAGCGGCGCTCCCCACGTACCCAGGCTAACCTAGCCTAACCTAACCTAACCTGGACTATTGTATGAAACTTTTAAAATGTGACTCAAGTGCTTATAGTCAATTTATTGATATATTAATTGGAACAAAGCAGAATCATATCGTGAATATACTTTTGAAAACGATTCCAATGGATTCAATGTAGATGGCTCCTCATTCGAAAGAGGTAACGTCACAGAGTTACTCCTCTCCCCATTCCCCTCACTGAATTTATCGAACGAGGATCAGTTTCGTTTTACCTGTGAGAGAGTTGACATCGGAAACCAAAAAATGTTCTATACATGTCCATTGTGCATGTACACTCTTGGCAGTTGGACTCAATGTGAGAATTGCACAATTATTGATGACTATAGTGAAAAGTGTAAATTATGTAATCCTTGTAAATTACATAGAGGCTATGCAGTGCAAATTAAAGGATGTAATTCATGTCTTGAAGAGATTTGTGACTCTCACCCTAGAGGACACCTGTGCTCCAATTGTCACTATGATAAATGTGATCAGTGGGAGAATACTTACCCCGCTATGATTGGAAAGAATCCCAAACGTGATTTTAGTTTATTTCTACGAGATTGGTATCGTCGTGGAT
This sequence comes from Artemia sinica, assembly GCA_027921565.1. Lineage (NCBI taxonomy): Eukaryota > Metazoa > Arthropoda > Branchiopoda > Anostraca > Artemiidae > Artemia > Artemia sinica. Next base: position 26,505,208 of record CM051274.1, on the reverse strand, counting down.
TTAAATTATTCTGGGAGGAGGAATCTGGTCTACGATTCAACTGTTGGGGTAACAAGACAATTTCGTTTCTACGTCATCGTTGTGACGACACTGCCTACTATGACTATAAACCAAGTGATTTTTATTTGGCAGTTACCGAATGTGATTCACCATTTGAAAACACTGTATGTGATATTGCTTCAAATAGACAGATTGAGACTCGTGAATTTCCTAATATGAATGCAAATAGCATCATTGACTATACAAAGAGATATGACAAGAGTGAAGTTACATTGTACTGTAGAAAATGTGACCCTGACTTTGCAGTCAATCAAGATCAATATACAGTGAATCCAAATGATTTACCAGCATTAGTGGTTCACGACAGTTGCCTATACATCGAAGAAGAAGAAGAAATCTAAAGTGAAGATTTAAAGACATTGTTGTATATATATGCATTTTATTAATAAACAAATTCACAAACATTTTTTAAGCACTTTACTCTTAGGGCACTGAAATCAATACTGTATAGGTCTGAGAGAATATTTTCCACTAGAAAGTCGTTCAGACGTGGATTGTCACCATAAATGTGGAGAAACTGCTTGTAAGTATAGCTGCGACATCGGAACACAAAATATAGTAGTGCATGGAAGCCACAGCTTTTAGTCGTTAGATCCTGCACCCTCTTCCGATTTTGAATAATAGTTTCCCCACTGCTCTCAATATAGTTGCTGATGTGGGGTGTGTAGAATGTATAGGGTAGACCAAGAGGATCAAAAAATTCAATCGTCTTCATTTTTTGAAAGATGCTCAGCCAATGACCCGTCAGATAGTCGATGGACTGCTATTAACAATAATCAAGCTATTGTTCGCACTTTGAATTTTTCCAAGAAAGTCCGAGGGCAGACAATAGGATTTGTACTGGGACATGTAGGGGTCCATATTAAATACATTGATTATTTGACTGGTGTTCATGGTGCCAAGTCTAGTAGAACACTGCCTTCGGGAGTGATTTCCCAATAGGTTTCATATTGATTTAATGAGATTAGTGCAATACTCTCAGCCAATGGGTCGGCAAATGTACACTCTAAACGCACACTCCCCGTACGTACTATACTCATATCCTGTGTGCCAGACAAATCCAGTACAATGATACCATGTGTTTTAGCAAACATTTCTTCGGTTATACCATTTTCAAATAGTTGCGAATCATGATCTAGGGTTTGCATGGTTAACTCATACAATGTTCTATAGGATTTATCAAAAGATTGATTGTAGAGTGGGATACCGTTTACTTTGCACACAAGAGATGAAAGTCCAAACATCTCGAATTTATGTTGGCATCCAGTCCACGATCCTATTGCACTAGCGCTTTTTACAAATGCCAAAGCGAGTTTTGACGGAATTTCGCCATTGATAAAGGATGAATCGGTGAAGGTGCGTGAGCCCATGGCAATATGACGTTGATTGGTGATTGTGTGAGGAACAAGTAGTTTAATATTATTTCCATTGGCTCTCAGTTTTTCCACTGCCAAAGCAACAGAACTCATGACCTGTTGTTTGCGTACATGAAGTATTGCCGAGGTGAGGGAGAGACTTACACCAGGATTGGCAGCAAGTTCTTTTCTCAATATTAAATTGGAGGGTGCAAGCGTTAGTTTTATATCCACTTTAACATTGGACGGCAGCCATTGGGGTATATCAAATATTTCATGATGTATTTTTCCAACTAGATGTAATTCACTAGTTGTAGCATTTTTAAGTGCATCTCTACTATCAGTATTAGTAATATATTCATATCCATTGGAGGTGCCTCTCAATTCCTTGTGTGATTTGGGTGTCATCAGCATGAATTGCATATAGCTTGTATAATTTGAGAGATTGTTGCTTGTGCTCACCAGCGTGCCATTGATGTAGACACTGATTTAACGAAATAGATTATGTGATATACAATTTTCATAGGATATACCATCGGCCCGAATTGGAATTGTATTATCGGATTTCCGGACTTTCATTTGTAAATTTATAAACGTCGAAGACATGTCCATAAAGTAGTCTTCATTTGAATAAATTTGAAAGTGGATATTATCGGAGAGGGGTTGTTGTGGATAAAATTGTTCATAGTATCCATGCTTGACACTCACATCTACATTTTCTGCATTGAATAGATTCAACAATTAGGTGATTGAAGGTTGAGAATCCTTATGTGGTAGGTGGGACATCTTAAGAGAAGAAATCTAGTTTCGATCTAACAATTTTCTTCCTGGGGCTTCTTCTTCTGTTTACACTACGTGTCGGCTTTTTCCTTCTTTTCTTTGACAAGAAGGATGATGTCTTTCGTTTCCGACCTGAGTGGAGACTGATGAGTGATGCATTGTTTCTCGACCTTTTTAAACCTTTTCGATTTTGTTTTAATCTCTCGCCAAGGGTTCGCGCATTCGACCTAAGATTTTCCGTAGCACTTTTTTTAAAATCCTTGCCAGAGCCCCAATCGTATAGTGTAGAGGATGCAAAATCTGTCGCAGCCGGTAAAAGATATTTTCTAGCCAGAGGTAGTGCAGAGCGAAAGAGCTTAGCAAACCAACTGCCAAGACCGTAGCCAGACATTGACGAGCGACCTTTGTAATAGTCCATTCCATTGCCCTGTTGTCTTGGGCCAAGAGTATTGACATAGCAGTCAATATCAGGACAAGTGAATACCACTTTTCTATTAGACATCTTGTTGTTGAACGATGGGACGAAAATGGCTTGTAATCACAGCCAAACCTTTTGAAATTGCTATGGGATCACCCAATTCAGTTCTTAGTGTTAACTGACAGAGTTCCAAATAGGAAGTGCTTACGGGAATATATTGAAGATGCTTTATATTGTAGTGGTGAATATGTTCTTGATTGGTTTTTCGTTCAAGAACTCGTAGGTGGGGAACATTTGAATTACCAACCCGAGATGTTTCCACAAATGAAGCGTAGAGAAATATACAAGTGTCCGTGGAGAAAGCAGGTGGGTAGTCAGCAAAAATGAAATTAGTGTTTCTGGCACTTTTACCATTGGTTATATTGAGCTTAAAGCCAAGAACATCCTTTAGATTCTCATTGAGAATAACCTTTTCATCGGCAATAGGTGAACTAATATAGATCTTGCCCTCCTCCTTTGAATAGTTGAAATGAAAAGCTCCTTTTTTACGAGCGGAAATTCTTTTATTAATAGAACGACATAAATCATTCATACAGGTGAGTTCCTCGTAGGGTAATTCAATATATGGATAATCCATCCAATTGATTTTTTGAATTTGTTCTTGATCACCTTAGGGTGGTGGCGGCCAATCATAGGGTCTAATTTTTATATCATATTTACGATCTTTTCTCAGGATGTCATAGGTATTTTTGAGAATACAGTCGACAAGAGCCACTTCATACTTTCCGTCGAATTTGATGGTGGGGGAGAGTTTTGTCCAAAAATCACTTGTTCTATTCAAGTCATTGTAGAGAGGATCAGAAACATTGGACATGAAAGTCACATAGAAATCATTGGGCATTGTTAACATCTTCAGCACTGACCCAAGAATCAAAATCTGAGTTGTATCCTAGCCAGCGAACAAGCAACTGTCTCTTGCCCCTACGAGTACGACTCTTTAATATCTTTTCAATTTGATAAATTTCACTAGTGTTTCTAACTTTTTGCAGTTCATATTCATAAAAACCGCCGAGAATCTCATCATCTTTGGTGTCTCGCAGTCGATATGTCGTGGGTTCGGTATCCCGGATTTTGGACACTTTAAAAAGTTCAGTGCTCCATAAATAATTCCCCTTTTCAAAAATATTGGTGGTTCTATTAATTCGAACAGTATCACCAACATTGAATTTCTTCTTCACATTTTTTTTCTTTTTCACCATTGGAATATTGCTTTAGAAAGGCATCAAATGTATTTTCACTGTAATGAACTTCCCGAGGGCTTGAGTTGGACAGAGATCAATGAGGTCGATGGTTGTATATCCGCATGATTTTATCTAAATCATGAATAAAAGCCGGTGTATTTTTCAGTGTACAATATCTTGAAATTAATAGACGTATCGTTCTTATTAATCGTTCAGCCAATGCAGCCTTTATCGGGCTGTGACTATGATGAAGTGTTGTATTATATTTCAATAGAACCTTTTGCACATGGGGATTAACAAATTCACTGCCACGATCCGATTGAATTTTTCTATACGAATCCTGTTCAAGAATACTTTCAATGGCCTGAGCAACTTCAGCACCTCTCTTTGACCGTAACGGAATGGCATAGGCATAGAGACTAAAGACACTGATTGCCACCAGACTATGTTTGTTGGGTGCATTGTGACGCCGTTGAACTGCGTCAAAAGTTAAAAGATCTGTTTGCATTATATGCAGAGGGAAAAAGGCTTTAGTTTGTTGATATTGTTTGCCACGAAGCCTGTGGTTCCGATGCAGTGTGTAACTCGGTTCATTCTCTAGATACTCTTTTGCTTTTTTCAATGTGCTGCCGGAGACAACTTTAGAAAGCGTTTTGGGAGAACTTAAACTTCCCGCTTCACCAATATTTTCATAGACACCTTTCAGAACTTCATCCATTTTGAACGCAAACACGTAGTGTAATGACCACTCCCCTTTTGCACACTGGAGGGTGAATCAATTCGTCTTCGCTTTTGACTAGCAGCCACAGGTGTTGTAAAATCATTGCTGCTGCTGCTGCTGCTGCTAGTATTTTCAAATATTGAATCTTCTTCTTTTTTAAATGGTGTTGGTGTTGGCGTTGTTGGAGGACTATATTCTCTTAGTTTCTTTAGAATTTGCTTTTTGCCAATAAGACTTTTGGGAAAGTTTGATACACTTAGAACGGTGTATAGATTATTGTCAAATGATAAAAGTCCTTTACGATTCGTCACCATATCACAAATTAAATCAACTAGATTATAACTTTTTCCCTGAATTATAATTCGTTTCCCCGTGCTATCGACTTGAACTTGATCACCACCAGTTTCCAATATGAGATATGATAATACTCTTTTACTCTGTTCTCGGTAGGTCAGTGGCAATAAGTTTCCAATTTTCGATACAATCGAATTCAATTCCTTCTCCTTTGATTGCACTGCTGCAGAATCTTGAGGAGATGTTTCCTGTTTAGAGGGATCGGTAACAGTTGCGGCGGTGGGTCTCTCACGATAAGTTTTATGTTTGTCCACACGTCGCAATGCATCTTGAAGTAAAAGCAGTTTTTTGTCATCGGCAATATTCTCAACATTAATGAATTTGCTTAGATTGTCTTCAAAATGTTCGACGGGCGAGAGGACAAGTTCAAATGGTGTCAATTTATAGGGTTTTGCCATTCTCTCTCTAGAGAAAACTGTTTACAAGTCCTGCAATTATTGGCAGTAAAAGTGTGAAAAAGCTACCGCCCGCTTGAAGGAGACGTTTTCTTTTCAAATTTTTCCCCTTGTTTTTACAAGCCAAGGGGCGTACAGTGGAACGATGTTTCTTTGTCTGTTGTCTAACACCTTCTGGCAGTTGAACATTGCCCTCAGTTAAATTTAAACAAAGTTCAGATATTAGATTAATGAAATCAATGTCAACACCATGTTTGAGTATGACCTTCCTAAGCAAGGGTTTTGAAGTGCTTAAAACGGAAAATAAATGCCGTTGTTCGTGTAGTTTCTTCAGTGTCATAACGTCAACTAATAGCCTTTTCTACTGTTCACCGGAAGATATACTGTAATTTCATTGTTGAAAATATCGGTGACTACACGTAGATCCTCGGGTGTGCTCTGATTAAGATCCAACAAAATGTAACCGTAGGGTTTATTAGTCGCCTGAGTGTACGCTGACAACAGAAATTTAAGGGCGCCGGGGTATATCTGTTTATTGAGAGTTATTAGCGAGCTAGAATCACGAACAACTCAATAGATAATATAGATGGTGCAATTCAATGCAAGGCTTCGCACGCATTTGCTCTGATGAAACAGATTGTGTAGAACTAGGGTTATGGAAATGTGTTCATGGTGGGAGCGAACAGTGAACAGTTGTAGCATTTCCTGTGAGAACTGTTCAATGGATTCAGCCAAATCATCAATAATCAGCCACGAGTTCGATTCAATACTATTGAAAACATCAAGTCACCGTATGAATTGTATTGGTATGGTTGTGGCAATAGCTTTTATTTGATCATAGGACTCCTGCCAAATACTATAGCAATAGTAGATTTTTTTCGGTTTTTCCAAAAACATTTTCTGACAATTTTGAATTATTTTAGCTAAAAGTGTTGTTTTCCCCGACATTGACGGCCCACACAGAAACGATCTGAAGGGTGTTTTAAATTGATACATGTTGCTGCTGCTGCTTTTGAAAACAGTCGGACTATAACTAACTGTAAATCATACGTGTCCAATGAATAAGTAGTAGTAGCAATAATTTTCCCATAGATCTATCTACGTTAACATGAGTAACAACAAAAAAACAATATTTCATGGTCATTTATTTGCAACATGAAAACTCTATTTGTTCAACATGAACAACAACATAACAATGACACTTTATGTTCAACAAGAACAACAACAATATTTCAAGGTCATTTATTTGCAACATGAAAACTCTATTTGTTCAACATGAACAATGATAAAAATGACACTTTATGTACAACATAAATAAAAACACTTTTTGTCAACATGAAGAGCAACGCTTATTGTCTTTAAATCACTTTTTATTGTCCAGCAAGAACACTTTTCTGTACAACAACAACACTTGTTTGTACAACAACAACAACACTTGAAAACAACACTTGAAAAAACACTCGAAAATTGATAGCACAGTTGAACATTATGAATTTAAAAGTGGGGTCCCCCCACCCCCTGGGGCTGCGGGGCCGAAGGCTGGCCGCAGGTGGGACCCCCCCCCCCCCCGGGGCCGGAACCCCCGGGAGCCGCGATGGAAATAAACTGTACAATAGTTGTCGTCACTGCTGCTGCTACAGGTTAGGTTGGGTTAGTTGGGTCAGTGGTTAAGGTGAGATTAGATTAGTTAATTTATGAAAGGGTTAGAGCATTTAATTTATGAACGGGTTGGTGGTGGAGGTTAGTGGTTGGGTTAGTTGGTTAGGTTAATTTATCCAGACCAAGTTGATTGCGATAGTCTATGCATTCAACTCGGTCTGAAATACGGTAGTGGCCATGTGGTAGCACACTTAAACCATTCTCGAGCACATAGACTTTGTCGGATATACACGACATTGCATTTTTTTCCACTCTTACAGTATAATTTCTATACTGTAGAGAGCGAATTGCAAGCACTTGTGCTCTCGGCACTAGGCTACTTTCTACACATTCTCTGTACACGCTCATGTTGAAATTGCTCTTTACAAAATGTGTAGGCACCCCTTTACACGCCTGCTTTTCATGCCCATTATGTGTTTTAACGCAATAAACTTTAGGACCCGGGAACACCCCCCTGGATATCAAATCACTCCCCGTCTCTGATTTTAACATGAATAGTTGGTTGGGGGCTTGACGTTTCACCAACTCGGGGTTGAGGGATGGATTCCAGTTGGTGAAATCCATCCGCGAGCTGATGTGTTCCCCCTTTTCTAAATCACCCAATAAATCCTCGGTTTTTACCTTTAACAGCAGAGAATCTGTATCCCCATAGTAAACTTGAACTTCCCCCTCCCGTGGCCATTGCACCTTGCACACATTGTAAAAAAACGACAACATGAGCTTTTTAGAAATTTCTAGTACTGAACTACCTCCTGCTATATTCTTGTTCAGTACCACATTTCACTTTTTCCTATGTAGAAGAACCATGCCAGCCTCTATGCTCGTGAACGATGTAAAATTGGGATCGGCAATAATTCGTGCACACTCTAGAGGGTCAGTCACAACATCGCAGCGAGATCTGTTACGTACGCTTTCACACATTTTGCCAAACGCTGAATTTAGAATGAGTTTGTACATTTCCTTCTCTACCTTGGAGTTTGCCCTAGAGTGTTTATCGACAAAAGTGTCGATAAACGTCTTTAAATATGCTTTCTGATTGAACTGCAGGACCCTATGTATTTTGGTGATCTTGAAACCATTGTTCACCATCCAGTGCAAAAGCCAGTGCAAAGTCGGGGAACTCACAAGGATTCTCAAGCCATTGATAGTTCCCACACGGCAAAGAGTAGTGAGACATTGCCGAGGGATACAATGAGTTCATGTCCAAGAACACTGCATTTGACTTTGCACCGGTGCTGTTTTGTCCGCTCGGATCGGTTGACAAGACGCGGTCCCCATGAAAAACATACCCTCCCCCCATTGAACGCTCTACAAAAAGGTGCTGATCTACATCGGTGATTAGGCTTATTTCCTCCCTACTAATTTTTAAAATCAAATCCATCACCAAATGTGGTGTGGAAAAATAGTAGCCTATATCTAACCCGAACTCTGAATAGATTTGGTCTGTGTTCTTGCAGACTATATCCAACAGAGTTAAAACGTCACTGGCCACGTACAGTCTACAATAATCCCACACAGTTTTACAATTCCCCTTAGCCCACACCTTCTTGGCAAACTCATAGTCCTCGGCTGTGCATTCACTACTGGTGAGTGAATTGTAAAAATATTCAATTGGAGGTAGTTTCACCTCGCTTAAGCGAGCGCCAGAACAGTAATAGTCGTATGCGTATACACCTTTGCAGGTCAACAGGTCATACATTTCACTGTCTGGAAAATGCTGTTTAAGCAAGGGAAAGCTATCAAAATTGTCGCTTTTCTGCACTTGAATCAATTGACTCAATGCCTTGGGAAAAAAACTAAAGGAATCTAAAAACCTGATTTATTCCAGCACGTATGCCCATTATTTACTACCTGCCATTTCAGCTCGAGAAGCAACAACTTCTCGGCCGATTTGGGAATAATGTTATAGGTAAATGAATTATTTACCCATGGACTATCTACTCCCCCTCCCTCCCTGTACATACGTGCCAGTGCCGGTAAAATAAATTTTAAGTTGTAATTTGAGCTGTGGATAAAAACTGGAATAAAAAACTGTTGGCTAACATTTAAGTTACACGATTGATGCGCAACCCCTCTAAAATTACTACCCCTCGAGGATATTTCCTGCCACAAGTGATTAGGATCTCTGACTTTCCCCCTCCCCCCTCTTTTCCCTTTAGTCCCATTATCCCCCTCTTCAAACTCCCCCTTACAAACCCAACATATTTTTTGATTTTTAATCGCGAGACGATCCTCTGCAGACAACACCATAGGATAATGGGTATTTCTCAAACGAGATATAGCACCATTAGCTGTGCCAATTAGTTTAGTCAGTGCCTGGACCATGCACTCCCTCTCATCCAATGTTTATACTATTTCTAACAACCGCATGGTGTTAGAATTGTCTCTTTACGCATGGGCATAGGACACTGCAATAGCTTGATGTTCTTTGATTTGGTTTGGAAATCGAGGATCGTTCACCTCAACCAGCTAAGCTTCACAGTTCAAAGATATTTTGTTGCACTGGAGGAGGGTGTTTTGAAAATTTTTAAAACGTAAAATGGCCCTATCCCCTGAAACCGTTTCCACTGTCTGATAGCCATGCCGTCTACAATGCTTCATATGATTTTGCAGCTTTAATTCTGTCCAAAATCTAGAGAGGCATGTCGGACAGTAGAAACATAACCCCTTATTCTTACCCTCCCCCAGAACTCTACTGATGTCTGTGATCGGGTTAAAATGGCCAATTGAATTGGCAAAGTCACTAGATGGTGGTGTATACAACAACCAAACCCAGTGTTTGACTAATTCAATCGACGGGCCCTTACTGGGAAAACCACCCCCTTCTTTTTTAAACGAACTCCATCTTCAAATTCAGTTTCATACTGAACCACAGTAACGCCGATATTTAAATGGGCATTAGCCCTTTCAAAAATATCAATGGATCTTTCCACTGGGAAAAGAAACTTTTCGTTACTGGGTATTTTCCCTCTAAACAAGTGAAATCTACAATGGGGAAATTGGACCCTTCCTTCCCATGTACAGCCCAATCGTCTAAATTCGTCTTGGTAGAGTCAAGTGCTAGAGGCTCGAATGCTGATATGAGGAAAGCATGCTTGAAACATTTTTGACCTGTTTCAAAACAGGTCCGCTGGACACCACGACAACCTTCTAGATCTGGATTATATTTTAAAACTATTGACCTCTCAGACCCCCCACCACTCCCCCCTATTAAAATAAAATCTTTCTTAAATTTACAGATATTAACGCTTAAATTTTCAACATAAAGAACTACAGAGCCGCTCCCATTTTCGTTAAAGTTCTTGAGATGCGCAATAATTTGACCTACCCACTCGCAAAAAACACCCGCAAAATTTTCTAAATTCGGATAGATCAAACGCATCTCGGAGTGTATATAATGATGGTAAACTTCACTTTTCCCCTCATTTAAATAAAACACCTTTAAAACAATAGAAACCTTAATTGAATCCCTCCCCCCTCCCCATAATTGAATTTGGTTCTCCAGCAGTGCACGAATTTTATCTACATAGTCATGCACAATTTCTACGGGGTCAAACACAAAATTTCCCCCCATAAGTGAATTAAATGGATCCCCAAAAGTCGCAGTGTTGACAACTATAGTATTTAATATCGAATTTGACAGCTGAAAGTCTGGAAATGTTGTAAATTGGACATTACCCCCCTCCCCCTCTTGTATATTGTCACCACCCCTCCCCCACATTGTTCAACAATAGGGCTATGGGAAACAATTTCATTTGTTTGAACTATGTTCATGTAATCAGTGGGGGAGGGTTCCCAGTTAATTCATTTGTAAAATCGTCCAAAAGCTGTAGTGTATTTTGACTCAAGTCCCCCTGCTCAACTGTGCTATTATCTACATTTAAAAGAAAATCATTTAAAAAATCATCAATATTATCTGGTATTTCATTAACGATACCACTCCATGGTGAATTGTTAGGGATATCCACCGGTGCGTCCCCTCCTCCAACTGATGAGGACGGCGACATGGAATATGGTACCAATGGTCCAACCTATAAATGAAAAATAGCTTATTTTCAAAGTGTTCAATTCAACCCCTACTGTTTTTAAAATTTGGATTATTATTTAAAATGCGCTTAGTAGCATTTAATTCACTACTCTATCGATATTCTGAAAGTTCCAACTTAATATAAGATATTTACAATCTAAAACGCTTTACATAGAAGACAATTTGATTTTGTTCAAACAACTCCCCCCCCTCCCAATTTCCAGTATTTAATGCCCCCCCCTCCAAGCCGGCCCAGCGGACCACCGCAGCGCTTCCCCTGGCGCTTCCCGGGCGCCATAGCCCTTCCCGGGCTCCGCGGCTCCCCACCTTAATATAAGATATTTACAATCTAAAACATGACATAGTATGTTTGATTTTGTTCAAACAATCACCCCCCAAAAACATTTCCTATTAATATCCCATATCTGCTTTGGAAAAAAAAGCCTATCCCTTTTCATGATACACAACTCATTCCAATAGAAAGTTGTTTTTATAATATTTGTAGAGGCAAGGTGAACCATTCGTTAATAAAGCAGTTTATAACGCAAAGGATTTTGCTACTTATTATGAGCGGGATATAGTGCATTTTTTTGGCTTCGCTAACCTAATTCAGCAGACTGAATGCATGCACTTGTTATTTGGCTTCGCTAACCTAATTCAGCAGACTGAATGATTATAGACACTTGTTATGATTCAAAGGGAGAACGTTATATTTTATCAGGTGAAAAAATAGCGAGAAATAAAATTTAAACTTACATTTGCAAATTCAGCCTGTATTTGGGTACCGGATGGACCTGGCATAGCATGCTGGAGGGCAACCTCCTGACGTAGCGTTGGTGGGGCAGCTATTAAAGGTCCACGGAGAGCGGATGGGCAAGCGATGTCACAATCCTGCGCAGATTGGGCTGCGGCTTGGGCAGGCAACACTTGTTTGGGGGGCTTCGGCCAGCGACCATATTGCCTAACTGACGCCTTCGCAGGGGCCGCATTATTACCCCTTGCTCTCTTCGATGGAGGGGCCGCAATACATTCTTCACAATTTGCCTTAAAAGAAGAGAAAAAATTAGTATCAAAATAATTTCCCCCTTTTTTACAGAAGAAAAATTAGTACTCATAACCTAACCATAATTTTGTCTAGAAGAGCATTTATCACTAAGAAACCCCCTCCCCAGCATTTTCAGTAAAGCAAAAAGTAAAAAATATACTAAACTCAGAAATCAAATGCTATTTTAATTAATTAAAAAAGCTTATTCATAGACATCCCAGCCCCTTACTTTTCACGCAAAGAAACACTTTGTTTTTCATTTTACAATGATGGCGATAGAATTGAGACATGTTCCCCTCCCCCCTTTCACCAATGTCCTAAATATATTGTTGGACCCTAATTTGAAAATAATCCGTTTCACTTCTCCAAATAGAGATTGCGTAGGCCTGCGCTTAATTATTGCAATTGTCTGAAAAACCGTTTTAATTTGAAAATAACTCGCTTCACTTCTCCAAATACAGATTGCGTAGGCCTGCGCTTAATTATTGCAATTGTATCCGAGTCTCTGATTGGCTAAGAAGGAAGCACGTGATCCTGTTTCCTATTCCTGGATCTTAACATTCGCCAAGAGCGTGCACTTGGCCAAAACAGCAACAACAAATAAATCGACCTGGGAAATTTAGGTCATTGACCCATTTCGATTATGCAATCATTCTCCCTGGGGATTCCATGCCCAAATAAGGAGCCCCGGTGGGAGTAGCACCCCCCCTTTCTACTTGGGATACTGCCTCCTTCCTTAAATGTAAATAAAACCAAAAGCCTTCTGCGTCATTGGCGCCTAACTGAAAACGAATTATATTATAAATATTTTCTTTTCCAGTTCTTACAGCATTGAAAATAAAAATAGAATCATAGTAAAATAAATTCTTGAACTGATGGATCTTTCAACAATTAATATCATTATACATCAAATATTCAGTTTGATTTTGTTTATACTTTCCAGGACTGTTCAAGATGTATATAGTTTTCAGTACAGTTTTTGCTCTTGCCTAGCTTTTGAAATCACCTTTTTTTGTCATTTCATTGGAAAAGGCACTTGTTTCATTTAAAAAAGCTGGGGAAACAACCGAAAGTGCACTTTGTGGGAATGTGCTATCAAGTCAAATTTATAAAAAGCGATTAAGTATAAATGTAAGCTTTTAAGTGAGCCCTTAAACCGATTTCTTTTGTTAGAGTAGCCTTCTAGTTTCTGCTAGTCAGTAGGTGATTTATAAAGCCCTATCTTCTTTATGGCTTTTTCAGGCGAAGTCGACTGATTAAAAACTGAAATTTTGCTCATCGAAAAACAAACGTTCCTGAAAAACATGTATTGTTTTGTGAAGTATGAATAATGAACTTAATGTTATAGACTAAAAGTTTTTCTTAGCTATCAAGGTTGTTTGCAGTCTTTTTTAGAGCTGTTTTATCTCCCCTAGATCGGTGATTATTAGAAATTATATTCAAAATAAGTTTTCAACTGAAACTAAGAAGTGAAATTAAAACTTAAAACGAGCATACATTATTCCGTATAAATAAAAAATATTATGGCAGCGTTGTTTCTGCATTAAATTTTAATCAAAAACGAACAAAGATTAATTTAAAAAATCATAGTTTTTCCGAGGGAAGTAAGGAGTGAAGTTGAAACTTAAAACGGACAAAAATTATTACTTCACAGCCTTTTTAATGTATTAATATAACAATATTTCCCTATGCTGTTATGATTATACAAAACTAGCGCTTTACTGAAAACACAAAATAATATAGGAGTTTTGGTACAGTAAAAGCAGAACAATTAAGGACACTTTTTATAAAATCAAATATTATCAATCCCTTTTAGGATTAATCCCTTTTAAGATAAAGCAATAATCCATTTTAGGATTTTCTTTATTTTTTTACGTTTAATTTGGTATCACTTCTGCACAATGGCTCAGTTCAATGACTGACTCTCGTTTTGGTTCTCAAAAGGAGATGTCATGATTAGTTTGTACACAAGTTCGAATGAAGGCCATCTTGATACTATGAGGAATATAGACTAGCTTTAGAGTTTGTATCATAGCTTGAAATTCACTCTTGTATGGAGAGAAATAATCGGTTTGATCTTCATTTCAAGTGATACTAAGGCATATTTCTTACAATTTAAGACTGTATATTACCCACTATCGGTATTATAGCTGGTGAGAGCAAAATGCTGTCTGATCAATCAATCCAATATTTCTGTATGCTGTTCAATTACTTATTAAAAAATATTTAGTTTTACGCTTACGTTTTTAAGATAATTTTAATTGTATACTGAAAGTTACTAATGTCACAACTGGTGTAAGATCATGAAAAGCTTTATAGATTCGTTTAGTGTTGTCAGGCGCCATACTCACTTTTGACTCTTAAATCAATAATCCTGTTTTTTATAATTGACTTTTGTGTTTTCAGTAAAGCACTAGTTTTGTATAATCATAAAAGCACAGGGAAACATAATTAGTTGGTTTATTTTTACTAGTTAAAATAATATGTATATTAAATAGGCTGTGAAGTAATAATTTTTATCCGTTTTGAGTTTCAACTTCGCTCTTTACTTCCCTTAGAAAAACTTTGTTTTTTTTTTAAATTAATTAATTAACAAACACAAACCGATCGCTTGAATAAATTGAGATCTAAAATAAACAGGGTAGCAAGGTATTCAAACAGACATGCCCATCATCACAAATAGCTTCAAGGCGCGCCTGATTCCCAACACATTTTTATAGTTTTACAGGATAGGACTGTTGAATATCCTTTTGACTTTGGATTTAATGTTTCAACGGAAGATGTAATTTTTTAATTTTTTGATAGATGAGACTGAAGATTATCCATTTACAGAATTATAATTTTGAAATTCGATTTGTATCCGATTTTGGCATAAAAATATAAAAATACAAAATTTAAATGCAAACAGAGGCAAAATTTCGTGCCCTAATTTTGACACGAAGAGTTCAATAGTACAGTAAGAAAATCTCTCTTCTATAGTATCTGAGATACAGCTTAGTATATAAAGGGACAAAAACAGACTTCACCGGTTTTCCGCACATAATCTTTGGTTCCCATTGATACAATTTTTTTTTTAACGCGAAACAGCTTATAGATAGCGGATGTTGGAAATTCGCCACCGTTGAAATGCAAAAAATATTATGAGATATTTAATAGGATATGCATAGGAATAGACTAAATGTTGTTTGTCAAATGGTAGTGGAAAACAGCTGATAAACGTGATTGGTTTCTTAGTTACTTGCAATTTATGGTTGTACAAAGCTTTCAATTCAGAATAATGGATGCGATTTTTAACGACTTAGTAGAAATATTGCATAAACTTGAAACAAAAAACGGAAAAAATTTGACAGATCACGCAAAAACGTCTATTTTTGCGTGCGATCACATCAGTGGGGTTCCAGGGTAAAACATATAACACCTACACTAAGACTGATATCGAAACCCATGTAAGTTACACATATAAAACACTTTAATGAAAGGCATACTAATCGGGATCAAAACACCTGACTAATAAAGAATCGGCACCTCCACACCAGCCGTATTAAAAAAAAAATTCTTATCCGGGACAGACACCCGCCAGACTGGTTATTTCAAGGCACCGCTACTCAGAATTGGAATGGAAAGAGTAGTTTTCTTTGCGTTTACGATATTTAAATTATTGTTTTTTGGGGCTCAGGGGGAGAAAAAGGTACCTAGGTTAGGTTAGGTTACTTATTTAACATCTGGTATGCTTTACAACCCAGCCCCCCCCCCCTAATGTGCAAATATATAGCCCAAATTTGTTTCTAAACTATTATATATTCATCCTATTTTATTTTATTTCATTAGCATTAACCAAACTTGACTTCTTTAGCAGTATATAAAAGAGTACGTTCAATACGCAAGTACCCAAAATGTTTTATCTTAAATTTTAAAAATCATATATTTTAGTAGAACCCCTCCCCTCCTAGGTTTTATTTAAAATGAGGATAGATGTTAATAGCTGCAATGACAAGTTAGTTTTAATTTAAATACCAAGGGATATTCCCTTCAAACATGATAAGAAAACGATTCGCAGTTAAAATTTTGACAGGTTTATTTACTTGCTAAACAATATATTACAAATTTTTTTTTATTATTTTGTAAGTTTGTAATAAGATTTTATAAATAAATTAAATGTTCAACAATGTAAATAAAATGATTTAATTTAAATAAATAAATTGTAGTGTAAGGTTCATTTTTCATAGAAATGTTTTTTTAAGAAAAAGTAAGAAGTTAGGACAAGTTTAAAATTTAATTGAAGAATAGGTCTATGAATTTCAGCTATTAACAATTTTTGAAGAGCTCTTGAATTTAATCTGCTTAACGCTGGTATCCTATCTTGGAGCTCGGAAATAGTTCAAATCACGGTTGGCTGGTCACTAGCCCAAAAATAGCGAACGAATATCACAATTTATAACTCTATTGTAGCCAGTGTTTCCACTTGCCCGGATTTTGCAGGGCAAACCGAAGATTAGTGTAGATCAAAGTATAATCACCTACGGAACAAGTACTGACAAAACTCTCCAAAGTGACCCTGCGTACCTCAGCGCCTCTAGACGCAAAATGCTGTACTACTTAATTGCTCCGAGCCAATAAATTATGCTAGAGCGTGATTCATGCGACGAGTGACCGGGAAATTATCGAATTTTAGCAGGTTGAAATTAAAGAGTAAATCGTGCGATATGGATATGAAGAAGAAGTACTGTGCTTAGAAAACTGATTATTATTAAGTGCTGCCGGCTAACAACTAGAATGGGCGTTCGATGCTTTTTCGAAGGGTGCGATATTAATCGAAAAAATGCTAAAGAAAAGGGTGCCAAATTACTTGCTGTGCCAAATAACAGGTAAGCTATGAAATGTTTGAAATGTTTTTTTTTCAAACTTCAGAAAAGTTCTATTCTAGCACCATAATGAGATAGCTAAGAAATAAACATACCATGATCTACTTAGAACTCAATGTTGTAGGCTATCAAAATATGAATTTAGAAAATTCCAGAATGGCGGGATTCCTTTCATCCCCTAGATTCTATAAAACAAACTCTTCGAGGAGACGGAGGAATTTGGAATAGGGCCCCGGGGCCTAGACCCGAATCCCAAGTGAGCCAAAAACTAGCAAATACTGACCTAATCCAGGCTATAGGTTATAGGCTAATGAAAAATCTGGAAATGGGCCGTAGTTACATACGGATTATTGAGTTAATTCAAAGCTGTAGCCTTCTCAGTGAGAAATAGTGAGCAAACAAAAAGATTAAGGAAAAGATTTTACAATTTACACTAATTATAAAGACGATAAATGACAGGGAAATCACAGCTGTATTATAGCTCAATTTCAAATACTTTGGCTGCTTACCCCAAACTTATGGTCAAATTATCGGAAGGTACAGCTTTTAATGGTAAATTCCAATATTTCGAAGTTTCAAAGCACAAAAAGTTATGCAGAAAAAAACTAGCACGTTTTAAGCCTCTCGAAATCCAAGTTTCGTCTTAGACACTATATTTCGCTATAGCGTTGCCTATAGTAAAGGCTATACGGCTCCAATGTCTTATTATTTATTTATTTATTATTATTTTTTCTTCCCAGAGGCACTTCATATGGAAGGGGTCGTCGTAAAAACTTCAGAGGGGGCTAATTTGATTGGAAATCAAGAGTTCTAGTGCCCTTTTTAAGGGCCAAAAGGGATTGGAAGGCAACCAGCACCCCTTCCACGCCCACCATTTCCCCAAACACATCCAATCAAAATTTTGAGATAGCCATTTTATTTTACGGAGCTGACTTCCAGATAGAAATTATATTTTTGAGGAGGACACAGCCCTCAGGGTAAGGGTTTCAAGTTATGCCCTGGGGCCATATAAACTTTTCATAGGAAGCTTTGTCGTATAAACTTCAAAAAGGGCTGATTCGATTGGAAATTTAAAGGGCTAGTGCCCTCTTCAATCGTCGAAAGTGATTGGAGGGCAACTACCCCTCCCCCCTGTCACACCCACCTATTCCCCAAACACATCCATTCAAATTTTGAGATAGCCATTTTGTTCAACGTGGTTGAAAGTTCTGGAAATTAGGTCTTTGAGGATGACAACCCCCCCACAGCCCTCACGGCAAGGGTTGTAAGTTTAGCCCAGGGGGCTTTTAAGGCTTTTATAGAAAGCGTTATCGTAAAAACTTCAAAAATGGCTCATTCGATTGGAAATTTAAATGGCTAGTGAGTAGAAAGGGGGGTACCAGCCCCACGAGTACAATACCCTTCGAATCCCGATCCGGACACTTTTTTTAAAAACTCCCACGAATACACCATATATGGGCATAGAGTCCCTAGGAAGAACACCTGTGCTGTCAGTCCGACGGGACTAAAAAAATGTTACTTCTATGAAAAAATTTGGTATCTTTGCTAGAAAACTTGCTAGTTCGAAAAGAAAAAGTGTTATCAGTGATGAAAAATATTATTTCTAAGAGAAATTTTTGTGTGTTCAGTAAAAGTATGTTAGTATTAAGGTAAAATGTTGTTACTTTGATGAGAAGGTTTGTTACTGTTAAGCAAAACTTGCTACTTCTGACAGAAAAGTTGTTATCACAATAAAAATATGTTACTTCTAAGAGAAAATTTGGTATCTTTGCTAGAAAACTTGCTAGTTCGAACAGAAAAAGTGTTATCACTGACGAAAAATATTATTTCTAAGAGAAATTTGTGTGTGTTCAGTAAAAGTATGTTAGTATTAGGGTAAAATGTTGTTACTTTGATGAGAAGGTTTGTTAGTGTTAAGCAAAACTTGCTACTTCTGACAGAAAAGTTGTTATCACAATCAAAAAATGTTACTTCTAAGAAAAAATTTGGTATCTTTGGTAGAAAACTTGCTAGTTCGAACAGAAAAAGTGTTATCACTGACGAAAAATATTATTTCTAAGAGAAATTTGTGTGTGTTCAGTAAAAGTATGTTAGTATTAAAGTAAAATATCATTACTTTGATGAGATGGTTTGTTAGTGTTAGGCAAAACTTGCTACTTCTGACAGAAAAGTTGTTATCACAATCAAAAAATGTTACTACTATGAAAAAATTTAGTATCTTTGGTAGAAAACTTGCTAGTTCGAACAGAAAAGTGTTATCAGTGATGAAAAATATTATTTCTAAGAGAAATTTGTGTGTGTTCAGTAAACATTTAATAAAAAAAAGCCTTTTGAAAGTATTGCTTGATGATGGGATATTAAAAAAGCCATAAAGTAAAGTTGTGGGTGAAAAGGATGAGTACTTCAAGTTGTAAAATTGGTTTAGGAGGGACATTACGTAAAGAACTTGTTCTGAAATAATATAAAAAGCCTTTTGAAAAGTACTGCTTGGCGTTGGGGTATTCAAAAAGTCGTAAAGTAAAGTTGTGGTGAAAAGGATGAGTACTACAACTTGTAAAATGGGTTTAGGAGGGAATATTAAGAAAGGAACTTGTTCTGAAAAGATATAATAACACCTTTTGAAATGTGGAGGGGTGGTGGGGGGGCCTTCTATGTCTCAAGTGCACATAAATGGTATTAAAAAATGGGTGGGGGGTCCTTTGGGGTGTCGGGGGCTTTGGGTGCCTTTGGGCTCGGGGGCCCTTTGGCGGGCATTGGGGGACCGGGGGGGCCTTTGGGGGCCCTGGGGCCTTTGGGGACCGGGGGGTTCCTTCGGGGTTGAGGTATGGGCATCGGGGTCCTTTGGGGTTGGGCTAGGGGACCTCAAAACATTGTTCAAATGGAACTTGTATATTATAACGACCACAGAGTTTCACCCGTGTGTTCCCTGACATGCTGAATCTGAAAGTGTGATTTCAGAGAAATTCTTTAATCTTTTATAGTTAACTTATCATTTAAGGTTCTCTAACGTGTTGAACCTGAAAGTGTGTTCCCAGACATGCTGAATCTAAAAGTGTGTTCCCTGACATGATGAATCTGAAAGTGTGATTTCAGAAATTTTTTTTAACCTTTTAGGATTAACTTACCTTTATAGTGGTGAGTATTTAGGGTTCTCCAACATGATGAACTTGAAAGTGTGTTCCCTGGCATGTTGAACCTGCAAGTATAATTTTCATGGCGATGAAGCATTCTAAAGAATAAAAACGGCTGAGGCTTAAGATATTTATTGCTTAAACATACTTAAAAACATTTGAAAAAATACATAATGACATATTTAAAAAAAAAAAATACATAATGACATATTTAAAAAAAAGGGCTTAATCCATTTGATATGAGGAAGAACAAGAGTTTAGGTCTTTGGATATCTGATGCATTTTTCCTTGTCAGACATCTTTTCCGGTATCCATTGAGCGAAATATCTAACTTCATCTTCTGGATCATGTACTGAATACAGGTATTTTTCACATTTGAAGTCTTCTAAATCGAATAATGCTATGTTTTTATCACATTTTTCTAGTAAGAGTTTATCAGTTGGCACGTTTCCCTTAACATAAACAGCTTGCACACTGAAAAAACTGCATATTTCCTGAATTTCCTCTTGTACATGTTTTATTTCATAGCCATTTTCATTACGTGGTCTTATGGTTTTAAAATAAAAGCCGTTTCGATTTATAAAATTTAGTGTTGAACTCCATCTGTTTTTCTCGTACTTCTACATATTGTATCTGACGTTCCATTTATAGCTATGAATTTCACGTCGCTGATTGTCTAGGAGTAAGAAAGCTGCTTCGAAAATAATGCCAGTTGAGGAATATTTCAGACCAATATATTCTGTGTCAATCACACCAAACATTATTATATCTGAAAAAAAGGGCTTAAATTAAATAAATATGTAATGTTTCTGAAACTCTAACAAATACAGCTCAATATCTTAGAATAAATCATTTTCACTTAGTGAGGTTGGGTAACATTAAATCTACACTTAAAAACTATTGCTTTGCACAACGAAAATAAATTATGAATATAACAGCGGAAAAAAAGTTAATGTTGAGTTGTTGACCAAAAAACTGTCCTCCGTCCCTTAAAGACACTCCCTCCTCCCCTAGAGTCTTCTTCTCCATAACCATAATTTTGTCTAGAAAAGCATTTATCACTAAGAAACCCCCTCTCCAGCATTTTCAGTAAAGCAAAAAGTAAAAATATACTAAACTCAGAAATCAAATGCTATTTTAATTAATTAAAAAAGCTTATTCATAGACATCCCAGCCCCTTACTTTTCACGCAAAGAAACACTTTGTTTTTCTTTTTACAATGATGGCGATAGAATTGCGGCATGTTCCCCTCCCCCCTTTCACCAATGTCCTAAATATATTGTTAGACCTTAATTTGAAAATAATCCGTTTCACTTCTCCAAATAGAGATTGCGTAGGCCTGCGCTTAATTATTGCAATTGTCTGAAAAACCGTTTTAATTTGAAAATAACTCGTTTCACTTCTCCAAATACAGATTGCGTAGGCCTGTGCTTAATTATTGCAATTGTCTGAAAGTGTTTTAATTTGACGGAGAAAAACAATCCCTTTGGCTAAGCCGCGAACGTAAATACACAGGAAAAGGGTGACAAAACTATTTATAATCTTGCGCGGAGCCTTATGTCAAAACATAGCGGCATAATGCCTTAAGAATTGACAGAAGTCAGTGGTCACTTTAAATCACAATACAGAAAAGCAAGAATTTTCCGAAAAGAGAATTATTTCTATTACGAGAATTATCGTTGTAAGAACGGTGGGGTGGTGGGGGGGGGTTTGAGGAGGGTTTAGGTAGTAAAAAGAATACCTTTTACGTTTTCTATCGAGTATAAAGATAGCATAGTGGAGGAGTTTGTACTGGAGTGGGAGGGGGGACTTACCTAAATATACTGGAGGGTGACCAAGGAAAATAATTTTACTTTGAAAATAAAAAATTAAAATGTACTAAAACAGAACTTACATTGTTAATCATTGTAGAGGAAGTTTCCTTTTCAATAATATTCATTGTAGTTTCCATTGTGGCACAATACTTTCTGATAATTTAATGGGACCCGGGAGGGCCTTTGG
Organism: Artemia sinica; assembly: GCA_027921565.1. Classification (NCBI taxonomy): domain Eukaryota; kingdom Metazoa; phylum Arthropoda; class Branchiopoda; order Anostraca; family Artemiidae; genus Artemia; species Artemia sinica. Next base: position 26,483,159 of record CM051274.1, on the reverse strand, counting down.
GGGCCGGGTGGTCGTTTGGGAGTCCGGGGGACCTTTGGGGACTGAGGGGGCTTCCTTCGGGGTTGGGGTAGGGGGATCGGAGGCCTTTGGGGTTGGGGTAGGGGACCTCAGGACACTGTTCAAATGGAACTTGTGTATTATAACGACCACAGAGTTTCAACCTCAAATCCTCTTCTAAAACCTCTTCTAAAATCATCTTTTAAAATGTCTCTAACTGTTTCGCCGAAATAATTCCCTAAAATGTCTAAAATAGTTTCGCCCAAATAACCCCTAAACGTAATTTCTGCGTGTTCCTTTTGTTTTTGGTATCCCTGCGCTGCCAGAAAAGTTGTTATCACAATCAAAAAATGTTACTTCTATGAAAAAATTAGGTATCTTTGGTAGAAAACTTGCTAGTTCGAACAGAAAAAATGTTATCAGTGATGAAAAATATTATTTCTAAGAGAAATTTGTGTGTGTTCAGTAAAAGTATGTTAGTATTAAGATAAAATGTTGTTACTTTGATGAGAAGGTTTGTTAGTGTTAAGCAAAACTTGCTACTTCTGACAGAAAAGTTGTTATTACAATCAAAAAAAGTTAGTTCTACGAAAAAATTTGGTATCTTTGGTAGAAAACTTGCTAGTTCGAACAGAAAAAGTGTTATCATTGATGAAAAATATTATTTCTAAGAGAAGTTTGTGTGTGTTCAGTAAAAGTATGTTAGTATTAAGGTAAAATATCATTACTTTGATGAGAATGTTTGTTAGTGTTAAGCAAAACTTGCTACTTCTGACAGAAAAGATGTTATTACAATAAAAAAATGTTAGTTCTATGAAAAAATTTTGTATCTTTGCTAGAAAACTTGCTAGTTCGAACAGAAAAAGTGTTATCAGTGATGAAAAATATTATTTCTAAGAGAAATTTGTGTTTGTTCAGTAAAAGTATGTTAGTATTAAGGTAAAATGTTGTTACTTTGATGAGAAGGTTTGTTAGTCTTAAGCAAAACTTCCTACTTCTGACAGAAAAGTTGTTATCACAATAAAAAAATGTTACTTCTAAGAAAAACTTGGTATCTTTGCTAGAAAACTTGCTAGTTCGAACAGAAAAAGTGTTATCACTGACGAAAAATATTATTTCTAAGAGAAATTTGTGTGTGTTCAGTAAAAGTATGTTAGTATTAAGGTAAAATATCATTACTTTGATGAGAATGTTTGTTAGTGTTAAGCAAAACTTGCTACTTCTGACAGAAAAGTTGTTATCATAATAAAAAAATGTTACTTCTACGAAAAAATTTGGTATCTTTGGTAGAAAACTTGCTAGTTCGAACAGAAAAAATGGTATCACTGACGAAACATATTATTTCTAAGAGAAATTTGTGTGTGTTCAGTAAAATTATGTTAGTATTAAGGTAAAATATCATTACTTTGATGAGAATGTTTGTTAGTGTTAAGCAAAACTTGCTACTTCTGACAGAAAAGTTGTTATCACAATAAAAAAATGTTACTTCTACGAAAAAATTTGGTATCTTTGGTAGAAAACTTGCTAGTTCGAACTGAAAAAGTGTTATCATTGATGAAAAATATTATTTCTAAGAGAAATTTGTGTGTGTTCAGTAAAAGTATGTTAGTATTAAGGTAAAATATCATTACTTTGATGAGAATGTTTGTTAGTGTTAAGCAAAACTTGCTACTTCTGACAGAAAAGTTGTTATCACAATAAAAAAATGTTACTTCCAAGAAAAAATTTGGTATCTTTGGTAGAAAACTTGCTAGTTCAAACAGAAAAAGTGTTATCACTGACGAAAAATATTATTTCTAAGAGAAATTTGTGTGTGTTCAGTAAAAGTATGTTAGTATTAAGGTAAAATATCATTACTTTGATGAGAATGTTTGTTAGTGTTAAGCAAAACTTGCTACTTCTGACAGAAAAGTTGTTATCACAATCAAAAAATGTTACTTCTAAGAAAAAATTTGGTATCTTTGGTAGAAAACTTGCTAGTTCGAACAGAAAAAGTGTTATCACTGACGAAAAATATTATTTCTGAGAGAAATTTGTGTGAGTTCAGTAAAAGTATGTTAGTATTAAAGTAAAATATCGTTACTTTGATGAGAATGTTTGTTAGTGTTAAGCAAAACTTGCTACTTCTGACAGAAAAGTTGTTATCACAATAAAAAAATGTTACTTCTAAGAAAAAATTTGGTATCTTTGCTAGAAAACTTGCTAGTTCGAACAGAAAAAGTGTTATCACTGACGAAAAATATTATTTCTAAGAGAAATTTGTGTGTATTCAGTAAAAGTATGTTAGGATTAAGGTAAAATAACATTACTTTGATGAGAATGTTTGTTAGTGTTGAGTAAAACTTGCTACTTCTGACAGAAAAGTTGTTATCACAATAAAAAAATGTTACTTCTACGAAAAAATTTGGTATCTTTGGTAGAAAACTTGCTAGTTCGAACTGAAAAAGTGTTATCATTGATGAAAAATATTATTTCTAAGAGAAATTTGTGTGTGTTCAGTAAAAGTATGTTAGTATTAAGGTAAAATATCATTACTTTGATGAGAATGTTTGTTAGTGTTAAGCAAAACTTGCTACTTCTGACAGAAAAGTTGTTATCACAATAAAAAAATGTTACTTCTAAGAAAAAATTTGGTATCTTTGGTAGAAAACTTGCTAGTTCGAACAGAAAAAGTGTTATACTGACGAAAAATATCATTTCTAAGAGAAATTTGTGTGTGTTCAGTAAAAGTATGTTAGTATTAAGGTAAAATATCATTACTTTGATGAGAATGTTTGTTAGTGTTAAGCAAAACTTGCTACTTCTGACAGAAAAGTTGTTATCACAATCAAAAAATGTTACTTCTACGAAAAAATTTGGTATCTTTGGTAGAAAACTTGCTAGTTCGAACTGAAAAAGTGTTATCATTGATGAAAAATATTATTTCTAAGAGAAATTTGTGTGTGTTCAGTAAAAGTATGTTAGTATTAAGGTAAAATATCATTACTTTGATGAGAATATTTGTTAGTGTTAAGCAAAACTTGCTACTTCTGACAGAAAAGTTGTTATCACAATAAAAAAATGTTACTTCTAAGAAAAAATTTGGTATCTTTGGTAGAAAACTTGCGAGTTCGAACAGAAAAAGTGTTATCACTGACGAAAAATATCATTTCTAAGAGAAATTTGTGTGTGTTCAGTAAAAGTATGTTAATATTAAAGTAAAATATCGTTACTTTGATGAGAATGTTTGTTAGTGTTAAGCAAAACTTGCTACTTCTGACAGAAAAGTTGTTATTACAATCAAAAAAATGTTACTTCTAAGAAAAAATTTGGTATCTTTGGTAGAAAACTTGCTAGTTCGAACAGAAAAAGTGTTATCAGTGATGAAAAATATTATTTGTAAGAGGAATTTTTGTTTGTTCAGTAAAAGTATGTTAGTATTAAGGTAAAATATCATTACTTTGATGAGAAGGTTTGTTAGTGTTAAGCAAAACTTGCTACTTCTGACAGAAAAAATGTTATCACAATCAAAAAATGTTACTTCTAAGAAAAAATTTGGTATCTTTGGTAGAAAACTTGCTAGTTCGAACAGAAAAAGTGTTATCACTGACGAAAAATATTATTTCTAAGAGAAATTTGTGTGTGTTCAGTAAAAGTATGTTAGTATTAAAGTAAAATATCATTACTTTGATGAGAAGGTTTGTTAGTGTTAAGCAAAACTTGCTACTTCTGACAGAAAAGTTGTTATCACAATCAAAAAATGTTACTTCTAAGAAAAAATTTGGTATCTTTGCTAGAAAACTTGCTAGTTCGAACAGAAAAAGTGTTATCACTGACGAAAAATATTATTTCTAAGAGAAATTTGTGTGTGTTCAGTAAAAGTATGTTAGTATTAAGGTAAAATATCATTACTTTGATGAGAATGTTTGTTAGTGTTAAGCAAAACTTGCTACTTCTGACAGAAAAGTTGTTATCATAATCAAAAAATGTTACTTCTACGAAAAAATTTGGTATCTTTGGTAGAAAACTTGCTAGTTCGAACAGAAAAAGTAGTATCACTGACGAAACATATTATTTCTAAGAGAAATTTGTGTGTGTTCAGTAAAAGTATGTTTGTATTAAGGTAAAATATCATTACTTTGATGAGAATGTTTGTTAGTGTTAAGCAAAATTTGCTACTTCTGACAGAAAAGTTGTTATCACAATAAAAAAATGTTACTTCTACGAAAAAATTTGGTATGTTTGGTAGAAAACTTGCTAGTTCGAACTGAAAAAGTGTTATCATTGATGAAAAATATTATTTCTAAGAGAAATTTGTGTGTGTTCAGTAAAAGTATGTTAGTATTAAGGTAAAATATCATTACTTTGATGAGAATGTTTGTTAGTGTTAAGCAAAACTTGCTACTTCTGACAGAAAAGTTGTTATCACAATCAAAAAATGTTACTTCTAAGAAAAAATTCGGTATCTTTGGTAGAAAACTTGCTAGTTCGAACAGAAAAAGTGTTATCACTGACGAAAAATATTATTTAGAAGAGAAATTTATGTGTGTTCAGTAAAAGTATGTTAGTATTAAAGTAAAATATCGTTACTTTGATGAGAATGTTTGTTAGTGTTAAGCAAAACTTGCTACTTCTGACAGAAAAGTTGTTATCACAATAAAAAAATGTTACTTCTAAGAACAAATTTGGTATCTTTGCTAGAAAACTTGCTAGTTCGAACAGAAAAAGTGTTATCACTGACGAAAAATATTATTTCTAAGAGAAATTTGTGTGTGTTCAGTAAAAGTATGTTAGTATTAAGGTAAAATATCATTACTTTGATGAGAATGTTTGTTAGTGTTAAGCAAAACTTGCTACTTCTGACAGAAAAGTTGTTATCATAATCAAAAAATGTTACTTCTACGAAAAAATTTGGTATCTTTGGTAGAGAACTTGCTAGTTCGAACAGAAAAAGTGGTATCACTGACGAAAAATATTATTTCTAAGAGAAATTTGTGTGTGTTCAGTAAAATTATGTTAGTATTAAGGTAAAATATCATTACTTTGATGAGAATGTTTGTTAGTGTTAAGCAAAACTTGCTACTTCTGACAGAAAAGTTGTTATCACAATAAAAAAATGTTACTTCTACGAAAAAATTTGGTATCTTTGGTAGAAAACTTGCTAGTTCGAACTGAAAAAGTGTTATCATTGATGAAAAATATTATTTCTAAGAGAAATTTGTGTGTGTTCAGTAAAAGTATGTTAGTATTAAGGTAAAATATCATTACTTTGATGAGAATGTTTGTTAGTGTTAAGCAAAACTTGCTACTTCTGACAGAAAAGTTGTTATCACAATAAAAAAATGTTACTTCCAAGAAAAAATTTGGTATCTTTGGTAGAAAACTTGCTAGTTCAACAGAAAAAGTGTTATCACTGACGAAAAATATTATTTCTAAGAGAAATTTGTGTGTGTTCAGTAAAAGTATGTTAGTATTAAGGTAGAATATCATTACTTTGATGAGAATGTTTGTTAGTGTTAAGCAAAACTTGCTACTTCTGACAGAAAAGTTGTTATCACAATCAAAAAATGTTACTTCTAAGAAAAAATTTGGTATCTTTGGTAGAAAACTTGCTAGTTCGAACAGAAAAAGTGTTATCACTGACGAAAAATATTATTTCTAAGAGAAATTTGTGTGAGTTCAGTAAAAGTATGTTAGTATTAAAGTAAAATATCGTTACTTTGATGAGAATGTTTGTTAGTGTTAAGCAAAACTTGCTACTTCTGACAGAAAAGTTGTTATCACAATAAAAAAATGTTACTTCTAAGAAAAAATTTGGTATCTTTGCTAGAAAACTTGCTAGTTCGAACAGAAAAAGTGTTATCACTGACGAAAAATATTATTTCTAAGAGAAATTTGTGTGTGTTCAGTAAAAGTATGTTAGGATTAAGGTAAAATATCATTACTTTGATGAGAATGTTTGTTAGTGTTAAGCAAAACTTGCTACTTCTGACAGAAAAGTTGTTATCACAATAAAAAAATGTTACTTCTACGAAAAAATTTGGTATCTTTGGTAGAAAACTTGCTAGTTCGAACTGAAAAAAGTGTTATCATTGATGAAAAATATTATTTCTAAGAGAAATTTGTGTGTGTTCAGTAAAAGTATGTTAGTATTAAGGTAAAATATCATTACTTTGATGAGAATGTTTGTTAGTGTTAAGCAAAACTTGCTACTTCTGACAGAAAAGTTGTTATCACAATAAATAAATGTTACTTCTAAGAAAAAATTTGGTATCTTTGGTAGAAAACTTGCTAGTTCGAACAGAAAAAGTGTTATCACTGACGAAAAATATCATTTCTAAGAGAAATTTGTGTGTGTTCAGTAAAAGTATGTTAGTATTAAGGTAAAATATCATTACTTTGATGAGAATGTTTGTTAGTGTTAAGCAAAACTTGCTACTTCTGACAGAAAAGTTGTTATCACAATCAAAAAATGTTACTTCTACGAAAAAATTTGGTATCTTTGGTAGAAAACTTGCTAGTTCGAACTGAAAAAGTGTTATCATTGATGAAAAATATTATTTCTAAGAGAAATTTGTGTGTGTTCAGTAAAAGTATGTTAGTATTAAGGTAAAATATCATTACTTTGATGAGAATATTTGTTAGTGTTAAGCAAAACTTGCTACTTCTGACAGAAAAGTTGTTATCACAATAAAAAAATGTTACTTCTAAGAAAAAATTTGGTATCTTTGGTAGAAAACTTGCTATTTTGAACAGAAAAAGTGTTATCACTGACGAAAAATATCATTTCTAAGAGAAATTTGTGTGTGTTCAGTAAAAGTATGTTAATATTAAAGTAAAATATCGTTACTTTGATGAGAGTGTTTGTTAGTGTTAAGCAAAACTTGCTACTTCTGACAGAAAAGTTGTTATCACAATCAAAAAATGTTACTTCTAAGAAAAAATTTGGTATCTTTGGTAGAAAACTTGCTAGTTCGAACAGAAAAAGTGTTATCAGTGATGAAAAATATTATTTGTAAGAGAAATTTTTGTTTGTTCAGTGAAAGTATGTTAGTATTAAGGTAAAATATCATTACTTTGATGAGAAGGTTTGTTAGTGTTAAGCAAAACTTGCTACTTCTGACAAAAAAATGTTATCACAATCAAAAAATGTTACTTCTAAGAAAAAATTTGGTATCTTTGGTAGAAAACTTGCTAGTTCGAACAGAAAAAGTGTTAACACTGACGAAAAATATTATTTCTAAGAGAAATTTGTGTGTGTTCAGTAAAAGTATGTTAGTATTAAAGTAAAATATCATTACTTTGATGAGAAGGTTTGTTAGTGTTAGGCAAAACTTGCTACTTCTGACAGAAAAGTTGTTATCACAATCAAAAAATGTTACTTCTATGAAAAAATTTGGTATCTTTGGTAGAAAACTTGCTAGTTCGAACAGAAAAAGTGTTATCACTGACGAAAAATATTATTTCTAAGAGAAATTTGTGTGTGTTCAGTAAAAGTATGTTAGTATTAAGGTAAAATATCATTACTTTGATGAGAATGTTTGTTAGTGTTAAGCAAAACTTGCTACTTCTGACAGAAAAGTTGTTATCATAATCAAAAAATGTTACTTCTACGAAAAAATTTGGTATCTTTGGTAGTGAACTTGCTAGTTCGAACAGAAAAAGTGGTATCACTGACGAAAAATATTATTTCTAAGAGAAATTTGTGTGTGTTCAGTAAAATTATGTTAGTATTAAGGTAAAATATCATTACTTTGATGAGAATGTTTGTTAGTGTTAAGCAAAACTTGCTACTTCTGACAGAAAAGTTGTTATCACAATAAAAAAATGTTACTTCTACGAAAAAATTTGGTATCTTTGGTAGAAAACTTGCTAGTTCGAACTGAAAAAGTGTTATCATTGATGAAAAATATTATTTCTAAGAGAAATTTGTGTGTGTTCAGTAAAAGTATGTTAGTATTAAGGTAAAATATCATTACTTTGATGAGAATGTTTGTTAGTGTTAAGCAAAACTTGCTACTTCTGACAGAAAAGTTGTTATCATAATCAAAAAATGTTACTTCTACGAAAAAATTTGGTATCTTTGGTAGAGAACTTGCTAGTTCGAACAGAAAAAGTGGTATCACTGACGAAAAATATTATTTCTAAGAGAAATTTGTGTGTGTTCAGTAAAATTATGTTAGTATTAAGGTAAAATATCATTACTTTGATGAGAATGTTTGTTAGTGTTAAGCAAAACTTGCTACTTCTGACAGAAAAGTTGTTATCACAATAAAAAAATGTTACTTCTACGAAAAAATTTGGTATCTTTGGTAGAAAACTTGCTAGTTCGAACTGAAAAAGTGTTATCATTGATGAAAAATATTATTTCTAAGAGAAATTTGTGTGTGTTCAGTAAAAGTATGTTAGTATTAAGGTAAAATATCATTACTTTGATGAGAATGTTTGTTAGTGTTAAGCAAAACTTGCTACTTCTGACAGAAAAGTTGTTATCACAATAAAAAAATGTTACTTCCAAGAAAAAATTTGGTATCTTTGGTAGAAAACTTGCTAGTTCAAACAGAAAAAGTGTTATCACTGACGAAAAATATTATTTCTAAGAGAAATTTGTGTGTGTTCAGTAAAAGTATGTTAGTATTAAGGTAGAATATCATTACTTTGATGAGAATGTTTGTTAGTGTTAAGCAAAACTTGCTACTTCTGACAGAAAAGTTGTTATCACAATCAAAAAATGTTACTTCTAAGAAAAAATTTGGTATCTTTGGTAGAAAACTTGCTAGTTCGAACAGAAAAAGTGTTATCACTGACGAAAAATATTATTTCTAAGAGAAATTTGTGTGAGTTCAGTAAAAGTATGTTAGTATTAAAGTAAAATATCGTTACTTTGATGAGAATGTTTGTTAGTGTTAAGCAAAACTTGCTACTTCTGACAGAAAAGTTGTTATCACAATAAAAAAATGTTACTTCTAAGAAAAAATTTGGTATCTTTGCTAGAAAACTTGCTAGTTCGAACAGAAAAAGTGTTATCACTGACGAAAAATATTATTTCTAAGAGAAATTTGTGTGTGTTCAGTAAAAGTATGTTAGGATTAAGGTAAAATATCATTACTTTGATGAGAATGTTTGTTAGTGTTAAGCAAAACTTGCTACTTCTGACAGAAAAGTTGTTATCACAATAAAAAAATGTTACTTCTACGAAAAAATTTGGTATCTTTGGTAGAAAACTTGCTAGTTCGAACTGAAAAAGTGTTATCATTGATGAAAAATATTATTTCTAAGAGAAATTTGTGTGTGTTCAGTAAAAGTATGTTAGTATTAAGGTAAAATATCATTACTTTGATGAGAATGTTTGTTAGTGTTAAGCAAAACTTGCTACTTCTGACAGAAAAGTTGTTATCACAATAAATAAATGTTACTTCTAAGAAAAAATTTGGTATCTTTGGTAGAAAACTTGCTAGTTCGAACAGAAAAAGTGTTATCACTGACGAAAAATATCATTTCTAAGAGAAATTTGTGTGTGTTCAGTAAAAGTATGTTAGTATTAAGGTAAAATATCATTACTTTGATGAGAATGTTTGTTAGTGTTAAGCAAAACTTGCTACTTCTGACAGAAAAGTTGTTATCACAATCAAAAAATGTTACTTCTACGAAAAAATTTGGTATCTTTGGTAGAAAACTTGCTAGTTCGAACTGAAAAAGTGTTATCATTGATGAAAAATATTATTTCTAAGAGAAATTTGTGTGTGTTCAGTAAAAGTATGTTAGTATTAAGGTAAAATATCATTACTTTGATGAGAATATTTGTTAGTGTTAAGCAAAACTTGCTACTTCTGACAGAAAAGTTGTTATCACAATAAAAAAATGTTACTTCTAAGAAAAAATTTGGTATCTTTGGTAGAAAACTTGCTAGTTCGAACAGAAAAAGTGTTATCACTGACGAAAAATATCATTTCTAAGAGAAATTTGTGTGTGTTCAGTAAAAGTATGTTAATATTAAAGTAAAATATCGTTACTTTGATGAGAGTGTTTGTTAGTGTTAAGCAAAACTTGCTACTTCTGACAGAAAAGTTGTTATTACAATCAAAAAAATGTTACTTCTAAGAAAAAATTTGGTATCTTTGGTAGAAAACTTGCTAGTTCGAACAGAAAAAGTGTTATCAGTGATGAAAAATATTATTTGTAAGAGAAATTTTTGTTTGTTCAGTGAAAGTATGTTAGTATTAAGGTAAAATATCATTACTTTGATGAGAAGGTTTGTTAGTGTTAAGCAAAACTTGCTACTTCTGACAAAAAAATGTTATCACAATCAAAAAATGTTACTTCTAAGAAAAAATTTGGTATCTTTGGTAGAAAACTTGCTAGTTCGAACAGAAAAAGTGTTATCACTGACGAAAAATATTATTTCTAAGAGAAATTTGTGTGTGTTCAGTAAAAGTATGTTAGTATTAAAGTAAAATATCATTACTTTGATGAGAAGGTTTGTTAGTGTTAGGCAAAACTTGCTACTTCTGACAGAAAAGTTGTTATCACAATCAAAAAATGTTACTTCTATGAAAAAATTTGGTATCTTTGGTAGAAAACTTGCTAGTTCGAACAGAAAAGTGTTATCAGTGATGAAAAATATTATTTCTAAGAGAAATTTGTGCGTGTTCAGTAAACATTTAATAAAAAAAGCCTTTTGAAAGTATTGCTTGGTGATGGGATATTCAAAAAGCCATAAAGTAAAGTTGTGGGTGAAAAGGATGAGTACTTCAAGTTGTAAAATTGGTTTAGGAGGGACATTACGTAAAGAACTTGTTCTGAAATAATATAAAAAGCCTTTTGAAAAGTACTGCTTGGCGTTGGGGTATTCAAAAAGTCGTAAAGTAAAGTTGTGGTGAAAAGGATGAGTACTACAACTTGTAAAATGGGTTTAGGTGGGAATATTAAGAAAGGAACTTGTTCTGAAAAGATATAATAACACCTTTTGAAATGTGGGGGGGCCTTCTATGTCTCAAGTGCACATAAATGGTATTAAAAAAAGGGTGGGGGGTCCTTTGGGGGTGTCGGGGGGCCTTTGGGCTCGGGGGCCCTTTGGCGGGCATTGGGGGCCCTGGGGCCTTTGGGGACCGGGGGGTTCCTTCGGGGTTGGGGTTTGGGCGTCGGGGTCCTTAGGGGTTGGGCTAGGGGACCTCAAAACATTATTCAAATGGAATTTGTATATCATAACGACCACAGAGTTTCACCCGTGTGTTCCCTGACATGCTGAATCTGAAAGTGTGATTTCAGAGAAATTCTTTAATCTTTTAGAGTTAACTTATCATTTAGGGTTCTCTAACCTGTTGAACCTGAAAGTGTGTTCCCAGACATGCTGAATCTGAAAGTGTGTTCCCTGACATGATGAATCTGAAAGTGTGATTTCAGAAATTTTTTTTAACCTTTTAGGATTAACTTACCTTTATAGTGGTGAGTATTTAGGGTTCTCCAACATGCTGAACTTGAAAGTGTGTTCCCTGGCATGTTGAACCTGAAAGTATAATTTTCATGGCGATGAAGTATTCTAATGAATAAAAACGGCTGAGGCTTAAGATATTTATTGCTTAAACATATTTAAAAATATTTGAAAAAATACATAATGACATATTTAAAAAAAAATACATAATGACATATTTAAAAAAAGGGCTTAATCCATTTGATATGAGGAAGAATAAGAGTTTAGGTCTTTGGATATCTGATGCATTTTTCCTTGTCAGGCATCTTTTCCGGTATCCATTGAGCGAAAAATCTAACATCATCTTCTGGGTCATGTACTGAATACAGGTATTTTTCACATTTGAAGTCTTCTAAATTGAATAATGCTATGTTTTTATCACATTTTTCTAGTAAGAGTTTATCAGTTGGCACGTTTCCCTTAACATAAACAGCTTGCACACTGAAAAAACTGCATATTTCCTGAATTTCATCTTGTACATGTTTTATTTCATAGCCATTTTTATTACGTTGTCTTATGGTTTTAACATAAAAGCCATTTCGATTTATAAAATTTAGTGTTGGACTCCATCTGTTTTTCTCGTACTCATACATATTGTCTCTGACGTTCCATTTATAGCTATGAATTTCACGTCGTTGATTGTCTAGGAGTAAGAAAGCTGCTTCGAAAATAATGCCAGTTGAGGAATATTTCAGACCAATATATTCTTTGTCAATCACACCAAACATTATTATATCTGAAAAAAGGGCTTAAATTAAATAAATATGTAATGTTTCTGAAACTCTAACAAATACAGCTCACTTTCTTAGAATAAATCATTTTCACTTAGTAAGGTTGGGTAACATTAAATCTTCACTTAAAAACTATTGCTTTGCACAACGAAAATAAATTATGAATATAACAGCGGTAAAAAAGTTAATGTTGAGTTGTTGACCAAAAAACTGTCCTCCGTCCCTTAAAGACACTCCCTCCTCCCCTAGAGTCCTCTTCTCCATAACCATAATTTTGTCTAGAAAAGCATTTATCACTAAGAAACCCCCTCCCTAGCATTTTCAGTAAAGCAAAAAGTAAAAATATACTAAACTCAGAAATCAAATGCTATTTTAATTAATTAAAAAAGCTTATTCATAGACGTTCCAGCCCCTTACTTTTCACGCAAAGAAACACTTTGTTTTTCATTTTACAATGATGGCGATAGAGTTGAGGCATGTTCCCCTCCCCCCTTTCACCAATGTCCTAAATATATTGTTAGACCTTAATTTGAAAATAATCCGTTTCACTTCTCCAAATAGAGATTGCGTAGGCCTGCGCTTAATTATTGCAATTGTCTGAAAAACCGTTTTAATTTGAAAATAACTCGTTTCACTTCTCCAAATACAGATTGCGTAGGCCTGCGCTTAATTATTGCAATTGTCTGAAAGTGTTTTAATTTGACGGAGAAAAACAATCCCTTTGGCTAAGCCGCGAACGTAAATACACAGGAAAAGGGTGACAAAACTATTTATAATCTTGCGCGGAGCCTTATGTCAAAACATAGCGGCATAATGCCTTAAGAATTGACAGAAGTCAGTGGTCACTTTAAATCACAATACAGAAAAGCAAGAATTTTTCGAAAAGAGAATTATTTCTATTGCGAGAATCATCTTTGTAAAAACAGTGGGTAGGGGGGGGGGGGGTTTGAGGAGGGTTTAGGTAGTAAAAAGAATACCTTTTACGTTTTCTATCGAGTATAAAGATAGCATAGTGGAGGAGCGTGTACTGGAGTGGGAGGGGGGACTTACCTAAATATACTGGAGGGTGACCAAGGAAAATAATTTTATTTTGAAAATAAACAATGAAAATGTACTAAAACAGAACTTACATTGTTAATCATTTTAGAGGAAGTTTCCTTATCAATAATATTCATTGTAGTTTCCATTGTGGCACAATACTTTCTGATAATTTAATGGGACCCGGGAGGGCCTTTGGGGGCCGGGTGGTCGTTTGGGAGCCCGGGGACCTTTGGGGACCCAGGGGGCTTCCTTCGGGGTTGGGGTAGGTGGATCGGAGCCCTTTGGGGTTGGGGTAGGGGACCTCACGACACTGTTCAAATGGAACTTGTGTATTATAACGACCACAGAGTTTCACCCTCAAATCCTCTTCTAAAACCTCTTCTAAAATCATCTTTTAAAATTTCTTTAACTATTCCGCCGAAATAATTCCCTAAAATGTCTAAAACGGTTTCGCCCAAATAACCCCTAAACGTAATTTCTGCGTGTTCCTTTTGTTTTTGGCATCCCTGCGCTGTCACATTTCAAATTACTATGAAACCCTTTCCCGCGTTAATCTCTTCATCTCTAAACACGTGATCCTGTTTCCTATTCCTGGATCTTAACATTCGCTCCGAGCGTGCACTTGGCCAAAACAACAACAACAAAAAAATCGACCTGGGAAATTTAGGTCATTGACCCACTTCGATTATGCAATCATTCTCCCTGGGGATTCCATGCCCAAATAAGGAGTCCCGTCGGACTGACAGCACAGGTGTTCTCCCTAGGGACTCTATGCCCATATATGGTGTACTCGTGGGAGTTTTTAAAAAAAGTGTCCGGATCGGGATTCGAAGGGGTATTGTACTCGTGGGGCTGGTACCCCCCTTTCTACTCTAGTGCCCTTTTTATTAGTAGAAAGTGATTAAAATAAAGATGTTTGTTTCATCTTTCAAAGAGCTAAACATGATGTACAAGTTGTAGGTGAAAATGGAAAGTAAGCTAAAACATGTTTATTGCTTAAAAATATATTAGACAAACAATAAATATTTGGAAAAATATACATATTAAAAAAAAGCAAAACCCATTTGATAGAAGGAGCAGGAGTTTAGGTCTTTGGATATTTGATGCATTTTTCCATGTCAGGTATATTTTTAGGTACCCATTGAAAGAAATATCTAACTTCACCTTCCGGATCATGTACTGAATGCAGGTATTTCTCACATTTGAAGTCTTCTAAGTTGAATAAGGGTGTGTCTTTGTCACATTTTCCTAGTAAGAGTTTATCAGTCGGCAAGTTTCCCTTAACATAAACAGCTTGCACAATGAAAAAAATGCATATTTTCTGAATTTCCTCTTGTGCCTGTTTAATTTCATAACCATTTTCATTACGTGGCCTTATGGTTTTATCGTAAAAGCCGTTTCGATCTATAAAGCATAATGTTGGACACCATCTTTTTTTTCGTACTTAAACACATTGTATTTGAGGTTCCATTTATAGCTATAAACTTCACAGCGTTGTTCATATAGCAATAAGAAAGTCGCTTTGAAAATAACACCAGTTGAGGAATATTTCGTCCAATATATTCTGTGTCAATCACACCAAACATTATTATAGCTGAAAAAGGGCTTAAACTAAATATATATGCAACGTTTCTGCCACTCTATCAAATATAACACACTCTTAGAATAGTTTCTTTTCACATTTCAAAAAATATGATGCAGGTATTTATCCTTCCAATGTGTGAAAATTACTAATTTAATGCATACAATAATCTAGATAGTGTCGATAACTATCCATAGAGTACCAATGGGAGAGCTGCGTAGTTCTATGTGGAAGCAAAGAGTACAAATGATGCCTATGCATAAATTTAAAAAATATGTGAGGGAAACGATAGAATAATATCGTTTGAAAAGTATTGCTTAGTAATGGGGAATATGTATAAAGTAAAAATTAATAAAACAATGTCTATTATAAGTGATGATATGACATCCCTATGAGACAAACGATAGAATAAAGTCTTTTGAAAAGTAGTGCTTAGATTGGGGAATGTTCAGAATTTGGTAAAGTTTTGTTAACCTATCCCAGTTTTTAATATATCCCCTATGACCCTGCTAGCAGTATCTTTATCTCTGAAAATTCCTTTCCTTATATCTCCAGCTTTTTAATAGGCATTCTAAGCGTTTGATATGCTATCATACCCTAAATATAATGAACACATAACGAAGTAATGCATAAAATATTTCTATTGAAATAACGACATGTAGAATATTAACATAAAAAAATAATACATACATTATTATAAATTATTAAAATCATTGACCAACTTTTGACATTTTGAATCTGTTCCATAGAATGATTCATCATGTTCTCTCTTGATACTGTAGTTACTCTCTTCTCTTAGTTCATGACCAGTAGAACAATCATTAATCCATTTTAAGTCATACACAATTTTTACAGGGATGTCATCTACAGGTAAAATATGTGTTGCATCTATGATATTATTGGGCTCATTGACTATATGATCAATAGTAGCAATAATGTTCACATGCGCTTTATTTGCGTCAAATCATTTTTATTTTCATTAGTAATATTGTCTGCCATTGCCTTTTTTATTTTGCCGGTGATATCAATGTCTATTGTCACATTATTTTTACACAGATAATAATTCTGGCACGTAGACATGATATGCTTTATAATGTTGCTAGAAGAGTATGCCTGTCTTCGTTTTACCTTCTGTTGAATACTAATACCAGAAAGATGACGATAGGATCTATCAATATATAACGTATTACCAGAACAATAAGCAAGAAGCCCCTCATCGTCAACTTTTATTTTTATGTTGGCATTCTCTCTGAGCATCATCTCCGGATATCTCCCTCTCGCATATCCACCATCACCATTGTAGAATGCATTGGGTACTCCAAAGAAATCTAAACTCTCGCTGTCATGACAACGCATGCATACATTTCCAATAGTGATACATTTCCATACATTTTCTATAGATGAGGATCAAAAAAGCATGATCTTGTCACGAATAGGGTCAAGAATTATTGAAAACAATAAATTCTAATTAATTGTCTCATACAGAGAAATTCCAGCTTCAATCCTATAATATTGTACAAAAATTTAAACAATCATTCCATTTTATTTTTTTACCCTGTGTGTGGCGTTAGTAACTTTTAATTCCTATTTACTCGTCTTAAATTGTCGAAGATCAAACTCTAATAAGTTTACTGTTCTCTTTTCTTTTGTAGATAGATAAGATGTGTTTTTCGAAAAATAGACTACAAGCCCCTGAGGACTGGTTTCGAATTTTTAACCAAAAAAATCAAACAGCATAAGTTGAACATTTTTAAAGATAAGTTAAAACTAGTAAAAATACATAAGAAACTTCAAACTTAAATGAAATGCCTCCGTAACATTTTTACGCCTAGTCTTGCAGTGTTTGAATCGGAAATTCGCTGCTGATTAGAATGTCGATTGAAACACTTGTAGTTGTTTCATAGTTCAAATACTTCTCCGTGTTAGAATTCAACGCAACGATAATTTTATTATGCGTACACACTTTCCTCAAAAAATTCCTTTTCACTTTTTAAATATGATGTAGGTGTTTATCCTTCCAATCATTGACGAAAAATGATGTAGGTGTTTATCCTTGTTATCATTGACGGAAAATTTCTATTTTTAAGAGAAATTTATTATCAGTGACGGAAAGGATGGTGCTATTGGAAAAAATGTGTTACTGTTAAGAAAATACCTATTACGTCTAGAGAAATTTGAGTGTGTTAAGTAAAAGTTTGTTAGTATTAAGGAAAAAGCTGTTACTCCGATGAGAAAATTTGTTAGTGTTAAGAAAAACTTGCTTCTTCTGACAGAAAACTTATTATCCTAAATGAAAAGAATTGTTACTTCTTTGGAAAATTTGGTATCTTTGATGGAAAACCTTCTACTTGTAACAGAAAAGTTGTTATCATTGACAAAAATTGTCACTGTTAAGAGATATTTGTTATCTTTGATGGGAAACTCGGTGCTATTAGAAGAAATTTGTTAGTGTTAAGAAAAACTTGCTAATTTTCACAGAAAACTTGTTATCATAACTGAAAAGAATTGTTACTTCTTCGAAAAATTTGGTATCTTTGACTGCAAACCTTCTACTTCTAACAGAAAAGTTGTTATCATTGACAAAAATTGTCACTGTTAAGAGATATTTGTTATCTTTGATGGAAACTCGGTGCTATTAGAAGAAATTTGTTACTGCTATGAAAAAAAACTTTTACTTGTATGAGAAATTTGAGTGTGTTAAGTAAAAGTTTATTAGTATTAAGGAATAAGTTGTTACTTCTAGGAGAAAATTTGTTAGTGATAAGGAAAACTTGCTACTTCTGACATAAATCTTGTTATCATAACAAAAAAATTGTTACTTCTAAGAAAAATTTGGTATCTTTGACGGAAAACTTGTTACTTCTAACAGATAACTTGTTCTCAGGGACTAAAATTTGTTA
Source organism: Artemia sinica (assembly GCA_027921565.1). Taxonomy (NCBI): domain Eukaryota; kingdom Metazoa; phylum Arthropoda; class Branchiopoda; order Anostraca; family Artemiidae; genus Artemia; species Artemia sinica. The sequence goes on along the minus strand of CM051274.1, from coordinate 26,465,459 downwards.
CTTCTATGAGAAATTTGTTATCTTTGACGGAAAACATGGTGCTATTAGAGTATGATTGAGTATGATGATAGAGAGTATGATGATAGAGTGTGTGTGTGTGTGTGTGTGTGTGTGTCTGTGTGTGTTTTAAACTTTAGCGTAAAAAGAGTGGCATTGAGGAGGGGACAGCATCTTTCATATACGGAATAATTCCTTTTCGTTTCATGTTTTAACGTCGCTCCTTACTTTCAGTTAAAAAACTTGTTTTCTTATTTAATAAGTTTTAATGTCGCTCCTTACTTTCAGTTAAAAAACTTGTTTTCTTATTTAATAAGTTTTAATGTCGCTCCTTACTTTCAGTTAAAAAACTAGTTTTCTTTTTTTTTAATTACTATTAAAGAGTAAATGAAACCCAAAACGAACAGAAATTAAATAAACAAACATAGGAAAAAACATACAAGTAATAATATGAATGAAAAAATAGATCTTAAAGCGAGTGATGCTTAGATTGAATATGAAAATCAAGCTTAAAACGAAAAAAAATATTTTGCTATTGAAATATAAATGAAACTTAAAACGAACATAAATTTAATAAACAATCAGTGCAAACAAACATACAATAGATATTAATGTAAATGAATAAGTAGATCTTAAAACGAGTAAAACTTCAATTGAATATGCAAATCAAGCTTGAAACGAACCAAAATCACTACAAACAAGGGTTTGGTATCGCCTGCTTCTTTCACTGTAAAAGTCTAAAACTAAATGCGTCATTAGCATTTTACTGAAAACCAGTTTTACTACAAATATTTTCTTTTGTACTTAATATTGAAAATAAACATTAAAATTATTGTAAAATTATGAACTGATGAGCTTTCTGAAATTAATATCATTATACATCAAATATTTAGTTTAATTTATTAGTTCTTTCTAAAGTTGTTCAAGACGAATATAGTTTCACTAAAAGCAAGAGTTTGGATACTGCCCCCTATCTTAACTGTAAATAAAAACCAAAAGCCCACTGCGTCATTGGCGCTTCACTGAAAACGAATTATTTTACAATTATTTTCTTTTCCAGTTCTTACAGCATTGAAAATAAAGATAAAATTAGAATGAAATAAAGTCTTGAACTGATGGGTCTTTCAACAACAAATATCATTATATATCAACTATTCAATTTGATATTGTTTATGCTTTCCAAAACTGTTCAAGACGCATATAGTTTTCAGTAAGGTGCCAATGACGCAGTAGGTTTTAGACTTTTACGGTGAGAGAAGGAGGCGATACCCAAACTCTTGTTTGTAGTGATTTTTGTTCGTTTCAAGCTTGATTTGCATTTTCAATTTAAGTTTCGCTCGTTTTAACATTTATTTATTCATTTATATCTATTGTATGTTTGTTTACATTGATTGTTTATTTAATGTCCGTCCGTTCTAAGTTCCATTTATGCTTCAATACCAAATATTTTTTTTCGTTTTAAGCTTGATTTTCATATTCAATCTAAGCATTACTCGCTTTAAGATCTATTTATTCATTTATATTATTACCTGTTTTATGTTTTTTCCTATCATTGTTTATTTTATTTCTGTTCGTTTTGGGTTTCATTTATTCTTTAATAGTAATTTCTGGTCGTTTTGAGTTTGAATTTTAAAAGGTATTTGTATCTGCTGAGCTTAAGTTTAAAATGGCCTCTACTTTTCTTTGAAAAACTTATTTTCCGGAAAGTTTTTTTTAATTAATTTTTGTTCGGTTTTGATTGCAAAAAGTTTGAAGTTTTTTAAACTTCCTTATTTCAAAATCAAACTTAAAAAAAATCAAATCCTCATCAAAGCATCAAAACTGGTATCAAAGTAACAATATCAAAGCGAAAAGGTTTGCCCCCTTTGAAGTGAGGCCCCTTTGAAGTTTATACGATGACCCCTTCTACATGAAGTGCTTCTGGGAAAGAAATAAATGGAATGTGAGGGAGGCTAGCTGCCCTCTGATCACTTTTACTCTTAAAAAGTGAATTACAACTTTCAATTTCCAATCAAATGAGCCCTCAATTAAGCTTATACGAGCATCCCATCCATAACACCCATAAATGCCCCCAGGGCATAACTTACAACGCCTACCCTCGGGCCCTGAGGGGCTGTGTCGACACCGGAGTTTTTGTTATCTGAACTTTGAACTATTTTTAATAGAATTCTATCTCAAAATTTTTATCTGATGCATTTAGGGCGTGGAGGGGGGGGGGCTAGTTAACCTCCAATCTCTTTTGACTCTTAAAAAGTGAACGAGAACTTTTAATTTCAAATCAAATGAAAACTCTCTGAAGTTTATTCAAGCATCCCTTCTATAAGAACGATATATGCGCCCAGAGCATTACTTACAACGCATTCCTCCCGGCCATGGGGTGTTGCTTCGACACAGGAGTTTTTCTTATCTAACCTTTGAATTATTTTTAATGACATGGCTATTTTAAAAATTTTATCGGATAGGCTTGGGAAAAAAGGGTGTTTTGGGGAGGGGGTGGGGCTATCTGCCCCCGGATATCTTTTGACTCTTAAAAAGTGAACTAGAACTTCAATTTCCTTTTCAATGAGCCCTCTCCGAAGCTTAAACGAGCATCCCTTTCCTAAGAATCATACACGCCCCCAGGACAACACTTACGACGCCTACCCCCTAGGCCCTGGGGGATTGAGTTGACACCGGAGTTTGTGTTATCTAGTTTTGAACAATTCTTAAAAAACTGGCTATCTCAAAATTTATAGTGGATGGGCTTGGGGAAAAAGGAGCATGGGGGGGGGGCTAGTTGCCCTTAAATCTCTCAACTCTTAAAAAGTAAACTAGAAATTTCAATTTCCAATCAAATGAGCCCTCTATGAAGTTTATACGAGCATCCCTTTCATAAGAACCATACATGCCCTTAGGGCATAACTTAGAACGCCTTCTCCCGGACCCTGGGGGGTTTTATTGACACCAGAGTTTTTTTTATCTGACCTTTGAATTATTTTATTTTTACAAAATGTCTGTCTCAAAATTTTCAACAGATGAATTTGGAAAAAGAAGACGTGGGGGGGGGGACTAGTTGCCCTTGGATCTTTTATGACTATTAAAAAGTGAACTCGAACCTTGAATTTCCAATCAAATGAGCCCTTTCTGAAGTTTATGAGAGTATCTCTTTCATAAGAACCCTATATGCCCCAGGGCATAACTTACGACGCCTGTCCCTGGGCTTTGGAGGTTCGTGTCGACACCTTAACTTAATGGCTATCTCAAAACTTTTATCGGATGCATTCGGGAAAAAAGTGGCCTGAGGGGAGGGGGCTATTTGCTCTCTAATCTCTTTTGACTCTCAAAAACTGAACCAGAAGATTCAATTTCAAATCAAATTAACCCTCTCTGAAGGTTTTACGATTATCCCGTCCATAAGAACCATAAATTCCCCCAGGGCATAACTTACAACACCTACCTTTGGGCCCTGGGGGCTGTGTCGAACCCGGAGTTTTTGTTACATGGTCTTTGAACTATTTAAAAGCAATGGCTATCTCGAAGTTCTTATCAGATGGGTTCGAGAAAAAAAGTGCGTGGAGGGGGGGGGGCTAGTTACCCTCCAATCTCTTTTGACTCTTAAAAAGTGAACTAGAACATTCAATTTCGGATCAAATGTGTCCTCTTTGAAGTTTATACCGGAGTGCCCTCCATAAGAACCATATATGCCCCCAGGGCATAACTTAAAAACCCCCACCCTCGGGCCCTGGGAGGTTGTGTCGACACCGGAGTTTTTGTTATATGATCTTTGAGCTATTTTTAACAAAATAGCTATCTCAAATTGTTTTAGATGCATTTGGGAAAAAGGACGTGGGGGGAGGGCTGGCTACCCTTTAATATCTTTTGACGCTTAAAAAGTGATCTAGAACTTTCAATTTCCTATCAAATTATACCTCTCTGATGTTTATACGAGCATTCCTTCCATAATAACCATATATACCCCAAGGGCTTAACTAATCACCCTTGCCCTGAAGACCTTGAGGGGGGGGGTGTCATACTCGAAGATATAATTTACAGAACTTTCAACTACGTTGAACAAAATGGCTATCTCAAAATTTTGATTGGATGTGTTTAGAGAAACGGTGGGTATGGAAGAGGTGTTAGTTTCCTTCCAGTCACTTTCGACTAATAAAAAGGGCACTAGCCGTTTAAATTTCCAATCGAAAGAGCCTTTTTTGAAGTTTTATGATAACACTTTCTATAAAAGCCTTATAAGCCCCCCGGGCTAAACTTACAACCCTTGCCCTGAGGGATGCGGAGGGTTGTCATTCTCAAAGACCTAATTTCCAGAACTTTCAACCGCGTTGAACAAAATGGCTATCTCAAAATTTTGAATGGGGGAAAGGTGGGCGTGCTGGGGGGGGGGGGGGGGGGGTAGTTGCCCTTAAATCATTTTCGACTATTAAAAAAGGCACTAGCCCTTTGAATTTCAAATCGAATCAGCCTTTTTTGAAGTTTATACGACAAAGCTTTCTATGAAAAGTTTATATGGCCCCAGGGCATAACTTGAAACCCTTACCCTGAGGGCTGTGTCCTCCTCAAAAACATAATTTCTATCTGGAAATCAACTATGTAATGTAAAATGGCTATCTTAAAATTTTGATTGGATGTGTTTGGGGAAATGGTGGGCGTGGAAGAGGTGCTTGTTGCCTTCCAATCCCTTTTGACCCTTAAAAATGGCACTAGAACTCTTGATTTCCAATCAAATTAGCCCCCTTTGAAGTTTTTACGACGACCCCTACCATATGAAGTGCCCCTGGGAAGAAAAATAATAATAAATTAATAAATAATAAGACATTGGCGCCATATAGCCTTTACTATAGGCAACGCTATAGCGTTGCCTCTGATTTGCTTCCAGTGAATCACAAGTCAATTTTACGACGGCATAAGTCAAGGGGGTTGTTAATTTTGTTTGTTCACGGAGCTCTATTTTTCTTTTGACCTATACTTATGTGTAAGTTATCTGATATGCCGATTGTATTTCTTCCTTGTTTTACCCACAATAGCGCTATAATCAGTTTTTCCACTTCGAAAATTTTCTATTCCTGTCCCGCCGGCCAAAAATCCTGAAAATATTTGTCAGCAGAACTGAAAAATCTTGAAATTTTTCCTGGCAGAAAATAGCAAAAACCCTGTATAGCTATGTTGTTTTTCCAGAGCATATGCAATTTCTGTTCATATTTTAATTTTTGATTTTCGATTTTTGTTTTTTTTCGTATTTTTTTTGTTTTTTTCGTTTTTTTCGTATTTCATATTTTGATTTTTGTTCGTATTTTAACACATAAGTGGTGCTGAAAGTCAGAAAAAGGAATAAGATCAAAAATGCAAGTGTCAGTCTTGAAAAAAGAAGTAGTGTACCGTCAGCGGTATTGGTCTCCCTTTTTGGACGTATTTTTTTATAGCTAAATCCGATTTATAATTTTCCCTTTCTGCAGTTTAGCTACAATTTAAGATAGTTTTAATGATTCTTGTCCCGTTGATTTTAGTAATCGAACTGTGAGGAAGAACGAAATCTTATTATCTACTAATTTCAATGCAAGCGGATTCCCTGGAATGGCGGGAATTAAGATTTTGAGGTTTCATTACAGTTATATTACAGTCTTTGACTGAGTGAATCGTCGAACTCACCTTTGGTAAGGTTCGTTCCGTACGTATAATAAAATATGCAAATCGTAAAAACCTCGAACTACCTCATAAGTTGTGTTTGCGAACCATTTACTTCTCAGAACTTCATAAAAAAAATACCAAAAGATTGTCACAGTAATATAATGTCACAAAATAAAAGATATCAAATATGAGAGGAACTGTAGAAAAAAAAAAGAAACTTCGAGGAGCCCGGCTCAGACAAATCAGCACGTCAAGACTGCATCATAGGTAAAGTAAATCGACCAAGATGAAGTCTCACGCTAATCGCCATATGTCACATTTCCCAAGATTTTTCGCTGTGCAACAATGGAGGATAGGATGGCGAGGTCTCCTCTCCGCGACTCGCATTTTCTGGAGCCAATTCTGAGCTGAGCTTTCCATCTGAGTTTACTTTAACTATCGACTACAGTCTGAGACTAATTTATTCAATCACATTCGTCAACTGTAGCGTTTGATTTAACATTTTTCCTTTTATCAAGAAGCTCTCTATCCCAGCACAACGAACTCGAGTTCTTTTTGGAATGTCTAGTGGCGATTTTTGACTGTAAAATGGCACTTAGCGTAGCAGATTTCAGCTTGTTGCGCTTTTCTGTTTTCACTTTCTTCATGACGCTGAAAAATCTCTTAACAACAGCGTTAGAAAAGGGCTAACTAAGTAAATACCTAACCACCGGTTAGAACATTCCCAAACCGAGGTGCCCCAGCTGGTGTTCTAACCACCACCACAATCGTCCAAAAGTCAATAATATTACCTTTGTCAGTCATGGTTACCTGCATATCCCTCCATTCCTCAACAATTTTCTTGGCGTTCCAACCAGGCATCTTGTTTTTTTTTTCAGCAAGACATCAATAGTTGAATGGCTGACGAGTCCATGGCTTTTCCCAGATCTACGAGTTCGGCTAGCAAAAAATTTCTGATTCAAAGACAAATCACCTTTTTATCTGAAGTATGGCTTCAACATAGAACTCCCTAACTGCTTTGTATATCAGTATCACCGACGACTATTAAGCTCATGTAAGATCGTTTGATTGCAAAGTCTCGAGACTTTCATGAGCTGCAACACTAAGGTGTGTTTTGCATAGGGGTAAATATTCGTCTTCTAGCAGAGGATCCCATTCAAGGTCGACCGTTCCTGCCCTGCAGACGTAACTGGTTTCTGTATACCAGCATCTGTGTTTTCAAGTATCATCACTAAAACGTGATGATAGAAAAGTTGATTACCCAAAATCTAAAATATCAACATTTCTCCCTGACTATGAATTTCTTGATTCCTGGAAATATTCTTTTTCCTGGCAAGAGATCAAAAATCCAGTTTCTTGCCCTGAAATATCCGGGCAAGTGGAAACACTAGAGATCAAAAATCCGGTAAATTTCCTGATTCATGGAAATAGTTTTTTTATTTGGCAAGGGATCGAAAATCCGGTTTGCTCTGCAAAATCCGAGCAAGTGGAAAAACTGATAGATGGAACCCCATCCGTGGCTGCATATATCACCACTGAAAAGCGTATTTTCTTGAAAATGTCGAGAAGCTGCTCATTGCAATAAGGACCTAGTCCTTGGCGAATCGCGCTGATGACTTTTTATTTTCCAAATGACACCTTTTCAAGGACAGACTTGGGAGGAAGGCTTTTGATCAAGTCTATCCACAACACGTGTGTTTGTGTGTGTGTGTTTGTGTGTGTGTGTGTGTGTGTGTGAGTGTGTGTGTGTGTGTGCGTGTGTGTGTTTTATTGTTCAAATAAAATAGAGTTGTGAGAAAGTCAAACTTTAGTGTAAAGAGAGTGGCGTTGAGGAGGGGACAGTCCCTTGCATATACGGAATTCTATGTTGCACAGCGAAAAATCTTGGGAAATGTAACACGTGGCGATTAGTGTGAGACTTCATCTTGGTCGATTTACTTTATGTATGATGTAGTCTTGACGTGCTGATTTGTCTGAGCCGGTTTCCTCGAAGTCACTTGTTTGTGTGTGCTGACAAGAACTGCTGGCAAGAACATTCAGGATTTTTGCCCGGTGGGACAGGATTAGAAAAATTTCGAAGTGGAAAAACTGATTAAAGCGCTATTGTGGGTAAGACAAGGAAGAAGTACAATCGACATATCAGATAACTTACACATAAGTATAGGTCAAAAGCAAAATAGAGCTCTGTGAACGAACAAAATTAACAACCCTCTCGACGTAAAATTGACTTATGATTCACTGGAAGCAAATCAGAGGCAACGCTGTAGCGTTGCCTATAGTAAAGGTTATACGGCTCCAATGTCTTATTATTTATTTATTTATTTATATTTTTCTTCCCAGAGGCACTTCATATGGAAGGGGTCGTCGTAAAAACTTCAGAGGGGGCTAATTTGATTGGAAATCAAGAGTTCTAGTGCGCTTTTTAAGGGCCGAAAGGGATTGGAAGGCAACGAGCACCCCTTCCACGCCCACCATTTCCCCAAACACATCCAATCAAAATTTCGAGATAGCCATTCTATTTTACGTAGTTGATTTCCAGATAGAAATTATATTTTTGAGGAGGACACAGCCCTCAGGGTAAGGGTTTCAAGTTAGGCCCTGGGGCCATATAAACTTTTCATAGAAAGCTTTGTCGTATAAACTTCAAAAAGGGCTGATTCGATTGGAAATTCAAAGGACTAGTGCCCTCTTCAATAGTCGAAAGTGATTGGAGGGCAACTACCCCTCCCCCAATCACGCCTACCCTTTCCCCAAACACATCCATTCAAAATTTTGAGATAGCCATTTTGTTTAACTTGGTTGAAAGTTCTGGAAATTAGGTCTTTGAGGATGACAACCCCCCCCCCTCCCCCACAGCCCTCAGGGAAAGGGTTGTAAGTTTAGCCCGGGGGGGGGCTTATAAGGCTTTTATAGAAAGCGTTATCGTAAAAACTTCAAAAAAGGTTCATTCGATTGGAAATTTTAATGGCTAGTGCCCTTTTTATTAGTCGAAAGTGATTAAAGTAAAGATGCTTGTTTCATGTTTCAAAGAGCTAAACATGATGTATAAGTTGTAGGTGAAAATGGAAAGTAAGCTAAAACATGTTCATTGCTTAAAAATATATTAGGCAAACAAAAAATATTTGGAAAAATACAGATAAAAAAAGTTTAACCCATTTGATAGAAGGGGCAGGAGTTTAGGTCTTTGGATATTTGATGCATTTTTCCATGTTAGGTATATTTTCAGGTACCCATTGAAAGAAATATCTAACTTCACCTTCCGGATCATGTACTGAATGCAGGTATTTCTCACATTTGAAGTCTTCTAAGTTGAATAATGGTATGTCTTTGTCACATTTTCCTAGTAAGTGTTTATCAGTCGGCAAGTTTCCCTTAACATAATCAGCTTGTACAATGAAAAAAATGCATATTTTCTGAATTTTCTCTTGTGCCTGTTTAATTTCATAACCATTTTCATTACGTGGCCTTTTGGTTTTATCGTAAAAGCCGTTTCGATTTATAAAACATAATGTTGGACACCATCTTTTTTTCGTACTTACACATATTGTATTTGAGGTTCTATTTATAGCTTTAAACTTCACAGCGTTGTTCATCTAGCAATAAGGAAGCCGCTTTGAAAACAACACCAGTTGAGGAATATTTCAGTCCAATATATTCTGTGTCAATCACACCAAACATTATTATAGCTGAAAAAGGGCTTAAACTAAATATATATGTAACGTTTTTGCCACTCTATCAAATATAACACATTCTTAGAATAGTTCCTTTTCACATTTCAAAAAATATGATGCAGGTGTTTATCTTTACCATGTATGAAAATTACTAATTTAATGCATACAATAAACTAGGTAGTGTCGATAACTAGCCATAGAGTACCAATGGGACAGCTGCGTAGTTTCTATGTGGAAGCAAAGAGTACAAATGATGCATATGCATAAATTTAAAAATATGTGAGGGAAATAATAGAATAATATCGTTTGAAAAGTATTGCTTAGTATTGGGGAATATGTATAAAGTCAAAATTAATAAAATAATATCTATTCTAATTGATGAAGTGACATCCCTATGAGACAAACGATAGAATAAATTCTTTTGAAAAGTAGTGCCTAGATTAGGGAATGCTCAGAATTTGTTAAAGTTCTGTTAACCTATCCCAGTTTCTAATATGTCCCCTATGAACTTGCTAGCAGTATCTTTATCTCTGAAAATTCCTTTTCCTGTATCTCCAACTTTTTAATAGACATTCTAAGCGTTTGATATGCTATCATACCCTAAATATAATGAACACATAACGAAGTAATGCATAAAATATTTTTATTGAAATAACGACATGTAGAATATTGACATAAAAATATAATACATACATTATTATAGATTATTAATATGATTGACCAACGTTGGACATTTTGAATCTGTTCCATAGAATAATTCATCATGTTCTCTCTTGATACTATAGTTACTCTCTTCTCTTAGTTCATGACCAGTAGAACAGTCATTAATCCATTTTAAGTCATACAAAATTTTTACAGGGATGTCATCTACAGGTAAAATATGTGTTGCATCTTTGATATTATCGGGTTCATTGACTATATGATCAATAGTAGCAATAATGTTCACGTGCGCTTTATTTGCGTCAAATCATTTTTATTTTCGTTAGTAATATTGTATGCCATTGCCTTTTTTATTTTGCTGGTGATATCACTGTCTATTGTCACATTATTTTTACACAGATAATAATTCTGGCACGTAGACATGATATGCTTTATAATGTTGCTAGAAGAGTATGCCTGTCTTCTTTTTACCTTCTGTTGAATACTAATACCAGAAAGATGACAATAGGATCTATCAATATATAATATATTACCAGAACAATAAGCAAGAAATTGCCCCTCATCGTCAACTTTTATTTTTATGTTGGCATTCTCTCTGAGCATCATCTCCGGATATCTCCCTCTCGCATATCCACCATCACCATTGTAGAATGCATTGGATACTCCAAAGAAATCTAAAATCTCGCTGTCATGACAACGCATGCATACATTTCCAATAGTGTTACATTTCCATACATTTTCTATAGAGTAGGATAAAAAAAGCATGATCTTGTCACGAGTAGGGTTAAGAATTATTGAAAACAGTAAATTACAGAGACAGTAATATTAATTAATTGTATTAAGTGACAATTATGTTTTTAACATAGAAATTATGAATTGAACATAGACATAGAAATTAAGAATTTAAACATAGAAATTATGTTTTTGAGGAGGACACAGCCCTCAGGGTAAGGGTCTCAAGTTATGCCCTGGGGCCATATAAACTTTTCATAGAAAGCTTTGTCGTATAAACTTCAAAAAGCGCTGATTCGATTTGAAATTCAAAGGGCTAGTGCCTTTTTTAATAGTAATAACTTAATTAATTAATTAAGTAAACAGTAATATTAATTGTCTTTTACAGAGAAATTCCAGCTTCAATCCTATAATATTGTACAAAAATTATAACAACCATTCCATTTTATTTTTTTTACCCTGTGTGTTGTGTTAGTAACTTTTAATTCCTATTTACTCGTCTTAAATTGTCGAAGATCCAACTCTTATAAGTTTACTGTTCTCTTTTCTTTTGTAGATAGATAAGATGTGTATTTCGAAAAATAGACTACAAGCCCCTGAGGACTGGTTTCGAATTTTTAACCAAAAAAAATCAAACAGCATAAGTTGAACATTTTTAAAGATAAGTTAAAACTAGTAAAAATACAAAAGAAACTTCAAACTTAAATGAAATGCCTCCGTAACATTTTTACGCCTAGTCTTGCAGTGTTTGAATCGGAAATTTGCTGTCGATTGGAATGTCGATTGAAACACTTGTAGTAGTTTCATAGTTCAAATACTTCTCCGTGTTAGCATTCAACGCAGCGATAATTCTATCATGCGTACACACTTTCCTCAAAAAATTCATTTTCACTTTTTAAATATGGTATAGGTGTTTATCCTTCCAATGTGTGAAAATTACTGATTTAATACATGCAATAAACTAGGCAGTGTTGATAACCTACCATAGAGTATCAGTGAGACAGGCGCGTAGTGTCTATAAGCAGTCATAGAGTCCCATTGATTCATCCGCATTAATGAGAAACTTGAGTATGATAAGTAAAAGTTTGTTAGTTCTAATGGGAAAATGTTGATACTTCGAAGAAAAAATTTGCTAGTATTATGGAAGTCTTGCTACTTCTGGCAGAAAACTTTTTATCATAACAAAAAAATTGTTACTTCTAAGAAAAATGTGGTATCTTAGACTGAAAACTTGTTTTATCTAACAGATTACTTGTTATCATTGACGGAAAATTGCTATTTTTAAGAGAAATTTATTATCAGTGACGGAAAGGATGGGGCTATTGGAAAAAATTTGTTACTGTTAAGAAAATACCTATTACGTCTAGAGAAATTTGAGTGTGTTAAGTAAAAGTTTGTTAGTATTAAGGAAAAAAGTTGTTACTCCGATGAGAAAATTTTTTAGTGTTAAGAAAAACTTCCTTTTTCTGACAGAAAACTTATTATCCTAAATGAAAAGAATTGTTACTTTTATGGAAAAATTGTTACTTTTATGGTATTTTGTCAATTTTATCTGATGTATTCGATAAATGATGTTGATAAAAGATTTATTCACTCTTATACTTACATTCTGTGAATTTTATCTGACATATCCATGAAAAGATGTTGGTTCTGGATTTATTCACTCTTATACTTAGATTTTGAAATCTATTCCAAAGATGCTTTAGATACCAGAATAAAAAGAAATTAAAAACAGCTCTACTTGTAACAAAAATAAATAAATTAAAATATATGCGAAGAATTATCTTAAATATAACTTACATGTATCTATTCTAAAGATGCTTCAGATACCTTAATAAAATAAAATTGACTATATGTGAAGAATTATCTTAAATATTATTTACATGTATCTATTCTAAAGATGTTTCAGATACCTTAATAAAATAAATTTAAAAAAACGTCTACTTGTAACAAAAATAAAAACATTAAAATAAACATGAAGAATTATCTTAAATATTACTTAACTGTATCTATTCTAAAGATGCTTCAGATACCAGAACAAAAGGAAATTAAAAACAGCTCTACTTGTAACAAAAATAAATAAATTAAAATATATGCGAAGAATTATCTTAAATATAACTTACATGTATCTATTCTAAAGATGCTTCAGATACCTTAATAAAATAAATTAAAAAAAACGACTACTTGGAACAAAAATAAGTACAGTCAAATATACATGAAGAATTATCTTAAATACTACTTAACTGTATCTATTCCAAAGATGCTTCAGATACTAGAATAAATGGAAATTAGAAACAGTGCAACTTGTAACAGAAATAAATAAATTAAAATATATGCGAAGAATTATCTTAAATATAACTTACATGTATCTATTCTAAAGATACTTCAGATACCTTAATAAAATAAATTAAAAAAACGACTACTTGTAACAAAAATAATGATATTTTAAAAATATCCCTACGCTGCCTTCCCCTCCCGATAAACTTTCTTCTTTGGCCCAGTGGCAAACTATCAGCCCTCATTTCGATTAATAACTTTATTTCATTTTTTTTCAAAGCCACTTTAAAAATAAAACTTCACCCCAAATGTCCTTCTGAACTCGATCCACAAAAATAATAAAAAATATGAAAAAGGCTTAAAATGAATAAAGTTTAAACTCTGTAGATTCACCGAAAATTAAATTTCTGTGTCTATAGTCCGTGCATTATTTAAGAACAATTCAACGTTTTACGAACGTCTTCAGGCAGTATCGCATTTTCTTCTCGTTGAAATTAGTTGGTCAATAAAAGTGTTTGGAAACAGTTGTTTTGGATAAGCATAATTTTTTTTTAATGGCGATAATTTTCTTTTTAATATTGATTTTATTGCTGGACGTTTGCAAAAACAGCTTAAGTGGAAGTGTCTAAGGTTAGTAAATAAAGAAGTCACAATCAGGAATCATTTAAGTCATGGGAAACTTTTAAAATGATAACATTCTAAATTGACATATTTGATAATGTTAAGCAAAAAATTGTCAGAATTGAACGTTTAATTCGTTCGCTCGTCCAACTCTCAAAAGATGAGATCTGAAGACGTTTTGATAACTTTTTTCTTACACATTTATAACTCTTAATGGAACCTCTATATTGAAAATTGGAACTTGTGTATTATATAAACCATAACCTAGAAGTTCTAAATTTTTCCTGTTCAAAAAAACCCTAAAATGTTAAGTAATTTCTACAGGATCCTTTTTGTACGGGCAAAAATCAAACAAAGTGAAGCCTTATTAAAAATTGAACCACGTAACTTGATTTCCATCATAGCCTATTACGTAAATTTATGCTAAAATTCTTGGAAAATTCCCATCAGTATTCAATAGGCTTAGAAACATCTCTGATTGGCCTAGAAAAGGGTGTGTGGTCTTATACGTCTTGTATTCAATACTCGACCTCTACTTACTTTCAGTTGAAAAACTTGTTTTTTTATGTAATTTCTGATCTTTTTTTAATAATGCTGGGAAATCCGACACCCCTTTCATAGCAATGTCCCTTCCCCCTTGAAAATTTCCTCCATGGAAAGGTCCTCTTACATAACCTCAGCCCCCCCCCCACTACCAGAACATAATCCCCCTTGAAAACGTCTGTATACTTCCCAATAACCAATACTATATGTTAATATTCGGTAAAGTTCATAACTTTCAGCCTCTCTTCGGGTCTTTGGAGGATTAAGTCATCCTAAAAGACGTAGTTATCATATTTTCGACCATGCTGAACAAAATGGCTATCTCAAAGTTTTGGTCGGGTGACTTTGGGAAAAAATGAGCGTGGGAGGGGGCCTAGTTGCCCTCCATTTTTTTTGGTCACTTAAAAAGGGCACTAGAACTTTTAATTTCCGTTAGAATGAGCCCTCCCACGATATTCTAGGACCCCTGTGTCGATACGATCACCCCTGGGAAATAAAAAAAAGCAAATAAACCCTTATCCGTGATCTTTCTTCTGGCAAAAGATACAGAATTCCACATTTTTGCAGATAGGAGCTTGAAACCTCTATAGTAAGGTTCTGTGATACGCTGAATCTGATGATGTGATTTTCATTAAGGTTCTATAAATTTTAAGGGGTCTTTCCCCCTTTTTTAGAAAATCCACCAAATTTTCTCAGGCGCGTAACTTTTGATGGTAGGACTAAACTTGATGAAACTTATATATTTGAAATCAGCAATAAATTTGATTCTTTTGATGTATCTATTGGTATCAAAATCCCGTTTTTTAGAGTTTTGGTTACTATTCAGCCGGGTTGCTCCTTACTTACAGTTTGTTACCACGAACTGTTTGATTTCTGGTCGTTTTGAGTTTGAATTTTAACAGGTATTTGTATATGCTGAGCTTAAGTTTAAAATAGCCTTTACTTTTCTTTGAAAAACTTATTTTTCGGAAAGTCGTTTTTAAATAATCCTAAAAACAGCCATTGGACCTCCTCCCGAAGAGGATAGATTTTATCAAGACAAAAGGGCTCAACTGGGGCAAAAATTAAAATTTCGAATTGGAGTTTCTAAAGTATCAGTTAAGGTTCATTCACAATGAGATTTATATAATGCAGAAATTACACAAACACCTAAATGCAGATGATTGCAAGCCTCTCACAAATGCCAAACCCATTCTTCATAATATTTAGTCAAACTCTAGAGTCAGAACCAAAGTTAAATTTATTTGATTTTTTTGGAATTTAGCAAAGTCCAGTCAATAGAGTCCAGTCACTTACCAATCTTTCAAGCCCTGTAAGGGGTAATTAATCTCTCTCTTAACCCCAACCCCTTCTTTCTCTATTTCATTGAAATATTCGGCTGTCCTCTATCAAAACATAGTATCTTCCTAAAATTTGATTTCTAGTAAAAGTTTTGCTCCCCGTTCGAATTCTGATTTTTTTTGTTCTGCTGTCCTACAATTTAAACCAAAGGCAAAAAATTTATAATACAGATGTCCAAATAAACATTTTTTTGGTAGACAATAAATTTGGTGTTCATGACTGTTTGTTTTTACTTTCTTTAAAAATTCTTTTAATGAATATTGCCTGATCAAAAAAAAGCTTTTTAAACATTTCATAACAAAAAAAAATATTAAAATTAGATACTACTTATGAAATAAACATAACTTTTCAAGTGATTACTTTTATAAACGTATGATTAATTAACAAACACAAACTGATCATTTGAATAAATTGAGATCTTCAATAAACAGGGCAGCAACGTATTCAAACAGACATGCCCATCATCACAAATAGCTTCAAGGCACGCCTAATTCCCGACACATTTTTTATAGCTTTGCAGGATAGGACTGTTGAATATCCTTTTGACTTTGGATTTAATGTTTCAACGCAAGATGTACATTTTTTTTTATTTTTCGATAGATGAAATTCAAGATTATCCATCTACAAATTATAATTTTGAAATTCGATTTGTATCCGATTTTGGTATAAAATAAATAAAAAAAAACAAGTTTTTTAAACTGAAAGTAAGGAGCGACATTAAAACTTAAAACGAACAGAAATAATTATGTATATGAAAGGGACTGTCCCCTCCTCAACGCGTCGCTCTTCACGCTAAAGTTTTTCATTGTTTAAAAAAAATAGAGTTGTGCGAAAGTCAAACTTTAGCATAAAGAGCGAGGCGTTGAGGAGGGGACAGCCCCTTTCATATACAGAATAATTTCTGTCCGTTTGAAGTTTTAATGTCGCTCCTTACTTTCAGTTAAAAAAAAACTTGTTTTTTTTTATTTAATTTTTGAACGTTTTTGAATAAATGCAGGTTTTGATCTTGGCTCACCGTACATGAATAATTAAAATAAAATTTTCATATTAATTTACTTTTATTTAGTTAAATGGCTTTCTCGAAACTTGTTTAATTTTATTTACGAACGTTTTTATTAGTAATAAATATACGTAACTTACGAATTAACTTACGTAACGAACTTCTATATTCATATATTTTTAATATGTATATTAGGGGGTTCGCCCGCTAGTCAATACCTTGCTCTTTAAGCGAAAGTTTGAATTTTGTTCCAATTCTTTAAAAATGACCGCTTAATCACAAAGGCCGTCAATTAGAATAAATAGCTCTTATGAAAGCACTAAAAAATCTTTGGCTTAAAGAGCGAGGTATTGAATAGGGGGTGAACCCAATCATATATGTAATGTTTTCTGTTCGTTTAAAGTTTTGATGTTGCAGTTGAAAAACTTGTTTTTTTTATATTTAATTTCTAATCTTTTTTTAAATAATGCTGGGGAGTCAAGCGTCCCCTTCATAGGAATGTCCCTTCCCCCATGAAAACTTCCTTCATGGAAAGATCCTCCCACATAACCCCCGACCCCCCCCCCACCGCCAGGAAAAATCTCCCATGAAAACGTCTGTATAATTCCCAATAACCAATACTATATGTTAACATTGGGTAAAGTTCATAACTTTCAGCTCTCCCTCGGGAACTTCGGGGGATTAAGTCATCCTAAAAGACATTCTTATAATATTTTCAAACATGCTGAACAAAATGGCTATCTCAAAATTTTGATTAGGTGACTTTGGGAAAAAAAGAGCGTGGGAGGGGGCCTATTTACCCTCCATTTTTTGGTCACTTAAAAATTGCACTAGAACTTTTAATTTCCATTCCAATGAGCCCTCCCACGATATTCTAGGACCACTGGGTCGATACGATCACCCCTTGGGAAAAAAAAAACAACAAAAAACAAACAAATGAACACGCACCCGTGATCTTTCTTCTGGCAAAAAATGCAATATTCCACTTTTTGTAGATAGGAGCTTGAAACCTCTACAGTAGGGTTCTCTGATACGTGGAATATGATGGTGTGATTTTCATTAAGGTTCTATAACTTTTAACTTTTGATGGTAGGATTAACTTTTGATCCTTAACGCCTAACTTTTGATGGGTAGGATTAAACTTGATTAAACTTATATATTTGAAATCAGCATTAAAGTTTGATTCTTTTGATGTAGCTATTTGTATCAAAATACCGTTTTCTAGAGTTTCGGTTACCATTGAGCCGGGTCGCTCCTTACTTACAGTTGGTTACCACGAACTCTTTGAAAAATACAAAATTTAAATGCAAACATAGGCACAATTTCGTGCCCTAATTTTGACACGAAGATTTCAATGGTACAGTAAGAATTTCTCTCTTCTGTAGTATCTAAGATACAGCCTAGTATATACGGGGAGAAAAACAGATTTCACCGGTTTTCCGCGGCTAATCTTTGGTTCCGATTGATACAATTTTTTAACGCGAAACAGCTTATGGATTGCGGATGTGGGAAGTTTGCAACCGTTGAAATGCAGATAAATATTATGAGATATTTAATAACATATGCATAGAAATAGGCTAAATGTTGTTTGTCAAATGGTAGTGGAAAACAGCTGATAAACGGAGATTAGTTTCTTAGTTACTTGCAATTTATGGCTGTGCAAAGCTTTCAATTCATAATAATGGATGCGATTTTTAACGACTTAGTAGAAATATTGCATAAACTTGAAACAAAAAACAGAAGAAACTTGACAGATCACGCAAAAACGGCCATTTTTGCGTGCGATCGTAAAAGTGGGAACCCAGGGTAAAACATAATAAGGGCATCCTATAACTACAAAACCTAGTATCCAAGTCCGTCAAAAAACGTAGTGGTATAGAGTAAAAGCGAAAAAACTTGGGAAAATCTTCGATTTTCTCAAAACATGAATTATACTTGGATTTGGCAGAGGGAAACTATTGGGGATGCGGTCTTTCGTAATCTGGAGAATTTGCCACCTATATTGGGGATGCAGTCTTTCTCAATCTAGAGGTACACCTATACTGAGACTGATATTGAAACCCGTGTGATTACACATATAAAACACTTTAATGATAGGCGTACTAATCGGGATCAAAACACCTCATTAATAAAGAATTGGCACCTCCACACAAGCTGTATTTATAGAAAATATTCTTATATCGGGACAGATACCCGCCAGACTGGTTATTTCAAGACACCGCTATTAAGAATTGGAATGCAAAGAGTAGTTTTTTTTGCGTTTACGATATTTAAACTATTATTTTTTGGGGTTTAGGGGGAGAAAAAGGTACCTAGGTTAGGTTACTTATTTAATATATTGTATGCTTTACCCCACCCACCCCCCTAATGTACAAATATATAGCCCAAATTTGTTTCTAAACTGTTATATATTCATCTTATTTTATTTTATCTCATTAGCATTAACCAACCTTGACTTTTTAGCAGTATATAAAAGGGTACGTTTAATGCACAAGTACTCAAAAATGTTGGTCTCTTAAAATTTAAAAATTATATATTTTAGTAGAACCCCTCCCCTCCTAGGTTTTATTTAAAATTAGGATAGATTTTAATAACTGCAATGACAAGTTCGTTTTAATTTAAATACCAGGGGGTATTCACTTAGCCTTAAACATGATAAGAAAACGATTCGCAGTTAAAATTTTGACAGGTTTATTCACTTGCTAAACAATATATTACAAAACATTTTTGATTATTTTGTAAGTTTGTAATAAAGATTTTATAAATAAATTAAATGTTCAATAATGTAAATAAAATAATTTAATTTGAATTGTTTATGAATTTCAGCTCTTAACAATTTTTGAAGAGCTCCTGAATTGGATCTGGCTAACGCCGGTATCCTATCTGGGAGCTCGGAAATAGTTCAAATCAATGTTGCCTGGTTTTTGGCAGAATGTATAACAGAAACCGGTCTTGTCACTAGCCCAAAATGGCGAACGAATATCACAATTTATAACTCTATTATAGCCAGTGTTTCCACTTGCCCAGATTTTGCAGAGCAAACCGAATTTTCGACCCCTTGTCTAGAAAAAAAACAATCATTTCCAGGAATCAGGAAATTTACCGGATTTTTGATCTCCGAAAAAAATTATTTCCAGGAATCAACAAATTTATAGTCAGGCTTCTTCAGATGAAAAAGCCTATTGCTTGTATTGCAAGAAATCTCTAGTATTTGGCAAGTCGGAGCTGAGAAAACATATGGGGTCCGATTGAAAACATAGCATTTTGTTGAAAAGTGTGGCACCATACCACTCAATCACATGCTTTCTGTAAAAAAGCACGAAGTGAAGACCACATAGGCCAAAATAGCTGAATTTATTGTAGAAAATGACTGGCACTGAAGTGTTGTGGATAGACTTGTACCAATGATCAAAAGCCTTCCTCTCAAGCCTGTTCTTGAAAAGGTGTCCCTTGGGAAACAAAATGTCACGAACGGGATTCGCCAAGGACTAGGTCCTTATTGCAATGATTTACCGGATTTTTGATCTCTAGTGTTTCCACTTGCCCGAATTTTTCAGGGCAAGAAGCCGGATTTTTGATCTTACATGAGCTTCACAGTCGTCGGTAATACTGATATACGAGGCAGCTAGGAAGTTCTATGCTGAGGCCATACTTCAGATAAAAAGGTGATTTGTTTTTTAATCAGAAAGTTTTTTCTAGCCGAACTCGTAGATCCGGGAAAGGCCAAGGACTCATCAGCCACTCAGCTCTTGATGTGCTTGCTGAATAAGCACAAGATACCCGGTTGGAATGCAAAGCAAATTGTGAGGAATGGAGAGCCATGGAGGTAAACATGCATGACAAAGGTGAAATTATTAACTTTTGGACGAGTGTGGTGGCGGTTAGAACGCCAGCTGGGGCAGCTCGATTTGGGAATGTTCTACTGGTGGTTAGGTATTTACTTAGTTAGCCCTTTTCTAACGCTGTTGTTGAGAGATTTTTCAGCGTCGTGAAGAACGTGAAAACAGAAAAAGCGCAACAAGCTGAAATTTGCTACGCTAAGAGCCATTTTACAGTCAAAAATCGGTATGAGACGTTCCATAAAGAACTCGAGTTCGTTGTGCTTGGTTATGCAGCTTCTTGATAAAATGAAAAATGTGAAATCAAACGCAACAGTTTATGAATGTGATTGAATAAATTATTCTCAGACTGTTTTCGATAGGTAAAGTAAGCTCAGATGGAAAACTCAGCTCAGAATTGGCGAAAGAAAATGCGAGTCACGGAGAGGAGCCCTCGCCATCCTATCTTCCATTGTTGCACAGCGAAAAATCTTGGGAAATGTGACATGTGGCAATTAGTGTGAGACTTCATCTTGGTCGAATTACTTAATCTATGATGCAGTCTTGACGTGCTGATTTGTCTGAGCCAGTTTCCTCGAAGTCTCTTGTTTTGTTTCTTTACTGTTCCTTTCATATTTGATATCTTTTGTTTATGTGACAATCTTTTGGTCTTTTTTTTGAGGTTCTGAGAAGTAAATTGTTTGCAGACACAACTTCTCAGGTAGTTCGAGGTCGTTATGATTTGCAGATTTTATTATAGGTGCGGAACGAACCTTACCAAAGGTGAGTTCGACGATCCACTGAGTCAAAGACTATAATCCAACTGTAATGAAACTTCAAAATCTTATTTCCTGCCATTCCAGGGAATCCGCTTGCATTGAAATTAGTACATAATAAGATTTAGTTCTTCCTCACAGTTCGATTACAAAAATCAAAGGAACAGGAATCTTTAAAACTACCTTAAATTGTAGCTAAACTGCAGGAAGGGAAAAATTAAAATCGGATTTTTCTATAAAAAAGTACGTCCAAAAAGGGAGACCAATACCGCTGATGGTAGACTACTTCTTTTTTCAAGACTGACACGTGTATTTTAGATCTTATTCCTTTTTCTGACTTTGAGCATCACTTATGTGTTAAAATATGAACAAAAATTGTATATGCTCTGGAAAATCAACATAGCTAAACAGGGTTCTAGCTATTTCCCGCCAGGAAAAATTTCTGGATTTTTCGATTCTGCTGACAAGAATTTTAACGATTTTTGGCCTGCAGGACAGACTTTGAAAATTTTCGAAGTGGAAACACTGATTAAAGCGCTCTTGTGGGTAAAACAAGGAAGAGGTACAATCGGAATATCAGATAACTTACACATAAGCATAGGTCAAAAGCAAAATTAACAACCCCCTCAACGGATGCCGTCGTAAAATTGACTAGCTATTCACTCGAAGCAAATCAGAGGCAACGCTATAGCGTTGCCTATAGTAAAGGCCATACGGCTCCAATGTTTTATTATTTTTTTATTTTTGTTATTTTTTTCCCAGAGGCACTTCGTATGGAAGGGGTCGTCGTAAAAACTTCAAAGGGGGCTCATTTGGTTGGAAATAAAGAATTCTAGTGCCTTTTTTAAGGGTCAAAAGGGATTGGAAGGCAACGAGCACGCTTCCATGCCCACCATTTCCCCAAAGACATCCATTCAAAATGTTGAGACAGCCATTTTGTTCAACGTGGTTGAAAGTTCTGGAAATTAGGTCTCTGAGGATTACAATCCCCCCCCCCCCACAGTCCTCTGGGAAAGGGTTGTAAGTTAGGCCCTGGTGGGATATAAGTTTTTTATAGAAAGCATTGGAAGGAACCTAACACCTCCTCCACACCCACCATTTCCCCAAACACATCCAATCAAAATTTTGAGATAGCCATTTTGTTCAACGTAGTTGAAAGTTCTGGAAATTATATCTTTGAGCCTGACATTCTCCCCCCTCCAATCTCTTCAGGGCAAGGGTTATTAGTTATACCCTGGGGGCATATATGGTTCTTAAGGAAGGAATGCTCGTATAAACTTCAGAGAGGGCTCATTTGATTGGAAATTGATAGTTCTAGTTCACTTTTTAAGAGTCAAAAGAGATTGGAGGGCAACTATGCCTCCCCTCCACACCCTTTTTTTGTCGAACCCATCTGATAAGAACTTTAAGGTAGCCATTTAAAAAAAGATAGTTCCTAGACCATGTGATAAAAACTCCGAGGTCGACACAGCCCCTAGGGCACGAAGGTAGGCGTCGCAAGTTATGCCCTGGGGGGATATATGGCTCTTAAGGAAGGGATACTCGCAAAAACTTCAGAAGGGGCTAATTTGATTTTAAATTTAAAGTTCTAGCTCAGTTTTTGAGAGTCAAAAGAGATTGGCGAGCAAATAGCCCCCCCCCCTCACACCCCTTTTTTTCCAAATGCATCCGATAAAAATTTTGAGATAGCCATTAAGTTAGAAATTGTTCAAAAGTCAGATAACAAAAACTCAGATGTCAAAATAACCCTCCAGGGCCCGGGGGCAGGCGTTGTAAGTTATGCCCTGGGTCATATATGGTTCTTACGAAAGGGATACTCGTATAAACTTCAGAGAAGGCTCATTTGATTGGAAATTGAAAGTTCGAGTTCACTTTTGTAATAGTCAAAAGAGATCCGAGGGCAACTACCCCCCCCACGCCTTCTTTTTTCAAACCCTTCTCTTGAAAATTTTGAGATAGAAATTTTGTTAAAAATAAAATAGTTCAAACGTCGGATAAGAAAAACTCCGGTATCAATAAAACCCCCCAGGGCCCGGGAGAAGGCACTCTAAGTTATGCCCTAAGGGCATGTATGGTTCTTATGAAAGGGACGCTCGTATAAAATTCATATAGGGCTCATTTGATTCGAAATTGAAAGTTATAGTTCACTTTTTAAGAGTCGAGAGATTTAAAGACAACAAGCTCCCCCCATGCTCTTTTTCACCAAACCTGTCCACTATAAATTTTGAAATAGCCAGTTTTTTATAAATTGTTCAAAAATTAGATAACAAAAACTCCGGTGCAACCCCCCCCCCCCCCCCCCCAGGGCCTAGGGAGTAGGCGTTGTAAGTGTTGTCGTGGGGGCGTGTATGGTTCGTATGAAAGGGATGCTCGTATAAACTTCAGAGCTCTTTGGATTGGAAATTGAAGTTCTAGTTCACTTTTGAGAGTCAAAAGATATCCGAGGGCAACTAGCCCCGCCCCCTCCCACACACCCTTTTTCCCCCAAGCCTGTCCGATAAAATTTTAAAATAGCCATTTCATTAAAAATAATTCAAAGGTTAGATAAGAAAAACTTCTGTGTCGAAGCAACCCCCCCCCCCATGGCCCGGAGGAAGGCGTTGTAAGTATAAGAGTCAAAAGAGATTGGAGGGCAAATAGCCCCCAATCTCTAGCCCCCAATTACTAGCGTAGTAATGCCCTGGGGGCATATATGTTTGTCATGGAAGGATTGCTCGCACAAGCTTAATTAAGGGCTCATTTGATTGGAAATGGAAAGTTGTAATTCACTTTTTAAGAGTAAAAGTGATCGGAGGGCAGCTAGCCTCCCCCCACATTCCATTTATTTTTTTCCAGACGTGCTTTTTATAGAAGGGGTCGTCGTATAAACTTCAAAGGGGGCTCATTTCAAAGGGGGCAAACCTTTTCACTTTGATATGGTTACTTTGAAACCAGTTTTGATAATCTAGTGAAGATTTTTTTTTTTAAGTTTGATTTTGAAATAAGGAATTTATAAAAACTTGAAAATTTTTGCAATCAAAAACGAACAAAAATTAATTAAAAAGACTTTCCGAAAAATAAGTTTTTCAAAGAAAAGTAAAGGCCATTTTAAACTTAAGCTCATCAGATACAAATACCTGTTAAAATTCAAACTCAGAACGACCAGAAATTACTATTAAAGGATAAATGAGACCCAAAACGAACAGAAATTAAATAAACAATCATAGGAAAAAACATACAACAAGTAATAATATAAATTAATAAATAGATCTTAAAGCGAGTAATGCTTAGATTGAATATAAAAATCAAGCTTAAAACGAAAAAAAATATTTTGCTATTGAAGTATAAATGAAACTTAAAACGAATAGAAGTTAAATAAACAATCAATGCGAACAAATATACAATAAATATTAATGTATATGAATAAATAAATCTTAAAACGAGTGAAACTTCAATTGAATATGCAAATCAAGCTTGAAACGAACAAAAAATCACTACAAACAAGAGTTTGGATATCGACTCCTTCTCTCACTGTAAGAGTCTAAAACTAACTGCGTCATTGGCACTTTACTGAAAACCAATTTTATTACAAATATTTTCTTTTGTACTTAATATTGAAAATAAGTATTAAAATTATACTAAAATTATGAACTGATGAGCTTTCAGCAATTAATATCATTATACATCAAATATTCAGTTTGATTTATTAGTCCTTTCTAAACTTGTTCAAGACAAATAAAGTTTCACTACAAACAAGAGTTTGGATACTACCCCCTTCCTTAACTGTAAATAAAAACCAAAATCCCACTGCGTCATTGGTGTTTCACTGAAAACGAATTATATTACAATTATTTTCTTTTCCAGTTCTTACAGCATTGAAAATAAAGATAAAATTAGAGTGAAATAAATTCTTGAACTGATGGATCTTTCAACAACTAATATCATTATCTATCAAATATTCAATTTGACGTTGTTTATACTTTCCAAGATTGTTCAAGACGCATATAGTTTTCAGTTAAGCGCCAATGACGTTGATGACGTAGTAGGTTTTAGAATTTTACAGTGAGAGAAGGAGGCGATACCCAAATTCTTGTTTGTAGTGAATTTTGTTTTTTTCAAGCTTGATTTACATATTAAATTTAAGTTTCACTCGTTTTATGATTTATTTATTCATTTAAATTAATATCTATTGTATGTTTGTTGGCATTGATTGTTTATTTAATTTCTGTTCGTTTTAAGTTTCATTTATACTTCAATAGCAATATATTTTTTTTCGTTTTAAGCTTGATCTTCATATTCAATCTAAGCATTACTCGCTTTAAGATCTATTTATTCATTTATGTTATTACTTGTTGAATGTTTATTCCTATGATTGTTTACTTAATTTATGTTCGTTTTTCGGAAAGTTTTTTTTTTAATTAATCCTAAAAACATGCATTGGGACCTCCTCTCAAAGAGGACAGAGTTTATCAGGACACCTAAAGGGCTCAACTGGGGCAAAAATAAAAATTTTGAATTGGAGTTTCTAAAGTATCAGTTAAGGTTCATTCACAATGAGATTTATATGATACAGAAATTTCACAAGCACTTAAATGCAGATGATTGTAAGCCTCTCACAAACACCAAACCCGTTCATCACAATATTTAGTCAAACTATGGAGTCAGAACCAAAGTAAAATTTATTTGATTTTTTTTTTTTTTTTAATTTAGCGAAGTCCAGTCAATCAGGGTTCTGGAAAAGCAATAGTCAGAACCATTGGACCATAGTGGCCAAATAACTGAAGCTTATGAATATAGGATTTTCCAGACACAATTCCCGAAATAAATTCCCAAAACGTTACATCACGTTGTCACTCAAAATAATGAAAGCTGCAGAAAAGATGAGAACCGAATATAACAGTTTCTAGAAATTTCCGATTTGATCAAAATTCAAAACAAGAAACTAATATCTTTGGTGTGTCATGCAATGAGGCTTGGGAAAAACGATTTTGCAGTAGTTTTGCGGAAATCAATGTTACGAGCAATCCACTCTCTCTGCCATCTTTGCTGCAAATCACGACGTTTAGAACAAACTTTAGGACGGCATTCGGGATAAAGGCTTAATTTTTTTACTCAATAAGTTAATAATAAATATCCAACTTGTCCAGAGCTTCTGCTTCGACTATCACCTGATAAGACAATTTCAATTATTTTAATTACTTTTTTTTAGTAAATTTAACACTTACCAATCTTTCAAGCCCTTTGAGGGGTAATTAATCTCTCTCTTAACCCCTTCTTTCTCTATTTCGTTGAAATATTCGGTTGTCCTCTATCAAAACATAGTATCTACATTAAATTTGATTTCTAGTAAAAGTTTTGCTCCCCGTTCGAATTCTGATTTTTTTTTTTCTGCAGTCCTACAATTTAAATCAAAGGCAAAAAGTTTATAATACAGATGTCCAAATGAACAACTTTTTGGTAGCCAATAAATTTGGTGTTCGTGACTGTGTGTTTTTACTTTCTTTAAAAAATCTTTCCATGAATGTTGTCTGATCAAAAAAATTTTTTTTAGAACATTTCATAGCAAAAAAATTTATTAGAATTAGATACTACTTATGAAATAAACATAACTTTTCTAATGATTACTTTTATATACGTATGATTAATTAACAAACACAAACTGATCGTTTGAATAAATTGAGATATTCAATAAACAGGACAGCAATGTATTCAAACAGACATGCCCGTCATCACAAATAGCTTCAAGGCGCGCCTAAATCCCGACACATTTTTATAGCTTTGCAGTATAGGACTGTTGAATATCCTTTTGACTTTGGATTTAATGTTTCAACGGAAGATGTGTTTTTTTTTTATTTTTCGATAGATGATATTCAACATTATCCATCTACAGAATTATAATTTTGAAATTTGATTTGTATCCAATTTTGGTATAAAAATACAAAATTTAAATGCAAACATAGGTACAATTTCGTGCCCTAATTTTGACACGAAGAGCTCAATGGTACAGTAAGTACAGTAAGCAGCAAACCACGCTTCATCCACCGCAAAATCACAATTTTGGGTTTGGCGCTCAAATGGTACTCCGTGGCGCTCAAATGGGAACAAAATTCCATGGCGCTCAAATGGAACAAAATTCCGTGGCGCTCAAATGGGAAAGCGCTCAAATGGGAACACCCCAGAATTTTTCTCTTCTGTAGTATCTAAGATACAGCCTAGTATATACAGGGACAAAAACATATTTCACCGGTTTTCCGTGGCTAATCTTTGGTTCCCATTGATACAATTTTTTTTTTAACGCGAAACAGCTTATAGATAGCGGATGTTGGAAATTCGCAACCGTTGAACCGCAAAAAAATATTATGAGATATTTAATAGCATATGCATAGAAATAGGCTAAATGTTGTTTGTCAAATGGTAGTGGAAAACAGCTGATAAACGGAGATTAGTTTCTTAGTTACTTGCAATTTATGGTTGTACAAAGCTTCCAATTCAGAATAATGGATGAGATTTTTAACGACTTAGTAAAATATTGCATAAACTTGAAACAAAAAACGGAAGAAATTTGACAGATCACGCAAAAACAGCCATTTTTGCGTGCGATCGCATCAGTGGGAACCCAGGGTAAGGGCATCCTGTAACTACAAAACCTAGTATTCAAGTCCATTAAAAAACGTATTGGTATAGAGTGAAAGGGAACAAACTTGAGAAAATCTTCAGTTTTCTCAAAAACTTGAAGTAAACTAGACTTTGGCAGAGGGAAACCACTGGGGATGCAGTCTTTCTCAATCTAGAGGGCATAACACCTATACTAAGACTGATATCGAAACCCGTGTAAGTTACACATATAAAACACTTTAATAATAGGCACACTAATCGGGATCAAAACACCTCACCAATAAAGAATTGGCACCGTCACACCAGCCGTATTTATAAAAAGTATTCTTATACCGGAACAGATACCTGCCAGACTGGTTATTTCAAGACACCGCTATTAAGAATTGGAATACAAAGAGAGTTTTCTTTGCCTTTACGATATTTGAACTGTTGTTTTTTTTGGTTTAGGGGGAGAAAAAGGTACCTAGGTTAGGTTAGGTAACTTATTTAATATATGGTACGCTTTACCCCCCCCCCCCCCCCTAATATACAAATATATAGCCCAAATTTGTTTCTAAACTATTATATATTCATCCTATTTTATTTTATTTCATTAGCATTAACCAAACTTGACTTCTTTAGCAGTATATAAAAGAGTACGTTCAATGCGCAAGTACCCAAAAATGTTTGTCTCTTAAAATTTAAAAATTATATATTTTAGTAGAACCCCTCCCCTCCTAGGTTTTTTTTTAAAATGAGGATAGATTTTAATAGCTGCAATGACAAGTTAGTTTTGATTTAAATACCAGGGGATATTCACTTAGCCTCTAACATGATAAGAAAACGATTCGCAGTTAAAGTTTGGACAGGTTTATTTACTTGCTAAACATTATATTACAATTTTTTTTATTATTTTTTAAGTTTGTAATAAAGATTTTATAAATAAATTAAATGTTCAATAACGTAAATAAAATGATTTAATTTGAATAAATAAATTGTTGTGTAAGGTTCATTTTTCATAGAAATGTTTTTTGAGAAAAAGTATGAACTAAGGACAAGTTTAAAATTCTATTGAAGAATTGATCTAGAAATTTCAGCTCTTAGCAATTTTGGAAGAGCTACTGAATTGGATTTGGCCAACGCCAGTATCCTGTCTTGGAGCCAGGTTTGGCTATTATCGCCAATTGGGCTATAAAATCTTCAGCTTCGTGGGACAAATTACTAAAAACCTGCGAGGCGAGTTTTAGGGCTATAATGTTTTAAATCTCGCTACTTTTGGGCTAGAGATTGTATTCGCTTGAAACTCAAAATAATCATGTATGAAAATTTTACCTATTTGGTCACTTACCTTCTTTGTAGATTTGAACCACAGTACAAATATAATATGTCTTGACTGTGGTTATCCCCTTCTAATTTGTGGGTACCCCACCCCATATCTTCATCACCATTCCTTGAAAATAAAAGTATGTAGAACGTCTACTCTACCGTCCCAGCTCAATAAACACAACATATACGCATAATACCCTGGCACCTTTTTTTGAGCATCCGCTTCCGGCTTCTGAATGCTAGACGCAAAAATTCAGAGTGAAAAGTTATCGAAAAATGTAATGAAACTTCGTATCCTGAATGTTTCGGAATCACTGCGAAATTAGCCAAACAGACAGGGTGAATTTTGTTAGTTTGAAAAATTCAGTCACGGAGAAGGATCTTGAAGTCAGACAGAAACTAGGAACAGGTGATTTAGGTTAATTGTAACTGTACACAGAGCTGTTCATAGGTTTGGTGGAGTCTGGGGAAAATTAAAAATGTTTAAAGTAATGATAAACGATAATAAAGAACAAGTATATACAGTCACAATACTTCCGTCAGCAACAGTTACAACGAGTCAAAACAAAAGTAAAGAACAAAGAAACATACGGTTCGAAGATAAGCTGCAGGAAGAATAAAAACTACTCAAAAACAAAAGGGAAAATCAAAGAAATATGCGGCTGAAAGATGCGGTTAAAGGATAAGCGGCAATAAGAATTACCCACAAATGCGAGATAGTGAGCATCAGAAGGTGTAAGCAATAGTAATTTCATATACGGAATAATTTCTGTTCGTTTTAAGTTATAATGTCGCTCCTTACTTTCAGTTAAAAAAAAACTCGTTTTTTTTAGTTTAATTTCTGACTGTTTTTGAATTAATGCAGCTTTGATTTTGGGTCACCGTACATGAATAATTAAAACAAAATTTACATATTAATTTTATTTTTTTTGGCTAAATGGCTTTCTAGAAATTTTGTTCTGACGTAACTTATGAATTAACTTACGTAACGAACTTCTATATTTGTATGTTTTTATTCCGTACATTAGGCAGTTCGCCCCTTCGTCAATACCTCGCTCTTTACTATGAAGTTCAAATTTTGTTTGAATCACTAAGCATGAATCACAAAGGCTGGTTAATTAGAATAGATAGCTCTTTTGAAAGTACTAAAAACAAACTTTAGCATAAAGAGTGAGGTATTGACTAGGGGGCGAACACCCTCATATACGTAATAATTTCTGTTCGTTTTAGGTCTTAATTTTGCTCCTTACTTTCAGTTGAAAAAACTTGTTTTTTCTATTTAATTTCTGATTCTTTTTTAAATATTACTGGGGAATCTGGCGCCCCCTTCATTGAAATGTCCCTTCCCCAAGGAAATATCCTCCCCCGTAACCTCCTTCTCTGACTCCCCCCCCCACCAGAAAAAAATCACTCCTGAAAACGTCTGTATACTTCCCAATAACCAATACTGTATGTAAACAATGGGCAAAGTTCATTACTTCGCTGCCCTTCCCCCGGGAACTGTGGGGGATTAAGTCATCCTCAAAGACATATTTATTAGGTTTCAAAATATGCAGAACAAAATGGCTATTTCAAAATTTTGATTGGGTAACATCGGGAAAAAGTGAGCGTGGGAGGGGGCCAAGTTGCCCTCCAATTTTTTTGGTCACTTAAAAAGGACACTAGAACTTTTAATTCCCGTTCGAATGAGCCCTCTCAAGATACTCTAGGAATACTGGATCGATATGATCACCCTTGGGAAAAAAAGACGCATTAGTGATCTTTTTTCTGACAAACACTACAAAATTCCACAGTTTTGGAGATAGAAGCTTGAAACTTCTTTAGTAGGGTTCTCTGATACGCCAAATCTGATGGTTTGATTTTTATCAAAGTTCTATGACTTTTAGGGGTTGTTCCCCCTTTTTTCGAAAATACGGAAAATTTTCTCAGGCGTACAAATGTGTAGGCAACTTTTGATGGGTAAGACTAAACTTGATGAAACTTATATATTTGAAATTAAGATAAAATTCTGATTATTTTGATGTACCTATACTATTAATACTACTACTAACAACTCACCGCAGTACCAAGCCGCCTGAAGCCAACATAGCTACGCACGCTCCTTCTTCATCCCAATTTATTCAAAGCCTCCAATTTTACACCAGCTCATGAAGTTCCCATTTCCTTTAAATCTTTCTTTATGACGTCCTCCCACCCCAGACGAGGACGACCTGCTTTCCGTTTAGCCCTAGACGGTTGGCCGAAAAGAACAATCTTCGGCAATTTGTCATCCTTCATCCGCACAACGTGCCCTAGCCACCTCAAACTTTCTTTCATTATAGCCCTGGAGAGCGGTATTGAACCACATTTTTCGTATAGCCTATTGTTTGAAATGCGGTCAGTCAGCCGGGTAACCAGAACAATCCTTAAGCAATTTCTCTGGAAAACATCTAGCAAATCTTCATCCGCTTTTCGGAGCGCCCATGCTTCAGAGCCATATTTGACCACTGTCATCACTGTAGCTTCTAATATTCTAATCTTGGTTTGTAGACTTATCTTTCTATTCTTCCAAACTTTTTTAACTGTGAAAAAACCCCCTGAACCTCGGCTATTCTACTTTTGACATCTTCACTGCTTCCACCATCTCTACTAATAATACTACCAAGGTAAGTGAAGCTGTCCACCTGATCAATCTTCCCATTACCCAACTTCACCTTTTCATTTTCACTTGTTCCTAGCCTTAGTGACTTAGTCTTCCTAACATTAATTTTCAAACCAATTCTAGCAACCTGAACTCGCAAAACCTCTAAAATTTCATTCATTTTGCTCACACTTTCATCTAGGATGCTTAAATCATCAGCATAATCTAAGTTCAAGAGACTTTTTCCTCCCATTTGATTCCGTGGTCTCCCATTGCCTTTCTTGTGCTCCTTAAAACAAAGTCCATCCAAATAATCCATACAAAGGGGGATAGAACACAACCCTGCTTAACTCCTGATTTAATACAAAACCAGCTGCTAACCTCATTTCCTACCTTAACCACAGCAGTGTTATTCTCGTACATAGCACTAACCACTTTAATGTATTTGTCTGGTATACCATACAAGGATAAAACCTTTACTAAAGCTCTTCTATCAACAGAATCGAACGCTTGCTCATAATCTATAAAACTGAGAACCAAAGGTGTTTGAAAACTCAGGCACTTCTCAATTATTAGCGTAAGAGTGAAAATTTGGTCGACACATCCTCTACCTTTTCTAAAACCGTACTGCTCTTCTCTTAAAACTTTGTCTACGGCATCTCTCAGTCTAAAAAGTATCATATTACTAAGTAATTTACTACCTACAGAGACCAGACTAATGCCTCGATAATTACCACACTCACTTTTATCACCTTTCTTATAAAGTGGCTTAATTAAGGTTTTCCTAAAATCGTTAGGTATTTCCCCTTTTTCAAAAATCATGTTCATAATCTTCAATAACTTATTTCTAACCTCTCAGCCACCATATTTAAGAAACTCATTTACCACCCTATCAGTACCTGGAGCCTTATTATTCTTTAATCCTTTTAGTACTGTTGATTTTGAATTAAAATTATCAAGTATTTTGCAGTAGGTGGCATAGGTTGCATCAAGACATGGCCAATTGTAGACAGAGAAAAGCCAAGACAGATAGCCCAAGTATTTGAGAGGCAAATGTTTAAATGGCTGGGACACGGGTAAATGGCAAGAGTAGGCATGACTCTCTTTTTGGACACATACTTGTTTGTTAGTTTTCCTTCTCACAAAACAAATCTTCCTTCACATCCAAGGTATCACAAACTTTTTCATTTTCCTCTATATTTTTTCCTGCAACTCTAACTCGGTTAAGCAAATTCTCAAAATGTTCGGCGGTAGTTACCCTTCCGATATTTCAGCTTTAAATTAACCCTTGACACTACTAGATGGTGATCTTTACTTTTAACATCAATAACGGCACTCCTATATACCCTAGTATCTTGTATTGATGTACCTATTGGTATCAATATTCCGTATTTTAGAGTTTCGGTTACTATTAAGCCGGGTCGCTCCTTACTTACAGTTCGTTACCACGAACTGTTTGATTGTGGTCTGCTTGCAATAAACCGAGTGTGTAAAGATCAATTTGCCGTTTTGGTTTTAAATATTTTTTGTTTTTAGTGAAGCACTTGTCAATTTTAGGACGGCATACGTGAAGGGCTTGTTATATCCTATTCTTCCAGACTTTTTTTAACTGTGGAAAAACACCCTGAGCCTTGGCTATTCTATATTTAACATCTTCACATGCATTTTACATGCTTCAGAGCCATATTGTTTGAAATGCGGTCAGTCAGCCGGGTAACCAGAACAATCCTTAAGCAATTTCTCTGGAAAACATCTAGCAAATCTTCATCCGCTTTTCGGAGCGCCCATGCTTCAGAGCCATATTTGACCACTGTCATCACTGTAGCTTCTAATATTCTAATCTTGGTTTGTAGACTTATCTTTCTATTCTTCCAAACTTTTTTTAACTGTGAAAAAACACCCTGAACCTCGGCTATTCTACTTTTGACATCTTCACTGCTCCCACCATCTTTACTAATAATACTACCAAGGTATGTGAAGCTGCCCACCTGATAAATCTTTTCATTACCCAACGTCACCTTTTCATCTTCACTTATTCCCAGCCTTAGTGACTTAGTCTTCCTAACATTAATTTTCAAACCAATTCTAGCACCCTGAACTCGCAAAACCTCTAAAACTTCATTCATTTTGCTCACACTTTCATCTAGGATGCTTAAATCATCAGCATAATTTAAGTTCAGGAGACTTTTTCCTCCCCATTTGATTCTGTGATCTCCCATTGCCTTTCCTGTGTTCCTTAAAACAAAGTCCATCCAAATAATCCATACAAAGGGGGATAAAACACAACCCTGCTTAACTCCTGATTTAATACAAAACCAGCTGCTAACCTCATTTCCTACCTGAACCGCAGCAGTGTTATTCTCGTACATAGCACTAATCACTTTAATGTATTTGTCTGGTATAAGGATAAAACCTTTACTAAAGATTTTCTATCAACAGAATCGAACGCTTGCTCATAATCTATAAAACTGAGGACCAAAGGTGTTTGAAAACTCAAGCACTTCTCAATTATTAGCCTAAGAGTGAAAATTTGGTCGACACATCCTCTACCTTTTCTAAACCCGCACTGCTCTTCTCTTAAAACTTTGTCTACGGCATCTCTCAGTCTAAAAAGCATCATATTACTAAATAATTTACTACCTACAGAGACCAAACTAATGCCTCGATAATTACCACACTCACTTTTATCACCTTTCTTATAAAGTGGCTTAATTAAGGTTTTCCTAAAATCGTTAGGCATTTCCCTTTTTCCAAAATCATATTCATAATCTTCAGTAACTTATTTCTAACCTCAGAGCCACCATATTTAAGAAACTCATTTACCACCCTATCAGCACCTGGAGCCTTATTATTCTTTAATCCTTTTAGTACTGTTGGTAATTCCTCCTCACAAAACAAATCTTCCTTCACATCCAAGGTATCACAAACTTTTTCATTTTCCTCTATATTTTTTCCTGCAACTCTATCTCGGTTAAGCAAATTCTCAAAATGTTCGGCGGTAGTTACCCTTCCGATATTTCAGCTTTAAATTAACCCTTGACACTACTAGATGGTGATCTTTACTTTTAACATCAATAACGGCACTCCTATATACCCTAGTATCTTGTATTGATGTACCTATTGGTATCAATATTCTGTATTTTAGAGTTTCGGTTACTATTAAGCCGGGTCGCTCCTTACTTACAGTTTGTTACCACGAACTGTTTGATCGTGGTCTACATGCAATAAACCGAGTGTGTAAAGATCAATTTGCCGTTTTGGTTTTAAATATTTTTTGTTTTTAGTGAAGCACTTGTCAATTTTAGGACGGCATACGTGAAGGCCTTGTTATTTTTGTTTGCTCACAGAGAACCTTTTTGCGTTTGACCTATACTAATGTGTAGGTTATCTGATATACCGATTGTATTTCTTCCTCGTTTTACCCTTAACAGCGCTATAATAGGGTTATAATAGCGTTCGCTATTTTGGGCTACTTTGGGCTATTTGTGGGCTAGTAATTGCTCCTGTTTGGGCTATACGTTATGCTAAAAACCAGGCTGCACTGCTTGGAGCTCGGAAATAGTTCAAATAACGGTTGCGTGGTTTCTGGCAGAATGCATAATAGAAACCGGTGTTGTCACTAGCCACAGGGCACACCGAACTTTCAACCCCTTGCCAGGAAAAAAAAATATTTCCAGGAATTAGGAAATTTACCGGATTTTTTATCTTCGGAAAAAAATTATTTCCAGGAATCAAGAAATTTATAGTCAGGCTTCTTCAGATGAAAAAGCCTATTGCTTGTATTGCAAGAAATCTCTAGAATGTGGCAAGTCGGAGCTGAGAAAACATATGGGGTACGATTATCACAAAGAGCATGTCAGAAGCCAAAATGCTGCAAAGTGTGGCACCATACCAGTCAATCACATGCCTTCTGTAAACAAGCACGAATTGGAGACCACAGAGGCCAAAATAGCTGCATTTATTGTAGAAAATGACTTGCCCTTAAGTGTTGTGGATAGACTTGTGCTAATGATCAAAGCCTTCCTCCAAAGTCTGTCCTTGAAAAGGTGTCATTTGGAAAAAAAAGTCACCAACGTGATTTGCCAAGGACTAGGTCCTTATTGCAATGAGCAGCTTATCGACATGTACAGCCCAGTATTCTAAATTTTTTTTTTTAAGTGTCACGTGCTAGAGGCTCGAATACTGATGTGAGGAAAGCGTACATGAAACATTGTTGACCTGTTTCTAAACAGATTCGTTGAACGCCCTTGCAACCCTCTAAATCGTATTTTAAAACTGTTGCCCTCTCCCCACCCCCTCTTAAAATAAAATCTTTTTTAAATTTACAAATATTAATACTTAAATTTTCAATAAATAAAACAAATGACCCACTCCCGTTCTCATTATAATTTTAGAGATGCGTAATAATGTGGTCTACCCATTGCATAAAAACTATTTCATAATTTTCCAAATGAGGGTACACCACAAGCATCTCGGTATGTACATAATGGCCATATAACTCACTTTTGCCCTCATTAAATTAAAACATCTTTAAAACAATTGAAACCTTAATAGAATCCCTACCCCCCCCCACAACTGAATCTGGTTTTGTAAGAGTGCAAGAATTTTATCTACATATATATGAACAATATCTGTAGGATCAAATATAAAATCCCCCCAAAAGCGAATTAAAGGGATCCCCAAATATTATAGTGTAAACGAATATTGTATTTAATATCGAATTTATTTGATGGAATTCAGGTAGTGTTGTAAATTGTTGTATTGTTACCCTCCCCCTCTTGTATATTATCCCCCCTCCCCTGCTTTGTTCAATAATAGGACTGTGAGAATGTATCGAAGTCATTTCATTTGATTGAACTGGAACTATGCTCATGTAATCTGAGGGTAAAGGATTCTCGGTTAATTCACTGACAAAATCATTTAAAATTTGCAAAGTATTTGGACTTAGCAATGGCAAGTCCCCCTCTGAACTAGGTACATTACCCTGCTCAACTGTGCTAGGTTCTACATTGAAATAATTAGTTAGAAAATTATCAATATTACAAGGTATTTCAATGGAGTTACCGATATGATGCCATTCATTGATAGTGTGATGCTTCCTGAATGGCATGAAATTCCGTAGACTCGTCAATGAGTTCTTCCTCTTCAACTGATGAGGGGGGGGGGGGACAACGAATATGGAACCAATGCAATCTATAAAAGAAAAATAGCTTATTTTCAAAGTGTCTAAGTCACCATATTTTTAAAATTGGAGTATTATTTACATGTGCTTAAAAACACGCTTAGTAGTAGCAGTAGTAGCATTTGGTTAATTCACTACTCTAACTACTCTATATATCCTGAAAGTTCCAATTTCCAACTTAATATATGATATTTACAATCTAAAACATGACATAGTAGGTTTTGACTTTGTTATAACAACCCTTCAAAAAATTTTATATTAATACTCTTTATCTGCATTCAAAAAAACCGGTGTCTTTACTTGATTTGAGATGGATAGTCTATGCTTTTCATGATACACAACTCATTCCGATAGAAAGTTGCTTTTAAAATATTTGTAGAGACAAGGTGAACCATTCGTTAATAAAGCAATTTATATCGCAAAGGATTTTGCTACTTATTACGAGCGGGATATAGTACCTTTTTTGGCTTCGCTAACCTAAATCGGCAGGTTGAATGCATACAATTGCTACGATTCAAAATGAGAACGTTATATTTCATCAGGTTGAAAAAATAGCGAGAAATAAAATTTAAACTTACATCTCCAAATTCCGGCTGCACTTGAGTGCCGGATGGTCCTGGGAACGCATGTCGGAGGATGGACGGGGCGGTGACGTCAGTTTCTTGCGCAACTGGGCCAGCAGTGTCAGTAGGATATGCAGATGCGGCAGCGATGTCACTGACTTGGGGGGTTGGAGCAGTGGGGCTCACCATCATGTGAGCAGCCATCCACTCTCTTTTCAGTTTTCTGCCAGGCTGCAATGGGGCTGGCACGGATGGGGCTCGAGCAGGTAGCGCTGGTCTGGAATGGATGTGACTGGCTCTGGATGGGCCAGTCATCTCCAGCTGTTGCATGGGAGTAGCGTCGTTACCCTTAGCTCTCTTTTCAGGAGGCGGGCATTTCTCTTAATTATCCTTAAAAAGAAAAAAAAATAGTATAAAATAACGACTCCCTGTTACGGAAGAAAAGATATTAGTACCCTCCCCCCCTTTTCAGCAAAGCAAAAAGTAAAATTCACGAGGAAGAAACGAGGCTTAGAAATCAAACGTTTTTATTACACAACTTGTAAGAATTAAACCTTGACAATCAGTAACTCCTATTTTTACCATTTAGAGGAAAAATTAAGTACACTCCGTGTTGGAAATAAACCCGAAAAGCATAGAAATCCTGTTTTTTTATCATTTAGAAAAAAGTAAAAACATGCCTAGAGACACAACGCATATATTTGCACATTATTCCTCTAGGGTCAAAGGTTTATATAATTTAAAATGACAAGCGCTTCAATGAACCTTCTCATAGTAGGTATGTGTCTTTTTCTTAAAAACCCCCATATAAACACTGAGTACTCAAAATGGAAAACAGTTAGTATATGAAACTATTTATTATAACTAACACCCATACCCTCTTGCAATTCAAGGGATTTACTGTCGCCAATTTGACCAAAAAAGAAGCATCTTTTTAGTGAAACCAATATAATGCTCAGGTCCTAATTCATGAGAATTAACAAGCCGGACGCGCACTTGATGCGTGCCAATAATTATCTCATTTAAATCTTAGCGGCTTAGCGTCATAAGGGGGTCAGTATGTTAAGAGTTGACGGAAGTAAGTTGCCACCTTTGCTAGACTACAGAAAGCATGAAAATTACATGAATTTATCGAAAAAGAGGATTATTTCCAATGAAAGAATTAAAATCGTTAACAGGGAAGGGGGGGGGGGTTACATGGTAAAAAAAGAGCGTATTTTACGCTTTCTAACGACTATAAACATCCCATAGTGGAGTATTTGTATTGGGGGGGGAGGGGGTATACCCTGAATTTGAATATACTGGAGGGGGACTACAAAAATGATTTTATTTGGAAATAACCTAAGAAAATTTACTAAACAGAACTCCCATTATAAATCTTTGTAGCTAAAACTTCCAACTCATCAATATTCAATGTTATATCCATGATGGCTTGAGACTGTATGATAGTTTAACCTCAACGCATGTCCATTATAAACAAAATCTCAAGGGCGAATTGTGATGTAAGGGAGACCTTACGTAACTGCCTGATTGACTTAGAAAGAGAAACATGATTCTCTTCCGTTAGCGGATCAATACATTTAGAAACATCCCCTGATTGACCTAGAAAGAGACACGTGATCCTGTTCCCGTTAGTGGATAAATACATTGCCCCGTTAGTATTCAGTGCGCATGTGCAAACTTCGTCCCGGAGTCAATACACTTAGAAACACCCTCTGATTGACCTTGAAAAAGACACGTGATCTTGTCCCGTTAGAATCGATAATCCATGAATAAATTATGTCCTGTTCGTATTAGATAAGGGGGTTCTACTTTTTAAGTGACCAAAAAAATGGAGGGCAATTAAGCCCCCTCCCACGATAATTTTTTTCCCAGAGTCACGTGATCAAATTTTGAGATAGCCATTTTGTTCAGCATGGTCGAAAATATGATAAATATGTCTTTTAAGATGACTTAATCCCCCGAAGTCCCCTGGGGGAGGGCTGAAAGTTATGAACTTTACCCAATGTTATCATAAAGTATTGGTTATTGGGATACAGACCTTTTCAGGGGGGATTTTTTTCTGGTAGTAGGGAGGGGGATGGGTCGGGAGTAATGTGGGAGGATCTTTCCATGGAGGAAGCTTTCAAGGGGGAAGGTGCATTGCTATGAAAGGGGCACCGGATTTCCCAGCATTATTTAAAAAGATCAGAAGTTAAATAAAAAAAAACAAGTTTTTCAATTGAAAGTAAGGAGCAACATCAAAACTTAAAACGAACAAAAATATTACGTAAATGATTGGGTTTGCCCCCAAATCAATACCTCGCTCTTTAAGCCAAAGATTTTTTAGTATTTTCATAAAAGCTATTTATTCTAATTAACGGCATTTGTGATTAAGTGTTCATTTTTGAAGAATTGGAACAAAATTCAAATTTTAGCGTAAAGAGCATGGTATCGACTAAGGGGAGAAACCCCCTAATATACGTATTAAAAATATATGAATATAGAAGTTCGTTACGTAAGTTAATTCGTAAGTTACTTATATTTATTACTAATAAATACGTTCGTAAATAAAATTAAACAAGTTTTGAGAAAGCCATTTAACCAAATAAAAGTAAAATTAGCATGCAAATTTGTTTTAATTATTCATGTACGGTTAGCCAAAATTAAAACCTGCATTAATTCAATAACGGTCAAAAATTAAATTAAAAAAAAACAAATTCTTTAATTGAAAGTAAGGAGTGACGTTAAAACTTAAAACGATCAGAAATTATTCCGTATATCCTCAACGCCTCTCCTCAACGCCTCGCTCTTTACGCTAAAGTATATAATTGTTTTAAAAAACAAAGTTGTGAGACAGAGTCAAACTTTAGCGTAAAGAGCGAGGCGTTGTGGAGAGACAGCCCCTTTCATATACAGAATAATAAACATATACAATTCATATATTAATTTCGAGAAATTTCGAGAAAGCCATTTAGCCAAAAAAAAATTTATGCAAATTTCATTTTAATTATTCAAACAAAATTATTCAACAAAAATTTCGAGAAAGCCATTTAGCCAAAAAAAGAAAATTAATATGCAAATTTCATTTTAATTATTCATGTGCTGTGAGCCAAAATCAAAGCTTCATTAATTCAAAAACGTTCAGAAATAAGATAAAAAAACAAGTCTTTTTAACTGAAAGTAAGGAGCAACATTAGAACTTATTAAATAAAAAAAAACAACTTTTTTAACTGAAAGTAAGGAGCGACGTTAAAACTTAAAACGAATAGGAATTATTCCGTATATGAAAGGGGCTATCCTATCCTCAGCGCCACGCTCTTTACGCTAAAGTTTTTTATTGTTTAAAAAAACCAAGTTGTGAGAAAGTCAAACTTTAGCGTAAAGAGCAAGGCGTTGAGGAGGGGAAAGCCCCTTTCATATACGGAATAATTCCTGTTCGTTTTAAGTTTTCAAATCAAAAGTTTTCATTTTAATCAAATCAAATCTTCATAAAAGTATCAACACTGGTATCAAAGTAACAATATCAGATTGAAAAGGTTTGCCCCCTTTGAAATGAACCCCCTTTAAAGTTTATACGACGATCCCTTCTATATGAAGTGCGTCTGGGAAAAAATAAATGGAGTGTGGGGGGAGGCTAGCTGCCCCCGATCACTTTTAATCTTAAAAAGTTAATTACAACTTTCTATTTCCAATTAAATGAGCCCTCTATTACGCTTATGCGAGCGTCCCTTCCATAACAACCATATTTGCTCCCAGGATATAAATTACAATTCCTACCCTAAGGCCCTGGGGGGATGTGTCGACATCGGAGTTTTTGTTATATGAACTTTGAACTATTTTTAATAGAATTTCTATATCAAAATTTTTATGTGATGCATTTAGGGTGTGGAGGGGGGCGGGGCTAGTTGCCCTCCAATCTCTTTTGACTCTTAAAAAGTGAACAGGAACTTTCAATTTCCAATCAAATGAACCCTCTCCGAAGTTTATTCAAGCATCTCTTCAATAAAAACGATATATGCCCCCAGAGCATTACTTGCAACGCCTTCCTTTGGGCCATGGGGGGTTGCTTCGACACAAGAGTTTTTCTTTTCTAACCTTTGAATTATTTTTAATGAAATGGCTATTTTAAAAATTTTATCGGAAAGGCTTGGGGAAAAAAGGGTGTGCGGGGGGGGGGGGAGCCGCGGTTGTAGTTACCCTCGGATATCTTTTTACTCTTAAAAAGTGAACTAAAACTTCAATTTTCAATTCAACGGACCCTCTCTGAAGTTTATACGAGCATCCCTTTCATAAGAACCAAACAAGCCCCCAGGACAACACCTACAATGCATACCCCTTAGGCAATGGGGGGTTGTGTTGACACCGGAGTTTTTGTTATCTAATTTTGAAAAATTAAAAAAAAACAGGCTATCTCAAAATTTGTAGCGGATGAGTTTGGGGAAAAAAGGGCATGGGGGAGCTAGTTGCCCTTAAATCTCTTAAATTTTAAAAACTGAGCTAGAACTTTCATTTCCCAGTCATATGAGCCCTCTATGAAGTTTATACAAGTAGAGAGGGGGGTACCAGCGCGGACGGGGCACCATATATGGGCATAGAATCCCTCGAGGGGAGAGAATTTCCGATAAATTGATTGCGTAATCGAAGGGGAGAGGATTTCCGAGAAATTGAGTCGTTGGTGTTCGTCCAGGAGAATTGTCTCTGGGCGAAGTTTGCACATGCGCATTGACGGTGGGGAGAATGTTTTGATCTTAGTGATGAAGAGATTAACGCGGGAAAGGGTTTCTTAGGAATTTAAAATGTGACAGCGCAGGGATGCCAAAACAAAAGGAACACACAGAAATTACATTTAGGGATTATTTGGGCGAAACCGTTTTGAGACATTTTAGAAGATGATTTAAGCGGAACCGTTTGAGGTATTTTAGAAGATGATTTTAGAAGATGATTTAGAAGATGATTTGAGGGTGAAACTCTGTGGTCGTTATAATACACAAGTTCCATTTGAACAGTGTTATGAGGTCCCCTACCCCAACAACCCCCCTACCCCAACCCCAAAGAGCTCCGACCCCCCTACCCCAACCCCGAAGGAACCCCCGACCCCAAAAGATCCCCGGTCCCCAAATGGCGACCCGGGCCCCCAAAGGGCCCCCGGGCCCCCAAAGAGCCCCCACGCCCCCCCCCCCCCCCAAACTTTTTTGCCCCCCATTTTTTAATACTTTTGCGCATTTTGAAACACAAAAGGGCCCCATCCCCCCAACTTTTGACTCCCCCTCCCAACATTAGTGTTTTGTCAGGGTTTACCATGTCACAGTTACATTCTCTTGATTTTCCAAAGTTCATTTTGGATTTATTTCGTTGAAATGCAAGAGTTGGAATATTTCAGTGGTGTTTTGTCATGGTTTAACTTGTCACAGTTACATTCTCTTAATTTTTTAAAGTTCATTTTGAATTTTCTTCGTTGAAATGCAAGAGTTGGAATATTTCAGTAGCGTTTTGTTGTGGTTTACCTTGTCAAAGTTATATTTTCTTGATTTTTCAAAGTTCATTTTGAATTTCTTTCATTGAAATGCAAGAGTTGGAATATTTCAGTAGTGATTTGTTGTGGTTTACCTTATCACAATTACATTCTCTTGATTTTTCAAAGTTA
This sequence comes from Artemia sinica, assembly GCA_027921565.1. Lineage (NCBI taxonomy): Eukaryota > Metazoa > Arthropoda > Branchiopoda > Anostraca > Artemiidae > Artemia > Artemia sinica. The sequence goes on along the minus strand of CM051274.1, from coordinate 26,422,511 downwards.
ATTTTGAATTTCTTTCATTGAAAAGCATGAGTTGGAATATTTCAGTAGTGTTTTGTCGTGGTTTACCTTGTCACAGTTACATTCTCTTGATTTTTCAAAGTTAATTTTGGATTTCTTTCGTTGAAATGCAAGAGTTGGAATATTTCAGTAGTGTTTTGTCATGGTTTACTTTGTCGCAGTTACTTTCTCTTAATTTTTCAAAGTTCATTTTGAATTTCTTTCGTTGAAATGCAAGAGTTGGAATATTTCAGTAATGTTTTGTCGTGGTTTACCTTGTCACAGTTACATTCTCTTGATTTTTAAAAGTTCATTTTGAATTTTCTTCGTTGAAATGCAAGAGTTGGAATATTTCAGTATTGTTTTGTTGTGGTTTACCATTTCACAGTTGCATTCTCTTGATTTTTATTGTAAAAAACCAACCCAGATACAAAACACTAGCGAAATATTCCAACTCTTGCATTTCAACGAAAGAAATCCAAAATGAACTTTGAAAAATCAAGAGAATGTAACTGTGACTAGGTAAACCATAACAAAACACTTCTGAAATATTCCAACTCTTGCATTTCAATGAAAGAAATTCAAAAATGAACTTTGAAAAATCAAGATAATGTAACTGTGACAAGGTAAACCACTACAAAACACCACTGAAATATTCCAACTCTTGCATTTCAACGAAAGAAATTCAAAATGAACTTTGAAAAATCAAGAGAATGTAATAGTGACAAGGTAAACCACGACAAAACACTATTGAAATATTTCCAACTCTTACATTTCAACGAAAGAAATTCAAAATGAACTCTGAAAAATCATGAGAATGTAACAGTGACAAGGTAAACATAGAAAAACACTACTGAAATATTCCAACTCTTGCATTTCAACGAAAGAAATCCAAAATGAACTTTGAAAAATCAAGAGAATGTAACTGTGACTAGGTAAACCACATCAAAACACTACTGAAATATTCCATCTCTTGCATTTCAACGAAAGGAATCCAAAATGATCTTTGAAAAATCAAGAGAATGTAAGTGTGACAAGGTAAACCACGAGAAAGAACTACTGAAATATTCCAACTCTTGCATTTCAATGAATGAAATCCAAAATGAACTTTGAAAAATCAAGAGAATGTAACTGTGACAAGGTAAACCACGACAAAACACTACTGAAATATTCCAACTCTTGCATTTCAACGAAAGAAATCCAAAATGAACTTTGAGAAATCATGAGAATGTAACTGTGACTAGGTAAACCACAACAAAACCCTACTGAAATATTCCAACTCTTGCATTTCAACGAAAGAAATTCAAAATGAACTATGAAAAAACAAGAGAATGTAACTATGACAAGGTAAACCATGACGAAACACTACTGAAATATTCCAACTCTTGCATTTCAATGAAAGAAATCCAAAATGAACTTTGAAAAATTAAGAGAATGTAACTTTGACAAGGTAAACCATGACAAAACATTACTGAAATATTCCAATTCTTGCATTTCAATGAGAGAAATTCAATATGAACTTTGAAAAATCAAGAGATTGTAACTGTGACAAGGTAAACCACGACAAAACTCTACTGAAATATTCCAACTCTTGCATTTCAATGAAAGAAATTCAAAATGAACTTTGAAAAATCAAAAGAAAGTAACTGTGACAAGGTAAACCACGATATGACACTACTGAAATATTCCATCTCTTGCATTTCAACGAAAGAAATTCAAAATGAACTTTGAAAAAACAAGAGAATGTAAGTGTGACAAGGTAAACCACAACAAAACACTACTGAAATATTCCAACTCTTGCATTTCAGTGAAAGAAATCCAAAATGAACTTTGAAAAATCAAGAGAATGTAGCTGTGACAAAGTAAACCACGACAAAACACTACTAAAATATTCCAACTCTTGCATTGAAACGATAGAAATCCAAAATGAACTTTGAAAAATCAAGAGAATGTAACTGTGACAAGGTAAAGCACAACAAAACACTACTGAAATATTCCAACTCTTGCATTTCAATGAGAGAAATCGGAAATGAACTTAGAAAAATCAAGAGAATGTAACTGTGACAAGGTAAACCGCAACAAAACACTACTGAAATATTCCAACTCTTGCATTTCAACAAAAGAAATTCAAAATGAACTTTGAAAAATCAAGAAAATGTAACTGTGACATGGTTAACCATGACAAAACACTACTGAAATATTCCAACTCTTGCATTTCAATGAAAGAAATTCGAAATGAACTTTGAAAAATCAAGAAAATGTAACTGTGACAAGGTAAATCACAACAAAACACTATTGAAATATTCCAACTCTTGCATTTCAACGAAAGAAATTCAAAATCAACATTTAAAAATCAAGAAAATGTAACTGTGACAAGGTAAACCACAACAAACCACTACTGAAATATTCCAACTCTTGCATTTCAACAAAAGAAATTCAAAATGAACTTTGAAAAATTAAGAGAATGTAACTCTGACAAGGTAAACCATGACAAAACACTACTGAAATATTCCAACTCTTGCATTTCAACGAAAGAAATCCAAAATGAACTTTGAAAAATCAAGAAAATGTAACTGTGACAAGGTAAACCACGACAAAACACTACTGAAATATTCCAACTCTTGCATTTCAACGAAAGAAATTCAAAATGAACTTTGAAAAATCAAGAAAATGTAACTGTGACATGGTAAACCATGACAAAACACTACTGAAATATTCCAACTCTTGCATTTCAATGAAAGAAATTCGAAATGAACTTTGAAAAATCAAGAGAATGTAACTGTGACAAGGTAAACCACAACAAAACACTACTGAAATATTCCAACTCTTGCATTTCAACGAAAGAAATTCAAAATGAAGTTTAAAAAATCAAGAAAATGTAACTGTGACAAGGTAAACCATGACAAAACACTACTGAAATATTCCAACTCTTGCATTTCAACGATAGAAATCGAAAATGAACTTTGAAAAATCAAGAGAATCTAACTGTGACAGTAAACCACGACAAAACACTACTGAAATAATCCAACTCTTGCATTTCAATGAAAGAAATTCAAAAGGAACTTTGAAAAATCAAGAGAATGTAACTTTGACAAAGTAAACCACGACAAAACACTACTGAAATATTCCAACTCTTCCATTTCAACAAAAGACATTCAAAATGAACTTTGAAAAATTGAGAGAATGTAACTGTGACAAGGTAAACCATGACAAAACACTACTGAAATATTCCAACTCTTGCATTTCAACGAAAGAAATCCAAAATGAACTTTGAAAAATCAAGAGAATGTTACTCTGACAAGGTAAACCACGACAAAACACTACTGAAATATTCCAACTCTTGCATTTCAATGAAAGAAATTCAAAATGAACTTTGAAAAATCAAGAAAATGTCAGTGTGACAAAGTAAACCACAACAAAACCCTACTGAAATATTCCAACTCTTGCATTCCAAGCAAAGAAATTCAAAATGAACTTTGAAAAATCAAGAAAATGTAACTGTGACAAGCTAAACCACAACAAAACACTACTGAAATATTCCAACTCTTAAATTTCAACGAAAGAAATTCAAAATGAACTTTGAAAAATCAAGAGAATGTAACTGTGACGAGGCAAACCACGACAAAACACTACTGAAATATTTCAACTCTTGCATTTCAACGAAAGAAATTCAAAATGAACTTTGAAAAATTAAGAGAATGTAACTGTGACAAGGTAAACCACAACAAAACACTACTGAAATATTCCAACTTTTGCATTTCAACGAAAGAAATCCATACTGAACTTTGAAAAATCAAGAGAATGTAACTGTGACAAGGTAAACCACGAAAAAACACTACTGAAATATTCCAACTCATGCATTTCAATTAAAGAAATTCAAAATGAACTTCGAAAAATCAAGAGAATGTAACTGTGACAAGGTAAACCACAACAAAACACTATTTAAATATTCCAACTCTTGCATTTCAATGAAAGAAATCCAAAATGAACTTTGAAAAATCAAGAGAATGTAACTTTGACAAGGTAAACCACGACAAAACACTACTGAAATATTCCAACTCTTGCATTTCAACGAAAGAAATCCAAAATGAACTTTGAAAAATCAAGAGAATGTAACTGTGACAAGGTAAACGACAAAACACTACTGAAATATTCAAACTCTTGCATTTCAACGAAAGAAATCCAAAATGAACTTTGATAAACCAAGAGAATGTAACTGTTACAAGGTAAACCACAACAAAACACTACTGAAATATTCCAACTCTTGCATTTCAACGAAAGAAATCCATATGAACTTTGAAAAATCAAGCAAATGTAACTGTGTCAAGGTAAAGCACAACAAAACACTACTGAAATATTCAAACTCTTGCATTTCAATGAAAGAAATCCAAAATGAACTTTGAAAAATCTGGAGAATGTAACTATGACACGGTAAACCACGACAAAACCCTACTGAAATATTCCAACTCTTGCATTTCAACGAAAGAAATCCAAAATGAACTTTGAAAAAATCAAGAAAATGTAACTGTGACAAGGTTAAGCACAACAAGATACTACTGAAATATTCCAACTCTTGCATTTCACGAAAAAATCCAAAATGAACTTTGAAAAATCGAGAGAATGTAACTGTGACAAGGTAAACCACGACAAAACCCTACTGAAATATTCCAACTCTTGCATTTCAACGAAAGAAATCCAAAATGAACTTTGAAAAAATCAAGAAAATGTAACTGTGACAAGGTTAAGCACAACAAGATACTACTGAAATATTCCAACTCTTGCATTTCACGAAAAAATCCAAAATGAACTTTGAAAAATCGAGAGAATGTAACTGTGACAAGGTAAAGCACAACAAGACACTACTGAAATGTTCCAACTCTTGCATTTCAATGAAAGAAATTCAAAATGAACTTTGAAAAATCAAGAAAATGTCAGTTTGACAAAGTAAACCACAACAAAACCCTACTGAAATATTCCAACTCTTGCATTCCAAGCAAAGAAATTCAAAATGAACTTTGAAAAATCAAGAAAATGTAACTGTGACAAGCTAAACCACAACAAAACACTACTGAAATATTCCAACTCTTAAATTTCAACGAAAGAAATTCAAAATGAACTTTGAAAAATCAAGAGAATGTAACTGTGACAAGGCAAACCACGACAAAACACTACTGAAATATTCCAACTCTTGCATTTCAACGAAAGAAATTCAAAATGAACTTTGAAAAATCAAGAGAATGTAACTGTGACAAGGTAAACCACGACAAAACCCTACTGAAATATTCCAACTCTTGCATTTCAATGAAAGAAATCCTAAATTAACTTTGAAAAATCAAGAAAATGTAACTGTGAAAAGGTAAACCACGACAAAACACTACTGAAATAATCCAACTCTTGCATTTCAATGAAAGAAATCCAAAATGAACTTTGAAAAATCAAGAAAATGTAAGTGTGACAAGGTAAACCACAACAAAACACTACTGAAATATTCCAACTCTTGCATTTCATTGAAAGAAATTCAAAATGAAATTTGAAAAATCAAGAAAATGTAAGTGTGACAAGGTAAACCACGACAAAACACTACTGAAATATTCCAACTCTTGCATTTCAACGAAAGAAATTCAAAATGAACTTTGAAAAACCAAGAGAATGTAACTGTGAAATGGTAAACCACAACAAAACACTACTGAAATATTCCAACTCTTGCATTTCAACGAAAAAAATTCAAAATAAACTTTGAAAAACCAAGAGAATGTTACTGTGACAAGGTGAACCACGACAAAACACTACTGAAATATTCCAACTCTTGCATTTCAACGAAAGAAATTCAAAATGAACTTTGAAAAATTAAGAGAATGTAGCTGCGACAAGGTAAACCATGACAAAACAATACTGAAATATTCCAACTCTTGCATTTCAACGAAAGAAATCCAAAATGAACTTTGAAAAATCAAGAGAATGTAACTGTGACAAGGTAAACCACGACAAAACACTACTGAAATAATCCAAATCTTACATTTCAATGAAAGAAATTCAAAATGAACTTTGAAAAATCAAGAGAATGTAACTGTGACAAGGTAAACCACGAAAAAACACTACTGAAATATTCCAACTCATGCATTTCAATGAAAGAAATTCAAAATGAACTTTGAAAAATCAAGAGAATGTAACTGTGACAAGGTAAACCACAACAAAACACTACTGAAATATTCCAACTCTTGCATTTCAATGAAAGAAATTCAAAATGAACTTTGAAAAATCAAGAAAATGTAACTGTGACAAGGTAAATCACAACAAAACACTACTGAAGTATTCCAACTCTTGCATTTCAACGAAAGAAATTCAAAATGAACTTTGAAAAATTAAGAGAATGTAACTGTGACAAGGTAAACCAAGACAAAACACTACTGAAATATTCCAACTCTTGCATTTCAACGAAAGAAATCCAAAATGAATGCTCTTGTGTACCATTGGAGTTGGCTTTGTAGTGATAGAAAAGATTTGCTCGTGGCGATAGAGATTTCTCCTATAGCGCCACTTATAGCGATGGAGATTGTGTCAACTAGGCTAGCACCGCTCTCAAGTAATGAGAGAAAATTGAACATGTAGACATACAAATGTGGCTTCTTCTTTCTTGAGCTATCTGGAGATCAGATTCCTTTGGGAGCATTTACCATGGAGACTGGCGAACTAGTTACCTATTATCGGACTAGACTCAGACATATAAGAGAAACAAACACATATAAAAAGACAATAGATTTATTGAACTTACATGCTTAGTTGTACAGCAACGGGTCACTTCAATGACAATAAAAATGGTGTCCGAGATTATTTGCGGTACTAATCGCTTCAAATCTGGATAGAGATTAAAATTAAAAAGGCACATGTGCCCCACTCCCAAACGCAGTTCTTTCGTCCTGCGCTCTAGGGACTGTCTGCCATTGGCTTACGTGGCCCAAGGACGCGCACCCTCGTCCAATAATACGTCTTAAATATTTTTGATGATTTAGGCGTTCACACGGTTCTTTGCCTTTTAAACTTCCTTGGAAATTTTATGCATTGCATTTTCTTGCTACAATTATCTTAGCGAAATTCGAACGACTCGCGCCGTTGTCTGACTGAAGCTAGAAATGCAATTTCTTTTTTTTTGCTGATTAAGGACTTTTCATTTTTGCAACTAGATTTAGCTTAATTATAAGAAATCGGAATTATCTTTAGAAAGGAACTTTATTTTGGTATTTTAAATACATCGTGTTTTACTCCCGGTACATATCACCCTTCCCGTCAATTAATGACGTCCCGTCATTAGTTACTGCCCATCAGGAGTTTTAATATTTTTCAATTATTTTTCTTATTTTATTCTACATCCTTATCTAAAATTCATCTACCGGACTAAGATTATTTTTGGTTCTAGGTTAGCTACTATACTAAAGATTTTTTTTTTTCTATATCTAACACTGATTACTTTTACTTTTCCAATAAGGTTGGGACTATTCTACTTTTACATTAGTTCTCTTTTTTTTTGATTTTGCTGTCTATATGACGTACTACATACTATCTACACAACGTTAAATGAATAACATAATAATATTACACCTAATTCTACTTGTGGTACATACATAAATGATTTATAACGTACAATATTTGGTTCAACATATTCACAGATGACATTAAAACACTTTCACTATTTAGATTTTTGCATTGTCAAAGCTGTTAGGAAGTAACACATGTAGCTTCACATCTATTCATCACCTTTCGTGTCCTTAGTGTACTACACCCTTCTGTTGTAAATTACTGTCCTTCACTCCTTTTGTCGTGGCAAAATTTTCGAAGCACGTACGTTATGGTTTCTTCATGGAACAGTTCGAGTCTAGTTGTCTTTACACGGTATGTTTTCCCTAATAGTCAACTGGGAAATGACCGTTAAATATCGTTCTAATAGTCAACTGGGAAATGATTCTTCCCACTAAAGGTGTTGGTGTTTTTCTTCTTAGCATATCATTTTTAGGATTTTTGAGGCACATAGAGAATGTATTCTCCAGTAAAATTGTTCATTTGTGCCTTTTGAAACGGGTTGCCGTCATATTATAGTGACTCTCTTAATATATTGTCTTTAAATTCAACTTCGAACCTCTTCAACTATCATCTAACTTCAAATATCGTTAAATATCGTTTATCTTGTACTGCTCGATGGTGTTCTCAGAGTTAAACTTCAAATTTTCTTTAATTTCTGCTTCAAATATCCTCAAATGTCTTTAAGTGTCATTTAACTTCAAATATCGTTTATCATGTGCTGATTGATGGAGTTCTCAGAATTAAACTTCAAATTGTCTTTAATTTGTCTTCAGATATCTTCAAATGTCTTTAAGTATCTTTTAACTTCGAATATCGTTTATCATGTGCTGATCGATGGAGTTCTCAGAATTAAACTTCAAATTGTCTTTAATTTCATCTTCAAATATCTTCAAATGTCTTTAAGTATCATTTAACTTTAAATATTGTTTAATATCGTTTAGCTTCAAATATCATCACTATACTGTCAAATTATTATGGGGTCCATAGTGAGTATCAACAGCGATATCTACGTATTTATATCTTGTATTGGCCGATGGGTTTCTCAGCGTTTATGCGATTATATAGTTCGTTAAAGCACTTGATACTGAGGTTCAAATATAGTGTTACCTGATACATAATATGGTTCATAGTCGAAGAAACGACGATCGAAGGTAACTGTTGTTTTCGTAGACGAAGCTGGGATGAAGTTGCCTGGAGTCATGGTGAGTACTCTTCGTTGGTTGAGATATGATGAAAATAGATGTTACTGGGTCGTATCTGTACTGGGCAGCTTATTGTAATACTCGATGACCAAAGTGTCCATTTACTTTCCTGTAATAAAAACAACGCGGCAGAATCACATGTTCTTTTAAGTAAATACACATACAATAATTCACGCATTAATTGGGTTATAATTTCTTAGCTATGAGACAGAATTAAATAAATACACTAATATTGGTACTCACATTGAAAATCTAAAACAGAGATTTCTTCAAATTTGTTTTGATAACGAAAATATCGATATTAAATAAACATAATTTACCCTACATTATTAAGTTTGAGGTCTGTTTTTACAATATTTTTTCATGCCTGCATTGTTCACGCAAGTCCGCGCTGTATAAGAAACGCATGTTGCAGCGTCATAACCACACGGTTTTACGCAAACGATACTACAATGAGGGAACAAGACATAACAAGGACTAGTGGAGACCTCTATACCCACTAGTTTTCTGATGTCTTCCCTATTTCTTGGCTTAGACGTTCTCATGTGGCTCCGGGTTTATTCTCAGCATTTCAGCTGTTTCCCCGTGTTCCTCTTTTGGTTTTCTTCTTCTTATTCTTAAGACTTTTCCGTAATTAAAAGTCAATAGGGTTCTTAGGGTCAGGGAGGTTGCGAATACGAAACATACGGGCAATAATATGTTCCACCAGAAATTGGTCGAGAACAATCCGTATTTATTATCTACGTACGCTAATCTTTGGTCTTCGTTTGTAAATAGGGGAATCTGCGAATCTAATGCCTCTCTTATTTTTGTAAGCCTTATCGTTCCTTTATTTTTCTCTATTTTTGACCATACCGAGGTTTTTATTTCCTCGTTTTCTAGTTTGGGAATAGTGTACGACAGGTTGATCGCCTTGAAGTTGGTTATTTCGGGACTTATTACCTTTGTGCTTGTGGTAATTAATGGCGTTCGGACGGTTGACTCTTTAGTTACGAGTCGACACCCTTGTTTTATGGTTATCGTACCCACGTTTTGTAACAGTACTTCTGTCTTGTAACTGGGTTCTATTCTTTCCGTATTATTGTAACAAGACAGAGTTCCGACGGTTTCTCTTGGAACTGAGAATAACCAAAGGTCATTTTTAAGGTGAATGAATATTTCTCGCTTAGTACTTCCTACCACGGCTTCGCATGAATTCGGTGTTTCTTCTTGTTGTGTGTCTTTCAAAAATATATCTAACATACAGGATCCAGGTTTGACATTATAAATAGGTAACGCGAGTTGGCATACTAAGTTTTTGAATGGTACGCACTCTTTTAAGTCTTGTGGATTGGCTAGGGCGTATTTTCGTCTATCTTGATCAATAAGCAAGTACTCTGCTTCGGGCGTGATAGTCATAAATGAATTCGTCTTCTTTATGTTAGCCGGGAAGGTCGAAATTTTGTACAGGTCGTAAACGGATTGTTGATTTATCAATGGAATTGTTACCACTACAAATAGCTGTTCATTTATTTCCGTGACGTGGACTTTTAATTTAGTATAGTAATGGTATAAATTTGATACTTCTGGTTCTAGGGGCAGATGTAAGCCAAACGTTAGGTGCGTTTTTATTTTGTCTAGCATACTTTTTAGGCTAGAAGGATCTACTAGGTCGTAGGACAAAGTTCCTCCCGTGAGGGCAAATAGTGCAAACTCGAACTTGCCGACGTCTGTCGCCAAATTTAGTAATGACATGGTAATTGTGTCGAGTGAAATCATGGTCAAGCTCGCGTCTACTACCACGCGGTCCACTTCATTCCTTAAGTAATTCATTACGTTTATGGTTTTTGAGATTCTCTTAGATATCATATCGATTGTATTTCTCTGGTAATTTGCTACACTGGCTTGCATCTCTTGAACGTGTAATGTTACGTTCATGGCATTGTTCAACTTTCTTACACTTTCCCTTAGGCTGTTTAGGTCTTCCTCTGTCGTTAAACCGAAAAGTTGGGAGGCGAGTTCTCCGATGATGGGAATTAGGCCTGTAGATCTACGGTATTTATTTCTTTGAAAGAATACTTCGAAAATCTTCGTGGTACTTTGTTTTAATTTTTGTATTTCCGTGTTGAATAATTCAAATAGGGCTTGTAATCTTTGTCTATATAGTATTAAGTAGGCTTGATGAGTTGAAATTTTTTGTGCACTTTTCTCATTTAGATTGGGTAACGGTTGTTCGTCGTTTGTTGCGTGATTTCCATCGTAAGGTTTTCCTTTCTCTGTAATCAGTAGTTTAGGGTTTTGTATTAATTTTGTTTTAGCAACGTCTTTTGCTAAGTCTTCCATATTATCCGCCAGTCTTTTCTCTCTGTCTTCCTCAGTGCTCGTTCCAAGTGCCGTGTCGATTCCTGTCCTTTTCTCATCAGGCTCATCTATTACGAATTTTGATTTTGGTTTGGGTATGACTGAAGTCGGAAATTCTTCATTATCTTTTTTATGTATTATTTTACTGGCCTCTAGTCCTTTGTTCGATCTAAGGTATTGAAATATCGACTCCTTGAGTTCATTCGTGTTTTTTTCTAGCCTTGTTACTTGCTGGAACAAGGTTTCAAAAGGTTTGGGATCCAATTTCATAAAGATTTTCCATGCGTCATGGCTAACTAGGAGTGAATTTTCATGCTTGAATATTACTCCGTGTTTTACAATATCTTGGGCCACTGCGTGAATAACGAGGATAAGGATGATATTCTTAGGCCTCATCTTCTTGTTTGTTTCTAGAATTAATTTATCATTTATTGTACCTCTTTTTTTTGTAAACTTATTTTGTAGACTCCCTTTTTTTTTGTAATCATTTTGAGGCATTGACCAAGGAAAACTGACTTGTGAGCGTAAAACAGAATGATTATTTAAAGATTAGATAGGTTAGGAAAGTAAGGTTAGGATTTTAGAACTTAATTCTGGCCGTGATATGTCTCTAAGACTGGTTGAGATATAACCTTAAAGTTTAGCTAGTAATCTTTTTTTTTTGCATTATATTTCTCGAGTAAGGAAAATATAGGTAAGCAGGCGTACAGTACATAATTACACTGGTATCCTATTTTGTGCGTAGGCCTAAAACAATTATAATCTGCACTATTACAAAATAGCTTATGCATAGGAGGTTAATTTCTTCAGAAGTCACCTACTAATGGGTAGTTTTGAGTTTAGAATCTTTTCTTTATTTTCTTGTTACTATTTTTATGGGCGTCTCTTTTCCTTTGGTAAGTTTTCACACGTTTCAGGAATAATTTGCTACCGAGGGATTTGTATTCTTCAGATTCAGGGTCAAATAAAAATTGTTTGTAATATTGAATTTCCGCTAAAGGATGATGTATGCCTTCATACTTGACACATTGGGGATTTTTTTCGAGGTTATAGCAAATTTTGGGGGCTCTGCATTTATCAAGGAGTAATAAATCTGTTTGAGTGGGTCCCTTGCAATAGAAATACTTGATATTGAGGTTCTTTTGTAGGCGTCTTATCAATAATTGTAGACAGCCAAGTTGCTTTGCGCTTCTTTTCCTATATTTTGTTTTGACCTCCCCTCTAGCCGGACGATACTTGGGGGAATTCGCAAGTGCTAAACCATACTTATAAGTGTGGGGAGCATACCCTTTAAGGTTGTAGGTTACATCCCATTCTTTCTCGTATATTTTATTTCCTTGTTCGTCCACGACTAACATAGCTGCCGAATATATAATGTTTTCCTTCGCATTCATTATGCTAATGAACTCCGTATCAATTATCGCCCTTCTAGTAGATTTTGATTCCATTGTCATGATCTGAAAATGTTCATAATTAGAACCATGAACATGATCACCCCACAGTTCACAACTATGAACACGATCAGCCCATAATTAGACCTTTCTGTCCTGGTAATTTTATTTGATGACATCAGTCTTTATTACAATGAGGGTTGATTTCCCTAGTTCCCTCGCAAGTAAAGGGGATGACTAAACACTAAAAACTTAAAAATAGAGCAAAACACGATTTAGATCATGTTCTAGCTAAATAAGTTGAATTCCATATGATTCCCTACGTGTTGTCCCTATACCCGGTGTCCAATGACCAAGTACAACAACAACACGCTTAGGATCTATGATTTTGTCGTTGATAACACGGTCGGTAGGGGAGACAGAACCTTCTCATGTTTGGACCTGGGTCGATTTTTCATAGAAAATCCAAGGGGACCGCCAAAACCCAACCATTAAAAACTACATGGGCTTTGAGTTTCTCCCCAGGCTTCCCACAAAACTTGGTCCTTCGCGAGTTGTCGTTTTCAGTAGACCACTAGCTTCCTACCTTTGGTTATTTTCTGTGATCGTCAACGTTTTGACATTACTCGTATTATTTTATTTTTTTTTTCATTAATATTGACTTGGTTAACTTTACTTGCACACTTTTGAATTTATTATGGTGTTAAATTCATATCTTTGAAATTTGTCTTTACATTAATTAGGGATATTTCCATCTGTCAGGTTTTTTAACAGTTCTACCTGACTGTGTCGTTATTTTCTCCTCTGTTTCTTGCGGTTTTTTCTTTTTCGGTTTGTCTAGCGAAATAAGGTCAAACTTTTTGTATTGTTTTTTCAAAAATTCTTGCCCTTTTAATTTCGTTTGTTTCCCGTGTGCGGCTGCTGAGGTCGGCCTTGATTTCCCTATTTCTTTAGCTACTATTTGGCCTGATTCACCATCAAACTCTTCGGAACTAGTTTCTGACGAATCCGGATTGGAACTTTTAGAGGTGGCACTTTTTGTGGTATCACCTGCCATTCCTTCGTAAATTTCTACTCCCCTGGAAGTAGAAGGTTTATTCTCTAAGTCCTCGCCTTGAGTTCTCAACTCGGGGGATTTGAAAGATTCTTGAGAGCTTTGGGAGGAATCAAAAGTTTTTGCGGGGTTCCTCCATTGTTTGAAGGCCATGTCTTCAGGGGGATGGGGCATTCTTTGCACAAAGGTTTCCCTCCATGAAGTCCACTTTTTAGGTTTGACCTTGGACACAGTTATATCATGATGTTGACCTTGCTGGTCATCCTCGGGAGTTTTATTCTCGGGCAATGTACTTTGACTCTTTTTTATGGGGAAATTAATTAAATCCATAGCTTCTCGCAGGTTTGTTTTAATTAAATCTTTGAGAGGAGTTTTCTTTACAGCAATGCCGGGGGTTTCTACAGCTCTGTTTAATTCTTCCTGTAAAGACAGGGGCCTTTCTATTGGTGTTGCAGGGGAAACCATATCGTCTGGAAATCTTTTGGGGGGACATGGGGTCGAGATTCTATCGGGGAAAAATTGGGTTTTTGGAGATATTGTATAATCTAAATCTCCTGCGTTTGCCGATGAATAACTTTTTGGGCTTTTTGGCGTTCTTGTTCTTACTGGTGTTAGGGATTTTTTCTCTGGAATAACTAGATTTTCCATAGCTAAAAATTCTTCAAAGTTTTGTTCATCACTTTCATTTTCAAAATAATCTTGTTTAAAATTGAAAGGTTTTAGCTCTGCTAATCTTGACCTAGGGGGCTCATTTTCCGAATCTGACGAATCAGTAGAAGAGGGATGTGACATCCATCTCTCTGGAAATTTTGCTCTTTTTATTCGGCTAACATGCGCCTTGTAAGTTTTTCCACTATCGGGGTTCTCCATTTTAAAGGTATATACATTATCGTACTTTTTGACTATTCTGTACGGCCCAGAATATTTGTTGGAAAGTTTTTTTCCTTCCGTTTTCGCCTCGTTCTTTAAGTAAACGAAGTCTCCTACTTTGAAATCTATATTCCCCTTAACTTTGGGTTGGTTTCTTAGCTCTTGGTTTATTTTACATTTTTCCAATTCTTGCCTAACTATTTTATAAGTTTTCCTCATCCTATTTATGAATTCTTGTTTATAATCTTCTGAGTCGTTATAATACTGCCGAGACTCAATAATCTCATTATATGGGACTCTAAAATCTCGACCAAAAAGTAAATAAAATGGATTGTCTTTGGTTGCTTCGGAATAAGCAGTGTTGATTACGTTAGTTAAGTAAGGTAAGAATTTATCCCAGTCGCTCCTATTGTCTTTTGTATAAATACTTAGAACGTTCGAAAATATTTTATGTCTGTTTTCTATTTTGCCATTAGCTTGTGGATGGTACGGCGCTGTCACCATTTTCTCTATATTAAGGAAACTCATTAAATCTTTTGTTACTTTTGCAACAAAATTGCTCCCGTTGTCGCTCAAAATTTTATTAGGAATGCCAAATTGTAAAAATAATTTTGCTAATGCCTTACTTGTGGCATAAGCACCTTGATTTTTTAATGCTTTTGCAAAAGTAAATCCGGAAAAATGATCTACAACCGAAAGAATACAAGTATGGCCTCTGCTAGAAACAGGTAAACCTCCACTTGTCCCGTATAGGTCAAATGAGATAATATCGAAGGGGTACTTTGCTACTGGGATCCTTCCCATTGGAGGATTTGGATAAGCTGGGGGGATTTTTCTCAAGTTACATGCTTCGCATGTACTTACAAATTCTTTAAGTTTTGTCAGTGCCGATTGTACGTAAAAGTATTGTTTTAACTTATGGAACGTTTTCATAACTCCTAAATGTCCACCTGTGTCCGAATGAAAATATTCAAATGCAGGCCCTATCAAGCTTTGTGGTAATACAGGTATTATCGAGGTTTGGTTTCTATTTGTCTCAGCAGTCACAATCCTACACAGTATTTCTTCATCAAGGTCGTAGTAAAAATTATCTATCTCTTTTCTAAGAGTTTTGAATTTATCCGGTAACGCCTCATCATTCACAAAATAATCAATTAGTGCTACACACATTTCGTCCTTTTTTTGCTTTCTTTTTATATTTTCCAAAGACAAGGGACAATAGTTAATCTTATTTTCTTTTACTGCGTCTTTGACTTTGTTTTTCTTATATCCATGTTTGCTTTTAGCATTGATAGCATTAACTTCATTTTCTTCAGCTTCCGACGGATCATTTTCTGGATATCTACTCAAAAAGTCGCAAGCTGCGTTTTGTTTTCCCTTTAAATGTTCAAATTCATAATCTAGGTCTTGGATTTTCATAATCCATCTAGCTAGAATGCCCGTGGGATTTTTAAATGTGTGCAGGTACTGCAAGCTTTTATGGTCTGATCGTAATATAAATTTTCTACCAATTAAATAATGCCTAAATTTGTCCAAGTGGTAGATAATAGATAACAATTCTAAGTTTGTGGCGGAATAACTGCTTTCGCCCTTTGATAAAGTTTTACTTGAATAGCATATAACTTTTTCTATTTGTTTAGGTGTTCCCTGTAGAGGGTTAGGGTTTTCTACTGGGATTGTTTGCGAAAGGATAGCGCCTATGCCCTTTGAGCTAGCATCAGTGGTAACGATGAATTTTCCGTTTTCGAAATCAGGGAGTGATAAAATTGGTTCAGAAGTGAGTGCCTTTTTGAGTTGGTCTAGGGAAGTTTGAGCTTCCTGGGACCAGGTAACATTATGGGAGTTTCCTTTCGTTAATTCCGTGAGGGGTTTCGCAATTTGGGAATAATTGCGTACAAATTTTCTAAAGTAGCCAGTAAGTCCTAAAATTCCCCTTAATTCTTTCATAGTTCTGGGGGGCTTGAGGTTTTCAACACATCTTATTTTATCAGGGTCTGGGGATATCTCTCCCTGGGTCACTACTACTCCTAAAAATTTAATTTTGGATTGAAATAAATTTACTTTCTCAGGCCGGCATTTTAAATTGCCTTGCCTGAACTTCTCGAACACCTTAGCTAAAGTTGCTAAGTGTTGCTCAGCGTTTTCCCCCACGCATATAATATCATCAACAAAATGAATTATATTCTTTAATCCTCTTAACAGGTGCAATAGGGGTCTACATAACGCGCTTGAACTTGTTTTAAGCCCAAATGGTACTCTCAAGTATTCATAAGATCCATATTCGGATGCTGAAAATGCAGTTTTATGGACATCCTTTTCGGCTATTTTCACTTGGTGGTAGCCTTGGGTAAGGTCCAAAGAAGTAAAAATTTTGTTTTTGCTTGAAATTGAGTCAAGAATTTCGTCTATTCTTGGTAGAGGAAATTTATCGCTAACTACTTGTTTGTTGAGAGCCCTATAATCTACAACGAGCCTAAAATCTCCATTCTTTTTGGTACTAGGATCACTGGTGCGCTATACGGGCTTATACTTGGGCGTATAATTTCGTTTCTTTCTAATTCATGGATTTTATTTTTTAACCACTCTTTGTGCTTATATGGCACACGATATGGCTGTTTTGCTACGGGATTACCAGTCGTTAAAATTGAATGCTGATAAAATGGAATCAGACCGATATCATTTTCAGATGCAGAAAATACATCCTTAAAATTCCATAATAATTCGCATAATTTTTTCTTAAGTTCCATATCCGTAATATGATCCATTTTAAATTTGTTTAAAAATTGCGATTTAGTCAAAGGATATTCGTTATTTGAAGTTTTAATACCGTTAACTAGGTTTCTTTTAGAATTTTCCCATGTATTTAAATCATTTTCCGTTAAAACCTCGATTTGGACTAAACAAGTCCCCTTTTTAATTGTAATTGTATCGTTTTCATGGTTATTGGTTACCCAAATAAAACCTTCCCCTTGGTCATAAGATATAATCTGTTCCTCGCATGACAGATTTTCGGGTATTTCAGACGGTGTCGCAAACCATATTTCTGATTTGCTAATTATTGGCTCGATCATTTGTGATATTTGGATTTTTTGCATCGTTTTGGGAGGGATTTTTGTTTTCCTTATCGCAAATCCGTAATATTTCTCTTCATTTTCATTGTTTATTAGATTCATACTGGCGCTATGCTGCGCCATTGCGGCATCTTGCGGCGTCACGTTGGGTTTTACTATGTTTTTCCACAATTCCACTATTTTCTTAATTTCATTTGATCTGTACTGTCGCATATCTCCTATTTTTATTTTCGCAGATTCAATACTGTTATTATTTAAATTTACTTCATTTCTGCGATATCTCTCAGGATAATTGAACAAATTTCCAATTATGCCATGCCTTTGCGAGACATGGGGTTCAAAATACTTCGACATTATACCACTAGAAATTTTGTTTACTGTTATGTTATCTTCGTAACCTCTGTTACGATTTCTTAAGGTAGAAATTTCTTCCCCCACCTTAGCTGGGTATACCAGCTTCTCGTTGGCCACGTCTAATAGTATTCTATTAGACCTTAGAAAATGTGCCCCTATAATAGCTTCATATGGGAGATTATCACATACAATAAAATTTGTCATGAAGGTTCTGTTGTCTCTTTTTACGTTTAGGCAAATTGACCCTTTTGCATTTAATTTATGACCTGTAACACTTGTTAAATTGGGATTCTTAGGGTTCTTTTGTCGCCTAATGTGCAGAGGCAACGTATTAAATACGCAAGAGTTTATGATATTTACAGTAGCTCCACTGTCAACTAAGGCCGTAAAGTAAACGTTTTCCACACAAAAATCATTAAATATAGGTAACTTGTTAATAACATCACTACAAGAAGGCACTAGTATTGTTTTGGACCTATTAAATATCCCTGGCACCCTCGGGGTCCAACTTATGTTTCTGAGGGGCCTGAAGCGTTTCCCTGAGAATTTATTTCATTTGTCGGTGCCTGTAATAGATATTCAGACGTATTAGGTTCCGTAGGCATATTTAAATGATTTACGTCTGCCTGTCTTTGCCATGTATTATTATGGTAGCGCGGATGTCTCGTGTCAGTGCCGTTTGCTGGCGCTGTTTGCCAGTGCTGTTGGCTTGTAAAATTTTCATTTCTCATCGGCAAATTTTCATGATTTTTATATTGCATTCTCGCATTATATTGGCCTTGGCGAGTATTTGGGTTTTCAAACCGGTAATTAATTTGCCTGTTGGGGAAAGGGCTATACAAATTTGGTTGGTACGCATTATAAGGTACTGATTGGCGCAATCCCCCCTGGCTATAGCCTATTGCACGACCGGTGCTAAAATTTGTTCTTCTGAACAAATGGTTACCGTAATTTTGCGTATTACCGACAGCATTTCTTGGTATGGGATTGGTGACGTAGTGGCACTCTCTTGCTATGTGGCCAACACGATTGCAGTTATAGCACCTTATTATTGTAGGGTTAATGGGCCGAAAACGTACTGTTTTCTGCCTAGCGGGTTCTGGCGTTTTGTTTCTTTGTGCTACTGGGGAGTTATCCCTTGAAAAGAAATTGGGGGATGCTTGATCGCCCTTGAAGATTGGGTTCGCGTTTGAGTCGCCTAAGCTATTTATTTTTGCATTACTATGATTTGCAACCATTTTATCAACTTCGATTAATCGTTCTACCTCTTGGACTGCAAGATCCAACGTCTGAATATTCTTGGATATTACTACTCTATATAGTTTTGGGGGTAGCCCTTGCAAAAAGGTATTTAGTATGACTTTTTCATACAGTTGCCCAGAACCACTTCCGTATTTTGCTTCTACAGAAATGCGTATATTATCCAGATATTCCCTTATATTTTGTGAAAAATCAAAGTTCACTACTCCATGTTTTAATTTATTTATTGAACTGGTTTCTATAAATCTCTCTTTGAATGCTTTTAACAAGTCATCAACCGTATTTATTGGCAAGTTGGCGTTATTTCCTATGGTATGTTCGACCTGTTTTAGAAAGGTTAAGGCCTGGCCTCTTAATCGTAGAAGCAGCATGTCTTTTAATGCTCCAACGTCTGTTTTTGTTAATTGTACAAACTGGGTCAACTGGATATTAAATTCGTCAATATCTGATTGACCATTGTATTCCGGGATAGATTTTGCAATCTCTATATTTTCGGCGACTAACTTTTGCACTATTAATAACTCACTGATTTCTTCCAACTTTTTTTTTTGCGTTTATATCAACTTAAAATTTTACTTAACCTATTTTGGGGGACTCTATTATCTCCTATGAGATATTCTAAAGGGTTTCCCTGTAGTAGCTTAGCGGTTATAGGCCTAATCAATTTTCTTATATGTCTGTATCCCTCCGAAAATCAAATTTGAATTACAAAGTTTAAATGGCCTAACTAGTTCGCAGTTTTCCTCCAATTTCCGACACGCGCCATTTGTACCATTGGAGTTGTATTTGTGGTAATAGAAAAGATTTGCTCGTGGCGATAGAGATTTCTCCTATAGCGCCACTTATAGCGATGGAGATTGTGTCAACTAGGCTAGCACCGCTCTCAAGTAATGAGAGAAAATTGAACATGTAGACATACAAATGTGGCTTCTTCTTTCTTGAGCTATCTGGAGATCAGATTCCTTTGGGAGCATTTACCATGGAGACTGGCGAACTAGTTACCTATTATCGGACTAGACTCAGACATATAAGAGAAACAAACACATATAAAAAGACAATAGATTTATTGAACTTACATGCTTAGTTGTACAGCAACGGGTCACTTCAATGACAATAAAAATGGTGTCCGAGATTATTTGCGGTACTAATCGCTTCAAATCTGGATAGAGATTAAAATTAAAAAGGCACATTTGCCCCACTCCCAAACGCAGTTCTTTCGTCCTGCGCTCTAGGGACTGTCTGCCATTGGCTTACGTGGCCCAAGGACGCGCACCCTCGTCCAATAATACGTCTTAAATATTTTTGATGATTTAGGCGTTCACACGGTTCTTTGCCTTTTAAACTTCCTTGGAAATTTTATGCATTGCATTTTCTTGCTACAATTATCTTAGCGAAATTCGAACGACTCGCGCCGTTGTCTGACTGAAGCTAGAAATGCAATTTCTTTTTTTTGCTGATTAAGGACTTTTCATTTTTGCAACTAGATTTAGCTTAATTATAAGAAATCGGAATTATCTTTAGAAAGGAACTTTATTTTGGTATTTTAAATACATCGTGTTTTACTCCCGGTACACTTGCATTTCAATGAAAGAAATTCAAAATGAACTTTGAAAAATCAAGAAAATGTAACTGTGACAAGGTAAATCACAACAAAACACTACTGAAGTATTCCAACTCTTGCATTTCAACGAAAGAAATTCAAAATGAACTTTGAAAAATCAAGAGAATGTAACTGTGACATGGTAAACCATGACGAAACACTAACGTTGGGAGGGGGAGTCAAAAGTTGGGGGGATGGGGCCCTTTTGTATCTCAAAATTTGCAAATTAAAAAGTATTAAAAAATGGAGGGGGGGTCAAAAAAGTTGGAGGGGGGGGGGGGGCTGGGGGCTCTTTGGGGGCCCCGAGGGCCCTTTGAGGGTCCGGGGGGTCTTTGGGGGCCTCGGGGCTCTTTGGGGGCCCGGGGCCATTTGGAGGCCCGGGGGCCCTTTGGGGGCCCGGAGGCCATTGGGGGACCGGGGGCCTTTGGGGGTCGGGGGGTTCCTTCGGGGTTGGGGTAGAGGGGTCGGAGCCCTTTGGGGTTGGGGTAGGGGGTTGTTGGGGTAGGGGACCTCACAACACTGTTCAAATGGAACTTGTGTATTATAACGACCACAGAGTTTCACCCTCAAATCATCTTCTAAATAATCTTCTAAAATCATCTTCTAAAATACCTCAAACGGTTCCTCTTAAATCATCTTCTAAAATATCTCAAAACGGTTTCGCCCAAATAATCCCTAAACGTAATTTCTGCGTGTTCCTTTTGTTTTGGCATCCCTGCGCTGTCACATTTGATATTCCTACGAAACCCTTTCCCGCGTTAATCTCTTAATCTCTAAGATCAAAACATTCTCCCCACCGTCAATGCGCATGTGCAAACTTCGCCCGGAGACAATTCTCTTGGACGAACACCAACAAATCAATTTCTCGGAAATCCTCTCATCTTCGATTACGCAATCAATTTCTCGGAAATCCTCTCCCCTCGAGGGATTCTATGCCCATATATGGTGCCCCGTCAGCGCTGGTAGCCCCCTCTCTACTTATACGAGCATCCCTTTCATAAGAAAATACATGCCCTTAGGGCATAACTTAGAACCCCTTCTTCCGGCCCAAGGGGGGGTTTGATTGACGCCGGAGTTTTTCTTATCTGACCTTTAAACTATTTTATTTTTAACAAAATATCTATCTCAAAATTTTCAACAGCTGGGTTCGGATAAAGAAGGCGTGGGGGGGGGCTAGTTGCCCTCGGATCTCTTTTGAATATTAAAAAGTGAACTCGAATTTTCAATCTCCAATCAAATGAGCCCTCTCTGAAGCTTATACGAGTATCCCTTTCATAAAAACCATATATGCCTTAGGGCACACTTTACAACGCCTGCCCCCAGGCCCAGGAGGGTTGTGTCAATACCTGAGTTTTTGTTATCTGACTTTTGAACAATTTTTAACTTAATGGCTATCTCAAAATTTTTATCGGATGCATTCGGGAATAAAGGGGCGTGAGCGGGGGGGGGGGGGCTCTTTGCTTTCCAATCTCTTTTGACTCTCAAAAACCGAGCTAGAAGTTTCAATTTCAAATGAAATTAGCCCTCTCTGAAGGTTTTACGAGTATCCCTTCCATAAGAACCATATATTCCCCCAGGGCATAACTTACAACGCCTACCTTCGGGCCCTGGGGGCTGTGTCGACCATGAAGGTTTTATTACATGGTCTTATTACATGAACTATTTTTCAAAAAATGGCTATCTCAAAGTTCTTATCAGATGGGTTCGAGAAAAAAAAGGCGTGGATGGGGGGCTAGTTGCCCTCAAATCTCTTTTGACTCTTAAAAAAGTGAACTAGAAATTCCAATTTCCAATCAAATGAGCCCTTTTTGAAGTTTATACGAGAATGCGCTCCATAAGAACCATATATGCCCCCAGAGCATAAATTACAACGCCCACCCTTGGTTCCTGGGGGGTTGTGTGGATACCGGAGTTTTTGTTATATGATCTTTGAGCTATTTTTAACAAAACAGCTATCTCGAAATGTATATCAGATGCATTTGGGAAAAAAGGGCGTGGGGCGGTTGGCTACCCTCCAATTTCTTTTGTTGGTTAAAAAGTGAACTAGAACTTTCAATTTCCAATCAAATGAGCCCTCTCTGAAGTTTATACGAGCATTCCTTCCATAAGAACCATATATGCTCACAGGGCATAAGTAATAACCCTTGCCCTGAAGACCTTGGGGGGGGGGGAGTGTCCTGCTCAAAGATATAATTTCCAGAACTTTCAACTACGTTGAGCAAAATGGCAATCTCGAAATTTTGATTGGATGTGTTTGGGAAATGGTGGGTATGGAAGAGGTGTTAGTTGCCGACTAATAAAAAGGGCACAAGCCATTTAAATTTCCAATTGAATGAGGCCTTTTTGAAGTTTTTATGACAGCGCTTTCTATTAAAGCCTTACATGCCCCCAGGGCATAACTCACAACCCTTGCCCTGAGGGCTGTGGGGTGGGACTGTCATCCTCAAGGACCTAATTTTCAGAACTTTCAACCACGTTCAACAAAATCAAAGTTTTAAATAGCTATCTCAAAGTTTTAAATAGATGTGTTTGGGGAAAAGGTTGGCATGATAGGGATAGTTGATAGTTGCCCTCTAATCACTTTCGACTATTAAAAAGGGCACTAGCCCTTTGAATTTCCAATCGAATCAGCCTTTTTTTAAGTTTTTATGACAAAGCTTTCTATAAAAGCTTATTTGCCCCCAGGGTATAATTTACAACCCTTGCCCTGAGGGCTCTGTCCTCCTTAAAAACATAATTTCTATCTAGAAATCAACTACGTAAAATAAAATGGCTATCTCAAAATTTTGATTGGATGGGTTTGGGGAAATGGTGGGCGTGGAAGGGGTGCTCTTGCCTTCCAATCCCTTTTGACCCTTAAAAAGGGCACTAGAACTCTTGATTTCCAATCAAATGAGCCCCCTTTGAAGTTATTACGACGACCCCTTCCATATGTAGTACCTCTGGGAAAAAAATAATAATAAATAAATAAATAATAAAACATTGGAACCGTATGGCCTTTACTATAGGCAACGCTATAGCGTTGCCTCTGATTTGCTTCCAGTGAATCACTAGTCAATTTTACGACGGCATACGTCGAGGGGGTGGTTAATTTTGTTCGTTCTGAGAGCTTTATTTTGCTTTTGACCTATACTCAAGTGTAAGTTATCTGATATGCCACTTGTACTTCTTTCTTGTTTTACCCACCATAGCGCTATAATCAGTGCTTCCAATTCGAAAATTTTCAAATCCTGTCCCACCGGCCAAAAATCCAGAAAATTCTTGTCAGCAGAACCGAAAAATCCTGAAACTTTTCCTGGCGGGAATTAGCTAGAACCCTGTATAGCTATGTTGATTTTCCAAAGCACATGCAATTTCTGTTCATATTTTAACACAAAAGTGATGCTGAAAGTCAGAAATACGATTAAGATCTAAAACGCACGTGTCAGTCTTAAAAAAGAAGTAGTCTACCGTCAGCGGTATTGGTCTCCCTTTTCGGACGTATTTTTTATAGCCAAAAGTGACTTATATTTTTCACTTTCTGCAGCTTAGCTACAATTTAAGGTAGTTTTAAATATTCTTGTTCCTTTTATGTTTGAAATCGAACCGTGACGAAGAACGAAATCTTATTTTCTACTAATTTCAATGTAAGCAGATTCCCTGGAGTCGCGGAAAATAAGATTTTGAAGTTTCATTACAGTTGAATTTCAGTCTTTGACTGAGTGGATCGTCGAACTTACCTTTGTTAAGGCTCCTTCCGTACGTATAATGAAAATCTGCAAATCGCAACAACCTCGGACTACCTCAGAAGTTGTGTTTGCAAACCATTTACTTCTCAGAACCTTATACAAAAAAGACCAAAAGATTATCGCATAAATAAAAGATATCAAATATGAGAGGTACAGTAGAAAAAACAAAAAAAACAAGAGACTCCGAGGAAACCGGCTCAGACAAATCAGCACGTCAAGACTGCACCACAGATAAAGTATGTATTCTCACACTAATCACCACATGTCACATCTCCCAAGATTTTTCGCTGTACAACAATGGAGGACAGGATGGCGAGGGCTCCTCTCCGTGACTCGCATATTCTGGAGCCAAATCTGAGTCAAATCAATTTCTGTTCATATTTTAAAACACAAGTGATTTTGAAAGTCAGAAAAAGGAATAAGATCTAAAATACAAGTGTCAGTCTTGAAAAAAGAAGTAGTCTACCATCAGCGGTATTGGTCTCCCTTTTTGAACGTACTTTTTTATAGCTAAATCCGATTTTAATTTTTTCTCTTCCTGCAGTTTAGCTACAATTTAAGGTAGTTTTAAAGATTCCTGTTCCTTTGATTTTTGTAATCGAACTGTGAGGAAGAACGAAATCTTATTATCTACTAATTTCAATGCAAGCGGATTCCCTGGAATGGCAGGAGTAGAAAGCTATCTTATACTCCGAGCGGGAGTCCATATATGGGCATAGAGTCCCTAGGGAGAACACGTTTCCGAGAATTGATTGCGTAATCGAAGTGGGTCAATGACCTAAATTTCCAAAGGTCGATTTATTTGTTGTTGTTGTTGTTTGGCCAAGTGCACGCTCGGGGCGAATGTTAAGAATCGAAGTGGGTCAATGATCTCAATTCCCCTTTCGTGAATCAATAATTCCCCTTAGAAGCAACAAATTAATTCCCCTTTCTTGACAAATCAAACAACCATGACATCATCTGTCAGACACTAAAAAACTTCGCCCAGAAACAATTCTCCAGGATGAACTCCAAAGATATTAATAAACTTCGCCCCGGAAACAATTCTCCAAGAAACTCCGGCGAATGTTTTGATCTTAGAGATGAATAGATTTAACGCGGGAAAGTGTTTCCCAGTAATTTCAAATGTGACAGCGCAGGGATGCCAAAAACAAATGGAACACGCTGAAATTACGTTTAGGGGTTATTTGAGCGAAACCGTTTTAGACATTTTGGGGAATGATTTCGGCGAAACAGTTAGAGACATTTTAAAAGATGATTTTAGAAGATGTTTTAGAAGAGGTTTTGAGTGTGGTCGTTATAATACACAAGTTCCATTTGAACAGTGTCATGAGGTCCCCTACCCCAACCCCAAAGGAAGCCCCCGGCCCCCAATGGTTCCCCCGGGCTCCCAAAGGGTCCCCCGGTCCCCCCAAAGGGCCCCCCGGTGCCCCAAAGGACCACCCGGCCCCCAAGGGTCCCCCAGACCCCCTAATGCCTCCCCCGGGCCCCCAAAGAGTCCCCTCCCCATTTTTTAATACTTTTTAAGGCTTTATTATATCTTTTCAGAACAAGTTATTTTCTTAATGTCCCTTCTAAACCCATTTTACAAGTTGAAGTTCCCATCCTTCTCATCCACAACTTTACTTTACAGCTTTTTGGATACCTCAACACCAAGCAATACTTTTCAAAAGACATTTCAGAGCAAGTTACTTTCTTAATGTCCCTTCTAAACCCTTTTTCCAAGTTGAAGTACTTATCTTTTTCACCACAACTTTACTTTACAGCTTTTTGGATACCTCATCACCAAGAAATACTTTTCAAAAGACATTTCAGAGCAAGTTACTTTCTTAATGTCTCTTCTAAACCCATTTTCCAACTTGAAGTACTTATCTTTTTCACCACAACTTTACTTTACGACTTTTTTGCATACCCCAACATCAAGCAATACTTTTCAAAAGGCATTTCAGAACAAGTTCTTTTCCTAATGTCCCTTCTAAACCCATTTTACAAGTTGAAGTACCCATCGTTTTCACCCACAACTTAGTTATAGGTAAGAGTTTGAAGTTTTACCTTAGAGACTTAGCTTAGAGTTTTAGTTTAGTTTAATTTTAGTTCAAAGTTTAGAGTTTTTTAGCTTAGAGTCTTAGCTTAGAGTTTTTGTTAGAGTTCTAGTTTAGTTTAGTTTTAGTTAAGAGTTTAGAGTTTTTAGCTTAGAGTCTTAGCTTAGAGTTTTATTTAGAGTTCTAGTTTAGTTTAGTTTAGTTACAGTTAAGAATTTAGAGTTTTAGCTTAGAGTCATAGCTTAGAATTTTACTTAAAGTTGTAGTTTGGTTAAGTTTTAGTTAAGAGTTTCGAGTTTTAGCTTAGAGTCTTAGCTTAGAGTTTTTGTTAGAGTTCTAGTTTAGTTTAGTTTTAGTTAAGAGTTTAGAGTTTTACCTTAGAGTCTTAGCTTAGAGTTTTAGTTAGAGCTCCAGTTTAGTTTAGTTATAGTTAAGAATTTAGAGTTTTAGCTTAGAGTCATAGCTTAGAATTTTACTTAAAGTTGTAGTTTGGTTAAGTTTTAGTTAAGAGTTTCGAGTTTTAGCTTAGAGTCTTAGCTTAGAGTTTTTGTTAGAGTTCTAGTTTAGTTTAGTTTTAGTTAAGAGTTTAGAGTTTTACCTTAGAGTCTTAGCTTAGAGTTTTAGTTAGAGTTGAAGTTTAGTTTAGTTACAGTTAAGAATTTAGAGTTTTAGCTTAGAGTCATACCTTAGAGTTTTACTTAAAGTTTTAGTTTGGCTAAGTTTTAGTTAAGAGTTTCGAGTTTTAGCTTAGAGTCTTAGCTTAGAGTTTTAGTTAGAGTTCTAGTTTAGTTTAGTTTTAGTTAAGAGTTTAGAATTTTAGCTTAGAGTCTTAGCTTAGAGTTTTTGTTAGAGTTCTAGTTTATTTTAGTTTTAGTTAAGAGTTTAGAGTTTTTAGCTTAGAGTTTTTGTTGAAGTTCTAGTTTAGTTTAGTTTTAGTTAATAGTTTAGAGTTTTAGCTTAGAGTCTTAGCTTAGAGTTTTTGTTAGAGTTGAAGTTTAGTTTAGTAATAGTTAAGAGTTTAGAGTTTTAGCTTAGAGTCTTATCTTAGAGTTTTTTTGTTAGAGTTCTAGTTTAGTTTAATTTTAGTTAAGAGTTTGATTTTTTACCTTTGAGTTTCAGTTAGAGTTCTAGTTTAGTTTAGTTTTAGTTAAGAGTTTGGTGTTTTACCTTAGAGCCTTAGCTTAGAGTTTTAGTTAGAGTTCTAGTTTAGTTTAGTTTTAGTTAAGAGTTTAGAATTTTAGCTTAGAGTCTTAGCTTAGAGTTTTTGTTAGAGTTTTAGTTTATTTTAGTTTTAGTTAAGAGTTTAGAGTTTTTAGCTTAGAGTCTTAGCTTAGAGTTTTTGTTGAAGTTCTAGTTTAGTTTTGTTTTAGTTAATAGTTTAGAGTTTTAGCTTAGAGTCTTAGCTTAGAGTTTTTGTTAGAGTTCTAGTTTAGTTTACATATAGTTAAGAGTTTGGAGTTTTACCTTAGAGACTTAGCCTAGAGTTTTAGTTTAGTTTAGTTTTAGTTAAGAGTTCAGAGTTTTTTAGCTTAGAGTCTTAGCTTAGAGTTTTTGTTAGAGTTCTAGTTCAGTTTAGTTTTAGTTAAGAGTTTGGTGTTTTACCTTAGAGTCATAGCTTAGAGTTTTAGTTAGAGTTCTAATTTAGTTTAGTTTTAGTTAAGAGTTTAGAATTTTAGTTTAGAGTCTTAGCTTAGAGTTTTTGTTAGAGTTCTAGTTTATTTTAGTTTTAGTTAAGAGTTTAGAGTTTTTAGCTTAGAGTCTTAGCTTAGAGTTTTTGTTGAAGTTCTAGTTTAGTTTAGTTTTAGTTAATAGTTTAGAGTTTTAGCTTAGAGTCTTAGCTTAGAGTTTTTGTTAGAGTTGAAGTTTAGTTTAATAATAGGTAAGAGTTTAGAGTCTTAGCTTAGAGTCTTAGCTTAGAGTTTTTGTTAGAGTTCTAGTTTAGTTTAGATATAGTTAAGAGTTGGAGTTTTACCTTAGAGACTTAGCTTAGAGTTTTAGTTTAGTTTAGTTTTAAGAGTTTAGAGTTTTTTAGCTTAGAGTCTTAGCTTAGAGTTTTTGTTAGAGTTCTAGTTTAGTTTAGTTTTAGTTAATAGTTTGGTGTTTTACCTTAGAGTCATTGCCTAGAGGTTTAGTTAGAGTTCTAGTTTAGTTTAGTTTTAGTTAAGAGTTTAGAATTTTAGCTTAGAGTCTTAACTTAGAGTTTTTGTTAGAGTTCTAGTTTAGTTTAGTTTTAGTTAAGAGTTTAGAGTTTTTAGCTTAGAGTCTTAGCATAGAGTTTTTGTTGAAGTTCTAGTTTAGTTTAGTAATAGTTAAGAGTTTAGAGTTTTAGCTTAGAGTCTTAGCTTAGAGTTTTTGTTAAAGTTGAAGTTTAGTTTAGTAATAGTTAAGAGTTTAGAGTTTTTGCTTAGAGTCTTAGCTTAGAGTTTTTGTTAAAGTTGAAGTTTAGTTTAGTAATAGTTAAGAGTTTAGAGTTTTAGCTTAGAGTCTTAGCTTAGAGTTTTAGTTTAGTTTAGTTTTAGTTAAGAGTTTAGAGTTTTTAGCTTAGAGTCTTAGCTTAGAGTTTTAGTTAGAGTTCTAGTTTAGTTTAGTTTTAGTTAAGAGTTTTACCATAGAGTCTTAGCTTAGAGTTCTAGTTAGAGTTGAAGTTTAGTTTAGTTACAGTTAAGAATTTAGAGTTTTAGCTTAGAGTCATAGCTTAGAGTTTTACTTAAAGTTGTAGTTTAGTTAAGTTTTAGTTAAGAGTTTCGAGTTTTAGCTTAGAGTCTTACCTTAGAGTTTTTGTTAGAGTTCTAGTTTAGTTTAGTTTTAGTTAAGAGTTTAGAGTTTTACCTTAGAGTCTTAGCTTAGAGTTTTAGTTAGAGTTCTAGTTTAGTTTAGTTATAGTTAAGAATTTAGAGTTTTAGCTTAGAGTCATAGCTTAGAGTTTTAGTTAAAGTTATAGTTTAGTAAAGTTATAGTTTAGAGTTTTACCTTAGAGTCATAGCTTAGAGTGTTAGTTAGAGTTCTAGTTCAGTTTAGTTTTAGTTAAAAGTTTAGAGTTTTAGCTTAGAGTTTTAGCTTATAGTTTGTGTTAGAGTTCTAGTTTAGTTTACTTATAGTTAAGAGTCTTGAGTTTTTAGCTTAGAGTCTTAGCTTAGAATTTCTGTTAGAGTTCTAGTTTAGTTTACTTCTAGTTAAGAGTTTAGAGTTTTAGCTTAGAGTGTTAGCTTATAGTTTGTGTTAGAGTTCTAGTTTAGTTTAGTAATAGTTAAGAGTTTAGAGTTTTAGCTTAGAGTCTTAGCTTAGAGTTTTTGTTAGAGTTCTAGTTCAGTTTAGTTTTAGTTAAGAGTTTGGTGTTTTACCTTAGAGTCATAGCTTAGAGTTTTAGTTAGAGTTCTAATTTAGTTTAGTTTTAGTTAAGAGTTTAGAATTTTAGTTTAGAGTCTTAGCTTAGAGTTTTTGTTAGAGTTCTAGTTTATTTTAGTTTTAGTTAAGAGTTTAGAGTTTTTAGCTTAGAGTCTTAGCTTAGAGTTTTTGTTGAAGTTCTAGTTTAGTTTAGTTTTAGTTAATAGTTTAGAGTTTTAGCTTAGAGTCTTAGCTTAGAGTTTTTGTTAGAGTTGAAGTTTAGTTTAATAATAGGTAAGAGTTTAGAGTCTTAGCTTAGAGTCTTAGCTTAGAGTTTTTGTTAGAGTTCTAGTTTAGTTTAGATATAGTTAAGAGTTTGGAGTTTTACCTTAGAGACTTAGCTTAGAGTTTTAGTTTAGTTTAGTTTTAAGAGTTTAGAGTTTTTTAGCTTAGAGTCTTAGCTTAGAGTTTTTGTTAGAGTTCTAGTTTAGTTTAGTTTTAGTTAATAGTTTGGTGTTTTACCTTAGAGTCATAGCCTAGAGGTTTAGTTAGAGTTCTAGTTTAGTTTAGTTTTAGTTAAGAGTTTAGAATTTTAGCTTAGAGTCTTAACTTAGAGTTTTTGTTAGAGTTCTAGTTTAGTTTAGTTTTAGTTAAGAGTTTAGAGTTTTTAGCTTAGAGTCTTAGCATAGAGTTTTTGTTGAAGTTCTAGTTTAGTTTAGTAATAGTTAAGAGTTTAGAGTTTTAGCTTAGAGTCTTAGCTTAGAGTTTTTGTTAAAGTTGAAGTTTAGTTTAGTAATAGTTAAGAGTTTAGAGTTTTAGCTTAGAGTCTTAGCTTAGAGTTTTTGTTAAAGTTGAAGTTTAGTTTAGTAATAGTTAAGAGTTTAGAGTTTTAGCTTAGAGTCTTAGCTTAGAGTTTTAGTTTAGTTTAGTTTTAGTTAAGAGTTTAGAGTTTTTAGCTTAGAGTCTTAGCTTAGAGTTTTAGTTAGAGTTCTAGTTTAGTTTAGTTTTAGTTAAGAGTTTTACCATAGAGTCTTAGCTTAGAGTTCTAGTTAGAGTTGAAGTTTAGTTTAGTTACAGTTAAGAATTTAGAGTTTTAGCTTAGAGTCATAGCTTAGAGTTGTACTTAAAGTTGTAGTTTAGTTAAGTTTTAGTTAAGAGTTTCGAGTTTTAGCTTAGAGTCTTAGCTTAGAGTTTTAGTTAGAGCTCCAGTTTAGTTTAGTTATAGTTAAGAATTTAGAGTTTTAGCTTAGAGTCATAGCTTAGAGTTTTAGTTAAAGTTATAGTTTAGTAAAGTTATAGTTTAGAGTTTTACCTTAGAGTCATAGCTTAGAGTGTTAGTTAGAGTTCTAGTTCAGTTTAGTTTTAGTTAAAAGTTTAGAGTTTTAGCTTAGAGTTTTAGCTTATAGTTTGTGTTAGAGTTCTAGTTTAGTTTAGTTATAGTTAAGAGTCTCGAGTTTTTAGCTTAGAGTCTTAGCTTAGAATTTCTGTTAGAGTTCTAGTTTAGTTTACTTCTAGTTAAGAGTTTAGAGTTTTAGCTTAGAGTGTTAGCTTATAGTTTGTGTTAGAGTTCTAGTTTAGTTTAGTAATAGTTAAGAGTTTAGAGTTTTAGCTTAGAGTCTTAGATTAGAGTTTTTGTTAGAGTTCTAGTTTAGTTTAGTTATAGTTAAGAGTTTGGTGTTTTACCTTAGAGTTTTTGTTAGAGTTCTAGTTTAGTTTAGTTATAGTTAAGAGTTTGGTGTTTTACCTTAGAGACTTAGCTTAGAGTTTTAGTTTAGTTTAGTTTTGGTTAAGAGTTTAGAGTTTTAGCTTAGAGTCTTATCTTAAAGTTTTTGTTAGAGTTCTAGTTTAGTTTAGTTTTAGTTAATAGTTTAGAGTTTTTAACTTAGAGTCTTAGTTTAGAGTTTTTTGTTGAAGTTCTAGTTTAGTTTAGAGTTTTAGCTTAGACTTAGAGTTTTAATTAGAGTTCTAGTTTAGTTTAGTTTTAGTTAAGAGTTTAGAGTTTTAGCTTAGAGTCTTAGCTTAGAGTTTTTGTTAGAGTTCTAGTTTAGTTTAGTTTTAGTTAAGAGTTTAGAGTTTTAGCTTAGTGTCTTAGCTTAGAGTTTTTGTTAGAGTTCTAGTTTAGTTTAGTTATAGTTAAGAGTTTGGAGTTTTACCTTAGAGACTTAGCTTAGAGTTTTAGTTTAGTTTAGTTTTACTTAAGAGTTTAGAGTTTTAGCTTAGAGTCTCAGCTTAGAGTTTTTGTTAGAGTTCTAGTTTAGTTTAGTTTTAGTTTAAAGTTTTAGCTTAGACTTAGAGTTTTAATTAGAGTTCTAGTTAAGTTTAGTTTTAGCTAAGAGTTTAGAGTTTTTAGCTTAGAGTCTTAGCTTAGTTTTATTTAGAGTTCTAGTTTAATTTAGTTTTAGTTAAGAGTTTAGAGTTTTTAACTTAGAGTCTTAGCTTAGAGTTTTTGTTAGAGTTCTAGTTTAGTTTAGTTATATTTAAGAGTTTGGAGTTTTACATTAAAGACTTAGCTTAGAGTTTCAGTTTAGTTTAGTTTTACTTAAGAGTTTAGAGTTTTAGCTTAGAGTCTCAGCTTAGAGTTTTTGTTAGAGTTCTAGTTTAGTTTAGTTTTAGTTTTAGTTTAGTTTTAGAAAGGGTCCCCGGGCTTCCAAATGGCCCCCGGGCCCCAAAGAGCCCCCAGGCCCCCAAAGACCCCCGGACCCTCAAAGGGCCCCCGGGGCCCCCAAAGAGCCCCAGCCCCCCCCCCAACTTTTTTTGCCCCCATCCCCCACCCCATTTTTTAATACTTTTTAATTTGCAAATTTTGAGATACAAAAGGGCCCCATCCCCCCAACTTTTGACTCCCCCTCCCAACATTAGTGTTTTGTCATGGTTTACCATGTCACAGTTACATTCTCTTGATTTTTCAAAGTTCATTTTGGATTTCTTTCGTTGAAATGCAAGAGTTGGAATATTTCAGTAGTGTTTTGTCTTGGTTTACCTTGTCACAGTTATATTCTCTTAATTTTTCAAAGTTCATTTTGAATTTCTTTCGTTGAAATGCAAGAGTTGGAATATTTCAGTAGTGTTTTGTTGTGATTTACCTTGTCACAGTTACATTTTCTTGATTTTTCAAAGTTCATTTTGAATTTCTTTCATTGAAATGCAAGAGTTGGAATATTTCAGTAGTGTTTTGTTGTGGTTTACCTTGTCACAGTTACATTCTCTTGATTTTTCAAAGTTCATTTTGAATTTCTTTCATTGAAATGTAAGAGTTGGATTATTTCAGTAGTGTTTTGTCATGGTTTACCTTGTCGCAGCTGCATTCTCTTAATTTTTCAAAGTTCATTTTGAATTTCTTTCGTTGAAATGCAAGAGTTGGAATATTTCAGTAGTGTTTTGTCGTGGTTCACCTTGTCACAGTAACATTCTCTTGGTTTTTCAAAGTTTATTTTGAATTTTTTTCGTTGAAATGCAAGAGTTGGAATATTTCAGGAGTGTTTTGTTGTGGTTTACCATTTCACAGTTACATTCTCTTGGTTTTTCAAAGTTCATTTTGAATTTCTTTCGTTGAAATGCAAGAGTTGGAATATTTCAGTAGTGTTTTGTTGTGGTTTACCTTGTCACACTTACATTTTCTTGATTTTTCAAATTTCATTTTGAATTTCTTTCATTGAAATGCAAGAGTTGGAATATTTCAGTAGTGTTTTGTTGTGCTTTACCTTGTCACACTTACATTCTCTTGATTTTTCAAACTTCATTTTGGATTTCTTTCATTGAAATGCAAGAGTTGGATTATTTCAGTAGTGTTTTGTCGTGGTTTACCTTGTCACAGTTACATTTTCCTGATTTTTCAAAGTTCATTTTGGATTTCTTTCATTGAAATGCAAGAGTTGGAATATTTCAGTAGGGTTTTGTCGTGGTTTACCTTGTCACAGTTACATTCTCTTGATTTTTCAAAGTTCATTTTGGATTTCTTTCGTTGAAATGCAAGAGTTGGAATATTTCAGTAGTGTCTTGTTGTGCTTTACCTTGTCACAGTTACATTCTCTCGATTTTTCAAAGTTCATTTTGGATTTTTTCATGAAATGCAAGAGTTGGAATATTTCAGTAGTATCTTGTTGTGCTTAACCTTGTCACAGTTACATTTTCTTGAGTTTTTCAAAGTTCATTTTGGATTTCTTTCGTTGAAATGCAAGAGTTGGAATATTTCAGTAGGGTTTTGTCGTGGTTTACCTTGTCACAGTTACATTCTCTTGGTTTTTCAAAGTTCATTTTGGATTTCTTTCATTGAAATGCAAGAGTTGGAATATTTCAGTAGGGTTTTGTCGTGGTTTACCTTGTCACAGTTACATTCTCTCGATTTTTCAAAGTTCATTTTGGATTTTTTCGTGAAATG
Organism: Artemia sinica; assembly: GCA_027921565.1. Classification (NCBI taxonomy): domain Eukaryota; kingdom Metazoa; phylum Arthropoda; class Branchiopoda; order Anostraca; family Artemiidae; genus Artemia; species Artemia sinica. The sequence continues at coordinate 26,388,325 of CM051274.1, read as the reverse complement.
CAAGAGTTGGAATATTTCAGTAGTATCTTGTTGTGCTTAACCTTGTCACAGTTACATTTTCTTGATTTTTTCAAAGTTCATTTTGGATTTCTTTCGTTGAAAGGCAAGAGTTGGAATATTTCAGTAGGGTTTTGTTGTGGTTTACCGTGTCACAGTTACATTCTCCAGATTTTTCAAAGTTCATTTTGGATTTCTTTCATTGAAATGCAAGAGTTGGAATATTTCAGTAGTGTTTTGTTGTGCTTTACCTTGACACAGTTACATTTGCTTGATTTTTCAAAGTTCATATGGATTTCTTTCTTTGAAATGCAAGAGTTGGAATATTTCAGTAGTGTTTTGTTGTGGTTTACCTTGTAACAGTTACATTCTCTTGGTTTTTCAAAGTTCATTTTGGATTTCTTTCGTTGAAATGCAAGAGTTTGAATATTTCAGTAGTGTTTTGTCGTTTACCTTGTCACAGTTACATTCTCTTGATTTTTCAAAGTTCATTTTGAATTTCTTTCGTTGAAATGCAAGAGTTGGAATATTTCAGTAGTGTTTTGTCGTGGTTTACCTTGAAACCCAAAATGAACTTTGAAAAATCAAGAGAATGTAACTTTGACAAGATAAACCACGACAAAACACTACTGAAATGTTCCAACTCTTGCATTTCAACGAAAGAAATCCAAAATTAACTTTGAAAAATCAAAGGAATGTAACTGTGACAAGGTAAACCACGACAAAACACTACTGAAATAATCCAACTCTTACATTTCAATGAAAGAAATTCAAAATGAACTTTGAAAAATCAAGAGAATGTAACTGTGACAAGGTAAACCACGACAAAACACTACTGAAATATTCCAACTCATGCATTTCAATGAAAGAAATCCAAAATTAACTTTGAAAAATCAAGAGAATGTAACTGTGATAAGGTAAACCACAACAAATCACTACTGAAATATTCCAACTCTTGCATTTCAATGAAAGAAATTCAAAATGAACTTTGAAAAATCAAGAAAATATAACTGTGACAAGGTAAACCACAACAAAACGCTACTGAAATATTCCAACTCTTGCAGTTCAACGAAAGAAATTCAAAATAAACTTTGAAAAATTAAGAGAATGTAACTGTGACAAGTTAAACCATGACAAAACACTACCGAAATATTCCAACTCTTGCATTTCAACGAAATAAATCCAAAATGAACTTTGGAAAATCAAGAGAATGTAACTGTGACATGGTAAACCCTGACAAAACACTAATGTTGGGAGGGGGAGTCAAAAGTTGGGGGGATGGGGCCCTTTTGTGTTTCAAAATGCGCAAAAGTATTAAAAATGGGGGGCAAAAAAGTTGGGGGGGCCTGGGGGCTCTTTGGGGGCCCGGGGGCCCTTTGGGGGCCCGGGAGGCCATTTGGGGACCGGGGGTCTTTTGGGGTCGGGGGTTCCTTCGGGGTTGGGGTAGGGGGGTCGGAGCTCTTTGGGGTTGGGGTAGGGGGGTTGTTGGGGTAGGGGACCTCATAACACTGTTCAAATGGAACTTGTGTATTATAACGACCACAGAGTTGCCCATAAATGGTGCCCCGTCCGCGCTGGTACCCCCCTCTCTACTCGTATAAACTTCATAGAGGGCTCATATGACTGGGAATTGAAAGTTCTAAATCACTTTTTGAGATAGAACTACAAATTTTGAGATAGCCTGTTTTTTTTTAATTTTTCAAAATTAGATAACAAAAACTCCGGTGTCAACACAACCCCCCATTGCCTAAGGGGTAGGCATTGTAGGTGTTGTCCTGGGGGCGTGTTTGGTTCTTATGAAAGGGATGCTCGTATAAACTTCAGAGAGGGTCCGTTGAATTGAAAATTGAAGTTTTAGTTCACTTTTTAAGAGTAAAAAGATATCCGAGGGTAACTACAACTGCGGCCCCCCCCCCCCGCACACCCTTTTTTCCCCAAGCCTTTCCGATAAAATTTTTAAAATAGCCATTTCATTAAAAATAATTCAAAGGTTAGAAAAGAAAAACTCTTGTGTCGAAGCAACCCCCCATGGCCCAAAGGAAGGCGTTGCAAGTAATGCTCTGGGGGCATATATCGTTTTTATTGAAGAGATGCTTGAATAAACTTCGGAGAGGGTTCATTTGATTGGAAATTGAAAGTTCTTGTTCACTTTTTAAGAGTCAAAAGAGATTGGAGGGCAACTAGCCCCGCCCCCCTCCACACCCTAAATGCATCACATAAAAATTTTGATATAGAAATTCTATTAAAAATAGTTCAAAGTTCATATAACAAAAACTCCGATGTCGACACATCCCCCCAGGGCCTTAGGGTAGGAATTGTAATTTATATCCTGGGAGCAAATATGGTTGTTATGGAAGGGACGCTCGTATAAGCGTAATAGAGGGCTCATTTAATTGGAAATAGAAAGTTGTAATTAACTTTTTAAGATTAAAAGTGATCGGGGGGCAGCTAGCCTCCCCCCCACAATCCATTTATTTTTTCCCAGACTCACTTCATATAGAAGGGATCGTCGTATAAACTTTAAAGGGGGCTCATTTAAAGGGGGCAAACCTTTTCAATCTGATATTGTTACTTTGATACCAGTGTTGATACTTTTATGAAGATTTGATTTGATTGAAATGAAAACTTTTGATTTGAAAACTTAAAACGAACAGGAATTATTCCGTATATGAAAGGGGCTTTCCCCTCCTCAACGCCTTGCTCTTTACGCTAAAGTTTGACTTTCTCACAACTCGGTTTTTTAAACAATAAAAAACTTTAGCGTAAAGAGCGTGGCGCTGAGGAGAGGATAGCCCCTTTCATATACGGAATAATTCCTATTCGTTTTAAGTTTTAACGTCGCTCCTTACTTTCAGTTAAAAAAGTTTTTTTTTTTTATTTAATAAGTTCTAATGTTGCTCCTTACTTTCAGTTAAAAAGACTTGTTTTTTATCTTATTTCTGAACGTTTTTGAATTAATGCACCTTTGATTTTGGCTCACAGCACATGAATAATTAAAATGAAATTTGCATATTAATTTTCTTTTTTTTTGGCTAAATGGCTTTCTCGAAATTTTGTTGAATAATTTTGTTTGAATAATTAAAATGAAATTTGCATAAATTTTTTTTTGGCTAAATGGCTTTCTCGAAATTTCTCGAAATTAATATATGAATTGTATATGTTTATTATTCTGTATAAGAAAGGGGCTGTCTCTCCACAACGCCTTGCTCTTTACGCTAAAGTTTGACTCTGTCTCACAACTTTGTTTTTTAAAACAATAATATACTTTAGCGTAAAGAGCGAGGCGTTGAGGAGAGGCGTTGAGGATATACGGAATAATTTCTTATCGTTTTAAGTTTTAACGTCACTCCTTACTTTCAATTAAAGAATTTGTTGTTTTTTTTTAATTTAATTTTTGAACGTTATTGAATTAATGCAGGTTTTAATTTTGGCTAACCGTACATGAATAATTAAAACAAATTTGCATGCTAATTTTACTTTTATTTGGTAAAATGGCTTTCTCAAAACTTGTTTAATTTTATTTACGAACGTATTTATTAGTAATAAATATAAGTAACTTACGAATTAACTTACGTAACGAACTTCTATATTCATATATTTTTAATACGTATATTAGGGGTTTCTCCCCTTAGTCGATACCTTGCTCTTTACGCTAAAATTTGAATTTTGTTCCAATTCTTCAAAAAAGAACACTTAATCACAAAGGCCGTTAATTAGAATAAATAGCTTTTATGAAAATACTAAAAAATCTTTGGCTTAAAGAGCGAGGTATTGATTTTGGGGCAAACCCAATCATTTACGTAATATTTTTGTTCGTTTTAAGTTTTGATGTTGCTCCTTACTTTCAATTGAAAAACTTGTTTTTTTTATTTAACTTCTGATCTTTTTAAATAATGCTGGGAAATCCGGTGCCCCTTTCATAGCAATGCACCTTCCTCCTTGAAAGCTTCCTCCATGGAAAGATCCTCCCACATTACTCCCGACCCATCCCCCTCCCTACTACCAGAAAAAATCCCCCCTGAAAAGTTCTGTATCCCAATGACCAATACTTTATGATAACATTGGGTAAAGTTCATAACTTTCAGCCCTCCCCCAGGGGACTTCGGGGGATTAAGTCATCCTAAAAGACATATTTATCATATTTTCGACCATGCTGAACAAAATGGCTATCTCAAAATTTTGATCACGTGACTCTGGGAAAAAAATTATCGTGGGAGGGGGCTTAATTGCCCTCCATTTTTTTGGTCACTTAAAAAGTAGAACCCCCTAATCTAATACGAACAGGACATAATTTATTCATGGATTATCGATTCTAACGAGACAAGATCACGTGTCTTTTTCAAGGTCAATCAGAGGGTGTTTCTAAGTGTATTGACTCCGGGACGAAGTTTGCACATGCGCACTGAATACTAACGGGGCAATGTATTTATCCACTAACGGGAACAGGATCACGTGTCTCTTTCTAGGTCAATCAGGGGATGTTTCTAAATGTATTGATCCGCTAACGGAAGAGAATCATGTTTCTCTTTCTAAGTCAATCAGGCAGCTACGTAAGGTCTCCCTTACATCACAATTCGCCCTTGAGATTTTGTTTATAATGGACATGCGTTGAGGTTAAACTATCATACAGTCTCAAGCCATCATGGATATAACATTGAATATTGATGAGTTGGAAGTTTTAGCTACAAAGATTTATAATGGGAGTTCTGTTTAGTAAATTTTCTTAGGTTATTTCCAAATAAAATCATTTTTGTAGTCCCCCTCCAGTATATTCAAATTCAGGGTATACCCCCTCCCCCCCCAATACAAATACTCCACTATGTGATGTTTATAGTCGTTAGAAAGCGTAAAATACGCTCTTTTTTTACCATGTAACCCCCCCCCCCCCCCCGTTAACGATTTTAATTCTTTCATTGGAAATAATCCTCTTTTTCGATAAATTCATGTAATTTTCATGCTTTCTGTAGTCTAGCAAAGGTGGCAACTTACTTCCGTCAACTCTTAACATACTGACCCCCTTATGACGCTAAGCCGCTAAGATTTAAATGAGATAATTATTGGCACGCATCCAGTGCGCGTCCGGCTTGTTAACTCTCATGAATTAGGACCTGAGCATTATATTGGTTTCACTAAAAAGATGCTTCTTTTTTGGTCAAATTAGCGACAGTAAATCCCTTGAATTGCAAGAGGGTATGGGTGTTAGTTATAATAAATAGTTTCATATACTAACTGTTTTGCATTTTGAGTACTCAGTGTTTATATGGGGGATTTTAAGAAAAAGACACATACCTACTATGAGAAGGTTCATTGAAGCGCGTGTCATTTTAAATTATATAAACCTTTGACCCTAGAGGAGTAATGTGCAAATATATGCGTTGCGTCTCTAGGCATGTTTTTACTTTTTTCTAAATGATAAAAAAATAGGATTTCTATGCTTTTCGGGTTTATTTCCAACACGGAGTGTACTTAATTTTTCCTCTAAATGGTAAAAATAGGAGTTACTGATTGTCAAGGTTTAATTCTTACAAGTTGTGTAATAAAAACGTTTGATTTCTAAGCCTCGTTTCTTCCTCGTGAATTATACTTTTGCTTTGCTGAAAAGGGGGGGAGGGTACTAATATCTTTTCTTCCGTAACAGGGAGTCGTTATTTTATACTAATTTTTTTGCTTTTTAAGGATAATTATGAGAAATGCCCGCCTCCTGAAAAGAGAGCTAAGGGTAACGACGCTACTCCCATGCAACAGCTGGAGATGACTGGCCCATCCAGAACCAGTCACATCCATTCCAGACCAGCGCTACCTGCTCAAGCCCCATCCGTGCCAGCCCCATTGCAGCCTGGCAGAAAACTGAAAAGAGAGTGGATGGCTGCTCACATGATGGTGAGCCCCACTGCTCCAACCCCCCAAGTCAGTGACATCGCTGCCGTGTCTGCATATCCTACTGACACTGCTGGCCCAGTTGCGCAAGAAACTGACGTCACCACCCCGTCCATCCTCCGACATGCGTTCCCAGGACCATCCGGCACTCAAGTACAGCCGGAATTTGGACATGTAAGTTTAAATTTTATTTCTCGCTATTTTTTCAACCTGATGAAATATAACGTTCTCATTTTGAATCGTAACAATTGTATGCATTCAACCTGCCGATTTAGGTTAGCGAAGCCAAAAAAGGTACTATATCCCGCTCATAATAAGTAGCAAAATCCTTTGCGATATAAATTGCTTTATTAACGAATGGTTCACCTTGTCTCTACAAATATTTTAAAAGCAACTTTCTATCGGAATGAGTTGTGTATCATGAAAAGCATAGACTATCCATCTCAAATCAAGTAAAGACACCGGTTTTTTTGAATGCAGATAAAGAGTATTAATATGAAATTTTTTGACGGGTTGTTATAACAAAGTCAAAACCTACTATGTCATGTTTTAGATTGTAAATATCATATATTAAGTTGGAAATTGGAACTTTCAGGATATATAGAGTAGTTAGAGTAGTGAATTAACCAAATGCTACTACTGCTACTACTAAGCGTGTTTTTAAGCACATGTAAATAATACTCCAATTTTAAAAATATGGTGACTTAGACACTTTGAAAATAAGCTATTTTTCTTTTATAGATTGCATTGGTTCCATATTCGTTGTCCCCCCCCCCTCATCAGTTGAAGAGGAAGAACTCATTGACGAGTCTACGGAATTTCATGCCATTCAGGAAGCATCACCTATCAATGAATGGCATCATATCGGTAACTCCATTGAAATACCTTGTAATATTGATAATTTTCTAACTAATTATTTCAATGTAGAACCTAGCACAGTTGAGCAGGGTAATGTACCTAGTTCAGAGGGGGACTTGCCATTGCTAAGTCCAAATACTTTGCAAATTTTAAATGATTTTGTCAGTGAATTAACCGAGAATCCTTTACCCTCAGATTACATGAGCATAGTTCCAGTTCAATCAAATGAAATGACTTCGATACATTCTCACAGTCCTATTATTGAACAAAGCAGGGGAGGGGGGATAATATACAAGAGGGGGAGGGTAACAATACAACAATTTACAACACTACCTGAATTCCATCAAATAAATTCGATATTAAATACAATATTCGTCTACACTATAACATTTGGGGATCCCTTTAATTCGCTTTTGGGGGGATTTTATATTTGATCCTACAGATATTGTTCATATATATGTAGATAAAATTCTTGCACTCTTAGAAAACCAGATTCAGTTGTGGGGGGGGGGGTAGGGATTCTATTAAGGTTTCAATTGTTTTAAAGATATTTTAATTTAATGAGGGCAAAAGTGAGTTATATGACCATTATGTACATACCGAGATCATTTGGAAAATTATGAAATAGTTTTTATGCAATGGGTAAACCACATTATTACGCATCTCTAAAATTATAATGAGAACGGGAGTGGGTCATTTGTTTTATTTATTGAAAATTTAAGTATTAATATTTGTAAATTTAAAAAAGATTTTATTTTAAGAGGGGGTGGGGAGAGGGCAACAGTTTTAAAATACGATTTAGAGGGTTGCAAGGGCGTTCAACGAATCTGTTTAGAAACAGGTCAACAATGTTTCATGTACGCTTTCCTCACATCAGTATTCGAGCCTCTAGCACGTGACGCTTCAAAAAAAAATTTAGAATACTGGGCTGTACATGGGAAGGAGGGCTCTGATTTTCCCCCTGCATATTTCACGTGTTTAGATGGAAAATTCCAGGTAACGCTAAGATCCATTGATATTTTTGAAAGGGAAAATGCCCATTTAAATATCGGCGTTACTGTGATTCAGTTTGAAACTGAATTTGAAGATGGGACACCTTCTAATAAAAAGGGGGTGTTGTTACCAGTAAGAGGCCTGTCAATTGAATTGGTGAAGCACTGGGTTTGGTTGTTGTACACACCACCTAGTGAACCCAATGCAATTGGCCATTTCAACCCAATTACACATATCAGTAGAGTTCTGGGGGAGGGAAAGAATAAGGAGACACGTTTCTACTGTCCAACATGCCTGTCAAGATTTCATAGGGATTTAAAGTTACAGAGTCACATGAAGCACTGTAGACGTTATGGCTACCAATCAGTGGAAACAGTTTCGGGTGACAGGGTCATTTTAAGATTTAAAAATTTCCAGAATACCCTCCTCTAAAGCAATAAAATCTCTTTAGATTGTGAAGCTAGGCTAGTGGATGTGAACGATCATCGATTTTCGAATCAAATCACAGAACATCAAGCTATAGCGGTTTTCTATGCCCACGCGCAAAGAGACAACTCTAAGACAATGTAATTGTCTCAAGGCATTAACTAAATTAATTATCACTGCGAATGGAGCTATTTTTCGTTTGAGAAATACCCATAACCAATGTTGTTGTCTGCAGAGGATCGTCTAGTGATTAAAAATCAAAAAATATGCTGGGTTTGTAAGGGGGAATTTGAAGAGGGGGTTAAGGGGAAAAGAGGGGGAAAGGGGAAACTCAAGGATCATTATCACTTGTGGCAGGATATATCGTAAGAGGGTAGTAATTTTCGTGGTGTAGCACATCGATCGTGCAATCTGAATGTAAGCCAGCAGTTTTTTATACCGGTTTCCATTCACAATTCAAATTATGATTCAAAATTTATTTTACCGCCTTTGGCACATATGCACAGGGAAGGAGGAGGAGTAGATAATCCATGGGTAAACAATTCATTTACCTACAATATTATCCCCAAATCAGAAGAGAAGTTGGTACTTCTCGAGTTGAAATGGCAGGCGGAGGATAATGGGCATACATGTTGGAATAAAATCAGGTTTTTAGATTCATTTAGTTTTTTCCCCAAGGCATTGAGTCAATTGATTCAAGTGCAGAAAAGAGGCAGTTTTGATAGTTTACCTCTGCTTAAACAGCGCTTTCCAAACAGTGAAATGTATGACCTACTGACCTGTAATGGCATATATGCATATGACTATTACTGTTCTGGTGCACGCTTAAGCGAGGAGAAACTAGCTCCAATTGAAGCTTTCTATAATTCACTCACCAATAGCGAATGCTTTGCCGAGGAATATGAATTTGCCGAGAGGGTTTGGGATAAGGGTAATTGTAAAAATGGGTGGGATTACTGTAGACTGTACTTGGCCAGTGACGTTTTAACTCTATTAGATATTGTCTGTAAGAACACAGACCAAATTTATTCAGAGTTTAGATTAGATTTAGGTTATTATTTTTCCACACCACATTTGGTGATGGACTTGATTTTAAAAATTAGTAGGTAAGAAATAGGGTTGATCACTGATGTGGATCTACACCTTTTTGTAGAAAGATCAATGAGGGGGGGTATATTTTTCATGGAGATCGCGTTTTAACAACAGATCCAAGTGGACAAGACACTGGTGTAAAGTAAAATGCAGTTTTCCTTGACATAAACTCATTATACCCTTCGGCAATGTCTCACTACTCTTTGCCGTGTGGAAACTATAAATGGCTTGAGAATCCTTTTGAGATCCCCGACATTCACACCGTCGAGGACAATGGGCCACAAGGATGGTTCTTTGAAATTGTCGGGCACATACTATTGGATCTTCACGATTCTGTCAAGGATTTTGTATTTCCTTGTGTCAATTGACCAGTGACCAAGGAGTCGCTGAGCCCATACAATCGATCTTTGGTTGATGATATGGGCATGCACTGGACCCCCTCAAAGCAGAAACTGATTGCAGGTCTAAACCCTAAAAAGAGTATCGTTGTTCACCATGTGCTTTTGCGATGGATGGTGAACAATGGTTTCAAGATCACAAAAATACCTAGGGTCCTGCAATTCAGTCAGAAACCCTATTTGAAGACGTTTTTTGACACCTTTGTCAAAAACGCTCTCAGGCAAAAAGTAAAGTAGAAAAGGAAATGTACAAGCTCATTTTAAATTCGGCGTTTGGCAAAATGTGTGAAAGCGTACGAAACAGATCCCGTTGTGACGTCGTAACCTGCCCCCAAGAATGTGCACGTATTATAGCCGACCCTAATTTTACAGCATTCACGAGCATAGAGTCAAACATGGTTCTTCTACACAGGAAAACAAGAAATGTTGCGCTGAACAAGAATATAGCGGGAGGTAGTTCAGTACTGGAAATTTTCCAAGAAGCTCATGTTGTCGTTTTTTTTACAATGTGTGCAAGGTACAATGGCCAAGGGAGGGGGAGGCTCAAGTTTATTATGGGGATACAGATTCTCTGCTGTTAAAAGTTAAAACCGGGGATTTATTAAATGATTTAGAAAAAGGGGTGCACATCAGCTCGCGGATGGATTTCACTGACTTGAATGCATCCCTCTACCCCAAGTTGGTGAAACGTCATGCTCCAAATCAGCTACTTGTGTTAAAATCAGAGATGGGGAGTGATTTAATATCTAATGAGGTGTTCCCCGGTCCTAAAGTTTATTAAATAAAAAAAACAAGTTTTTTAAACTGAAAGTAAGGAGCGACATTAAAACTTAAAACGACCAGAAATTATTCCGTATATGAAAGTGGCTGTCCCCTCCTCAACGCATCGCTCTTTACGCTAAAGTTTAAAACTTTACGCTTTAATTCTTTTAAAAAATAAAGTTGTGAGACAGAGTCAAACTTGAGCGTAAAAAGTGAGGCGTTGAGGAGGGGACAGCCCCTTTCATATACGGATTAATTTTTGTTCGTTTTAAGTTTTAATGTTGCTCCTTACTTTCAGTTTAAAAAACTTGTTTTTTTTATCTAATTTCTGATCGTTTTTTAGTTAATGCAGCTTTTATTTTGGCTCACCGTCATTGAATAAGTAAACAAAATTTGCATAAAAATTTTACTTTTTAATTTTTACCTAAATTTGGTTCTGACGTAATTTACAAATTAACTTACGCTACGAACTTCTATATTCGTATATTTTTCTTCTGGCAAAAAATACAAAGCTCCAGAATTTTGCAGATATGAGCTTGAAACCTATGTTGTAGGGTTTTCTGAGACGCTGAATATGACGGTGTGATTTTCATTAAAATTCTTTCACTTGTAGGGGATGTTTCCCCCTCTTAAGAAAATGAGGTGAATTTTCTCAGGCTCTTAGCCTTTGATGAGTAATACTAAACTTAATAAAGTTTATATATTTAGAATCAGCATTTTAAGCCCATTCTTTTGATACATTTATTGACATCAAAATTCTGTTTTGAAAAGTTTCGATTACTTTTTAGCCGTATCGTTTGTTTTTTTATTGTTTTTATATTACGTATAAGTTATTACGTATATGAGGGTGTTCTCCTCTTAGTCAATACCACGCTCTTTACGTTAAAAGTTAAAAAAAATTTAATTCACAAACCCCTGAGTCACAAAGGCTGTTTAATTAGAATATATAGCTCTTTTTAAAGCACTAAAAAAACTGTAGCGTAAATAGCGAGGTATTGACTTGGGGGAGAACCCCCTCATATACGTAATAATTTCTGTTCGTTTTAAGTTCTAATGTTGCTTCTTACTTTCAGTTGAAAAAACTTGTTTTTTTTAATTTAATTTCTGATCGTTTTTTAAATAATGCGCCCCTTCATAGAAATGTCCCTTACCCCAAAAACATCATCCACGGAAATATTCTCCTGAGTAACCCCCTCCTCCAGCCTCCCCTACCAGAAAAAAATCGTTCCTGAAAATGTCTGTATACTTCCCAATAACTAATACTATATGTTAGCATTGGGTAAAGTTCATAAATTTCAGCCCTTCCCCTGGGAACTGTGGGGGACTAAGTCATCCTAAAAGACATATTTATTAGATTTTAGACTATGCTAAGCAAAATTGCTATATCAAAATTTTAATTGGGTGACTTTGAGAAAAAAATGAGCGTGGGAGGGGGCCATGTTGCCCTCCATTTTTTGGTCACTTAAAAAGGGCACTAGAACTTTTAATTTCCTTTCCGTTGAGCCCTCCTACGATATTCTAGGACCACTGGGTCAATACGATTGCCCCTGGGAAAAAGAAAAAAATCAAATAAACAAGCATCCGTGATCTTTCTTCTGGCAAAAAATGAAAAATTCCACATTTTTGTAGATAGGAGCTTGAAACCTCTACAGTAGGGTTCTCTGATACGCTGAATATGATGCCACGATTTTAATTAGGGTTCTATAACTCTTAGGGGGTCTTTCCCCCTTTTTTCGAAAATCAGCCAAATTTTCTCAGGTGCGTAACTTTTGATGGGTAAAATTAAACTTGTTGAAACTTATATATTTGAATTCAGAACTAAAATTGGATTCTTTTGATGTATCTTTTGGTATCAAAATTCCGTTTTTTAGAGTTTCGGTTGCCATTGAGCCGGGTGCTCCTTACATACCGTTCGTTACCACGAACTGTTTGATTGTGTAGAAACCCATAACAAAGATATAAAGCAAGCGTGTAAAGGGTGCCTACACATTTTGTAAAAAATAATTTCAACATGAGTGTCTACAGAACCTGTGTAGATAGTTGTCTAGTGCCAAGAGCACAAGTGCTTTCAATTCGATCTCTGCAGTATAAAAAGTATACTGTTAGAGTTGAAAAGAATGCCATGCCGTGTATATCTGACAAGGTCTTTTTGCTCAAGAATGGTGTAAATATACTCCCCCACGGTCACTATCGAATTTCAAACCGGGTTGAATGTGTAGACTATCGCAACCAACTCAGTCTGGATAAATTAACCTAACCTAACCTGATAAATTAACTTAAATGTTCAAATAGTACAACCTGACCTAACCTAACCTGATAAATTAACTTGAATGTTCAAATAGTACAACCTAACCTAACCTGATAAATTAACTTAAATGCTCAAATACTACAACCTAACCTGCAGCAGTAGCGGCTATTGTATATTGTTTCCACCGGCCTTCGACCCCGGGGGGGGGGGCGCCCACGGCCAGTCTTCGGCCCTCCGGCCCTGCCCTTGGCCCTGGGGGGTGGGGGGCCTTAGAGGGGTATTTTAAATGTTGTCAATTGTCAGGTTTCTCATATTCTATTCTTAGGGTTCAACTGTGCTATTGTTCGTGTTGTAAGTTGTTTTGTTTGTCAATAAGTGAAACATTTTATTGTTGTACAAATAGTGTGTGCTATTGCTATTCGTGTTGTTGTACAAAAATGTGTGTACTATTCTTGTTGCATAAATAGTGTGTGTTGTTCTTGCTGTACAAAAAAAGTGTGTGCTATTCATGCTGTACGGAAAAGTGTTGATGTCAATAAATGCTGTTGTTCTTGCTGTACAGAAAAGTGTTTTTGTCAATAAATGAAAAATGTTGTTGTTGTACAATAGTGCTGTTGTTAATAAATATTGTTGTTTTTACTGTACAATAGTGTTTTTGGCAATAAATGAAAAATGCTGTTGTTGTACAATAGTGCTGTTGTTGATAAATGCTATTGTTCTTGTTGAACAAATAGTGTGTGCTTTATTCATGCTGTACAAGTGTTGATGTTAATAAATGAAAGAAATATTGTTTTTGTTGTTCTTGTACTAGATTGATCTATGGGAAAATTATTATATATTCATTGGACAAGTATGGTTTACAGTTAGTTGTAGTCTGACTGTTGTCAACAGCAGCAGTATGTATCAATTTAAAACACCATTCAGGTCGTTTCCGTGTGGCCCATCAATGTCTGGGAAAACGACCCTTTTAGCTAAAATAATTCAAAATTGTAATAAAATGTTTTTTGTAAAACCAAAGAAAATTTATTATTGCTATAGTATTTGGCAGGAGTCCTACGATCAAATAAGAGCTATTGCCACATCCTTGCCAGTACAATTCATACGGGGACTTGATGTTTTCAATAGTACTGAACCAAACTCATGGCTGATTATTGATGATTTGGCTGAATCAATTGAACAGTTCTCACAGAAAATGCTACAGCTGTTTACCGTTCGCTCTCATCATGAACGCATTTCCATAACCCTAGTTCTACACAATCTTTTTCATCAGAGCAAATGTATGAGAGCCCTTGCTTTGAATTGCACCATCTATATTATCTACCGAGTTGTTCGTGATTCTAGCTCGCTAATAACTCTCAATAAGCAAATATATCCAGGTGCTCCCAAATTTCTGCTGTCAGCGTACATTCAGGCGACAAATAAGCCCTACGGGTAGATTTTGCTAGATCTTATTCCGAATATCCCGAGGATCTACGTGTAGTCACATTTATTTTCGACAAAGAAATTACTGTATATCTTCCGGTGAACAGTAGTTGCCATCATGACACTGAAGAAACCATACGAACAACGGCATTTATTTTCCGTTTTAGGCACTTCAAAACCCCCACTCAGGAAGGCCATACTCAAATAGGGTGTTGACAATGATTTCATTAATCTAATATCTGAACTTTGTTTAAATTTAGCTCAGGGCAATATACACTTGCCAGAAGGTGTTAGACAACAGACAAAGCAATATCTTTCCACTGTACGTGCCTTGGCCTGCCAAAACAAAGGAAAATTTTTTAAAAGAAAACGTCTCCTTTAAGCGGGCGGTAGCTTTTTTACGCTTTTACCACCAATAATTGCAGGACTTGTAAACAGTTGTCTCTAGATGGCTAAACCCTATAAATTGACGCCATTTGAACCTGTCCTCTCACCCGTGGAACATTTTGAAGACAATTTAAGCAAATTCATTAATGATGAAAATATTGCCGACGATAAAAAGCTAGTTTTACTTCAAGATGTATTGCGACGTGTGGACAAACATAGACCTTATCATGAGAGACCCGCTACCGTCAAAGATCCCTCTAAACAGGAAACATCTCCTCAAGATTCTGCAGTGCAATCAAAGGAGAAGGAATTGAATTCCATAGTGAGATCAATTGGAAACCTATTGCCAGTGACCTATCGAGAATAAAGTAAAAGAGTATTAGCATATCTCATGTTGGAAAGTGATGGTGGTGGTAATCATCAAGTTCAGGTCGATAGCACAGGGAAAGGAATTATAATTCAGGGAAAAAGTTATAATCTACTTGATTTTATTTGTGATATGCTGACGAATCGTAAAGGACTTTTGTCATTTGACAATAACCTATATACCTTTCTAAAAGCATCAAACTTCCCCAAAAGTCTTATTGGCAATAAGCAAATTCTAAAGAAACTAAGAGAATATAGTCCTCCAACAACGCCAACACCATTTAAAAAAGAAGAAGATTCAATATTGGAAAATACTATCAGCAGCAGCAGCAATGATTTTATAACACCAGTGGCTGCTAGACAAAAGTGACGACGTATTGATTCACCCTCCAATGTGCAAAAGGGGAGTGGACATTACACTACGTGTTTGCGTTCAAAATGGATGAAGTTTTAAGACATATATATGAAAATATTGTTGAAGCGGGAAGTCTAAGTTCGCCCACAACACTTTCTAAAGTTACCTCTGACATAGATGGCAGCACATTAAAAAAAAGCAAAAGATTATCTAGAAAATGAACCGAGTTACACATTGCATTGGAATCGCAGGCTTCGTGGCAAACAATATCGACAAACTAAAGCCTTTTTCCCTCTGCATATAATGCAAACTGACCTTTTAACTTTAGACGCAATTCAACGGTGTCACAATACACCCTACAAATATATTCTAGTGTCAATCAGTGTCTTTAGTCGCTATGCCTATGCAATTCCATTGCGATTAAAGAGAGGTGTTGAAGTTGCTCATGCTTTAGAAAGTATTCTTGAACAGGATTGCTATAGAAAAATTCAATCGGATCCCGGTAGCGAATTTGTTAATCCTCATGTGCAAAAGGTTCTATTGAAATATAAGACAACACTCTATCATAGTCACAGCCCGATAAAAGCTGCATTGGCTGAACGATTGATAAGAACGATTCGTCTATTAATTTCAAGATATTGTACTCTGAAAAATACTGCTGCTTTTATTCATGATTTAGATACAATCATGCAAATATACAACCAACGATCACATCGATCCCTGTCCAATGTTAGCCCTCAGGAAGTTCATTGCAGTGAAAATACATTTGATGCTTTTCTAAAGCAATATTCCAGTGAAAAAGAAAAAAAATGTGAAGAAAAAAATTTAATGTTGGTGATACTGTTTGAATTAATAGAACCACCAATATTTTTGAAAAGGGGAATTATTTATGGAGCACTGAACTTTTTAAAGTGTTCAAAATCCTAGACACTACACCCACGACATATCTACTGCGAGACACCAAAGATGATGAGATTCTCAGCGGTTTTTATGAATACAAACTACAAAAAGTTAGAAACACTAGTGAAATTTATCAAATTGAAAAGATATTAAAGAGTCATACTCGCAGGGGCAAGAGACAGTTGCTTGTTCGCTGGCTAGGATACAACTCTGATTTTGATTCTTGGGTTGCAGTTGAAGACATTAACAATGCCCAATGATTTTTATGTGACTTTCATGTCCAATGTTTCTGATCCTCTCTACAATGATTTGAATAAAACAAGTGATTTTTGGACGAAACTCTCTCCCACCATCAAATTCAACGATGGAAATTGTGAAGTGGCTCTTGTCGAGTGTATTCTCAAAAATACATATGACATCCTGAGAAAGGATGGCAAACATGATATAGAAATTAGACCCTATGATTGGCCACCACCCTCAGGTGATCAAGAACAAATTCAAAAGATCAATTGGATGAATTATCCATATATTGAATTACCCTACGAAGAACTCACCTGTATGAATGATTTATGTCGTTCTATCAATAAAAGAATTTCCGCTCGTAAATGAGCCTTTCATTTCAACTATTCAAAAGAGGAGGGCAAGATCTGCATTAGTTCACCTATTGCCGATGAAAAGGTTATTCTCAATGATAATCTAAAGGATGCTCTTTGCTTTAAGCTCAATATAATCAATGGTAAAAGTGCTGGAAACACTAATTTTATTTTTGCTGACTACCCGTCTGCCTTCTCCACGGACACTTGTATATTTCTCTACGCTTCATTTGTTGAAACATCCCGGGTTGGTAATAGCAATGTTCCCCTCCTACGAGTTCTTGAATGAAAAACCAATCAAGAACATATGCACCAATACAATATAAAGCATCTTCAGTATATCCCCGTAAACACTTCCTATTTGGAAATCTGTCAGTTAACACTAAGAACTGAATTAGGTGATCCCCTAGCAATAACAAAAGGTTTGGCTGTGATTACATGCCATTTTCGACCCATTCAACAACAAGGTGTCTAATAGAAAAGTGGTATTCATCTGTTCTGATATTGACTGTTATGTTAATACTCTTGGCCCAAGACAATTGGGCAATGGAATGGACTATTACAAAGGTCGCTCGTCGATGTCTGGCAATGGTCTTGGCATTTGGTTTGCTAAGCTGTTTCGAATGAAAGATCTTAAGCCGAACTGGCCAGCCATGACAAAAACCAAAAAAGAGAAAAATCTAAAAAAAAAAAAACGAGACTGTGGCCAGTGGAGAGAAAAGAAAAGACAAATGCAAAACAACGCGGATATTTCGCCTGTATCCAAACAAGGCGTCTTCAGCACGAAAGAAACACAAGAAGAATAGGATAAAAAAAACAAGATAAAACTAAAAACCAATAAAACCACCACCAAAAAAAATGTACAATTGACGCAAACTGATCTATGTAGGGAAAAGATGCTATTATAGAGTTACTTTAGTGAGGACACCAGAGTAACTGACTCTGGTGAGTACTCTTCAGTGAGTACTCTGGTTTCCTCACTGAAGTAAATCTATAATAGCATCTTTTCCCTACGTGGATCAGTTTGCGCCAATTGTACATTTTTTTTCGGTGGTGGTTTTATATGTTTCTAGTTTTATCTTGTTTTTTTTTATCCCGTTCTTCTTGTGTTTCTTTCGTGCTGAAGACGCCTTGTTTGGATACAGGCGAAATATCCGCGTTGTTTTGCATTTGTCTTTTCTTTTCTCTCCACTGGCCACAGTCTCGTTTGTTTGTTTTTTTTTAGATTTTTCTCTTTTTTGGTTTTTTAAGCTGTTTCGCTCTGCACTAAAAATATATGTACAAATATATTGTACCGGCTGCGACAGATTTTGCATCCTCTACTCTATACGATTGGGGCTCTGGCAAGAATTTAAAAAAAAGTGCTTCGGAAAATCTTAGGTCCAGTGCGCGAACCCTTGGCGAATAATTGAAATCTCATCAAAATGGAAAAGGTTTAAAAATGTCGAGAAACAGTGCACTACTCATCAGTCTTTACTCAGATCAGAAACGACAGACATCACCCCTGTCAAAGAAAAGAAGGAAAAAGACGACACGTACAGTAAACAGTAGTAGAAGAAGAACCCAAGGAAGAGAATTGTTAGATCGAAACTAGATTTTTTTTTTTCCTAAGATGTCATATCTACCGCATAAGGATTCCCAACCTTCAATCACTTCATCTTTAAATCTATTCAATGCAGAAAATGTTGATGTGAGTGTAAAACATGGATACTACGAACAATTTTATCCACAACAACCCCTCTCCGATAATATCCACTTCAAAATTTATTCCAATGAAGACTACTTTATGGAAATGTCTTCGACATTTATAGATTTACGAATGAAAGTCCGGAAATCCAATAATACATTGCCAATTCTTGCCGATGGAATATCCTATGAAAACTGTATATTACATAATTTATTTAGTCAAATCAGTGTCTACATAAATGGCACGCTGGCGAGCACAAGCAACAGTCTCTCAAATTATACAAGCTATACGCAATTCATGCTGATGACACCCAAGTCATACAAGGAATTCAGAGGCACCTCCAATGGTTATGAATATATTACTAATACTGATAGTACAGATGCATTTAAAAATGCTACAACTAGTGAATTACATCTAGTTGGAAAAATATATCATGAAATATTTAATATACCCCAATGGCTACCACCCAATATTAAAGTGGGTATAAAATTGACGCTTGCTCCATCCAATTTCATTTTACGAAAAGAACTTGCTGCCAATCCTGATGTAACTCTCTCCCTTACATCGGCAATACTACATGTACACAAACAGCGGGTTGTGAGTTCTGTTGCTTTGGCAGTGGAAAAACTGAGACCCAGTTGAAATAATATTAAACTACTTGTTCCTCATACAATCCCCAATCAACGTCATATTGCCACAGGCTCACGTACCTTCAGCGACTCATCCTTTATCAATGGCGAAATTCCGTCAAAATTAGCCTTAGCATTTTTAAATAACGCTAGTGCAATAGGATCGTGGACTGGATCCCCACATAAATTTGAAATGTTTGGGCTTTCATCTCTTGTTTGCAAAGTAAATGGAATCCCACTCTACAATCTATCTTTTGATAAATCCTATAGGACATTGTATGAAATGACCATGCAAACCCTAGATCATGATTCACAACTATTTGAAAATGGTATAACCGAAGAAATGTTTGCTAAAACACATGGTATCATTGTATTGGATTTGTCTGACACCCAGGATATGAGTATAGTACGAACGGGGAGTCTGCGTTTAGAGTGTAAATTTGCAGACCCATTAGCTGAGAGTATTGCACTAATGTCGCTAAATCAATTTGAAACCTATTGGGAAATCACTCCCGAAGGCAGTGTTCTACTAGACCTTGCACCATGAACACCAGTCAAATAATAAATGTATTTAATATGGACCTCTACATGTCCAAATAAAGATCCTATTGTCTGCCCTCGGACTTTCTTGGAAAAATTCAAAGTACCAACAATACCCTGATCATTGTTAATAGCAGTCCGTCGACTGTGAATACTGGCCATTGGTTGTGTATCTTTCAAACAATGAAGACAATTGATTTTTTTATCCTCTTGCCCTACCCTATACATTCTACACTCCACACACCAGCAACTGTATTGAGAGCAGTGCGAAAACTATTATTCAAAATCGGAAGAGAGCATAGGATCTGACGACTAAAAGCTGTGGTTTCCATGCGCTACTATATTTTGTGTTCAGATGTCGCGGCTATACTTAAAAGCAGTTTCTCAACATTTATGTAGACAGTCCACGCCTGAACGACTTTATGGTGGAAAATATCCTCTCAGACCTGTATAATATTGATTTTAGTGCCCTACGAGTAAAGTGCTTAAAAATGTATGTGAATTTGTTTATTAATAAATGAAAAATGTATATACACAATGTCTTTATTCTTCACTTTAGATTTCTTCTTCGATGTATAGGTAACTGTCGTGAACCACTAATGCTGGTAGATCATTTGAATTCACTGTATACTGATCTTGATTGACTGCAAAGTCAGGGTCACATTTTCCACAGTATAATGTAACATCACTCTTGTCATATCTCTTTGTATAGTCAATGATACTGTTTACATTCATATTGTGAAATTCACGTGTTTTAATCTGTCTATTTAAAGCAATATCACATACAGTGTTTTCAAATGGTGGATCGCATTCGGTAACTGCCAAATAAAACTCACTAGGTTTATAGTCATAATAGGCAGTGTCGGCACAACGATGACGTAGAAACCAAATTGTCTTGTTACCCCAGCAGTTGAATCGTAGACCTGATTCTTCCTCCAAAAATAATTTAAATCCACGACGATACCAATCTCGTAGAAATAAACTAAAATCACGTTTGGGGTTCTTTCAAATCATACCAGGGTAAGAATACTCCCGCTGATTACACAATCTCGTAGAAATAAACACGCATCCATGGTTTTTGTTCTGGCAAAAAATAGAAAATTTCACGTGTTTACAGATAGGAACTTGAAACCTCTACAGTAGGGTTATCTGATACGCTGATTCTGATGGTGTGCTTTTCATTAAGGTTATATAGCTTTAAGGGGTCTTTCCCCCTTTTTCTGAAAATCAGCCAAATTTTCTCAGGTGCGTAATTTTGATGGGTAGGAATAAATTTGATGAAACTTATATATTTGAAATCAAAATTAAAATCTGATTCTTTTGATATATCTATTGGTATCAAAATCCCGTTTTTAGAGTTTCGGTTACTATTGAGCCGGGTCGCTCCTTACTTACAGTTCGTTACCAGGAACTGTTTGATTTCTGGTCGTTTTGAGTTTGATTTTAAAACCTATCTGTATCTGCTGAGCTTAAGTTTAAAATGGCATTTACTTTTCTTTGAAAAACTTGTTTTTTCGGAAAGTTTTTTTTTAATTAATCCTAAAAACACCCATTGAGACCTCCTCTCGAAGAGGATAGATTTTATCAGGACACCTAAAGGGCTCAACCGGAGCCAAAATGAAAGTTGCGAAGTGGAGTTTCTAAAGTATCAGTTAAGGTTCATTCACAATGAGACTTATATAATGCAGAAATTTTACAAACACCTAAATGCAGATGATTGTAAGCCTCTCACGAATACCAAACCCATTCATCATAATATTTAGTCAAACTCTAGAGTCAGAACCAAAGTTAAATTTATTTGATTTTTTTGGAATTTAGCAAAGTCCAGTCAATCAGGGTTCTGGAAAAGCAATAGTCAGAACCATTGGACCATAGTGGCCGAATAACTGAAGCTTATGAATATAGGATTTTCCAGACACATTTTCCGAAATAGATTCCCAATACGTTACATCACGTTGTCACTCAAAATAATGAAAGCTGCAGAAAAGATAAGAACCGAATATAACAGTTTCTAGGAAATTTCAGATTTGATCAAATTTCAGAACAAGAAACTAACATCTTTGGTGTGTCATGCAATGAGGCTTGGGAAAAACGATTTTGCAGTAGTTTTGCGGAAATCAACGTTACAAGCAATCCACTCTCTCTGCCATCTTTGCTGCAAATGACGATGTTTAGAACAAACTTTAGGACGGCATTCGGGACGAGGGCTTAATTTTTTTACTCAACAAGTTAATAATAAATTTCCAACCTGTTCAGAGCTTCTGCTTCGACTTTCACCTGCTAAGACAGTTCCAATTATTTTAATTTTTTTTATTAAATTTAACACTTGCCAATTTTTCAAGCCCTGTGAGGGGTAATTAATCTCTCTCTTAACCCCTTCTTTCTATATTTCGTTGAAATATTCGGTGATCCTCTATCAAAACATAGTATCTACATTAAATTTGATTTCTAGTAAAAGTTTTGCTCCCCGTTCGAATTCTGATTTTTTTTTTTCTGCAGTCCTACAATTTAAATCAAAGGTAAAAAGTTTATAGTACAGATTTCCAAATGAACAACTTTTTGATAGCCAATAAATTTGGTGTTCATGACTGTTTGTTTTTAGTTTCTTTAAAAAATCTTTCCATGAATGTTGCCTGATCAAAAAGAGCTTTTTAGACTATTTCATAACAAAAAAAAATTATTAGAATTAGATGCTACTTATGAAATAAACATAACTTTTCTAGTGATTACTTTTATAAACGTATGATCATGGTTGCAGCGGCAGCTGCAACCTAGTAAAGAGCGAACCATAGCCCATAGTAATCAAAAGTTGAAAAACATGTTTAAAAAAAAACTGTCTAATGAGACAAAATTGCCATCTGACACTAAATCAGGAATGATAACTATTGTTTCAGTTGATCTTAGAAGTAAAAGTTTATTGCGAAAAGAAATTTATGGTGATTTCGAGAAAGAGCCTAAAACCCCTTGAAAATGGCGTTAAATCGAAATAAGCAGAAACTTGAGTGAAAGATGAGCAAAAATAAAGTAAAAACATAGGGCAACAAGCCGCTTAAGCATGTGCATCTTTAGTTTGAAGGTGTAGTTCTCTCTGGGATTCAACAGGTTGTTAATTTTTGAACTTTTACGGGCAAAAAGAGTTGTCAAATTTAACTAATTAGTTTTATGCATTTAATCGACGCTGCAACAATAATGAGAATGTGGAACTTGCCTAAAAACTACATAATTTTTAAACAACCAAAGAAAAAATCTTAGAAAATTGTGGCTTAAGGGTATGAAGTAGTCCTAAGACGGACCCAGAGGGCAAATGGAAAACATAATAAACCAAAGAAGTGCTATTTATCCGGCTTATGATTGTTATTAGCATGGACTAGTTTAATGTTGCTTAGATGGTATTAATGTCACTTTTTATTTCTATTTGACAAAAAAATTATTTTCTTTTTTATAGTTTACCCAGATTAACCCAAATTTTTAGGAGGGCTATCCTTAAACCCGACTCTTTAGATTGAAATTTAATTTTCGCACCGCAATGCTTCACAACAAATATAACATAAAGGAAGAAATTAAGTATAATCATCAAAATTAAACTATAATCCCATCAATTTTAGGGGGAGCTGTTGACCCCTTAGTGCTCACACTGCACCCTTCATTCAGAAAAATTATCTAAGCTCGTAACTTTTGACATTTAATTTAAACGGATGTAACTGTAAGTAGAAGGGGAGGTGCTACTCCCATTGCCCACCCCTGCTGCCACCTACAACTTTTTTTTACATAATTCATGGATGGTTATGTGTATTGGTTTATTTATTTGACGTTTTATGGTTTTTGTCAGTGAGAATTTGAAAAAACAGGAATTTTGTCACATTTTTGTATGGTTTTATGGACTTTCTCAGTGAGAATGAAAAAACAGGAAGTTTGTCACATTTATGTCTGTTTTTATGGATGTTTATGTGTGTTGATTATTTGACGGTTTTATGGATTTTGTCAGTGAGAATGGAAAAACAGGAACTTTGTCACTTCCTTCTTGTTGTTGTTCAAGCCAGATGTTATGAGTTTCCGGGGAACAGTATTTGTTATTGTTGTTCAAGCCAAATGTTGTGAGTTTCCATGGTAACAGTTAGATCCCCCATTCTCAGGCAATCAGAGGGCTTTGTTTACATAACAATTTGACCTTGAGATTTCGTATATAACGGGCATGCAATGTGATTCAATTATCAGAAAGTATTGTGACACAATGGATAGAACAATTGACATAATTGATGAGCTTGAGGCCTTAGCAGCCGCAATTAGCAATGTAAGTGCATTTTTATTTTCAAAGGAATTTTCCTTGGTCACCCACCGGTATATTCAGCTAAAACGTAAATATATTCCTATACCCTCAAACCCCCCCCCCCCTCCACAAACCATACTCAATGCAAAACGTAAATATATTCCTTTACCCTCAAACCCCCCCCCCTCCACAAACCATACTCAATGCAAAACGTGAATATATTCCTTTACCCTCAAACCCCCCCCCCCTCCACAAACCATACTCAATGCAAAACGTAAATATATTCCTTTACCCTCAACCCCCCCCCCTCCACAAACCATACTCAATGCAAAACGTGAATATATTCCTTTACCCTCAAAACCTATCCCCCCCCCTCCATTGTCTTACAACCCCAAATTCTCGCAAAAAGAAATACCTTTTCGACAAATTCCACTATTTATTTTCGTTGGACACCCTCCAGTATAATCAGCTAAAACGTGAATATATTCCTTTACCCTCAAAACCTAACCCCCCCCCCCATTGTCTTACAACCCCAAATTCTCGCAAAAGGAAATACCTTTTCGACAAATTCCACCATTTATTTTCGTTGGACACCCTCCAGTATAATCAGCTAAAACGTGAATATATTTCTTTACCCTCAAAACCTAACCCCCCCCCCCATTGTCTTACAACCCCAAATTCTCGCAAAAAGAAATACCATTTCGACAAATTCCTTCCCTCTATATTTCCAGCTAAATCCCCCCCCCCCTCCACAAACCATACTCAATGCAAAACGTAAATATTCCTTTACCCTCAAACCCCCCCCCCAAACCATGCAATTTTTATACTCACTAGAAAACGTGAATATATTCCTTTACCCTCAAAACCTAACCTCCCCCCCCCATTGTCTTACAACCCCAAATTCTCGCAAAAAGAAATACCATTTCGACAAATTCCTTCCCTCTATATTTCCAGCTAAATCCCCCCCCCCCAACAAGCCATACTCAATGCAAAACGTAAATATATTCTTTTACCATCAAATACCTTTTCGATAGAAATATCTTATCGGTAAATTTGGTCTTTCTGTGTAACATCCGTCGCTATTGTTATTAACCGCAATGGTTTTGACAATACATTTCCGTGCAAGCATATAATTACTTTATCACCCCTTTTCCGGTGTGTTCACGCTATCAGTCTGGGCAAAGGGTTTGTTTTGGTTGTCAAATTAAAACGATTTTAAGCAATAATTAGATTGTGGATTCGTAGCCTCTATACAAGTAGAGAAACAGATTATTTTCAAATTAAAACTAACAATATATTTAGGACATTATGTGAAGGGGGAGGGCAATACCTTCAATTCCACCGCCATCAGTGTAAAATGAAAACAAACAGTGCAGGGCTAGAAAAGTCTTTGGGAGTTGCATGAAGCTAATATTATGTATAAATTGAATAGCATTTTAACCTATGTTTGCAAAATATAGGCCTACAGGTCGATGGGTTAACGATCTAATTTAAAGCCTATAGACCGGAAAATTTAATATTTTTCTAAATGGTAAAAATAGAAACAATGATTCCTATCCTATGGCTATAGACTACTGATTGTCTAATAAAAACGTTTGATTTCTAAGCCTAATATATTTCACGCGAAATTTTTACTTTTTGCTTTACTGAAAAGAGATAAAATGCTTTGTCTAAACAAAATTATGGTTAATAATTTTCATTCTTTAAAATAAAGGGGGAAATTATTTGATACTAATTTTTTTTCTCTTCTTTAAGGCAAATCATGAAGAATTTGCGGTCCCTACATCGAAGAGAGCTTGGGATAACGCATATAGCGAAGAATGCGCCCCATCTCCAAGTAAAAAACCAAGAGATGACGAGGCAGCCCCCCAACTGAGACCATCCATTATTAAGTATGCTGGCCCAACCCCAAAACAAGTGTTGTCGGCCCAAGCTCCATCTGCACAGGCAACAATACAGCCTCTCAGAAAACCAAAGAGACAGTGGGCGAATAGCTTCAATGCCGAAGCCCCACCTACGCAAGCTTTTTCAAGGGCCTCAGAAGCTGCCCCGGCTGCACAGCCATATGATATTGCTGGCCCGGCGGCTGCACAGCCATATGATATTGCTGGCCCGGCTGCGAAAGAAATTAACGTCACCAGTCCCTTCGCCCTCCAACATGCACTACCTGCTCCTCTAATAGCTGCCCCGGCTGCAAAGCCATATGATGTTGCTGGCCCAGCTGCACAAAATCATGAGGTTACCATCCAACATGCACTACCTGGTCCTTCGGGCACCCAAGCCCAGACGGATTATGCAAATGTAAGCATTTTTCTCCTACCTATCTATTTCTTCCAATGTTTTAGTCCTTTTCAATCCAAATATAAACTTATTTCTGCGAGATATTAACCCCTATTACATATCTAAATGTAATTTTTTTTTGCAAAGAAACCACTCTTTTCTCTGTTGCTATCGCTTCACATATAGTTTAGATACCATTGAAACTCAAAATGCTATTCCGTTCACAATTGAATATTATCTTGCTTTAATCTTTGACATAAGCTCTCCACACAAGCATATAAATAGATCTGTTTCACCCCCTTTTCCTGTTCTATCATTAGCGAGGGTTAGGCCACCAAGTCTAGGCTTTTAACATAATTCTGTTGTATTAGCTGTGAATTGTCTGCAAATTAGGAAGTTGGAATTCTATGTAAGAGCGAAACAAGTTATACCCCCAAAAATAATAAATGGAGAAAAGTGGGGAGCCTAGTTGCCCTCGAATCTTTATGGTCACTTAAAAAGCGCACTAGAACTTTTAATTTCCATTTACATAGTTTTAAGATAGATTATTCCATTTGTCACATATTGGCGTCCTAATTTACACTGAATATTTCTATTTTAGTGAGGGGGAATTCAAGCTAACGGTTCCAGCCTGGAACACTCGCGCGAGAATTAGAGAAAAATTTTGATAGGCATTATGCAAAGGAGGGTTGGGAAGCGCTGCGGGAGGCGCTGCATGAAGCACCGCGGGCCCGAGAAGCGCCGCAGGGGTGCGCCGCAGGATGTGCTGCAGGGATGCCCCCGCAGGGGGGTGCGCCGCGAAAAAAAAAAAAAAAAAAAAAAAAAAAAAAAAAAAAAAAAAAAAAAAAAAAAACTTCTATGTCATATCTTAGATTGTCGTTAAGCTATTTTTCATTTATAGGTTGGTGCATTGGTCCCATATTCGCCGTCCAGTGAAGAAGGGGAAGAAGAGGCAGTGGACTTTCAAGACAAAGAAACATGGGACGATATCATTGAAGTACCAGCTAATATTGATAAGTTTTTAGATGATTTTTTTAATGTAGAAGCTAGTACAGTTGAACTGGTAGACTTGAGCCCGAACACTTTGCAACTTTTAGATGATTTCACTGGGAACCCTCCTCTATCCCCCACTGATTACCTACTTCCACTTCAAACAACTGAAGTGGAACATAGCCCGAATATTGTTGAACAACTTGGGGGAGGGGGTACATCTTTCCCTGAATTTCAGCTATCGAATACAATATTGAATAATATAGTTGTTTTCACTGCCACGTTTGGGGATCCATTTAATTCGCTTATGGGGGGAAATTTTGTTTTTGATCCTGTAGAGATTGTGCATGCATATGTAGACAAAATTCGTGCACTTCTGGAGAACCAAATTCAATTGTGGGGGGTAGGGATTCAATTAAGGTTTCAATTGTTTTAAAGGTTTTTTATTTGAATGAGGGGAAAAGCGAGGTTTACTATCATTTCATACATTCCGAGATGCGCATAATTTATCCAAATTTAGAAAATTTTGAGGGAGTTTTTAGTGAGTGGGTAGGAGAAATTATAGCGCATCTCGAGAACTATAATGAAAATGGGAGTGGGTCTGTAGTTTTATTTATTGAAAATTTAAGCGTTAATATATGTAAATTTAAAAAGATTTTATTTTAAGAGGGGGGACTAGGTCTGAAAGAGATACAGTTTTAAATTATAATCCAGATCTAGTAGGTTGTCGTGGGGTCCAGAAGATCTGTTTTGAAACAGATCAAAAGTGTTTCAAGTATGCTTTCCTCATATCGGCATTCGAGCCTCTAGCTCAGGACGCTACCAAGAAGAATTTAGATCACTGGGCTGTACATGGGAAGGAAGGGTCCGATTTCCCAGTTGTAGATTTTTCTTGCTTAGAAGGAAAATACCCAGTAACGCTAAGATCCATTGACATTTTTGAAAGGGCTAATGCCCATTTAAATATTGGCGTTACTGTGGTACAATACGAAACAGAATTTGAAGATGGGACTCGCTCTAAAAAGAAGGGGGTGGTTTTCCCCGTAAGGGGCCCGTCAGTTGATTTGGTTAAACACTGGGTTTGGTTGCTTTACACGCCACCAAGTCAACCGAACACAATCGGTCATTTTAACCCTATCACTGACATTAGTAGAGTTCTGGGGGGTGGTAAGCAAAGGGGGACCCGTTTCTACTGTCCAACATGCCTGTCACAATTCCGTAGTGGTATAAAACTACGGGGTCACATGAAGCATTGTAGACAGCATGGATATCAGACAGTGGAAACGGTTTCAGGGGATAGGGCCATTCTACGTTTTAAAAATTTTCAAAATACCCTTCTCCAATGCAACAAAATATCTTTGGACTGTGAAGCTAAGCTGGTGGAGGTGAATGACCCCCAATTTCCAAACCGAGTCAAAGAACATCAGGCCATTGCAGTGTCCTATGCACACGCGCAAAGAGACAATTCTAACACCGTGCGGTTGTTAGAAATAGTAGAAACATTGGATGAGGGGCCCGAGTGCATGGTCAAGGCATAGACTAAACTGATTGGCACGGCTAATGGTGCTATTTCTCGTTTAAGAAATACGCATTATCCAATGGTGTTGTCCGCAGAGGATCGTCTCGCGATTAAAAATCAAAAAATATGTTGGGTTTGTAAGGGGGAGTTTGTAGAGGAGGATAAGGGGACTAAAGGGAAAAGAGGGGGGAGGGGGAAAGACAGAGACCATGGCCATTTGTGGCAGGAAATATCCTCGGGGGGTAGTAATTTTAGGGGGGTAGCGCATCAATCGTGTAATTTAAATGTTAGCCAACAGTTTTTTATCCCTGTTTTTATTCATAATTCTAACTATGACTTAAAATTTATTTTACCGGCACTGGCACGTATGCATAGGGAGGGAGGGGGAGTAGATAGTCCATGGGTGAATAATTCATTTATCTACAACATTATTCCCAAATCGGCCGAGAAGTTATTGCTTCTCGAGCTGAAATGGCAGGTAGTGGATAATGAGCGTATGTGCTGGAATAAAATTAGGTTTTTAGATTCTTTTAGTTTTTTCCCCAAATCCTTAAGTCAACTAATTCAAGTGCAGAAAAGCGACAATTTTGATAGCTTTCCCTTGCTTAAACAGCACTTTCCAGACAGTGAAATGTATGACTTATTAACCAGCAAAGGTATATATGCATATGATTATTACTGTTCTGGCGCTCGCTTAAGCGAGGAGAAACTACCACCAATTGAAGCTTTTCACAATTCACTGACCAACAGTGAATGCACAGTCGAGGAGTACGAGTTTGCCAAGAAGGTGTGGGCTAAGGGGGATTGTAAAAATGGGTGGGATTATTGTAGACTGTACTTGGCCAGTGACGTTCTAACTCTGCTGGATATAGTCTGTAAGAACACAGACTAGATCTATTCAGAGTTCGGGTTAGATATAGGATATTATTTTTCTACACCACATTTAGTAATGGATTTAATTTTAAAAATTAGCAGGGAGGAAATAGGCCTAATCACCGATGTAGATCAACACCTTTTTGTAGAGCGTTCGATGAGGGGAGGGTATGTTTTTCATGGGGACCGCGTCTTATCAACCGATCCGAGCGGACAAAGCACCGGTGCAAAGTCAAATGCAGTGTTCTTGGACATGAACTCGTTATACCCCTCGGCAATGTCCCACTACTCTTTGCCGTGTGGGAACTATCAATGGCTTGAGAATCCTTGTGAGTTCCCTGACATTAACACCGTCGAGGACAACGGGCCACAAGGATGGTTCTTTGAAATTGACGGTCACATTCCGCTGGCCCTTCACGACTCAGTCAAAGATTTTGTTTTTCCCTGTATCAATCGACCAGTGACCAGGGACTCACTGAGCCCCTACAATCGATCATTGGTTGAGGATATGGGGATGCATTGGACCCCCTCTAAACAGAAACTGATTGCTGATTTGGACCCTAAAGAGAATATCGTTGTTCACCATGTGCTTTTGCACTGGATGGTGAACAATGGCTTCAAAATCACCAAAATACATAGGGTCCTGCAGTTCAATCAGAAACCTTATTTGAAAACGTTTATCGATACTTTTGTCGATAAACATTCTAGGGCAAATTCAAAGGTAGAGAAGGAATTGTACAAGCTCATTCTAAATTCAGCGTTTGGCAAAATGTGTGAAAGCGTACGTAACAGATCTCGCTGCGACGTCGTGACTGACCCTCTAGAGTGTGCACGAATTATTGCCGAACCCAATTTTACATCATTCACGAGCATAGAGGCCGGCATGGTTCTTCTACACAGGAAAAAGCGAAATGTAGTACTGAACAAGAATATCGCAGGAGGTAGTTTAGTACTAGAAATTTCAAAAAAGCTCATGTTGTCCTTCTTTTACAATGTGTGCAAGGTGCAATGGCCACGGGAGGGGGAGGTTCAAGTTTACTATGGGGATACAGATTCTCTGCTGTTAAAGGTAAATGGGACTGAAGATTTATTGGGTGATTTGCAAAATGGGGTGCACATCAGCTCGCGGATGGATTTCACCAACTGGAATCCATCCCTCTACCCCGAGTTGGTGAAACGTCAAGCCCCCAACCAACTATTAAAATTAAAATCAGAGACGGGGATTTATTTGATATCCAGGGGGGTGTTCCCGGGTCCCAAAGTTTATTGTGTTGAAACACATAGTGGGGATGAAAAGAAGACATGTAAAGGGGTGCCTACACACTTTGTAAAGAGCAATTTTAACATGAGCGTGTACAGAGACTGTGTAGAAAGTAGCCTAGTGCCAAGAGCACAAGTGCTTGCAATTCGCTCTCTACAGTATAGAAATTATACTATGAGAGTAGAAAAAAATGCAATGTCGTGTATATCCGACAAGGTCTATGTGCTCGAGAATGGTGTGAGTGTCCTGCCTCATGGTCACTATCGTATTTCAGACCGAGTTGAATGCGTAGACTATCGTAATCAACTTGGTCTGGATAAAGTAATCTAACCCTGGCACTAACCACCACCACTCAACCTTTCATAAATTAACCTAACCAACTAATCTAACCCAAGCACTAACCACCACCACTAACCCGTAGCAGTGACGACAACTATTGTTTTTCCATCGCGGCTCCCGGGGGGTGGGGGACCCTTCCCGCGGCCGGCTCCCGGGGGGTGGGGGGCCAGCAATTACTGTAATGTTCAACTGTGCTAGTTCCAAATGTATTTTATTGTACAAAAAGTGTTGTATAGAAAAGTGTTGTACAAAGATGTTGTACAGAAAAGTGTTGTACAGAAAAGTGTTGTACAAAAGTGTTGTACAGAAAAGTGTTTATTATAAAGTGTTATCATTGTTCATGTTGAACAAATAGAGTTTTCATGTTGACCAAGTGTCATGTTGAACAAATATTTGCTGTAATAAATGTTGCCATGAAATATTGTTTTTGTTGTTCTTGAATAGATAGATCTATGGGAAAATTACTACTTATTCATTGGACACATATGATTTACAGTTAGTCATAGTCCGACCGTTGTCAACAGCATGTATCAATTTAAAACGCCTTTCAGGTCGTTTCTGTGTGGTCCCTCAATGTCGGGGAAAACAACACTTTTAGCTAGAATAATTCAAAATTGCGATAAAATGTTTTTGGAAAAACCGAAAAAAATCTACTATTGCTATAGTATTTGGCAAGAGTCCTATGATAAAATAAAAGCTATTGCCACAACCATACCAATACAATTCATAAGAGGACTTGATGTTTTCAATAGCATTGAACCGAACTCGTGGCTGATTATTGATGATTTGGCTGAATCCATTGAACAATTCTCACAGGAAATGCTACAACTGTTCACCGTTTGCTCTCACCATGAACACATTTCCATAACCCTGGTTCTACACAATCTGTTTCATCAGAGCAAATGTATGCGAACCCTTGCTTTGAATTGCACTATCTATATTATCTATCGAGTCGTTCGTGATTCTAGCTCACTCATAACTCTCAATAAACAGATATACCCCGGCACTCCAAAATTTCTGTTGTCAGCGTACACTCAGGCGACTAATAAACCATACGGTTACATTTTATTGGATCTTAATCAGAGCACGCCCGAGGATCTTCGTGTAGTCACCGACATTTTCGACAATGAAATTACAGTATATCTTCCAGTGAATAGTAGAAAAGGCTATTAGTCGCCATTATGACACTGAAGAAACTACACGAACAACGGCATCTGTTTTCCGTTCTAGGCACTTCAAAACCTCCGCTTAGGAAGGCTATACTTAAACATGGTGTCGACAATGATTTCATTAATCTAATATCTGAACTTTGTTTAAATTTAACTGAGGGCAATGTTCAACTGCCAGAAGGTGTTAGACAACAGACAAAGCAACATCGTTCCACTGTACGTGCCTTGGCTTGTAAAAACAAGGGAAACAAATTTAAAAGAAAACGGCTCCTTCAAGCAGGCGGTAGCTTTTTCACACTTTTACTACCAATAATTGCAGGACTTGTAAACAGTTTTCTCTAGAGAATGGCAAAACCCTATAAATTGACTCCAATAGAACTTGTCCTCTCGCCCTTCGAACATTTTAAAGACAATCTGAGTAAATTCATTAATGATGAGAATATTGCCGATGATAAAAAACTGCTTTTACTTCAAGATGCATTGTGACGTATGGACAAACATAGACCTTATCGTGAGAGACCCGCCGTCACCGATCCCTCTAAACAAGAAACATCTCAAGATTCTGCACAATCGAAGGAGAAGGAATTGAATTCGATTGTATTGAAAATTGGAAACCTATTGCCACTGTCCTATCGAGAACAGAGTAAAAGAGTTTTATCTTATCTCGTGTTGGAATCTGGTGATCAAGTTCAAATCGACAGCACAGGGAAACGAATTATAATTTGGGGAAAAAGTTATAATCTAGTTGATTTAATTTGTGATATGGTGACGAATCGTAAAGGACTCTTATCCTTTGACGATAATCTATACACCTTTCTAAGTGTATCAAACTTTCCCAAAAGTCTTATTGGCAATAAGCAAATTCTAAAGAAACTAAGAGAATATAGTCCTCCAACAACACCATTTAAAAAAGAAGAAGATTCAATATTTGAAGATACTAGCACCACTGATTTTACAACACCTGTGGCTGCTAGTCAAAAGCGAAGACGAATTGATTCGCCCTCCAGTGTCAAAAGGGGAGTGGACATTACACTACGTGTTTACGTTCAAAATGGATGAAGTTTTGAAAGGTGTCTATGAAAATGTTGGTGAAGCGGGGAGTTTAAGTTCTCCCGAAACGCTTTCTAGAGCTGTCTCCGGCACCACATTGAAAAATGCAAAAGAGTATCTAGAAAATGAACCAAGTTGCACACTACATCGGGATCATAGACTTCGCAGTAAACAATATCGTCAAACTAAAGCCTTTTTCCCTCTGCATATAATGCAAATGGATCTTTTAACTTTAGACGCAGTTCAACGGCGTCACAATACACCCTACAAATATATTCTATTGGCAATCAGTATTTTTAGTCGCTATGCCTATGCCATTCCGCTGCGATCAAAGAGAGGTGTTGAAGTTGCTCGGGCCATTGAAAGTATTCTTGAACAGGATTCCTATAGAAAAATTCAATCAGATCGTGGCAGTGAATTTGTTAACCCACATGTGCAAAAGGTTCTTTTGAAATATAATACGACACTCTATCATAGTCACAGTCCGATAAAGGCTGCATTGGCCGAACGATTAATAAGAACGATTCGTCTATTAATTTCAAGATATTGTACACTGAAAAATACATCTGCTTTTATTCACGATTTAGATAAAATCATGCAGATATACAACCATCGACCACATCGATCTCTGTCCAACTCTAGCCTTCGGAATGTTCACTACAGTGAGAATACATTTGATGCTTTTCTAAAGCAATACTCCAATGGCAATGAGAAGAAAAAGAAGAAGAAATTCAATGTTGGTGATACTGTTCGAATTAATAGAACCACCAATATTTTGAAAAGGGGAATTATTTATGGAGCACCGAACTTTTTAAAGTGTCCAAAATCCTAGACACCATACCCATAACTTATCGACTACGAGATACCAAAGATGATGAGATTCTCGGTGGTTTTTATGAATATGAACTGCAAAAAGTTAGAAACACTAGTGAAATTTATCAAATTGAAAAGATATTAAAGAGTCGTACTCGTAGGGGCAAGAAACAGTTGCTTGTTCGCTGGCTAGGATACAACTCGGATTTTGATTCTTGGGTCAGTGCTGAAGATATTAACAATGCCCAATGATTTCTATGTGACTTTCATGTCCAATGTTTCTGATCCTCTCTACAATGACTTGAATAAAACAAGTGATTTTTGGACAAAACTCTCCCCCACCATCAAATTCGACGGAAAGTATGAAGTGGCTCTTGTCGACTGTATTCTCAAAAATACCTATGACATCCTGAGAAAGGATCGTAAATATGAAATAAAAATTAGACCATATGATTGGCCACCACCACCAGGTGATCAAGAACAAATTCAAAAAATCAATTGGTTGGATTATCCATATATTGAATTACCCTACGAGGAACTCACCTGTATGAATGATTTATGTCGTACTATTAATAAAAGAATTTCCGCTCGTAAAAAAGGAGCTTTTCATTTCAACTATTCAAAGGAGGAGGGCAAGATCTACATTAGTTCACCTATTGCCAGTGAAAAGATTATTCTCAATGATAACCTAAGGGATGTTCTTGGCTTTAAGCTCAATATAATCAATGGTAAAAGTGCCGGAAACACTAATTTCATTTTTGCTGACTACCCGCCTGCCTTCTCCACAGACACTTGTATATTTCTCTATGCTTCATTTGTGGAAACATCTCGGGTTGGTAATTCAAATGTTCCCCTCCTACGAGTTCTTGAACGAAAAACCAATCAAGAACATATTCATCACTACAATATAAAGCATCTTCAGTATATTCCAGTAAACACTTCCTATTTGGAACTCTGTCAGTTAACATTAAGAACTGAATTGGGTGATCCAATAGCAATTTCAAAAGGTTTGGCTGTGATTACATGTCATTTTCGACCCATCGTTCAACAGCAAGATGTCTAATAGAAAAGTGGTATTCACTTGTCCTGATATTGACTGCTATGTTAATACTCTTGGCCCAAGACAACAGGGCAATGGAATGGACTATTACAATGGTCGCTCGTCAATGTCTGGCTATGGTCTTGGTAGCTGGTTTGCTAAGCTGTTTCGCTCTTCACTACCACTGGCTAGAAAATATCTTGTACCGGCTGCGACAGATTTTGCATCCTCTACACTATACGATTGGGGCTCTGGCAAGGATTTTAAAAAAAGTGCTTCGGAAAATCTTAGGTCCAGTGCGCGAACCCTTGGCGAGAAATTAAAGCAAAATGGTAAAGGTTTAAAAAGGTTAAGAAACAATGCATCACTCATCAGTCTCTACTCAGGACGGAAACGAAAGACATCCCTTTTGTCAAAGAAAAGAAGGAAAAAGCCGATACGTAGTGTAACCAGAAGCCCCAGGAAGAAAATTGTTAGATCGAAACTTCTTCTCTTAAGATGTCCTACCTACCACATAAGGATTCTCAACCTTCAATCACCGCCTCATTGAATCTATTCAATGCCGAAAATATTGATGTGAGTGTCAAGCATGGATACTATGAACAATTTTATCCACTACAACCCCTCTCCGATAATATCCACTTTCAAATTTATTCCAATGAAGACTACTTTATGGATTTATCGTCCACATTTATAGATTTACAAATGAAGGTCCGGAAATCCGATAATACAATGCCAGTTCGAGCTGATGGGATATCCTATGAAAATTGTATACTACATAATTTATTTCGTCAAATTAGCGTCTACATCAATGGCACGCTGGTGAGCACAAGCAACAATCTCTCAAACTATGCTAGCTATATCCAATTCATGCTGATGACACCCAAGTCATACAAGGAATTGAGAGGTGCCTCCAATGGATATGAATATATTACTAATACTGATAGTACAGATGCACTTAAAAATGCTACAACTAGTGAATTACATCTAGTTGGAAAAATATGTCATGAAATATTTAATATACCCCAATGGCTACCACCCAATGTTAAAGTGGATATAAAATTGACGCTTGCACCATCCAATTTCATATTGAGAAAGGAACTTGCCGCCAATCCCGATGTAAGCCTCTCCCTCACCTCAGCAATACTTCATGTACGCAAACAGCAGGTTATGAGTTCTGTTGCTTTGGCCGTGGGAAAATTGAGAGCCAATGGAAATAATATTAAACTACTTGTTCCTCACACAATCACCAATCAGCGTCATATTGCAATGGGGTCACGCACCTTCACCGATTCATCCTTTATCAATGGTGAAATCCCCTCGAAATTGGCTTTGGCATTTGTAAAGAGCGCCAGTGCAATAGGATCATGGACTGAATGCCCACATAAATTCGAGATGTTTGGACTTTCATCTCTTGTGTGCAAAGTAAATGGTATCCCACTCTACAATCTATCTTTTGATAAATCCTATAGAACATTGTATGAGTTGACCATGCAAACCCTAGATCATGATTCGCAACTATTTGAAAATGGTAAAGCCGAAGATATGTTTGCTAAAACACATGGTATCATTGTTTTGGATTTGTCTGGCACACAGGATATGAGTATAGTACGTACGGGGACTGTGCGTTTAGAATGTACATTTGCCAACCCATTGGCTGAGAGTATTGCCCTAATCTCACTAAATCAATATGAAACCTATTCGGAAATCACTCCCGAAGGCAGTGTTCTACTAGACTTGGCGCCATGAACACCAGTCAAATAATTAGTGTATTTAATATGGACCCCTACATGTCCCAGTACAAATCCTATTGTCTACCCTCAGACTATCTTGGAAAAATTCAAAGTGCCAACAATACCTTGACTATTGTTAATAGCAGTCCATCGACTGTGCTGACGGGTCATTGGCTCTGCATCTTTCAAACAATGAGGAATATCGAATTTTTTGATCCTCTTGGCCTACCCTATACATTCTACACGCCTCACATCAGCAACTATATTGAGAGCAGTAATAAAACTATTATTCAAAATCGAAAAAGGGTGCAGGATCTAACGACTAAAAGCTGTGGCTTCCATGCGCTACTATATTTTGTGTTCCGATGTCGTGGCTATACTTACAAGCAGTTTCTCCATATTTATGGTGACAATCCACGTCTGAACGACTTTCTAGTGGAAAATATACTTACAAGTGTATTTAATATTGATTTCAGTGCCCTAAGAGTAAAGTGCTTAAAAAATGTTTGTGAATTTGTTTATTAATAAAATGTATATATACAACAATGTCTTTAAATCTTCACTTTTAGATTTCTTCATCGGTGTATAGGTAACTGTCGTGAACCACTAATGCTGGTAAATCATTTGGATTCACTATATATTGATCTTGATTGACTGCAAAGTCAGGATCACATTTTCTGCAGTACAATGTAACTTCACTCTTGTCATATCTCTTTGTATAGTCAATGATACTATTTGCATTCATATTATGAAATTCACGAGTTTCAATCTGTCTATTTGAAGCAATATCACATACTGTGTTTTCAAGTGGTGAATCACATTCGGTAACTGCCAAATAAAAATCGCTTGGTTTATAGTCATAGTAGGTGGTGTCATCACAACGATGACGTAGAAACCAGATTGTCTTGTTACCCCAACAGTTGAATCGTAGACCAGATTCCTCTTCCCAGAATAATTTAAATCCACGACGATACCAATCTCGTAGAAATAAACTAAAATCACGTTTAGGATTCTTTCCAATCATAGCGGGGTAAGTATTCTCCCACTGATCACATTTATCATTGTGACAATTGGAGCATAGGTGCCCTCTAGGATGAGAGTCACACACCTCCTCAAGACATGAATTACATCCTTTAATTTGTACTGCATAGCCTCTATGTAATTTGCAAGGATTACATAATTTACACTTTTCATTATAGTCATCAATAATTGTACAATTCTCGCATTGAGTCCAACTACCAAGAGTGTACATGCACAATGGGCATATATAGAACATTTTGGTTTCCGATGTCAACTCTCTCACGGCTAAAACGAAACTGATCGTCTTCGCTCGATAAATTCAAAGTGTAGGAAAGGGGAGAGGAGTAACTCTGTGACGTTGCCTCTTTCGAAGGAGGAGCCATCTACCTTGGCAATGAAAGTATATCCACGATATCATTCTGACGTGTCGTGATCAAGATATCAATGAATTGAGTATAAGCATTTGAGTCACATTTTAAAAGTTTCATACAATACTCCAATGAGGATTATTCCAAATGGCGAGAAAATCATCATCCAAAATCAAATGTTTTTCCATAAACACTAGATTTGATCTAATTCTCTCTTTCTCAAATTTATTCATTTTTCAATCCTTTCACTCTGACTGCCAACTCTAGACTGACCAGAAAAGAAAGTTGGCTCGGAAACAACAACAACATTGACCTTGGCATTCGCTGAGAGCGTGCCCAAAACAACAACAATAGCATTGACCCCATTAACCAGGTGTTCCCCCTTATGACTCTATCGCGTGCCCAAAACAACAACAACAACATTGACCCCATTAACCACGTGTTCTCCCTAATGACTCTATCGCGTGTCCAAAACAACAACAACAACATTGACCCCATTAACCACGTGTTCCCCTTATGACTCTATCGCGTGCCCAAAACAACAACAAGAAGGAAGTGACAAAGTTCCTGTTTTTCCATTCTCACTGACAAAATCCATAAAACCGTCAAATAATCAACACACATAAACATCCATAAAAACAGACATAAATGTGACAAACTTCCTGTTTTTTCATTCTCACTGAGAAAGTCCATAAAACCATACAAAAATGTGACAAAATTCCTGTTTTTTCAAATTCTCACTGACAAAAACCATAAAACGTCAAATAAATCGACCAATACACATAACCATCCATGAATTATGTAAAAAAAAAAGTTGTAGGTGGCTGCAGGGGTGGGCAATGGGAGTAGCACCTCCCCTTCTACTACTGTATATATTACAAATCAGCATAAAAAGGAAACTCTTTGACGTATTAAATTAAACCAAAACTATCTTTTTCAGAGTTTAAGCTACTATTATCCCCGGTCACACCTTACTTTCCAGGAACTGCTTCTTAATATAGTACTTTTTTGTCGTTTTGTTCTCTTACTATCACTTTTTAGTAGTGGAGAGGAGATAATCATATATATATATATGTTCTGTGGTATTCAAAAAAACAATTATTGCAAATACAGCATTAGTTATAAAAATAGGAATTTAACTCCCACGATAAGGAGTTCTATCTTACCAATATCGAAAAAAATATATATTTTTGTACTTGTTTTACAGAAGAATTGTCAAGCAAGTCACCCTTTAAGATTATAGTCTAAGATTGTCAAAAGAAGGTTCATTCTAATGAATACTTGTAGATCTAGTGTCCTTTTAAAGGAATTAATTTCCGTCAAAGTGTTTTTAAATATATTCCATTAGAAGAACATGCTTCACCCTATTTTCCAATAGAAAAACGTTTCATTTTACTTAACATTAGCTAGAATGAATGAAGCAACCACTGCTACCAGTGGCTCGAAGGGGGGGGAGGGTCAAACAGCTCCCCTAGATTCCGAAACTATATATTTGTATATCCGTTAAAAATTATCCTTTTCTTCGTATTTCTTTTGAGAAAATAAACTAAATTGACTAAAATATTGACAAAACAAAAATGGGTACTTGCGCAATAAACGTACTCTTTTGTATGCTGTATATGGAATGCCAAACTGGAGATGCTACAGATACCGGGACAGATACCTGCCAGACTGGTTATTTCAAGGCACCGCTATTAAGAATTGGAACGCAAAGAGTAGTTTTCATTGTGTTTACGATATTTAAACTATTGTTTTTTGGGATTTAGGGGGAGAAAAAGGTACCTAGGTTAGGTTACTTATTTAATATATGGTATGCTTTACCCCCCCCCCCCCTATTCTGCAAATATATAGCCCAAATTTGTTTCTAAACTATTATATATTCATCCTATTTTATTTTATTTCATTAGCATTAACCAAACTTGACTTCTTTAGAAGTATATAAAAGAGTACGTTTAATGCGCAAGAACCCAAAAATGTTTGTATCTTAAATATTA
Source organism: Artemia sinica (assembly GCA_027921565.1). Taxonomy (NCBI): domain Eukaryota; kingdom Metazoa; phylum Arthropoda; class Branchiopoda; order Anostraca; family Artemiidae; genus Artemia; species Artemia sinica. The sequence continues at coordinate 26,348,080 of CM051274.1, read as the reverse complement.
AAAATTAGGTTTCATTTAAAATGAGGATAGATTTTAATAGCTGCAATGACAAGTTAGTTTTAATTTAAATACGAGGGGATATGCACTTAGCCTCAAAAATGATAAGAACACTATTCGCAGTTAAAATTTTGACAGGTTTATTTACTTGCTAAACAATATATTACAATTTTTTTTGATTATTTTTTAAGTTTGTTATAAACATTTTATAAATAAACTAAATGTTCAATAATGCAAATAAAATGATTTAATTTGAATAAATATTTGTTGTGTAAGGTTCTTTTTTCATAGAAATGTTTTTTGAGAAAAAGTATGAAGATAGTACAAGTTTAAAATTTAATAGAAGAATTGGTCTACCAATTAAAATCTTGTAACAATTTTTGAAGAGCGCCTCAATTGGATCTGGTCAACGCCGGTATCAAATCTTAGAGCTCGGAAACAGTTCAAATCACAGTTGCCTGGTTTCTAGCAGAAAACGGTGTTGTAACTAGCAGTGATGCGAAACGTAGTACACTTGTACCATTTTGATACATTTCACCCAAAGTATAAACACATACAACAAGTACTGACAAAACCTATCCTCTCCACACAAAAAAGTGACCCTTTGTCCCCGTCTCCGGAGACGATTCCATACCTATGCGAACCTGGGGGATAATAGCCTAAGTTCCGTAGGTGATTATACTTGTTCCGTAAAAGCTGTATTAAATTTAATTTATTGGCTCGGAGCGATTAAGTAGTACAGCACTTTGCGTCTAGAGGCGCTGAGGTACGCGAGGTCACTTTTGGAGAGTTTTGTCAGTACTTGTTACGTAGATGATTATACTTTGATTTCACCCAGGGTTGCCACCGTCAGTAGGATTTTACTAGATCTAGTAAAAAAGAAAAAATATAGTAAATTTAGAGGATCTAGTAAATTTCCCGAAATCTAGTAAAAAGTCATGATTCGTAGTAAAAAAAAAAAAACTTTTGTTATTTTCTATGAATTCAGAGAAAAAGTTAGGGTCCATTCATTACAAAATCTGATTTTGATTACGTTAGATATTATGGCTATTATTGCCTGAATTTTTGCGATTTTGCGTCAACCCTAGCACTTAAAAATCTCTACTTTTCTCTCGGCTCCTTCTTGATACTCGCTTTGAAAGGCAAACTATTTAAAATCAGGACTGGCATACGGCTTAATTTGTTTTCAGAAAATTTTCTCAGACTCTCATAACAGCTGCTACGTTTGTTAGTTAGCCTTGTCCCCACCTAAAAACGGAAACTGGGGGACGCATTTCAAAAGATGTCAGTTTCAAACACACCTCAGATTCTAAACACTCCATCGCCTGAATTGCTTCGTGAATATAAGTTGTAGCTGTTTTTCTTAGTTGATTGTTTTTAGTTTTTCAATATATCTGAATTTTATGACCTGAAGACCATTGATAACTTTAAAGCCGGGTTTCATCAGCAGGATTTCCTGAACCTAAGATTCCAGACTATTGTTTGACGTCTTGGATACACCGCATCTGGAATATGAAGCCTATCCAGTAGTAGGCTACATCCAATAATAAAAAAAAGGATTTTTGAGCTTATAGGTTTCCGGAATTTTCAATCATACTAAAAAACGAAAGAAAAGAGGAAAAGAGAAAAAAAAGAAAAAAGGAACAAAGATTGTGGAAATCCTGTTCATTAAACTCCTATAGTAAAAACCGGTGCTTGATGGTGCGCGTAAAAACAGATGCGATTTAGTAAATTTTTCCTCTCAGATTTAGGAAATTCTTCCAGGCCAGGGTGGCAACCCTGATTTCACCTGTACTGGTACAATTTAGTCAGGGTTGCCAACTGGACATATTTTATGTCCAAAGGACATATTCCTATAAACCGGGAAACAATGACATAATAGGGCAAAAAAGGGACATGTTTCAGAAATTTGGGACATAAAAGGGACATATTTTTCAAATTTATGACCTAAAATATTTCGCCGCTGGATGCATATTTTTGTTAAAAAAAATGTCATTTTTCACCAAATCACTATTAAAACTACTTGTCTAGAGTAGAGATGCCTTAATGAGTCCCACCGGGGCTCCTTATATGGGCATAGAATACTGACGGGGCACCATATATGGGCATAGCCTCCCTAGGGAGAATGATGGCGTAATGGGGTCAATGACCTCTTTCTCCAGGTGTGTTTTTGGCACGCCCTCAGCGAAGGTCAATGTTGTTATTGTTTCCGAGGCAAAATGCCAAGGTCAATGTTATTGTTGTTTTAAACAGAGTCATTAGAGAGAACACGTGGTTAATGGGGTCATTGTTGTTGTCGTTTTGAACAGCGTCAGTAGAGAGAACACGTGGTTAATGGGGTCGATGTTATTGTTGTTGTTTTGGACACGCTCTCAGCGAATGTCAATGCTGTTGTTGTTTCCGAACCAACTTTCTTTTCAGTCTAGAGTTGGCAGTCAGAGTGAAAGGATTGAAAAATGAATAAATTTGAGAAAGAGAGAATTAGATCAAATCTAGTGTTTATGGAAAAACATTTGATTTTGGATGATGATTTTCTTGAGTTATCTCTTCAACGCAGGATATTCTCCCAAGGAACACTTGACAATATAATGAAAACTGATTCTCCCCCATTGGACTATTGTATGAAACTTTTAAAATGTGATTCAAATGCTTATACTCAATTCATTGATATCTTGATCACGACACGTCAGAATGATATCGTGGATATACTTTCATTGCCAATGTAGATGGCTCCTCCTTCGAAAGAGGCAACGTCACAGAGTTACTCCTCCCCCTTTCCTACACTTTGAATTTATCGAGCGAAGACGATCAGTTTCGTTTTAGCTGTGAGAGAGTTGACATCGGAAACCAAAATGTTCTATATATGCCCATTGTGCATGTACACTCTTGGCAGTTGGACTCAATGCGAGAATTGTACAATTATTGATGACTATAATGAAAAGTGTAAATTATGTAATCCTTGCAAATTACATAGAGGCTATGCAGTACAAATTAAAGGATGTAATTCATGTCTTGAGGAGGTGTGTGACTCTCATCCTAGAGGGCACCTATGCTCCAATTGTCACAATGATAAATGTGATCATTGGGAGAATACTTACCCCGCTATGATTGGAAAGAATCCTAAACGTGATTTTAGTTTATTTCTACGAGATTGGTATCGTCGTGGATTTAAATTATTCTAGGAAGAGGAATCTGGTCTACGATTCAACTGTTGGGGTAACAAGACAATCTGGTTTCTACGTCATCGTTGTGATGACACCACCTACTATGACTATAAACCAAGCGATTTTTATTTGGCAGTTACCGAATGTGATTCACCACTTGAAAACACAGTATGTGATATTGCTTCAAATAGACAGATTGAAACTCGTGAATTTCATAATATGAATGCAAATAGTATCATTACAAAGAGATATGACAAATAGACTATGAATGCAAATAGACTATACAAAGAGATATGACAAGAGTGAAGTTACATTGTACTGCAGAAAATGTGACCCTGACTTTGCAGTCAATCAAGATCAATATATAGTGAATCCAAATGATTTACCTGCATTAGTGGTTCACGATAGTTACCTATACACTGATGAAGAAATCTAAAAGTGAAGATTTAAAGACATTGTTGTATATATACATTTTATTAATAAACAAATTCACAAACATTTTTTAAGCACTTTACTCTTAGGGCACTGAAATCAATATTAAATACACTTGTAAGTATATTTTCCACTAGAAAGTCGTTCAGACGTGGATTGTCACCATAAATATGGAGAAACTGCTTGTAAGTATAGCCACGACATCGGAACACAAAATATAGTAGCGCATGGAAGCCACAGCTTTTACTCGTTAGATCCTGCACCCTTTTTCGATTTTGAATAATAGTTTTATTACTGCTCTCAATATAGTTGCTGATGTGAGGCGTGTAGAATGTATAGGGTAGACCAAGAGGATCAAAAAATTCGATATTCTTCATTGTTTGATAGATGCACAGCCAATGACCCGTCAGCACAGTCGATGGACTGCTATTAACAATAATCAAGGTATTGTTCGCACTTTGAATTTTTCCAAGATAGTCTGAGGGTAGACAATAGGATTTGTACTGGGACATGTAGGGGTCCATATTAAATACACTGATTATTTGACTGGTGTTCATGGCGCCAAGTCTAGTAGAACACTGCCTTCGGGAGTGATTTCCCAATAGGTTTCATATTGATTTAGTGAGATTAGGGCAACACTCTCAGCCAATGGGTTGGCAAATGTACACTCTAAACGTACAGTCCCCGTACGTACTATACTCATATCCTGTGTGCCAGACAAATCCAATACAATGATACCATGTGTTTTAGCCAACATATCTTCGGTTATACCATTTTCAAATAGTTGCGAATCATGATCTAGGGTTTGCATGGTCAACTCATACAATGTTCTATAGGATTTATCAAAAGATAGATTGTAGAGTGGGATACCGTTTACTTTGCACACAAGAGATGAAAGTCCAAACATTTCGAATTTATGTGGGCATTCAGTCCATGATCCTATTGCACTGGCGCTCTTTACAAATGCCAAAGCCAATTTCGAGGGGATTTCACCATTGATAAAGGATGAATCGGTGAAGGTGCGTGAGCCCATTGCTATATGACGTTGATTGGTGATTGTATGAGGAACAAGTAGTTTAATATTATTTCCATTGGCTCTCAATTTTTCCACGGCCAAAGCAACAGAACTCATAACCTGCTGTTTGCGTACATGTAGTATTGCTGAGGTGAGGGAGAGACTTACATCGGGATTACCAGCAAGTTCTTTTCTCAATATGAAATTGGAGGGTGCAAGCGTTAGTTTTATATCCACTTTAACATTGGGCGGCAGCCATTGGGGTATATTAAATATTTCATGATATATTTTTCCAACTAGATGTAATTCACTAGTTGTAGCATTTTTAAGTGCATCTGTACTATCAGTATTAGTAATATATTCATATCCATTGGAGGCACCTCTCAATTCCTTGTATGACTTGGGCGTCATCAGCATGAACTGCATATAGCTTGCATAGTTTGAGAGATTATTGCTTGTGCTCACCAGCGTGCCATTGATGTAGACACTAATTTGACGAAATAAATTATGTAGTATACAATTTTCATAGGATATCCCATCAGCTCGAACTGGCATTGTATTATCGGATTTCCGGACCTTCATTTGTAAATCTATAAATGTGGACGATAAATCCATAAAGTAGTCTTCATTGGAATAAATTTGAAAGTGGATATTATCGGAGAGGGGTTGTAGTGGATAAAATTGTTCATAGTATCCATGCTTGACACTCACATCAACACTTTCGGCATTGAATAGATTCAATGAGGCGGTGATTGAAGGTTGAGAATCCTTATGCGGCAGGTAGGACATCTTAAGAGAAGAAATCAAGTTTCGATCTAACAATTTTCTTCCTGGGGCTTCTGGTTACACTACGTATCGGCTTTTTCCTTCTTTTCTTTGACAAAAGGGATGTCTTTCGTTTCCGTCCTGAGTAGAGACTGATGAGTGATGCATTGTTTCTTAACCTTTTTAAACCTTTACCATTTTGCATTAATTTCTCGCCAAGGGTTCGCGCACTGGACCTAAGATTTTCCGAAGCACTTTTTTTAAAATCCTTGCCAGAGCCCCAATCGTATAGTGTAGAGGATGCAAAATCTGTCGCAGCCGGTACAAGATATTTTCTAGCCAGTGGTAGTGAAGAGCGAAGCAGCTTAGCAAACCAGCTACCAAGACCATAGCCAGACATTGACGAGCGACCCTTGTAATAGTCCATTCCATTGCCCTGTTGTCTTGGGCCAAGAGTATTAACATAGCAGTCAATATCAGGACAAGTGAATACCACTTTTTTATTAGACATCTTGCTGTTGAACGATGGGTCGAAAATGACATGTAATCACAGCCAAACCTTTTGAAATTGCTATTGGATCACCCAATTCCGTTCTTAATGTTAACTGACAGAGTTCCAATAGGAAGTGTTTACTGGAATATACTGAAGATGCTTTATATTGTAGTGATGAATATGTTCTTGATTGGTTTTTCGTTCAAGAACTCGTAGGAGGGGAACATTTGAATTACCAACCCGAGATGTTTCCACAAATGAAGCATAGAGAAATATACAAGTGTCTGTGGAGAAGGCAGGCGGGTAGTCAGCAAAAATGAAATTAGTGTTTCCGGCACTTTTACCATTGATTATATTGAGCTTAAAGCCAAGAACATCCCTTAGGTTATCATTGAGAATAATCTTTTCACTGGCAATAGGTGAACTAATGTAGATCTTGCCCTCCTCCTTTGAATAGTTGAAATGAAAAGCTCCCTTTTTACGAGCGGAAATTCTTTTATTAATAGTACGACATAAATCATTCATACAGGTGAGTTCCTCGTAGGGTAATTCAATATATGGATAATCCAACCAATTGATTTTTTGAATTTGTTCTTGATCACCTGGTGGTGGTGGCCAATCATAGGGTCTAATTTTTATTTCATATTTACGATCCTTTCTCAGGATGTCATAGGTATTTTTGAGAATACAGTCGACAAGAGCCACTTCATACTTTCCGTCGAATTTGATGGTGGGGGAGAGTTTTGTCCAAAAATCACTTGTTTTATTCAAGTCATTGTAGAGAGGATCAGAAACATTGGACATGAAAGTCACATAGAAATCATTGGGCATTGTTAATATCTTCAGCACTGACCCAAGAATCAAAATCCGAGTTGTATCCTAGCCAGCGAACAAGCAACTGTTTCTTGCCCCTACGAGTACGACTCTTTAATATCTTTTCAATTTGATAAATTTCACTAGTGTTTCTAACTTTTTGCAGTTCATATTCATAAAAACCACCGAGAATCTCATCATCTTTGGTATCTCGTAGTCGATAAGTTATGGGTATGGTGTCTAGGATTTTGGACACTTTAAAAAGTTCGGTGCTCCATAAATAATTCCCCTTTTCAAAAATATTGGTGGTTCTATTAATTCGAACAGTATCACCAACATCGAATTTCTTCTTCTTTTTCTTCTCATTGCCATTGGAGTATTGCTTTAGAAAAGCATCAAATGTATTCTCACTGTAGTGAAGATTCCGAGGGCTAGAGTTGGACAGAGATCGATGTGGTCGATGGTTGTATATCTGCATGATTTTATCTAAATCGTGAATAAAAGCAGATGTATTTTTCAGTGTACAATATCTTGAAATTAATAGACGAATCGTTCTTATTAATCGTTCGGCCAATGCAGCCTTTATCGGACTGTGACTATGATAGAGTGTTGTATTATATTTCAAAAGAACCTTTTGCACATGTGGGTTAACAAATTCACTGCCACGATCTGATTGAATTTTTCTATAGGAATCCTGTTCAAGAATACTTTCAATGGCCCGAGCAACTTCAACACCTCTCTTTGATCGCAGCGGAATGGCATAGGCATAGCGACTAAAAATACTGATTGCCACTAGAATATATTTGTAGGGTGTATTGTGACGCCGTTGAACTGCGTCTAAAGTTAAAAGATCCATTTGCATTATATGCAGAGGGAAAAAGGCTTTAGTTTGGCGATACTGTTTACTGCGAAGTCTATGATCCCGATGTAGTGTGTAACTTGGCTCATTTTCTAGATACTCTTTTGCATTTTTCAATGTGGTGCCGGACACAGCTCTAGAAAGCGTTTTGGGAGAACTTAAACTTCCCACTTCACCAACATTTTCATAGACACCTTTCAAAACTTCATCCATTTTGAACGTAAACACGTAGTGTAATGTCCACTCCCCTTTTGCACACTGGAGGACGAATCAATTCGTCTTCGCTTTTGACTAGCAGCCACAGGTGTTGTAAAATCAGTGGTGCTAGTATCTTCAAATATTGAATCTTCTTCTTTTTTAAATGGCGTTGTTGGATGTTCATTTAGTTTCTTTAGAATTTGCTTATTGCCAATAAGACTTTTGGGAAAGTTTGATACACTTAGAAAGGTGTATAGATTATCGTCAAAGGATAAGAGTCCTTTACGATTCGTCACCATATCACAAATTAAATCAACTAGATTATAACTTATTCCCCGAATTATAATTCGTTTCCCTATGCTATCGACTTGAACTTGATCACCAGATTCCGACATGAGATAAGATAATACTCTTTTACTCTGTTCTCGATAGGACAGTGGCAATAGGTTTCCAATTTTCAATACAATCGAATTCAATTCCTTCTCCTTTGATTGTGCAGAATCTTGAGATGCTTCTTGTTTAGAGGGTTCGGCGACGGTGGGTCTCTCACGATATGGTTTATGTTTGTCCATACGTCGCAGTGCATCTTGAAGTAAAAGCAGTTTTTTATCATCGGCAATATTCTCATCATTAATGAATTTGTTTAGATTGTCTTCAAAATGCTCGACGGGCGAGAGGACAAGTTCAAATGGAGTCAATTTATAGGGTTTTGCCATTCTCTAGAGAAAACTGTTTACAAGTCCTGCGATAATTGGCAGTAAAAGTGTGAAAAAGCTACCGCCTGCTTGAAGGAGCCGTTTTCTTTTAAATTTGTTTCCCTTGTTTTTGCAAGCCAAGGCACGTACAATGGAACGATGTTGCTTTGTCTGTTGTCTAACACCTTCTGGCAGTTGAACATTGCCCTCAGTTAAATTTAAACAAAGTTCAGATATTAGATTAATGAAATCATTGTCGACACCATGTTTGAGTATAGCCTTCCTAAGCAAGGGTTTTGAAGTGCTTAAAACAGAAAATAAATGCCGTTGTTCGTGTAGTTTCTTCAGTGTCATGATAGCGACTAATAGCCTTTTCTACTATTCACCGGAAGATATACTGTAATTTCATTGTCGAAAATGTCGGTGACTACACGAAGATCCTCGGGCGTGCTCTGATTAAGATCCAATAAAATGTAACCGTAGGGCTTGCTAGTCGCTTGAGTGTACGCTGACAACAGAAATTTTGGGGCGCCAGGGTATATCTTTTTATTGAGAGTTATGAGCGAGCTAGAATCACGAACGACTCGATAGATAATATAGATAGTGCAATTCAAAGCAAGGGTTCGCATACATTTGCTCTGATGAAACAGATTGTGTAGAACTAGGGTTATGGAAATGTTTTCATGATGAGATCGGACAGTGAACAATTGCAGCATTTCCTGTGAGAACTGTTCAATGGATTCAGCCAAATCATCAATAATCAGCCACGAGTTCGGTTCAATACTATTGAAAACATCAAGTCCTCTTATGAATTGTATTGGTATGGTTGTGGCAATAGCCTTTATTTTATCATAGGACTCTTGCCAAATACTATAGCAATAGTAGATTTTTTTCGGTTTTTCCAAAAACATTTTATCGCAATTTTGAATTATTCTAGCTAAAAGCGTTGTTTTCCCCGACATTGAGGGTCCACACAGAAACGATCTGAAGGGTGTTTTAAATTGATACATGCTGTTGACAACAGTCGGACTATGACTAACTGTAAATCATATGTGTCCAATGAATAAGTAGTAATTTTCCCGTCTATTCAAGAACAACAAAAACAATATTTCATGGCAACATTTATTACGATAAACACTTGTTCAACATGAACAATGATAACACTTTTTGTACAACACTTTCTGTACAACACTTTTGTATGCATCACTTTTCTATACAACACCTTTGTCCATCTACAACACTTTTGTACAACACTTTTCTATACAACACCTTTCTGTACAACACTTGAAAACAACACTTGGAACTAGCGCAGTTGAACATTAGAGTGATTGGTGGCCCCCAACCCCCCGGGAGCCGGCCTTGGGAAGGGTCCCCCACCCCCCTGGAGCCGCGATGGAAAAATAGTTGTCGTCACTGCTATGGGTTAGTGGATGGGTTAGTGGTTAAGGTAGTGAGATTGGGTTAGTTAATTCATGAATGGGTTGGGCGGTTAGTTAATTTATGAAAGGTTGAGTGGTGGTGGTTAGTGCTTGGGTTAGATTAGTTGGTTAGGTTAGTTTATCCAGACCAAGTTGATTACGATAGTCTACGCATTCAACTCGATCTGAAATACGATAGTGGCCATGAGGCAGGACACTCACACCATTCTCGAGCACATAGACCTTGTCAGATATACACGACATTTCATTTTTTTCTACTCTCACAGTATAATTTCTATACTGTAGAGAGCGAATTGCAAGCACTTGTGCTCTTGGCACTAGGCTACTTTCTACACAGTCTTTGTATACGCTCATGTTAAAATTGCTCTTTACAAAGTGTGTAGGCACCCCTTTACATGTTTTCTTTTCATCCCCACTATGTGTTTCCACGCAATAAACTTTGGGACCCGGGAACACCCCCCTAGATATCAAATCACTCCCCGTTTCAGATTTTAATTTTAATAGTTGGTTGGGGGCTTGACGTTTCACCAGCTCGGGATAGAGGGATGGATTCCAGTTGGTGAAATCCATCCGCGAGCTGATGTGCACCCCATTTTGCAAATCACCCAATAAATCTTCAGTTTTTACTTTTAGCAGTAGAGAGTCTGTATCCCCATAATAAACTTGTACCTCCCCCTCCCGTGGCCATTGCACCTTGCACACATTGTAAAAGAACGACAACATGAGCTTTTTTGAAATTTCTAGTACTGAACTACCTCCTGCGATATTCTTGTTCAGTACCACGTTTCGCTTTTTCCTGTGTAGAAGAACCATGCCGGCCTCTATGCTCGTGAATGATGTAAAATTAGGGTCGGCAATAATTCGTGCACACTCTAGAGGGTCAGTCACGACGTCGCAGCGAGATCTGTTACGTACGCTTTCGCACATTTTGCCAAACGCCGAATTTAGAATAAGCTTGTACAATTCCTTCTCCACCTTTGAATTTGCCCTAGAACGTTTATCGACAAAAGTATCGATAAACGTTTTCAAATAAGGTTTCTGATTGAACTGAAGGACCCTATGTATTTTGGTGGTTTTGAAGCCATTGTTCACCATCCAGTGCAAAAGCACATGGTGAACAACGATATTCTCCTTAGGGTCCAAATCAGCAATCAGTTTCTGTTTAGAGGGAGTCCAATGCATCCCCATATCCTCAACCAATGACCGATTGTAGGGGCTCAACGAGTCCCTGGTCACTGGTCGATTGATACAGGGAAAAACAAAATCTTTGACTGCGTCGTGAAGGGCCAGCGGAATGTGACCGTCAATTTCAAAGAACCATCCTTGTGGCCCGTTGTCCTCGACGGTGTTAATGTCGGGGAACTCACAAGGATTCTCAAGCCATTGATAGTTCCCACACGGCAAAGAGTAGTGGGACATTGCCGAGGGGTACAACGAGTTCATGTCCAAGAACACTGCATTTGACTTTACACCGGTGCTTTGTCCGCTCGGATCGGTTGATAAGACCCGGTCCCCGTGAAAAACATACCCTCCCCGCATTGAACGCTCTACAAAAAGGTGTTGATCTACATCGGTGATTAGGCCTATTTCCTCCCTGCTAATTTTTAAAATTAAATCCATTACTAAATGTGGTGTAGAAAAATAATATCCTATATCTAGCCCAAACTCTGAATAGATCTGGTCTGTATTCTTACAGACTATATCCAACAGAGTTAGAACGTCACTGGCCAAGTACAGTCTACAATAATCCCACCCATTTTTACAATCCCCCTTAGCCCACACCTTCTTGGCAAACTCGTACTCCTCGACTGTGCATTCACTGTTGGTGAGTGAATTGTGAAAAGCTTCAATTGGAGGTAGTTTCTCCTCGCTTAAGCGAGCGCCAGAACAGTAATAATCATATGCATATACGCCTTTGCTGGTTAATAAGTCATACATTTCACTGTCTGGAAAGTGCTGTTTAAGCAAGGGAAAGCTATCAAAATTGTCGCTTTTCTGCACTTGAATTAGTTGACTAAGGGATTTGGGGAAAAAACTAAAAGAATCTAAAAACCTAATTTTATTCCAGCACGTACGCTCATTATCCACTACCTGCCATTTCAGTTCGAGAAGCAACAACTTCTCGGCTGATTTGGGAATGATGTTGTAGGTAAATGAATTATTCACCCATGGACTATCTACTCCCCCTCCCTCCCTATGCATACGTGCCAGTGCTGGTAAAATAAATTTTAAGTCATAGTTAGAGTTATGAATAAAAACAGGGATAAAAAACTGTTGGCTAACGTTTAAATTACACGATTGATGTGCTACTCCCCTAAAATTACTACCCCCAGATGATATTTCCTGCCACAAGTGGTCATGGTCTCTGACTTTCCCCCTCCCCCCTCTTTTCCCCTTATCCTCCTCTACAAACTCCCCCTTGCATACCCAACATATTTTTTGATTTTTAATCGCGAGACGATCCTCTGCAGACAGCATCATTGGATAATGCGTATTTCTCAAACAAGAAATAGCACCATTAGCCGTGCCAATCAGTTTAGTCAATGCCTTGACCATGCACTCATCGCCCTCATCCAATGTTTCTACTACTTCTAACAACCGCATGGTATTAGAATTATCTCTTTGCGCGTGGGCTTAGGACACTGCAATGGCCTGGTGTTCTTTGATACGGTTTGGATATTGGGGATCATTCACCTCCACCAGCTTAGCTTCGCAGTCCAAAGATATTTTGTTGCATTGGAGAAGGGTATTTTGAAAATTTTTAAAACGTAGAATGGCCCTATCCCCTGAAACCGTTTCCACTGTCTGGTACCCATGCCGTCTACAGTGTCTCATATGATTTCGTAGTTTCATATCACTACGGAATCTAGAGAGGCATGTTGGGCAGTAGAAACATTCCCCCCTAAGCTTACCCTCCCCCAGAATTCTACTAATGTCAGTGATAGGGTTAAAATGGCCGATTGCGTTCGGTTGACTAGGTGGCGTGTAAAGCAACCAAACCCAGTGTTTAACCAAATCAACTGACGGGCCCCTTACTGGGAAAACCACCCCCTTCTTTTTAGAGCGAGTCCCATCTTCAAATTCTGTTTCGTATTGTACCACAGTAACGCCAATATTTAAATGGGCATTAGCCCTTTCAAAAATGTCAATGGATCTTAGCGTTACTGGGTATTTTCCTTCTAAGCAAGAAAAATCTACAACTGGGAAATTGGACCCGTCCTTCCCATGTACAGCCCAGTGATCTAAATTCTTCTTGGTAGCGTCATCTGCTAGAGGCTGAAAGGCTGATATGAGGAAAGCATACTTGAAACACTTTTGATCTGTTTCAAAACAGATCTTCTGGACCCCACGACAACCTACTAGATCTGGGTTATAATTTAAAACTGTACCCGTATCCCTATGCCCCCCTCTTAAAATAAAATCTTTCTTAAATTTACAAATATTTACACTTAAATTTTCAATAAATAAAACTACTGACCCACTTCCATTTTCATTATAGTTCTCGAGATGCGCTATAATTTGCCCTACCCACTCACTAAAAACTCCCTCAAAATTTTCTAAATTTGGATAAATTACACGCATCTCGGAATGTATAAAATGATAGTAAACCTCGCTTTTTCCCTCATTCAAATAAAAAACCTTTAAAACAATTGAAACCTTAATTGAATCCCTACCCCCCCCCCCACAATTGAATTTGGTTCTCCAGCAGTGCACGAATTTTATCTACATATGCATGCACAATCTCTACTGGATCAAAAACAAAATTTCCCTCCATAAGTGAATTAAAGGGATCCCCAAACGTTGCAGTGAAAACAACTATATTATTTAAAATCGTATTGGACAAAAGAAAGTCTGGGAATGATGTATCCCCTCCCCCTACTTGTTTAACAATATCTGGACTCTGTTCCACTTCAGTTGTTTGAAGTGGAAGTGGGTAATCAGTGGGAGGAGGGTTCCCAGTAAAATCGTCTAAAATTTGCAAGGTATTTTGGCTCAAGTCTACCAGTTCAACTGCGCTATTATCTACATTAAAAAAATCCTCTAAAAACTCATCAATATTGTCAGGTACTTCAATAGAGTTGCCCCATGTTAAATTGTTGTGGGACTCCAAAGATGCATCTTCTTCCCCTTCTTCACTAGACGGCGAGTAGGGGACCAGGACAACCTATAAATGAAAAAAAATAGCTTAACGATGATCTAAGATATGACATACGATTTTTTTTTTTTTTTTATTTTTTTTTTTTTTTGGGGGGGGGCGTCCCTGTGGCACTTCCCTGACCCGCGATGCTTCTCGAGCCCGTGGCGCTTCCCCCGGCGCTTCCCTGACCCGTGGCGCATCCCTGTGGCGCTTCTCGGGGTCCTCATCGCTTCCCGCGATGCTTCTCGACCCCGTGGTGCTTCCCTGACTCGTGGTGCATCCCTGTGGCGTTTCTCGGGGACCGCATCGCTTCCCGCGATGCTTCTCGACCCCGTGACGCTTCCCTGACTCCTGGCACATCCCTGTGGCGTTTCTCGGGGCCCGCATCGCTTCCCGCGATGCTTCTCGACCCCGTGACGCTTCCCTGACTCGTGGCACATCCCTGTGGCGCTTCTCGGGGCCCGCATCGCTTCCCGCGATGCTTCTCGACCCCGTGGCGCTTCCCTGACCCGTGGCGCTTCCCCCGGTGCTTCCTGGACCCACTGGCTCCGCGGGCAATTACATAATGTCCCAAAAAAATTGAAATATTCGCTTAGACTGCATATGTCCAAGTTTCTATCTAATTCCGTTCTATAGGTTCGGTGAACTCTTCATTAGCTCACAATTATTGTAAGCCACCGTGCGAGTGTTCCAGGATTGAACCGTTAACTCGGTTTCCCCTCACTAAAATCTTTGGCACGAAGAAATATTCCGTGTAAATTACGGGATCCATATGTGACAAATAGAATAATCTCTCTCTCAGTTCCTTCTCTTTAAACTATGTGATAATCAATTGTGAAAAATAGGGGATTTTGAGTTTCAAATGGTGAGCATTAATTGAAATTATCTAGAAATAATCACTTATGAGATAGCGGCGAAGAGATAGGGGTGAATGCATAGAAAATAGCAAAGATTAGAAAAAGAGCAGTTTGACAAGCAAAAAATATATTTAGATATCTCTGAGGGAGGGCAGAGAAAATAAGGGTTGGGGGGTGAGGGGTTAATAAATCTCTGAGATATACTTTTACACAGTGTTGAAAAATCGGTTTGTTTAGATATTTCTTGGTCCTGAATGATAGAAAAAAGTGAAAAGACAAAAGTAAAGAGTAAAAGGCTCTCTAGCAGCTAAAAAATAGCTTACTTGATTGAAAAAAAATACTCACGTCTTCAAATTGATCAACCACTTGACAGAAAGCTGGAGGCTTGACCATTACATGATAGGGAGCCATTGGTTGGTCTATGACTTGCTTGAAGGAGCCAACCCTTCTATCTTGCATGGAAGGCTCAGGACTTGACGGAGAGTGCACTGACACTTGATGGGGAGCTGATAGCTCAGATATTGCGTGAGAAGGAGCCAATGTTTGGCCTACGGCTTGTCTTGAAGGCCCAGGTAACGTCTGTTGGAGGGTGGAGGGGCCGACGTTAATTTCTTGTGCAGGAGCTGTGACTTGCGTAGCCGGGACAGGGGCTTGCATGGATGGCTGCACTTGGGCAGGCAACACTTGTTTGGGGGGCTTCGGCCAGCGATCATATTGCATGGCAGGGGGCGCATTATTGGCCCTCGTCTTCTTAGCAGGAGGGGGCACGCATTCTTCGCTATTTGCGTCAGACATAGGCCCCATCAATGCAGTGTCCGCAAATTCTTCATAATTTGCCTTAAAAAGAAGAGAAGAAAAATCAAATCAAAATAATTTCTCCCTTTTTAAAGAAGGAAAGTTATTAAACATAATTTTGTTTAGTTTATCACTAAGAAAGCACAAAACCCATATTCTCTCCCCCTAAATTTAGGAAAATTAAGCCATCCCTCTCATAGAGTTAATCATGCGTTTTATTCAAGCGAAAGGCATATCTTACTAGCTTTTATTCAAATGTTATAGCTAAAATCACTAAATGATGAAGAAGCAATAATCTTTTCTATTTCTAATAAAAGCGCTAACCCCCTCCCCAGCAAAAATCCTGGATTCACGCTCCCCTCCCGGCCCCAAATTTAGGAAAATTAAGCCATCCCTCTCATAGAGTTAATCATGCGTTTTATTCAAGCGAAAGGCATATCTTACTAGCTTTTATTCAAATGTTATAGCTAAAATCACTAAATGATGAAGAAGCAATTATCTTTTCTATCTCTAATAAAAGCGCTAACCCCCTCCCCCAACAAAAATCCTGGATTCACGCCTGGGAATATAAAAGAAGTTTTATTGAAGGCTTGAAAAAATTATAAATTTACGCATTAGTTTTCTTGTCAATGGGCGTATATGTCTACACACAGAATCCCCCTTCACATAATTTACTTACAACGAAGCTGTTAGAAGCGATGTATTGCCCCCTTTCACATAATGCCCTAAACATATTGTTAAACATAATCTCTTTCTCTCCTTCCATACAGGCTAGGAATCCTCAATTGCTTAAAAGTGTTTTAATTTGACAGAAGAATAGTCCCTTTGCCTGCCGCGTTTGTAAACCGGAAAGAGGGTGACTGCTAATTTTAACCTTGCATAGAGCCTTGTGTCAAAACCAGAGCGGTTAATAGCTAAGAGATATGCAGAAGTTGATAAGGCTTACAGAAAGGCCAAATTTAACAAAAAGGTATTTCTTTTTGCGGTGGTTAGGTTTTGAATATATTTACGTTTTGCATTCAGTATGGTTTGTTGGGGGGGGGGGGGGGATTTAGCTGGAAATATAGAGGGAAGGAATTTATCGAAAAAAGTATTTCTTTTTGCGAGAATTTGGGATTGTATAGTGTGTTGTGGGGGGGGGGGGGGGTAGGTTTTGAGGGTAAAGGAATATATTTACATTGACTATAATGATGTTTGCATGGTTTGGGGGGGGGGGGGGGGTTTGAGGGTAAAGGAATATATTTACGTTTTGTATTGAGTATGGTTTGTGGGGGGGGGTTTGAGGGTATAGGAATATATATACGTTTTGCATTGAGTATGGTTTGTGGGGGGGGGGGGTTTGAGGGTAAAGGAATATATTTACGTTTTAGCTGAATATAAAGACTGTATGGTTTGTTGGGGGGGGGGGGGTTTGAGGGTATAGGAATATATATACGTTTTGCATTGAGTATGGTTTGTGGGGGGGGGGGTTTGAGGGTTTATGAATATATTTACATTGACTATAAAGATTGCATGGTTTTTTTTTGGGGGGGGAGGGTTGAGGGTAGAGGAATGTATTCACGTTTTAGCTTAATATACTGGAGGGTGTCCAAGGAAAATTCTTTTGAAAATAAAAATGTACTTACATTGAAAATTGCGGTTGCCAAGGCCTCAAGCTCATCAATTACGCTAATTGTTTTATCCATTGTCAGGTTGTTTACACAGTGTCAAAATACTTTCTGATAATTTAGTCACATTGCATGTCCGTTATATACGAAATCTCAAGGGCGAACTGTTATGTAACGGGGAAAACCACATGTAACAAGCCCTCTGATTGGCTGAGAAGGAGGATGTATCCGACTCGCTGATTGGCTGAGAAGGAAACACGTGATCTAACTGTTTCCGGGAACTCGTAACATCTGGCTCGAATAACAATAACAAATACTATTTCTGGATCATAACATCCGCCTCGAACAGGAAGGAAGTGTCATTAACTGTTTCTCGGAACCTCATAACATCTGGCTCGAATAACAATAACAAATACTATTTCTGGATCATAACATCTGCCTCGAGCGTGCACTTACAACAACAACATTGACCCCATTAACCACGTGTTCTCTCTAATGACTCTGTTCAAAACAACAATAACATTGACCTTGGCATTTTGCCTCGGAAACAATAACAACATTGACCTTCGCTGAGGGCGTGCTAAAAACACACCTGGAGAAAGAGGTCATTGACCCATTACGCAATCATTCTCCCTAGGGAGGCAATGCCCATATATGGTGCCCCGTCAGTATTCTATGCCCATATAAGGAGCCCCGGTGGGACTCATTAAGGCATCTCTACTGTCTAGTACTAAATTTACTTAACTACTTATTTTCTGCTAATTTTTTTTTTTTTACAAACTTTATTCTTTTTCGGAATTGCTTGCTCTTTCCCGCAGACAACTATTTGCAAATACTCTTGAAATTCTTTACAAGTTTGTATTCTTTCATTTATAGACGATTTTATTTCTCCTTGCTTTTACGATACAGTCAAGATATTATACAAGCGAGCACCTTTTAAGTAAACAATCGCTTCCAGTTTCCAATAGTCACGCAAAAACATCTATCTATTTATCAAGTATTACTAACTGAAAATGAAAAGTTAGCAAAAGAAAAAAAATTAGATTCTTGATGATCTGGATTTTTGATCAATTTTGATATCAATAGATGTACTAAAAAATTAGCTTATTGTGCTGATTCCAAATATATAATATTTTTTAAGTATAGTGTTACCCATTAGTGGGCCAGAGAAAAATTACCAAACTTTCGGAAAAGGTGAAAAACACCCCATAAAAGTTAATGAATTCTAATGGAAATCACGCCATCAGATTTAGCGTATTAGCGAACCCCACTGTAGAGGTTCGAATCTCCTATCTATAAAAACGAAATTTTATAATGTTTGCCAAAAGAAGCACCACGGATTTGTGTTTATTTGTTGTTCGTGTTTTTTCCAGTGGTGATCATATCGAACAATGGTACTAGAATTTCGCAAGACGGCTTGTGCAAACAAAAATTAAAAGATCTAGTGTCCTTTTTAAGTGACCAAAAAATCGGAGGACAACTAGCCCCCGTCCCACGCCCTTTTTTCCTGAAAGTCGTCTGATCAAAATTTTGAGATAGCCATTTTGTTCAGTATTGCTGAAAGGTAATATAGACATATCTATGGAGATGACATGACCCCTCAGAACCACCAGAAGAAGGGCCGCAAGTTATGAAATTTGCCCAATATTTACTTATAGTATTTGTTATAAGTAGGGATGCACCAGAAGGTCCGGTACGAGATTTAATGTCCTTGGTAAAAACCTGCACGAGATTTAATGTCCTTGGTAAAAGTGTTATTTCTAGAGCAATCAGAGGCCTACAATCTGTATACAAACAAGATCACGTGTCTCTTTCTAGGCCAATCATGGGAGTCAAAAATACTAACGGGAAGTGATGCAACTGATATAAGGAAGCTAAAAAGTTGAAAGTAATAGACTCATCAAGATGACTTGGCTTTACTTCTCGACTGTGTTCTGTATAACAAACAAGTACCATCAAGCAGTGTTGTCAATATAAAATATGCAATAAAGAGATAGAAATTTTTGACTTAACGCTAAAAAAGTTTAAAGTAATAGACTCATCAAGATGACTTGGCTTTACTTCACGACTATGGTCGCTATAATAAACAAGTACAAAATATGGGATTAGTGAGACGATTTGGATTTGAACCATCAAGGACCGTAAGCACCAAGAGCCTCACTCTACCTTCGAGGGTCACCTCTCCTAAACCTCATAGAGATCCCCATCCCTTCCAAATTTTTTTTCGACACCCCCCAATTTTCATTATAGGGGTTCCATTAAGAGTTAAAAATGTGTAAGAAAAAAGTTAACAGAACGTCATGTCTGACCTAATCTTTCGGCACTTAGACAAGCAGATGCTTTGAACATCTAATTCTGTTACTTTTTACCTCACATTATCAAATATGTCATTTAGAATTTTACTATTTTTTTAAAAGCCCCCTCCCCCCGCGGCCTAAAATTTTTCCTCAATATAACTATTTATATTTACGAACCTTGGCGCATCAGCTATTCATACAAACATCCAACAATAAAATCCATATTAAAAAAAAAATTCATCACTATAAAAATTAAGGCACAACGAAAACGTCTATTTCCAAGCACATTTTTAAAAATTAAGACACAACAAAAACATCTATTTTCAAAGCACATTTTCTGTTCGACTAATTTCAACGGGTAGAAAATGCGAAACAGTTTGCAGACGATCATGAAACGTTGAATAGTTCTTTTTTTCTCTCAGCGAAATATAATTTCAGAGAATTGTTAAGGAAGTTTGGCATAGCTGTTAGATTTTTTTTTGAATATTCGCATTTATTTGACTGAACTTGTTTAATGATAATAAAAATATCAAAATGAGCTTCTGAGATCTATGATTCAGGAGATTTCTGTTAAATGACTTCTTTTTGAATATTCTCTTTTATTTGTTTGAAACTGTTTACTAATAATAAAAATAAGGGTACTATTTTCCTCTACTAGCTATAGTTTCGGTCAGTTGTTAAGGAAGGTTGGTATAGGTGATTCCTATATTATTGAGATATCTTTAGCGAGGAAATATAAATATTTTAGAGAATACAGCCCAGAGATCTGATGCAATATGATGGGTATAAGATTGCCATTTCTCTCCGCGAGATATGATTTTAGAGAGTTGTTAAGGAAGTTTGGCATAGCTGTACTATTTTTCTTTGAATTTTCTTTGAATATTCGCATTTATTTGACTGAAATGTTTTAATGATAATAAAAAATATCATAATGAGCTTCAGAGACCTATGATTCAGGAGATTTCTGTCAAATGACTTTTTTTTTGAATATTCACATTTACTTGACTAAAAATTTTTAACGATAATAAAAAATATCATAATGAGCTTCCCAGATCCACAATTCAGGAGATTTCTGTTAAATGACTTCTTTTTTGAATATTCTTTTTTATTTGTTTGAAACTGTTTACTAGTAATAAAAATAAGGGTACTATTTTCTACTACTAGGTATAGTTTCGGTCAGTTGTTAAGGAAGTTTGGTATAGATGATTCCTATATTATTGAGATACCCCTAGCGAGGAAATATATATATTTTAGAGAATACAGTCCAGAGATCTGAGGCAATATCATGGGTATAAGGCTGCTATTTCTCTCCGCGAGATATAATTTCAGAGAGTTGTTAAGGAAGTTTCTATATTCTACAAAAAAGTTAGAACTGAACTTTAGATTTTTTATGTCTTTGGGAAAAATCTGAACTGAAGTGGAAGCTTTTTATTTTCTCTGGAGAAATTAGAATTGAACTGTAACTTCTTTGGTAAAATTCAGAATTGAGCTAATTTTTCACGATCACAAGTATAACTTTTTCTATCTTCTACGAAAAATTTGGACCAGTACTTTAAATTTTTTCATCTCTTTGAGAAAAATCTGAACTGAAGTGGAAAATTTTTATTTTTTCTGAAGAAAATAGAATTGATCTGTAACTTTTTCTTTTTCATAGAGAAAATTCATAAGAGAACTTGAAATTTTCTTCACTTCTTTGAGAAAATTAGAATTAAAGTGGAACATTTTATCTTCATGAAAAATATTCACAATCATAGTATAACTTTTCCTATCTTCTACGCTAAAATTTAGAACAGAGCTTTAAATTTTTTCTATGTCATTGGGAAAAATCTCAGAAGTAAAGTGGAGCTCCTTATCTTCATGGTGAAATAATCACGATCAATGTATAACTTTTTCTATTTTCTACAAAAAATTGGACCTGAACCTTAAAGTTTATATGCCTTTGGGAAAAATCTGAACTGAAGTGGAACCTTTTTATTTTCTCTGTAAAAAATAAAATTTATCTGTAGGGTACGCTAGCAAGTCAAACGTTTAGAATGTTTATTAAAAAGTAAGAGATGTAAGAAATTGTATTTTCAGAGACATAGATACTGCTAGCAGGTCCAAAACACCATTAACTGTTGACTGACTATCAAAAATTAATAGAAGAAAGTATCTATGAGAAATTTGAGTGTGTTAAGTAAATTTAAAATATAGTTTGTTATTTACCACTTGCAGTCTATACACAGATAATTCCTAAGAACACTCTACCTTTCCTTGTCTAACTGAATGGAAATAATAAAGGGTTAAAACCTAGCTCAGAAAGGTGCAAAATAGTAAAACCAAGCACCCCAAATCATAGGTTTATGTAACAAAATAAATACAATCTTAAATATTACTTACACCGTTGTGTAAAAGAAAAATTTTCTTCCGCAAGTGGCGTTACTTGTAGCAAAAATAAATATAGTAAAATACAAAGTGTTGGCCAGATATACATTTAGTTGGTAAGCGATTCTAAACCTTTATTACACCTAAGATTTTAGCTCTGAAACTCCTTTAAGTACTTTGATCTTTTTAACGAATTGTCCCTTTACTAGCATTTTATTCCACTGAACTGTTTGAACATTAGGAAAATACAATCTTAAATATTACTTACACCTTTATGTAAAAGAAAAAGTTTCTGTCACAAAGCGGAACATTAGTAAAATAAATAAATAAAAAAAACCGTAAAAAAGAAACAAAAAAAGGTGTACATGTAATAAAAATAGACACATTCTTAAATATTACTTACACCTTTGTGTAAAAGAAAAGTTTCTGTCACAAGCGGATCACTTACACCTTTGTGTAAAAGAAAAAGTTTCTGCCATAAGCGGCGTTTACTTGTAGCAAAAATAAATATAGTAAAATACAAAGTGTTGGCCAGATATACATTTAGTTGGTAAGCGATTCTAAACCTTTATTACACCTAAGATTTTAGTTCTGAAACCCCTTTAAGTACTTTGATCTTTTTAACGGATTGTCCCTTTACTAACTTTATATTCCATTGAACTCTTTGATCATTAGGAAAATAAATAAATAAAAAAAACCTAAAAAAAGAAACAAAAAAAATAGGTCTACATGTAACAAAAATAAGTACAATCTTAAATATTACTTACGCCGTTGTGTAAAAGAAAAAGTTTCTATCAGTAGCGGCATTACTAGTAGCAAAAATAAATATAGTAAAATACAAAGTGTTTTAATGTCCTTGGTAAAAGCCCGGACGAGATTTGATGTCCTCGGTAAAAGTCTAACGAGATTTAATGTCCTTGGTAAAAGCCTGGACGAGATTTTTGGCACAGTGACAAACTATCTACCTTCCTTTCAATTAATAACTATATTTATTTTTTCAAACTCATCTTAAGAATAAAACTTCACCTCAGATGTCCTTCTGAACTCGAGCCACGTAAATAATAAAAGAATATGAAAAACAGGCCTAAATTGAACGAGTGCAGTTGCTAGTATATTTCATGTCATTTTGCGAAAAAAGTAACCTAAAAGGCATCCCAAGGTAGCTCTTGGCCCAGAGTTCTACGGTTGATTGAAATTACATAAGCAATGTATTCTTTTAAGATCATTTGCCCAAAAAGTCGGGGGGGGGGTCTTCAAAAAATAAATGCGAATATTCAAAGAAAAATCTAACAGCTATGCCAAACTTCCTTAACAACTCTCTGAAATTTAATCTCGCGGAGAGAAATGGCAACCTCATATCCCATCCTTTTGCCTCAGATCTCTGGACTGCATTCTCTAAAATATATATATTTCCTCACTAAAGATATCTCAATAATATAGGAATTATCTATACCAAACTTCCTTAACAACTGACCGAAACTATACCTAGTAGAGGAAAATAGTACCCTTATTTTACTATTAGTAAACAGTTTCATACAAATAAAGGAGAATCTTTAAAAAGAAGTCATTTAACAGAAATCTCCAGAATCATAGATCTCGGATTTTGCTCATTATGATATTTTTTATTATCATTAAACAATTTCAGTCAAATTAATGCGAATATTCAAAGAAAATTCAAAGAAAAATCTAACAGCTATGCCAAACTTCCTTAACAACTCTCTGAAATTATTTCTCACGGAGAGAAATGGCAACCTTATAACCATTATATTGCCTCAAATCTCTGGGCTGTATTCTCTAAAATATATATATTTCCTCGCTAGAGATATCTCAATAATATAGGAATCATCTATACCAAACTTCCTTAACAACTGACCGAAACTATACCTAGTAGAGGAAAATAGTACCATCATTTTTATTATTAGTAAACAGTTTCAAACAAATAAAAGAGAATATTCAAAAAAGAAGTCATTTAACAAAAATCTCCTGAATCATGGATCTCGGAAGCTCAATATGATATTTGTATTATCGTTAAACAATTTCAGTCAAATAAATGGGAATATTCAAAAAAGAAAGTCATTTAACAGAAATATCCTGAATCATAGATCTCGGAAGCTCATTATGATATTTTTAGTATCATTAAACAATTTCAGTCAAATTAATGCGAATATTCAAAGAAAATTCAAAGAAAAATCTAACAGCTATGCAAAACTTCCTTAACCACCCTCTGAAATTATATCTCACGGAGAGAAATGGCAACCTTATACCCATCATATTGCCTCAGATCTCTGGGTTGTATTCTCTAAAATATATATATTTCCTCGCTAGAGATATCTCAATAATATAGGAATAATCTATACCAAACTTCCTTAACAACTGACCGAAACTATACCTAGTAGAGGAAAATAGTACCATCATTTTTATTATTAGTAAACAGTTTCAAACAAATAAAAGAAAATATTAAAAAAAGAAGTCATTTAACAGAAATCTCCTGAATCATGGATCTTGGAAGCTTATTATGATATTTTTATTATCGTTAAACAATTTCAGTCAAATTAATGCGAATATTCAAAGAAAATTCAAAGAAAAATCTAACAGCTATGCAAAACTTCCTTAACCACCCTCTGAAATTATATCTCGCGGTGGGAAATGGTAATCTAATACCCATCATATTGCCTCAGATCTCTGGGTTGTATTCTCTAAAACATATATATTTCCTCGCTAAAGATATCTCAATAATATACGAATGATCTATACCAAACTTCCTTAACAACTGACCGAAACTATACCTAGTAGAGGAAAATAGTACCCTTATTTTTATTATTAGTAAACAGTTTCAAACAAATAAAAGGGAATATTCAAAAAAGAAGTCATTTAACAGAGATCCCCTAAATCATAGATCTCGGAAGCTCATTATGATCTTTTTTATGATCATCAAACAATTTCAGTCAAATAAATGCGAATATTCAAAGGAAATTCAAAGAAAAATCTAACAGCTATGCCAAACTTCCTTAACAACTCTCTGAAATTATATCTCGCTGAGAGAAACAAAGAACTATTCAATGTTTCATGATCGTCTTCAAACTGTATCGCATTTTCTACCCGTTTAAATTAGTTGAACAGAAAATATGCTTTGAAAATATAGATTTTCGTTGCGTCTTAATTTTTAAAAATGTGTTTGGAAATAGACGTTTTCGCTGTGTCTTAATTTTTATAGTGATGAAAATTTCTTTTAACATGGATTTTATTGTTGGATGTTTGTATGAATAGCTGATGCGTTAAGGTTCGTAAATAGAAATAGTTATATTGAGGAAACATTTTAGGCCACGGGGGGGGGAGACTTTAAAAAAAATGGTAACATTCTAAATGACATATTTGATAATGTGAGGTAAAAAGTAACAGAATTAGATGTTCAAAGCATCTGCTTTTCTAAGTGCCGAAAGATTAGGTCGGAAATGATGTTCTGTTAACTTTTTTCTTATACAGTTTTAACTCTTAATGGAGTCTCTAAAAAAAAATTGGGGGGTGTCGAAAAAAAAAGTTGGAAGGGATGGGGACCTCTATGAGGTTGGGGAGAGGGACCCTTGGAGGTAGAGGGAGGCTCTTGGTGCTTGCGGTCCTTGATGGTTCAAATCCAAAATCGTCTCACTAATCCCATATTGTGTACTTGTCTTTTATAACGACCATAGTCGTGAAGTAAAGCCAAGTCATCTTGATGAGTCTATTACTTTCAACTTTTTAGCATTAAGTCAAAAATTTATATCTCTTTTATTGCATATTTTATATTGACAACACTGTTCGATGGTACTTGTGTATTATACAGAAGACAGTCGAGAAGTAAAGCCAAGTCATCGCGATGAGTCTATTACTCAGTTGCATCACTTCCCGTTAGTATTTCTGACTCCCATGATTGGCCTAGAAAGAGACACTTAATCTTGTTCGTACACAGATCGTAGGCTTCTGATTGCTCTAGAAATAACACTTTTACCAAGGACATCAAATCTCGTACAAGCTTTTACCAAGGACATTAAATCTCGTACCGGACCTTCTGATGCATCCCTACTTTTATAGGGAAGTATAACGACATTTTCCAAGGGAGGAAGGAGATCTTCTGGGGATGGATTTTCTATGGGGGGAATTTCCCATTGGTATGGAAGTTTCTAGGGGTGAACTTTTCAGATGAAATTTACATGGGGAGAATTTACCAGAATTTGTATACAGAGTATTTTTTATTTGTCATTTTTCTCAGTGATGATCGCATTGTATATGTAGAGACACTCTGAGGGAACTCTCAGAGGCAAGTTTTCAACGGAATTGGAATTCTCTTGGGATCTTTTTTTGGGGGGAGGGGGGGCGGGTATTTTCCACGACAGAAATTTCCATTGGGGAATTATCACCAGGAGAAATTCTTCATGGAAAATTTCTGGGGGATAAAATTTCCAGGGGGGTATTTTCCAAACATGGATATTCCCCAATGACCTAAAAAGGATCAGGAACTAAATGAATACAAGGCTTTCTTCAAATAAAAGTATGGTAAGAAGTATTTTTAAGGCAGAATCATAAGCAAAAAATTTTCTGGGAAGGATTCGCATCAGGGATGAAATTGCTCGGGGGTAATTTCCAGGCGGGAGAATTTTACATGGGAGGAAGTTTATATAGAACAATTTTTCGTGGGGAAATTTTCCACGGAGGGGGTGGATTTCCTGGGATTATTTGAAAAACGATCAGCAATAAATAAAAAACCTAGTTTTTATCTACCGAAAGTAAGGAGTGACATTAAAACTTACAGAAATTATTCCGTATAAGACGGGGGCTACTCCCTCCTCAATACCCCCTCTGTACGCTAATGTTCGACCTTTTGTCTAATTTTTTTAAGGACGATTCTTGAAACACAAGGGCCTTGCCACCCTTGGAGTAAGCCCCCGCCTCCACCCTTGGTGGAGAGGGGTGGAGCCACCCTCCTCCAAAAACGTATTCTTTTCCCTAGGTGCATCCAACAGAAATTTTGAGATAGAAATTTTGTTAAAAATGATCCAAAGAACATATAACAATGCCCTCAGCGTTTACAGAACCCCTAAGAGCCCTGGGACAAGGGTTGTAAGTTATGCCCCAGGGGCATATAAGGTTTTATGGAATGAGCAGCCGTATAAACTTCATATGGGGCTCATTTGATTGAAATTTAGTGCCCTTTATAAGAGTCAAAAGTGATTAGAGGGCAACCCCCCCCCCCCGCGCCTATCAGTTCCGGAAACCCGCATCCATTCGGAATTTTTTGACATCTATTTTGTTCAGCATTGTTCAAAGGTCCAGTAATTATGCCTTCGGGGATGTCACCCCCATGATTGAAGGGCAACCCAGCTTACCTAGCGCTCTGCCACGTCGCTTGACTCCTGGATTGTACCTTATGACATGCGCAAGAAATGCTCTGGTTGGCAAAAAGCTACCAAAAGAAGTGGAAATGCTGACCCCCATGCCGACCATACCTGTCAAGCGGAACTCTCGTAGGAAGATGAGCCTTAAGCTCCGACAGTTAGTTTTTACTGTTTATATGTTTTTATGACTTTTGTGCTTTCACACTAGTTCACTTTTTATGGATGATTAAATGAATCTTTTTCGTTTTCATTATATTCGATGTTAACTGACCACTTTGAAAGAGGTTTACAAGTCGTAAAAAAACTAGTTTCTGAGATTTCAAGATGGACATATTATGGACATATTATAGACAAAATATGGACATAATTTGGCTGAAAAGGACACATTTTTGGATGCTCAAGGGACATATTCATTGACCAAAAAGTTGGCAACCCTGAATTTGGCACAATCCCACAAAATATGGTACATTTTACAAAATTATTGTACAATGTGATACAATTCAGTATTTTTGTACCTATGTTTAACATCTTTCATCTACGAATATTTTATTCATAGTCAAGATAAGAGACAGACAAGCAGTCACCGATTTTCATTTAACTTGGAAAAGGGCTCATTCGATTGGGAATTGGAATGGCTAATGCCCTTTTTAATACTGCAAAGTGATTGGAGGGCAAAAAAACCTCCTCCCACGCCCACCCTCTCATTTGCCCATTATGTATAAAAACTAAATTTTGCCCTAAGATTAAAGCAAAATGAACTTTGTTAATGCTAATTCCCAATAAGGCATTTCAGCAGTATCCCTAGAACGACTGAGGGTATTATGTTCAAACTTTTGGGGCTACTCCTGCTCTTAAAATATAACCAAACCAAAATATCGTAAGTGTATCCAAGCTGTCCAAGAAAGTAAACTGATTTTTTTGCGAATGGTATCAAGTTTTCTATTTCAGGTCAACTAGAGGAGGTATGAAACTAAATGGAACACTACTATTTGTGTCCAGATTTTTAAAAGGGTGTATGTTTTTAAAAATTGCCGAAAAATTTTCTTCGGCATACAAATAGCAGGCCAAACTATAAAGTCTTAAAAAACGAAAAGATTTAAACTATTATTTTCTTTTTCCCTGAAAAGTCTCTGTCAATATAAAACGAACAGAAATTTATTTAAAAAACGTTTTCCACAAAATAGGTTCTTCAAAGAAAAGTAAAGAACTCCATGAAACAAAAAATGAGCCAAAATAAAATCAAATAATCTACCAAGCGTGAAACTACCACAAATCGGCATCGATGAATAAATGAAGCCCAAAACGAACAGAAATTACAATAAATAACCGAGTCAAACTCAAAGCGAGCAGAAATTAACATGAGCAGGGCTCAAAACTCCTGTGCCTTCCCAAGGCCAGAACATAATTTACACTTTACTGAAAAAAATACAAGTGAACGTGCATTGTCAGTTTAGTATACATATACTAATATTTAGTAATCAAAATGTTAATGTTATTTGATTTATTAAAGTTATTAAAGTAAAAAAAATTATATTTTTTCAGTAAAGTGCAAATTATGTTCTGGCCTTGGGAAGGCATAGGGATTTTGAGTTTGAAAACTCAAAACCCTTATGCCTTCCCTATGCTTTTGAGCAGAAATTACTCATGTTAGTTTCTGCTCGTTTTGAGTTTGAAGAAGTTTGCCAAGTTTATAAATGTTCGTAAATGGCCGAAAAACAACGACTTTTGCTGGCCTGTAGTAAAATGTTTCTGTTGTAACATATGTTACTCCAAACAACTTCTTCAAGTACTGTCAGGAATAATGTACTGTATTAGAAGAGAAAGAAAAACAAAGGAATGGAGAAAGAAAGTGAATGAAAATGTCTTATGCAAAATTTTCATAGATAGTACTTTACGTAATCGACGATTGGCGTGTTACGCTTCGCGTAACACGCTGAAAAAATTTGGGATATGGTACATTTTTTTTGTCTTCGGTACATTTTTCATGCGATTGGTGGTACATTTTTTTTTTGAGGTGTTGGTAACACTGGTCACTTGACCAAAAAAGCGAACGAATATTCAAAATTTATAACTCTATTATAGCCAGTGTTTCCACTTGCCCAGATTTTGCAGGGCAAACCAGATTTTCAACCCCTTGCCAGGAAAAAAATTATTTCCAGGAATCAGGAAATTTACCGGATTTTTTATCCCCGGAAAAAAATTATTTCCAGGGATCAAGAAATTTACAGTCAGGCTTCTTCAGATGAAAAAGCCTATTGCTTGTATTTCAAGTAACCTATAGCACGTGGTAAGTCGGAGCTGAGAAAACATATGGGATCTGATTATCACAAAGAGAATGTCAGAAGCCAAAATGCTGCAAAGTGTGGCACCATACCACTCAATCACATGCTTTCTGTAAACAAGCACGAATTGGAGACCACAGAGGCCAAAATAGCTGCATTTATTGTAGAAAATGACTTGCCCTTAAGTGTTGTGGATAGACGTGTGCCAATGATCAAAAGCCTTCCTCCTAAGTTTGTCCTTGAAAAGGTGTCACTTGGGAAACAAAAAGTCATCAACGTGATTCGCCAAGGACTAGGTCCTTATTGCAATGAGCACCTTATCCGCATTTTGAAGAAAATCCGCTTTTCAGTGATGATAGATGAAATCCCAGATGTGGTTGCATCTTTCAGTGTTTCCACTTGCTCGGATTTTGCAGGGCAAACCGGATTTTCGATCCCTCGATAGACAGCTTCTTGATAAAATGAAAAATGTGATATTAAACGCTACAGTTGACGAATGTGATTGAATAAATTAGTCTCAGACTGTAGTCGATATGAAAAGAAAAAATTGGCTCCAGAAAATGCGAGCCACAGAGAGGAGCCCTCGCCATCCTATCCTCCATTGTTGCACAGCGAAAAATCCTGGAGATGTGACAGGAAGCGATTAGTGTGAGACTTCATTTTGGTCGATTTACTTTATCTATGATGCAGTCTTGACGTGCTGATTTGTCTGAGCCGGTTTCCTCGAAGTCTCTTGTTTTTTTGTTTTTTCTACTGTTCCTCTCATATTTGATATCTTTTATTTATGCGACAATCTTTTGGCCTTTTTTTATGAAGTTCTGAGAAGTAAATGGTTTGCAAACACAACTTCTGAAGTAGTTCGAGGTTGTTACGATTTGCAGATTTTATTATACGTACGGAAGGAACCTTACCAAAGGTGAGTTCGACAATCCACTCAGTCAAAGATTGTAATCCAACTGTAATGAAACTTCAAAATCTTATTTCCCGCCATTCCAAGGAATCCGCTTGCATTGAAATTAGTAGATAATAAGATTTCGTTCTTCCTCACAGTTCGATTGCAAAAACCAAAGAAATAGGAATCTTTAAAACTACCTTAAATTGTAGCTAAACTGTAGAAAGGGAAAAATAAAAATCGGATTTAGCTATAAAAACACGTCCGAAAAGGAAATATCGCTGACGGTAGACTACTTCTTTTTTTCAAGAATGACACTTGTATTTTAGATCTTATTCCTTTTTCTGAGTTGCCACCGTCAGTAGGATTTTGCTAGATCTAGTAAAAAAATAATCTAGTAAATTTAGAGGATCTAGTAAATTTCCCGAAATCTAGTAAAAGTCATGATTTGTAGTGAACAAAACTTTTCTTATTTTCCATGAATTCAGGGGAAAAAATTAGGATCCGTTCATTACAAAATCTGATTTCAATTATGTTAGATATTATGGCTACTATTGCTGTCATTTTTAAGATTTCGCATCCACCATAGCGCTTAAAAATCTCTACTTTTCTCTAGGCTTCTTCTTGATACTCGCTTTGAAAGGCAAACTATTTAAAATCAGGACTGGTATGCTGGCTTAATTTGTTTTCAGAAAATTTTCCCAGACTCTCATAACAGCTACTGGAGAAAAACTTTTTCCATACTTGCCCAAGTTCTTTCTGACTCTCTGCAGCTTGCCCCATTCAAGTGCTGGAGCAGAGAGACAGTTTTTGATTTTGTCGGTCATCAAAACCAAAAACCCCAAATAGGCTAAATGTCTCGACTGTTTCGTCCCTGATGAAAACGAAGCAACTTGTTCTCAGGTCGTCAAGTGGAGTACATGACTGGGTGTTCCCCAGGGATTTAGCTCGGGCTATCAAGAAATGGAAACAAGTAGATCCCTTCAGTCAGAATTCGACAGTAGTGGATACTTTAAATTCGGATGAGGCTTAGGACGATTAAAGTCTTTTAAGTGTGACTTTTTTTTAATTGTGACTACATATGTTTCTTCTTACTTTTCAATTTGTATGATTTGCCTGACATGAAGACTATTGACACAATGTTATTTTTTTTTACTAATTATTGTATGTTATATAAGTTTTCTTTTTCTTGGCAGCCCTAGTCCAATTTGAGGTGCCGAATTTTCAATCATACTGTGAAAACGAAAGAAAAAAGGAAAAGAGAAAAAAAAAACAATAAAAAAGGAAAAAAGATTGTTTAAGTCCTATTGATAGTAAAAATATTATAGTAAAAATCGATGCTTGATGGTGCGCGAGCGGCGGAAGCCGCACGCTCAAAAAATTTTTTGGAGCATTTAGTAAAACCAGATGCGATTTAGTAAATTTTTCCTCTGAGATTTAGTCAATTCTTCCAGGCCAGGATGGCAACCCTGATCTTGGAGCTTTGAAATAGTTCAAGTCACGGTTGCCTGGTTTCTAGCAGAATGCATAGCATAAACCAGTGTTGTCACTAGCCCAAAAATAGTGAATGAATATAAAAATTTATAACTCTATTATAGCCAGTGTTTCCACTTGCCCGGATTTTGCAGAGCAAAACGAATTTTTGACCCCTTGCCAGGAAAAAAAAAATATTTCCAGGAATCAAGAAATTTACCGGATTTTGATCTCTGGAAACAAAAATTATTTCCAGGAATGAAGAAATTTATAGTCAGGCTTCTTCAGATGAAAAAGCCTATTGCAAGAAATCTCTAGAATGTTCTGAGAAGTAAATGGTTTGCAAATACAACTTCTGAGGTAGTTCGAGATTGTTACAATTTGCAGATTTTATTTATACGTACAGAACAAACCTTACCAAAGGTGAGTTAGACGATCCACTCAGTCAAAGACTGTAATTCAACTGTAATGAAACTTCAAAATCTTATTTTCCGCCATTCCAGGGAATCCGCTTACATTGAAAATAGCAGAAAATAAGATTCAAAGGAATCAAAGGAGCAAGAGCTAAACTGCAGAAAGGGAAAAATACAAATCGAATTTAGCTATAAAAAATACGTCCGAAAAGGGAGACCAATACCGTTGACGGTAGGATACTTCTTTTTGAAGACTGACACTTGTATTTTAGATCTTATTCCTTTTTCTGACTTTCAGCATCACTTATGTGTTAAAATATGAACAGAAATTGCATATGCTCTGGAAAAACAACATAGCTATACAGGGTTCTAGCTATTTCCCGCCAGGAAAAATTTCAGGATTTTTCGATTCTGCTGACAAGCATTTTCAGGATTTTTGGCCGGCGGGACAGGATTTGAAAATTTTCGCAGTGGAAACACTGATTATAGCGCTATTGTGGGTAAAACAAGGAAGAAGTATAATCGGCATATCAGATAACTTACACATAACTATAGGTCAAAAGCAAAATAGAGCTCTGTGAACGAACAAAATTAGCAACCCCCTCGACGTAAGCCGTCGTAAAATTGACTAGTGATTCACTGGAAGGAGAACAGAGGCAACGCTATAGCGTTGCCTATAGTAAAGGCCATACGGCTCCAATGTTTTATTATTTATTTATTTATTATTTTTTTCCCAGAGGCACTTCATATGGAAGGGATCGTCGTAAAAAACTTCAAAGGGGGCTCATTTGATTGGAAATCAAGAGTTCTAGTGCCCTTTTTAAGGGTCAAAAGGGATTGGAAGGCAACGAGCACCCCTTCTACGCCCACTATTTCCCCAAACACATCCAATCAAAATTTTGAGATAGCCATTTTATTTTAAGTAATTGATTTCCAGATAGAAATTATGTTTTTGAGGAGAACAAGCCCTCAGGGCAAGGGTTGTAAGTTATGCCCTGGGGGCATATAAGCTTTTCATAGAAAGCTTTGTCGTAGAAACTTCAAAAAGGGCTGATTCAATTGGAAATTCAAACGGCTATTGCCCTTTTAATAGTCGAAAGTGATTGGAGGGCAACTAACCCCCTATCACACCCACCTTTTCCTCAAACACATACATTCAAAATTTTGAGATAGCTATTTTGTTCAACGTGGTTGAAAGTTCTGGAAATTAGGACTTTGAGGATGACACCCCCCCTACAGCCCTCAAGGCAAGGGTTGTAAGTTATGCCCTGGGGGTATATAAGGCTTTTATAGAAAGCGTTGTCGTAAAAAACTTCAAAAAGGGCTCATTCGATTGGAAATTTAAATGGCTAGTGCGCTTTTTTTTATTCGAAAGTGATTGGCAGGCCACTAACACCTCTTTCACACCCACCATTTCCCCAAACACATCCAATCAAAATTTTGAGATAGCCATTTTGTTCAACGTAGTTGAAAGTTTTGGAAATCGTATCTTTGAGCATGACACTCCCCCCCCCCCCCCCCCAAGGTCTTCAGGGCAATGGTTATTAGTTATGCCCTGGGGACATATATGGTTTTTATTGAAAGAATGCTCGTAAAAACTTCAGAGAGGGCTCATTTGATTGGAAAATTGAAAGTTCTAGTTCACTTTTTAAGCGTCAAAAGATATTGGAGGGTAGCCATTCCCCCTCCACCACGCCCTTTTTTCCCAAACGTATCCGATAAATATTTTGAGATAGCTATTTCGTTAAAAATAGATCAAAGATCATATAACAAAAACTCCGGTTTCGACACAACCCCCGAGGGCCCGGGGGTGGGCATTGTAGGTTATGCCCTGGGGGCATATATGGTTCTTATGGAGGGGATTCTCGTGTAAACTTCAAAGAGGGCTCATTTGACTGGAACTTGAAAGTTCTAGTTCACTTTTTAAGAATCAAAAGAGATTGGAGGGCAACTAGCCCCCCCTCCACGCCTTTTTTTCTCGAACCCATCTGATAAGAACTTTGAGATAGCCATTTTTAAAAAAATAGTTCAAAGACTATGTAATAAAAACTCTGGGGTCGACACAGTCCCCCAGGGCCCGAAGGTAGGCGTTGTAACTTATGCCCCGGGGGAACATATGGTTCTTATGGAAGGGATACTCTTAAAACCTTTACAGTGGACTAATTTGATTTGAAATTGAAAGTTCTAGTTCAGTTTTTGAGAGTCAAAAGAGATTGGAGACCAAATAGCCCCCTCACACCCTTTTTTTTCCGAATGCATCCGATAAAAATTTTGAAATAGCCATTAAGTTAAAAATTGTTCAAAAGTCGGATAACAAAAACTCAGGTGTCGACACAACCCTCCAGGGCCCGGGGGCAGGCGTTGTAAGTTATGCCCTGGGGCATATATGGTTCTTATGAAAGGGATACTCGTATAAACCTCAGAGAGGGCTCATTTGATCGGAAATTGAAAGTTGAGTTCACTTTTTAATAGTTAAAAGAGATCCGAGGGCTACTAGCCCCCCCCCCCGCCTTCTTTTTCCAAACCCATCTGTCGAAAATTTTGAAATACACCTTTGTTAAAAATAAAATAGTTAAAAGGTCGGATAAGAAAAACTCCGGTGTCAATAAGACCCCCCAGGGCCCGGGAGAAGGCGTTCTAAGTTATGCCCTAAGGGCATGTATGGTTCTTATGAAAGGGATGCTCGTATAAACTTCATAGAGGGCTCATTTGATTGGAAATTGAAAGTTTTAGTTCACTTTTTAAGAGTCGAGAGATTTAAGGGCAACTAGCCCCCCCCATGCCCTTTTTCCCCAAACCCATCCACTACAAATTTTGAGATAGCCAGTTTTTTAAAAATTGTCCAAAATTAGATAACAAAAACTTCGGTGTCAACACAACCCCCCAGAGCCTAGGGGGTAGGCGTTGTAAGTGTTGTCCTGGGGGCGTATATGGTTTTTTCTGAAAGGGATGCTTGCATAAGCTTCAGAGAGGGCTCATTGAATTGAAAATTGAAGTTCTAGTTCACTTTTTAAGAGTCAAAAGATATCTGAGGGCAACTAGCCCCGCCCCCTCCCACACACCCTTTTTTCCCCAAGCCTATACGATAAAATTTTTAAAATAGCTATTTCATTAAAAATAATTCAAAGATTAGATAAGAAAAACTCATGTGTCGAAGCAACCCCCCATGGCCCTGAGGACGGCGTTGTAAGTAATTCTCTGGGGGCATATATCGTTTTTATGGAAGTTCTCGTTCACTTTTTAAGAGTCAAAAGAGAATGGAAGGAAAATAGCCCCCCCCCCTCCACACCCTAAATGCATCAGATAAAACTTTTGAGATAGAATTTCTATTGAAATTAGTTCAAAGTTCAGATAACAAAAACTCCTGTGTCGACAGAGCCCCTCATCGCCCGAGTGTAGGCGTTGTAAGTTATGCCCTGGGGGCATATATGGTTGTTATGGAAGGGATGCTCGTATAAGCTTAATAGAGGGCTCATGTGATTGGAAATTGAAAGTTGTAATTCACTTTTTAAGAGTAAAAGTGATCGGAGGGCAGCTAGCCTCCCCCACACTCCATTTATTTTTTTCCCAGACGCACTTCATATAGAAGGGGTCGTCGTATGAACTTCAAAGGGGGCTCATTTCAAAGGGGGGAAAACCTTTACCCTTTGATATTGTTACTTTGATACCAGTTTTGATACTTTGATGAAGATTTAATTTTTTTTTTAAGTTTTATTTTGAAAAAAGCAATTTTTAAAAACTTGAAACTTTTTGCAATCAAAAACGAACAAAAATTAATTAAAAAATATTTTCTGAAAAATAAGTTTTTCAAAAAAAAGTAAAGGCTATTTTAAATTTAAACTCAGCAGATACAAATACCTGTTAAAATTCAAACTCAAAACAACCAGAAATTACTATTAAAGAATAAATGAAACCCAAAACGAACAGAAATTAAGTAAACAATCAACATGCAACAAATAATAACATAAATGAATAAATAGATCTTAAAGCGAGTAATGTTTAGACTGAATATGAAAATCAAGCTTAAAATGAAAAAAAAATATTTTGCTATTGAAGTATAAATGAAACTTAAAACGAACAGAAATTAAATAAACAATCAATTATAATCAAATAAACAATCAAAATTCAAGGAATCAGGAAACTTACCGAATTTTTGATATCCGGAAAAAAATTATTTCCAGGAATAAAGAAATTTATGGTCAGGCTTCTTCAGATAAAAAAAAATCCTATTGCTTGTATTGCAAGAAATCTCTAGCATGTGGCAAGTCGGAGGTGATAAAATATATGGGGTCCGATTATCACAAAGAGCATGTCAGAAGCCAAAATGCTGTAAAGTGTGACACCATACCACTCAATCACATGCCTTCTGTAAAAAAGCACGAATTGGAGACCACAGAGGCCAAAATAGCTGCATTTATTGTAGAAAATGACTTGCCCTTGTGTGTTGTGGATAGACTTGTGCCAATGATCAAAAGCCTTCCTCCCAAGTCTGTCCTTGAAAAGGTGTCACATGGGAAACAAAAAATCACCAACGTGATTCGCCAAGGACTATGTCCTTATTTCAATGAGCAGCTTATCGACATTTTGAAGAAAATCCGCTTTATAGTGATGATAGGTGAAACCACAGATGTGGTTACATCTATCAGTGTTTCCACTTGATCGGATTTTGCAGAGAAAACAAGATTTTCGATCCCTTGCCAAATAAAATAAACTATTTCCAGGAGTCAGGAAATTTACCGGATTTTCGATCTCTAGTGTTTCCACTTGCCCTGATTTTTCAGGGCAAGAAACCGGATTTTCGACCCCTTGCCAGGAAAAAAAATATTTCCAGGAATCAAGAAATTTATTGTCTGGGAGCCGCACGAGAGAAATGTTGATATTTCAGATTTTGGGTGATCAGCTTTTCTTTCATCACTTTTCAGTGATGATAGATGAAACCACAGATGTTGGTATACAGAAACAGCTTGCCGTGGCAGCTGTGTGGTGTGGGGAAAGTCTTGATTTGCAGGTTGACCTCTTAGATATCATTGTGTTCTAATGGAAGATCTGAGAAGCTTTTTAGTTTAATGGTGGACTCTCTTACCAAAGGACAAATACCACTAGAGAACTGGATAAGTTACCTGCAATGCTATTTTCGACTCTGACAACTCTGCTGTTAGCAGGATTACAGCTCAGTATCCATGGATCACCTGTGTAAAATGTAGTAGCCACAAGATTAATCTTATAGCCTCTTACGCTTGAAATTAGCTACCCAAGCAGCTAGAGGATCTTTGCACAACCATTTACACTCATTTTAGTGTCAGTGCCAAACGCTGGTCTGACTTGGAGTAGATTCAAACTTTCACGCAGACAGACATGCAGAGCATCTTAGCACCTGGCCAACCCAGATGGCTGTCCCTAATGGTGTGCAGATGTGTGTAGATAGGATCTTGAAACAGTGGAATTCTCTAGCGTTGTATTTTGAGCTAGTACCTCTAGAAGACCCGGCGCATGCTAATGGCCGCGCCGTTCAAGCTTTGAAAAACCCCTTACTCCGGAACCAAATAGAATTTCAAAGTTATGTGCTTGAGCTCTTTTGCAGCTTCAACTTACTTTTTCAGAGTGAAAACCGCTTTTCCGCAGGATCAAATCGGAGGTTGAGACTCTCCTAAAAACACTAGCGATGAACTTTATGATACCCAGTTACGTCTGCAGGGTGAGAACGGTCGCCCTTGAATTGGATCCTCTGCTAGAAGACGAAGATTTAACCCTATGCAAGACACACCTTGATGTTGCAGCTCATGACAGTCTCGAGACTTTGCAATCAAACGATCTTACATGAGCTTCACAGTCGTTGGTACTACTGATATACGAAGCAGCTAGGAAGTTCTATGTTGAAGCCATACTTCAGATAAAAAAGGTGATTTGTTTTTGAATCAGAAATTTTTTGCTACCGGAACTCGTAGATCCGATAAAGGCCAAGGACTCGTCAGCCACTCAGCTCTTGATGTGCTTTCTGAAAAAATACAAGATGCCCAGTTGGAACGCCAAGCAAATTGTTGAGGAATGGAGGGCCATGCAGGTAAACATGACTGACAAAGGTGACATTATTGATTTTTGGACGAGTGTTCTGGCGGTTAGAACGCCAGCTGGGGCACCTCGGTTTGGAATGTTTTATCGGTGGTTAGGTATTTACTCAGTTTGCCCTTTTCTGACGCTGTTGTTGAGATTTTTCAGCGTCGTGAAGAACGTGAAAACAGAAAAGCGCAACAAGCTGAAAACTGCTACGATAAGAGCCATTTTACAGTCAAAAATTAGCATGAGACGTTCCAAAAAGAACTCGACTTCGTTGTGCTTGGATAGACAGCTTCTTGATAAAATGAAAAATGTGAAATCAAACGCTACAGTTGACGAATGTGATTGAATAGCTTAGTCTCAGACTGTAGTCGATAGGTAAAGTAAACTCAAATGGAAAACTCAGCTGAGAATTGGCTCCAGAAAATGCGAGTCACGGAGAGGAGCCCTCGCCATCCTATCCTCTATTGTTGCATAGCGAAAAATCTTGGGAGATGTAACATGTGTCGATTAGTGTGAGACTTCATCTTGGTCGATTAACTTTATCTATGATGCAGTCTTGACGTGCTGATTTGTCTGAGCCGGTTTCCTCGAAGTCTCTTGTTTTTTTGTTTTTTTTTTCTACTGTTCCTCTCATATTTGATATCTTTTATTTATGTGACAATCTTTTGGTCTTTTTTTATGAAGTTCTGAGAAGTAAATGGTTTGCAAACACAACTTCTGAGGTAGTTCGAGGTTGTTACGATTTGCAGATTTTATTATACGTACGAAACGAACCTTACCAAAGGTGAGATCGACGATTCACTCAGTCAAAGACTGTTATCCAACTGTAAAGAAACTTCAAAATCTTATTTCCCGTCATTCCAGGGAAGCCGCTTGCATTGAAATTAGTGGATAATAAGATTTCGTTCTTCCTCACAGTTCGATTACAAAAATCAAAGGAACAGGAATCTTTAAAACTATCTTAAATTGTAGCTAAACTGCAGAAAGGGAAAAATAAATTGGATTTAGCTATAAAAAATACGTCCGAAAAGGGAGACCAATACCGCTGATAGTAGACTACTTCTTTTTTCAAGACTGACACTTGTATTTTAGATCTTATTCCTTTTTCTGACTTTCAGCATCACTTATGTGTTAAAATATAAACAGAAATTGACTTGCCTCAGATTTGGATCCAGAAAATGCGAGTCACAGGGTGGAATCCTCGCCATTCTATCCTCCATTGTTGTACAGCGAAAAATTTTGGGAGATTTGACATGTGGTGATTAGTGTGAGATTTGACCTTGGTCAATTTACTTTATCTGTGGTACAGTCTTGACGTGCTGATTTGTCTGAGGTGGTTTCCTCGAAGTCTCTTGTTTTTTTGTTTTTTCTACTGTTCCTCTCATATTTGATATCTTTTATTTATACGATAATCTTTTGGTCTTTTTTGTATGAGGTTCTGAGAAGTAAATGGTTTGCAAACACAACTTCTGAGGTGGTTCGAGGTTGTTGCGATTTGCAGATTTTCATTATACGCACGGAACGAACCTTACCAAAGGTAAGTTCGACGATCCACTCAGTCAAAGACTGTAATTCAACTGTAATGACACTTCAAAGTCTTATTTTCTGCAATTCCAGGGAATCTGCTTACATTGAAATTGGTAGAAAATAAGATTTTGTTCTTCGTCACAGTTCCATTAAAAAAATCAAAGGAACAAGAATCTTTAAAACTACCTTAAATTGTAGCTAAACTGCAGAAAGGGAAAAATATAAATCGAATTTAGTTATAAAAAATACGTCCGAAAAGGGAGACCAATACCGCTGATAGTAGACTACTTCTTTTTTCAAGACTGACACGTATATTTTAGATCTAATTCCTTTTTCTGACTTTAGGCACCACTTATGTGTTAAAATATGAACAGAAATTGCACATGCTCTGGAAAATCAACATAGATACACAGGGTTCTAGCTATTTCCCGCCAGGAAAAATTTCAGGATTTTTCGGTTCTGCTGACAAGAATTTTCAGGATTTTTGGCCGGCGGGACGGGATTTGAAAATTTTCGAAGTGGAAACACTGATTATAGCGCTATTGTGGGTAAAACAGGGAAGAAGTACAATCGTCATATCAGATAACTTACACATAAGAATAGGTTAAAAGCAAAATAGGGCTCTGTGAACGAACAAAATTAACAGCCCCCTCAACGTATGCGGTCGTAAAATTGACTAGTGATTCACTGGAAGCAAATCAGAGGCAAAGCAAATCATTATTTTTTCCCCCCAGAGGCACTTCATATGGAAGGGGTCGTCGTAACTCGTAAGAACTTCAAAGAGGGCTCATTTGATTGGAAATAAAGAGTTCTAGTGCCCTTTTTAAGGGTCAAAAGGTATTGGAAGGCAACGAGCACCCCTTCCACGTCCACCGTTTCCCCAAACACATCCAATCAAAATTTTGAGATAGACATTTTATTTTACGTAGTTGATTTCCAGATAGAAATTATGTTTTTGAAGAGGACACAGCACTCAGGGCAAGGGTTGTAATTTATGCCCTGGGGGCATATATGCTTTTCTTAGAAAGCTTTGTCATAGAAACTTCAAAAAGGGCTGATTCGATTGGAAATTCAAAGGGCTAGTGCCCTTTTTAATAGTCGAAAGTGATTGGCAACTAACGAAAGTGGAAGGC
Source organism: Artemia sinica (assembly GCA_027921565.1). Lineage (NCBI taxonomy): Eukaryota > Metazoa > Arthropoda > Branchiopoda > Anostraca > Artemiidae > Artemia > Artemia sinica. The sequence continues at coordinate 26,307,006 of CM051274.1, read as the reverse complement.
AACTAACACCTCTTACACACCCACCATTTCCCAAACACATCCAATCAAAATTTTGAGATAGGCATTTTGTCCAACGTAGTTGAAAAATCTGGAAATTATATCTTTGAGCATGACACTCCCTGGTCTTCAGAGCAAAGTTATTAGTTATGCCCTGGGGTTATGTTATGCCCAAAATTGAAAGTTCTAGTTCACTTTTAAAGCGTCAAAAGATATTGGAGGGTAGACCCCCCCCAACGCCCTTTTTTCCCAAACGTATCCGATAAAAATTTTGAGATGGCTATTTTGTTAAAAATAGCTCAAAGATCATATAACAAAAATTCCGGTGTCGACACAACCCCCCGGGCCCGGAGGTGGGCGTTGTAAGTTATGCCCAGGGGGCATATATGGTTCTTATGGAAGGGATTCTCGTATAAACTTCAAAGAGGGCTAATTTGATTTGAAATTGAAAGTTCTAGTTCACTTTTTAAGAGTCATAAGAGATTGGAGGGCAACTAGCCCCCCCCCTCCATGCCCTTTTTTTTCTCAAACCCATCTGATAAGAACTTTGTGATAGCCATTTTTTTTTAAATAGTTCAAAGACCATGTAACGAAAACTCCAAGGTTGACACAGCCCCCCAGGGCCCGAAGGTAGGCGTTGTAAGTTATGCCCTGGGGGAATATATGGTTCTTATGGAAGGGATACTCGTAAAACCCTCAGAGAGGGCTAATTTGATTTGAAATTGAAAGTTCTAGTTCAGTTTTGAGAGTCAAAAGAGATTGGAGAGCAAATTCCCCCCCCCCCCCCCCTCACGCCCCTTTTTTGCCGAATGCTTCCGATAAAAATTTTGAGATAGCCATTAAGTTAAAAATTCTTCAAAAGTCAGATAACAAAAACTCAGGTGTCGATACAACCCTTCAGGGCCCGGGGGCAGGCGTTGTAAGTTATGCCCTGGGGCATATATGGTTCTTATGAAAGGGATACTGGTATAAACTTCAGAGAGGGTTCATTTAATTGGAAATTGAAAGTTCGAGTTCACTTTTCAATAGTCAAAAGAGATCCGAGGGCAACTAGCCCTCCCTCCCCCCCCACGCCTTCTTTTTCCAAACCCATCTGTTGAAAATTTTGAGATAGATATTTTATTAAAAATAAAATAGTTCAAAGGTCGGATAAGAAAAACTCCGGTGTCAATAAAACCCCCCAGGACCCGGGAGAAGGCGTTCTAAGTTATGCCCTAAGGACATGTATGGTTCTTATGAAAGGGATGCATCGCATAAAATTCATAGAGGACCCATTTGATTGGAAATTCAAAGTTCGCCTCCTTCTCTCACTGTAAAAGTCTAAAACCTAATTCGTCATTGGCGCTTTACTGAAAACAATATGCGCCTTGAACAGTCTTGGAAAGTATAAACGACATCAAATTGAATATTTATATATAATGATATTGGTTGTTGAAAAATCCACCAGTTATAGAATTTATTCCACTCTAATTTTATTTTTATTTTCAATGCTGTCAGAACTGGAAAAGAAAATATTTGTAATATAATTCGTTTTCAGTGAAGAGCCAATGACGCAGTGGGCCTTTGGTTTTTATTTACAGTTAAGGAAGGGGGCAGTATCCAAACTCTTGTTTGTAGTGAAACTTTATTCCTCTTGAACAACTTTAGAAAGAACTAATAAATTAAACTGAATATTTGATGTATAGTGATATTAATTGCTGAAAGCTCATCAGTTCATAATTTTACTATAATTTTAATGTTTATTTTCAATATTAAGTACAAAAGAAAGTATTTGTTATAAAATTGGTTCTCAGTAAACTCCCAATGACGCAGTAGGTTTTAGACTTTTACAGTGAGAGAAGGAGGCGATACCCAAACTCTTTTTTGTAGTGATTTTTGTTCGTTTGAAGCTTGATTTGCATATTCAATTGAAGTTTCACTCGTTATAAGATTTATTTATTCATTTACATTAATATCTATTGTATGTTTGCTTGTATTGGTTGTTTATTTAATTTCTGTTCGTTTTAAGTTTCATTTATACTTTAATAGCAAAATATCTAAGCATTAATTGCTTCAAGATCTATTTTTTCATTTATATTATTACTTGTATGTTTTTTCCTATGATTGTTTATTTAATTTCTGTTCGTTTTGGGTTCATTTATTCTTTAATAGTAATTTTCGGTCATTTTGAGTTTGAATTGTAACAGGTATTTGTATCTACTGAGCTTAAGTTTAAAATGGCCTTTACTTTTCTTTGAAAAACTTATTTTTCGGAGTTTTTTTAATTAATCCTAAAAACAGCCATTGGGACCTCCTACCGAAGAGGATAGATTTTATCAGGACATCTAAAGGGCTCAACTGGGGCAAAAATAAACATTTCGAATTGGAGTTTCTAAAGTATCAGTTAAGGTTCATTCACAATGAGATTTATATAATGCAGAAATTTCACAAACACCTAAATGCAGATGATTGTAAGCCTCTCACAAATACCAAACCCATTCATCACAATATTGAGTCAGACTCTAGAGTCAGAATCAAATTTAAATTTATTTGATTTTTTTGGAATTTAGCAAAGTCCAGTCAATCAGGGTTCTGGTAAAGCAATAGTCAGAACCATTAGACCATAGTGGCCGAATAACTGAAGCTTATGAATATAGGATTTTGCAGACGCATTTTCCGAAATAGATTCCCAATACGTTACATAACGTTGTCACTCAAAATAACGAAATCTGCAGAAAAGATAAGAACCGAATATAACAGTGTCTAGGAAATTTCAGATTTGGTCAAAATTCAGAACAAGAAACTAATATCTTTGGTGTGTCATGCAGTCAGGCTGGAGAAAAAAGATTTTGTGGTAATTTTGCGGAAATCAACGTTACGAGCAATCTACTCTCTCTTCCATCTTTGCTGCAAATCACGATGTTTAGAACAAAGTTTAGGACGGCATTCGGGACGAGGGCTTAGTTTTTTTACTCAACAAGTTAATAATAAATATCCAACCTGTCCAGAGCTTCTGCTTCGACTATCACCTCCTAAGACAGTTTCAATTATTTTAATTACTTTTTTTATTAAATTTAACATTTACCAATCTTTCAAGCCCTGTGAGGGGTAATTAATCTCTCTCTTAACCCCTTCTTTCTCTATTTCGTTGAAATATTCGGTTGTCCTCTATCAAAACATAGTATCTACTTAAAATTTGATTTCTAGTAAAAGTTTTGCTCCCAGTTCGAATTCTGATTTTTTTTTCTGCAGTCCTACAATTTAAATCAAAGGCAAAAAGTTTATAATACAGATGTCCAAATGAACAACTTTTTGGTAGACAATAAATTTGGTGTTCGTGACTGTTTGTTGTTACTTTCTTTAAAAAATCTTTGTTGCCTGATCAAAATGAGCTTTTTAGACTATTTCATAACAAAAAAAATAATTAGAATTCGATACTACTTATGAAATAAACATAACTTTTCTAGTGATTACTTTTATAAACGTATGATTAATTAACAAACTCAAACTGATCGTTTGAATAAATTGAGATCTTCAATAAACAGGGCAGCAACGTATTCAAACAGACATGCCCATCATCAGAAATAGCTTCAAGGCACGCCTAATTCCCGACACATTTTTTATAGCTTTGCAGGATAGGACTGTTGAATATCCTTTTGACATTGGATTTAATGTTTCAACGCAAGATGTAATTTTTTTTTTTCGATAGATGAGATTCAAGATTATCCATCTACAGAATTATAACTTTGAAATTCGATTTGTACCCGATTTTGGTATAAAAATACAAAATTTAAATGCAAACATAGGCACAATTTCGTGCCCTAATTTTGACACGAAGAGTTCAATGGTACAGTAAGAATTTCTCTCTTCTGTAGTATCTAAGATACAGCCTAGTATATACGGGGACAGAAACAGATTTCACCGGTTTCCACGGCTAATCTTTGGTTCCGATTGATACAATTTTTTTTAACGCAAAACAGCTTGTGGATAGCGGATGTGGGAAGTTCGCAACCGTTGAAATGCAGAAAAATATTATGAGATATTTAGTAGCATATGCATAGGAATAGGCTAAATGTTGTTTGTCAAATGGTAGTGGAAAACAGCTGATAAACGTGATTAGTTTCTTAGTTACTTGCAATTTATGGTTGTACAAAGCTTTCAATTCAGAATAATGGATGCGATTTTTAACGACTTAGTAGAAATATTGCATAAACTTGAAACAAAAAACGGAAGAAATTTGACAGATCACGCAAAAACGGCCATTTTTGCGCGCGATCGCATCAGTGGGAACCCAGGGTAAAACTTAGTAAGGACATCCTATAACTACAAAAGTCCATAAGTCCACAAGTCCATAAAAAAAAACGTAGTTGTATAGAGTGAAAGGGAACAAACTTGAGAAAATCTTCAATTTTCTCAAAAACTTGAAGTATACTAGGATTTGGCAGAGGGAAACCATTGGAGATGCGATCTTTTGCAATCTGGAGGATTTGTCACCTATATTGGGGATGCAGTCTTTCAAGGAGGCACACTTGTGCCTCTATAAAGAGGCGACCCACCACAATGTTAAACGATTTCCGGTCCTAGCGGTCGCAGAGAGACAGCGGTAATCGCATTTTGTAGCCCAAGCTCAAACTAAGAAACGTGCAAAATTTCACCCCCCTCCGACTTTATCTTCATGGGTAAAAGTGGGCCGGAAGTTTCGACCCTCCGACCACAGCCCCCCTTTAACGTTGTCCGATTGGGTTGAAATTTAGAGGTTAAGATTTCCTAGGGCCCGGGAGCTTATCCTCGAAATTCAGCTCAATCCGATCACTCCTTCCCTGTTTTCCAAAAACCAAATATAGCCACTTAAAGTTCAAAAAATTTTTTTTTCTTAGCCACGCCTACAGGCCACAGTTGGCAACTGATCCGGGTGAATGAGGACTCGTTCGAAGCAGAATTCGACCAGTTAGGGCCTTTTGATATTTTCAGACCGAAAAAATTATCCCCCGAATTTACATTTACGAAAAACCTCGTTTTCCTATAAGAACCCGCTATAAGCGGGCTCTTATCGTTTTCCTATAAGAGCCCGCGAAAACGCGGGCTCGTTTTCCTATAAGAGCCCGCAAGCCCGCAAGCTGTCAAATCAGCTAACAGTTAGTCAAGCAATAATAAGTAATAAACTGTACAAAAACGTGCAGAAATTATTTGAAAAAAACTACGTTTTCTAAAGAGTTAAAGAGGCTGAGTTACAAGGTCGAACCTTAAAACGTACAGGGATTAGGAGGCACAGTTGGGGGGCTGTTAAAGAGGCTGAGTCACAAGTTCGAACCTTAAAACGTACAGGGATTAGGAGGCACCCTGTACGACGTGATTTGAGTATTCAGGAATTAAAAGCCTTAACACAAGAATGTTCAAGAGCGGGGGGTTTGGGGGGCGGCAGCCCCCAACTTTAACTCCTGACACGATCAGCTAACAGTTAGTCACATAAAATCTTAAAACGAGCAGAAATTATTCCGTATATGAAAGGGGCTGTGCCCTCCTCAACGCCTCGCTCTTTACGCTAAAGTTTGACTTTCTCACAACTCTTTTTTTTAAACAATAAAAACTTTAGCGTAAAGAGCGAGGCATTGAGGAGGGCACAGCCCCTTTCATATACGGAATAATTTCTGCTCGTTTTAAGATTTAATGTCGCTCCTTACTTTCAGTTTAAAAAACTTTTTTTTTTATTTAAAGGCTGCGAAAGCGGGGGGTTTGGGGGGGCGGCAGCCCCCCAACTGTGCCTCCTAATCCCTGTACGTTTTAAGGTTCGACCTTGTAACTCAGCCTCTTTAACTCTTTAGAAAACGTAGTTTTTTTCAAATAATCTCAATCTAGAGGGTATAACACCTATATTAAGACTGATATCGAAACCTGTTTAAGTTGCACATATAAAACACTTTAATGATAGGCATACTAATCAGGATCAAAACACCTCACTAATAAAGAATTGGCATCTCCACACCAGCCGTACTTACAAAAATTATTCTTAAACAATCCCTCGAAAAAGCTGTCTAGTATATCTCTGTGTTTTTTTTTTTTTCTGAGCCCACTCCTCTACGCCTTATAATTGAAAGAGGCCAAGACTATGAATTGGCACTTTATTTTTAGCACCACAATTAAACAATTGCAAGTAACAGGAGGTTTTAGACTTGCAACTTTAAACATAATTTATTCCTCAATCACACAAGGTTAATTATTCAGAATAAACAGTATACAAGGCACACTTATATCCATTTGGCAACTTAGTTACATTAAAAGCAAAGCTAAAAAAAGAAGATTAGTTTACTAATTCAAGTAGCCTTAGCCAAACACAGAGATAGAGCTTTTGAAAACCATAATTACTCATTCACTTTCAGAAATCTGAGCCTTATCGAATCACTAATGTAAAATGATTTCCTCTGATGTGCCGACCACTAGATATAGCAAAATCTCTATAGAATTAAAACACAATATTAAAAATATAACAATAAAGATGTATATCATAACTGTCTAATCTTAATACTGGCGGGTAGTTGGCAGTGGGCTAATGAGATACGGGTAAATTTTCAAAAATTATCACAAATCTCTAATGCCTCAATCTTCTTCTTCTTCGTCGGGGAATTTTTCTACGAATACGAGGCTGTTGCGTGAGATAAACTTCATTTTCACTAGATTCAGAAAAGCTTATGTCCCCTCTTCCTTCTGTCGAGCTAGAGGAAAGAAAAATAAAATAAATCAAAAGAAAAATAACGTGGTTTGTTGTAATTTTTAACTTAATTAACTTTGTCACACTGAGATACGACTAAATTTCACTTATTTATACAGTTCTTAATTACTTTAGTATCAGTCTTGCCATTATGTCTCACCTATCTCGATCAGTATCCATTTTTAATTCTTATAAATATTTCTATTTATTGTGGGGTAGTCGACTCATTACCTTTTATTAGGAATATTTCGAAAATAATGTACATCCAAATGTCTCTAACGTAATTTCTTTTACAGCCTAAATGATGATGGTGCTGCAAGAAAACATGAAACTCTTCCTTTTTGTTTTTAGAATCTTATTCAAGCACAAAATGTGTTTCTTTATGATTAAATTGGTGCAACTCTGCCATATTGAAACTTCCCTAAACAATTTTAATCCCTTTTTATAAAACAAAATACTTAGTAAAAAAAAATCATTCAGTAGCCTACTGGAAACCCGTTAGATATTAGACTATTTTAACTCTAAACTATCTTGGAAATCTTTTTACGGAAATTTGGGATTAGGAATTGGAACATGGAATTTGGACTATTTAAAAAATTTGGACTAGGGAATTTGGAAATCTAATATCCATAGATACCCCTGTTTTTTAAGCTTCTTGTACTTTTGGTTGGTCCTTTTTCTTAAGAATATTTTTAGTTGCATTAATTCCTATTAACTATTATTCTAGGTGTAAACTTTTTTCTCTAAATTACAAATAACTCTTTTTTCTGTTACCGAAAACAAATATATTTTCTTACTCGAAAAGGCTCTCTTGAAACTCGTTTCATATAATTTTTAAATATTATCTAAGAAGAAATAAATGAAGAAAATATTCAGTTTAATCTATGAGTTTTATCATTGGCTTCTTTTCTTTTATCAAATGTAGGTTGCATACACAGTACAGGCAATGTGAAAAAAATTAAAAGTGCTATTTCAAATGTATTTGTTACATCAATGCTGCAAGAAAGCATCTGTGTTGTGTGCTATTCTATTTTTTATTTTCTTTTCGTTTTTCCACAAAGAGAATAAATAGAATATGACACAACGAAAGGAAAAGTATTTCAGAGAAGAGTGGCAGCGTTTTCTGTTTTTTTTTCTATACTCTCTATCATCGACTTTAAGGCCAATGGTAGCCCTCTTTTCTTGTAGTAAAAACAACAACAAAATAAACAGATAAATTTTTGTGCTCACCCTATCCATCAAACAGTTTAAAACTTAAAATCTACATCAAAGCCTTCACTGCCAACTGTAAAAGTAATGTTAAAGCGGAAATTTGGAAAGAATCAATGCAGGAGCTACCACTTGTAAAAAATCTAGGCTTTGATGACCCATTTTTACCAGAACCTTTTCTTCTGGATTTAGCCCCTTCGTGGACTCGGTCGTTCTGTGTGTCAACCAAGGATGAAGATTCCAGTTTCATCCTTCTATAAAGCAGCATGAAAGGTAGAAAATCTTTTTTAAAACATATACTGACAAAATAAGATAGTTCAAGATTATAAAAGCACATAGGCTAAATCAATTTCTATTCAACAGTTTAAAGGTTGCAGAAAAAAGAAGCATAGAAAATCCCTAGTCGGAACAGTCATAATCTAAAACTTTTTCCACGCAATAATTGAGATTGTCGTTTAGCAGCGCTTAGTCAAATTACAAACTACGGGAGCCACCGCGAACAATTTTTGTATCGAAAATTTCCTATCCAACAATGCATACACAAATTTAAATGTCATCTTCTCAGTTTTTAACGAAAATAAAGCGAATTTCTATTACGGTCGGGTAAATACTGTGCAATTCCAGGCATGAGAATTTTAACTTCGTCAAAACATCCGCCCCTTAAAGCGCCTTGTCTCCAGGCTTTAGTGTTTTAATTTTTTGTCTCATTTTATTTTTTACTGATCCCCACACCAATAGTTATTGGTGCCTCTGTTAAATTATCATATTAAAATTCTTCATATATCAAAGATTTATAAGCGGATTTTATCTCAGAAAACTGAGGATATATCCAAAGAAGGATTTATTCGTCTTTTGCTAAGAATGAAACGTTATCAATCTTCAAAAAAGGCTAAAAAAGTAGAAACACTGGTTAAACCCCCACCCCCTGGTGGTGATGATACCTAAATTATATGATAATAATATAACTATTTGGTGGCTGAATTAAATGGTTATATGATACCTAAACAAATTGTTTCAATGGTCACCTCCCCTTGGCAAACAAAAACAACGAATCCCCCCCCCTCTTAAAAAAGGAAGAAATAATTAGATATTTGAAGAAAATGTGTCTTGTTTAAAACCTTGTTCAATTATCATATTAAAATTTTTCATATATCAAAAAAATATAAACGGATTTTATCTCAGAAAACGGATGAGATCACCAAGCATCAGCATAGTACAAGAAATGAAAAAAAAAAAAAAAAAAAAAAAAAAAAAAAAAAAAAAAAAAAAAAAAAAAAAAAAACGATAATCCAGAGCCAAAGAAGGATTCATTCATGTTTTAATAAGAATGAAACGTTACCAATCTTCAGAAAAGGCTGAAAAAGTAGAAACACTGGTTGAACATCCACCCCCCTGGTGGTGGTAATACCTAAACTATATGACAATAATGTAATTATTTGGTGGCTGATGCCTAATCATATGGTTATATCATACCTAAACGAATTGTTTCAATGGTCACCCTCCCCCTTGTCAAACGAAAACGACGGACCCCCCTCCCCCTCTTAAAAAAGGAAGAAATAATTAGATATTTGAAGAAAATGTGTCTTGTTTAAAAACTGTATTCAAATTATGCTTATTGCTATCACTGCCTGTTACCTAAAAACACCAAGACAAAAATACGCTTAGATTGCAGGGAGGGATGGTATACATGACTTTCATAGGGGGAGGGGGCTCGACAATAAAAAAAGCGCATTTCAGGCCAATATTTTGGAACCTTTTCGTGTTGGAGGGTCCTTTGAACCCCTCTCAGGGGGGGAGCTCCATGCTCTCTTAGTGTTTTCTTTTTACTCAAGTCTACTTTGATAGTAGTCTTACAAACGAAATCTTATCTTATCACACCAAAAGTTAATAAATATGATAGATTTATAATATAATTAGTCGTAACGGTAGTCTTTCACGGAAAAACCTAAAAATGCTTCAGAAAGAATTATTTAACATCAAATTACCTTGTACAAGGGGTAACATTAACAGAAGATAGACTGTCACTATAAAAATCTACAGGATTGTCTTGTTGTATGCTTAGCTTGTGGATGCAACCTCTAAAACCGTGCTTATGGATTTTACCGGTCATCAATGGAACATCAGGAACTCCTCCTAGAATAGAGAAAAAAATAATATAAAAAAGATAAAAAAAATATTTATTCAACCAGCTATGCAGACTGCACTGCCTTTCCATCATAGAAGAATAAAACAGTTCCAATAAATTATTTCCAAAACCCACAGAGGCCAAATCAGGGGAATAGAGGGGTTGCGAAGGTATATGAATCTTGAATTTAACTAAAGAGCAATAAATACAGGGTGCGTTGGCTGGCAAAGAAACTAATTCTTTTCTTTCCAGAGGGCAGGCGTTTACCACGGAGCATTTTCTCACAAACGCTGAGGGAGACTTTTGTAGTATTCTTGGTTCACTGTCTACACCCTAAAACTTCACACAAACGCGTTGTTCCAAATTCTCCATTATTTTACACAATTAACAGCCTCCCGAAACACACAAATACCCGCGCTCGTCGGGCTGCTAAGTTGTACTAAAGAAAGATATCTCAGTACTTGCTTTAACACGGATTAGGCATGCTCAAGGCCAGCACCTCCATTTCATTACAAAAACATAGCATCACTTCGCCTTCGTCTCGCTACAGTGGCGAGACATGCATACATGTCGTGACGGATTTTCTGGTTTTTCAGGCAATAGGCAATTGTCAAAGAAAAAGAAAGAAGAAAACGGCAGAAGAAAAAAGAAAGAAGAAAACGGCAGAATAAAAAAGAAAGAAGAAAACGGCAGAATATAACACTTACCTATGTAGATGCTACCACGTGTGTTCATCATTTGGAGTGTTCCACCACTTTGGCCTTGCTCATTATAAAAACTATCCACTTCAAGTGAGCCATCTCTAGCTGTTCTTCTGGCGACTATTCGATGCCTTTTTCCATCATTCACTTTAACAGGAGCCACAATTCTAGCTGGCCCAGATCCTAATTCGTAGCTGAATTCCACAAAGCCATCAACAACTGAAAAATTTATTCATATAAACCAATATGATTTGTTTATATTTCTAAGACAACTTGGAAATAAATCTGGAAAAAAATTAAAGTTTTAAGTTTCAAAAATTATTATAATTGAATCAAGAATTTAACGACTGATACAAAAATCTGAAACATTATGCATTAGTAAAAGGCATCTGAAAGGGATTCCCAGCTTCTTTGCGGTATGTTGTTTAAAAAGTACATACTATTCCTGCCAATCTTTGGCCTAGTTTCATCTTGAGGTGTAACTTTTAACTGGTGAGGTGGCATTTTGTTAGATCCTACAGAGGTGAGTACAAGGACGGTTTGAAAAGCAAACTGTTTATAACACGATCCTACGATAGTATTATATCAATAACGACAATGTTGAAAGGTATGAGATGCGATTCTTATACTCTGATATAACACGATCCTAGATGTTTTTTTTAAAAATGGCCCTGAGTTCCTGAGCAATATCAATAATTGAGCCCAAGAGCAAAAATTGGCATTATTGAATTGGTGTGAAAAATTGGCATAAATTACAGAGATATGAAAAACCTTTGATTTACTTGACCCCCCTTTATCAGTGATAAATATTTGTGTTAGTTATTGTTTTGGAGCTGCTTATTTTAAATCCTTAAGTTCTTTAGCCAAGGAGACTAAAATTCATGAAAAAGGGATGCAAATTTCAAGCATACACCAGTAAGTTCCTCTACCGAAGAGATACTAGTGCACAACAAGTAGATCAAGGTATGTCCTCCCCCGAAAAAAGGCAGTAAACTTTTTTTTTAATTCGTTTAAACTTGTTTCTCTACGTTCTTGGGCAAAGGGTAAACCAATGCACAAAAATAGGAAACAAATTGGTTTGCCCCAAATAGAAGCCTAAAAAGTAAAGGAACTACAGCTGACCAAACATTTTCACTGAATATTTGTGTTTTGCATAAATATCAAAGTTACAGTCCAGCACTTTAGTTCAGCAGAAAACCCTAACGAAACCCTACAAATATCGGTACAACTAGCCCGAGATAATAACGAAAAGTAACAAAAATAGAAACTCGATTAATAAAAGAAAATAACCTAATTCAAAACAATGTTTTTAGAGAAACCTTTCTCGAAGGGAATTAATCTCAAAGAGATTTAATCCTCAAATAGATTAATTCTCAAAGAAAATTAATTAGCCAAAAACAAGTAAAGTATAAAAACCCAAAGAAAAAAACCCTTAGGCGAAAACCTAATACAAGCAGAAGTAAAGTAGTCAATTATGTCAACTACGTAAAACTTAAAAAGGACATAATTTACTATTATTGAATAAAATAAACCTGAAACGAACAGAAATTACCACAAATAAGAGTAGGGTTACCGGTTCTTTAACCCTTCTAAAGAGTAAATTATCATTTGCGCTTTCTCGAAAGAAAAAAATATTTTAAGTAATTTTTTAATATTATAACATTAAAAATCTGAAATTTATCAAGACTTTCAAGAATTGATAAAATAATGGTGAAAAAAAACCTAATTTCATTGGTTTGATACGAAGTAATTTTTTTATTTTTACCATCTTTCTCTTACAAACAATCTATCGAAATAAGTAAAAAAACAATTTTTGATTCAATATTAATTCGCCAATTCCAAATATTGGTTCATAAAACTAAACCGATTACTTTACAATTACCAATGATCATTTTAAACACTTTATTTAGACAAAAATACTTTGAAATGAAATAAAACAAAGAGAAAAGTAAAAAAAAGAGTGAGAGTTTTAAATAGTATAATTAAGTTGCAGGCCACAAATGTAATTATGCTAAGAAATATTTTTTCTTTCTTTTAACCTAGATTAGTATTGTGATTTTCTCCCTTTTTTTCTATTGATGTTTTAACAAACAGAAAACTATTTTTTTAAAGCAAAACACAACTGACACTATCCCTTAGAGGGTTCGAAGAGGCGGTAGCCGCAATCTTAATTCTGGTAGCTTTTATAAACCTTGATTAGCATTGTGATACCCTTTTGTTGTTGTTTTTGTTGATGTTATGAGAAATAGAAACGCATTGCTCTATATGATGATCGTTTTAGTAAAGCGCAAGTGACATCCTAACTTTTCGAATGTTTTGAGGAGGCAGCAGGTTTATCCTTGTTTGTGGTAATTTCTGTCCGTTTTAAACTTGAATTAACTATTTATTTTAATTTCTTTTTAGTTTTCATTTATTCATCCGTAGTAATATCTGTTATTCTTAGCTTTGACTTGATCATTTGTTTAATATTTTTCGTTTTATGCTTCATTTATTCACATGATTTTTGTTTGGTTTAAATTCAAATTGTTATATTACTTTATTTCAGCTTGTTTTACGCTTTAAAACCGCTCTCTAATTTCATAGAAATTCTTTTTTTTAAAACTGTTTTTTAGTTTCCTAATAAGAAAGTTATCAACTAAGCAAAACTAATATTTTGTTTAATTTTTTATATTTCTGACAAACAACGCTTTAGCTAAAAAAATAGTTTCACTGACCTTTAGGTATGGTTTTCTCTACTGAATTAAAAAATATAATCAGAATCGTCCCCCGCATTCGGTATGTCTCTAATATATAATTGAATACTTTTGTGAAATTTGAATGCACTGGAAAATTTTTTTCCAGAAATATTGTTTTATTTGACATAGTATGCTTACTCCAAGAACTTAACCATTTGTTTTTCTTCACTGAGACATAAAAACTCAACAAGAAAAGAGTTCAAAACGCATAGAAGGAAACTAAGGGCAATAGAAAATACCTGATTAAAATTTTGAATCCAGCCATAATAAGCTACTTGGGAAACCTTCCAAAAACTATTTTGGTATATGCGTAGAGAAGTACCTATAGAGAGGAAAACGTGTTGAGAAAACAATTCTTACTTTATAATATGCAGAATTTTGCTAATAAATTACACAAATGAACATTTTATAATAAATATCTTAACAAAAGATTATTGTCAATAAATTTTTCCCAATAATGTTTAATTAATTTTGAAAAGTCTGCTAAATGCAGCACTTTGAACTCAAGATTCTGGCCTTTTTCTGAAACAAAACGCTATTGTCTTTAGTCAATAGACTTTTTTCATGAATTTCATATTAACGCCACAGCAATTACTTTAGCGTCCTCTACAAAACAAATTTGTAGAGGGTGATCTGTTTCAGTGATTATTCAAAACTGAAGAAAAGCCGTTAAAAAAATTCATAAATAAATTAAAGAAAATAGAAAAAAAGTAAAATAAGTGAAGATAAGCTTAGCTGCATGTAAAATGTGTTAATTACAATTATTCTGCATATTATCAAGTAAGAATTGCGTTCTTAACAGGCATATACTTCTCTACTTCTATTACTTCTCTAGGCCTATACCACTACTTTAGCTTTTCTCATTAGTATTGACACACCATTTTCTAAAAAAAAACAATTAAATTTAAATTTTCGGGTAATTGAAATAGTGGCCGATGAAAATTAAGAGTGAACTTTAAATTCGTCGTGTGAAATTTTATCATAGCCAGGATAATTAGTTCTTGAGCCAAAAACATTAATTTTGTTGCTCATCAAAATTAAATATACGTATTTTACTTAAAAAATTAAAATTTTATTGGTGATTTTTCTTAATATCGTCGCGAAGATCAAGCCGTAAAGGTTTCTTACAGTATTAGACACGGATCAACAAGAACAGAATTGCTTACTGGCTATTGAAAGATAATCTTGTCCCCTTCCATCGATCTCAGGTTTTTGTCCATGCCAAAAAAGAATACCGTTCGAGTCAGTTGTAGAAAATACAATGGCGATAGTTTCTAGGACACCTGATGAAGTATGTGGTAGCATAAGCCTGTCTAACTCGACATAACTGTTGCCGCTAAAGCTTGCTTCTGATCCAAAGGTTGTTCCTAAAAAAGATAAATTTTGTAAATGGAGAAGAAAGAATGTTCGGTAACAGAAAAAAAGACTAGCTAATTTTAACTGAATATATTAACGTTTCTAAACTAAGGTTCCCAAAGACTCTTCTGCGGAAATGAGAGACCAATGATGAAAAAAACATGAAATATAAATAGCATAGATTTAGTAAAGGACCTTGTAGAACTTCACTTGTAGTGAGGGGTTCAACAAGAGTGAGACAAATCGAGAAAATATGGTATTTAATAGGCCATATAGACGAATAATTGAAAACTGAATTCAATTAGGCCAAACCATAGGTATATCAATTTTTTTTTATCGCTCAAAATGTCCACAGATTTTTTGGAACTTCCTGGAATTGTAGCGCTGGAGCAATACTCTATTTTTTTTTTTTTTTTTTTTTTTTTTCCTACCCCATGAATCTTGTTTGTTGCGAGAGAAAGTGCTAAGGGTCTGACCTCTGCGATTTTCACTTTCAAAAACATCCATGTGTTTTTTTCCGGCCATTTCGAATGAAAGGGAGAGGGCTGGGTCGTAAAAAGTTGGACTAAAGTCATTTGACTAGAGTCTGGAAGGTCTAATGCCCTTTTCAACAGTTGAAAGTGATTAGTTATTCAAACCCCGTAACCCCCCCCCCTGGATACGACCTTGGCAAGGGCCATAAACTATGCAAATTGCCAATTGTTTGCAGATTGGTTTTGTAGTGTAAAATCGGGTTCTGTTTGATCTTGGGTATCTGATTGGCTCGAAACTCTTAGGGAATATTCCCTTGACCAAGAGAAAACACACAAGTTTCTGAGAAAGGGAGCGTTAGGGGGCCCAAAAATAGATCCAAAAGTATTTTATCCCTAATTAGTCTGAAGCTTACAGTCGTAAGTCCTTAAGCCAAAAGGAACCCAATTTAAAGACAAACATTTTGGGGTAGGAATCCCCAAATAGGGGGCTCCACAAAGGACCAAAAACTATTTTTCTCAATCAAGTCAAAACATATAACCTAAAGTTTTTGGGTTAGGGGAATGACGATGCAGAAGGAGACAAATTTTTGCAACCACAAACAAAATGTTTGCACTTTTTATTTGTCAAAGACAGGTGTATCCGTTGAGAAAAAATAGAGGGTGGGGGGGGGAATATTTTTCAAAATCTAAATGGGGCAATATTGTTGCTTTTTTCAGTTTTTTTTTTGCTAATGAGGAACACTATTTTTTAATGAAAGTATCAAAATCTGATGTTTTTCAAAATCTTAAGGGGAGAGGGGTGAACAGCCAGCCCACCTCCAGTTGGCACCACTGTTCTAAAGTAGCTTACCATCCTCACACGTCTTTCCAGACCATCCTTTTGGACATAAGCATCTAAATTCATTTCCTGCAATAACCACACAAACTCCCTCGTTTTTGCAAGCTATACCAGAGCTACATGCATCCTCTTTTCTTTCGCAATCTATGCCACTAAATCCAGGAGGGCATTCGCAAGCATAATCATCTGGACCATATCCTAAAATAATAAAAATAAAGTACAGAAATTTTTGTACACTATAGTTTTAATAGTATCTGTGATTAGATGATTGAGTTTATCCACCGATGCTACTGTCAGTACAATTTTTCCATGTTCTAATTCGTGAACGAAAGTTTTAAGCTAAACATTTTTGTTGGACTGTTAAGATACTTTCAGTCGACTAACAATTTTAGTGGCATGAGAAATCATTGAAAGGCCCCAATACAAAAAAAAAAAATGAAACTAAAGTTTATGTTTCACAGTCTTATGTTTTACAAACCCTTGTGAAAATCATGACGCAAGTAGTAGTGTTTAATCCAGTCATATGCATCCTCTAGTTGACCTGATAAATAAAACTTAATACCATTCCTAAAGAACTATATCTATGCTCTTTCACAGCCTGGATACACTTACGCTCTTTTGATTTAGCAAAATTTTAAGAGCAGAAGTAGTAAAACAAGTAGCCTCAAAAGTTTGAGCTTAATACCATCACTTGTTCTTGGTATAACTAGCATATAAACAGTGTGTTTTGATTTAATTTTAAAGCAACATTTAGTTTTTAAGCATAAGGGGCAAATTACATAACTGTGGGGGGTTGACCAACCCAATAACCCTAGAGATATAGATACTAGACCGTTCAGCTATGCTGAACTAAATGGCTGTCTTAAAATTTTGATTGGAAGTGTCTGGAAAATTATGAGCTAAAGAGGAGGGCTGATTGCCCTCCAATCACTTTTGACACTTTTGACTCTATCACTATTGACTCTTAAAAGGGAACTAGAACTTCCAATTTCAACCAAATGATCAACTTCTAAAGTTTATACAACCATCCCCTCCGTAAGAACAATAAATGCCCCAGGGGTTACAACCCTCGCCCTCAAGCTCTGGTGGTTAATCAGATTAATCAGATCTCAAAGTTCAATAATAATGTTAAAAGCCATCCGTGGTTTGAAATCCTCCGCCAGTAGAACTCAGTGTGTTTTTGTTTTCTCAATGGTTTAACCAGCCTTTTCTTGCTAGCGAGTATTACATTAGTGTCTAAAACTTGTGCTTTTATGTGTTTGGTTTTTGTCGTGTATATTTGTCTTGTTTATCTTTTTCTTGTATTTTTATGTACGGGTAATAAATATTATTATTATTATTATATTATTATGAAAAGCTGAATATAGTAGCCAGTTCATTTTAGAAATTACAAGCATCAGTTGGTAAATACATAAAGTTAGATAATGAATTCTAAGTTATTCAGTGGTCTAGAAAACAAACACATACGGAGAAGGCTTTGATTCCCCCTGAAATATCATGATTCCTACAATTATTTGTACCATTTCTTAAAATTTCTGAACAAGTAACAAAAGTATATGATTCGTGAACAGTTCACGAAAATATATGTTGGGAGGGGGGCAAATATATTTATTACAATTTAAGGGAACCATTTTTTCCTGTTTTTAATGGAAATACCAATAAAAATGTCTTATCTTCAATAAGACACCAAAAAAGCTACTTTACAAAATCTAGGGCGACAATGCTCCCCTACCGCCCAGTTAGAGCCACTGTTCTCTGACCCCCCCCCCTATATTCTTATGGTAAGGAAGTACATATTTGAACCTTTCTCTAACTTAGCTAAATCTATTTTTACAACAGGAAAATTTTCCAAAAAGTACACATTCCCACTGAGTAAAAATGTTCTATTTAACTTTTACAGTATTTGCCGTTCCCTATAGATTTATTCCAGGTCAACCTATTCCTAGTCAATCTTTGATTTGTCATAGTTAAAGGACAAAACGATTTAATCAATCGTCATAGGAATTCGTCTATATTGCAGTTGAACGTTTACAAAATCGTATGGGACATACCAGTGTCAGTGCATTCTCCTCCATTCCTACATGGAAGGCTGGCACAAGCACCTTCACCTGCATCACAATTTTGTACATTCGCAGACTCCACAGCACTTTTGATCATATCTAAATTCAAACTGGATACGGTTATCTGGAAAAGACCCACAGCTAATAAGTTGCCAAATAAATACCGACTTATCATTTTGATATTGAAAAAAGATGAGAAAGACTAGAAAGATGAGATAGACTTGAGTAGAAGATAACCCAATAAATACAAAACTAAATAATCAAAAAAGCTTAGTGAAAGAGGAGGGAAATCAAGACAAAAAAATTGAAAAAGAAAGAAATACTTGGGAGGAAATCAAGATAACCATGAGACCTAAAATTATATCAGAGCAACATGCAACAAGTTAATAATAATAATAAAAACAACGGAACCAAAAGCAAACAAATGTACATATATTGTTCAAGTTGTAAAAAAACAAACAAGGAAAATCAAAGAATTTACTCAAACTTAAAAGATAAAACTAAGAAAAAACACAGTGGACAGAGAAAGCAATAGCAATAGAAAACAAGACTTTACGATAATGTGATGAAAAGATATAGGATAAATAAATTTGACCAAATGAAACAGACATATCATTTATTCACATATACGTACATAATCTTCACGACGCCTAGTTTAAACCTAATTAATTAAAATAACAGAATTACTAGATATGTGTATGGGACGGTAATCTTGAAATTATTAGTCTTTCTGATATCATTAAAACGCAAGAAGAAACAGAAATTCATGGATGATGCAAAGTTATCTGCTGCTTACGTGGCTCTGGACATGAGGTTTCCCCTGTCCAAATTCTCCATTATTAGGGCGGTCTAAGCTCTTGGAGCGGATGGAGCCTACCCAAGGATTCTCAATGTCATCACTTGCCAAACCTATAAAAAGTTGAACGGGGGAGGAAGGGTAGGTGAGAGTATACCGCCTCCGACACAAGTAATTTTTTTAGAATGAAATAAGAGCAAGAGATGCATTTAATAGAGATGCAATAGAGATGATGTTTCTACGAAAATGATCCTTTGACTCTGCTATGCCTAAGCTAAAGGAGACAGAATTCGTAGATTTTATAAAATTTAGGAATGCATCCTTTTCCTGAATTTGTGCCAATGTGCTATGTCTTCTTTTTATTGTATGAAAATGGCAAATATAAGAAAAATAGAAAAGGAAAAAGGGAATTGACTTACATTTGAGACGCATCCATTCAAAGGCTGGTTAACCCCAACACCAGGCGAGATTTTGACCTTCTGCCTATCCCATCCACCAATATATAAAGAAGTTTTTAGGTTCAGACCACCCATCGTACCAGGGCTTTTCCCTTTCGTAACCGGCATATCATTTACGATCAATGAGCCATCTCGTAAACTTCTATCTGCTTTTATGGTTATCCATTCACCAGCCCTGATGGGTCTCTCACTTTTTAGTATAGCTGGTCCTGATCCAGTATCAAATCGGAACTCCACGTGACCGTCTTTGATCGCAATTGAAACAAAATCTCCCTGGCCATCACTATTTTGTCCACAGTAAAGGATTACGGAGTCTTTTAAATCATTTGTCTTAAATTTGATGTTTGTAATGAGTCTGTAAAAACGAATACGGTTAATGAATAGATAAGAAAACAAACATTTAGCTCGTACATCTATTATTTTAAATGACCCCCCCCCCCCACCATCTGTCTGCAGATACACATAAATTGTAAATTTCTTATGTTTTCTTTGTTTTCAATGGGTTATTGATGCATTATTTTTCAACTTTTTAGAGTATTTTAAGAAAAGGTGGAAAACAGAATAAACTCCCCAAAAAAAGTTAAATAACAGTTCTGAACCAAGGTAATAAATTCCAAAAAAATATCCTTTTTATTGCAGGAAATAAATTATAAGAGTATTTCATTCAAAATTCTAAGCTGACGTTAAAACTCCTTACCAAAGCAATCTCTAAGTGGGGCTAAAGTAAATATGTCAAAAAACTTCAACTGAAGGAAACCCAGGTTTTAATTTACAGTGAATTTTCTAATTTTCCAACAACTATAATTTCATACAATTTTTTTTTTCAATTTTTGGCTTTGGTAGGGAAGAACAACAAACAAAAACAGAACTATTTTTAAAAGACAGCAGCATCCGTTACGAATTATTCAAATACTTTGGCTCTGCCTTTAATAGTTGCAAAAGTGAAGAAGAAAAAATCGTCTAAAATTCGATAAAACAAACCAAATTAGAAAAATCAAAGAACATGCGCTACATCCGCTTCTCGTGGGTAAAAGAGGTGCAGAAATTGCAGTAAATGAGCCTTATCTTAAGCGCATATAAATTCTGACAGTAATGAACTTGTTTATTCTAAAAACGCTGAATTTCTAAAGTAGCTTCTGTGACAATGAGCCTACTACTTTTTTGTTGCTCATTATTTCTCCTACTTCACAAGTTCCTTGTGTAGAGCCAAAATCTCTACCAAAGGCTAAAGCAACTAGTTCAAAATTGAAAAAAACTCTAAATACTGGAAATACTCCAGAAATGTTTAATCTTGCAACTAGAAAGCCTTGTTTAAAATTTTCTTAAACATGATTTTACAGCACTCCCTACATTATTCTGTTAGTAAGTCATAAATAAATCGGTTTTAATTGAAGGATTCGCAAAGTACTGGAAATAAAGACGAAATTCTATATATTTAAACGAAATTTTATATCCGTTGCAGAAATTTGGGCAAATTTCCTTTTGAAGTAGTAAATCCCAAAAGAATTTACGCCTATGTTTCTATCTTTTGAACTATCTCGGGCCAAGCAAAAGCAGGTTTCCCCAAGTTGGGCGGGAGGAAGTCGTAAGGAAGGACTTAAGGGGAATTAGAAATTCTTGGGAGTGTGTAAATAGGGAGGCTTTAAATAGGATAGGATGGAGAAGCGTGTGTGGCTGTGTTGGCCTCAGGTGGTTTGGTGATGCAGTGTGTTGTTAGTAGTAATTGGAATTTTTTTGCTCAAGCTAAAATATGTGATATCAATAGGATACCGTATGTGTAATTTAATGATACATTTAGAATCTCCATCACCCATAGTTATATCGTAATAATTTGTTGAAATTCAATTTTTTTCCAATATTTGAGTATTTTCGATAAATAAACTCATGGTTTAAGATATTTGTCTAATGTAAATTTTTATTCTATGCAAAAATGAATATTTTGTTGTATGTCTTAGGTTTTCCATTTTTTTTTTATTTTTTTTTTATATTTGAGGAATTATATTTTTTCTAAGCATCAGAAACTCTACCAAAAAAAAAATAATCAAAAATCATTATTTAAGAACTATAACTTTTCGAAGAAACTAACTGGATTCTGTACTTACGTTATACAATCGTATTAAAAACATTCCAAATAATTTTTTTATTCCTAACGCCAATAGCCTAAACCATTCAAACAGTGGTTGAGATGACAGCCTTTTATGATCAACCTCGTATTTGAGTTCTAAACTAAAAATAATACTCTGCATATGGGTTCCTTATACACCTAAATAAACTTTTAGAAACAGTTTGTTCTATCTAAGAGGATGAAATTTGGATATGCCTGAGGGCCTCATTAAGGCTTAATCCGACATTACACCTCAGTTAAAAACAATTGTAATATTACTTTTACCCTTGCGTAGCCAGATTAAAAAGGCAGTGTTATTTGACGATATTAAAACTAGAGATCTAATATATGGCTTCTTGTAACTTGTAAATCCTCCTTGACTGATCAAAACAAATTATAAATGTACAGATCTTACCTCCGAAGGGCTTTTGGTGTCTGATAAGCTATATAAGCACCATCCTTAAAGGAGGGAACAAGGACTTTAATTTCTTCCTCGCATTTGGCCCCTGTCGTGCCCATTGGGCAATAACACTGAAAACTTGCTCCTTCATTCACACATCTACCACTGCCACAGCCACCTGCCAAAACAAAGTTTTTATTTCACATCATTAAAAGCTTAAATAACTTTGAAAAAATGTTCTCTGGTTCTTAACCACATATAAAAGATTTCTCTCGAAAAGCTCATTCTTTTTACTTGGGTAGAAAACTGAACCGTGTACCGTGAGGAAAGTTTGGATGGAAAACTGGATTGTGTAAAGTATATACATGTATACATAAGACGGACCTATTGGACCTCCGTGGGTAAGATGTTTGCATACATGCTTCAAGGGAAGGTATAAAAGACAAAAGTTTCAAGGTGAACAGCCAAACTTTTTGGGATTTTTTTTATACAAAAGCTTATAATTTCGAGCATGGCAACTTTTAGGGAGGGTTATTGTTTGACTCTTAAGAGAGGCAATTTGATAATTTTTAGAAAAACGTCACTCAGGCTTTCCGCATACTACCAAGAGCTTATCTTTGGAAGCATTGTCATTAGGGGCATCATGCTTATAGAGTTGAGTCCATAGCTGAAAGCAGATCGAGAACCAATGATTAACATAAATGACAATGATTATATATATATATATATATATATATATATATATATATTATATATATATATATATATATATATATATATATATATATATATATGTATATATATATATATATACATATATATACATATATATATATATATATATATATATATATATATATAATATATATATATATATATATATCATATATATATATATATATATATATATATATATATATATATATATATATATATATATATATATATATATATATATATATATATATAAAACACATAGAAAAAAGAAAAAAAACACTAACTACGAAAAACACTTACTTCCAAGACAATGCATCAGAGGAATTCTATAACTTTATGTGAACTCTTATTTATTTTGTAACGAACCGTTTGATCTAAAGACATTCAAATAGTGAATATGACTAAGGAGCTAGAATTCTTTCTGTCTTCTCAAAATCCAGCACTTGAAAGATTATTGCAAATGGTTTTGATTTTGAGCAAACTATCAGAGCATTACAAAATAAAAGTCAGTCAAAATTACTAAAATTATTCTGTCCAAAAGATATAAAGTATTATGTCTCCATTATCTATATAAACTACTATATTATCTGCATAGACTATACAATCTTACAATCTATGCAAACTATATATAATCTATATAAACTATAAAACCCGGTAGCCTAACATCCCTTCTTGTAGGCCATCGAAGCCACAAGCAAGCCTTTTAAAATCCCCAATCATTACCCCGAAGGTTGGCTGGCTTATTCTATGGAGCCTGAAAACCCCCTCTAGTTGTCAAACAGTTCGTGGTAACGAACTGTAAGTAAGAAGCGACCCGGCTCAATAGTAACCGAAACTCTAAAAAATGGAATTTTTATACCAATAGATACATCAAAAGAGTCAGACTTTTATGCTGATTTTAAATATATACGTTTTATCAAGTTTAGTCTTACCCATCAGAATATAAGCACCTGAGAAAATTTGCTTTAGTTTTGAAAAAAAAAGGGGGAGACGCCCCTTAAAAATCATAGAACTTTAATGAAAATCACACCATCAGATTCAGCGTATCAGAGAACCCTGCTATAGAAGTTTCAAGCTCATATCTGCACAAATGTGGAATTTTGTGTTTTTTGCCAGAAGAAAGTCCACGGATGCGTCTTTATTTGTTTATTTTTTTCCCCAGGGCTGATCGTATCGACCCAGTGGTCCTAGAATATCGCGGGAGGGCTCATTTGAAGGGAAATTAAAATTTCTAGTGCCCTTTTTAAGTGACCAATTTTTCAACTGAAAGTAAGGAGTAAAATCAAAACTTAAAACGAACAGAAATTATTACGTATACGATTGGGTTTGCCTCCTGGTTATTACCTCGCTCTTTACGCTAAAGTCTTTTTCATTACTTTCATCAGAGCTATTTATTCTAATTAACGGCCTTTGTGATTAAGTGGTCATTCTTAAGGAATTGGAACAAAATTTGAACTTTAGCGTAAAGAGGTATTGACTAGGAGGCGAACCCCCTAATATACGTAATATAAATATACGAATATAGAAGTTCGCTACGTAAGTTAATTCGTAAGTTACGTCAGATCAAAATTTTGAGAAAGCCATTTAGCCAAAAAAGAAGTAAAATTAGTATGCAAATTTCGTTTTAATTATTCATGTACGGTGAGCCAAAATCAAAGCTGCATTAATTCAAAATGTTCAGAAATTAAATAAAAAAAACAAGTTTTTTTTAACTGAAAGTAAGGAGTGACATTAAAACTTAAATCAAAGAGAAATTATTCTGTATATGAAAGGGGCTGTCCCCTCCTCAACGCCTCGCTCTTTACGCTAAAGTTTGACTCTGTCTCACAACTTTATTTTTTAAAACAATAAAAAAAACTTTAACGTAAAAGACAGTCCCTTTCATATACGGAACAATTTCTGTTCGTTTTAAGTTTTAATGTCGCTCCTTACTTACTTGTACTTGCGGCGGGAATCAGGTGTTTCCACCTTGCCTGGTATCAAGGATCTTCGAGACATGTTTGAACCGCGTAGTGCGGTCTACTGCCAGCCGCTTTGCAAATGGGAGCCATTGAGTTGTCCGCCTATGACCAAAATTTCTGAACCCCCCAATAGGTTCAAGGTTTGATTTAATCAATTTCCACCAGCTTTTCCGCTGTCCTCCTTGGCGGCTCTTCCATGAGCTAAGTGGCTCAGCTAGAAGGAGCAAAATAAGTACTCTGTTGGCCTCCGTAAGACATGGCCCAACCATTTCAGTCAACGTTCCTTGATCGTGATGGCAACGCATCTTTTGATACCATAGATTCATCGTATATCCACGTTTGATACGCGGTCATTTAGATTTACCTGAGGATGCTACGCAGACAGGTATGCTCAAACACCTTCAGTGCATTTTCATGTAGTCGTTTTACTGACCAAGCTTCGCATCCATAAAGAAGGATTGTTCGAACCAACGGTTCGAACACTCATGCACCGGTTTTACAACGGTTTTCTAAGGGAATCAAAGACCGTGTGTACTTTCTGCAATCGCTGTTGAATATCGGCATCAGAAGATCCGCCAGTACAAATCTGGGAGCCAAGGTATGTGAAGCTGTTGACCTGATCCAACTGTACTTGATTTACAGTTAACAGAATAGGATCAGTGTGGTCTATTGCCATAAATTTTATCTTCCATATACTGACTTTCAAGCCAATGCGATCTGCCCAAGTAACTACCTTATCGAGCATAGTTTGAGCTTTCTCTGGGTCCGTGAGGATTGCGACATCATCAGCGTATTCAAGGTCTCCAAGTGGAAGGTCTTGTCCAATCTGAACTACTGTATGAGAAGATAGTGTATTTTCAAGCACCCATTCAATACAGTAGTTAAACAGACTCGGAGACAGGACGCAGCCTTGTTTTACACCAAACTCAACCGGAAATTCTTCAGTCTCTTCTCCGTAAATTCGAAGTCGGCTCATAGAAACCTTGTAGTATGCTTTAAGTAGTTCGACAAATTTCAGGGGCATTCCATCATTTTCAACAATTTTCTAAAGTGTTTGGCGAGTGATCGAATCGAAGGCGGAAACGAAGTACAGAAATATCAGAATTAGGGGCAAATTATACCTTTCAAACTGCTGGATAATGAGACGGATGCAAAAATATTGTCAATGCAGCCTCTACCAGGACGGAAACCGGCTTTATTTACATGAGTTCTTTTCTCCCTTGCCCCCTTGAGGCGGTTAAGGAGGATAATCCCGAAAATTTTTACTGCAATGTCAATTAGACTTATTCCTCGGTAATTTTTGCACGCAGTTTTATCAGCTTTCTTGTAAAAAGGGAGAGTAACTGATGTCTTCAAAGCCTTTGGGAAAGTTTGGTCCTCCATACATCCTCAAGGATACTATGGAGCTGCTCTGCTGTGATCTCGGGACACTGTTTGTATATTTCTGGGGGGAGACCATCTTGGCCTGGGGCTTTGTTTTTCTTCATGGCCACATATTTGTTTTTTTGCATATGGCAACTTTTATTCATCAAAAACAAAACCAAATATGGACACAGCCAAGGGATTAGAAATAGAGGTTAAATGAATCAACTCTACTGAATTGTCAAGTGATGTCAAAGAGCCACTTAGTTGGGCTCATTGTATTTTACCCAAAATTATTACGAAAAGCCTTTTCCTTCAATATAACTATCTCTAAAAAACTGCAACGTTTTGCTTGGTGGTGTTTTTTTTATTTAAGATTGAGGACCAACTTACCTGCATAGCATGTCTCTCCTATCTTTTCGCAATGGTATCCAGAAAATCCTGGCGTACAGAGACAGGAGTATCCTTGCTCAGCATATGCCTCTTGACAGACTCCGTTATTTAAGCAGGGGTTCATTGCGCATGTTTCACAAGCAGTAATACCCCTGGAGGTTTGGGCCTCTTGATTTAGCTTTACGTTTTTGCCACTAAGTACCAAACGACTGATGCATCCTGCAATAATTTAAAATTTTGTATTTTATGACCTTTTAGCTGAGGAATTGAATTTGACATGTCTAGATGAATTTTTGATTTAAATTTAGTTTTGTTTTACCTTATAGAATTTTATTTTGTTTTTTAATTTAATATAAATTAAAATATTGAAGGTCAGTTTTTTCTTCTTGACAGTTTTATATGATAATTATTCGTATAAATTAATTCATAAAAAAAAGAAGTCAGAAAAATATGCGCAAGTACATAATAAACATTACATAGAACAGTCTTCTTGTAAAAAATTAAATAAAGGGATTTTTTGTGCACAAATTACATGACTTAATTACTTAGTCTTGAAAAAATTGCTCAAAGGTTAATTATCGAATTCAATTATTTACCAATGACATCAACCAAAGTTCAACTCCAGGAATTGAAGTGCTTACCAAGGCCATGCATTGCAATGCGAGCCGAAGGATTTCCAATCCGTAAAAATTTTTAATTTCAGAGATAGAAATAAATTCCAACTTCTAGTTTTATTCTATTTTTCCTTAACAAGAGAAGTGATTAATGTCTTTAATTATCAAAGTAAATATTAAACTATCATGGTAGATGAAAGTGTGAGCAAAATGAATGAACTATTAGATTTTGCGAGTTCAGGGTGCTAGAATAGGTTTGAAAATTAATGTTAAGAAGACTAAGTCACTAAGGCTAGGAATAAGTGAAGATGAAAAGGTGACGTTGGGTAATGAAAACATCGATCAGACAGGCAGCTTCACTTACCTTGGTAGTATTATTAGTAAAGATGTGGAAGCAGTGAAGATGCTAAAAGTAGAATAGCCAAGGATCAGGGTGTTTTTTCACAGTTAAAAAAAGTTCGGAAGAATAGGAAGATAAGTCTGTAAAACAAGATTAGAATATTAGAAGCTACTGTGATGACAGTGGTCAATATATCTCCGAAGCATGGGCGCTCCGAAAATCAGATGAAGATTTGCTAGATGTTTTCCAGAGAAATTGCTTAAGGACTGTTCTGGGTACCCGGGTGATTAGCCGTATTTCAAACAATAGGCTGTACGAAAAATGTGGTTCAATACCTCTCTCTATGGCTATAATGAAAGAAAGTTTGAGGTGGCTAGGGCATGTTGTATGGATGAAGGATGACAGATTGCCGAAGATTGTTCTTCTCAGCCAACCGTCTAGGGCTAAACGGAAAGCAGGTCATCCCCTTATGGGGTGGGAGGACGTCATAAAGAAAGATTTAAAGGAAATAGGAACTTCATTGGAGGGTGTAAAAAGGTAGACTTTGAATATATTGGGATGGAGGAGGAGCATGCGTGGCTGTGTTGGCCTCAGGCGGCTTGGTGCTGCGGTGAGCTGTTGTTAGTAGTAGTAGTATCATATAGATATTTTTGATTGTAAGTACCACGTTTTTCTTACGTTTTCAGTTCTTTCCTTTGTGCTATCAATTAAATTAATTCAAACAAATCGTAATTAAAGAGCTAAGCTGCCGCGAAGAAAGAATCGACCATCTATATATCCGTTCATATTCAAATAGAAAAGGTAAAATCGAAATGCCAAAATTAATTATAATTTATACACGACTCATTTTCCTAGATACTGCATATGATTAGAAAAAAAGTGCTTAGTATGTATGACTATAAACTTTGTATGACTTAGAAGCTTGAGAATTCGGTAGCTATTGAGAAAACTCCACTAGGGTCACTCACACCTGTGGTTCTACCTTAGCTCTTTTTCTCTAACCCTTAGAATCTTGATCATATTCAACCTGATTCTCTTAATCTAAAGATTTGACTAATTTCTGGCTCATATTTACTTTTAAAATCGCAGTAAATCAGCGAAGAACTATAAAATAACTTACACATTATTGATTCTTGAAAACCAATTTTGATTAATGAAATATCATATTGATTAACGAAGTTTCAGTGCATTTACTGATACTTCTGATAAGCATAAATTTACCCGAATTAGTTTTCTTGCACTACTGCATCCCCAATGAAACGGTAATCCAATGCTCTAATCACCTACAATCACTTTCGTATACATTAAATACCACTTAAGATTCCATTCACTGAAAATCACACTTTCACAATTTCAACCCGAGACATTCATACTTTCTAATGACGAAAATGTCCAGCATGAGCATTTAATAGTCTTATTATCTTTTCAGAATGGATGCTAGTTTTATAAAATAAAGTTCCACTAGAAAAGAAAACATGGGAATTTTCTTAGACGTGACTTAGCTTAGTAGAGATGAAACACAGCTTAATAGTAGTTAAGAATTTTTCCTTTCAATGCACTTCTTAGTGACTGGACACTTAGTAGCTGACGTTTAGATACATTTGTGGATTTTAATAGGATTCTGTATTAAACTTGGTAAATTCCAAAATGGTAAATTTTTAAGATAAGGACCTCCCATAGTTAAAAGACTAAAATTTAATTACTTACCTTAGCTTATAACTGATATGATATTTATGACAAATTTCCGGTGACAGCCAAAATAATAACAAAAGACCGTCTGGTGGATTTTGTCCAGGACTGCTACGAAATTTTTTTTCGGAGTTGCGCGGCAGCGGCTAAAATATTTTGTTCAATGTCCAAATCAGGAATTGGCTCATAAATGCGTTGATATAAAATCAAGTATTAGCATTTTTGGTGGCAACTTACCTTAGTCTATATGTGCTATGATTCATTTTCAGCAACTTGATTCATTTTCACACTCAACAGCCCATCCTTTACTAATCTTGTTTTGCTTTGGGGTTTCTTTTAAATACAAAACTAAAATGTTCTTTATTTTCTAGATCCTTAATTTTTTAGCTAATAATAGAAAAACAAAAATAAATTGCGAGAAAAATAATTAATGTTTCTTACCGACAAATCCCTGACTAAAGCCAGCCTGCTTGTGAATATTTCTGAAATCAGGTACTGCTCCAATGTACAAAGGTGTCAGCAGGTCAAGACCCTGGAACTTCCCTGGTGCTTGCCCAACGTACGGAGACTGATCGTTAACAATCATATATCCTGATAGAAAAAACATTGTTCAATAAAAAAAATAATAGAAAAAAGCTGTAATAGATCATTTGAGAATATTACAAACAGTTTTGTTTTCGTAGCTCCAAGTATCACCGAGTAGATACGAATCTGTGCTTCCATAAAGATCACAATATATTTTGTCATTCGCATTAATCTTTCGGAATTCGGGTAGAAACAAAAATATCACCAAATATGAAGTGACGTATGATGATACAATGGGGGGCAATTTTTCTTAAAAGAGGCAGTCATTCCTCACGAAATTTGTGTTGTTTACAGACAAAATATCAACCTTGAATGCATTTTAGATCAACAAAATAGGAGAATATGAGAATAATAGGAGAATAAAGTGTGAAATAAATTTCGCGCATACACCGCTTTTAATTGCTGCTAGTTGAAAGTTACTTTCTGAAAAGCCCTAAAAGAATTATCTAACTTTGGCTACAAATCATGCAAATGTTTTTTTTGGAAAAACTAATATAATAATAGCTTTAGTATTTTAAATAATTTCTAAAGATATGCAGACGTTTAAAATAACCCCCCTTGCTTGAGATTGACATGAGCCATCCCCCCTACATATTACATGACTTATTAAAGAATGAAAAATGCACGATCCATCTTTAATCAGGTATTCCAGATGTTTCGAAATAAATTCCAGATGTTTCGAAATAAAGGATAAGAACCTAAAAAGAATAAGGTGAAAATGATATTGAAAACATTTTCAGGTTAAGTCATAAGAAATTGCATAGGAAAATATTCTTGCTAGGCTAAACAATCAACCGAGCTTTAATTGAATCCTGTTAAAGACAATTTGATTTAAGAATAAATCACAACTAAATATACGCTGGTAGATGTTAATGCTGCTTTACCCATTCAATTCCTAAATACTTATGCTTTGTTTTGCCAAAACAATTGAACCTTTGACAATTATAAGCCAATTCCTAGCAGCCAAGAGTGGAATGACTAACTGATAATTAATTATAAATAGATAATCTCTTATAACATACGAGAAGAACCATTGAAAAAAAGCAATAATCAAAGCTCTTAGCCTTTTTAAGCTCAAGTGTTCAAAGGGAAACTGCCCTCCCCCCTAAGTTCAGGAGAAAATGAAGTCATGGTGGTAACTTTTCATAATAAGGCACTATCTTGATAAAAGATAGGAATTTCAGAACCTAGGCTTATGTCCTGAAGATGAGATACAATCTTGAGTTTAAGCCATCTTAAGCCCACACTTTCACACGACACTGTTGATAGATAGATCAACAACGTTTAGTTTAATACGAATATAACAAGCAAAAAATACAAAGCTTCTACTTCACATCAAGTCTCCGAATGAGGAAGAATAAAAAGCTTCAAAATGTTATTACTCAAACAAATTAAAGAATAGACAGTAAACATCAATATACCATTACGCCATGAGGATAAGTGATAACACATTCAAATTTTCATTCGTATAGCTCAGTAGCTTCCATAAGAAAATATGCCATTTTCCACTATCATGCATGAGACTTTAATTTATTAAATATGAAGTGTCTTTAAAAGAGAAGAAATCGGAAAGCTAAAAAAATACATTCCAAAAACTTACCGTCCTTCTTATTTCTCGAGAGCCGGACAGTGTGCCATTTTCCAACTTGAACTGGAGATGAAGCCCGTATTAGAGCTGGACCAGAGCCCATGTCGAAGCGAAATTCTGGATATCCATAAGATAGGCCAAATGATACAAAATCGCCATTGCTACCTTCCTTTTGAGAGCTGTACAGTATTAAGCCTAGAATATTATTTTTTCCACAGAATTAGATTAAAGATGAAAGCTAAGTTCGAGTGCAATTTCAGTTATAGAAAACTTTTTTCAGTTATAGAAAACAAAAGTCAAAATTAATTTTTACACTAATTCCCATTACAACTATGGAATAAGGAAGAACTAATCCAGTATATCCTTGCCTCCAGTTTATAATAATGATTCCATGGAATGCTGCTATTTCTACTACTACTACTACTACTACTACTAACAACTCACCGCAGCACCAAGCCGCCTGAGGCCAACACAGCTACGCACGCTCCTCCTCCATCCCAATCTATTCAAAGCATCCCTTTTTACACCCGCCCACGAAGTTTCCATTTCCTTTAAATCTTTCTTTATGACGTCCTCCCACTCCAGACGGGGACGACCTGCTTTCCGTTTAGCCCTAGATGGTTGGCTGAAAAGAACAATCTTCGGCAATATTTCATCCGCACAACGTGCCCTAACCCCCTCAACCTTACTTTCATTATAGCCCTAAAGAGCGGTATTGAACCACATTTTTCGTATAGCCTATTGTTTGAAATACGGTCAGTCAGCCGGGTACCCAGAACAATCCTCAAGCAATTTCTCTGGAAAACATCTAGCAAATCTTCATCCGCTTTTCGGAGCGTCCATGCTTCAGAGCCATATTTGACCACTGTCATCACTGTACCTTCTAATATTCTAATCTTGGTTTGCAGACTTATCTTCCTATTCTTCCAGACTTTTTTTTAACTGTGAAAAAACACCCTGAGCCTTGGCTATTCTATTTTTAACATCTTCACTGTTCCCACCATCTTTACTAATAATGCTACCAAGGTAAGTGAAGCTGCCCACCTGATCAATCTTTTCATTACCCAACGTCACCTTTTCATCTTCACTTATTCCTAGCCTTAGTGACTTAGTCTTCCTAACATTAATTTTCAAACCAATTCTAGCACCCTGAACTCGCAAAACCTCTAAAACATCATTCATTTTGCTTACACTTTCATCTAGGATGCTTAAATCATCAGCATAATCCAAGTCCAGGAGACTTTTTCCTCCCCATTTGATTCCGTGGTCTCCCATTGCCTTTCCTGTGCTCCTTAAAACAAAGTCCATCAAAATAATTCATATAAAGAGGGATAGAACACAGTCCTGCTTAACTCCTGATTTAATACAAAACCAACTGCTAACCTCATTTCCTACCATAACCGCATCAGTGTTATTCTCGTACATAGCACTAATCACTTTAATGTATTTGTCTGGTATACCGTACAAGGATAAAACCTTTACAAAAGCTCTTCTATCAACAGAGTCGAACGCTTGCTCATAATCTATAAAACTGAGGACCAAAGGTGTTTGAAAACTCAGGCACTTCTCAATTATTAGCCTAAGAGTGAAAATTTGGTCGACACATCCTCTACCTTTTCTAAAATCGCACTGCTCTTTTCTTAAAACTTTGTCTACGGCATCTCTCAGTCTAAAAAGTATCATATTACTAAGTAATTGGCTACCTACAGAGACCAGACTAATGCCTCGATAATTACCACACTCACTTTTATCACCTTTCTTATAAAGTGGCTTAATTAAGGGAGGACGAAAAATTATCTAAAGCCTCTAATTTATTCGTGAACCGATTTTAGACATTTTTTAAGACTTCATATTCGAACATTGACTCTTAAATTTGTTCGTTCGTAAAGATATTCCCTAGAAGTGCTAATTAATACTAAAACATGACAAAAATTGCTTTGACCATTGAATTATAATTTTAATATAGACTATTCTGATAAAATCTACACCAAAACGAATTTTAACGAATTTTTTCGACACCCAAACAGATAAATAAGCAAGAAGAGCCTAGGATATTATTCCCCCATATTATTAAAACTCGTCTTCTCTTCTTTGTCGATTGAACTTGAGTAAGCCACGAAGAAATTAAGCGCAAGGAACGAGGGCTGTTTCTTTTCAACCTCCGATTGGCTATCCTAAAGGGACAGAGAGTTCAGATAAGCGGTCAGAAGCCTCACTTGAAATTAGTGGCAGCTACACTTATTACAAAGGATGTTTACGGATTTGACAAATGCCTCATTTAGATAAGATAAGATATTTATTTCAGAAAATGACTATCACAAGCCCCGAAGGGCCGAATTCGCATTTCGGGGTCATATAATAAAAAAAAAACACAAAAATAGCACAACAAATAAAAATCTGGCTAAAAAATGCCAAAAACAACAATATCAGAAAGGCAAAGCCATTCATTAGTCTAAAAAGAAAAAAAAAGTGTCAAATGTAAGAAAGTTAAAAAGGCAAAAACTAAAACAAAACCAAAAAAATTGAGATGAAAATAGTGTTAAAAAGGTTTAAAAGAGAGTATATAAACAAGGGGGAGGGAACAGAAGAACCAAACGGACACAAGCATGGGTATCACCAGTGCCAAAAAAAGACAAAAAAAAACTAGTGGTTTATTTGATCAGTAATGAAGGGGACAAAGGTTTCTTCATACCTGGAGGTTAAGCAACGGATGGGGGACAAGATAGGGACGGGTTCAGAAACAGTACGTGTCTTTTGGAGCGTCTTGAGGAGTGTCTTTTGGGGAAAATGTTTTCCGGGCGAGGGTTTATTATTGCATAGCATTTGTCAAGGTGATTGTGTAGAGAACTAACCTTGATTGTAGGCTATATGGTACCAATTTTTTTGCAACCGTATTTTCTTTACTGCCAATCAAAAATGGAAAAAAATCCTCTTGAAAAAGACTGATGAAAATTGAAAAACAAAACAAAAAAAACTTGCATTAACTGCTGTTGAGAATTTCACTTTCTGGACATTCTGGTAGTACAAAATTTTAGCAAATTCAAATTTTCTTGGTTTTTCTCTATGCAAAAAGATGTTATTTGGGAAGTGCCACTACTCCTCCCTCTAAGGTTAAAATATTCCTGCGATATGTATCTCCTTTAAGAAGGAGATGTGGCAGGATTTCTTTGACTATTGGTTCCCCCAAAAATATTAGGCTCCCCCTTCACCCAAAAAAGGACCAAAATGGTGAACCATTCCAAAACTACAATTAAATAAACGCTAATATTCGAATTGTCTTACCGTCCGCAACTTCTGGCTTAAAAGATAGCTCAATATCAAACTGCAAATAGGCGTCAGGCAGTGTTGGAAGAGCTATGTAAGAAAGTGGAGCTTGAGGAAAGTAGGAGATAACACCTGTTACCGAAAGGATTGTGGGGATGTCAAGAGTGCTTGAATCGATTCCTGATGTCACGGTGCAAATGTATGTTCCAGCATCTTCAGCCTTCACACTAGGAAGAGTCAATTTTGCCTGAAAAAGATGATTATACTGTTACATAGAAGACTTTTTGTTTCTGTGATTAGTAAAACTTAATAAGCTAAAACGAAATGTTACTAACTGACGTGATCTAGAAGCAAGTTGATTTGAGTAGAAAGTATTGAATTTAGTGGATGATTTATAATTTAGTTATAAATAGTTTATGGATAGTTTATTATTAAAATCAAATAGAAACCTTGGAGAAAGGTAAAGAAAAAAGAAAAATAACTTTTGTAATAAGATGCCTTTAAGGATCAGTTTATAAGAAGAAGTTCGAACGATGGTTTTTCAGTAGATCATTAAAACAAGAAAAGAAATATGGATACGCTGAAATAATAAAGAAGTAATACTAAATTGTATAAAAGTAAAATGCAAAAAATTTTCAAGCTTTGAAAATTTAAATTCTTTGTTATAAATTTAGACCAGGTCCACTTACAGCATTACGAGTTTATACGAAAAAAAAACAAAAAGAAAAAAAAAAATCAGATTTCGCATCTATAAATAACCATATATCACAGCATCACCATCTGTTTCTTCAATTTAAAA
Source organism: Artemia sinica (assembly GCA_027921565.1). Classification (NCBI taxonomy): domain Eukaryota; kingdom Metazoa; phylum Arthropoda; class Branchiopoda; order Anostraca; family Artemiidae; genus Artemia; species Artemia sinica. The sequence continues at coordinate 26,271,757 of CM051274.1, read as the reverse complement.
ATCCGCCATAATTTGTTCAGGGTCTATATATGAGTCATCACTGGCGCCAATTTACGAAGATTCAGGGAAAGGGAGTGTGGGAGGGGGGTAAGTGTACTTCCAAAATATGGGGGAGGGGATAGTTTCGTTGTTTTTTTGATTTTATTCAATTTGCAAATAAAGATATTTTACTTATTATACTCAAATATCCCAAAAATATATTTATCAAAATATAGGGTGTGTGTGTAAAAACTAAATCTCGGGAGGTCAAGATCAGACCGTTCAAGGTAATGTATGGCAAATAATCCGATCCAAGGGTGTTATCAGCTTTTGCCTCTTAGAACCTTTCATATGATGTTGAGCAATAGCCGTATTTAAGAGCATAATTTTCAAGAGATTCAAATGCAATGTTGCGATTTTAATCATATCTTGATATTTTACCCCCTCTTACACTAAAAGTAAGCATCGAAACATTCCTTTTCTGAAGGCAATCAACACGAGTACTCAAAGTAACAGCCAACCAAACGTGTACTTTGGAACGTAATCCAACCACTTCTTCCTTTTTTTTCTAAGAATAAGAATTCTGGACAGGTTCATATTAATTTATAGTGTAATTTTCATTTTATTTTTTTACCAAGTATGTGTGGTATTCCCTAAAGACAACTGGAGCGGAGAAAAGAAAAGATGGCGCACAAATTCTTGCTTGCTTGCGATTAAAGCTTAATGATGAACAATTTCGAGTGCATACAAGACCACCCTTATATTTATACTTACACACGTAAAAAAAATAATATTAATGCTCAAACTACGAATAAATAATCCAAAGATTGCTAGAGCTATAAAAAGACTAAGAAAAAATGCTCGATATGATCTCCCAGAGGCTAATTAGTTAATTGGTCACCGTAAGGGGTCCCACATCCATGACTTACCTCACAGTTTACCTATTCTATGTCATTTCAACCTCAGTGGTGATTCTTTCCCCACCACCTTAGTGTCCCAAAAAGGATAAAGAATTCCAAAAAATTGGAGTTGAGCTGGCTAAGTTTAATTTTGTACCATCGCACTCTCTTACACGACCACTTAAGATGCGTAGTTTCCTAGAAATCCCTAGTATCAAGTTATTTACACATGGCTGCATCCCCTCACCCTCCAATTACTCCTGACTCTAAGAGAAAGATAGGCTCTTTCGATGAACAATTTTATCCCCCATCAAAACACCTGTCCTGGCAACTGCTGGCACCAAGCTCGAGGACTCACCAACAGTTCAGGTTCCAGTTCAAAGACTATTTCCACGCTGCTGACTACCCTATGGTTAATACCCCGTCAGCATTCGAGATTACGCGGTATTCTAGCACTTGAAAAAAAGATAGCCAAAACTACCCCGCAGATTCCACTTGCCTATACTATGCAAAAATTAACATGATAAAGAAGCATATTAAAGACTTGAATGAGGCCGGGAATTAACAGAAAATTAAAACTTACCCCTTGATGACTTGCGTCCATTGGTAGAGATCCACCTTGTCTAGACCAATGAAAAGTAAGAGGAGGTTGGAGATTCGATCTGCAGTCCATCACTACCATTGAGCCAACAGGAGCACTCTTTGTTTCAACTAACGGTGAATCAGAAGCAACATTGGCTGAAATCAGTTTAGATACAAATTAATATGTGGATGTTTACAGAATACATTGCAGTGAAGTCATTACAGACCAAATTAACGATCAGAAATAAAAACCGATAAGAAACTGTAATTACTTAAAAATTATACAAAACTAAGGAAGAAACTGTAAAAAGTTTTATTTAGCTAGGAACTAAGTTCTTTTATTTCTCCTGCCTTTTTGCCCAAGTTAAATCCATAGAATAATGTGCTTTGGGCAACTCTGTGTTTAATCTTGTAAAGATGCACCATATCCTGATTGGTTTCTCCTATATTTCTGGCAAAAACATAATAAACAGGTATCCCACCCATCGTCACTTTTTCGCATTTTTCCTCTGATTAGATTAAACAATTTGCATTGAAGATCGGGTACTGCAACTGACTATTCTTATTGATACTTGTAACAGAGATTATAGCTAAAAATTCTCCTTCTTCTTTAAACTTGAAGTTTGGTGCTATTAATGCTCAATGAAGTAGATTGTTTAAACCTTAACAAGTTCAAATCGAAACAGTTAGCTATTACATCTGGATCATTACAATTAAATTTAGATTCACGAGGGGGAGAGATATGGATTTCTCAACAAAATTTAGAATTTTAAATATGGACACCAAACCCCCCTTTGTTTTATTTTTTACAATTCTGGCCCTTGTCGTTGTAACAAATTTTATTGCAAAAAAGTAACTTGTTGGTTGGTAAGGATAATAGGAAAACATGTGTTATACATGCTTGTTTATTACGACCAGCAAAAGTGAAAAAATTAGAAGAAGAAACGACAAAACCAATACTTGGATTAAAAAATGGCGGATACTCACCCACGTTCCGATTCAAATTGGAAGCATTGGAAGAAGTAAAAACCAAAATTAGTGACTGTAGGGCAAGCAGGGCAAAGTAGGGCAAACTGTAGGGCAAATAGAACATTGCTTTATAACTATTTGCTTCTGGTTAGCTCATTAAATGGGTGTAATAAGATTGAAAGTAAACTCAACTTTCGAAATCTGAGGCAAAATTAGACGCATTCTTATTCCAGTCCTCGTTTTGGATAATAAGTCAACAGCACTAAGAGCAAAATCAAAATTCTTATGAACCTGAACAAGATCTAAGTGGAATAGATATTTTTCGCATAATTGTCTTTCCGTCGAATTTTTACTAAATATAAAGATTGGCGAAGAGTTACATTGAAATTCGTTTTTCATTATCTATTTTCGTCTCGAAGATCACGACCAATTCCAACTGAAAATTAGGATTCAGGGAATTATCTACAATGTTTTGTCAAAAAAGAATTATGTAAAATATATTTTGTAAATAATTAAAACTATTAAATAACGTATGATTTGATATAAAAAATATAAGAACCACAAAAGAAAAATACGTGTGTTTCGTTGCGTATGTGAACTGTGGATAGAATATTAATATAACTGATATAAAACCTCTTTTCACTCATTAAATTAAAGCTTCGAAAGTAAAGATCATAACGTTCAGTGTATCAATCAAATTAACTTATTTAAATCAGAAAAAAAAAACAAAGTAAATACGTGTCGTTCCCCATAAGGCTCCATTGCCTGGTACAAACACCGTAATATTTTTTTTTCTAACCTTCGAAGAGTGAAATCTAAGGCCTAACTAAAAAAATAATTCCAGATAATAAAGAAAAACAACAGAATTAGGGGTTACAATCTGATTCATTCATATGGAGTATAAGTCCACATACATGTGGAGTAATTGAATTTAATACAAACTTTGGAGATGATATGAAAACTAATTATAAAAATTTAAATGGCATTGGGAGATTTTTATGGAGGTGACAAAACGTAAAAAAAAAAATCCAAAATAAAAGGACAAGGTGATTGAAAATCAAGTAGATGTTTAGTTACCAACGGGTTAGTTTCCATAACAAGACTTCATGCTTTATCACATATATTGGAATCGGGCCTCAGAAAAGAAGGAACAGTTGACGTAAATTTACTAGGGCTATAAAAGAACTGCGATTTAATTAGAGAATGAAATAGGATTCTCCGTAATGAAACAGGTAAATACGTTTAGGTTTTGTTAAGAATAACCGGTTCCCACAAACTGACAATTGTATCCACTATTTATGGGGCTTAAAAATAGATTTTCATTAAGAATAAGATTCCAACGTTAAGACTGTATAATCTAGTGATTGAACGGGTTGTAAAATTATTTTCGATAACCTAGGACAAACTATAGAAGCTCTCAAGAAAATTAAGAAACTTGACTTGGGTATTTCACTAATGCATTGTACTTAACTAGGTTTTTCTAAAATAATTGATAAAAAAAAAAATGAGAAGTAACTCAAAAATTATGTTAAACTCCAACTTTTATGGACCCTTAGTTGCTCGAGTCACGACTAAGTTTGGTAGTTCACCAATAATAACTTATATGACGAAATTACAGTTTTTTCTGTGCATACCTTGTGTTTCGGGAAATTTTTACAAAATTTAGCTTAAGGGATCCCACATAGTTTTGCCAATCAAAATAACGGGTAGAAGGAAAAACAAGTAAAAAGCAAATCTTGTTTTGTTTTTTAACACTTTGGATTATCAAAAATTATAATTAGATGGTTTCTACCTTAATTGATCCCTATTTAAATTTCTATGGAAAGATTCACTAAACTAAACGGATCGGACCAATCGGAAATTACATTAATACTAGTTGAAACATAAACACTTTAAAAAATGGTTATACCTTGGATTGCAAGGACATAATCTTCTTCCTGTCGTCCTTCTAAAGTAACTGCTGTACATCTATATACGCCGCCATTATCTGTACCGACACCATATATTCTAAAATGATAGGAATTAAAATTATTTCAATTATTAGGGTATCTCAAACTGGGTCACCAAAAAATCACTGGATTAGTCGCTAAATCTTTACATTTTTTGCTGAAATAAGTTATTGGCTTAAATTTTTGTTTAAATAGATATATGTCCTTTATAGAAGACTGCCATTTGCAGTTTCTCTAATCATTCGACCTTTGACAAGTCCCCATCGAGCCCACGCGTTAACATAACCCTAAGAATGTGCCTAATCTTCGACACAAAAACAATCCGTATTTTCAGTTTCTTACATTAAAAAGAATTTTTGTTTAGTATTTGTAATAAAATATTTAAGGCCCTACTATTCTACTGTGGATCCATGGTCCTAACTGATCAGAAGTCGCACAGCTAAGTGTTAGTTGAATCCCTTACTTTTCTCACAGACCAAGGAATTTGAATATAAAAATTAAACAGAGGACGCTGTAGTGTTGACAATAACTAAGAGCTGGTACTAGGGGCAACAAAGTCGCCAACTCAACTCCCCGCTCTTCACGATAAAAGTGACTGGTGATTTACTAAAACCAATTTAGCTTCCAATAAATATGGCATGTTGGTAATTGCCAGTTTTTTTTTGTTTTTTTTTGTCAATTGTCTTTTAAAACGTCTGAACTAAAATTGTAGTGTCTTAAGCAGATTCGAAGAAGTAACCCCTTTCATTATCGATACGGTGTGACAAACAAATTCTTTTTTTTTTTATAAGATTGCACTTGTGTTGGAGCAGTCAGTCTTGGGGGACACAAGAAAAAAAACAATCTTTTTCCTTTTGTCTAAAAAATTATGTTCCTTTTTTATATACTTAATTTCTGATCGTTTTGATTATAATAATTAGGGCTAATTTAGATATATCGGGGGATTATCTCCCCCTCTTTAGAATGATTTGTGCGTCGTTTATACCAATGCTTCCATAAATGACTCATTCAAGAGTAGTTCTTTTCCAAAATAGAATATAATTTTCCTTCATAGGAGTGACTTGAAACCAGCTTTTTATAAAATTTGAAGTTCAACTTTCAGTAGCTTGTATATATATATATATATATATATATATATATATATAATATATATATATATATATATATATTATATATATATATATATATATATATATATATATATATATATATATATATATATATATATGTATATATATATATATATATATATATATATATATATATATATATATATATATATATATATATATATATATATATATATATATATATATAGCCTAGGACATATATATATATATATATATATATATATATATATATATATATATATATATATATATATATATATATATATATATATATATTGAATAGCCTAGGACCTTTCAATATCTCAAGACGGCTTTAGATGTACAGGAGATATTCTCTTGGAATGTCTAATATTATGGGAGAGGGTTCGAATCCGTAGAACACCCCTAAGACCAGAAGAGGTTAAAAGTTTTTAGATAATCGGCAGAAATGAGCATTTGGAAGTGGCGCAGACATTTAGCCTCTAAACAATGCTTACTTCCCTGACAAAGATAGATTTATTTAAATCAGTACTAAGCAACATTGTCTGTAAGGTATGTTTAAAAGAGTTGTTGTTGGAGTTAATTTTCCTGACACCGCCTTCATTTTTAAAAGCATAGGGATGGGAAAATTAAATTATGTAATAAACGCTAAGCTTCTTAAAGTAGAACAATAGGGACTTTTTTTTCAAAAACAGCATTTAAAATTCTTGTAAAATTTTCTTATCTTTAAGACACTCATTTTGAATTGTAAATAAACAGAAAATTGCTCACTGTTTAAAAAAAGAGTAAGATTAGGTTGATCATAAATTCTTATTGAGGAGGACAAAAAGGTGAGACCAATAGAAAAAGCTTGAAATACAACATTAACAGTTTTGCAGTAACCCTTTCTTTCCCTAATCTCTAATTGACTTTCAAGAATTAGCAACGTTTAAAAGATAATTGCCTTTCAATAATTTCATTTAAAGCGGAGACATTCTCAAGGGGATAGCCTCCTAGAGATTACCAGAAAACACGAGAAAACGAGAAGGATACATAGATTGAAAGAAATCCAACGGTAAAAGGCAATAGATGATGGGTAAAACAAAACCAACATGTCAAATAATTCATATAGGCTGACCTGAGGACAGATCCGAGTGGTTGAACATTTCTTTGTAGTTCAGCTCCCAACCTTGACCATGAGATAAGAGCAGATGGTTCTCCTTTGACCTCACATCGCAATTCCAAATCGTCTCCCAGCTGCACGTTGTCTAAATTGGCTGTTATAACCACTGGTAAATTTCTTGTATCTACAAAATCACATAAAATATTATTTCTGATACAAGTATATTGATGAGTTGTTTCGTAATTTCACAGATTTTTAAAAGCATTCAATAGTATTCAAAATTTTGTGTATCCTGAAGTAAATGTTAAATATTTTTCTGGAAACGAATTATCGATTCTAAATATGATTTAGTGAGTTTCTTTCACTAAGCGTGTTTTGGCGCAAAACTGGTCATAATTGTGGCTAAAAGTCTTAGAGTACCTCAAGCTAGACGACGACGCTTGACCTTTACACTACTAAGCTAAGCGCTACTTTTTAGCAGATTTATCCCTTATTTATACTGTTTCACTTGATAAGGTTCAAAGTCTTATGTACATTGCTTTGTAAAATCTTGAAATTTCAAATAAACCTTTTGGCCTTTTGGCTCCATGATCTGAAGTCTTATTTCACAACAAAAGAAAAAAAAATCTTGATTTTATTAGTGCTAAAACCTTTTTCTGGCACTATCAAAGTTATCGTTAAAAAATCAAACTGGTAATTGTTATCAATTTATTATTTTTTGGATTCTAATCTATGCAACGGAATCATATTAACTTTCAAGACTTGAAACTTTATTGTTCTTTTCTTGCTGTTCTTATCTGTAGCTCCAGTAAAAAAATCCGTGAGATTGTAAAACGAGATTTCATCTAAAAGAAAGAGCCACCAGGAGTAGAAAAGCACTCTAAACCAAAGTCAATTTCTTCACTAAGCTTACTACAACTCGACAAATTTATAATTTGGTTGGATTATTGACAAAGGAACAATTTAGATTACTATTCGATTAATATAGTCGTGAGTGTGAAACACTGATTTGTATTTTTCAAGCAAAATTATTCTAAATGAATTCCTAAGATGCACACTTCAATCTTGCATTATAAACCGATTTGTGGCCCATTCTATTATTTAATAATATGTATATCTTTTTTAAAATCTAGGGTAGGCGGTTGTGTTGTGTTTCTTTTCAATTTTCAATAAGAATACCCAAAGAATACATTTTAAAATAGTCTACACTTTTGAGAGTAAGCATCCCCGGAAAAGTAAGATTCAATCACGTATATTTATCGTTATCAAACATGCTTGCAACTCTCTATATAGTTTTGAGCTGAAATATGGTGGTAATTACAATCTTATATTCGGAAAAAAGTCTTAACGAACACCAAACGACAAGAAGTGGACCAAAACACCTTACATTTGAAAAACTTATTATCTCATCCCAAAAGAAAATAGACATATGGTACGCAAAAATTTATAGCCTAAATTTACTATTCTCGTTCCATAAAAATGTTTTTTATTGTTTTGAAATACTTTCCCCACAAGCTCTGCTTTCATGAATCCAAGTGCAGCTAGTAGAATGATCATTTTTAGCAGAAAAAAATAATTGCAGCACTGCTAATTTTGTATGACACAGACATTACTATTTTTCTGTCTATCAAATATCTAAATTTTAACGAACCCCTGATAAAATAAAAATTTAGATATCTTAGGTAAGGTAATTTTACCTCATGTCATTACCACCGTACCTATTTTTATAGTTTATTATGTATATCCAGACACCAATCTGACTAAATCCACGAAATAAACAACAAACGAAATTTCAAAAATATAACTTATCTCTTGTTTTGATTTTAACGTACTAATGAACATGCCCAAAATTTTTAGCTGCTAGAGTATGGAGACTATTCTTAGGCTGAAAGGATATGGAGTTGGTCAAATTGGCTCCCAAAATCGTTTAGCGTTTGACACACACAAACACACACACACATAAAAAAACAAACAAAAAAAACACTGTTTTTGGGTAAGAGCCTTCAATTTTAGGATACAACAACGTGAATGTACATTATTTAGAGCCAACAAAGTTCTCCGGCGATAAACCTTACGTTACACACAAATTGGACTCTGATCAAACTATATTTTTAAGCATTTTTTTTTTCCAATAAACAAGGAGAACACGATATTTCTCAAATGAAAATAAAAACATGACTTCACAACGATCCGACTGTGCCGCCACAATAACAGATCATCAACTATCTTTAATGACAAAACAGTGAGGCATTAAATGATGTTTTTGCTTAATGATAGGAACTTCAATTTGAAAGTGTCTGCTAGATACTAATGTGAAATTAAATCGTTCAGATTAACGTAGTATTCTATGTTTAAGTTGTTCGGGGAATTTTCAGATATTTCAATGAAATTTTACCGAATACAGCGCTCCAATGGCAAAGATTGGGTATACACCATGGAGGCAGACCCAGAAACAACATGCAGTGACCGTATCAGACATATCTACGAAATCTAAACACCTCAGTTCAACATCATCGGGAGGATATACTGGCAGCAGAAAACTTGTGGGAAGATTGGCGGCTCCTCCTTGATGCCCTAGGTCCCTCTGGAAGCACAGGCGGATCTAAGGTAAGGGTCTACGAAATTCTTAATGGATTTTTTTTTTAATTAAAATTTCATCAATCTTTGCAAATTCAAATAAATTTCAAAGTCTTCCCACAAAATCCTAAAACTAAAACGACAACCATAGAACAAGCTCTTTTAGATAATGGCTTGAGAATTATTGACATTTCAAATTAAGTTGGATTGTTCTTTAGGTTTCTAAGGAAACAAATTACATAAAGAAAAAAAACAACTATATATTAAAGAAAAGGTTTATCTACAGCAAAGCATTCTTTGGCTCTCGCTTAAATAGGCCTTGAATAAATTCCGTTAAGTTATCGTTACTTAATTACGTTGCGAATGTTACCGTTATTAACATTTAACAAATAAACAAAAGAACCAAAAAACGTATAACGTTACTGAATACTAATATACTAAGAATAACAATGCTCTAAATACTAAAAAGGACACAAAAAAGTGCATACCGTGAAACCATGGCAGGTGCAGATCTAACTACGCTCCTCCTTCTCCAGTAAAAGCATCTTCACCGGAATTTTGGACTGGAAAATCTAAGCAGTACTAAAGCTAAAATTATATTTTCTAACTACAGGAAAATACCTGGTGCTACCTTTACCGTTAGGTAAGCAAGCCAATGTGTGAGGAATCTCAGTACCGACAGACACGACAGGAGAAGGAAGAATATTAAAGAGTGCATGCAAAACCAAAAGTAAATAAACGAAGCTGTACATCGTCACCATTTCAACTTGAGTCGCAACAACAAATTGTTCTCAAATAATTCTTTTTGTCTGTTTTTCCGCTTGCTTTCAGTGTTTTAACTTCACGACATGACATAAGTCAGAAGTTGAAATGTCAATATTTAAAATTTTTGCCTTTTTCTTGCACAGTTCTGCTTCTATTGTTGTTAGGAGTGAACTATTGAAAAAAAAAATTATGAAGCATCAGTTAACAGTATAAAATGGTGAAGATATGTTCTTTCATTCTGTTCATGCAATTGAGTTTCATTCAAGTACGGTTAGTATCAAACATAACTCAATATTTAAAAAGAACAAATTGGAGTTGTTTCAATATTTTCACATCTTATGCTGAAAAAAAGTTTTGGTTTTCATAATCCAAATTAGCATTTCAAATTAAAAGAAGAAAACGAATCCAGCAACTTCGAAAACACCCTTCTCCATAAAAAGTGATGTTTGGTCAAAAATATATGTGTTTCAATTTATCTTTCTTCTTGTCCATTCAACGCTAAATTCACAAGTTCAAATTCACAAGTTATTTAGCGTAGTTTCTTAGTAGCGATCTCTTTCAATGCTTAGAATCCTTAGATACCAATCTTGAAAAACAAGATAAAAAGCTATTTATATTTAGTCATTCCAAATATAGTAACTTTTGAGACCTATATATCGAAAAAAACTGACTAATAAGGATATATTATTTTACTGCAAACATGCGTTTAAGAAGTTAATTTGAAGACACAAAAATGAAAAACATAGTAATAACAAAGATCATGCAAACTTTAACTATGATTGAAGTAGATACTCACAGTTAGGGATTTATCAAATTCAGCTAAGCTGAATGCGAGTTTTATAAATTTCAACCTTCCTTCAAGTATGTGGAATGACGAGAAAATCTTCACTTTTCTATTATATAAAACACAATCGAGAAGTGAAGCTTGGTAAATGCTAATGAAATAAAACAAAATAATGATGAAAATATAATAGTTTAGAAACAAATTTGGGCTATATATTTGCACATTAGGGGGGGGGATAAAGCATAGTATACATTAAATACGTAGCCTAAACAAACTAGTCAAAGCAAACTAAGCGATATCCTCAAGAACTGCGTTAATAATGAACTAAAATGAACTAGGTCAAGAATCGCGTTAATAATGAGCTTTCCTCGGCTTTGAGACGGTCAGCCGACGACCAAACTCCCAATTTAATAATCCACAAACGGCCTTTGAAATTTTTCTAATAAAGTATTCTATTTTCATCATATTTTATTGTGACCAAACTTCACTTGTCGAGTGTGTTTTATATAATAGACAAGTACCAAACTTCATTTTTAAGAGATAAAGTTGACTATGTTGACTATGCTTAAGCATAGAGTATGAAATCCAATTCAGAAATGAATACTTTGACAAAAATTGATAGAGTTGTCTCTATGCAGCTATTGTTGGGTCCACCCTGTGCAATCTAATAACACATAATCAGAACGAGGATTACGCAGTGCTAGACAGAAAACTTGTCAAAACTGACAAGCTGAATTCAAAAGACTTGGAGGAAAAAAAAGAAATCAGAAAAGAACACTCATCACATTCAACGAGAGTCAAACCTAAAGAGCAAGTTTTGCAAAAAAAAACTACTCTATGGATTTTTTATTAAGTTTTACGTTTGACGAATTTCTGATGTTGTTTTGTAATCTCCAGCGTAGAACAGGACATATTCTCAAAGTGTGACACTGGAAAGCAGGAAAATTTCCTTGTTTTGTGAATCAACTAAAAGGAATCTCTTCTTACTCTTTCACTAAGTTCCTTTGTCTAAAGCACAAACAGCCTACCTTCAACAAAACACTGATTAATACTGTTATGCATGTATAGAAGTTTTAACGTTAAATAAGTATAACAAAAACATTGCACACAGCACATTCTTGGGGCAGCGTGTACATAAACTTACGAAGAGAGCAATGCCATAATATACCTCGTTCTAGTGTATTAATATACCAAATAAAATGTTGCAATAAGAATTCTTACTAAATAAAAATTAGTTCCGCAACAGACTTGAAATTGAGGCGAAAAGTAGCTAGTCATGGAAGAAAGAGCTAAAACTTGAAAAAAATAGTGTTTCCCCATCGTTTGGCTCAGACTAATTTATGCAGATAGAAAAGTGGCTCGAGTCACAACTAATGATAAAGCTATGACGAAAGCTCTAGACTTTTGTCACAGGCCCACTATAAACTCAGGTGAATGAATTTCACCATTGCATCTTTGGTAAGATTGCGCATCAGGATGATCCCAATTCCATTTTCTTATTTTTCTTTTCCAAACTGTGTTACTCGGTTATCGTAATCCAATTAAGCCGCATTATACATAACATTGTTAATGTGTATTTATACAATGTTTATTTCTTAAAGTGATTCGGTTCCCCGAAGAACCATGGACAATCAGCTATTCCGCCCACGAATGACCAACTATTTATTTTACTGTCTGTATTGAGCCGTGTCCCTAGGAGTGAGAATTTCTTTACCTAATGCAAATTCTAAGAAGCTCTGGTGTGAACATTTGTTGAATAAAGTTTGCAACTACATCAATTTAGTATTTATTATCGAACAGCTATTGCTTCAGAGCATATTATGGATAATAAAGTGGGCATTTTATTTTTATACCCTTTTTTTCACAGTAAGACCAACATCTACTTAGGTTTACATGATTTTTGTCAGTACGATTAAAACTGCTAATCGACAATCTACTGATTTGTGCTGTTAAAATGGATGGTTGTCAAATATCAAAAGCTGAAGACGGTCAGATTGTTGTCAAAATGAAAGAAAATTTTCCATCAGAGATAAGTGGCAAATTAGAATTAATTCTATTCGTGTTTTATTCACTTTAATAGTCGCAACAAATGAAATATTTGTACAAAATGTCATATAAGACATATAGTATCGTCACGTAACTTAGACTGGGAGCCCTTAGTTAGAAAATTCGTGCAAAAAAGAAAGCCACCTTTCCCATAGCTGAAAACCAGATTAGAAGAAAAACAATTAAGAGCTTTAGAAGTAGAAAAGTACACCAAGAAATATTAGCTTTAAAAAAGTGCAAAGAAATTGCTTAAGCAGGTACTGAAATGCCTTTGAATCAAAAACATTTGAAAAAAAAAAATCAAATTAGGATACAAATCTATGGTAAAAACAATCAAGTCTAGAGTAGAGTATGATGAAGGAGTTTTGACTTCTAAGTAAATTCTGCAAAGTTAAAACCAAGTGAAAGCATTTTAAGGTCATACTAGGGACGCAATCGTAATTCGCAAGGGGTTAAACTTAACCACATTAAAATTTTTAATTCAGTCATACTTCTAAGTTGCATGCAGACAAAAACGCAGTAATTCTCCACTTAGTGTCTTCTACTTAGCTTGGTAATAGCTTGTACACACTTTTGGCAATAAATTAGTGATAATTTTCTGAGGAAATACCAAACAGTGTTTGAAGTTTACTTTCTTATTTTTTACTGTTAATACTTTTTGTCAAATCTTGGCAATCAATTATTAATACAAGAAATAACATAATAACAACCAGGACTGTGGAGAAAATGTCCCCATTTTCTGTAAATTCGAACCCGACTCCAAGTTTCCATCTGAGGCCTTAGGAAACGTGACTGCAGCTAGAGCTCATTTAATTTTCGTAAGTACGAATATAATTCCGAATTGTAAATTTTGGGTACTAAATTCTTATTCTTGTTTTTTAGTAATACTTTTAATACTACTGAGTATTTATTTAGATTAATATTTTGTCAACCCCCAGTAAAAATCAGCCTTTCTGAAGGGAGAAAATTCGAGGGGAAATTTCTGAAGGCCTGACCACAAGATATTTCTTGAAGTCGCAGCTTTTTTATTTCAACACACTCCAATTCTCCCTCGCGCTAAGCAATACTCCATGCTCCTAAATCTTTAATACTTCAACTATTTCAAGCTTAAATTAGTACCACCTCCACCGTATTTGCACAACTCGGAAAAAAGATCAGTCGCAGCAACAAAAGTATAAAAAGATTATGAAATCTTTATCAACATTATTCTAACTTTGGGAAATTTGGTTTGTAACTACAAAGATAGTTTGAAGGTAAAATGATCATTCTTGATTAATATCAAAGCGTCTGTTTCTATTTAAATACAAAGGATTGCGGGCGAAAGATTCAAAAATGCTTTCACTGGATTTAAATAATTGGTAGTTTTCTTTCATAACAGTAATGAAATGTGTTTTTTTCCAAATGGTTTCAGATGGCAAGAAGCTCCAAGTTTCTGCTTTTAGCTTGAACAGCCCTGACTCTCTGGCCAGGGTGTAAGTCATCTCTGTCACGCCTAAAGCGCGTATCTGACATTTTCGCAGTTTTAAAATAATTGCCAAAAAAACTTAATAGGATCTTCTCACAGGGAGGAGCAGCAAGTGCAGGTCAGGAGAGTCGAAGTGTAATTAAACATACATTGCCCTGCTAATCCTCCCTTTGAGAGTAGCTTAGCAAACAGATTTTGGCAATTATTCCAGAAGTTTGAAAATGTTAAGATATAGTGGTGGTTCTAGACTCTCTTGCGCCCGGGGAAAAATCTTGACCCCCCCCCCCCTTTCAGGCCTGAAAAAAAATTCAAGCCTGACTAACAAAATTTTCATTTATTAACAAAATTTTCCTTTATTAATAAAAATTTCCATTTATTTAAATTTGTCAAAAATTAATTAAATTCGGTTTACTTACTTTTTTTTCAAGGAATGGTGATGGAGATTTGGGAAAAATGGAAATTTCGGATTCAATTTACTTATACTTACTGCCAATTGCGCCCTCTACTTCATTTTAATAAAAATAAAATTTAAAAAATTGAAAAACGATTGAAGCCATTAGATTATTTACTTTAAATTTGCGCCCCTAAAATTTCTGAGCCCGGGGCAAGTGCCCCCTCTTTACCCTATAAAGCTGCGTCTGCTGCTGATCCTCACTTTGAGAGAAGCTTTGCAAACAGATTTTGGTAATTATTCCAGAAGTTTGAAATTGTTCAGATACGACCTTTAGTTGCAACAAAGACAAAATGAAAAACCTTGGCTCAAAAAAATTGCACTGGACGGACAATGCGCAAATTATTATTGTTTTGACAAACCCCGATGGGTAAAATCTGTCTTGTCTCCACACTTGACCATATTATAAGAACGACCTGCAGAAGTGACTGAAACATTGTGATTTGAGCAGTTCATGTTTATACATGTATGCTTGTATCTGCAAATCTTGCCTAGGGAAAATTAGATAAGGTTTATAATTGTAGAAAATTAATATTATTCAAGCCAACAGGAAAAAAAGAACCGGCCTAAATAAACAAAATGAAACGAAAAATCGTTTGTATAGATCTGAAGTAAAATTTAAAACACAGAATTGAAAAGCTGTCAAATTAACAGCATGTTTTAGACACTAAATTCTGTTGAAAGTGTCTCCTAATTAAAAAAAAATCTACGGTTTTCTTCAAACTGATAAATAAATAACTAAACGGATATTTCCAGTAAACTCAACTTTGAGATCATTGTTAGGGAAGTGTTTATAAGAGATAGAATATAATCAGTAAAATTTTTGTACAATAAATATTTAGCATTTTCCAGTTCTTCTTAATTTTT
Organism: Artemia sinica; assembly: GCA_027921565.1. Classification (NCBI taxonomy): domain Eukaryota; kingdom Metazoa; phylum Arthropoda; class Branchiopoda; order Anostraca; family Artemiidae; genus Artemia; species Artemia sinica. Next base: position 26,256,213 of record CM051274.1, on the reverse strand, counting down.
TTCTTTTAGCTCGGAACTACACCAGCTTTATGATCTTCAAATGTCTCCAACTTTTTTTCTATTTTCTTTTTGTTAAAGTTATTTTTCTGTTTCACAGTAGTAAAACAGCATAGTTGTTGACGCTTTCAAAAAATAATTACAAAACGATTCAGATGCTTAATAGTTACTGTAAATTCTTCAGTAGAACCCCTAAAATTCGTTGCATGAGAGTCTGCTATTTTCATCATCTTCTTGTTTTTTTATTTAAGTAATCATGTCTATGATAACCGAAAACAAATCTAATGCATAAGTTTTCTAAGAGATAAATGGGAAAACTTAATATGATGCAGGTTTTTAAGGCAAACTCCCCTTCTTGTGATCTTAAATGTAGAAACAATTCGCTTCGATTTAGGATGCCCTACCCTACGTTAATTTTCTTCAGCTAGAGTTAAGTAGTGGTAACATTAAAAGACATGTGTTGATGTTAACTTCTTTTTTATAAGCGTGCGTGTAAACACTTGAAAATCACCGGGCTTCAACAATTTACCAACAGTTCGCCTCAGTCTGTACTGATAATTGCAGTCAATTTCATCAGAGTAATCAAGACAGCTAATTCTAAAGTCACATCGGTCTTTCAGGTGCGCACACTGTCCATTTTTGCAATGAAAAGGTAGATTTTCTTTGCAACCATTATCTGAATTTAAAAAAAGGAGGTAAAGGATTAGAGTACGTGGACAATCGATACCTTGATTTACTGTGAATACACGATCGTTTTCATTGGGAATGAAGATGCCTCCCATTGTTTTGCTCTTAAATCACAAAAAAATAATATGAAAAAAAATAATAGATAAGAGCATTGAAGGCTTTGGAATACGTTGTAACTGCACTAAGATCGTGCTCTGAGAGTACAATAAATTCTACTTGAATATTTTTATAACATTTCCATTGTCAAAGAACTGGAAACTTTATCCTGAAACAATCGGAGGCTTAGTTTTTCAAAATTTTTCTTTTTATTTCTTTCAAACAACTTTATATACCCTCCCCCCAATAAGAAACTTAACTTTTCGATGCCAATTCCTTCGTACCACCCTTGCCATAGCCCTTTCCACTAGGATCTATCGTAACCAATACCCTTTGTGTTACGGTCAACTTTAAAGTATGGTGAACATTTAGTTAATCACGGCAAGTACACTGGGAAAACAACCTCAGAAAAGGGGAGGGGAAAAGACCCTAAGCTCCCTCCCCCTAGATACAAATGGCTGATCTCATTCATAAGAAGTTATATTCATATGGAGTAGGCATTACTTTTCTATGATTAATGAAAGATAAGCTATCTTTCAACTGAGCTATATGGAAATTCATCAGGGTTGACTCTATATTTTAAACCGTGGATCAGTTAAAATACCAATAGATTATTTGTGCTTTGAAAAGAGATTTTTAACTAATCATTTTCTAGAAGTTTTTTCAACTTAAAATTATTTTCACCTGCATATCATTTGAGTTTTTTTTGTTGCGGATAAAAGTTTATTCATTATTCTTCCAGTGATAAAATTCGTATATGTAACTTTAAGTATTGCCATGAGATATCCTTGGACATATTTTTTTTTTTTTTTAGTAAAAAAAAAAGTACAATTCCAACAAAGCACAAAAATACGATTCCCTGCTATAACGTCCAAGCCTATCCAAGCACTTAGCAAATTTTAACTTTATTTTGTAGACTGCAATAAAAACAATCAATTCTTTGGGAGAGTGAGCAATGTACATAAATAGTCCCAGGATAACATAATATACGTATGTACAAGCTTTGAAGCGCCACTTGTTGTTTAAAAAAAAGTAGTGCCTAGTTGAAGACCGCCTGACTTTAAAGTCTAAAAACAATTTTCTTTTCGTGAAATTTCAAAAAAAAATGTAAATTATCTTGTCTAGAAATATATAGTGGGGTGTTTAATGAACGTAATCTATGGACATAAAGGGGTATATCTACGACTCAATTTTTTTGCTAGCATAGTAATAACCAGAAATTCAAGTTCAAAGCTTATACAAACCTGCTAGGGAATGAAATCAATTCCAGTGAACAATGTTCTCAGGTTATCTGAAATTTTAAAATGTAGAAAAAAAAATATATATACCGAATTCCACTGTCAACTGCAACTAACAAAGATTTATCCAATTAGGGAGAGTTCCAATTTTGATTGTAACAATCAGTGGCGCGATCACACCTAAATTCAAGAATCTACTTTACGAACTAAGTTCCAAAACCAATACAAATAGGCACGCATCTCATAATAGGGTTTGAGAATTTATTGTAAGAAAGCATGCATAAGATTCTAATCAAACTACATTAGCAAGGGCATTAACAAATAAAATAAAAGCGCTCTATCATTTTGGCAGTGAAAAGCAAACAAAATCTACATATTTCTAACTACTTTTTCGCCTTGCCAATCTACGCCGGCGAACGTTTTGATCACCCCTCCTCCGCCAATCATAGCGACTTCTGGGTAACTTACTTTCAACCTCTAGAAGGATATAGTCACGGTTTCGACCTCCTTGAGTAGTCACTTCGCAGTAATATCGACCTGAGTCAGTCACTTGAACGTTTGTAATGTTCAATATGTTTCGCTCTTGAATAGCTGTGGGTGGAAGTGGTCCTCGATCTCGACGCCATATTGTTCTCAAATCAGCAGAAAAGGGTACATCACATTTAAGAGATACGTCACTACCAGCTTGAACAGTTTGATTCTTGCTCTGAGAGTAAATAGTTGAATCCGCTAAACATGCAAACAGAAAGTAAACAACAATGAAGAAGAAAAAACAAAAAAACACAAAGCTATAACTGAAGTAAACATCGAAGCTACGTTAACAAAAATAGCAAATAAAAACATAAGTGTAACCGAAGCTATAATAACAAAAGAAAACTTAAGGACAAGCAAACCTTGAAAAAAAAACAACATTAAAATAATTAATAAGCTAGTAAAATTGGAGATTGACATTGAAAGATCTCTGCATTAAATAATTTAGAGATTAATCAAGTCTGCAATGCAGAAATAACAACTAACTAATTTATATTCACCAACTTCAACCAGCCAGACTTGGAAAAATTGAAGCAAAACACTGTTTTCTTTTACTTCTTACGGGGTTATCCAGAAGTTAATTTGTACATATTTTATAAAATTAGACAAAACTAAACATTTTATTTACATCCATACTACGCACCATTCAAAATATTTATTGTACTATCTCCCAAAGGAAAAAAAATCGTGGTACATTTTAGACCCCAGCATTTTCCAAAATTAGATGTATCTTCATGAAATAGCACTGTCCGCTTACTTCATAGGCTTGCTCTATTTGTAGCGGTCATCGACTGCTCTTTGAGTCAGGATTTCTTAGAAAGAAAGAAAAATAATTGTGCGCGCTTTTGAATTTGAACCCTTTAGAAGCCATTTTAACTAAGTCCACAAAAACAGAGCAAAGAAAATTCAAATAGAAAATTCATTGCTGGCTTTGGCTTTAATTCACCAATGACAAAAAAGATTTATTGGTGATATTACTTGAGATGTCGCATTTGGCACATTTTGAAATAGATTTACTTTCCCAATTGCCTTTAAATATTTTTTTCGATGTTTGATGAAAACAAGCTGTTTTGTCATTTTTTTGCATTAATCCTCATTTTTAGGAATGACCTTGTGGCTGTTTAAAGTTAAGAATCTATACAACAATTTGACGCTAAAACCTATATCAATCTAAAAACAGTGGCCTTGGTCATATTGGTGTTTGAGATACTCATTCGAAAGGATAGCCCACTAGCTATGTATCTTTTTTTCCTATTTAACAAGAGGAATGCTTATCCGATTTTGCAAGGTCTGTGCTAACCACTTCACGGCACCTTTGTTAATAATAGAATAAGGGTTTTATTTTCTGCTCAAAAGAAAAAGGCGAAAACAGTTGAGTACTTAAGCACATGGAAGACAATCGAAAATGCATCCTTAATTTTTTTTTTCTTTATATATACTTCTGTAAGACAAGTAATACGTTTTAACATTAATTGGCAATAAGAAATATTACATATTTCTGATGACAGATGAGAAATATCAATCAAAATAGAGTCACTTAACTTTTGTACAATGCGGCACTGAACAAAAATCAGATATTTTCTAAGTACTTAAACAACTCCTAAAACAGTCTCAACACATGGTTTATTCTACAGAGACAACAAATAAATATTCAGAGGATCTATCAATCTATGATCAAAAATAAGAAAGTAGTGCGCATGAATATTGATCTTTTACAAACGGCTCTCAAGTTTAAAGTTTACTTATATTTACAATATTTATAGGCTACATTGTCAAAGTTCATAAGATTTATTCTCTACCAAATTTATTTTGCACTTAAATGAGATACCTGAGAATTCTGAAACAAGATTAAATCTATGTTTTGTCTGCATTTCATAGAAGACGACAGATGCAAGATGCCATATTAGCCTGTAGAAGCTGAATAGAGAAAAGGATTAATTTTTTTTCTGGGGGGGGGAGGGGTACCTTCTATTTATCTTCACATTACTAAAAACCTGTTGTAGAGTTAAGCTGTCAAAGCAAGCGTCACAAGAAACTTTTTTTTTTCCTCATCCTTATCTGTTAAAAGTCTTCTGTACTTCTTTGGCAAATCCTGAAGAGAAACTGACTGCCACAGTACATAGTAGCTACACTGTTTATTGTGTTAAATTAACATGTGAAAGACATGTGAAAAGTGCTAGCGTGTTTTGCAATTCCAAAAAACCCAAGCATCATTTTCTTTTTCTACTTAAAAGGATATACTTACAATAAGAGCAAAAGCTTGCTCTTCTAGTGTGATAATACCGACAAAATAAATTCATTCTTATGCATTGATTTTGAAGAGAAAATCAAACCCACCAAAGATATTCTGCACAGTTTGGGCTTCCTTGACTTCCCATAAACTTGGAACATTTTCATTCTTTGCAAATAAAACTTTCAGGACTGGAATTCCGATGCTCTGAAGGCGTTTTCAAATCCCTGCACCTCTAACTCTCTCCTAACTATATGGCCTTTAATTGTATAAGGTTCGGACGAGTAAATCTTCTAAACATTCCAAATAGGAAATGAGTAAGAGTTAATAAACGCATTCCAGCACCCTAATTAGGGCCGTAAAGAGTCTCATTTTCTTAACGCACAAGCAATCAAAGTTATGAAAAGTCCCTCATCCACAGTTATTTCCTTTCTTCTATAAGCATTTTTATCTAAAAAATTTTAATGCTACGAAGAACAATAATATCATAATTTAAAGAATTGCAGACGCTGATTGCATAAAATTTTACCATTGATAATCCCCCAATAAAAGACCGCTACCCATACATTGTTCATTATATTAAAAAATTACGTCTATCTAAAGTAATTAAAATGTTAGAGCCAATTACCATGGGATATTAGCGAAAGCAACATTCATATACCATGTCCGTAATAAAATATTCACTGGCTCATAATTTGGAGTAACATATTGGTATACATAATCAATACTTTGTCAGATTTTTCACTGTGCCTACCCTTAGGACAACATTGGGCGCAGTTTCCAAGTTTTTATTGGAATATCACGGGAAAAGCATTTAATAGGCTTAAGAATTGGCAACGTAAAATGTTACGATTAAGTCATATGTAATATTTCTGAAATTTATTTCAGGTCTAAGAGTATTGTATTGTTGGCTTATTTGCTACTGAAGATTGTGCTCTATTTTAATTGTGATCCTGTTTCATTCATTATTATATAGTTACTGTTTGGCGGTGTGTTGGTGGCTTTTTACTCCCTCCAAGTACTGTTGTCTTTGTTTTCAATTACACAATCTACATTGCGTCTTTACAGCGTCATCTACATCTTGTAGATCTAAGGTGTGTCAACAGTGTCGTACAGATCTCTTAGGGGCGAAGCTTGAGAGGAAGAAGCCTGCCACAAGCGTCGTAGGTACCCGCCGGTTTTTAATTAGTCTTATATTGCGGGGAATGAGTAAGCGGGTCCAGACACTTTCCTTGCTCCTAGCTATCTGTACTGATACTTTGAGGCTTTATTCGGTATTCATTCAGCTATTAAATAGTGAACATCCCCCAACTATTATTATCGCTCTCTCGAATACCTGTGTTGATGGGCTTGTGAAATCTGAGTAAAAAACATGTTTTTAGTCCGTTGTTGAACTATGTCGATTGTCCTATGTTGGCTGATGTCAAATTTGATAAAATAGCGAAGACATTTTTGTAAGAACGATATGATCAATGCAAATAAAAAGTCGCATAACGAAGTGGGATGTGAGGTCCAATTTATAAAGCACATTAAGGACGAGAATAATATCCTGCAGATCCATAAAATGTTCCATAAGTACAACAAGGAAAAGCTATGTTTGCCCAAAATCGTCATTTATGGCCGACAAGAAATACCCTCGGGTCCTGATCTAGTAAGTGGGAGCATAACAACGAAAGTTAATGAAATGGCAAGAAAGCTAGACAACTTCATGGAAAAACTTATGTCTCAACCGTTACAATGGAACTGTACTCATGCTGCCCCAAAGGACCCAGCCCGGTTGTCTTATGCTGTTATAGTAAACAATCGACCAAACGCACTGTCTTTTCACGAACCCCGCGAGAACGTGAGTAATTTGGCATTTGGGACGCTTCTGTCTAACAGTGCTGAAAGTCAAAGTGGATGGTCAGAACTTAAGGTACTAGTTGATTCAAAGGTCAGAGCAGAAAAATTTGCTGACACTACAAAGACCGAATATGTCAACGCTTCCGTAATAATTAAAACCAAACTGTCCTTGGGGATTATCAAAAAAATTCAAGCAGAGTTTGAAAATGCTCTAGCTAGTTTGATTCCTAAATGTGAAAAAGCCGAACGTTATGGTGATTACGGCGCGTTCAAAGTGTTTTTTTTTTCTAGCAAAATCTGACTCAGAACTAGCCCTGGCCGATCATCCAAAGCTTGGCTACGTGAAATATCTGATTAAACAACTCCGTTTCCTTCCGCGAAGATGCTTCAAGTGCCAAAAATCTGACGGTCACCTAGAGGCAGCCTGTCCAAATACCGAAGTCTTTTTGCATTACACTCAAGGGGGTTATTCCAGCTCTAAATCGTCTCCATGCCAAAATAAGACGTGTTGTGTCTCTTGCAACTCTGCTAGGCACAAGGTGCGATTACGTCTACAGTCTAAAGAATATAAAAGTTACAGAACACAAGCCTACAAAATCCCAAGATGATCTGCGACACTGAACTTTCAGTATGTTCATGGAGCATTTGTGACTGCGTCTCTGAAATGCGTCTCTGCGTCTAGTTAATTTATGCATGTCAATCTTTCTTTATTGAATCAGATCATTTTTAGTGTTGGTGTAGTGCCAAAAAACTTTTGTACGGGAGTGATTACACCTATTTTAAAGAAGGTTATGCCCAACGCAGATTGTACTTCTTATCGGTCGAAATTTCTAATGTTTTATCGAAATTATTTTTGCTATTGATTGTTGATACTATTGTTGATATTTGTAAAATACCCCCTTTACAATTCGAGTTTCGCCGAGAATTGGGTTGTTTCCAGGCACTTAAAACGTTGTCAACTTTTTTGAAAGATTCTGGAAATGTCGACGAGTTTTGGGCATTTGGTGCTTCTGCTGTGAATAATGCTTTCGGATCATTAATCCATTCTCATGCGAGGTTGGAGCTGCTTAATCAAGGGGTTCCCCCTGAAATAATTCTGCCATTATTTTACATGTATACTAACCTTAAAGTCAGGTTAAAGATTGGTAATTCAGTGAGTTCTCGTGAAATTATTGATAGTCACTTCTCCGATCACTTCCCTGATCATTCATAATAGTGCGGTACTTAGTTCTCAATCTGGAATCTCGACTTTGTGAATAGTAAAGGGTACTGACGTTTTTATTTTGTGTTATGCGGATAACCTGCTCAATTTAAGCCGGTAGGTTGCTGGTCTTGAAAATAGTTATCCTATTATAGATGATAATTATAAGCGTATTGGTTTCTCTTTAAATGCTATAAAGTTACAGATTTAGCTTTTTAATGGTCCGCCAGGTCTTTCACCTGATGTGATAAATCTTGGCGGTACTGCTATAAACCCAATCGGGGAACTGATTTACCAAGGCCTTCCAATTGGCCCATCTGTAGCTGCGACCCGCAAGCTGATTATGGTCCGAACAGAGAGCAAATTACTTGGGGCATACGCGTCGCTTGTTCTGTCACAGATAAACATTGCAAAAATTCTCGTGACTATACTTTGAAATGCCAAGGCTCTGCCTCATGTAGGGTTCCTAGCACCTTTTTAGGATCTTCTGGAAAACATATAAAAAAGAGATCAGAAAACTATTTTTCACATTTGCCAAGTTCCTTCTTCAACTTCCCAGTAGGTCTCGAAATTGTTTCCTTATGAAAATAACACTTAATTGCTACCCTATTTTCAATGTTGATGACTTGGTCTCTAGCCTGTGTAGTAAAAAGATGGACCACCCCCTGGATGGATATTCTTCTTTGAATTTTTGTACTCCATCGTTTTCAATTTGTGTGTTCATGGGTAATAGAATATTTCATTCACCAATTTCATTCCTTAATGTCCTCCAAACATTTATGGATTCAGATGAATCCCAGTTAACCATGTCTCTAGGAGCATAAGAGAGAATAGGTCATTTTTAACTGTTATTATAAAAAACAGGACATTTTCAATGGGTGGACAAATTTATTTTTAACGAGAAATGAAAAAAATGCAATCAATTATGGTCTGGAATGCAACTGGAGATACTATGTTAAGTTCCATTTCTTATTGAATTGCAGATACTTCTTCACTCAACTCATAACAGTACGATTCCTCTGACCATGAGCTGGCTAGGTCAAGACCTGGAGTTTTGACCCATCCCTCGCCAGAATGTCAAAATGTTTACGGCTTTTCATGAAGTAAAAGACTCTCCAAAGACTAACTACCGTTAACTATAAAGCAGAAAGCCAATCTCAATTGCGTATGCACTTGAAGCCTATTAATTAAATAGCTTTCTAATAAAAAAGACTCTGTAATTTACTAAAATTTGCAAGCTATAAAACTGCATTACGCCATGCTACAGCAGGCAACTCCAAAAAATTATCACAATTGCTGATATTGCTGTAGAATATATATTAGAAATACCTTCTATATTTTCCCAAAATGGTTGTAATCTTGTACTGTCAGAATGTAGGTTAGAGCTTCCTGTTCAAGCAGCATAAATAAAGGGAAGATATTTACATTCAATATATACAAAATAAAAAAAAGTAAATAGTCGTTAATCAGAAGCCAAACCGACCATTCTTATGAAAAGAAACAATCTGAGGAAAATCGCAAAAAGGTATTACTGGTTCCTAATTATAATTCAAGCTACTTATCTTGTTTTTCAAGCCAATCGATTTTCCTCGTTATTCAAGTCAAGAAGCTGTAAGTTTCCTACATAGTGGTTTCGGAGAAAGCAATTCTAATAGTATATGGGACGTAATCGCCTCTTACTAGGTTGCTAGCTACTACTGCAACCCTGATTTCAATGTAAAATTCTACCCATAAAATGACGTGTCGGTTCATTAAATAAAACAAAAAATTACTTCAAAATTTTCAAGTATTTTTCTAGTTTTAATTAAAATTAAAATTGTTGCTGAGACACCATAAATATTTTTGCAGTTTATATAATAGCTTTAGCGATTCTGAACTCAAAACTAAAATAAAATAAAATTTATCTTGAATCTTTTTGTTCTATAGAAATATAGCACAACGTTATAGAGATGCTCAGTTAACGAGTTAAGCCAAAAAAAGTTTGGTTCCAGGAAACAACTATAACTTTGAACTAAGATGAAAAAAAAAAATTATTTTATTTTAAATCTTTAGTTTCTTATTCTAGTTTCAATTGACAAATCAGATTTTTTGTTAAAACCCCCCAAAAAACGCTGTCTTGTTCAAATAATTAGTTTATAGTTTTGGTAAATACATTCTTAGACCACACTGGCTATATTTTTTCTCTTCTTGTCAAGTTCACTCCGAAAGGTAAGATTTTTTTTTTTTTTTTTTTTTTTTTTTTTTTTTTTTTTTTTTTTTTTTTTTTTTTTTTGCACTGAAGACGACTTGGTGGAGGTCCTTGTCGAAATATTTGCTTGTTTTTCGTCTTCATATTTTGCTACTGGCTGACAAAATCCTTATTTTCTCACCTATTTGAATTGATTTTTCATTTATTATATCCTTTCCTTTCTTGGTTTTCATACGTTACCTCTTTTGTACATACTCTTATTATTTTTAAAATTGTATTCTTTTTTCAATGTTTTATCATATTTATTACAATTCATTGAAGCGTCCCTGTACTTCTTGAAAACGGCTATGAGGCTTTCTGAGAAAAGAAATCTCCAAGATATTAAAACTTACTTGAAAGTCCAAAAGTTACTTACCGTTTACGATTACTTCTGCAGTAGCTTCTGCAATTCCTGCAGGATTTTGTGCCGTACAATTATACTTCCCAGCATCAGTAAATTCAATCCTTCGGAACTAAAATAATAAAGTTGTTTCATTTAAGGGAATGAAAAGAACATATAATATTAGTAGCCGGTAATGTAAGACTTGTCTTGACTTGACATTATTAACCAAAAACCTATACACAAAATTAGTAAAAAGGAGACAGAGAGGCGACTCCTACGTCTCTTTTAATAATAAAGGGAAGAAAATACACTTCAATAACTCTCACGGAGCACAGAGGGAGAAAGAAAGAAAGGAAGAAGAAAGAAAGAGAGAAAGGAAGAAAAAAATAAAAAAAATAAAGAAAACATCGACTCACGGAGACCGGGAAGGGATTTACAAAACAAATTTGTTTCAAATCAAGAATACCCAGAAAAAAAAGATATTTTAATTTCAGGTAATTTTTCTGTCTTCCTATGGTGCATTAAAAAATGGTCCGGGATTCTTATTGATTTATTTTTAACAATTTGGAGTCCTCGTACATACGAAGGGAAAGTCAACATCCAGACACTTGGGCAATATTGAAGATAACGTTAAACTAATGAAAAATATAAAGTCATCATGATCTGGTACGGAAACAGAAACATTCTGTTTCTGTGTGGCATGTGCGTTCTGTGTGGCATCTGTGTGGCATGTTTCTCTATGGCATGCGTAACATTCTCTGTTGGGAGAAACTCAAGAAGCGATATGTTCCTTTTTTCGATGGGCTGGAGGCTTAGGACTGACCGGGGCAGAGCGAGAGTCGTCGCACGTGCCGGCCCCGTACTAATATTGGAATTCTTGAATTAATCTGTGAATTTTGTAAAACTAGCTGCTTCTAAAATCTTGAAATTTAAGGGGAGGGGGTAAACCGAAGTCCCCTCTCAGACATGCCCACGTATCATTGTCAAACAGTTCGTGGTAACGAACTATCAATAAGAAGCCACCCGGCCTCAATAGTAACCGAAACTCTAAAAAAAGGAATTTTGATACCAATAGATACATCAAAAGAATCAGATTTTTATGCTGATTTAAAATATATAAGTTCAGTTTAGTATTACCCATCAAAAGTTACGCGCCTGAGAAAATTTGCCTTATTTTTGAAAAAAGGGGGAAACACCCCCTAAAAGTCATAGAACCTTAATGAAAATCACACCATTAGATTCAGCGTATCAGAAAACCCTATCAAGCTCCTATCTGCAAAAATGTGGAATTTTGTATTTTTTGCCAAGAAGATCACGGATACGTGTTTATTTGTTGTTGTTTTTTCCAGGGGTGATCGTATTGACCCAGTGGTCCTAGTATACCGCGAGAGGGCTCATTCGAACGGAAATTAAAAGTTCTAGTTCTCTTTTAAAAACACCAAGAAAATGGAGGGCAACTAGGGCACCTCCCACGCTCATTTGTTTCCCTAAGTCACCTGATCAAAATTTTGAGATAGCCATTGTGTTCAGCATGGTCGAAAAATATAATAACTATGTCTTTGAGGATGACTTAATCCCCCACAGTCCCCGGGGGAAGGGCTACAAGTTATGGACTTTGCCCAATGTTTACATATAGTATTGGTTATTTTGAAGTATACAGACGTTTTCTGGGGGGATTTTTTCTGGTAGTGGGGGGGGGGTGGATCGGGGGTTACGTGGGAGGATCTTTCCATGGAAAGATCAGTTGAAAAATTTTCAAATGAAAGTTTTTCAACATCAAAACTTAAACGAACAGAAACTGTTATGTATATGATTGGGTTCGCCCCCTAGTCAATATTCGCTCTTTACGCTAAAGTTTTTTTTAGTACTTTCATAAAAGCTATTTATTCTAATTAAACGGCCTTTGTAATTAAGGGGTCATTCTTAAACAATTGGAAAAAAATCGAACTTTAGCATAAAGAGCGATGTATTGACTAGGGGGGCGAACCCCCCTAATACACGTAATAAAAATATATGAATATAGAAGTTCGTTATGTAAGTTAATTCGTAAGTTACGTATATTTATTACTAATAAAAACGTTCGTAAATAAAATTAAACAACTTTCGAGAAAGCCATTTAGCCAAAAAATGTAAAATTAATATGCAAATTTCGTTTTAATTATTCATGTACGGTGAGCTAAAATCAAAACCTGCATTAATTTTAAAACATTCAGAAATTAAATAAAAAAAACAGATTTTTTTTTACTGAAAGTAAGGAGCGACATTAAAACTTAAAACGAACAGAAATTATTCTGTATATGAACGAGGCTGTCCCCTCCTCAACGCCTCGCTCTTTACGCTAATGTTTGACTCTTTCTCAGAACTCTATTTTTTTAAACAATAAAAACTTTAGCATAAAGAGCGAGGCGTTGAGGAGGGAACACCCCCTTTCATATACAGAATAATTTCTGTTCGTTTTAAATTTTAATGTCGCTCCTTACTTTCAGTTAAAAAAAACTTGATTGTTTTTATTTAATTATCCGTGAAACCAAACTGTTTTTAAACTGTAATCGATAACAACCATTCTATTTGTATACGATCTATTTTGATTTTGAACAGCTGATTTGAAATCCTCTCTATTTAAAACATCTTGACACATAGTTTTTTCTTCAGGCGGTTAAAGTTTTTGTTCTCCTGCGGAGTGTCCGACATCTTGATCTTTATTTAAGTGTCAACCAAGAAAGACAGACAGATCTGGTCGGTTAATAAGATTTTGTTTTTCTCTAAACCTAAATAGTAAACCAGATAAATAAAATTGAACGCTAAGTAGGTCTGTGGTGTAGCAAAACATTCTTTTTAGACAATTTTAAGCGGCTTACTGGCGATTCAGTCCATGTGACTTAGGAATCCATATTTAACCATTTTTCTTATAAATTTTGAGTTTGGACCAAACATCTACTTTATCAGGAGAAGTTGCAAAGAATGAGTAACTTTTTCAAAGGCCCAGGAGCAGATGAGTAAGAATACGAAGTCTTGGAGGTGAATATTGGAGCACCCAGTGTGCTGCCATGCATGGCACAGTTCTGCCAGACGCTAAAGCTATGACGGCAAGCGCGACTCATTTTTTCACACTTACACAGTTCCGCCCCACGTAGAACATTTCTGCCACTTGAGGCACAGTTCCACCACGTCACATTTTACAACAATTTTCCGTAATAACGGGCTCGCTTTCACCAGGATGGGGCTGATTTGAAAATTTCAAAATCCTTATTCATCTAACTGGGGCAAAATTTTACTAGGCGAATTTAATCTTTCAGTTTCTGGAAACACCACTTCCCAACCAATTTTAACCAACAAATCTTTACAACAATTTTTAACCAAGAGCCAAATTTCAAAATTCTTAAATCTACATTAACTGGAATTATTTTAAGCAGATGTGATGCTTTAGAGTGGCCTCAGTACACAGCCATGTACCTTCAAAGTATCATTTTTTACTCACCTATTTATAATGGAGGGCTAAGGGCTGTAGAATTTTTTGGGGCTGTAGAGGGGTTAAAGTAAGGTTAACTTAATTTAATTAAGTTGAAATTACCATTTTAGTTTAGAGGGGATTCATTTAACTGGAAGTTGATACTTCGAAGTCCCTTTTTAAAGGTCGAAAGTCATTGAAAAGTGATCAGCCTGCTTTCTGATCCTTCTTTGCTACCCAACCACCCTTTTAACTCCAAAACACATTCGATAAAAATTTTAAGATGACCTTTTGGGTACTGTTCTATTAACCGGACTCTTTTATATAGTGCTAGTTTGGTTAATGCTAATGAAATAAAATAAAATGGGATGACTATATAATAGCTTAGAAACAAATTTGGGCTATATACTTGCACATTATGGGTGGGGTGGAGGGTGGGGGCAAAGCATAGCATATATTAAATACGTAACCTAACCTAACCTAGGTTCCCTTGTTCCCCCCAAAAAAACAAAAAACAACACTTTAAATATCGTATACGCAATTAAAACCACGCTTTACATTGTATTTCTCTACAGCGGTGTCTTGTATCATCCCGTTGAAAAACGGGTATTTCAACGCGCTCAAACTTGAGATATAAAAAGAGTCTGGTTAATAGAACAGTACCACCTTTTGTCTTGGAATACTTGAAATGTACCATGAAAACAAACCTCTGGAGATGAAATGACCCGACAGCGTCTAAAATGAAGGCTGTAAATTATGCCAATTGCAAGTTGTTTACAGATAGGTTCTGTATTAAATAAATTAATTAAAAAAACTTTTTCCACAAAATAAGTCAAACTCAAAACGAGCAGAAAATAACATGAATAGGGCCCAAAAGCCCTATGCCTTCCCAAGGCCAGAATATAATTTGCACTTTACTGAAAAAAAATATAAATGTTTTTTACTTTTATAACTTTGATAAATCAAATAATATTAACATTTTGATTACTAAATATCAGTATATGTATATTAAACTGACAATGCACATTCATTTGTATTTTTTCATTAAAATGCAAATTTTGTTCGCTTTGGGTTTCATTTATATATCAATGCTGATTTGTGGTAGTTTCAGGCTTGGTAGATTATTTCATTTTAGTTTTGCTAATTTTTTGTTTAATGGAGTTCTTTACTTTTCTTTGAAAAACTTATTTTGTGGAAAAATTTTTTTTAATTAATTTCTGTTCGTTTTATATTGACATAGTCTTTTCAGGGAAAAAGAAAATAATACTTTAAATCTTTTCGTTTTTTAAGACTTTATAGTTCGGCCTGCTATTTGTATGCCGGAGAAAAATTTTCAGCAATTTTTAACAGCATACACCGTTTTACAAATCTGGACACAAATAGTACTGTTTAATTTAGTTTCATAACTCCTCTAGTTGACCTGTAATGGAAAACTTGATACCATTCGCAAAAAAATCTGTTTACTTTCTTTGATAGCTTAGATACACTTACGCAATTTGGATTTGGTTAAATTTTAAGAGCAGAAGTAGCCCCGAACGTTTGAACATAATACCCTCAGTCGTTCTTGGATACTGCTGAGATGCCTTATTGGGAATTAGCATTATCACAGTGCATTTTGATTTAATCTTAAGTCAACATTTAGTTTTTAAAGATATAAAAATTGGATTTGAGGAAGACTAAAATCTATTCTATAAATCATATACAACAACTTTCTATATAAACCTTATATGCCCCCTGGGCATAACTTACAACTCTGGCACTGACGGCTCTGAGGGGGTTATCATCCTAAAAGACCTAATTTCCATAACTTTCAACTACCTTGAACAAAATGAATATCTCAAAATTTTGATTGGATGTGTTTGGGAAAATGGTGGGCGTGAGAGGGGCGTTAGTCGCTATCCAATCACTTTCAACTATTAAAAAAGGCACTAGCCCTTTCAATTTCCAATTGAATGAGCCCTTTTGAAGTTTCTACGACATTGCTTTCAATAAAAACTTTATATGCCCCCAGGGCATAACTTAAAACCCCTGCCCTGAGGGCTGTGGGGGGAGGCGTTGTCATCCTTAAAGACCTAATTTCCAAAACTTTTAACTACGTTGAATAAAATGATTATCTAAAAATTTTGATTGGATGTGTTTTAGGAAAAGGTGCGCGAGAGAGGGGGGTTAGTTGCCCTCAAATCACTTTTGACTATTAAAAATGGTACTAGTCCTTTGAATCTCAAATCGAATGAGCCCTTTTTCAAGTTTCTACGACAAAGATTTCAATAAAACCTTATATGCCCCCAGGGCATAATTTGTAATCCTTGCTCTGAGGGTTGTGGGTGAGTGTCCTCCTTAAAAATATGTTTTCTATCTGGAAATCAACTACCCTGAACAAACTGGCTATCTCAAAATTTTATTGGATGTGTTTGGGGGAATGATGGGTGTGGGGGGGGGCTAGTTGCCCTCCAATCACTTTCGACTATAAAAAGGGTACTAGCCCTTTGAATTTCCAATCGAATGAGCCTTTCTTGAAGTTTCTATGACAACGCCTTCTATAAAAACCTTATATACCCCCAGGGCATAACTTAAAACCCTTGCCCTGAGGATTGTAGGGAAGTGTCCTTCTCAAAACATATTTTCTATCAGGAAATCAACTATGCTTGAAAAAATGGCTATTACAAAATTTTGATTGGATGTGTTTGGGGGAATGATGGCGTGGGGGAGGGGGCTAGTTGCCCTCCAATCACTTTCGACTAAAAAAAGGGTACTAGCACTTTAAATTTCCAATCGAATGAGCCTGTTTTGAAGTTTATACGACAACACCTTCTATAAAAACCTCATATGCCCCAAGGGCATAAATATCTCAAAATTTTGATTGGATGTGTTTGGGAAAATGGTGGGCGTGAGAGGGGCGTTAGTCGCTATACAATCACTTTCAACTATTAAAAAAGGCACTAGCCCTTTCAATTTCCAATTGAATGAGCCCTTTTGAAATTTCTACGACAAGGCCTTCTATAAAAACCTTATATGCCCCCAGGGCATAACTTAAAACCCTTGCCCTGAGGGTTGTGGGGGAGTGTCCTCCTCAAAAACAAATTTTCTATCTGGAAATCAACTACGCTGAACAAAATGGCTATCTCAAAATTTTGATTGGATGTGTTTGGGGGAATGATGGGCGTGGGGGAGGGGGCTAGTTGCCATCCAATCACTTTCGACTATTTAAAAGGGTACTGGCACTTTGAATTTCCAATTGATTGAGCCTGTTTTGAAGTTTCTACGACAACACCTTCTATAAAAACCTCATATGCCCCCAGGGCATAACTTAAAACCCTTATCCTGAGGGTTGTGGGGGAGTGTCATCCTCAAAAACATATTTTCTATCTGGAAATCAACTACGCTGAACGAAATTGCTATCTAAAAATTTTTATTGGATGTGTTTGGGGAAATGAGGGGCGTGGGGGGGCTAGTTGCCCTCCAATCACTTTCGACTATTAAAAAGGGTACTAGCCCTTTGAATTTCCAATGGAATGAGCCTTTCTTGAAGTTTCTACGACAACGCCTTCTATAAAAACCTTACATATCCCCAGGGCATAACTTAAAACCCTTGCCCCGAGGGTTGTGGGGAGTGTCCTCCTTAAAACATATTTTCTATCTGGAAATCAACTACGCTGAACGAAATTGCTATCTAAAAATTTTGATTGGATGTTTTTGGGGGAATGAGGGGCGTGGGGGGGGGGGGCTAGTTGCCCTCCAATCACTTTAGACTATCAAAAAGGTACTAGCCCTTTGAATTTCCAATCGAATGAGCCTTTCTTGAAGTTTCTACGACAACACCTTCTATAAAAACCTTATATATCCCCAGGGCATAACTTAAAACCCTTGCCCCGAGGGTTGTAGGGAAGTGTCCTCCTAAAAACATATTTTCTATCTGGAAATCAACTACGCTGGACAAAATGGCTATCTCAAAATTTTGATTGGATGTGTTTGGGGGAATGATAGGCGTGGGGAGGGGGCTAGTTGCCCTCCAATCACTTTCGACTATTTAAAAGGGTACTAGCACTTTGAATTTCCAATCGAATGAGCCTGTTTTGAAGTTTCTACGACAACACCTTCTATAAAAACCTCATATGCCCCCAGGGCATAACTTAAAACCTTTGCCCTGAGGGTTGTGGGGGAGTGTCATCCTCAAAAAAATATTTTCTATCTGGAAATTAACTACGCTGAACGAAATGGCTATCTACAAATTTTGATTGGATGTGTTTGGGGGAATGATGGATGTGGGGGGGGGGCTAGTTGCCCTCCAATCACTTTCGACTATTAAAAAGGGTACTAGCCCTTTGAATTTCCAATCGAATGAGCCTTTCTTGAAGTTTCTATGACAACGCCTTCTATAAAAACCTTATATACCCCCAGGGCATAACTTAAAACCCTTGCCCTGAGGATTTTAGGGAAGTGTCCTTCTCAAAACATATTTTCTATCAGGAAATCAACTATGCTTGAAAAAATGGCTAATACAAAATTTTGATAGGATGTGTTTGGGGGAATGATGGGCGGGGGGGAGGGGGCTAGTTGCCCTCCAATCACTTTCGACTAAAAAAAGGGTACTAGCACTTTAAATTTCCAATCGAATGAGCCTGTTTTGAAGTTTATACGACAACACCTTCTATAAAAACCTCATATGCCCCAAGGGCATAAATATCTCAAAATTTTGATTGGATGTGTTTGGGAAAATGGTGGGCGTGAGAGGGGCGTTAGTCGCTATACAATCACTTTCAACTATTAAAAAAGGCACAAGCCCTTTCAATTTCCAATTGAATGAGCCCTTTTGAAGTTTCTACGACAAGGCCTTCTATAAAAACCTTATATGCCCCCAGGGCATAACTTAAAACCCTTGCTCTGAGGGTTGTGGGGGAGTGTCCTCCTCAAAAACAAATTTTCTATATGGAAATCAATTACGCTGAACAAAATGGCTAACTCAAAATTTTGATTGGATGTGTTTGGGGGAATGATAGGCGTGGGGGAGGGGGCTAGTTGCCATCCAATCACTTTCGACTATTTAAAAGGGTACTGGCACTTTGAATTTCCGATCGATTGAGCCTGTTTTGAAGTTTCTACGACAACACCTTCTATAAAAACCTCATATGCCCCCAGGGCATAACTTAAAACCCTTATCCTGAGGGTTGTGGGGGAGTGTCATCTTCAAAAACATATTTTCTATCTGGAAATCAACTACGCTGAACGAAATTGCTATCTAAAAATTTTTATTGGATGTGTTTGGGGGAATGAGGGGCGTGGGGGGGCTAGTTGCCCTCCAATCACTTTCGACTATTAAAAATGGTACTAGCCCTTTGAATTTCCAATGGAATGAGCCTTTCTTGAAGTTTCTACGACAACGCCTTCTATAAAAACCTTATATATCCCCAGGGCATAACTTAAAACCCTTGCCCGAGGGTTGTAGGGAAGTGTCCTCCTTAAAACATATTTTCTATCTGGAAATCTACTACGCTGGATAAAATGGCTATCTCAAAATTTTGATTGGATGTGTTTGGGGGAAGGATGGGCACGGGGGGGGCAAGTTGCCCTCCAATCACTTTCGACTATTAAAACGGGCACGGGATTAAAATGAGATTGGATGTGTTTGGGGGAATGATGGGCGTGGGGGGGGGGGGGGGGGGGGGCTAGTTGCCCTCCAATCACTTTCGACTATTAAAAAGGGTACTAGCCCTTTTAATTTCCAATCGAATGAGCCTTTCTTGAAGTTTCTACGACAACGCCTTCTATAAAAACCTTATATACCCCCACGGCATAGCTTAAAACCCTTGCCCCGAGGGTTGTAGGGAAGTGTCCTCCTCAAAAACATATTTTCTATCAGGAAATCAACTACGCTGGACAAAATGGCTATATCAAAATTTTGAATGGATGTGTTTGGGGGAAGGATTGGCACGGGGGTGGGGGGGCAGTTGCCCTCCAATCACTTTCGACTATTAAAAAGGGTACTAGCCCTTTTAATTTCCAATCGAATGAGCCTTTTTGAAGCTTCTACGACAACGCCTTCTATAAAAAGCTTATATGCCCCCCGGGCATAACTTAAAACCCTTGTCCCGAGGGTTGTGGGGGAGTGTCCTCCATAAAAAGATATTTTCTATCTGGAAATCAACTACACTGAACAAAATGGCTATCTCAAAATTTTGATTGGATGTATTTGGGAGAATGATGGGCGTGGGGGGGGGGGCTAGTTGCCCTCCAATCACTTTTGACTATTAAAAATGGGACTAGCCCTTTGAATATCCAATCAAATTAGTCTTTTTTGAAGTTTTTACGACATCGCCTTCTATAAAATCCTTATATACCCTCAGAGCATAACTTAAAACCCTTGCCCCGTGGGTTGTGGGGGAGTGTCCTCCTCAAAAAGATATTTTCTATCTGGAAATTAACTACGCTGAACGAAATGACTATCTAAAAATTTTGATTGGACGTGTTTGGGGGAATGATGGGCGTGGGGGGGGGGGCTAGTTGCCCTCCAATCACTTTCGACTATTTAAAAGGGTAGCCTACTAGCACTTTAAATTTCCAATCGAATGAGCCTGTTTTGAAGTTTCTACGACAACACCTTCTATAAAAACCTCATATGCCCCAAGGGCATAAATATCTCAAAATTTTGATTGGATCTGTTGGGAAAATGGTGGGCGTGAGAGGGGCGTTAGTCGCTATCTAATCACTTTCAACTATTAAAAAAGGCACTAGCCCTTTCAATTTCCAATTGAATGAGCCCTTTTGAAGTTTCTACGACAACGCCTTCTATAAAAACCTTATATGCCCCCAGGGCATAACTTAAAACCCTTGCCCTGGGGGTTGTGGGGGAGTGTCCTCCTCAAAAACAAATTTTCTATCAGAAAATCAACTACGCTGAACAAAATGGCTATCTCAAAATTTTGATTGGATGTGTTTGGGGGAATGATGGGCGTGGGGGGGGGCTAGTTTTTCTCCAATCACTTTCGACTATTAAAAAGGGCACTAGCCACTCCAATTTCCAATCGAATGAGCCTTTTTCGAAGTTTTTACGACAACTTCTTCGATACGCAGTGCCTGGGTATGGAGAAAAAAAAACACATTGTGCCCACATTGTTCTTTACTTAGGCAGCGATAGCGCGCTGCCTATGAAACAGAAACTTCAATCGATCCCAACAACTGAGATTCCTGGACACTGTTGGCACGAGTTTACTATTACGGGCACTAAACGACAAAGTTGAATCTATATAAATACCTAAATATGTATATGTAGATGTTTAGGTACATAAATACCTAAACATCTACTCTTTTTATGGAGGAAGAAATTCCGATATTAACAGTTTGAAATGACACAACGCCTCACTGACTTCGAACTTTTCCCAAAAACAATAAATTCCGACATCTTTAGGTTAGGTATTAGTCGATTATCATGAAACCAAGACTTCACAATCAGAGTAACAGTTTCGAGGGACAATCGTAGGTCATTGCCCGTGTTCAAACTAATTGCTGTGTCATCCGCAAATAATATTGGTAATTCTTCTTCTGAAGACATGCAATTTGGAAGATCATTTATATAAATTAAAAAAAAAGTATTGGCCCTAATACAGAAAATTACAAATTATTGATGTTGACATAAGTTACGGGGTTCATGATCTTGACTAAAAAGTAACGGGTTAAAGTTAATGATATTCAAAAAAGGCAGATTTTTGTACCGTAGAACAGAATAGATGATAAGATATTTACTCAACCTGACAGCTCTTAAACTGTATCTGACACTGCCCATTGGCTCATTACAAATTTGATCAGGACTCTCCCCCCTTTACAGAATCAGCCTTTTAGAGTACTTAGAGTACTACCTTATCCAAAATAAGGTAGTTCAAATGATATCACCTGTTCAACACACAGATGACATCAGTCTTCATTTCAAATTCACCAAGATATTGGATGTATCCAAGACACGAGATTTCCAGATTGCAAATTTTTGTTTCAAGTATTTCAACAGCCTCCTTCAATTTTCATTTCAAAATCTGTTTACATTAACTCAAGATTTGCACACTTACGACGCACGACATTTTTTTGACATAGTCCATGAAGTGCCCTCTACGAAAAGATCTTTTTAATTAGATTTTTTGCACCGAGTATTTGGAATTCACTCCCCATAGACATCCGGAATTCAAAGAATCTTATATCTTTTAAGCGAGCAGCGAAAGGTCATTAGAGAAAAAGTGTTTAGTGCTGTCCTCCTCCAGGTTTGTTTTTTCTCCCCATTTTTATTTTCCCTTTTTTTCTCGTTCCCTATTGCTTTCTCTCTCTTCTTCTTTTTTTTACCTTAAAGTTGAAACCATAGGTTGATTTATTTACTGGTTTACTTTTCTCCTCTTTTTTTCTTCTTGATACGTTCAGTTAATTTGTTGTTTCTGTTTGTTTTGTACTAATATTAGTTAATGTCCTGCCCTAGCCAAGCATATTTTTTTTGTGCTTTCCTGGCGGGAATGTTATATAAGTTATGTATTTTGTTTTTAAATAAGGATAAATGAAACTGAAATGAAACCGAACTGAAACTTAACTGACTAAAATAAAGTCCGAAAATTGGCTTGAAACTACCCCTACTAAACTACTAGTAATTTTGTCATTTTTTTGTAATTTTTCAATAAAAATTAAAAAAAAGGAATTATTCAATGACTAAACCAAAAACAGGTATTTCTTAATACCTAGAGGGGGGCAATCCCCGCTTTCTGCCTCCCTAATTGACAGAATCGATTTTGAGTTTTTTTCATTTTTACTGTTACATGTTTTTTCGACGTGACCAGATTACTAGGTGCTATTACAGACAAAAAGTACTTATTTATTCTTATCACATTCTATATCTTGGTGAAAAACTGGGTCGTGAAATATATATATATATATATATATATATATATATATATATATATATATATATATATATATATATATATATATATATATATATATATGTGTGTGTGTGTTTTTGCCAAGAGTGGATCTTTTAATTTCACCTCAATCTAGAGTAAAAGTGTAAAAAAAAAAAGATAAAAAGTATGCACAACTAAAATATTAATTTTAGGTTTTTATAATTGCGGCTGGTAACGCTAGATGGTTCTACTTGCTTGTTTTTCTTTGAGGCAAACTCAACTGGTTTCTCTAATTCGTTTCCTATACTCTTTTATTTTACCTGTAGTAGTCCTCCACTGACAACAACTGATTGAGGTAGTTGGCCATTAAGTTTGATCCAATTTATTGTAATTGGATCGTCTCCTGTTGCTGTGCAATACACATTTACTTGATCACCAGGCCTTACAACTTGTCTGATTGGTTGAATCAATATTTTGGGAGGAACTGCAAAAATATATTATATAAGGCATAGTGTATTTTATATAAAAATTAATCATTGAAACTTAAGAATGCAATTGAAACATAAATTCTAAATTGCCACCCAGCTGTCAATAAAATGCAGAGAACCAAAAAACTTTATTAAAGAAGACTTCTAGAAACTTTGGTATTTCATCTACTTTCTCAAATTAAATGGAAGAAAAGATTTAGCTCATTACTACGTTAACAACGGGAATAAAAAGGAAATACATTACATTCAAGTTTAAAAACTGCAAGGAAGACGATAAAAGAAAACAAAGAAGGAGGAAAAAAAATATGATTTTGTGTTATCCTCTTTTGCGTTCATGATCTGATCCTCCCTCTGTAGGGAGATGCAATCCCCAATTTGTTGTCATACGATATTGCCAAGAAGAGGCTGTTTGATATTAATCAAACTTGATCGGAAACTGTCTGACCAGTGTGGGGAAGGGGGCAAGGGGCGTCTAAATTATAGTCTTCAGGTCATTCAAAAAAGGATGGTCAGATCTCGACTAGACTTAAACAGAATTAAACACAGTTAATATTGTAATTAAGCTTTTAAGAAAAAAACCCTAAGGTTTTTAATCAAGGTACATCCCACTGCCCATTAAGCTGACCGTGTCATGGATCGTCTCTAACGGCTGGAAATCGCAGGGTCATTACGTAGGTGACTAAAACAAAAGCTTTATGGATACAAAGGTCCGCAAAAAGCAGTACATGCACTTAATTTAAGTTTTATGCACATCAAACATAGTTGGAGTTAACCAATTCCACGATAACCATGAAACGCAACATAAGCTTTTTCTCCAGAAGTAATAGTAGCATTTTAAGTTCCACAACTGTGAGACATGGGTCCAAACCTCTGCAACACTTCACTAGATATTGTCACCGGAATCTTAGAATATAACTGAGCAGAATTTAGTTATTTGCTACTTCACTTCATAACTTTTCTAATACCTTTTTATAGATGCATTGCAATACCGCTTATTGTATTTAATAGGATAGCAGAAAGCGGAAACCTATAAATTACAAAAGGAATGTTAAAGCTAAATACTTTTAACTTAAATAATGAAAATGAAATAATCTTAGATAAATAAGGAAAGTTGAAATACTTTTAACTTTCGACTGTGCATTGCTAAAGCCTTTTTAATCAAATATTTCATTATTTGATTATTATTAACGCCTATACTTCCAAACGCTTTCAATAGACTTACAAGCAGAAATAACCAATTTACGCAGAAAGATTTTCATTTTAATTAAAACTTGAAGGCAGTTCGTCTTTGACTAGTTTGTATGTTCAATACAGAAATAATCTATACAGGAGCAAGGTCTATACAGGAGTCTAAAAGGAAGGAGGGGGTGAGGTATTCTTTTTCTTACTAAGGCCTCCCCTGGTATATCCAGCTTCTTTTGATTTCATACTAGTATTGGCTTTAGAGAGTTTTTCAACTACCTATTGTTCCTCTTTTGGCATAAACAGAAAAAAAATAAGACGGCATTTTTGTAATGTTTGCTTTCATTGACCTGCAAATATTACTTTTTGGTTATTTTCTACTGAAACATTTTAATCTAAGATTTAAAGAAAAATCCAAACCAGACTATGCCGAGATGAAAGATACGAAATAAAACATGTCGTTCTTTCAAAATTAAAAATCGGAACTTAAACTCATGTCATTGCCATTTTTCTTATCACCTAGCTAGCTAGTGTCACTAGCATTTAACAGCTAGTATATTTTTAGATAGAAAGAAAAAATCCTTACCTGAAGGCCCTGCCGCAAGAACATAAAAATGAAATGAGAATCCTGCTCAAAATATTTTATGATATAAATAAAATTAATTTTAAATAAGCAGTCAAACGTAGAATAGTATGAGTGGTTTAGGAATCCCAAAAATTGAATAATACGAACAAAATGAAACCATGCCAATACCCAATGTTGAGCATTCAAATATTTTAGTAAGTAGAAATTACGATATATGTGGGAATAAAAGCAAATCTCAGATCGACGCAAATAAATTTTAAGATGATTGTTCGAAACGCGTTACCATTTTTAAAATGATTCTTATCTTTCCCAAATTTCAGTACGGCTGGGACATTTTGGAAGAGGGTAGTAATATCGCACTGGTCACATAAGACCGACATACTTAGCAAGTACATGGAATGCTGGTGAAAAATCAACGCCAAAAACTTCGGTTCATTGATGAAACAGAACCTTAATTACGGGACCTGACTCAAGTTACAGAACGATAGACTGCTTTTGTGTGGTGTTTTGGATGAAGGAAACTAGCAACGGCAATATTATACAAAAACACTTGCAGTTTTTGTATTTAAAGCATAAATGTAACGTCATTTACTATACCCCCCCCCCACCCCTACTCTCCAGCTATAGTTCTTATAAACTACATACTATTTTGTAGAGTGATAGTTAGCATAAAGAATGTCATTTTAAGTCATTAATGAACGTTCAACATAGCAAAAGATGGCATTTACGAATCTTTATGAGAACAGTGTTCTCCAAGACACTAAAAGACTTAATGGAAAGGCCCAATTTACTTGCAGTTAAATTGGGGCGATTACAGAGAATATTAGAGGTGAAGACTGTTAAATTTCGCGTTTGCTGTTTAGCAAAATAAGATTGGGAAAATTTCTATCCCTCCATCAAGATTCAGAAAATACTATCTACGGTCTTTTTTGTAGGTTTCCATTAAGCCGCGACGTCAAAAGTCCGCACGGTCTTTTTCCAACTCAAAATACTCTCATTGGGGACATGGATTTTACGTCATTCCTATTTTTTTACTGATTACGTAGCGTCAGATACACACACAAAAAAAGATGATTTACCGCTGATCTCAAGTCCAATTTTATCACTATGTTTTGTGCATCCGCACAAACTTAAAGATGTCTTATACAGGATAGCCTCTTCCGGAAGATAGTTCTTTACAAATGTACACCACATAAGAGAGCCATTTTCAAATACCCTTTCAAAGAGTAAATGTCTCCTCCTAAAGGTGTTTCCTCCTTAAGGTGATAGAGGAAGCTGTGTGCCAACATACTTGTCAAACGACAGGGGAAAAATAGTAACGTACGCAGAAAAAGCACCTAAAGGAACGGTAATATTTCTATCGGTATAATAGACTAAGCTGCCGAACCAGATTTATTATTTTGAAGTTAAAAATTAAGAAGAGAGGATTTACCTGCTTTTAGAGATGCACAGCGATTCCCTTGGATTGCATTAAAAATAAGATTTATTAGAGTTAAACATGCGTGTTAAAAGTAAAAGCAGAGAGAGATTAAATAAGAAAAGTAAAGGAAAAGATAGAATATACATGCAGCGAATAAAATGAATAGCATGAGCTACTTAATTCAGCCTTATAATTGGAAACGCGTGTATCGTCTACCACACTGTAAAAGCTGCTCCAACCAATAATTATTTCATTCAATGGAGGGTATCATAATCACACTAAAGTATCACAACTACTGCTACTAACCCCTTACTGCAGTGCCAAACCACCTAAGGACAACATAAATTTACAGACTCCTCCTCCATCCCATCCCTCCTCCATCTATTCAAAGCCTCTTTGTTTAAACCCTCTTGGGAAGCTTCGATTTCCCTTAAATATTTCCTTCCATCCCATAACGATCTCCTTCCACCCCATTTGGGAACGATGTGCTTTTCGTTTGGTCATAGATGGTTCACCGAAAAGGCCGATCTTTTCCAATTTGTTATATTTCATCCACAGAGTGTGTCCTACACCTTTCTCTCTTTATAGTCCTATAAAGCGGGACTGAACAACATTTTTCGTACAGCTTACTCTTTGAAATACGGTCAGTCAGACAGGTACCGAAAAGAAGCCGTAGACAATTCTTCTGGACAACATCTAGCTAATTCTGCTTCGCCTTCCAGACCACCCACGTTTCAGTACCATACTTGACCACAATCATCACAGTAGCGGCCAATATTCTAATCCTGCTTCGCAGACTTATTTTCCTATTCTTCCAAGCTTTTTCTATTGTGAGAAAACACCCTGGGCATTGGCTATTCTACTTTCTACAACTTCAATATATTCATCATCTTTACTAACAATAATACCTATCCAGTTGATCGAACTTCTTTTTACCGGACATCGCTTCTTCACCTTCACTTATTCTCAGTCTAAGCAACTTAGTCTTCTTAATAATGATTTACTAACCGATTCTTGAAACCTGAACTCTAGAAAACTTCAAAAAATCATTCATTTTGCTTACATTTTTTTTCTAAGAGACTCAAATCATCATCATAATTTAAGAAATCTAGGAGAATTTCGCTTTTGTCATTCGTTTCCATGATCTCCCATAGCCTTTGCCGTGTTATTAGGACAAAGTACATCAAAAAGATCCATATGAATGGGGATAGAATGAAACCCTGCGTAACTCCAGATTCAATTCAAAACCACCTACTAGCCCCATTTCCTAGCTTAACCGCAGGTTAGTTTAATTTTTGGGGTATTTATGATTAGTTTTTGTGCCTGGACCAATAAAGAAAATTTTCTTTTTTGGCTTTTGCCCTAAGTGCTATCCGACCCGTGGATAAGCTCTGCTTCTTTCGTGGATTGTTTATTATTTTATATGATGGATTTAAATAAAAGTTTTAATAACGTAAACAACAACCTTTTTTGCATATTATGCACAAGAAGAAATTCACCGCTTGCAATAAACTATGGAGGCCTACATCAGTATCCAACACGAGATTTTTCTCCTCTTAGAATTGAATTGACAAAAATCGTTCCTTAAATATTTTGATCTCTTCCGCCTAGCTTAGAAACTATTTTTTCTTTTTTTTTTCTTTTTTTTGGCTTGTCACATTAGTATGTATGACTGACTTAATTTTTAGCCAATTCAGAAATTCAAGGATTAATAGATTTTGACCAGGCTGAGTAAAAGAGTAGCTTACGCTGCAAAACCCCAATAATGAATAAGAATATGAAGCTTTATAGAATTACAAATAAGAATATTCAAAATAGGAACATGAAAGTATAAATGTACTATAGTACTATAGCCTCTTTTTCCTAAGTACTTTAGCCATTTTTTCTTTGCAGAACACAGTAAAGCCATTTTTTCTGTTGTAGTAGTGACTTCATAGTAAGTAGCTTGAAGTAATTTCATAGTTACTTCAGAGTAAGATATCATATTCTTTTTCACATTAAAAGGCAATTATTGTTTACCAACGAACTTGGAACTTGGACTCACCAATAACATTAAGCCGTGCTGAAGAAGAACCCACCACAGCACCAGCGCTATTGATACCTTCACAGAGATAATCGCCAGATGCTTCAGGTTCTACTTCGCTAATATAGAGAATTCCTTCACGGACGTAGTGGTTAGATGGCATTGCTCCACCGTCAGTTCGAATCCATTCTATGGTAATACCTCGGGTACGTTCCGATATATATCCTGAAAAGTCAAGCCGACAGATTTAATAATTGGGATAAGAGCTTACTTTATACTGTACACTATTAATTTAATTCTACTAAAATACCTTTTTCGATCAAAGAAAAATAGTCTACTATCAGACACGTACAAAAGTGCTAATTTTTGGGGAGGTAGGGCTTATAAAAAAGAATTTCCAAGATATAATACTAAAATCTTAATATCGCTTTTTCAGAAGGAAAGAACTGTCAGTCTCTCCCTACTTTATACGTTCTAACAAGATATCTGAGTAAGAGCAAATTTTTT
Organism: Artemia sinica; assembly: GCA_027921565.1. Classification (NCBI taxonomy): domain Eukaryota; kingdom Metazoa; phylum Arthropoda; class Branchiopoda; order Anostraca; family Artemiidae; genus Artemia; species Artemia sinica. Next base: position 26,227,300 of record CM051274.1, on the reverse strand, counting down.
GTTAATATTTATGAGAGAGGTAGAGCCATACCATGTAACTGAAAGAAAGGAATTTGCTTCAAGGCGAAATAATTCGTTCAAAATCAACTTTTCAAATATGATAAAAGACCACATAATCCCTTCTTCTGGCTTAGGATCTTCAGGTAGGCAATTGTGAATATTTTTGATAGGAGCGTCATAATATCGCATAAAAAAGAACTCCCAGTATGAAAGGATTCAAACAATGAAATGTTATCTTATATAAGGCGTACAATTATTTTATTTTGTTTTCTTCGATACTTCAATAAATTAATAATGATCAGGTCCCTCGGCTATTTTACAGTCATTCTGTCAATTTCTGCCCCTCCCCCCCCCCCCTTTGATGTAGGAAAATCATGCAATATTACACCACTCACTTAACAAACGTATCCTGCGGTATTAATAGATGAAGTAGTTCCTTCCTAATTTTCACGTTTCTTTTACTATCCCTTTTTTATGCTGGAAGCATTAACTTCCTTTTTTCAGAGTTGGAATGCTACCTACCCAAATTACATAAAATTTCTGCGTTGACACCAACAGGAACTATGTAAGTTTCACTTCTAGGGACTCTTGGGACATCCGCATTTTCATTTGGATCTCGGATAGGTATAGAGCTTTCAACAATGAGCTGAAGTCTTTCTTCTGACACCCCGGCAGCGTTTTTAGCGATACAGGAATAAACACCTTCGTCTGATGATGTCACTGCGGCAATTTCATAGGTTGAAAAGAAGCTCGTTTCGCTTACCACAGAGTCACCTTCGCTGTTTAAAAAAGAAACATGATGAGCTAGATAAGACTCAGTTTTGATAAAATTTACCTTAGATAAAAATTTATCCTCAAATAGTAGTCAAAACCCTTGTGGATTTTGATTCCTATAGAAAGTATATTGTGAGCAGTAAAAAAAGATTGAAAAATCGTTTTTTGTAAGCAGATTCAGAGCACTTGGCATAAGGCTGAAATACTACCAATCAGGGAAATCGAAGAGATTTCAAGAGAGGTCAGAGGTTTTATTTTGAAAGAGAACCTTTTTTTTAGAAAAAAAATCATATTTTTTCCGGTCATTACACTCCTCTGCAGCTGACTGTAGTCAACAACAGTAGCCAATCAACTACAACTACTTCCAATAATCAATCTATTAAGTCTAAAAGTGTCTTATGAGTTATAAAATGCTTTTTCTGTAACAAGTTTGTTTTTGTCTATATAGTTTATAATGTCTCTAAGTAAAAAAAAAAGAAGAAGAAACCTCAACAGGAATTAAAATTTAACATTAACACAGTTGAGAAAAAAAAATTAATTGACAGGATGTGAATCGAAAAAATAAACAAATAAAATTCAAAGAATAAAATGGATCTAATTAAAAACAACACAGATTTATAAGCTGACATAAACAAAATAAAACTCAAATTAGAAAAATTGAAGAGTTTAATAGGCGTATAACATCAATAAATACATCTAAAGCGAAAATATGAAGTGGATTTTGACATACAGCCTTTAATGTAAGCCTACAGTAACAATGAAAAGAAAAAAAGATGTTTTTCTCGTTTTAGCTTTGGAGGCAAGGGCTGCTTATCACAAATTTTTATGTATTTTTTCCTCTCCTCTCCTTTCTCAAAAATCTGAACGAGAAACTGGATTTGAAAAAAAAATGTTACGATCCATTCTTTAATGGTAGTAGAAAAGGAAAAAAGTTTCATAAATAGGGCAATAAGTTGGTTTCTGCTTTTTATAGTCTTTGTCTCTATTATTTTTCATGCTAAATATTCAAACAGCTGGGGAATTACACACGATGTTGTTCTAACGCGGCCTTGCTCTTAAAAGAGACATAGTATGAAAAGACATTAAATTGCGTAAAGAGCAAAAAACTGGTAATTGCAAAAATATTTGTATATATTTTAACAAGGGATACGAAATGTCTTTTTAAGACATGAAAAAAAGTTGAAAATTTTTTCAAGTTCACTTCAGAATCGCTAAATTTATTACGTAAACTACAAAATATTTACGGTGCCTGAGCAATAACTTTATTGTCTTAATTCAAACTAGAAAAATACCTAAGAATTTTAAAATTAGTTTTTTTTTTGTTATATAAAATCAGCTCACTACGTGATTAAGCTTACAGGTAAAATAAAGAGTCATTTGTGATTTATATTCAATACAAACAGGAAAAAGCCTATGGCTTTTTCTTAGTTTGAATAGTAAGAGACGAATTTCAGAGAATAAAGCAGCTAAGTAAGTCAAATATTGCACCATACTCTAGAAAAGCTTACCGACGATAGTACTGCCACTAAAGCTAAGGCTACTACTATTAATTAATATTTCAGTTACTATGAGCAAGCGTTTGTTCTTTATCATAATTATAATGAGCTATCTAATCCCTTGTGTAATAGTTTCTAATTAACCAGGCCGATTATTTACATAATTTTTGAGTGTATTAACGGATTTATTATCATGCCTTATAAGTAACTTATATTTTATATACTTTAAGTCTCTGATAGTACAACGGTACAACTATTAATATATTGAATTTAAAGCAATATCTTTTAAATTTAAAAAAAGTAACTCGTTTTAGTTACCTCCTAGCTAAAATAATGAAGATTATATGAATAAACCACAGGGTTCAGTTTTTTGGGCTTGAGTTCCTTCTTTACTCTATACTATTTAAAATAAAGAACGTAATATGAATGAACCACAGGGTTCAGTTCCTTTGGGCTAGAGGTTGTTCTTTACTATAATGTGTTATACTATCTTATCTAAAGGTAAGTTTGTTGCATCATCCTCTATAAAATGATTCCTTTTGATACTTCAGTTACTATGGGCTATTCGTTCTTTAATGTAACTTACTATACAGTTCGTTACCACGAACTGTTTGAAACTCTTTTTGATATTGTTTCAAAATGTATATTCTTTCATATTATACAGGCACTGATGGCTCAGTTAGTAGAGCGTAGGGCTTGTGATCCTAAAGTCTCGAGTTCGAACCTGACCCAGGCAAGGCCGTACCCAGGATTTTTTTTTACTTAAAGATTTTTTCTTCGAGGGGGGGGGGTTACACAGAAAAATATAAAAAAAAGCATAAAAAATTTGTTTATATCCATTTTTGTTACGTTTTTACGAGTCAAATAAACATTTCGGGAGGGTTTCAAACCCCCCTAACTCCCCCTCTGGGTATGGCCTTGCACCCAGGGGAACTTTTCTGTTAATTATAAATGGATGATGCTGGTTTCTAGAAAAGTAAGGTTTTATTACAAACTTTTAGTCTCTTAGTAATATTCAGTTATTATAGGCTTTACTATTCGTTCATTTTTTTAAAAAAGAAAGAAAATAAGATACCGTATATGAAGTATATTTTCCTTGTTGTTCAAGCCAAGGAACGGTAAGTTTCCTATACAGTGGTTTCGGACAAGGTGGTTCTAATGCTGTACTTCTTTTTTGATCTGATTCTAGTTTTCGGAGTTATGACCTATTTCATTTTTTACTATAGGGCGCGATCGTCTCCTATCAGGTTGCTAGCTACCGCTGCATCCTGGATTTCGCTGATTAAATCGAACAAAAAACAAAACAAATTTTAAAATTCTCAGGTATTTTTCTAGTTTGAATTAAAAAATTAATATTATTACTCAAGACACCATAAATGTTTTTGAAGTTTGCATAATAACATTACCGATTCTGTACTGATGTAATTATATCTAACATTATAATATCACATTTACTTTTACGACATATATGGTTATAACCTAAGATTATGACGTTATTCATCAATCTTGTATATGAAATTGGTATGGTGAAATAATAATATGCATATGGCTCTTAAATCATACTTCTTTGTGGTTCCATATGGTCTAGTGGCTAGGATAGTTAACTTTCACTTAACAGGCTCGGGTTCGATTCCCGGTGTGGGAAAATTTTTAACTCTATAATCTTCGAACATTTGAACCTTATATAATTTATAATGATGTATAATATAAATACTGTAATCTTAACTATAGTGAAGTTGCGTATGCAAGTTAGTATAGGGAAGAGTTCGATCTTTATTATAATAACTCCTAAAGTGTGTATCTCTATAACGCTGTGCTATATTTCCGTAGAAAAGAAATTATTTTTTTGTTTTAGTTTTCAGTTCAGAATCGCTAAAGTTACTGTGTAAACTGCAAAAATGTTTATCGTGTCTGAGCATTAACTTAAAAAATTTTAATTCAAACTAGAAAAATACCTGCAAATTTAGAATTAGTTTTTATTTGTTAGGTTTTTACTACTCGTCACGTGATTTTACGGGTAGAACTTTACATGGAAGAAAAGATTTGGGTTGCAGCAGTAGCTAGGAACCCCCCAGGTTTGTATGAGTATGTGTGTGAGTATGTGTTAGTGTAAGCTGCAACCCGGACTACAATTAATTATTATTTCAATTCCTATGAGCTAGCGTTCTTTCTTTATTATAATCCGCAGTTGCCAATCCATACCTTGGAAGCTTTTCATTAAACTGACAACATTTCTTTTGGATATTACTATGAAGCTTTGCCAAAGCATTTCTAGCCGACTTTTCAACAGCATCCGCTCTTTCAAAGAGAATTTTAATCTGTAATTTTGAATACTTTTCGTGATCCTGGTAAAACATGCGTAAAATGTTTCTCAATTTCCGAAGATCAGCCTGCATTTTTGCCATCTTCTTGTATTTCTGAATGCAATTTTTCCCTTTGTCCTTATGCGTTCTTCGGTACAACCTCGCAGAGAATTTAATTTTTTCATTGTAGCTTTTGTCACCCCAGTATCTACCCATTATTCTGGTAGCAACTTTTTTCTTATATTTGTTTCGGTAATCTTCATCATTATCATACCGTTCCTCGCTCTTTTGTCTAGCCTGCTCAATTGTTGCTTCTCTATAAAGTTTATCATTGTGATAACGCTCCTTGATCTTTTGTCTAGCCTGCTCAATTCTTGCTTTTCTGTAATCTTCATCATTTTGATAAAGCTCCTTGATCTTTTGTTTGGCTGTCTTAATTTTCACTTCTCGATACACCTGGACGGTTGAATACCTTTGCTTTTGGTTTTTCTTATATTTGATGCGGTAATCTTCATCATTGTGATAACTCTCTTTGAACTTTTGTTTGGCTGTCTCATTTTTTGCATGTCTATAATCTTCATCATTGATATAACACATCTTGCTGTTTTGTTTGATTACTTCTCGATACACCTGGTCGGTTGAATACCTTTGCTTTTTTCTTTTCAAGATACTATCTCTGTTGTTTGTGTAGTACTCTTTTTTCAACTTGCGTATAGCTTGCTTCGATCTAACCATTATCTAATCAAGAATGAGAACATTTACATCTTTGTCGTTATTAAGTAGTAAATATGACGTCACGGCGTAATGATTTTATTGACGTCATGGCGCAATGATATTATTTCATGACGTCTTCAGAAACAACAATATATTTTCGTGCTTTTCTATTCACGTCATAGCTCTAATATAAAAAACTATGATGCCATTCATTATTTATCTAGTAGGGTTTCAGACAAGGTAGTTCTAATGATGTACTTTTGTTTAGATCTGACTCTATTTTTAGGAGTTTTGTGTTTTTATATTTCTTAGCATGGGACTGATCGTCTCTTGCTAGGTTGCTAGCTACTGCTGCCACCCAAATTATAAGAGGCAGCCTGGCCGAGTGGTCCAAGGCACTGGTGTTAGCCACCAGTCTCTTCGGAGGCGTGGGTTCAAATCTTACCGGCTGCAACCCGGATGCTGTTGAAGCCAAGAGACTGTAAGTTTTATTTTAAGGAATTATGGGCTATTGTAGTTCTTATATACGATGTTCCTGTGTCATGCTATCTGTTGAATTTCTATTTCGGTCCTTTATGTAAGTTGCTAGCCACCGCTGCAACCCGGATAATAAACTGATTACAAACAGGAAAAAGCCTACGGCTTTTTCTTCTTTGATATAGTAAGAGACAAATATCAAACAATCAAGTAGCTATTTAATTCCAATGTATGCAATTGTTTGTTATTCCAATGATCGTCTTTTAATGTAATTGGACGTGATCGTCTCTTACTAGGTTGCTAGCTACCGCTGCAACCCGGATGCTGTTGAAGCCAAGAGACTGTAAGTTTTATTTTAAGGAATTATGGGCTATTGTAGTTCTTATATACGATGTTCCTGTGCCATGCTATCTGTTGAATTACTAACCTATACTATAATTAAGTGGTGTATAAAATTTAGTATAGGCAAGAGGTCGTTCTTTATTATATTTAATATAAAATGTGGACTAAAGTTCGTTCTTTAATGTAATCAAGCCAAATAACAGAAAGTTTACTATACAGGGATTTCGGACAAGGCGGTTCTATTGGTGTACTTTTTGTTTTGATCTGACTTTTTTTTAGGAGTGATGGGTTTTAGTATTTCTTAACATTGGACGTGATCGTCTCTTACTAGGTTGCTAGCTACCGCTGCAACCCGGATTTTTAAGCCAATATGAATCAATTCCTATTCAAGCCAAGGAACAGAAAGTTCCTTATATAGGGATTTCGGACAAGGTGATTCTAATGGTGTGCTTTTTGTTTTGATCTGATTCTATTTTTAGGAGATATTGGTTATTACATTTTTAACATTGGACTTGATCGTCTCTTACTAGGAGGATGCTATCTCCCGCTGCAACCCGGATTAACATGTAAAAAGATGTATTAAGAAATTTAATATCATGACTTATATGTAACTTACGTTTTATAAGTCTCCGATAGTACAGTGGTAAGTATCCCTGCCGGTTACGCGAAAGACGGGGGTTCGATTCCCCGTCGGAGAGAATTTTTAATATATTAAATTTAAAGCAATATATCTTGAATTGAAAATTTAAAAAGATACTCAGTTTAGCTACCTCCTAGCCAAATATAAAAACTTTCATATAAATTAATATAGGCAAGAGGTTGTTCTTTATTATACATTGATCAATCTTTAACATGAAATGTTCTTTACTGTAATGGTTTGTTCTTTTCTAGGTTTCGGCCATCTCTACAGAAATGATACTGATGGAAATTAAAAAATCCCTATCTATGTTTCAGTTAACATTGGCTAGGTGTCGTTCTTTATTATAATCTGCCTTCAGAATTTCTTTTGCACGTTCTCGGACCCTTTCTTCAAATTCTATATCGCTTTTCCTCTTAACAACAAATTTTTCGTGGTAAGCTACCATGTCGGGATAGTTTACACTTTCAACAAAGTAGGTTTCGTAGTTGCTATTTCCACTGACTACTAGTTCATTTTCATTTCTCCAAGGTTTAAACAATTTTAAAAGATCTCCATAGTAAGCATTTTTCTTCTCGTCAGTTTCAAATGGGTTTACCTTTCTGTGCTGTATGATATACGGTTTAAAAAGCCTTTTTCTGAGGTAGAAGGACCCGTCAGTTAACATCATATTATCATCAGTACCATTACGCTCCCGTTCATACCAAGACAATAACTGAAAAAGACTGATATTTTCCATATGTTCCGGTCTTTTAGGGTAGATATCAATAACCCAGTGGGCAATGTACAAATCACTACTCTGTGGATCGTTTTTAGCAAGCTTTTCAAGCTCCTCATACCTTCTCAGTGTCCTCTTCACCTCGCTCTTTTTCGCAAGGTCAATATATCTAAATTGCCTAGAAATACTATACAATTTAGTACCAAGAAGCCTATCAGCAGCTTCAACTGCTCCAACTTGACGGGTTTTTATGGACTTCAACAAGTAGGACATAGTTCGTTGACCAAGACTTTTGCATGCATTATTTACTTCCTCCCACATTGCTTCTATTTCGACACTCTCTGCTTTTGTCATGTAATCGGTAATGTAATACGGTAATTTAGAGCCCAAATGGCCAATATATTGAACATCAATGTTTGCTTGATTAGCAATAAGTAACGCAGGAGAATAGTCATTTATATAACGCTCGTCATCTCTTCGAAGCAGATGATATATTCTTTTTCTTGGCTTTTTACGGTTTGTACCATGAGCCAAGCAGTCAAGGATGTCATATAATTCTGTTCGTTCCTTTGTAGGACGAGGAAAGCCAAACTTACAATACGTAACCCATCTTCCTCTTTTTCTCTTATACTTTCTTTGACAGTATTTATTACAGCGGTGCACTTGATGGTCTTTGACCAGTTTGTGAAGAGTTGGACTAGTCAATCTATTTGGTATTTCACAAGTTATAATACTATTGATATACTGAATCACTTCAGACGCTGTTGATTTCCCAATAATAGGAGCATCTTCAATCCACAACACACAGTGTACATGAGGCGCACCTCGTTTCTGATACTCGATACGCCAGAAATGATCCTTAATTTTACCAAACAAAGGATTTGTCTTTGAACATATTAGCTCATTAAATATAGGTGTCCATTTTTTGTCAAAGTGCATGGAAACTGCAATTGGATCTAGACACGTCAACTCTGCTGGGGTCATTTTTGCCACACCAGGTAAGTTCTTATGGACAGTCCGTAAATAGTCAATAAATTCAGGAGAGTACCACTCAGCACATGAAACTGTCAAAAACAAAGTCGGTGGACCCAATTGCTCAATCATTGACTTTACTTTATAGGAAAGAGATTGAAAATACTGCTGAGATCCTCTGATTTTTGATTGAACAGAAAACAAAGTCGCTTCCATCTCTCCATCACGGGAATGAAGCCTGTCTATAAATTGACGAGCATTTTGATTTGGTTTCACAGTCCGCAACATATGACCAACGCTATTACACATGTAAGAGAATTCTTGCAATTGGAAGCTGTGAAAAAGAAACTGTTTGTCAAGACGAAACTTAGTATGTCTGCTAAGAAGCCTTGATTTAAAATATTCTGCATTCCTAATCCGAAATGGTCTTGCCTTGTCACGCAAGCCATATTTGCCTTTCGGGAAAAGATTTGGAAACACTTTTAGATCAAGTTCTTCCTGAAATAAGTCTTCGCTCTCACCTTTTAGTTTCTTGATTTGAAATTGGTCAGTACCAAGATCTTTCATTTGCTTAAAATCTTCAATGAAGTCTTTTGGAACCGCTGAATTGAGAGGCTGGACAGAAAAATGTTCAACCAATGTAGATTTTGCACTTTCTGTCAGTTTCTGAAGGATTGCAGCTTCCGGTATTTCAGGTAAATTATCAATACCAACCGCTTTTTCAGCAAGACGGGCTTCAAGTATTTTTTTTAAATCTTCTAGGGTGTATGCATGTATTGTTTTATAGAGACTGTTGTTCTCTCTTAACCACAACAGTGCTTCATGGACTTTTCTCAGATCTATTAGTGCAGTCCAAACATTCTTGTTGTAAGTAGGCTGACCATTGACAATGACTACAAAACTATCAATGTTAAGAAGTTTTTCAGGCTGAATATCTGCATTTGCTTGCACATCAACAGGTAGATATACTATTCTCCCCTTAAGAGCGTCAACAAGTTCTGTTCTAGGTCTCTTCAATGCAGTTACTTGCCCTAATCTGACGATCGTAAGACAAGGCATTACAAATCGAATCATTGCCATTTCAAAATTATTTAAACACTTTATACATTCCGGTGTACAGTCTATATGAAGGTTATTTAATACTGATCGGACATTCTCCTGACTTTTCAACATTTTCCCAGCACAGTAATCACAGACAAAGAATGAATCTATGACATCCTCTTTCCAACCTGTACATTGAATTAGTTCTTCTCTGTCATCTTTGGGTATGTCCTGTTGTAGGTGTTCTAAAATCGTGGCCATCATTACATCAAAACCTTTCTTATTTGAAAGGGATCTTAGACTCTTCAATTGGTATTTTGTCTTTATCTGCTCACAACTGTCACAATGCATTGTGGGGTATACATCCCTAATGTTAGCTACCTTATCAAGGCTCTCACCAAATAATTTTATTATTGTATTTTCATCCACAGAAACTCTAATATTGCCATCACCGTAAATAAAGTCTTGACTATTATTACGACAGAGTCTACTTGACACTTCTTCTATGTGATGACTTAGTTCCTTGTACGAGCCCTCGACTTTTAGTAGATTAATATGTTGTATAATCTTACATTTTGATACTGCCTTATATACGCTATTAATGAAACAGTTCAAGACAGGAAAATGTGGAGCTAGTGCCCTTAGAGAACGCAAATAGCTCTGACATCCCTCATTTGGGCTACAGTATAACGAATGCCCATGCTTTCTTGTGTCCCTGTAATTGATTTCACAATAATCCAAGCCGCCAAGGTAGAAATTAACCACTTTGTCAGTTGAAAATTTTAATGCTATATTGTTTTCAAGGATATCAAAAAGAATTTGACATAATTCAATATCCGTCGGATAGAGCTTGCAGATATCAGGGTGACATTGCCAAGTAACCTGCTGCCCAATTTTTGGTTTTGAATTTTTACTCAGATTGTTATAGGTGACTTCAGCCATCATAATTTCCTTGTCAGATCTAGTTTTAGAGCATTTTTCAATAGTTGTCTCGTACTTTTCAGGACAGTGTGTTCTACTACACAGAGAATTTTTTGCCAAATATTCAGTAGAACTAAACGAACTGTTTAAAACACAGTTAGAAATGCTTTTTTCTTGAGTCGGTGTTCCAGGAATTTGTTCTAAATCATTAGTCTTACAAACACATTTACTAATAACCCTAACAGGCTCGTTTTCGCCATAATTGAAAAACATTGCTTTTCCTTCGCTGTTGATAGGTATGCTTGTATATATATTTTTATTGCTGCTACATAAACTGCAATTGCTCCTTCCAAAATTAATATACGAATTTTCTAAGAAGTACGCCTCCGTATATTCACTGTGTTGTCGAACATTTTCCATTGCATCTATAAACTGTTCCGCAGTTGCCAATCCATACCTTGGAAGCTTTTCGTTAAACTGACAACATTTCTTTTGGATATTGCCATGAAGCTTTGCCAAAGCATTTCTAGCCGACTTTTCAACAGCATCCGCTCTTTCAAAGAGAATTTTAATCTGTAATTTCGAATACTTTTCGTGATCCCGATAAAACATGCGTAAAATGTTTCTCAATTTACAAAGATCAGCCTGCATTTTTGCCATCTTCTTGTATTTCTGAATGTAATTTTTCCCTTTGTCCTTATGCGTTCTTCGGTACAACCTCGCAGAGAATTTAATTTTTTCATTATAGCTTTTGTCACCCCAGTATCTACCCATTATTCTGGTAGCAACTTTTTTCTTATGTTTGTTTCGGTAATCTATATCGTTATCATACCGTTCCTTGCTCTTTTGTTTCGCTGTCTCAATTTTCCCTTCTCGATACCCCTGATCCGTAAGATACCTCTGTTTTGCTCTGTCATATTTCATTTTCTTAAATCCTGGATCACAAGACATCTTAGTAGCAATCCTTACGCGTGCTCGAGCTTTATTGCGTTTGGTGGCATTTTTATCTCTTTTAAATAAACTTTTCTTATATTTCAGGATGTTAGCTTTATTTTTTGTGTAGTAAAGTTTTCTATTAGTAGAAATTTGGATTGTTCTATTTTGATATTGTTTTTGGTTATTCTTTCTTTTTTTCCACTCGCGTGAGACCATATTTTTTCAAGATTTAAAATTATTAAGCACACAAAATCCCGTGTCGAGTATCTAAAACCTAGCATAAAACAAAACTAATTTTAAAATTTTCAGGTATTTATCTTGTTTGAATTACAAAATTAGTATTATTGGTTAGACACCATAAATATTTTTGCAGTTTAAATAATAAGTTTAGTGATTCTGGACTGAAAACTAAAATAATTGCAATTATGAGACAATAATATGGAGATATGTACTTTACGGGTTACAGGATACAATAATAAATTTGAACTGAGATGAAAAAAAATTTCTTCCAGGAGACAAAAAGCAAAACTAATTTTAGAATTTTCATGTATTTTTGTTGTTTAAATTAAAAAATTACTATTACTGATTAGGCATCATAAATATTTTTGCAGTTTACATAATAATTTTAGCGATTAAGCCAAAAAAGAAAATTTTGGTTCCAGGAGTTTCGGTTACTATTGAGACAAGTAGCTATTATTACTATAGAGTTCATTACATGGACTGTTTTATTGCTTCAAAATTCAAATATCTTTGAAAAGACTGCAGTATGAAAATACATCAAAAATGCAATTTTTTGACAAAATTGATTCTACTTTAAAAAGTATTTTATTTTTAAATACAAAAGTGACTAGATGTTGCAATTTCCTTTAAAATGAGCTATTATACAGCTCTCTATGATTTTCCAGTGCCCAGCTAGCTGAGCAGAAAGAAAAAGCGGAAAGAAAAAAATATCCCGTTTGTGGAGAATAACGTGGTAAAAGTCAATTTTCTTGATTTTCAAGCCAATATATTTTCTTTGTTATTCAAGCCAAAGGGAGGTAAGTTTCCTTTATAGAGGATTCGGACAAGGCGGTTCTAATGGTGTACTTTTTGTTTTGATCTGACTCTTTTTTTAGGAGTTGGGGGGTTTTATATTTCTTGACATTGGAGGTGATCGTCTCTTACTAGGTTGCTAGCTACCGCTGCAACCCGGATTTACTTTAAAATGAGCTATTGAACAACCCTCTACGATGTTCCAGTGCCAAGCTATCTGTGGAAAAGAAAAAAAAAGAAAAAAGAAAAAAATATCCCGTTTGGGGAGAATAACGTGGTTAAAGTCAATTTTCTTGATTTTCAAGCCAATATATTTCCCTTGCTGTTCAAGCCAAGGGAAAGAAAGTTTCCTATACAGGGGTTTCGGACAAGGCGGTTCTAATGGTGTACTTTTTGTTTTGATCTGACTCCTTTGTTAGGAACTATGGGTTTTTATATTTCTTAACATTGGACGTGATCGTCTCTTACTAGGTTGCTAGCTACCGCTGCAACCCGGACTAGCTACCACTGCAACCCGGATACCGCTGCAATCTGGATATCTTGCAGCTACCCCTGGAACCACCATATATCAGTTACTATGGGCGAGAGATCGGTCTTTACTGTAATTTATTATTATTTATGTTTCAGTTAATATGGGCTAGGTGTCGTTCTTTATTGTAATTATATAATTTTATGAGCTTTTGTGGTTTTTGTTTTTAACATTTTTACGTATTTGACATTGACCCTTTTATAATTTCCTGTTGTTTTTGATTGTTTGTTGTTGTTGTTCTATTTTCGCTTTATTTGACGCTAAATTGTGAATTCGGCCCTTTTGGCCTTGTGATAGCCGTTTTTCAGCAATAAATCTCATCTTATCTTATATTTGCTTCGTGATTCGTTCTTTACTATAATTACAAACAGGAAAAAGCCTACGGCTTTTTCTTCTTTGAAATAGTAAGAGACGAACCTTAACCAATCAATTACTTAACTAATTTTATTCAATGCAATCATTTTTTGTTCCAATTATCATCTTTTAATGTAATAATTGACAAACACCATTTATGATGAGCTATATCGGTCCTTTATGTAACTACCCCTTGTATATCAGTTACTTTGGGCGAGAGATCGCTCTTTACTGTAATTTGTTTTGATCTGACTCTATTTTTAGGAGTTTTGTTATATTTCTTAGCATGGGACTGATCGTCTCTTACTAGGTTGCTAGCTACTGCTGCAACCCAAATTCACATATATATTTATTTATGAGAGGCAGCCTGGCCGAGTGGTCCAAGACACTGGTGTTAGCCACCAGTCTCTTCGGAGGCGTGGGTTCAAATCTTACCGCTGGTATACAATTATGTTTGAAGGACTGCAGTGTGAAAAGACATCAAAAATGCAGTTTTTGGTGGAAAAAATTATTCTCTTTTAGAAATAATTTATTTTAGTTACTATAGATTTTTAACCCAATTAATTTCCTTTAAAATGAGCTATTGAACAACCCTCTACGATGTTCCAGTGCCAAGCTATCTGTGGAAAAGAAAAAAAAAGAAAAAAAGAAAAAAATATCCCGTTTGGGGAGAATAACGTGGTTAAAGTCAATTTTCTTGATTTTCAAGCCAATATATTTTCCTTGCTGTTCAAGCCAAGGGACAGAAAGTTTCCTATACAGGGGTTTCGGACAAGGCGGTTCTAATGGTGTACTTTTTGTTTTGATCTGACTCCTTTGTTAGGAACTATTGGTTTTTATATTTCTTAACATTGGACGTGATTGTCTCTTTACCTACAGAGACCAGACTAATGCCTCGATAATTACCACACTCACTTTTATCACCTTTCTTATAAAGTGGCTTAATTAAGGCTTTCCTAAAATCGTTAGGTACTTCCCCTATTTCAAAAATCATATTCATAATCTTCAGTAACTTATTTCAAACCTCAGAGCCACCATATTTAAGAAACTCATTTACCACCCTATCAGCACCTGGAGCCTTATTATTCTTTAATCCTTTTAGTATTGTTGCTAATTCCTCCTCACAAAAAAATGTCATTTATCAATCTTTAACATTAATTATAATCTTATTTTAGTTACTATGGGCTGGAAGTTTGTTCTCTACTGTAATTTGATTTATATCTAATATTCATGTAAACATCTTTAATTCTCTCTTAACAAAAAGGGTTCGTAGCTCAGAGGTAGAGCCATCGACTGCATATCGATAGGTCACCGGTGCGAATCCGGTCGGGCCCTAATTTTTCAGAAAGTAATTATGGTTTAAAATCTAATCACTGCTCTTTTACCCCAAACAAGATTTTAATTTATGTCTAATATTAATCATTAAGGAAAATGCATTATCTATATAATGATTTCTTATAATACTTCAATTACTATGGATGAAAGTTCGTTCTTTAATGTAACAAAGCGGAAATAAAAAAATATCCTGTTTGTGGAGAATAACATGGTTAATGTCAATTTTCTTGAGTTTCAAGCCAATATATTTTCTTTGTTATTCAAGCCAAAGAGCGGTAAGTTTCCTTTATAGGGGTTTTGGACAAGGCGGTTCTAATGGTGTAATTTTGTTTTGATCTGACTCTTTTTTAGGAGTTAGGGGTTTTTATATTTCTTAACATTGGACGTGATCGTCTCTTACTAGGTTGCTAGCTACCGCTGCAACCCGGAAATAGTTACTATGTGCCGTGGTTTGTTCTTTACTAGGTTTCAGCTATATCCGACGAAATTTATGCTATAAGAGTTCATAAAACAATTAATCAGCTTTCTATATATATCTCATATGGTTTAGTGGTTTAGGGTAGTTGGCTTTCAATTAATTGTCTTGGGTTCGAATCCCGGTGTGGGAATTATTTTTAAACAAAATTATATGAAATTAATTAGCTAATTTGACATGGCATAGTAGGTAACTAAGGGCAAGAGTTCGTTCTTTACTATAATATCTTTTAACTACATATTTCCTTGTTCATCTTGTGTTATATAGTTAAGTTGCTTATACAAGTTAGTATAGGCAAGAGTTCGTTCTTTATTATAATCTCTTACTAGGTTGCTAGCTACCGCTGCAAACCGGATGCAACCCGGATGTAATCTTCATCATTATCATACCGTTCCTTACTCTTTTGTTTGGCTGTCTCAATTTTCGCATGTCTATAAACTACATCATTATAATAACGCTGTTTGTCACTATCAATTATTACTTCTCGATACGTCTGGTCGGTTGAATACCTTTGCTTTTTTCTTTTCAAGATGCTATCTCTGTTTTTTTGGTAGTACTGTTTTTTTAACTTGCGTGTAGCTTGCTTGATTTAAACCATTATGTAAACATTAGTTGAATGTTTAAGTCACGTATCAAGTACCAAGAACCTAACAAAAAATTAAACTAATTTTTAAATTTTCAGGTATTTTTCTAGTCTAAATTAAAAGAATTGCTCAGACACCATAAATATTTTTGCAGTTTATAACTTTAGCGATTCTGAACTAAAAACGAAAATAAAATAAAAATTAATTTTTTCAATTTTTACGTCACGTCGCTCATTAAGTCATATATGGTTATTAGTACACAATAGGTTTTAGATATTACGTCATGTCACTTATTACGTCATATATGGTTATAAGTAGATAATCGGTAAAATATTCGTTCTTTATTATAAATTTCACTTAACAGGCCTGGGTTCGATTCCCGGTGTGGGAAAATTTTTAACTCTAATCTTCGAACATTTGAACCTTTTATAATTTATAATGATGTATAATATAAATACTGTAATCTTAACTATAGTGAAGTTGCCTATGCAAGTTAGTATAGGGAAGAGTTCGATCTTTATTAAAAAATAGTAAGAGACGCACCTCAAACAATCAAGTAGCTAACTAAGTCCAAATTATGCAATAGTTTGTTATTCCAATGATCGTCTCTTAATGTAATTTAAATCAAAATTCCGTTTACGCTCTTGACTAATCAGCATTTTGGAGCTCGGGCCCCGGCATGCGGCAGTCTTCTATGTATAGATTCTATATATATGAACGTGTATAAATATTGCATTCACTTATTACGTCACATATGGTTATCTTTTAATGTATTATTACAAACAGGAAAAAGCCTACGGCTTTTTCTTCTTTGGAATAGTAAGAGACGAACCTCAAAGAATCAGACAGCTAACTAAGTCCAATATAAGCAATTGTTTGTTCTTCTAATGATCATCTTTTAATTTGGCGTTTCTTACTAGGTTGCTAGCTACCACTTAAACCCAGATTATGTAATAGGTTGCTAGCTACCGCTGCAACCTAGATATTCTTATTTCTGCTACTATGGGCTAAGGTTCGTTCTTTCATGTAAAACTAGCAAAAAAATTTTTAAGCCTGATGAAGATTTAACTAATGTGTCAAAAGTAAGGTTGCAAGTCGACGATTTTGTTTTGGCATTATTATAATTGGTATGGTGAAATAATAATATGCATATGGCTCTTAAATCATACTTCTTTATGGTTCCATATGGTCTAGTGGCTAGGATAGTTAACTTTCACTTAACAGGCTCGGGTTCGATTCCCGGTGTGGGAAAATTTTTAACTCTATAATCTTCGAACATTTGAACCTTTTATAATCTATAATGATGTATAATATAAATACTGTAATCTTAACTATAGTGAAGTTGCGTATGCAAGTTAGTATAGGGAAGAGTTCGATCTTTATTATAATACAAAAAAATGAAAGGAGATACAGTTGCATATAAAGTGGATAACTTTTTAAAATGGCTGAATATCAGCAAATGTTTCTGAAGAGGAATTGCAAAGGTCTTACCCCGTATTGTGTTTCAGTGTGATATAACTGAACAGGGGGTGAGAAAAATAACAACATTAAACCTGATAGGTTCAGCCGTTATAACAATTTTAGTTTTATTTTATATTTGTTATAGTACTGTTTTTTTTTAACTTGCGTGTAGCTTGCTTTGATTTAACCATTATGCAATCATGAATGAGACCATTTACATCTTTGTCGCTTTTTATATTTTCATTATGACGTCATGGCGTAATGATTTTATTTCATTACGTCATGGCGGAATGATATTATTTCATGACGTCTTCAGAAATAACAAAATAATGTCGTGTTGTTTCTATTCACGTCATAGCTCTAATAAAACTATGACGACATTCATTATTTATCTTGTAGGGTTTCAGACAAGGTAGTTCTAATGATGTACTTTTGTTTTGATCTGACTCTATTTTTAGGAGTTTTGGGTTTTTATATTTCTTAGCATTGGACTGATCGTCTCATACTATTAATGTAAAATTTTCTTTAAAATGAGCCATTGAACAAGTCTCTACGATGATCTAGTGCCAAGCTATCTGTGGAAAAGAAAAAAAAGAAAAAAAAATATCCCATTTAGGCAGAATTTCGTAGTAGCTGCCACTTTTCTTGATTTTCAAGCCAATATATTTCCCTTGCTGTTCAAGCCAAGGGACAGAAAGTTTCCTATATAGGGGTTTCAAACAAGGCGGTTCTAATGGTGTACTTTTTCTTTTTAATCTGACTCCTTTTTTAGGAGCTATTGGTTTTATGTTTCTTAACATTGGACGTGATCGTGTCTTACTAGGTTGCTAGCTACCGCTGCAACCCGGATCAAGAAAAAACAGGAAAAAGCTTATGGTTTTTTCTTAGATGGAATAGCAAGAGAGGATGTTTTTACTATCTTAACTTTTAGTTACTATTTGCCGTGGTTTTTTCTTTACTAGGTTTCAGCTATATCCGATTAAACTTACATAGTTCCCATTATAATGAGCTTTATCGAACCTCTATGTATCATATTGTTAATTTTACAACTTTACCAAATGACGTCGTGGTGTAAGGGGCTAACACGATCGGCCGTTAACCGAAAGGTGTGTGGTACAAGGCCACCCGGGTCAATTTCTTTAAATTGTAATTCAGCTATCATTAAAACCATGATACGGACGATACTTACAAAAAACCCATTTACAGTATCGATCCTTCATGTAAATATTTTAACCCCCTTCATTTTCTTTAAAATGAGCCATTGAACAACTCTCTATGATGTTCCAGTGCTAAGCTATCTTTGGAATTACTAACCTATACTATAATTAAAAAGCGTATAAAATTTAGTATAGGCAAGAAGTCGTTCTTCATTATAAAATTATTGTAAATCGCTGCAAACCGGATACGACGACTCCTTCGATACGGAGTGCCTGACTGAAGAAAAAAAAACACATTGTGCCCACATCGTTCTTCACTCAGGCAGTGCTAGCGCGCTGTCTCTGATAACAAACTGATTACACACAGGAAAAAGCCTACGGCTTTTTCTTCTTTGAAATAGTAAGAGACGAGTCTCAAGTATTCACCTTTTATAATCTATAATGATGTATAATATAAATACTGTATTATGTTAGCATTGGACGTGATCGTCTCTTATTGTGATATTCATGAATGAGACCATTTACAGTTTTGACGTTTCTTATATAGTAATTATGACGTCACTGCATCAAAAATACAGTTTTTATTGGAAAAATTTATTCTCTTTTAGAAATAATTTATTTTAGTTACAAAAGGTTTTTAAACCAATTAATTTCCTTTAAAATGAGCTATTGAACAACCCTCTACGATGTTCCAGTGCCAAGCTATCTCTGGAGACAAAGAAAAAAGAAAAAAATATCTCGTTTGGGGAGAATAACGTGGTAAAAGTCAATTTTCTTGATTTTCAAGCCAATATATTTCCCTTGCTGTTCAAGCCAAGGGACAGAAAGTTTCCTATACAGGGGTTTCGGACAAGGCGATTCTAATGGTGTACTTTTTGTTTTGATCTGACTCCTGTTTTAGGAGCTATGGGTTTTTATATTTCTTAACATTGGACGTGATCGTCTCTTACTAGGTTGCTAGCTACCGCTGCAACCCGGATCTTCTTTTAAAGAAGGAAAAGCCAATCGTTTAATATTGATCCCTTACTACAGGTGGATTTGAACCCGCAAACCTCGAATCATGAGGCACACTTTCATCCATTGTGCTGTAGTAAGGTATTCATTGATTTGATTTTTCCACAAATCTGTGTATATACGGATAAATAGATTTTGATAAACGTATTCTAACGGCTATACTAACTTGACTATGCCAGTTAGTATAGCCAAGAGTTATTTTATCATTATAACATTTGAACCTTTTATAATCTATAATGATGTATAATATAAATACTGTAATCTTAACTATAGTGAAGTTGCGTATGCAAGTTAGTATAGGGAAGAGTTCGATCTTTATTATAATATTTTAGCACTGATTTTTTAACTTGCGTGTAGCTTGCTTTGATCTAACCATTATGTATTCATGAATGAGACCATTTACAGTTTTGACGTTTCTTATATAGTAATTATGACGTCACTGCATCAAAAATACAGTTTTTATTGGAAAAATTTATTCTCTTTTAGAAATAATTTATTTTAGTTACAAAAGGTTTTTAACCCAATTAATTTCCTTTAAAATGAGCTATTGAACAACCCTCTACGATGTTCCAGTGCCAAGCTATCTCTGGAGACAAAAAAAGAAAAAAAAAATTATCCCGTTTGGGGAGAATAACGTGGTAAAAGTCTATTTTCTTGATTTTCAAGCCAATATATTTTCTTTGTTATTCAAG
Source organism: Artemia sinica (assembly GCA_027921565.1). Lineage (NCBI taxonomy): Eukaryota > Metazoa > Arthropoda > Branchiopoda > Anostraca > Artemiidae > Artemia > Artemia sinica. The sequence continues at coordinate 26,207,336 of CM051274.1, read as the reverse complement.
CCAAAGAGCGGTAAGTTTCCTTTATAGGGGTTTTGGACAAGGCGGTTCTAATGGTGTACTTTTTGTTTTGATCTGACTCTTTTTTTAGGAGCTACGGGTTTTTATATTTCTTAACATTGGAGGTGATCGTCTCTTACTAGGTTGCTAGCTACCGCTGCAACCCGGAAAACCAGGATTACGTCAGTTACAACTTGGGTTTCGTTTTATGCTATATCATTACAAACAGGAAAAAGCCTACGGCTTTTTCTTCTTTGAAATAGTAAGAGACGAACCACAAGTAACTACCCCTGGAACCACCATATAGCAGTTACTATGCATGAGCGATCGTTCTTTACTGTAAATGTTAGGAACTATGGGTTTTTATATTTCTTAACATTGGACGTGATCGTCTCTTACTAGGTTGCTAGCTACCGCTGCAACCCGGATAAAATTTTTCAATTTTTACGTCACGTCGGTAATTAATTCATATATGGTTATTAGTACACAATAGGTTTTAGATATTATTACGTCATGTCACTTATTACGTCATATATGGTTATAAGTAGATAATCGGTAAAATGTTCGTTCTTTATTATAATAATTATACTGGAAACAAAGAAAAGAGAAAAAAAATATCCCGTTTAGGCAGAATGTTGCAGTAGCTGCCACTTTTCTTGATTTTTTAGTACTGATTTTTTAACTTGCGTGCAGCTTGCTTTGATCTAACCATTATGTATTCATGAATGAGACCTTTTGCAGTTTTGACGTTTCTTATATAGTAATTATGACGTCACTGCATCAAAAATACAGTTTTTATTGAAAAAATTTATTCTCTTTTAAAAATAATTTATTTTAGTTACTATAGATTTTTAACCCAATTAATTTCCTTTAAAATGAGCTATTGAAAAACCCTCTACGATGTTCCAGTGCCAAGCTATCTCTGGATACAAAAGAAAAGAGAAAAAAAAGAAAAAAATATCCCGTTTGGGGAGAATAACGTGGTAAAAGTCTATTTTCTTGATTTTCAAGCCAATATATTTTCTTTGTTATTCAAGCCAAAGGGCGGTAAGTTTCCTTTATGGAGGATTTGGACAAGGCGGTTCTAATGGTGTACTTTTTTGTTTTGATCTGACTCTTTTTTTAGGAGCAACGGGTTTTTATATTTCTTAACATTGGAGGTGATCGTCTCTTACTAGGTTGCTAGCTACCGCTGCAACACGGAAAAAACATTGGAGGTGATCGTCACTTACTAGGTTGCTAGCTACCGCTGCAACCCGGAAATTTATAATGATGTATAACATAAATACTGTAATCTTAACTATAGTGAAGTTGCGTATGCAAGTTAGTATAGGGAAGAGTTCGATCTTTATTATAATACGGTTTAAAAAGCCTTTTTCTGAGGTAGAAGGACCCGTCAGTTAACATCATATTATCATCAGTACCATTACGCTCCCGTTCATACCAAGACAATAACTGAAAAAGACTGATATTTTCCATATGTTCCGGTCTTTTAGGGTATATATCAATAACCCAGTGGGCAATGTACAGATCACTACTCTGTGGATCGTTTTTAGCAAGCTTTTCAAGCTCCTCATACCTTCTCAGTGTCCTCTTTACCTCGCTCTTTTTCGCAAGGTCAATATATCTAAATTGCCTAGAAATACTATACAATTTAGTCCAAGAAGCCTATCAGCAGCTTCAACTGCTCCAACTTGACGGGTTTTTATGGACTTCAACAAGTAGGACATAGTTCGTTGACCAAGACTTTTGCATGCATTATTTACTTCCTCCCACATTGCTTCTATTTCGACACTCTCTGCTTTTGTCATGTAATCGGTAATGTAATACGGTAATTTAGAGCCCAAATGGCCAATATATTGAACATCAATGTTTGCTTGATTAGCAATAAGTAACGCAGGAGAATAGTCATTTATATAACGCTCGTCATCTCTTCGAAGCAGATGATATATTCTTTTTCTTGGCTTTTTACGGTTTGTACCATGAGCCAAGCAGTCAAGGATGTCATATAATTCTGTTCGTTCCTTTGTAGGACGAGGAAAGCCAAACTTACAATACGTAACCCATCTTCCTCTTTTTCTCTTATACTTTCTTTGACAGTATTTATTACAGCGGTGCACTTGATGGTCTTTGACCAGTTTGTGAAGAGTTGGATTAGTCAATCTATTTGGTATTTCACAAGTTATAATACTATTGATATACTGAATCACTTCAGACGCTGTTGATTTCCCAATAATAGGAGCATCTTCAATCCACAACACACAGTGTACATGAGGCGCACCTCGTTTCTGATACTCGATACGCCAGAAATGATCCTTAATTTTACCAAACAAAGGATTTGTCTTTGAACAAATTAGCTCATTAAATATAGGTGTCCATTTTTTGTCAAAGTGCATGGAAACTGCAATTGGATCTAGACACGTCAACTCTGCTGGGGTCATTTTTGCCACACCAGGTAAGTTCTTATGGACAGTCCGTAAATATTCAATAAATTCAGGAGAGTACCACTCAGCACATGAAACTGTCAGAAACAAAGTCGGTGGACCCAATTGCTCAATCATTGACTTTACTTTATAGGAAAGAGATTGAAAATACTGCTGAGATCCTCTGATTTTTGATTGAACAGAAAACAAAGTCGCTTCCATCTCTCCATCACGGGAATGAAGCCTGTCTATAAATTAACGAGCATTTTGATTTGGTTTCACAGTCCGCAACATATGACCGACGCTATTACACATGTAAGAGAATTCTTGCAATTGGAAGCTGTGAAAAAGAAACTGTTTGTCAAGACGAAACTTAGTATGTCTGCTAAGAAGCCTTGATTTAAAATATTCTGCATTCCTAATCCGAAATGGTCTTGCCTTGTCACGCAAGCCATATTTGCCTTTCGGGAAAAGATTTGGAAACACTTTTAGATCAAGTTCTTCCTGAAATAAGTCTTCGCTCTCACCTTTTAGTTTCTTGATTTGAAATTGCTCCGTACCAAGATCTTTCATCTGCTTAAAATCTTCAATGAAGTCTTTTGGTACCGCTGAATTGAGAGGCTGGACAGAAAAATGTTCAACCAATGTAGATTTTGCGCTTTCTGTCAGTTTCTGAAGGATTGCAGCTTCCGGTGTTTCAGGTAAATTATCAACACCAACCGCTTTTTCAGCAAGACGTGCTTCAAGTACTTTATTTAAATCTTCTAGGGTGTATGCATGTATTGTTTTATAGAGACTGTTGTTCTCTCTTAACCACAACAGTGCTTCATGGACTTTTCTCAGATCTATTAGTGCAGTCCAAACATTCTTGTTGTAAGTAGGCTGACCATTGACAATGACTACAAAACTATCAATGTTAAGAAGTTTTTCAGGCTGAATATCTGCATTTGCTTGCACATCAACAGGTAGATATACTATTCTCCCCTTAAGAGCGTCAACAAGTTCTGTTCTAGGTCTCTTCAATGCAGTTACTTGCCCTAATCTGACGATCGTAAGACAAGGCATAACAAATCGAATCATTGCCATTTCAAAATTATTTAAACACTTTATACATCCCGGTGTACAGTCTATATGAAGGTTATTTAATACTGATCGGACATTCTCCTGACTTTTCAACATTTTCCCAGCACAGTAATCACAGACAAAGAATGAATCTATGACATCCTCTTTCCAACCTGTACATTGAATTAGTTCTTCTCTGTCATCTTTGGGTATGTCCTGTTGTAGGTGTTCTAAAATCGTGGCCATCATTACATCAAAACCTTTCCTATTTGAAAGGGATCTTAGACTCTTCAATTGGTATTTTGTCTTTATCTGCTCACAACTGTCACAATGCATTGTGGGGTATACATCCCTGATGTTAGCTACCTTATCAAGGCTCTCACCAAATAATTTTATTATTGTATTTTCATCCACAGAAACTCTAATATTGCTATCACCGTAAATGAAGTCTTGACTATTATTACGACAGAGTCTACTTGACACTTCTTCTATGTAATGACTTAGTTCCTTGTACGAACCCTCGACTTTTAGTACATTAATATGTTGTATAATCTTACATTTTGATACTGCCTTATATACGCTATTAATGAAACAGTTCAAGACAGGAAAATGTGGAGCTAGTGCCCTTAGAGAACGCAAATAGCTCTGACATCCCTCATTTGGGCTACAGTATAACGAATGCCCATGCTTTCTTGTGTCCCTGTAATTGATTTCACAATAATCCAAGCCGCCAAGGTAGAAATTAACCACTTTGTCAGTTGAAAATTTTAATGCTATATTATTTTCAAGGATATCAAAAAGAATTTGACATAATTCAATATCCATTGGATAGAGCTTGCAGATATCAGGGTGACATTGCCAAGTAACCTGCTGCCCAATTTTGGGTTTTGAATGTTTACTCGGATTGTTATAGGTGACTTCAGCCATCATAATTTCCTTGTCAGATCTAGTTCTAGAGCATTTTTCAATAGTTGTCTCGTACTTTTCAGGACAGTTTGTTCTACTACACAGAGAATTTTTTGCCAAATATTCAGTAGAACTAAACGAACTGTTTAAAACACAGTTAGAAATGCTTTTTTCTTGAGTCGGTGTTCCAGGAATTTGTTCTAAATCAATAGTCTTACAAACACATTTACTAATAACCCTAACAGGCTCGTTTTCGCCATAATTGAAAAACATTGCTTTTCCTTCGCTGTTGATAGGTATGCTTGTATATATATTTTTATTGCTGCTACATAAACTGCAATTGCTCCTTCCAAAATTAATATACGAATTTTCTAAGAAGTACGCCTCCGCATATTCACTGTGTTGTCGAACATTTTCCATTGCATCTATAAACTGTTCCGCAGTTGCCAATCCATACCTTGGAAGCTTTTCGTTAAACTGACAACATTTCTTTTGGATATTACTATGAAGCTTTGCCAAAGAATTTCTAGCCGACTTTTCAACAGCATCCGCTCTTTCAAAGAGAATTTTAATCTGTAATTTTGAATACTTTTCGTGATTCCGATAAAACATGCGTAAAATGTTTCTCAATTTACAAAGATCAGCCTGCATTTTCGCCATCTTCTTGTATTTCTGAATGTAATTTTTCCCTCTGTCCTTATGCGTTCTTCGGTACAACCTCGCAGAGAATTTAATTTTTTCATTATAGATTTTGTCACCCCAGTAACGCTCCTTGATCTTTTGTTTGGCTGTCTCAATTTTTGCTTCTCGATACACCTGGACGGTTGAATACCTTTGTTTTTGGTTTTTCTTATATTTGATGCGGTAATCTTCATCATTGTGATAACTCTCCTTGATCTTTTGTTTGGCTGTCTCAATTTTTGCATGTCTATAATCTTCATCATTGTGATAACACATCTTGCTGTTTTGTTTTGCTCTCTCAATTATTACTTCTCGATACGCCTGGTCGGTTGAATACCTTTGTTTTGCTCTCTCAATTATTACTTCTCGATACGCCTGGTCGGTTGAATACCTTTGTTTTGCTCTCTCAATTATTACTTCTCGATACGCCTGGTCGGTTGAATACCTTTGTTTTGCTCTCTCAATTATTACTTCTCGATACGCCTGGTCGGTTGAATACCTTTGTTTTGCTCTCTCAATTTTTACTTCTCGATGCGCCTGGTCGGTTGAATATTTTTGCTTTTCTCTTTTCAAGATACTATCTCTGTTGTTTGTGTAGTACTGTTTTTTCAACTTGCGTGCGACTTGCTTGATTGAAACCATTATGTAATTATGAATGAGAACATTTTCATCTTTGTAGTTCTTAAGTAGTAATTATGACGTCACAGCGTAATGATTTTGTTGACGTCATAGAGCAATGATATTATTTCATGAGGTCTTCAGAAACAACAATATAATTTCATGTTTTTCTATTCACGTCATAGCTCTAATATAAAACTATGATGACATTCATTATTTATCTAGTAGGGTTTCAGACAAGGTAATTCTAATGATGTACTTTTGTTTTGATCTGACTCTATTTTTAGGAGTTTTGTTATATTTCTTAGCATTGGACTGATCATCTCTTACTAGGTTGCTAGCTACTGCTGCAACCCAAATTCACATATATATTTATTTATGAGAGGCAGCCTGGCCGAGTGGTCCAAGGCACTGGTGTTAGCCACCAGTCTCTTCGGAGGCGTGGGTTCAAATCTTACCGCTGGTACACGATTATGTTTGAAAGACTGGAGTGTGAAAAGACATCGAAAATGCAGTTTTTGGTGGAAAAATTTATTCTCTTTTAGAAATAATTTATTTTAGTTACAAAAGGTTTTTAACCCAATTAATTTACTTTAAAATGAGCTATTGAACAACCCTCTACGATGTTCCAGTGCCAAGCTATCTGTGGAAAAGAAAAAAAAAGAAAAAAGAAAAAAATATCCCGTTTGGGGAGAATAACGTGGTTAAAGTCAATTTTCTTGATTTTCAAGCCAATATATTTCCCTTGCTGTTCAAGCCAAGGGAAAGAAAGTTTCCTATACAGGGGTTTCGGACAAGGCGGTTCTAATGGTGTACTTTTTGTTTTGATCTGACTCCTTTGTTAGGAACTATGGGTTTTTATATTTCTTAACATTGGACGTGATCGTCTCTTACTAGGTTGCTAGCTACCGCTGCAACCCGGACTAGCTACCGCTGCAACCCGGATACCGCTGCAATCTGGATATCTTGCAGCTACCCCTGGAACCACCATATATCAGTTACTATGGGTGAGAGATCGGTCTTTACTGTAATTTATTATTATTTATGTTTCAGTTAATATGGGCTAGGTGTCGTTCTTTATTGTAATTATATAATTTTATGAGCTTTTGTGGTTTTTGTTTTTAACATTTTTACGTATTTGACATTGACCCTTTTATAATTTCCTGTTGTTTTTTGATTGTTTGTTGTTGTTGTTCTATTTTCGCTTTATTTGACGCTAAATTGTGAATTCGGCCCTTTTGGCCTTGTGATAGCCGTTTTTCAGCAATAAATCTCATCTTATCTTATATTTGCTTCGTGATTCGTTCTTTACTATAATTACAAACAGGAAAAAGCCTACGGCTTTTTCTTCTTTGAAATAGTAAGAGACGAACCTTAACCAATCAATTACTTAACTAATTTTATTCAATGCAATCATTTTTTGTTCCAATTATCATCTTTTAATGTAATAATTGACAAACACCATTTATGATGAGCTATATCGGTCCTTTATGTAACTACCCCTTGTATATCAGTTACTTTGGGCGAGAGATCGCTCTTTACTGTAATTTGTTTTGATCCGACTCTATTTTTAGGAGTTTTGTTATATTTCTTAGCATGGGACTGATCGTCTCTTACTAGGTTGCTAGCTACTGCTGCAACCCAAATTCACATATATATTTATTTATGAGAGGCAGCCTGGCCGAGTGGTCCAAGACACTGGTGTTAGCCACCAGTCTCTTCGGAGGCGTGGGTTCAAATCTTACCGCTGGTATACAATTATGTTTGAAGGACTGCAGTGTGAAAAGACATCAAAAATGCAGTTTTTGGTGGAAAAAATTATTCTCTTTTAGAAATAATTTATTTTAGTTACTATAGATTTTTAACCCAATTAATTTCCTTTAAAATGAGCTATTGAACAACCCTCTACGATGTTCCAGTGCCAAGCTATCTGTGGAAAAGAAAAAAAAAGAAAAAAAGAAAAAAATATCCCGTTTGGGGAGAATAACGTGGTTAAAGTCAATTTTCTTGATTTTCAAGCCAATATATTTTCCTTGCTGTTCAAGCCAAGGGACAGAAAGTTTCCTATACAGGGGTTTCGGACAAGGCGGTTCTAATGGTGAACTTTTTGTTTTGATCTGACTCCTTTGTTAGGAACTATTGGTTTTTATATTTCTTAACATTGGACGTGATTGTCTCTTTACCTACAGAGACCAGACTAATGCCTCGATAATTACCACACTCACTTTTATCACCTTTCTTATAAAGTGGCTTAATTAAGGCTTTCCTAAAATCGTTAGGTACTTCCCCTATTTCAAAAATCATATTCATAATCTTCAGTAACTTATTTCAAACCTCAGAGCCACCATATTTAAGAAACTCATTTACCACCCTATCAGCACCTGGAGCCTTATTATTCTTTAATCCTTTTAGTATTGTTGCAAATTCCTCCTCACAAAAAAATGTCATTTATCAATCTTTAACATTAATTATAATCTTATTTTAGTTACTATGGGCTGGAAGTTTGTTCTCTACTGTAATTTGATTTATATCTAATATTCATGTAAACATCTTTAATTCTCTCTTAACGAAAAGGGTTCGTAGCTCAGAGGTAGAGCCATCGACTGCATATCGATAGGTCACCGGTGCGAATCCGGTCGGGCCCTAATTTTTCAGAAAGTAATTATGGTTTAAAATCTAATCACTGCTCTTTTACCCCAAACAAGATTTTAATTTATGTCTAATATTAATCATTAAGGAAAATGCATTATCTATATAATGATTTCTTATAATACTTCAATTACTATGGATGAAAGTTCGTTCTTTAATGTAACAAAGCGGAAATAAAAAAATATCCTGTTTGTGGAGAATAACGTGGTTAATGTCAATTTTCTTGAGTTTCAAGCCAATATATTTTCTTTGTTATTCAAGCCAAAGAGCGGTAAGTTTCCTTTATAGGGGTTTTGGACAAGGCGGTTCTAATGGTGTAATTTTGTTTTGATCTGACTCTTTTTTTAGGAGTTAGGGGTTTTTATATTTCTTAACATTGGACGTGATCGTCTCTTACTAGGTTGCTAGCTACCGCTGCAACCCGGAAATAGTTACTATGTGCCGTGGTTTGTTCTTTACTAGGTTTCAGCTATATCCGACGAAATTTATGCTATAAGAATTCATAAAACAATTAATCAGCTTTCTATATATATCTCATATGGTTTAGTGGTTTAGGGTAGTTGGCTTTCAATTAATTGTCTTGGGTTCGAATCCCGGTGTGGGAATTATTTTTAAACAAAATTATATGAAATTAATTAGCTAATTTGACATGGCATAGTAGGTAACTAAGGGCAAGAGTTCGTTCTTTACTATAAAAACCAGGATTACGTCAGTTACAACTTGGGTTTCGTTTTATGCTATATCATTACAAACAGGAAAAAGCCTACGGCTTTTTCTTCTTTGAAATAGTAAGAGACGAACCACAAGTAACTACCCCTGGAACCACCATATAGCAGTTACTATGCATGAGCGATCGTTCTTTACTGTAAAACTTTCAAAAGGCATCTCAGAGCAAGTTCCTTTCTTAATGTCCCTCCTAAACCCATTTTACAACTTGAAGCACCCATCCTTTTCACCCACAACTTTACTTTACAGCTTTTTGGATACCTCAACACATACCATACTTGTGAATATTTTCCCGGAAGATAAAAAGTTCTAGTTCAATTTAAAATTTTCACAACGAAGTGAAGAAAAGTTCAAGTTCTCTTCTGAATTTTATCAAAGAACACACTTCAATTCTAATTTCTCCAGAGAAAATAAAAATCTTCCAGTTCAGTTTTAAGTTCCCCAAAGACATAAAGAAATTTAAAGTTCTATTCTAAATTTTTTCCGTAGTAAATAGAAAAAGCTATACCATAGTTGTGAATATTTTCCCGGAAGATAAAAAGTTCTAGTCAATTTTTAATTTTCTCAACGAAGTGAAGAAAAGTTCAAGTTCTTTGCTGAATTTTCTCAATGAAAAAGAAATTAGTTATTGATCATTTCTATTTTTCCAAATAATATAAAAATTTTCCACTTTAGTTCAGATTTGTCTCGAAGAGATGAAAAATTTAAAATACTGTTCCAAATTTTTCACAGAAGATAAAAAAGTTCAAGTTCACTTCTGAATTTTACCAAAGAACACAATTCAATTCTAATTTCTCCAGAGAATATAAAAATCTTCCACTTCAGTTCTTTATTTCACGAAGACATAAAGAAATTTAAAGTTCAATTCTAAATTTTTCGGTGGAAGATAGAAAAAGTAATACAAGTTCTAGTTCAATTTTTAATTTTCTCAACGAAGTGAAGAAAAGTTCAAGTTCTATTCTGCATTTTCTCAATGAAAAAGAAATTAGTTATTGATCAATTCTATTTTTCTAAATTTTTCCGTAGTAAATAGAAAAAGCTATACCATAGTTGTAAATATTTTCCCGGAAGATAAAAAGTTCTAGTTCAATTTTTAATTTTCTCAACGAAGTGAAGAAAAGTTCAAGTTCTATTCTGAATTTTCTCAATGAAAAATAAATTAGTTATTGATCATTTCTATTTTTCCAAATAATATAAAAATTTTCCACTTTAGTTCAGATCTGTCTCGAAGAGATGAAAAATTTAAAATACTGTTCCAAATTTTTCACAGAAGATAAAAAGTTCAAGTTCTCTTCTGAATTTTACCAAAGAACACAATTCAATTCTAATTTCTCCAGAGAAAACAAAAATCTTCCACTTCAGTTATATTCACTTAACAGGCCCGGGTTCGATTCCCGGTGTGGAAAAATTTTTAACTCTATAATCTTCGAACATTCGAACCTTTTATAATTTATAATGATGTATAATATAAATACTGTAATCTTAACTATAGTGAAGTTGCCTATGCAAGTTAGTATAGGGAAGAGTTCGATCTTTATTATAAAATTATGACGTCACTGCATCAAAAATACAGTTTTTATTGGAAAAATTTATTCTCTTTTAGAAATAATTTATTTTAGTTACAAAAGGTTTTTAACCCAATTAATTTCCTTTAAAATGAGCTATTGAACAACCCTCTACGATGTTCCAGTGCCAAGCTATCTCTGGAAAAGAAAGAAAAAAAAAAGAAAAAAATATCTCGTTTGGGGAGAATAACGTGGTAAAAGTCAATTTTCTTGATTTTCAAGCCAATATATTTCCCTTTCTGTTCAAGCCAAAGGACAGAAAGTTTCCTATACAGGGGTTTCGGACAAGGCGGTTCTAATGGTGTACTTTTTGTTTTGATCTGACTCCTTTGTTAGGAACTATGGGTTTTTATATTTCTTAACATTGGACGTGATCGTCTCTTACTAGGTTGCTAGCTACCGCTGCAACCCGGAGGTTAGGAACTATGGGTTTTTATATTTCTTAACATTGGACGTGATCGTCTCTTACTAGGTTGCTAGCTACCGCTGCAACCCGGATAAAATTTTTCAATTTTTACGTCACGTCGGTAATTAATTCATATATGGTTATTAGTACACAATAGGTTTTAGATATTACGTCATGTCACTTATTACGTCATATATGGTTATAAGTAGATAATCGGTAAAATGTTCGTTCTTTATTATAATAATTATACTGGAAACAAAGAAAAGAGAAAAAAAATATCCCGTTTAGGCATAATGTTGCAGTAGCTGCCACTTTTCTTGATTTTTTAGTACTGATTTTTTAACTTGCGTGCAGCTTGCTTTGATCTAACCATTATGTATTCATGAATGAGACCTTTTGCAGTTTTGACGTTTCTTATATAGTAATTATGACGTCACTGCATCAAAAATACAGTTTTTATTGAAAAAATTTATTCTCTTTTAAAAATAATTTATTTTAGTTACTATAGATTTTTAACCCAATTAATTTCCTTTAAAATGAGCTATTGAACAACCCTCTACGATGTTCCAGTGCCAAGCTATCTCTGGATACAAAAGAAAAAAAAAAGAAAAAAAGAAAAAAATATCCCGTTTGGGGAGAATAACGTGGTAAAAGTCTATTTTCTTGATTTTCAAGCCAATATATTTTCTTTGTTATTCAAGCCAAAGGGCGGTAAGTTTCCTTTATGGAGGATTTGGACAAGGCGGTTCTAATGGTGTACTTTTTGTTTTGATCTGACTCTTTTTTTAGGAGCTACGGGTTTTTATATTTCTTAACATTGGAGGTGATCGTCTCTTACTAGGTTGCTAGCTACCGCTGCAACCCGGATTAATCAGATATTTTAATATATTCTATATGGTCTAGTAGTTAGGATAGATGGCTAGTTGGCCCGAGTTCGATTCCTGGTATGGGAAATTTTTACCTATGATGATTTCTGAAGGAAAATTCGTATTCTATATAATGATTCCTCATAATAATTCAGTTACCATGGACTACAGTTTGTTCTTTAATGTAATACTATAGGTTAGAGTTCTTAAGTAATGTAATGCAATCTGGATTATTTAATCGTGCAAAATTTAATTGTGTTACATCATCGTGCATATGATTATTTATTATAATATTTTAGTTACAATGGGCTAGAGTTCTTTCCTCATTATACAATAGAAAACCAACATCAGTACTTTCTGGTATTGACAGTGCTTTTTCTGAACTTTTTAGTAGGGACGCTTTTCCAGCCTCGTTTTCTTTGTTGTTTCCTCAGCTGCAGTTTCTTCACCTGAACTTATTTTGATTTCATCTGCTTTGAACGGAGCCAATACCAGAACTTTATCAGAACTCTTTTTTACACGGACGCTTCACAGCCTCGTTTTTCTTAGTTGGTTGTGGTTCAGAACTTTGTTGGTAGGACGCTTCTTCAATCTGGTTTTTCTTTGTCAGTTCTGGTCCAAGACTTTTTTTGCACGGATGCTCCTCCGGTCTCGTTTCTTGATCCTGATTCAAAAGTTCTTTTAAGGACGATTCTCAAGCCTCGTTTTTCTTTGTTGGTTCTGGTTCAGAACTTTTTGTTCGGACGCTTTTCCAGTCTCGTTTTTCTTTGTTGGTCCCGATCCAAAAGTTCTTGTAAGGACGGTCCTCAAACCTCGTTTTTCTTTGTTGGTTCTGGTTCAGAACTTTTTGGCACGGACGGTTTGCTTTGCTTCTTCTACATTTTTCTTTACTTCTATATTTTTATTTCTTTGCTTCATATAACATAAATTAATTCGTTCATATAGTTTAATATAATCAATAATAGTTTGTTGTTTAGTATAATTCACCACGACACTACCTATGGAAGACTTAACATAATTCGTGATACACTTCCCTAATGCGTGTCATAGGTTATATGATATGTATTGACTCACATCAGATGCCCCAAAAATTACCTGTATTTTAGACTACTTATACAAGACAGTCACGGTGAAAACGCATTGTCTGAAAGCTTCCAATCCTACACTCGTATCATGGGACAAGATACAAAACGTAATACACGGCACGGTTCGGTTCTAAAATAAGAGACATGATATTGAGGCGAGAGGTTAACTTTATGACCCCCCATTGCACTTCCTGGCTGAAGGGCCACGAAACGGAGATCAGCACCGCCGGTTTGGACCTTAAGGGTCTAGTGCCGCATCCTTTACCTTTACCCTTTACTTCAGCTTAAGCGATGGGGCATGTCTTCGGCATGAAAATGAAAGGAAACAAAAGTATATTATTAAGTAAAAGTGAGGGGCAGGAGTACATTGTTAACAGCTCTAACGGAAGCATTTACCTCAAACAAGAATTTCGAGGTAAAGGTAGTTTTGCTCGAGTATACAAATTAAAGAACATCAACACTGGAATATTTTATGCAGGAAAAATCACATCTAAATCAACCTGAAAAACATGATTGAAGCAGAAGCAGGTTACACTAATACAAAATCTCGATCATTCAAATTATATAAGATTCTAAGAAATGATTGAAGACGGAACAAAAAATATTCTAATTTTAGAGTACTGCCCAGGTAAAAGCATACAACACGCTTTGAAAAGAGAGACCATTCCAGAAAAAGAGGTTCGGAACTATCTCCGCCAGTTGTTGGGTGCCTTGGATATCTCCATGGATTAGGAATCATTCACAGGGATCTTAAACCTATAAACCTGTTGCTATTCCACTCAAAAGATTTGAAAATCGGAGACTTCGGCCTAGCTGTAAAATATAATGTAGCTGCAACTACTACACGACCCATAATATGCGGGACACCAGATTACATTGCACCTGCAGTATTAGCCAAAAAGGAACGCACATTGAAAGCGGATATTTGGGCTGTTGGTTGTATAATATATTCCATGCTCGCTGGGCATCCACCATTTAGAGAAGATTCTGTATCAAAAACATTTTCTGCAATCAATTCGAATAGATATTAAATTCCAGATTACACCAGCACCGGTACAAAAAATTTAATAAAAAAAAAATGTTGGTCCCCGAACCAACAGAAAGACCAACCATTGATAATATATTGAGACATAGATTTTCCAAGTGTAAATCTATCTTGCAAGGCTCATTAGAAATTGTCTCCTTCATATATAAAAATATAGAGGAATGCATTGCATTAGCACCAAAAGTATTGTTTAATCCAGAGCCAATCAACGCATTCCCTTTATTCGTCAGTAAGCGGATTAACTACTCAAATAGATTCGGATTTGGATTCCAGCTCTCTGACAAGTCAGCAGGGGTACTATTTAATGACGGAACACAAATTGTCCTTTCCTCCGACCTGAAGCAATTTGACTAACAGGATAAATTCGGCCACGGAAAATTATACCCTACTGACGCAGTACCACAGATTTACCTAAGAAAATTTTTCTCTTGAATTATTTTGTGAAATACATGGACAAACACCTGAAAAAAGGTGGAAATGTGTTACGAATCAAACAAAACAACAGTAAAATAGTCCATGTAAAAAAATGGATTAGAAAACCAAAAGGAACGATTATTGCCTTGAACAAAGGTACAATGCAAGTAGACATGTTCCATTCTAATATAATCATTAGCCAGAATTTGGAACTTTGTTTATCATTAAACTCTGAACAATCCACATATTTCATTAAAGACATACGCCAATTTAGCTGTGATGAAATGCTCCGAGACCGGTTAATCTTTGCTCTCTCTGTGTTAAAAGAGTTTGCGGAAACTGATACAAAATGATAATTAAATAGATTGGCTTTTTCTGTCTTCCAATATTTTTCCAGATAAAGGATCTATTAGCGCTGGAATGCTAGGTCGGTCATGTTCCTTCGAACTTACATGATTCAAGAAAGCCTTGAGATTTTCTTTTATATTTTTGGTGACTAATTTTTCTCTTTTAGCTGCAAAATAACATGTTAGTTTTCTTACTTCATTTCTTAAGTGACAGAATAGTTTATAGTCTTCGTCGGCATGAGTTGTGGCAAACTTTCTCCAAGCCTGCTGCTTGCTCTTTAATAGCTCCACTCAATATATTTTCCTTGTTATTCAAGCCAAGGGACCGTTAGTTTCCTAGATAGGGGTATTGGACAAGGCAGTTCTAATAGTGCACTGTGGGCTAGAGTTCGTTCTTTATTATAATTCAATTTAACTATTATGTAACCATTAGTTGAATAAGACCATTATTACTTTGTGGCCTTTAATATAGTAATCATGACGTAATGGCGTGATGATTTTCTTTCATGACGTCATGGCGTAAATATTTCATAGACGTCTTCAGAAACAACAATATAATGTCGTGTTTTTCTATTCACGTCATAGCTCTAATAAACTATGACAACATTCATTATTTATCTAGTAGGGTTTCAGAAAAGGTGGTTCTAATGATGTACTTTTGATTTGATCTGACTCAATTTTTTTTTATATTTCTTAGCATTGGACTGATCGTCTCTTACTAGGTTGCTAGCTACTGCTGCAACCCGGATTCACATATATAGTTATGAGAGGCAGCGTGGCTAAGTGGTCCAAAGCACTGGTGCTAGCCACCAGTCTCTTCGGAGGCGTGGGTTCAAATCTTACCGCTGGTATACGATTATGATTTATGTACAAAAATCAAATATCTTTGAAAAGACTGCAGTATGAAAAGACATCAAAAACCCAGTTTTTAGTGGAAAAATTTATTCTCTTTTAGAAATAATTTATTTTATTTACAAATGATTTCTAACCCAATTAATTTTTTCTTTAAAATGAGCCATTGAACAACTCGCTACGATGTTTCAGTGCCAAGCTATCTGTGGAAAAGAAAAAAGAAAGAAAAAAATATGCCGTTTAGGCAGAATGTTGTAGTAGCCGCCACTTTTCTTGATTTTCAAGCCAATATATTTCCCTTGCTGTTAAAGCCAAATGACAGAAAATTTCCTATACAGGGGTTTCGGACAAGGCGGTTCTAATTGTGTACTTTTTGTTTTGATCTGACTTTCTTTTTTAGGAGTTATGGGTTTTTATATTTTTTAACATTGGACGTGATCGTCTCTTACTAGGTTGCTAGCTACCGCTGAAACCCGGATCCTTCCTGTATTACAAACAGGAACAAGCCTATGGCTTTTTCTTAATTGGAATAGTAAGAGACGACCTGGCTACAACCTAGGAATATGACATCATTGATCAATCTTTAACATGAAATTATAACCTTATTTTAGTTACTATGGGCTGGAAGTTTGTTCTTTACTGTAATCTCAATTTACGAAGATCAGCCTGCATTTTTGCCATCTTCTTGTATTTCTGAATGTAATTTTTCCCTTTGTCCTTATGCGTTATTCGGTACAACCTCGCAGAGAATTTAATTTTTTCATTATAGCTTTGGTCACCCCAGTAACGCTCCTTGATGTTTTGTTTGGCTCTCTCAATTTTTATTTCTCGATACACCTGGTCGGTTGAATACCTTTGCTTTTCTTTTTTCTTATATTTGATTCGGTAATTTTTATCATTGTGATAACGCTCCTTGATCTTTTGTCTAGCCTGCTCAATTGTTGCTTCTCTATAATATCCATCATTATCATACAGTTCCTTGCTCTTCTCTCTAGCTTGCTTAATTGTTGCTTCTCTATAAAGTTCATCATTTTAATAACGCTCCTTGATGTTTTGTTTGGCTCTCTCAATTTTTACTTCTCGATAAACCTGGTCGGTTGAATACCTTTGCTTTTCTTTTTTATTATATTTGATTCGGTAATCTTCATCATTGTGATAACGCTCCTTGATCTTTTGTCTAGCCTGCTCAATTTCTGCTTCTCTGTAATCTTCATCATTATCATACCGTTCCTTGCTCTTTTGTCTAGCTTGCTTAATTGTTGCTTCTCTATAAAGTTCATCATTTTGATAACGCTCCTTGATGTTTTGTTTGGCTCTCTCAATTTTTACTTCTCGATACGCCAGGTCAGTTGAATACCTTTGCTTTTCTTATTTCAAGATGCTATCTCTGTTTTTTGTGTAGTACTGTTTTTTTAACTTGCGTGTAGCTTGCTTTGATCAAACCATTATGTAATCATGAATGGGACCATTTACATCTTTATCGCTTTTTATATAGTAATTATAACGTCATGGCATAATGATTTTATTTCATGACGTCATGTCGTAATGATATTATTTTGGCGTATGACGTCATAGCTGTAATAAAACTATGACGACATTCATTATTTATCTAGTAGGGTTTCAGACAAGGTGGTTCTAATGATGTACTTTTGTTTTAATCTGACTCCATTTTTAGGAGTTCTGGGTTTTTATATTTCTTAGCATTGGACTGATCGTCTCTTACTAGGTTGCTAGCTACTGCTGCAACCCGTATTCACATATATAGTTATGAGAGGCAGCGTGGCCGAGTGGTTCAAGACGTTGGTGTTAGCCACCAGTCTCTTCGGGGGCGTGGGTTCAAATCTTACCGCTGGTATACGATTATGCTTTATGTACGAAAATCAAATATCTTTGAAAAGACTGCAGTATGAAAAGACATCAAAAATGCAGTTTTTAGTGGAAAAATTTATTTTCTCTTAGAAATAATTTATTTTCGTTACAAAAGATTTTTAACCGTATTAATTTTCCTTTAAAATGAGCCATTGAATAACTCTCTACGATGTTCCAGTGCCAAGCTATCTGTGGAAAAGAAAACAAGAAAAACTAAAAAAGAAAAAAGAAAAAAATATGCCGTTTAGGCAGAATGTTGTAGTAGCTGCCACTTTTCTTGATTTTCAAGCCAATATATTTCCCTTGCTGTTCAAGCCAAGGGACAGAAAGTTTCCTATACAGGGGTTTCGGACAAGGCGGTTCTAATGGTGTACTTTTTGTTTTGATCTAACTCCTTTTTTAGGAGCTATGAGTTTCTATATTTCTTAACATTGGACGTGATCGTCTCTTACTAAGTTGCTAGCTACCGTGGCAACCCGGATTTACCATATCGTAACAATTTGTTTTATAATAATTATTAATTTTGTTAATTACAAAAGGTTTCTTATATACAACAGTTTCCTTTAAAATGAGCCATTACACAGCTCTTTATTATGACCACGAACTGTTTGATTAGTATGGGTTGCAGTTCGTTCCTTATTGTAAATCTCTGGAAAGAAAAAAAGAAAAAAATATGCCGTTTAGGCAGAATGTTGTAGTAGCTGCCACTTTTCTTGATTTTCAAGCCAATATATTTCCCTTGCTGTTCAAGCCAAGGGACAGAAAGTTTCCTATACAGGGGTTTCTGACAAGGCGGTTCTAATGGTTTACTTTTTATTTTGACTTGACTCCTTTTTTAGGAGCTATGTGTTTTTATATTTCTTAACATTGGACGTGATCGTTTCTTACTAGGTTGCTAGCTACCGCTGCAACCCGGATATCTTATCTAAAAGTTATACTATCTCTATCTTATGCTATCTTATCTAATATGTGTTACATCATCCTCTATATAATGATTCTTTTTATACTTCAGTTGCTATGATTATGTATAAAATCAAATATCTTTGAAAAGACTGCAGTATGAAAAGACATCAAATGTGCAGTTTCTAGTGGAAAAATTTATTCTCTTTTAGGAATAATTTATTTTAGTTACTAAAGATTTTTAACCCAATTAATTTCCTTTAAAATGAGCCGTTGAACAATTCTCTACGATGTTCCAGTGCCAAGCTATCTGTGGAAAAGAAAGAAAAAAATTGCCGTTTAGGCAGAATGTTGTAGTAGCTGCCACTTTTCTTGATTTTCAAGCCAATATATTTCTCTTGCTGTTCAAGCCAAGTGACAGAAAGTTTCCTATACAGGGGTTTCTGACAAGGCGGTTCTAATGGTTTACTTTTTATTTTGATCTAACTCCTTTTTTAGGAGCTATGAGTTTCTATATTTCTTAACATTGGACGTGATCGTCTCTTACTAAGTTGCTAGCTACCGTGGCAACCCGGATTTACCATATCGTAACAATTTGTTTTATAATAATTATTAATTTTGTTAATTACAAAAGGTTTCTTATATACAACAGTTTCCTTTAAAATGAGCCATTACACAGCTCTTTATTATGACCACGAACTGTTTGATTAGTATGGGTTGCAGTTCGTTCCTTATTGTAAATCTCTGGAAAGAAAAAAAGAAAAAAATATGCCGTTTAGGCAGAATGTTGTAGTAGCTGCCACTTTTCTTGATTTTCAAGCCAATATATTTCCCTTGCTGTTCAAGCCAAGGGACAGAAAGTTTCCTATACAGGGGTTTCTGACAAGGCGGTTCTAATGGTTTACTTTTTGTTTTGACCTGACTCCTTTTTTAGGAGCTATGTGTTTTTATATTTCTTAACATTGGACGTGATCGTTTCTTACTAGGTTGCTAGCTACCGCTGCAACCCGGATATCTTATCTAAAAGTTATACTATCTCTATCTTATGCTATCTTATCTAATATGTGTTACATCCTCCTCTATATAATGATTCTTTTTATACATCAGTTGCTATGATTATGTATAAAATCAAATATCTTTGAAAAGACTGCAGTATGAAAAGACATCAAATGTGCAGTTTCTAGTGGAAAAATTTATTCTCTTTTAGGAATAATTTATTTTAGTTACAAAAGATTTTTAACCCAATTAATTTCCTTTAAAATGAGCCATTGAGCAACTCTCTACGATGTTCCAGTGCCAAGCTATCTGTGGAAAAGAAAGAAAAAAATTGCCGTTTAGGCAGAATGTTGTAGTAGCTGCCACTTTTCTTGATTTTCAAGCCAATATATTTCTCTTGCTGTTCAAGCCAAGTGACAGAAAGTTTCCTATACAGGGTCTCGGACAAGGCGGTTATAATGGTGTACTTTTCGTTTTGATCTGACTCTTTTTTTTTAGGAGTTATGGGTTTTATATTTCTTAACATTTGACGTGATCGTCTCTTACTAGGTTGCTAGCTACAGCTGCAACCCGGATTCAAAGAGAATTTTTATCTGTAATTTTGAATACTTTTCGTGATCCTGGTTAAACATACGTAAAATGTTTCTCAATTTACGAAGATCAGCCTGCCTTTCTCCCATCTTCTTGTATTTCTGAATGTAATTTTTCCCTTTGTCCTTATGCGTTCTTCGGTACAACCTCACAGAGAATTTAATTTTTTCATTATAGCTTTTGTCACCCCAGTATCTACCCAATATTCGGTAGCGATTTTTTTCTTATGTTTCTTTCGGTAATCTTAATCATTATCATACCGTTCCTTGCTCTTTTGTTTGGCTGTCTCAATTTTTACTTCTCGATACACCTGGTCGGTAGAATACCTTTGCTTTTCTTTTTTCTTATATTTGATTCGGTAATCTTGATCATTATCATACCGATCCTTAACCTTTTGTTTAGCTCCCTTAATTTTTGCATGTCTATAAACTTCATCATTGTGATAACGCTCCTTGCTGTTTTGTTTGGCTCTCTAAATTTTTACTTCTCGATACGCCTGGTCGGTTGAATACCTTTGCTTTTTTCTTTTCAAGATGCTTTCTCTGTTTTTTGTGTAGTACTGTTTTTTAACTTGCGTGTAGCTTGCTTCAATTTAACCGTTATGTAACCATTAGTTGAATAAGACCATTTTTACTTTGTGGCCTTTAATATAGTAATCATGACGTTTTGGCGTGATGATTTTCTTTCATGACGTCATGGCGTAATGATATTATTTCATGACAGCTTCAGAAAAAACAACATAATGTCGTGTTTTTCTATTCACGTCATAGCTATAATAAAACTATGACGACATTCATTATTTATTTAGTAGGGTTTCAGACAAGGTGGTTCTAATGATGTACTTTTGATTTGATCTGACTCAATTTTTTTTATATTTCTTAGCATTGAACTGATCGTCTCTTACTAGGTTGCTAGCTACTGCTGCAACCCGGATTCACATATATAGTTATGAGAGGCAGCGTGGCTGAGTGGTCCAAGGCGATGGTGTTAGCCACCAGTCTCTTCGGAGGCGTGGGTTCAAATCTTACCGCTGGTATACGATTATGATTTATGTACAAAAATCAAATATCTTTGAAAAGACAGCAGTATGAAAAGACATCAAAAATGCAGTTTTTAGTGGAAAAATTTATTCTCTTTTAGAAATAATTTATTTTATTTACAAATGATTTCTAACCCAATAAATTTCCTTTAAAATGAGCCATTGAACAACTCGCTACGATGTTTCAGTGGCAAGCTATCTGTGGAAAAGAAAAAAAAAGAAAAAAATATGTCGTCTAGGCAGAATGTTGTAGTAGCCGTCACTTTTCTTGATTTTCAAGCCAATATATTTCCCTTGCTGTTCAAGCCAAGGGCAAGAAAATTTCCTATACTGGGGTTTCGGACAAGGCGGCTCTAATGGTGTACTTTTTGTTTTGATCTGACTTTCTTTTTTAGGAGTTATGGGTTTTTATATTTCTTAACATTGGACGTGATCGTCTCTTACTAGGTTGCTAGCTACCGCTGCAACCCGGATTGCTAGCTACCGCTGCAACCCGGATGTAAATCGAAATTATAAACAGGAAAAAGCCTACGGCCTTTTCTTAGTTTGAATAGTAAGACAACTTCTCGGAGAATTATGATTAACCATATCGATTCTTTATGTAAGAAAGATACAAACAGGAAAAAGCCTATGTCTTTTTCTTATTTGGAATTGTAAGAGACGAACCTCAAAAAGTCAGGCTGCTAACTTCCATTAAAGAGATAATTTTATTATCTTAACTTTTAATTGATGTGTGCCGGGGTTTGTACGTTTTCAGCTATATCCTATGAAAATAGCATAGGCCACATTTATAATGACCTGTATCGGTCCTTTATGTAACATAATGTTAAAATAACACTTGCTACTACAGTGTTATAGAAAAAGACAGTTTTTCGTGAAAAACTGATTCTTGTAATTATGTATTTTTTATATAAATATCTTGTTGAAAGATAAGCGTGTATAAATATTGCATTAACTTATTACGTCATATATGGTTATTAGTGTGGCGACTGTAGAATTGCCAAGAGTCTCCGAGGATAGAATGGTAAGCACAGCTTGTACATGAAAATGCAGTTTTTTTTAAGGTGATACTAGTTGCCCTCCAATTTTTTTCGTCACTTATAAAGGGCATTAGAAATTTTAATTTCCGTTCGAATGAGCCCTCTCATGACATTCAAGGACAACTAGTTTGATATGATCACCCCTGGAAAAAAAAAACACGCATCCATCATCTTTCTTATGGCAAAATATATAAAATTCCACATTTTTGCAGATAGGAGCTTGTAACCTCTACAGTAAGGTTCTCTAATACGCTGAATCTGATGGTTTGATTTTTACTAAGATCTTTTGATTTTTAGGGGGCGTTTCTACATTTTTTCGAAAATCAGGCAAATTCTCTCAGGATCGTAATTTTTGATGGGTAAGACTGAACTTCATGAAACTTTTATATTTAAAACCAGCAAAAAAATTAAATTCTTTTGATTTATCTATTGGTATCAAAATTCAGTTTTTAGAGTTTCGGTTACAATTGAGCCAGATCGCCTCTTACTTACAGTTCATTACCACGAACCGTTTGAAACCTCAAAAAGTTAGGCAGCTAACTTCCATTCAAAAGACGATCTTATTATCTTAACTTTTATTTGCTATGTGCCGTGGTTTGTTCTTTGCTACGTTTTCAGCTATATCCTATCATGACACTACCATAGGCCTCATTTTTAATGAACTATATCGGTCCTTTATGTAACATTTCCTTTAAAATGAGCCATTGAACAACTCTCTACGATGTTCCAGTGCCAAGCTATCTGTGGAAAAGAAAGAAAGAAAAAATATCCCGTTTGTGGCGAATAACGTGGTTAAAGTCAATTTTCTTGATTTTCAAGCCAATATATTTTCTTTGTTATTCAATCCAAAGGGCGGTAAGTTTCCTTTATAGGGGTTTCGGACAAAGCGGTTCTAATGGTGTACTTTTTGTTTTGATCTGACTCTTATTTTAGGAGTTAAAGGTTTTTATATTTCTTAACATTGGACTTGATCGTTTCTTACTAGGTTGCTAGCTACTGCTGCAACACGGATATATTTCTTAACACTTGACATGATCGTCTCCTACTAGGTTGCTAGCTACCGCTGCAACCCGGATACAATTTAGTATAGGCAAGAGGTCGTTCTTTATTATAAAACTATAGTGAAGTTGCCTAAGCAAGTTAGTATAGGGAAGAGTTCGATCTTTATTATAATCCCGGTGTGGGAAAATTTTTAACTCTATAATCTTCGAACATTTGAACCTTTTATAATCTATAATGATGTTTAGTATATAATAATAACAAAATTTAATTAGAGTTCGTTCTTTATTGTTATGTTAGCATTGGACGTGATCGTCTCTTATTGTGATATTCATGAATGAGACCATTTACAGTTTTGACGTTTCTTATATAGTAATTATGACGTCACTGCATCAAAAATACAGTTTTTATTGGAAAAATTTATTCTCTTTTAGAAATAATTTATTTTAGTTACAAAAGGTTTTTAACCCAATTAATTTCCTTTAAAATGAGCTATTGAACAACCCTCTACGATGTTCCAGTGCCAAGCTATCTCTGGAAAAGAAAGAAAAAAAAAAAGAAAAAAATATCTCGTTTGGGGAGAATAACGTGGTAAAAGTCAATTTGCTTGATTTTCAAGCCAATATATTTCCCTTGCTGTTCAAGCCAAGGGACAGAAAGTTTCCTATACAGGGGTTTCGGACAAGGCGATTCTAATGGTGTACTTTTTGTTTTGATCTGACTCCTGCTTTAGGAGCTATGGGTTTTTATATTTCTTAACATTGGACGTGATCGTCTCTTACTAGGTTGCTAGCTACCGCTGCAACCCGGATGTACTTTTTGTTTTTATCTGAATCCTTTTTTAGGAGCTATGGGTTTTTATATTTCTTAACATTGGACGTGATCGACTCTTACTAGGTTGCTAGCTACCGCTGCGACCCGGATTATGTATTTCTTCTGGAATCTTCTGTATTATACAGAACATATTTCCTTTATTCTTTTGTTCTTTGAATAATATGATTTCCTTTCGTCCTTTGCCTAATTAATTACACAATACACTAGATGTAGCAATTTCCTTTAAAATGAGCTATTAAACATAAACTGAACCATTAACCATTAATAATAAAATGATTACAAACAGGAAAAAGCCTACGGCTTTTTCTTCTTTGAAATAGTAAGAGACCGACCTCAAACAATCAAGTGGCTAACTAATTCCAATGTATACAATGGTGTGATATTCCAATGATAGTCTTAATATCTCTTCAACACATTGTAAACAGTAACCTTTGATTACTGTAAGCATCATCTATATAATGGTTCCTTATAACACTTCAGTTACTATGGACTGAAGATCGTTCTTTAAAGTAATTTATAATGAACCACATCGATCCTTTATGAACTTCAATTACTATGGAAGAAAGTTCGTTCTTTAATGTAATACCACTAACTGTTTCATTGATTCTACTTCAAAAATTATTTGTGCTAATTTCAAATGGTTTTAAAATTCATCAATTTCCTTTAAAATGAGCCAGTCGAATATTTTGATGGCGTTATTCTTATATCGTAATGCTTGTGTTATCTTATCTTTTAGTTACTATGTGACATGGTTTGTTCTTTACTAAGTTTCTAGTCTTCTACTAGGTTTTATAAATGCAAATCAAACTAAGTCTAATATGTCCCATGGCTTGTCCCTTATTAGGTTTATGATCCCGATGAAAATTACATAATCCCCATTTATTTTCCAGTTAACATTGGTTAGAAGCCGTTCTTTACTATAAAAACTAATTCCAATGTATGCAATGGTTTGATATTCCAATGCTCGTCTTTTAACGTAAAAATTTGGTCAAAAATTCGTTCTTGACTATAAAACTTTACTAACCTATACTATAGTTAAGTGGCCTATTAAATTTAGTATAGGCAAGAGGTCGTTCTTTATTATACATTTTTTGCAAAAAAACTGATTCTATTTTAAAAATAATTTATTTTAGTTACAAAAGGTTTTTAACCCAATTAATTTCCTTTAAAATGAGCTATTGAACAACCCTCTACGACGTTCCAGTGCCAGCTATCTGTGGAATTACTCACCTATACTATAATTAAGTGGCGTATAAAATTTAGTTTAGACAAGAGGTCGTTCTTTATTAAAATGATGGAAATTACATAATCCCTATTTATGTTTCAGTTAACATGGGCTAAGTGTCGTTCTTTATTGTAAATTTTTAATCTGTTGAATTAAAAGCACTATCTTTTCAATTTAAAATTTAAAAAAGAAACTTGTTTATTTACATTCTAGCTAAAATAATGAAGATAATATGAATGAACCACAGGGTTCAGTTTCTTTGGACTTGAGTTCGTTTTTTAACTATAAATACAAACAGGAAAAAGCCTACGGCTTTTTCTTCTTTTAAATAGTAAGAGACGAAACTCAAACAATAAAGTAGCTAACTAAGTCCAATGTATGGAATGGTTTGTTATTTCAGTGATTTACTAACCTATACTATAGTCAAGTGGCCTATATAATTTAGTATAGGCAAGAGGTCGTTCTTTATTATAATAGCTAAACAAAGTCCACTGCAATGGTGTGTTATTCCAATGATAGTCCTTTAATGTAAACATGATACCGATGAAAATTACATAATCCCTATTTATATTTCAGTTAACATGGGCTAGATGTCGTTCTTTAGTATAAAATTGATCAATCTTTACCATGACTAATATTAATCATTAGATACTTCAATTACTACGGACGAAAGTTTGTTCTTTAATGTAACTTAACATTGGACGTGATCGTCTCTTACTAGGTTGCTAGCTACCGCTGCAACCCGGATAATGTTAGCCACCAGTCTAACTAAGTCCAATATAAGCAATTGTTTGTTCTTCTAATGATCATCATTTAATTTGGCGTTTCTTACTAGGTTGCTAGCTACCACTTAAACCCGGATTATGTAATAGGTTGCTAGCTACCACTGCAACCTAGATATTCATATTTCTGCTACTATGGGCTAAGGTTCGTTCTTTCATGTAAAACTAGCAAAACATTTTTTAAGTCTGATGAAGATTTAACTAATGTGTCAAAAGTAAGGATGCAAGTCGACGATTTTGTTTTGGCCTTATTATAATTGGTATGGTGAAATAATAATATGCATATGGCTCTTAAATCACACTTCTTTATGGTCCCATATGGTCTAGTGGCTAGGATAGTTAACTTTCACTTAAGTGACCTGGGTTCGATTCCCGGTGTGGGAAAATTTTTAACTCTATAATCTTCGAACATTTGAACCTTTTATAATTTATAATGATGTATAATATAAATAAAATGGTGGAAAAATTTATTCTCTTTTAGAAATAATTTATTTTAGTTACTATAGATTTTTAACCCAATTAATTTCCTTTAAAATGAGCTATTGAACAACCCTCTACGATGTTCCAGTGCCAAGCTATCTCTGGATACAAAAGAAAAAAAGAAAAAAAAATATCCCGTTTAGGCAGAATGTTGTAGTAGCTGCCACTTTTCTTGATTTTCAAGCCAATATATTTCGCTTGCTGTTCAAGCCAAGGGACAGAAAGTTTCCTATACAGGGGTTTCGGACAAGGCGGTTCTAATGGTGCACTTTTTGTTTTGATCTGACTCCTTTCTTAGGAACTATGGGTTTTTATATTTCTTAACATTGGACGTGATCGTCTCTTACTAGGTTGCTAGCTACCGCTGCAACCCGGATTACAAACAGGAAAAAGCCTACGGCTTTTTCTTCTTTGAAATAGTAAGAGACTAGCCTCAAACAATCAAGTAGCTAACTAAATCAAATGTATGTATTGGGTTTTTATTCCAATGACCGTCTTTTAGTTAAAAATTTTAATATATTGACCTTAAATATAACTGTACTAGCCTATACTATAGTTAAGTGGCCTATAAAATTTAGTATAGGCAAGAGGTCGTTCTTTATTATAATTTATGTCAAAAGATATTAGTAAAATGTTTTTATCTAATCCTACTTATCTAGCTGAAAGGCTGCCTAGATCATAAAGGAGGCGCCCTGTGATTACCCCAAATGGGGGTAACTTAAAAGCGTAATTTTGGTAGTGGGGGCTGCGTTCTCCTGGACCCCTGTCCACACTTTGAAAAGTATTTTCAGTTTGGCCCCTTTTATTTGTCACACATTTTGAAGTTGAAAGGAAAAAGTAGAGAACTTATATTGTTCAAGACAATAACGAGACATGTCAAATTCATCATTGGGCCCTTTTGAAAATTGTAGTTTGTTTTGGCTCTGGAACACTCTGGTTCACCTTTCACTAGGTTGTGCCAACTACTACAATTATGATTTTTCAAAACATGTTTTAAAGTTTTAGTTAGTTTGGGCTTCGGTTTGTCTTTTACTTGATTGCATCTAAAGCTAAAACCATCATTTAGAGATTGTTCTTTACTATAAAAAAAGAAAGAAAATAAAAAAAAAGAAAAAAATATCCCGTTTAGGCAGAATGTTGTAGTAGCTGCCACTTTTCTTGATTTTCAAGCCAATATATTTCCCTTGCTGTTCAAGCCAAGGGACAGAAAGTTTACTATACAGGGGTTTCGGACAAGGCGGTTCTAATGGTGTACTTTTTGTTTTGATCTGACTGCTTTTTTAGGAACTATGGGTTTTTATATTTCTTAACATTGGACGTGATCGTCTCTTACTAGGTTGCTAGCTACCGCTGCAACCCGGATAAATATAAATATTGCATTCACTTATTACGTCACATATGGTTATCTTTTAATGTATTATTACAAACAGGAAAAAGCCTACGGCTTTTTCTTCTTTGGAATAGTAAGAGACGAACCTCAAGGAATCAGGCAGCTAACTAAGTCCAATATAAGAAATTGTTTGTTCTTCTAATGATCATCTTTTAATTTGGCGTTTCTTACTAGGCTGCTAGCTACCACTTAATCCCGGATTATGTAATAGGTTGCTAGCTACCGCTGCAACCTAGATATTCTTATTTCTGCTACTATGGGCTAAGGTTCGTTCTTTCATGTAAAAATAGCAAAACATTTTTTAAGCCTGATGAAGATTTAACTAATGTGTCAAAAGTAAGGTTGCAAGTCGACGATTTTGTTTTGGCCTTATTATAATTGGTGTGGTGAAATAATAATATGCATATGGCTCTTAAATCATACTTCTTTATGGTTCCATATGGTCTAGCGGCTAGGATAGTTAACTTTCACTTAACAGGCTCGGGTTCGATTCCCGGTGTGGGAAAACTCTATAATCTTCGAACATTTGAACCTTTTATAATTTATAATGATGTATAATATAAATACTGTAATCTTAACTATAGTGAAGTTGCGTATGCAAGTTAGCATAGGGAAGAGTTCGATCTTTATTATAAAACGTGGTTAAAGTCAATTTTCTTGATTTTCAAGCCAATATATTTCCCTTGCTGTTCAAGCCAAGGGACAGAAAGTTTCCTATACAGGGGTTTCGGACAAGGCGGTTCTAATGGTGTACTTTTTGTTTTGATCTGACTCCTTTGTTAGGAACTATGGGTTTTTATATTTCTTAACATTGGACGTGATCGTCTCTTACTAGGTTGCTAGCTACCGCTGCAACCCGGATTTAGCCTGCTCAATTCTTGCTTCTCTGTAATGTTCATCATTACCATACCGTTCCTTGATCTTTTGTTTGGCTGTCTCAATTTTTGCATGTCTATAATCTTCATCATTGTGATAACACATCTTGCTGTTTTCTTTTGCTCTCTCAATTATTACTTCTCGATACGCCTGGTCGGTTGAATACCTTTGTTTTGCTCTCTCAATTTTTACTTCTCGATACGCCTGGTCGGTTGAATACCTTTGCTTTTCTCTTTTCAAGATACTAGCTCTGTTGTTTGTGTAGTACTCTTTCTTCAAATTGCGTATAGCTTGCTTCGATCTAACCATTATTCTAATCAAGAATGAGAGAATTTTCAGTTTTGACTTTCCTTATATACTAATTATGACGTCACTCTATTCACGTCATAGCTCTAATATAAAACTATGATGACGTTCATTATTTATCTAGTAGGGTTTCAGACAAGTTATTTCTAATGATGTACTTTTGTTTTGATCTGACTCTATTTTTAGGAGTTTTGGGTTTTTATATTTCTTAGCATTGGACTGATCGTCTCTTACTAGGTTGCTAGCTACTGCTGCAACCCAAATTCACATATATATTTATTTATGAGAGGCAGCCTGGCCGAGTGGTCCAAGGCACTGGTGTTAGCCACCAGTCTCTTCAGAGGCGTGGGTTCAATTCTTACCGCTGGTATACGATTATGTTTGAAAGACTGCAGTGTGAAAAGACATCAAAAATGCAGTTTTTGGTGGAAAAATTTATTCTCTTTTAGAAATAATTTATTTTAGTTACTATAGATTTTTAACCCAATTAATTTCCTTGAAAATGCGCTATTGAACAACCCTTTACGATGTTCCAGTGCCAAGCTATCTGTGGAAAAGAAAAAAGAAAAAAAAAAGAAAAAAATATCCCGTTTAGGCAGAATGTTGTAGTAGCTGCCACTTTTCTTGATTTTCAAGCCAATATATTTCCCTTGCTGTTCAAGCCAAGGGACAGAAATTTTACTATGCAGGGGTTTCGGACAAGGTGGTTCTAATGGTGTACTTTTTGTTTTGATCTGACTCTTTTTTTTAAGAACTATGGGTTTTTATATTTCTTAACATTGGACGTGATCGTCTCTTACTAGGTTGCTAGCTACCGCTGCAACCCGGATAATTAAGTGACGTATAAAATTTAGTATAGGCAAGAGGTCGTTCTTTATTATAATTCAAGCCAATATATTTCCCTTGCTGTTCAAGCCAAGGGACAGAAAGTTTCCTATACAGGGGTTTCGGACAAGGCGGTTCTAATGGTGTACTTTTTGTTTTGATCTGACTCCTTTTTTAGGAACTATGGGTTTTTACATTTCATAACATTGGACGTGATCGTCTCTTACTAGGTTGCTAGCTACCGCTGCAACCCGGATTGCTAGCTACCGCTGCAACCCGGATCTTAACATTAGACGTGATCGTCTCTTACTAGGTTGCAAGCTACTGCTGCAACCCGGATAATGATGTACTTTTTGTTTTGATCTGACTCCTTTTTTAGGAGTTATAAGTTTTTATATTTCTTAACAATGGGTGTGATCGTCTTTTACTAAGTTGCTAGTAACCGCTGCAACTCGTATTCCGTGTTATTAAAGCCAAGGGCCGGTAAGTTTGCTATATAGAGGTTTTTAAACAAGGCGATTCTAATAGTTTACTTCTTGTTTTGATATTAATCTTTTTTCAGGAGTTATTGGTTACTTTAGTATTTACTATGGGGCTTGATCGTCTCTTACTAGGTTGATAGCTACCGCTGCAACCCGGTTAATATTTATCATAAACATTTCAGTTAGTATAGGCTAAAGTTCTTTCTTTATTATAATCATTACAAACAGGAAAAAGCCTACGGCTTTTTCTTCTTTGAAATAGTAAGAGACGAACCTCAAGCAATCAAGTAGCCAACTAAGTCCAATGTGTGCAGTGGTATGTTATTCCAATGATCGTCTTTTAATGTAAATATTCCCATTTGTAATGACCTATTTTGATCATTTATGTATAGCATAAGAGTTCGTTCTTTATTATAATTTAGGAGTTTTGTTATATTTCTTAGCATTGGACTGATCATCTCTTACTAGGTTGCTAGCTACTGCTGCAACCCAAATTCACATATATATTTATTTATGAGAGGCAGCCTGGCCGAGTGGTCCAAGGCACTGGTGTTAGCCACCAGTCTCTTCGGAGGCGTGGGTTCAAATCTTACCGCTGGTATACGATTATGTTTGAAAGACTGGAGTGTGAAAAGACATCGAAAATGCAGTTTTTGGTGGAAAAATTTATTCTCTTTTAGAAATAATTTATTTTAGTTACAAAAGGTTTTTAACCCAATTAATTTCCTTTAAAATGAGCTATTGAACAACCCTCTACGATGTTCCAGTGCCAAGCTATCTGTGGAAAAGAAAAAAAAAAAGAAAAAAGAAAAAAATATCCCGTTTGGGGAGAATAACGTGGTTAAAGTCAATTTTCTTGATTTTCAAGCCAATATATTTCCCTTGCTGTTCAAGCCAAGGGCAAGAAAGTTTCCTATACAGGGGTTTCGGACAAGGCGGTTCTAATGGTGTACTTTTTGTTTTGATCTGACTCCTTTGTTAGGAACTATGGGTTTTTATATTTCTTAACATTGGACGTGATCGTCTCTTACTAGGTTGCTAGCTACCGCTGCAACCCGGATCAGTTACAACTTGGGTTTCCTTTTATGCTATATCATTACAAACAGGAAAAAGCCTACGGCTTTTTCTTCTTTGAAATAGTAAGAGACGAACCTCAAGTAACTACCCCTGGAACCACCATTTATCAGTTACTATGGATGAGAGATCGTTCTTTACTGTAAATTCATGAATGAGACCATTTACAGTTTTGACGTTTCTTATATAGTAATTATGACGTCACTGCATCAAAAATACAGTTTTTATTGGAAAAATTTATTCTCTTTTAGAAATAATTTATTTTAGTTACTATAGATTTTTAACCCAATTAATTTCCTTTAAAATGAGCTATTGAACAACCCTCTACGATGTTCCAGTGCCAAGCTATCTCTGGATACAAAAGAAAAAAAAAAAGAAAAAAATATCCCGTTTGGGGAGAATAACGTGGTTAAAGTCAATTTTCTTGATTTTCAAGCCAATATATTTCCCTTGCTGTTCAAGCCAAGGGACAGAAAGTTTCCTATACAGGGGTTTCGGACAAGGCGGTTCTAATGGTGTACTTTTTGTTTTGATCTGACTCCTTTTTTAGGAGCTATGGGTTTTTATATTTCTTAACATTGGACGTGATCGTCTCTTACTAGGTTGCTAGCTACCGCTGCAACCCGGATTGCTAGCTACCGCTGCAACCCGGATTGCTAGCTACCGCTGCAACCCGGATTAGCTAAAATAATGAAGATAATATGAATGAACCACAGGGTTCAGTTTCTTTGGACTTGAGTTCGTTTTTAAACTATAAATACAAACAGGAAAAAGCCTACGGCTTTTTCTTCTTTTAAATAGTAAGAGACGAAACTCAAACAATCAAGTAGCTAACTAAGTCCAATGCATGGAATGGTTTGTTATTTCAGTGATCATCTTTTAATGTAAATTACTATAAAGTTCATTAACATGAACTGTTTGATTGCTTCAAAATTCAAATATCTTTGAAAAGACTGCAGTATGGAAAGACATCAAAAATGCAGTTTTTGGTGGAAAAATTTATTCTCTTTTATAAATAATTTATTTTAGTTACTATAGATTTTTAACCCAATTAATTTCCTATAAAATGAGCCATTGAACAACTATCTACGATGTTCCAGTGCAAAGCTATCTCTGGAAAAGAAAGAAAAAAGAAAAAAATATCCCGTTTAGGCAGAATCTTGTAGTAGCTGCCACTTTTCTTGATTTTCAAGCCAATATATTTCCCTTGCTGTTCAAGCCAAAGGGCGGTAAGTTTCCTTTCAAGGGGTTTCGGACAAGGCGGTTCTAATGGTGTACTTTTTGTTTTGATCTGACTCCTTTTTTAGGACTATATGGGTTTTTATATTTCTTAACGTTGGACGTGATCGTCTCTTACTAGGTTGCTAGGTACCGCTGCAACCCGGATAATGTTAAAAATAACACTCGCTACTACAGTTTTATAGAAAAAGGCAGTTTTTCGTAAAAAATTGATTCTTGTAATTATGTATTTCTTATATAATTATTTTGTCGAAAGATAAGTGTGTATAAATATTGCATTAACTTATTACGTTATATATGGTTATTACTGAGGCTACTATGGAATGGCCAAGAATCTCCGATGGTAGAATGGTAAGCATAGCTTGTACATGAAAATGCAGCTTTTTTTGTAAAAAGTGATAATGGTTGCGTTCCAATTTTTTTGGTCACTTAAAAAGCCACTAGAACTTTTAATTTCCGTTCGAATGAGCCCCATTGCGACATTCTAGAACCACTGGGTCGATACGATCACCCCTGAAAAAAAAGAACAAAAAAACAAACCGTAAACGCATCCGTAATCTTTCTTCTGGCAAAAAAAAATATAAAATTCCACATTTGCAGACAGGAGCTTGAAACCTCTACAGTAAGGTTCTCTAATACGCTGAATCTGATGGCGTGATTTTCATTAAGATTCTATGACTTTTAGGGGGTGTTTCCATTTTATTCGAAAATAAGGCAAATTTTCTCAGGCTCGTAACTTTTGATGGGTAAGACTAAACTTGATGAATCTTATATATTTAAAATCAGCTTAAAAATCAAATTCTTTTGATTTATCTATTAATATCAAAATTCTGTTTTTAGAGTTTGGTTACTATTGAGCCGGGTCATCTCTTGCTTACAGTTCGTTACCACGACCTCTTTGAAACCTCAAAAACTCAGGCAGTTAACTTGCATTCAAAAGATGATTTTATTATCTTAACTTTTAGTTGCTATGTGCCGTGGTTTGTTCTTTACTACGTTTTCAGCTATATCCTTTGAAACTAGCATAGGCCCCATTTCTAATGAACTGTATCGGTTCTTTATGTAACTTAATTATAATCAAATTAAAAATACAAGATAGATCTTTGGGGGCTTCCTCCCAAAGATTGGGCTTCCCCTAGGGGGGGGGCTTCCCCTAGGGCGGGCTTACCCTAGGACATTCCAAAAGCTAAAACACTGAGGAAATCCAGTCTTTGTTTGTTAAACCTACCATAATTAAAACACTATGGGATATAGTTCGTTCCTTAATATATTTGTAAAAAGTATTTCTATTTTTAATTTTGTTTTGTTTCTCATTAAAAAAAGGCACTAGAAATTTTAATTTTTGTTCGAATGAGCCCTCTCGCAACATTCAAGGACCACTGGGTCGATATGATTACCCCTGGGAAAAAAACAAATAAACACGCATCCGTGATCTTTCTTCTAGCAAAAAATATCAAATTCCACATTTTTACAGATCTACAGTAGGGTTTTCTAATACGGTGAATCTGATGGTGTAATTTTCATTAGGATTCTATGACTTTTAGGGTGTGTTTCTCCCTTTTTTCGAAAATAAAGCAAATTTTCTCAGGCTTTTAACTTGAACGGTAAGACTAAACTTGACGAAACTTATAAATTTAAAATCAGCATACAAATCCAATTCTTTTGATGTGTCTATTGGTATCAAAATTCCGTTTTTTAGAACTTCGGTTACTATTGAGACGAGTAACTCTTACTATACAGTTCGTTACCAAGAACTGTTTGAAAAATTAATATTATTGCTTAGACGCCACAAAAATTTTTGCAGTTTGCATAATAGCATTAGCGATTCTGTACCGATGTAATTATAGCTAACATTATAATATCGCATTTATTTGTACGCCATATACGGTTACAACCTAAGATTATGACGTGATTCATCAATCTTGTACATGAAAATACAGTTTTTCGTGAAAGATTGATTTTGTTTCCAAATTTTTTTGTTAGTTATGAAAGGTTTTTAAATACATCAATTCCCTATCAAATCAGCCATTAAACAGCTTTCTATAATTTTCCAGTACCGAGCTAGACGAGGAGAAAAGAAAAAAAAACAGAAAAAAAAGATGCCGTCGATGCGGAATATTGCACTTCAAGCCACTTTTCTTGTTTTTCAATACGACATATTTTCTTTGTTGTTCAAGCCGAGCGACTGTAAGTTTCCTATACAGGAGTTTCGGACAAGGTGGCTCTAATATTGTACTTCGTTTTTTTTTTATCTGACTCTATTTTGGGAAGTTATGGCTATTGTAGTTTTCACTATTGGGCGTGATCGTCTCTTACTAGACTGCTAACAACCGCTGAAACCCGGATATAATGTTAAAAATAACACTTGATACTACAGTATTATAGAAAAAGGTAGTTTTTCGTAAAAAATTGATTCCTGCAATTATGTATTTCTTATATAATTATCTTGTCAAAAGATAAGAGTAAATAAATATTGCATTCACTTATTATGTCATATTTGGTTGTTACTGTGGCTACTGTAGAGTGGTCAAGAGTCTCCGATGGTAGATTGGTAAGCATAGCTTGTACATGAAAACGTTTTGTTTTTTGTAAAAAGTAATACTAGTTGCCCTCTAATTTTTTTGGTCACTTAAAAAGGGCATCTAGAACTTTTAATATCCGTTCGAATGAGCCCTCTTGCGACATTCTAGGACCACTGGGTCGATCCGATCACCCTTGGGTAAAAAAGGCAAATAAACACACATCCGTGATCTTGTGGTAAAAAATACAAAATTCCACATTTCTGTAGATAGGAGCTTGAAGCCCCTATAGTAAGGCTCTCTGATACGCTGAATCTCATGGTATGATTTTCATTAAGATTCTTGGACTTTTAGGGGGTGTTTCCCCCTTTTTTCGAAAGTGAGGCAAATTTTCTCAGGCTCGTAACTTTTGATTGGTAAGACTAAAGTTGATGAAACTTATATATTTACAAGCAGCATACAAATCCGATTCTTTTGATGTATCTATTGGTATCAAAATTCCGTTTTTTAGAGTTCCGGTTACTATTGAGCCGGGTCGCCTCTTACCTACAGTTCGTTATCACGAACTGTTTGATACAGACTTGCTATAAACAAAGTTTTTAATGAACGTTGTCAAATAACAATAGGTAGTAAAAAAAAATACAACGTATAATACGACGTATAATACCACATGGCTCTGCTAATTAGCAGTGAAAGACGCAAATTTCAATGCTAAATCGATGTTTCAGCGTAAGGTAGACTTGTTAATTATCCTACTTCAAAAAAGCGAATAGACTTACGCAGCAGATCCACTTCTAACTCTCTTCCAGGAAACAAAAGGAACGGGATCACCCTCTGCACGGCATTCAAGTCTAACGCGTTGGCCATTGGTTACCCTATATGAGCCAGATGGGGTAATCGTCACAGAAGGTACTTTTGAATTTCGAGTACGGCCGTGGCAGTAGTAAGGCCAGCGTCATTTTGAGCTGTGCAGATATAAGTGCCAGATTCATCACCGGCTACTCTATTGAATCTAAAATTGAAAGAAAATTGAACAACGGCATTGCCCAACATTAAGGAAATCATTTCAAAGGTTTGGAAGAATGAAATTAAGTTTGTGGGTTGGAGAGGTTAGAAAAAAGGATATGCTATTCAACGGGTTCATGGTTTTAAGGATTTTTGTGGAGGGTTGAACGCCCACCACAAAAACAAATACTGTCAAGAAGTTTATGGCCAAGGAATTTCTTTTATTGCAAATTTTCTAGAGATCCTGAAAAAAATAACTGAAAATTATGAATACCTAATATTCGAGATTTCATCAGTAATACAATCACATGTTCTTCATAACCCACGATTTTTACGTGGCATTTTTTCAATTGTAAAAAAAACGCATTCACGTGATATATGTTCAAAATGTATATTACATCAAAATTATAAATATGTGTGAATGTTTGTTTATGCATGTGTATGTGGTTTTAGTAAGTCCCACGAACGTCTGAGATTTCTAAAATATCCAAAAAAAGTTTCCAAAAATGTCCAAAAAATGCGTCCAAAAATGACCACACAAATGCTGCTAACAATAGAAGATTCATATTACGCTACCAAGCTCAGATTGAAATGTTTTTTAGAATCACATATTTTAGTAGCAAAACTTGGTCTACTAGCATAATGTCTGCTTTACCACGTTCAAAAGAAAAGCTTTCTCCCGCATTACTTTACTAGAGCCGAAGTTAAAAACGGCTTTGAGATCACAAACCTACGAATTTCGTGCAGTCTATGGCAATTTCAATGATCGAAAAATATAAATTTAATAATTACTTTAAAACTAAAATGTAAACTATTAAAAGATAATAATTTAAACACAATTAATTAAAATTACAAAAAGATAAATAAAAAAAGGCAGTTTGAAAATGTGACGACTTGGCTTCCTCATTGAAACTTGAAATACAAAAAAAAAAAAAAAAAAAAAAAAAAAAAAAAAAAAAAAAAAAAAAAAAAAAAAAAAAAAAAAACGCTCAAAAAGTGAGCTATCACTGCGTGTTGTACCTCTTAAATAATAATAACATTAAAACCCTGAGAGATAATTACAAGAGGACAGAAAAAGAGGTAGTGAAGTATAATGTATAGAGATATTTGACAAAAGTCTGCTAGAATGAAGAAAGCTGTAGCCAATTTCAGCGTCACGAAGCATTTCAACCAAGTTCGTTTGAACGATGAACAGTGAGAAAATTGTTCAATTTGGACTATATAAATTTTGTTGGATTGACTGATAAAGTGTATCTGTGGTTACTTAAGTGGAATAGGTTCGATCCACCTTACCAAAGCTCGCCCATGTAATTGGCATTAGTTTGGTGGTAACTATTGAAAGAACTAATTCATTTTTCTAGCGTTGATATTATTAGACTGTTACTAAATTCTGTTGCCATAGGTGACGTTGGCATAGTTGTATAGGTAGTGCTGTTCTTTTATTTACAAACAAATTGTTGACAGTTTTTTAGCAGGTATTGGGCGTAGCTCCCACCTGACCAGCTCACAGTATGGAGGTATGGCAGAGCGATTTTGAACCCAGTGTTAAATTTGATATAACGGTCGATGTTTGATGGATTAACAGCTGAGACGATTGATGGAAATGCGATGAATTTTTTCACCCACGACACTCTTTTAATAGTAAAAGAGGCATTACAAGGCGATCTTGCCATCGGTTCTAGACGAATAAAATGTTAAATGGATGATGATAACTTTTTGCATTTTTGTAAGTGATTCCTGCAGCGGCTTAAGAAAGTCCCAAAAATTGTGATTTAACCACCGAGTGACAGACCTATTATTGGTGATACGGTTGCTGCTTCTATGGTCTCGCAAGTGAACGAACTGGATCAAAAAATTGATGGGTTTATCCAGGTGAAGGCAAATAGGCAGAAAGTATCTGGATTTATTAGCCCCACTCACCTCCTGATCAATTCCAGCATAACTCGAAACCACTCACTTATGCTGTAGTTTTGACGAACTTTCCCAACCTGCCTTCGCTGGACCAGAGGAAGCAGTTTTTAGACTCTGTATATCTGGTCGCTTCAAAAGATATTGAACAGCTAAAACGTTTTTCTACCGAATGGAAAGCTGTAGTATAAAGCAAACATACTACCAATTATATCTCCAAAGGTGTGAAACAGTCCCAAGAAAATATAACTGCGTCAGTTTAGTCTCCATTTTTTGTTGCAATTGTTAAAATTGTACCATCAGAAATAGACGAGTTTGAGCTCATGGCACGTACTCTCAACTGCTTTAGAGTAGTCCAATGTGACAGATCTAGAGCGTATAACGTTTATTTTGAGCAGCGACT
The DNA here is from genome assembly GCA_027921565.1 of Artemia sinica. Lineage (NCBI taxonomy): Eukaryota > Metazoa > Arthropoda > Branchiopoda > Anostraca > Artemiidae > Artemia > Artemia sinica. The sequence continues at coordinate 26,168,912 of CM051274.1, read as the reverse complement.
CCATTTAGAAATTCCTGAATCAATCTGTCAAAATACGTTACGAAAGACTGCCAGTTCAAAAGTTCATTTTTATGCCTAATTTTTTTTTAATTGTCACTAGGTCGGTCACAAAGAAGAGAAGTGCAGTATGCGAGCTTGTGTGCAAAATGCAGTTTTACCGAGCATATCTCATCCCGTGATAACTCGTGCTCTCTGCTTATGTTCTGTTTTACTTGTAAGGCTTTTGGTCACACTTGTTACAGCGTTAAGTGTCCTTCCTATCTAGAAGTGAAAAGAAGAATCTGTATTGAACCCACCAGGCATCTCGACTAGAGTACTGAGATGTGAAATTCGCTCCATGGAATATAAACAGTAATTTGTAAAAAAAAAAAAAAAAAAAAAAAAAAAAAAAAAAAAAAAAAAAAAAAAATTAGCATTGTTAGCATTGGAAGGTATGCTATCGCACAATGATCTAATGTATGTTCAAAAGAACAATTCCCTCACAAATCCTAGTCTTATTTTATTAGATATGAGTAGAGACTTTCGTACTTTTTCCGTTTCCACAAAGTGTTTTCATCCTCGATGTCATCCGTCTGGATGCCTAGCAATTTTAGTGTCATCGAGTAATTAGTCAAGTTTTTTTTTAGTTCTAGTACTTTTCTAGCATTGAGGATAGTGACTTGCGTAGTCATAAACGTGTATTTGCCCACTGATTATAATAATGATGAATCGGAATGATTATTTGCACAACCTTGTGATAAGTTGCATAGGTATATTAGACAGGCTCAAAACCTTAATATTCCTGGTGTTGTTGCCGGGGACTTTAATTGCGATATTGATTTTTCTAAATCACCAGTAAGCTAACACTTCGTGCTTTTATTCTCCGTGGTATTTTTTTTTTCTGAAGAGCTGGGTGCGCAGCCAAAAACTGAAAATTTCACATATATTTACACTTCATCTCATGCATCAAATCTAGACTATGTGGTTACTTCGACTGATTTCCAAGTCTCTCTGGTTTCTTTAATATCTAATTACAAATTATGGGACCACCTTCCCCTATCAGCTTCTTTTAAACTAGATTTAACACGTTCACCAATGAATCAAGAAAGCCCAAGCTTAAATGATTTTCAAAGCTTAACAGGGATAAAATTAATCTGCTCCTATATCAAGAAGATCTTAATTCTATCTTGCAAAAAATTCGCATCCTCTTCCAGCTTCTTCAGAGATCTTTCCTATTAATAAACCTTAGATGCAGATTGCTCTGGATTTTTAGTGACCTGAAAATTGCCGCTCTCGAAGATGTGCAGAAAAGGTAGCTGTCCCAGTTCAAAAAATCTGCATTGACACTCAAGTCTCCGATTGGTAAAAAAAAACACAAAACCCTCCTAAGTGTGCTCCCGTTTGAAACTTTGATTTTCTATTTGGAAAGTTAATGGTCATCCCATTTGGGTGTTTTGAATAATATTCAGCCTTATACAAAAAAGAATTTTGCAAGTGAGCCAGCTCATCAACATGCAGGCATCGTTTATTCATGCTTGTTTAAAGTTTCTGCTTCACCCAATTCTCTTTGGAAATCCCTTGCTTCCCTAAACACCACATCTTCAAATACTCCCAAGGCTTTTTGTATACCCCGTATTTGAGTTGAAAACACATTTTTTGAATCGCTGCACCAGACCCAATTTTAGAGTCTAAATTTGAATCCGACCTTGATGAATTTCTATCTGTTTACCAGAGCCTCACTACGTTGTTACAAGGAAGGCCATACTAACGGCAGTCTCCTAGCTGAAACGGAAAGCTTTGTTTGACATAGATAATATTAGCGCACTATAGTTTATCCATAGAACAGCTTTTCTCATGTCAAACCTTGAGCTGCTTTTTGTTGATGAGTTAAAGGAAAAATGTAGCGTACCGCCATACTAGTTTGGTTTTCAGAATAAAATATGGTGTGCTGATGCACTTGTTGCTTTAATTCATGTCTTAATGGAAGATGAACTCGCCGGAGAAAGTCTCTTTCTAGCAGCACACGATGTTAGGTGTACATTCGAATCATTGGTACACGGAGCCATGCTCTTTCACATGGCAAAAGGAGGTCTTCATCTCTATGTTATTCGCACTTGAGAAAATTATATTTGTGGCTTAAAGTACGCATTAAAATTATAAATTCACTTTGGTTACCGTTTTCCAATTCATCTAATATAACACATGCTCCACCGAAAAACTTACTTGTCCCAGTATCTCACCGAATCATCTGGATAGTTGTTTCTGTTATCAAGGTGCTATCACTTCGCATATTCTTTTAACAACGGCGTCTTGGACACTCAGTAAAAATGCGTGTCCTCATGAATTGAGGCAGCAATAAACGTGTCACTTGTCTGATATGTGGATTATGTCCTTCATCTTAACACGACGATACAGTGTATCGAGGATAACTTCAGCATACTTGAGAGTGAATATTCTTAACTGGGTTTTGAAAATAATTATGAATAATCTGAGTTTCTTCTATTTAATTAGAATAACTCAGGTTCCATTCCATCAGTCCATTTAGGACGTTCTTAAGAAAAACCAGTTGAACAACTTATTTACCTTGGTCTTCCAATTGGTCCTCCAAAACGAATGTGTTTGCTTCTCATTTCCCATCTTGAAAAAAGTGTGGTGCGTTTTATGTGTTAGATGTTACTTTGCACAGTTATATAAGTATCGTGCGCTAACCAATTGCCCTACTGGAGCTTGTGTGTTAGGTGTCTGAAATAAAAAGAAACAAAAGCGTCTCAACCGAATTATCCTCGTTAAACTGTATAATTCAACAGCGCCACCACATTCCCTATGTAAAGCACCATTTTGGAAGATTTTAACACAAGCAGATAAACGTAAACTCCGTTCAATATATTCCAAATTTGCAAATATTTACTTCGTTTACCCCCTTGGCCCCAAAACTCCGCATTAATCCGCAAATATAAAATAACAAACTCTGGAATAGCTCTGTTAAACCGTATTTTGAATCATAACCGAAAAGTCAGTTTTCATGAATGGCGTCCTCTTGTACAGTAATCTTTAAGGTTGTATGTATGTAACAGTTGTTCAGTGTTTAATAGATGATCTTCATTAATTGTTTTGATAAATGTTTTGGTGTCTTTTTTTATTCCTGTTTTTTTTTCTCTATTTTGCATTCTGTCTCTATGTCCTTTTTTATTGTTTGACAGGTTAGAAATATTTAAATAAATAAATTACATAAATTATCGCCTTATACACAAGCTAATGGTAGTATTATAGGTAAATTTTACCAATCTCATGGCGTAGCGTGTTCTTACCTGATAACCCCACCTGGCAGTTCTTCGACTGCCACCGAGAGAGGGCGGCCATCTTGTCGTGACCATTTTACCACGGGTGTTGGTATACCTTGAGTTACTCGACACTGGAATATTGCACTGGCACCATTGGTAATTGTCTGCCGGCCTTAAATAATAGTAAAACAAATAGAATGTAACATTTTGATAAATAAAAAAAAGAGAAATAACCAATTCAAAAAATCATAAAAGTAAAGTTGTGATTATTTCACATCTTAAATAGTTAAGCCCAAAACGAACAGTTTCATAATTTTACAGGATAAATTTTTACCGTTAAGATTAACGGAAATGACAGCTGCTATTCGTGAATCAGCTTCAAATTGCAATTCTTCCTTACTTGATTGTTTCTTTTCAGAATACGTTTTCAAGTTTTCGGTTACTATGGGCTAGAGTTTGTTTTTTACTAGTTCGCGTCTGACGCTGCAATCATGATAACCAAAATTAAACAATTCAGTGTTAATCCCTCGTCTTTAGGAACAAATGTCTCGCAGCTTATTTTTCTAAATTCCGTTCAGTTTAAAACCAAACTCTTGTAGGTTCACATCAGTTAAGATTTTAGTGTCCATGGAAAAGCTTTACTACTACTAGCAGCTCACTATAGCACCAAGCCACCTGAGGTCGACACAGCTACGCATGATTCTCTTCCATCCCAATGTATTCAAAGCCAACCTGTTTATACACTCGCAAGAAGTCCGATTTCCCGCAAATCCTTCCTTACGACCTCTTCCCACCCCGTTAGGGGACGACCTACTTCTCATTTGGCCCTTGATGGTTGGCTAAAAAGGGCGATGTTTAGCAATCTGTCATCCTTCATCCGTCGAAATTGGGCTGAAGCAGAAAAGTTTTAGGGGACAGTTTTGTTTTCCTTGAAAATTTTCAAACGATTTGTTTGAAAGATTCGTCAAAAAGAAAAGAGGAAAATTCCAGTTCTGTTAATTTGTCGTGATTCGGCTGAAAATTGTCAAATGTCCTCCCTACTTGCAATAGACAGCGAGTAGTTGAATCGCAAAAAAAATAGATACAATTTCAACTACGTACCATCAATAATATTCACTTACAAGGATTTTTAATAATTATTTATGAGTAATCAAGCTAGAATAATATCATCCAACGATTCTAATGCCATAGGGGAAAGTATTGTATGAGTCTACTGAAACGTCATTTTTAAAACAATTTTTTTTATTAATTACAACAATCAAGACAAAAAAAAACATATATATTTTCTATTTATTTAAGCAGTAAGGATCAACATACCTGATGGATACATTTCGACCGAGGGTGGTTCTCTTCTATCAACCTCAACAATTGCGGCAGCCTGTGTAACCCCTCCATCATTTTCAGCCATACATACATACACACCTCTATCATCTATCCTGGCATTCGGTATTCTCAAAAGGGGTCCATTAATCTAAAAATTTAAAACATTTAATGGTTACATATGCAAATTTTTTAGTGTCTGTCTCACAGCCCAAAATAATAACTTGTTTATTTTATAATAGCCTATTTTAAGATTAATCAATTTGTGAAAGTTAAACCCAAGTATAAAGTAATCAACCTGTCAATATATTTATTTTTATTTACAGTACTAACTAGACCTTCCACCATAAGTTACTAAATGGAAAATCAGTAGTCTAAAGGAGGACGGTTGCTAAATACTATCAGCTTTGTTGTTATTGCTAGAAACTTCTAATAAGAAACTACAAAACTGTGAACAATGCTCGGTTTGCTTGAATGAATGAATAAATGATTTTATTCAGTGACTAAACCAGTACAGAGCTATTTAATATCTAATCTATGAAATAGAGCAAAAAAATGTCAAGAATACAAAAAGAAATGAATGTCAAAAAGGAATAGAAAAAACAAGAAACAGGCAAAATCGACTAAAAAGAGGTACATATGAAAATCAAAACGCAACAAAACTTGAAAGAGAAGAAGAAGAGAAACTTAGTCATTAAATGACTATCATCATTTTCATTTACTAGTGGTTATCGCTTTTTCATTTTGTTGTCATTGTTTCGTAACACGCCTTGGTGTGGTACAACTGATTTTTTTTGTATTTTGATTATAACTAACTACTGTGCTACTGATGCCACTACTAATCAGGAATAAAGAAAGCCAACTTAGTAGCATTTATCTCTTTCGCTTGTTTTATTTGAAAGTAACAAGTAAAAGCTTGACCCTTTTTTTATTTTGACGCGAGTTACTAAGAAGCAAAGACCCTAAGATCGAATATTCTTCCAATTCCCAGTCTCAAAAGGTCTTCAATTTATGGCTTAATCCCCAGCCATAGGGCTTTTCAGGAACTATATGATGACGTATATGCGTTTATTGCTTATAATAGTTAGTTTACCATATCTGAATAAATATCTATCTGTCTAGCAAATACTCTTTAAGAACTAATCATTTCTGAAATTCTACACTCTCTACTTCTTCGTTTTACTCTTCCCTATTTATTTCTCTTCTCTCTACATTTGTCCAATACCTTTCTCTTCCAGATTTGTTTTTAATTGCTTGTTTATTTCACCGCACAGAAGCTTGCTTTATCATTCAACATATTTTTTTGTTACAATTACGCATTTCTATATTTTTAGTGTATATACAAATCATAGAAAAGATCAAGGAAATCAAAGCTAAACAAAAATGATAATCTAAAGAAATGATTATCTTAGCTTAGTCAAGAGCAGGAGAAAAGCAAGCGTGCCAATGGGATACAAAATCGTATATTACTATTGCATTATTTTGATTTTGATAGAAAAAACGAATTAATTGAAATAGGATGCATCCTATTTGAAATAAGATGCATGTGTTCATGGAAGCATAGTAAATAGCGAATATTTGAGGGAAAAAATCAACACTGAATAAGGAAGGTTCAAATATATAATAACCTAATAATATTTCTGAAGATGCTCTAAAATAGATGAATAAGCTCAAATGCTGCACCTAAATGTACAATTTGTCTGAGCCCCACAAACTAACCCTTTCAAGCAAAAGCTTATTGGAGTGAAGCTTATTCAAAAGGGAAGAAATCAAAATATTATGTCGTATGTTCCAGTGCTTCAAGATAAAGGGTAGCAAATAATGACGAAGACCACACTGCCTCTCCATCTCAAACGCCAAAAAGAAGAAGAATAATAGGGAAATATTTTTATAAGACAGTGAAGATAATTTGAATGAATATTTCGGCCCTATGTCCAAGGGTCGTCCTCAGCAAAACAAAAATATATAAAAGAAAGAAAACTCACATCAACATGCAACAGGTAAAACTATAATGTATTTTTTTTTTTTTTTTTCAAAACAGTCCTCGCATCCTTACTCCAGCGAAGTTCAACCAGAACTGATAAATAAAATGAGGTAAAACAACGTGATTCAATGAAATGAAAGAAAAATAATAAAAAACACGTTCTTATTGCTAATCCTGCCTTTTTGGTAGCTAACCTCAAAGGTCTTTTTGTGACCGGTTATGTTTTAATGTCTACTTGTTTTTTAAAATATTTTCCAATGTCATTTTTAATTAAATTTGTGTATAGAGCGTTTAGTGAATGTTCTCCCAAGTCCCTATTTAAGGAAATATTATTATTAATTTTAAGTCTGATTTCAATTACTTCTCGAACTACCTGTTTTATGCCTAGGTCATTGCTAACAAAGGCAAATTCTTTAAAAAGTATTTTGTGGCTAGGATTTTTGAAAACATGGCTGCCTAAGGTAGAATCAAAAGAAACAGTAGCAATATTAGAACTTAGAGCTTAGGTAATATCATCTTTATGCTGTTGTAGACATTTCTCTAAATTCTGGTGAGTTCTACCTACATAGTATTTGTCACAATCGCATGGTATTTGATCGACCCCTCTTTGCCGATTAACTTGGGCTTTATCTTTACCAGAATTTAGGAAATTTATTATTTTGAAATTATTGGTAAATACTGCATACAGATTATTTTGTGTGCAAACTTTTTTAAGATTCGCAGTGATTTTTGGGATGTAAGGGAGGTAAACTATGCTTCAGGGCTTATCGGGATTCTCACATGGTAAACTACCATTGATTTTAGGGGAGTTTCTTTTCAGTCTATGTTTAATTATATTATTGTAAATGAAATAGGATGCAACTATTGGTACTAGTGGGTTCATCAGTTGCCCAATTACAACTGACAAGTATATCTAACGATACCCCTACGGTAAAGAGGGAACTTTAAGGGTAAGATTCTTTCTAATTTCTACTAATTTCTAACAATCCTGCTCCTACTCAGCATCTGCTTGCTTCCTACATTATGCTTGGTTTCTGTATTCTGCTGTGCTTTGCTTATATTGCTTCTTTGGAATGTCTACCAGGAGCCAATCTGCTGCTGCTAAATCTAGGCCTGCTAACCCAAGTAATCCTGCCATTGCTACGCCTGAGATTCAGACAGATATTACTAATTTGAAGAAGATGGCAAAGTCCATTGAAGAAAATGTCTTTAAATCTCTGCTTACTACTGTTACAAAGACCATTCAGTCACAAGTTCAATCCCTTGGTCTGCCTATGAAAGGTGACAAAGTTGACCTTAATTTGGCAGTAAAGGACCTGATGTCAGGCTCCATCCAGGAAGACATGAAACAGATGGTCAGTACACAGCTTCAAGCAATGGACTTTTCTGGTAAAATTGCAGACATTGAAAAAAAGCTTGCTGATCATGTTGCTGCTCAAACGGATCAACTTAAGCAGCAAGAATTAAAAAATCAACTCATTGTATTTGATTTGAATTACCTGAGGATACTACATTTGACAACCTTGAACCTAAGTTTTTGTCACTTTGCCAAGATAAGTTTCCTGGCATTAGTCTTTTGAACAGTGACATTGTGTTTGTGAAACGTATTGGAAAACGAGTTGGTAATAATAATCGACCAGTTGTTATTGAGTTCTGCAACCTGAGAGCACGTTTCTTGCTTCTCAAAAATAAAAAGGACCTGAAAGGATCTGGTGTGGTCAATAATGAGCCTTTGACTAAACCTAGGCGTACCTTACTTTCACAAGCTAAAGCTCATTGTGGCAGGAATATTGCATGGGCTGTGGATGGTGATATTTTTGTTAAAAGTGGAAGTAGGGTACTCGAAATATCATCCATTGGTGACATTAATGCCCTTCCTGTTTTTCAAGAATCTTTTGCCAGTATTGTTTCAGAATGACTAGTGCCGCTTAACATAACTCTTCTCTTTACAACAAAACTTCATCTGCTTAGTTATTTTTTTGCCAATTTTTCTTTGTTTTTTCTTTGGTTTGTTCTTTTTCCCTTGTCATCAAAATTATTACATGCAGTTTGTTTTTTTTAACTTATTTTCCATGCTGTATTCTTCCTGTCCACACTAATTTAGCTTTATCTGTTTCACCACTTTTCCTAATATTGGATAATGAAAATGGATGATACTCAAGATTCTTTTTGTTTCCTAACTAAACTTTCTCTTCTAGATTCTGTGTGTTTTGATTCACCTTTTGTTTCTAGTGATGATAGTGAAAATGATCCTCTGTTAAAATCTCTTCATCAGTCTGATTGTTGTTACCATTCTTATCAACATTACTTTGAAAAAATGCTGCCCTCAATGTCTTCTGTTAAAAACTTTAATGTGTTTACATTGAATGTGCAAGGTTTAAGGTACAAATGGGATAATGTTCTGCAATATATTGGTGGTATCAACTGCCCTTACGATGTAGTAGGTCTCACAGAGACCTGGCTGTCTTCAAGTGATGATATGTCTGTGTATGACATACCAGGTTTTACTGCATACCACTCAACTAGATCTTTAACTAAGTGCTCTGGTGGTATATCCCTTTTTGTCAGAAGTAATCTTGATGTTGTGAGACGTTCAGATCTTGAGAAGATTTCTGATCCAGTCGTAAATAATAGAAGTGTGTATGCTTTGATTGTTGACCTGTCATGTGATACAGTAAGTTGTGACACTATTTGTTTATTTTATAAGCCTCCACCTTTCCCAATTGCGAAATTTTCTGAATTAATTGATGAAATGTACTCAGTTGATAAGCTTGCTTCAAGAAATGTTTTTATGCTTGGATACTTTAACTGCAATTTATTGAAAATTGGGTGTGATAATGAGTCTGACCGTTTTTTTAATCTATTTCTTCCTCTGGCCTTCCTTGCATTTTCTTTCCTACTCGTGTTGATCCAGTCAGATCTTCTGCAACTCTGATTGACAACATTTTTCTGTCTTCTAAAAATGATATTAAATTTTCCTCTGGTATTATTTTCTCTGATCTTTCTGACCATTTTCCAATTTATTGTTCTGTTCCCAAATTAAAAATGCTGAGCCAAGAGGATACCAGAGGTGAGTCTTATTCAAGAATTTATAGTCAGAGCAATGTTCATAACCTTATGTGCTAGTGATTGGTGTTCAGTAATGAATTCTGAGGATGTTAATAGGGCTTCAGCCTCATTAATGAGTCGGCTGACAACACTAATTGAAAAAAATTTTCCCCTAGTAAAATCTTCTAGTAAATATAAACCCAAGATGCCTTGGATGTCTCCTAGTCTTGTGAGATCAACAATGCAGAAGTCAGAGCTTTTTAAGCTGGCTTTCAAAAGCCTTGATCCTGATAATTTATCAAAGTATAAGCATTATAAGAATGTATTAACATCAACAATTAGACTAGCTAAGAAGAATTTTTTTTTTTAAATTCAGGATTTGGAAAGTTAATGGCCATCCCAGTTGGGTGTTTTGAATAATATTCAGCCTTATACAAAAAAGAATTTTGCAAGTGAGCCAGCTCATCAACATGCAGGCATCGTTTATTCATACTTGTTTAAAGTTTCTGCTTCACCCAATTTTCTTTGGAAATCCCTTGCTTCCCTAAACAGCACATCTTCAAATACTCCCAAGGCTTTTTGTATACCCCGTATTTGAGTTGAAAACACATTTTTGAATCGCTGCACCAGACCCAATTTTAGAGTCTAAATTTGAATCTGACCTTGATGAATTTCTATCTGTTTACCAGAGCCTCACTACGTTGTTACAAGGAAGGCCATACTAACGGCAGTCTCCTAGCTGAAACGGAAAGCTTTGTTTGACATAGATAATATTAGCGCACTGTAGTTTATCCATAGAACAGCTTTTCTCATGTCAAACCTTGAGCTGCTTTTTGTTGATGAGTTAAAGGAAAAATGTAGCGTACCGCCATACTAGTTAGGTTTTCAGAATAAAATATGGTGTGCTGATGCACCTGTTGCTTTAATTCATGTCTTAATGGAAGATGAACTCGCCGGAGAAAGTCTCTTTCTAGCAACACACGATGTTAGGTGTACATTCGAATCGTTGGTACACGGAGCCATGCTCTTTCACATGGCAAAAGGAGGTCTTCATCTCTATGTTATTCGCACTTGAGAAACTTATATTTGTGGCTTAAAGTACGCATTAAAATTATAAATTCACTTTGGTTACCGTTTTCCAATTCATCTAATATAACACATGCTCCACCAAAAAACTTACTTGTCCCAGTATCTCAACGAATCATCTGGATAGTTGTTTCTGTTATCAAGGTGCTATCACTTCGCCTATTCTTTTAACAACGGCGTCTTGGACACTCAGTAAAAATGCGTGTCCTCATGAATTGAGGCAGCAATAAACGTGTCACTTGTCTGATATGTGGATTATGTCCTTCATCTTAACACGACGATACAGTGTATCGAGGATAACTTGAGCATACTTGAGAGTTAATATTCTTAACTGGGTTTTGAAAATAATTATGAATAATCTGAGTTTCTTCTATTTGATTAGGATAACTCAGGTTCCATTCCATCGGTCCATTTAGGACGTATAAGAATGTATTAACATCAACAATTAGACTAGCTAAGAAGAATTTTTTTTTGTTGAAAATTCAGGAATGCAAAGGTAATTTACAGAAAGTTTGGAACCCTCCTAAGTGTGCTCCCGTTTGAACCAATCACTAGCTAAGAAGAATTATTTTTTTTGAAAATTCAGGAATGCAAAGGTAATTTACAGAAAGTTTGGAGTGTAGTTAATGAAGCTTTATCTCATAGGAAACAATCAAAGAACCAGACTACTGCCTTCAAGAATGCAGATAGTTCAACTATTGAAAAAGCAGCTGTACCTAGTGCCTTCAACTCTTACTTTACCACCCTACCAACTGTTAAGACCCCCTCCTTTCCTAAACTAGGTAAATCTTCACCAGCTGAGAGAAGTATTTTTCTAACTCCTTGTACAAGCATAGCGATCTGTGATTTTATTTCTTCTTTAAGTAGCAGTAACACAGCTGATGCGCTTGGACTAACAAACCATGTGCTTAAGTCTGTTTCTTCTTATGTTGTTGAACCTCTTACTCATATTTTTAATCTATCTGTTTCAAAAGGTGCATACCCTGATTCGTTTAAAATTGCAAAAGTACTCCCTCTTTATTAGAAGGGTGACCCCAGCTTAGTGTCAAATTATAGATCTGTATCAATTCTCCCAATTTTCTCGAAATTACTTGAAAAAGTTGTGCATAAGAGGCTTTTTTCATTCCTGTCTACTGGTGCTTCAATTGGAAGCGGTTCTGTTCTGTCTGATCACCAGTATGGCTTCCGACCTAAACTCTCTACTGCATGTGCTCTAGTTGACGTTACAGAATTCGTGCGTGTTAACATAGACAAGGGTCGTTGTGTTCTAGGACTATTTCTTGATTTTTATAAAGCTTTCAACATGGTAGATCATTTTGTCTTACTGGGAAAACTGTCTCTACTTGGAGTTCGGGGAATTGCCTTTGAATGGTTTAAATCTTACCTGTCTAATAGATCTCAGTTTGTGTGTTACGATGACAAATATTCTGATCTAGCTTCGGTTTCCCAAAGGGGTACCTCAAGGCTCAGTTTTGGGACCACTCCTCTTTCTTATTTATATTAATGACCTTCCTCCATCTCCCAACCTTGATACCCACACTGTTTTGTTTGCAGACGATAGTAATTCTTTTGTGGTTTCTAATGATCTGCTCTCTGCTGTTGCTAAGGCTCAGTTTCCGCTCAACCATGTGCGTGATTGGTGTGAGCAGAACGGGATACTATTGAATAGCTCTAAGAGTAGCATCATTCATTTTCAAACCCCATAGTCTGAACCTTCCCCAACAATCTTTGTTTTTTATGGTACTGATATAATTCCCCAGTGCTCTTGTGTCCAACTTCTTGGTGTGCATGTTGATTGTTTTCTTTCTTTCAACACTCATATTTCCTATACACATTCTATAATTTCTTGTCAAGTGTCTATGGTTCATCGTGCCAATCAATTTCTTCCTCCTGATGTAATGCTTTCTCTTTACTATGCATTTGTCCTTCCTTATCTTTCTTATTGATGCACTGTATGGGGCAATACTAACTATTCTTTCCTTCGGCAACTCCGAACAGCACAGAATAGAGGCGGTGAAGGCAACTTTTCGCCTTCCCCGACTCTATCCTACAGCTGATCTTTACAGTGATACAGGTCTAGATGCCTTAGATGTGGTTATCAAGAAGCAGAACCTAAAACTAGCTCATCGAGCCTTCAATTTCTCGCTTCCTCCAAATATCTTATCCTACTTTGATCTAGCATCAACACGTAAGTGCCAGACTTTGCTTCAGAGCTCTGTTCACCAATTTCGGTTGCCTAAAAGGGTATCCTCAGCAGCTCAGAGGTCACCAATTTATATAGCAATTGCTCTTTGGAACTCTAATTCCAGTGAACTTTCTCTTATCAAAAACTCTTCTTCCCTTTGCAGAAAAATTTTCTCTAAGGCTTGAAGTAATTTCGTTTTTTTTCTTTATTTCTTTATTCATTTTGCTTTATCTATTTTTTCCGCTTAGTTTATATACTTTTTTTTCTTTTCTCCTCTCTTATTATGTTGAATGAGATTCGAACCCCGTTGTTTAATAATATTATTAATGGTGGAAATTTTAATAAATTACAGGACACTTTCAGTTTGGATAAAATTAAGTCAAAGGTTATTGTGTAGCAGTTGTTTGTTTTTTGTTTTGTTTTTGTTGATTTTTCTCGCATTGTGTTTATATTTTTGAGGTATTGTTGTATTTTTTTTCCTTCCCTGATTTGTTTTGTGTGGATTTTGTGACTGATACGAGGTCCTCTACAAGCTATGCTTCTTGGGACCTCTAGCGCTTAAGTGCATTTATGTATTTATTGTAGTATTTAATAAATTGAATTGAATTGAATTAAACGTGGGAATTAGAACAAATATTTAGGACACGATCGACGAGAGAGATTGCGACAGCTCTATTAACTTGTGGAGGGTAAAATATAAATACCTATTGTTTTGTGTTGGTTTTCTGTAAATAGTAAAACTAAGTTTATCTAAGCTATGAATAAATAACTATTTAAACTACGAATAAATTTTATTTGCAAATTCAATTTCTAAGGTATACTGTAAATTTCTATCATATGTATTGAGGTGATCTAAAAAATCCCTAAGTTCATTCTCCCCATAATTCCAAAGTGAAATTGCGTCATCCATGTAACGTCCCCAAAAGATATGTTTCTAGAAATACGAATTCAACGCCCAATTTTCAATATGTTCCACAAAAATGTTCGCAAGTAACCCGGAAAGAAGTACACCCATCGGTAAACCATTAATTTGCTGGTAAAAATAATTACGGAATTGGAAATACAGTGAATACTTGTTATGGAGCTTAAACAAGGTCATTAAAGCCTCGCAATCTATTCCTGCTGCTGAAGCTTCTATTAAATGGTAATTATCGTTTATTTTATTTTCTAATAATTCCTCAGAACTGTTTTGAAAAAATCTTACATTTTAGTTTTATCTGTCGTATATTGTTGTGAATTTTCTTTCTTTTATATATTTTTGCTTTGCTGAGGACGGCCCTTGGACATAGGGCCGAAGTATTCATTTAAATTATTTTAAATGTCTTATTAAAAGATTTCCCTATTTTTCTTCTTGTTTTTGATATTTATAAAAGGTAGCTGACTATCCGTCTAGCTAAGATGTCACCTGAGCTTAAAATCCTCCATAGTTCGACAGCAGTAAAAAAAGGGAGGCTAAATAGCAAACTGAAAAGCCAATATTTCAAATTTAAGAAGAGCAACATGAAAGTCCCCATTTCGACAAATTCAAACTTATCTCTCCCGAAAAGACTAAGAATAATATTTGAAGCAATTCTGAATAATAAAAAAAGAATAGTAGGAACAAAAACTTTAATAATTTCTGCTCTCTTTGTAAACACACTTTTTTGTAATTCTAGATGATTCTTCAACACAAAATAATTTAATTTCATAAAAAAACCTTAAATCCCACCTGAATACTTGGAGAAATCTCTTCATTAACTTTGCTCCACCTTATTGTCGGCGTAGGGTCACCAGTGGCAAAGCACCTTATCTCACAAGCAGTACCCTGTGATACCGTCTGCTTCTCAGGTTCCAAGCGGACAGTTGGAGGTCCCCTGATTGAAAAAAAAGAGTTAGTCTTAGAAAAAAAATCATAAAAAACATACAAATGTGAAAAACTTCTTCATTTGACAGTGTCAAAGATGGAGAATCAAAAGTTAAAACTAAGGTGGCTATTGCATATTAACTGTGTTGTCCAAAATACACTAATCACGTTATAATCAACAATATTAACGTCGCAATAGAATATTTTATTTAAGAGTCTTAATTTTGAAAGAAATTTCACTAAAACTACTCGTGAGAAGTATAGCCTCGGCTGGGAAATTACAAATAATCAAATATTTTACTTTCAATCTGGTATAGAGGGAAGCAAAGGACGTCTTCTTTATTTCCCCGTGTAAATGCTTAATAAAAAAAACAAGAGATGTAGTGATTTAACATAAAATATGAACAAGAGAATAAATAAATCATAATAATTAACATTTAAGAGTGCCAGATCAAGGGGTAAGGCGGAGAAGAAAAATCTATTTAAAATTCTTCTAGATTATACGTAAGGGCTAAACATTTTCTACTATCTTATAAATCCATTAAGCTTTTAGACTATTGAGACTATAATAGAATATTTAAACTATACATTTTTCTTCAAGAATTACTTTTAAAAAAATAGCAAATAAATTTTGTATTACAGCTACATATTACATAGCAAGAATAATACGTGTTATGCCCCAGCCCTTACTGATAATAAATAATGCACAACAAAATAGCTAAATCAATAAATACCGTCTCAGTTAACTGATTGAAGATAAAAATAGATCGCTTAGAAAGACGAGAAGCTTATATTTTAGATTGAGAAGTTACTTAAATTACACAATTTACTTTTGCACAAAAAGAAAAAAGGCGAACTAAAAAGCCCCTATGACCTGACCATTACAATCAATAAGTAAGGCGCAACAAAATAACTAAGTAAACAAACACTGTCTTATATAACTGGCAAAAAAAAGAAACAAAAGAAAAAAAAGAACCAAAAAATATCTTATAGGCTTAGAGATGATTAGATTTTAAGAGAAGTTATTTCATTTTGTGCAAACCAAAAAAAAAGAAGAACAAACAATGTTCGAGCCTACATTTAATCGTAATAAGTGATGCACAAAAAAATAATAGATAAATAGATAGAAAAGGATTCGAAGTACCTATGAGCGAGAACAGTTATTCTCGCCTGAGCTTGTTCGACAGCTCCAACTATTGTAGTCACGGAGCACAAATATATACCGGAATCTGCAGGTGTAACCCCATTAAATGATAAAACTCCACCTGATTGAGTGCCACGAGAAGATACAATTCCTGAAATGGAGATTTGGTAATTTCAAGCACAAATACGTTCAAATTTAATTAAACGTAATCATAGGCAGCGCGCTAGCGCTGCATAAGTACAGATCGATGTGGGCACAATGTTTTTTTTTTCTCCATACCCGGGCACTTCGTATCGAAGGAGTTGTTGTAGAAACTTCGAAAAGGGCTCATTCGATTGGCAATTGGAGTGGCTAGTGCCTTTTTGAATAGTCGAAAGTGATTGGAGGGCAACTAGCCCTCCCCACGCCCATCATTCCCCCAAACACATCCAATCAAAATTTTGAGATAGCCATTTTGTTCAGCGTAGTTGATTTCCAGATAGAAAATGTGTTTTGAGGAAGACACTCCCCCACAACCCTCAGGGCAAGGGTTTTAAGTTATGCCCTGGGGGCATATAAGGTTTTTAAAGAAGGCGTTGTCGTAAAAACTTCAAAAAAGGCTCATTCGATTGGAAATTCAAAGGGCTAGTGCCCTTTTTAATAGTCGAAAGTGATTGGAGGGAAACTAGCCCCCCCCCCCACGCCCATCACTCCCCCAAACACATCCAATAAAAATTTTGAGATAGCCATTTTGTTCAACGTAGTTGATTTCCAAATAGAAAAAATATTTTTGAGGAGGACACTCCCCCACAACCCTCAGGACAAGGATTATAAGTTATGCCCTGGGGACACATAAGGTTTTTATTGAAATCTTTGTCGTCGAAACTTGAAAAAGGGCTCATTCGATTTGAAATTCAAAGGGCTAGTACCCTTTTTAATAGTCGAAAGTGATTTGAGGGCAACAAACCCCCCTCTCACGCCCACCTTTTCCCCAAACACATCCAATCAAAATTTTTAGGTAGCCATTTTATTCAACGTAGTTGAAAGTTTTGGAAATTAGGTCTTTAAGGATGACAACCCCTCCCCCCCACAGCCCTCAGAGCAAGGGTTGTAAGTTATGCCCTAGGGGCATATAAAGTTTTTACTGAAAGCGTTGTCGTAGAAACTTCAAAAGGGCTCATTCAATTGGAAATTGAAAGGGCTAGAGCCTTTTTTAATAGTTGAAAGTGATTGGATAGCCCCTCTCACGCCCACCGTTTCCCAAAACACAACCAATCAAAATTTTGAGATATCCATTTTGTTCAACGTAGTTGAACGTTCTGGAAATTAGATCTTTTAGGATGATAACTCCCTCAGAGCCCTCAGTGCAAGGGTTGTAAGTTATGCCCTGGGTGCATATAAGGTTTATATAGAAATTTGTTGTATAAATCATAGGCAGCGCGATCACGCTGCCTAAGTAAAGAACGGGGACACTCGAGAACGAGACAAGAAACGGGGCTAAGTAAAGAGGAGGACAATCCCCCACAACCCTCAGGGCAAGGGTTTTAATTTATGCCCTGGGGGCATATAAGAACGATGTTGGCACAATGTATTATTTATTAATTTTTTCCTGTAGAGCAGGGCACTTCGTATCGAAGAAGTTGTCGTAGAAACTTCGAAAAGCGCTCATTCGATTGGAAATTGAAATCGCTAGTGCTCTTTTTAATAGTCGAAAGTGATTGGAAGGCGACTAACACCCCTTCCACGCCCACCATTTCCCGAAACACATCCAATCAAAATTTTGAGGTAGCCATTTTGTTCAGCGTAGTTGATTTCCAGATAGAAATTATGATTTTGAGGACAGTCCCCCATAGCCCTTAGGGCAAGGGTTGTAAGTTATGTCCTGGGGGCATATAAGGTTTTTTATAGAAGGCGTTGTCGTAGAAACTTTGAAAAAGTCTCATTCGATTTGAAATTCAAAGGGCTAGTGCCCTTTTTGCTAGTCGAAATATATTAGAGGGCAACTAACCTGCCTCTCACGCCCACCTTTTCCCCAAACATATCTAATCAAAACTTTGAGATAGCCATTTTATTCAACGTAGTTTTAAGTTCTGGAAATTAGGTCTTTGAGGATGACAACCCCCTCTCCGCACAGCCCTTAGGGCAAGGGTTGTAAATTATGCCCAGGGGGCATATAAGGTTTTTATATAACGTGTTGTCGTTGAAACTTCAAAAAGGGCTCATTCGATTGGAAATTGAAATCGCTAGTGCTCTTTTTAATAGTCGAGAGTGATTGGAAAGCAACTAACACCCCTTCCACGCCCACCATTTCCCCAAAGACATCCAATAAAGATTTTGAAATAGCTATTTTGTTCCACGCAGTTCAAAGTTCAGGAAATTATACCTTTGAGCAGGACACTCCCCCCAGAGTCTTCAAGGCAAGAGTTATAATTATGCCCTGGGGGCATATAAGGTTTCTTTTGAAATCTTTGTCGTAAAAACTTGAAAAGGGGCTCATTCGATTGGAAATTCAAAGGGTTAGTACCCTTTTTAATAGTCGAAAATGATTTGAAGGCAACTAACCCCCCTCTCACGCCCATCTTTTTTCCAAACACATCCAATCAATATTTTAGATACCCATTTTATTCAACGTAGTTGAAAGTTTTAGAAATTAGGTCTCCCCACAGCCCTCAGGACAAGGGTTGTAAGTTATGCCCTGAGGGTGTATAAGGTTTTTATTGAAAGCGTAAAACTTCAAAATGGCTCATTCAATTGGAAATTGAAAGGGCTAGTGCCTTTTTAATAGTTAAAAGTGATTGGAGAGCGACTAACGCCCCTCTCACGCCCACCATTTTCCTAAACACATCCAATCAAAATTTTGAGATATCCATTTTGTTCAACGTAGTTGAAATTTCTTGAAATTAGGTCTTTTAGGATGATAACCCTGTCAGAGCCATCAGTGCAAGGGTTGTAAGTTATGCCCAGGGGACATATAAAGTTTATATAGAAAGTTGTTATAGAAATTTCAAAAAGGGCTCTTTTGATAGGAAATTAAAATTGCCCTTTTTAATAGTCAAAAGTGAGTGGAGAGTAATTAAACCCCCTCTTACGCCCCACATTTCCCCAAAAACATTCAATCAAAGTTTAGAGATAGCCATTTTGTTCAACGTAGTTGAAAGTTCGGGAAATTATGTATTTAAGGATGACAAACCCCCAGAGCCCCAAGGGCAAAGGTTGTAAGTTCTGCCCTTGGGGCATATAAGGTTTTATAGATAGAGTTGTCGTAAAACTTCAAAAGGGGCTCATTCAATTCGAAATTGAGAGGGCTAGTGCCCTTTGTAATAGTCGAATGTGATTGGAGGGTAATTAACCCCCCTATCACGCCCACCATTCCTCCAAACACATCCAATCAAAAGTTTCAGATAGCCATTTTGTTCAACGTAGTAGAAAGTTCTGGAAATTAGGTCTTTGAGAATGACCCCCCCCAGCACTCAGGGCAAGGGTTGTAAGTTATGGCCTGGGGGCATATAAGATTTTTATTGAAAGTTTTGTCGTAGAAACTTCAAAAGCACTCATTTGATTGGAAATTGAAAGGGCTAGGGCCATTTTTAATAGTTGAAAGTGATTGGAGAGCGACTACCGCCCCTCTCACACCCACCATTTCCCCAAACACATCCAATCAAAATTTTGAGATAGCCATGTTGTTTAACGTAGTTGAAAGTTCTGGAAATTCGGTCTTAGAGGATGACGACCACCCTAACAGACCTTAGGGTAAGGGTTGTAATTTATGCCCTGGGGGCATATATGGTGTTTATAGAAAGCGTTGTCGTTTCCAAAAGGGCTCATTCGATTGGAAATCGAAAGGCCTAGTGCCCTTTTTAAAAGTCAAAAGTGATTAGAAGGCTTGACATTTTTATAGTAAAGATCGAAGTGGGTATAATGTATTATTTTTTGTTGTTGTTGTTGTTTAGACCAGGACACTTCGTATCGAAGGAGTTGTCGTGGGAACTTCGAAAAGGACTCATTCGATTGAAAATAGAAAGGGCTGGTGCCCTTTTTAATAGTCGAAAGTGATTTAAGGGCAACTAATCCCCCTTCCACTCCCACCCTCCCAAGCCAACCCTCCCATTTCTGCTCTTAAAATTTAACTAAATCAAAATAGCGTAAGTGTATCCAAGCTATCAAAGAAAATAAACAGATTTTTTTATGAATGGTATAAAGTTTTCCATTTCAGATCAACTAGAGGAGGCATGAAACTAAATTAAACAGTACTATTTGTGTCCAGATTTTTAAAAGGGTGTATGTTGTTAAAAATTGCTGACAATTTTTCTCCAGCATACAAATAGCAGGCCAAACTATAAAGTCTTAAAAAACAAAAAGATTTAAAGTATTATTTTCTTTTTCCCTGAAAAGAGTATGTCAATATAAAACGAACAGAAATTAATTTAAAAAACTTTTTCCACAAAATAAATTTTTCAAAGAAAAGTAAAGAACCCCATTAAACAAAAAACGAGCAAAACTAAAATCAAATAATCTACCAAGCGTGAAACTACCACAAATCAGCATTGATAAATAAATGAAACCCAAAACGAACAGAAATTACAAAGATTAACCGAGTCAAACTCAAAACGAGCAGAAATTAACATAAGTTGGGCGCAAAACCCCTATGCCTTCCCAAGGCCAGAACAAAATTTGCACTTTACTGAAAAAATACAAATGAATGTGCATTGTCAGTTTAATATACATATACTGATATTTAGTTATTAAAGTTGATTTGATTTATTAAAGTAATAAAAGTAAAAATATTTATATTTTCGTATATTTTTCGTATTTATATTTTTCGTATTTTAGGTATTTTTCGCAAACTGAATCCTTCAGAACGAGCCACGTCACCAAAGTATTATTTTCTGCACCTTTACTCGTTCTGTTCTTTCGTCTTTTCTTATTTTACTAGCATCTGTTAAGATTGACTCCACGGACCTCTAATCACTTAAAGTACACAATGTTTAGTTTGGAGCTCCGTATGTTGAATATCTTGGTAATTGAAATCCAATTACTTAAAAAATTTGATTTTTGGCAGCAAAATATTATTAAAATGGTGATTTGAGTGTAATAAATGTGCCGACATACAGGACTTAATTTTATATTGAAATTCGCATGATTATTTACAGTCTGATAATTTAGTTCTACTGTACTGACTAATTCAACATTATTAACAATAATAATTTTTTGCACAAAAGCTAGCAAGAGCTGCGACAAAGCGAACAAGACATCACCTAATATCTAACACATAAGTACGTAAATATAATCCAATATATACTGAGTCTGATCCCCGTTCAAACATGATTACCTTTTTGAAAGAGTTACTCAGTGGTTTGATGTTAATTATCTTGCCTTAAGTGTTGGAAAGTCATGTTTTTTCATTTTCTCAAGAGTTTCAAGGGCTTGTTCTGGTTTAAATGAAATACATTTATCAAGGGGTTCCCTTAACAGGTCTAAGGATCATTGCGTTCGATTCCTGGGCATCTTGCTTGATGAAAATCTCTCCTTCAAGCCTCATATTTACCTCATTAAAATGAAAGTCTTCAGAAGCCTCGGGATCCTTAAAAAATTGAAACACATTTTCCCATGGCCAATTCTTAAACTCCTATTTTACAGCCTAGTTCCAGCCTTATGTTTCATACTGTTCTATTATTTGGATGTCAACTTTTCCCTCGTCACTGAAGCCACTTTCAAAATTATATGATAAAGCAAGGACTCTCATACAGGATACTAACTGTTCCCTATTTAAACCCTTGCTTGACTTGAGATCTCTCTATTTTCTGTCTTGTGCTTCTTTTAATTTTTTGAGGTTACATGGCCAGCTTCCTGCTGCCCTATGTAATAATTAGTTTTATTTCCGAGCAATAGATTTGTTTTTGCCGCACTTCCAATAATTTACAAATACCTTATACTCCGTCAATACGGCCTGGCTTTAACCCTCTGGTAGCACGTAAAATGATTTGGAACACTCTCCCGGAGTCTGCGTGGGGCTGCCACTCGTTTGGTATCTTCAAAAAGGATGTTAGAGATTTTCTTGCAAACATTTAATTTTTTTCCCCGGTTCTCCGATGAGTTGATGTCACCAGATTGGTTCTGTATTTTATTTGTGTGGGTGGAATCTTGTATTACTCTCTTGCCTAGCTTGGATTTTTTTTTTCTTTGGGGGGGGGTATTTTTTGGTTTGGCGATGTAAATTTATTATTTTAAGAATGTTTGATGAATGTTTTTGTTCAACTTTTTTTAGTTTTATTTCTGCCCTGTTTTTTCCTGGCCAAAGAGCCTTACGGGGGAGAAATGTTGAAGTATGTGTTATTTTTATGAGTAATTTAAGGTTGATTCTGATATTCAGTGATAAATTTCTTGATTTGGCTTTTTTCAATAAATTCAAAAAATTCAAATTATTGTATGTGCTTTTCATTATGAATAATTCTTATAAACGAATCTTCAATGTTTAAAGGCCAAGTTTAATTCAATGTTTGATGTATCTTTACAGGCCACAGAGCCTTAAGAAGTGTATCATTGTATTGTATGTGTATTTCACTATGAATAAAAACTTATCAAAATCCTATCTTATAAACCTAAAATAGAGTGTCCCTATGGTTCAGTCCTAGTCTCAAGAATTCCCCATGCTTTCAAATTTTCCCAAAGCCATTTTTGATCACTATCTGATTATCAATAAAGCATTCTCCAAAAACTACTTTCCTTAAATCTACTTAAATCTTGCATTCTCTTACAAAATGCAAAAGGTTTCCCCTATACCCCCCACCCATAGGTCAAAAGCAAAAACATTTTTCTGCCTGACAGGATCCATATACTTCCTCCTGTCCCTAATTGGCCACTCGTACGCTCTCATACTTGCTGAACTACTCAACACATCTCCCCGCATACCCGTCCTAAAATAAATCTCTTCCCCCTCCACCTATTTGTCCTATGCATACAGATCTAACGACCGTGTCCTTGCTAATTTCTCGCGTCACATGTGAAATTTGCATAAAGTTTTAGTTTTAGATTAGTTTTGGATTTAAACATATAAAGTTTTAGATTCGTACATAGGCTGTCGGTTTTGACTCAATTCCCATTCAAAAAGGTGATAATTCTCAAATTGGTCCGATTGGTCCAAATCACTTCTGGTCCAGAAAATTAGAATTAACAATGTAGTAATATATCTCAAATATGGACAAATATGTACATCATAGTAAATAAAACCTAATTTTCCAAAAAATAAAAAGTACAGTAAAACAACTCACCACTCGATTTTGTCCAGACTGGTGTTGAACCAGCTCCACCGTCTACATTGCATACAAGACGTATTGAGTCACCACGTCTCACAATTGAATCACGGGGCTCTACCCTCAAAGTGACAATGGGAGCAACAGCTCCTCCTAAAAATTTATTGCGAATAAAAGTACGTAGTATATAGAGTAAACCTAAATACTTACATTGGAATATGGTTTCAATAAACCTTTTAAAAGAATATTGGTTGAAAAACTATTCTGCGAAAATTTCACTAGAAGGATAAATAAATAAATAGACACACATATGATTCTATAAATAGTCTTCCTGGCTATTAGTTGTGTTTGTTGTGGCTTTTATTTGTGTTTTCAACATAACAAGTTCATTTTCTTAACCACATAATGTGCTGACAGTTTCTTTTCTTTTACGATAAAATAAAAGTTCAAAATAGGGATAAAATCCTTTTTAATAGACAGTGTATTCTTTTATTGATAAAATGTGTGTATATTCTCTTTTGGAAAATTTGTCATAATTTCTGGCTCAAAAACAGTCCCTAACATTACCAAGACATTACCATTACTAACATAACATTAACATAACCAAGCTGCTTATAATCTTGCCCGAAGTTGGGTATGTGTATATATGTGTATTGGATGCAGGGGCGTAGCTCCAGCATTTTTATTGGGGGGAGGGGACAAGAGGGGTCTTCATCCGAAGAGTCAATGGGCAGGGGCTCTATAATAATATTTTCTCCAAATTATTGGGGAGGGACAACTTCCCACCGAAACGACGCCACTGATTGGATGTACTGCTAAACTAATAATCCGAACATTATCAATTTTTGTATCCATACTTTAGTTAAAACCATAAGAAACGTAGGTTGACTAATGGTTTGCTTACAAAGTAGAAAGAAAAAATCGTTATTCCCACCAAAATAACGTAATTTCCTTGGAATATATGGCAGAAATTTTATTTCGACCCTAAACTGAAGTTTAGTGTCGAAACTTTATACCCTAATAAGAATTACCCTAGTAAACATTATTTTCCAATTCCACTTATTATTTACTCCTGGGTTAACTTCAAAGCATCCGTGAGGGAAGGGAAAGAAGTTTGACGAGGTGAAGACTCTAGCTTCTCTAGAATAATTCCGCGTTCGAAGAAATTTTTCTAAAATTTTGTAAATTTTATAATTTATTCTGCATTTTTTTTTTAAACACTCAAAAATGTGAATTGTTGATTTATACAGAACTTTTTTTCTAGATAGATTTGTAAAAAAAAAAAACTATGCAAAAACCCATGAACACTCTAGGAAGCTACTCTTGCTTGACATTTTTTTGGTTAGCTACCCCTTCCTCAGAATAATTTAATTAATTTTCTAATAGTGAAACACATGAAAGCGACTTCGCAACTTATTATAGGTAACGGTAGAGGGTTGTCTATAATAGTAAAAGAAAGTCGACAGTAATAGAATAAAGAAAAAACTATGCCAACAACACCCCTAACTACCCTTTAAAAATTAAAAAAGAAAAATGAACAGTCATTGTTAAACAAATGAAGACTTAAATCAAACTCTGTCATAACATTAGTTTAAACATTAATAATCAAAGAATATTTTCGAATAAATATAAATATTTCAAAAGACATGTGCAATAAAATAACTACTTACTGACGTAAATAGACACTCTGCCTGTTATTTGACCAGAAGGATTTGCTGCAGTACAAATATACTCTCCAGCATCAGCTTTCCTTGCTGATGCAATTTTCAGTACACCGTCCTCTTGTGTCACCTTAAGAAAAAACAAGTAACAATAGCTTAATCATTACGTAAATAGCAGCGAAGCTTAAACCATCTTTCTGTTGTGTAAATCAAGAAAATCAACAAGAAATAGGATTATTACATTCATAAACAAAGGTTGTTTAATTGTGGTTGTCTGATTCTTATCATTCTCGCATCCACTAAGGTTGCTTATCGAATAGATGCCCCAAATTTTCTAAAGTTTTTGCTTTTGCGATTCCAATACCTCAGCAAAAATTTTCTATCTTTGTTATTAACCGTCAAGTCAAAAAAAAAAAAAAAAAAAAATCCGTCGTAGTTCCAGCGTTAGATGCAACCTAGTAGAAAACGAATTCTACTAGACGAATTCTAGCAGAAAACGAAGGCCCATGGCACCTAAAATTTCACAATGCATTTTGAAAAACAAAGACAAAAAATTGTCAAGTGAAAAAGAATCGTCATTTATAGCTAATACATAAAAGAGCCAATACTATATTCAATAGCAGTTTGAGGCTTTACTAATTTTACCACTAGTTCGGAATCCAACTTTGAAGTCCTTTCTTAACGGGGTCCAAGAACATGTTTCAATATGCTATTCAAATTATCTGATGTTTGTACTCAAACTTTATTACTTTTACATCCACCAGTCCAATTAATGGTCAAATATTCTGAATTATGAAGCTCCGTTTAACTCAGAAAAGGAACAAATTTTTACAAAGACCTACAAATTTATTTCTTTGGAAAAAAACTATTGATTTCAGGTTTCCGGTAAAACTGTTCGAAAAGTGATCGATTTGTCTGTATTTTTTTATGGTGGGTTTTCGTAATTCCATAAATCTGCATAAATTCCAGTTCTATCACGGATCGCACAATCCTGTTAATTCACTCACTTGATTTGATTTTGAAAAGAAAGGCCTTGCTCTTTATTTCCTCGTTCCCAAAAGGGGAGGGTGTGTTACCAGTTTATTACCAGTCCCATTACCAAATTTTACAGGAGATTGACTACATCGTTAAGCTTTTCGTTTATACGTTTTCATTTAAGCTTTAATCAATGATAAACATTCGATCAGATCACAGTGTGTAACTCAGTCCTTTACATAGTATTCTGTTTCTGGGTATTTCAAATTATTTTGATGAAACTCAAACTGGCTACAAAGTGAAGTTGAGTAATTTGGCTTTACTATGGCATATAGTATATAAGATCAGATTAGGTTGTCCCTGACCTGCTGGTACTGATCCATGTTTGATTGTCGGCTACAGCAGCCAATCAGCTATAGGAACCTTTTCACTTCCTAAGCCATTTTCAGAATAGTACATGATACGCTCTTTCGTTTTAGGTGTGATAATATGTGAAATTAAAGCCCAAAGAAATAAAACTTCTGTACCCCTCTTGGAAGATTCCTAGTTCCGTAATTCCAGGATACAACGGGGTCAGGGTATCCATCAGCAAGACATCTTATTTCAACTTGACCTCCTTCTTGGACATCAACAAAGTTAGGCTCGATGCTAATTACGGGTGCTCTCTCTGCTGTCCCTAATCGAAAACAACACGGACATTAATAAATTAAACATCATAAAAAAACTTAAGGGCAAAATACCTTATAGTTTTGACCAAAACATGATTCTGATGCTAATTAAAAAAAGAAGAATAGATAATTTTTGAAGATGCTTCCAATTCTGGAACAAAATATCCACTTTGAAAAATCGACAAAAATAGGGGGTAATTTTAAACGAGTTTCTGAAAGTTTTTTACTTAATTATTTTTATAAAATCAGTATATATCTCTGTAATATAAAAATATTAGAACACAATTCAGAACATATTCAAAATAGTCCCAAGGAACAAAATGAAGCTTGTTTTTCTATTGCTTAAAAACTGAAATATGTTATTGTAGTTGAGCTTCTTACTGTTGAATCTGAAAATTCAACTGGAATTTTCCCACTCCCCGCAATTTTGTGCAATAATTTTTTTTAGAAAAAGGTAAAGAATACGGCATTGAATTTTACAGTCCCTACCGGCGGTTCTGATCTCCGTTTCTTGGCTCTTCAGCCAGGAAGTGTAATAGTTTAAGTCTGGAACAAAAACAATAACGTAAAAACCACAATAGAAAAGGCCTAATAACATTTTTGAATTTGTTGAAAAGTTGCATTACAAGCAAAATGAAACTTGGTAAGCTAAAATAAAGATGGTTATGAGTGTAATCACGTTGTTAAAATTAATCAGAGCTCATCTAAATCTCACAAAGAATGTTCATGCTAGAGTCCGTCCTAGAGGTCTGGTCTGTTCAAAGATTAAGACTCACAGAGATTCAGTTGAAACCCTCAATCTTGGGTCTAGTAAGTCTAGTTAAGCTTTTAGACTTATGCCTCCTTGTTTATTGTTCAATTAAAGGTCGAGTAGTAAGCTTAAGAAATACTAACAGATTTTAGTTTGTTGGATCGCTATAGTTTGTTAAGTAATGATTCTCGCTAAGAAACGAATTTAGATAAGTAATTTTAATATTTATTTTTCTGACAGGATAAGATACAAGTTTAAAGATTTTGAATTCATAGGTTTCTAGTAACCAATTTATTATTAATGATCCCAAAAGCCCTGTTACTGCTGTGTGTTTGCTCCTGTCAGCAGCAAAAGCATGATAGCCCTGCTTAGAGACCTTGGGCGTGGTAACCGCTATAAGATACCGACTTCAAACCTTTTTAAGGGTTACAACCTCCTTTGCTGAAGTAGGTACGAACTCATTAGACTTCCCTTATCTTACGCAGTATTATTTTCTCTGAGGAGTTATGATTGTTGTATGGGCTAAGAAAAAGCGAATTATAGGATTCATCATCTTTCTTTTTTTCTTTTAGGAAGTATAGAAGAATTGTGTTCTCCTTCTTCAAAAGGTTATTGTCTTACGTGAATGGAAGATTCCGGAACGGATTTGTAGCCTAAATTAGGCTTCAAGAAGGCGCTTTGAAGTTTTTACATCCATCTCATCCCTACTTGTAAAGAGACTCGTGTAAGAGAGAGGGTCATAAAGACAAGTTACCCGTCTTAGAGTTCGATTATTTTTTTTTTTCAATTTTAGGTTAGTTTACATCCCCTGAGCCGTATGAGGCTCTCGAAATATGGCTTTCAGAATTTGAGGTGGATGCACAGCAAAATTTTAATTTTTAAAGTTAGGAGCTACTTATAGATAAACTTTACGGATCTCAGAACGTAACCTGAGATGTAGATTTATTCAAAAATACTTTTTAAATTTGCAAGATTTTCAAAATCACCATTCTGAAGAGGGAAAGGGATGGAGACAGGGATTCAGAAACACCTTCCCATATCCAAATTTTAAATACACATCAATTCCCGAAAGTTTCATTGACATAGTAGTATAGATTCCAGATCCAGAGGAATCCTGTTCTTCTACATTTTTACACCCTTGATTACACTTTACGCTTTTATACTCTTTTTTGGTGCAGGGATGACAAACTAGGCCAACTACCCTATGGGAATGCTTACCTCTTCCAGGGATTCCAATATCCATACTTAAGTCAGGTGCTTGAAAAATAATAAAACATCATTTTAGCATTTGAATACCTTACATCAGCCAATAGTTATCGAACAAAGATATTTTCAACAGGTCAGTTAGAACGTTCAACGGAGATATTGAACCGTGACAACACAGTGTCTACTAATTCCAAACCGAATATCAACAATTTCTTAGCCATGGATAAAATGCTGATGTAGTACAATAGATTGGACCATAGACCAATTATGACAATCCGAATGATGTCGCATGCCATTTTTAGAGATTTACACACAGTCCTAGAACACATAGGATTAGTTTGGTCAATTCATTTCCCAGCATCTCATTTGACTCTAAAAAAATAGAGGTTTCTGTTTTTTCCAAAATTGGTTATGTTCCCTTTCCTCAAGTTCACTTTTGCACCGAGTCAGTCTGAACTAAACACGCTTTTACAGCTTGAACTAAACACACTTCTGTACCAAGATCAATAATACTTTCTTTATTCCAGTTTAAACAAGATACAAAATGCCTACCTATCAGTACAATTGGTTGTTGTGGTTGTAATAGTAAAAAGTCTATTTTTTAACTCCAGCTGCAAATTGAATACATTCGTCCAGTTTTGAAAAGGTGCGACATTTCCACCTAATCAACACTGTATGTTTGAAGAATGGTTCTATTGCATGATTTGGTATCCTTGCCTTTAGGGATCCTTAGGTTACGTGTCCTCTGCAGGGACATTTTTTGGCCCTTTTAATCATCGTGAGTAAAATGACATCCAAAAATTGTATCAATGCCATGGGTGATTCTGGTGTTACCTGGGGGCTAGAACTATTATTTTTAATGAAATGTGCCACTCTTTCAAGTTTTTATAACCATCCTTCGATACAGAATGGCAAAAAACAAAATCATACATTGGAGGCATCTCTGTTTACTTGGTCAGCACTACTGCCTTGAATTTGAAAATCGAAAAAAGCTAGTATTGGCCTTTGTTAAGACAATCCAAATTAAGAAATCGGTCGTTCTATTTAAACACATTAACAAAATGAAGTATTAGCTATAGTTTGAAAGATATGAAGTCAGTTTTATCTCTTTGCATCACAGCTTTTCAAAAGATAAACCATCTTATTTCCTTTTATTGTAGTATTTTTATAGCTCTTAATTTTATTTTATTTTTGTAAAATTTCTTAGAAATTTAAAGTTTTGTAAACTTTAATTCCTGTAATTTTAAGTTGTTTTTTTTACACTGAACACCATTTTGGATGTTTTGTGGTCTTATTAAAATGTTTGTCGATTCAGCATTGTCTTATTAAGCCATTTATGACACGTAATGTTTCATAAAACATTACGTATTTTAGTATCACTATTTATGACAGAGGCAAACAAGTTTCAACGACGCAGAAATGTATTTTCAACGTTGTAACTAATACAAAAAGACTTACCCCCAACTTGAAGGACAGCAGTCTCATAAGCTGTATCTACACCATCTGTTGCCGTACATACATAAGTGCCAGCATCTTCTGGACGAACGTCAGAGATAGTAAGCCTACCTCTCTGATCGTCAAAAGCCCTTCGAGAAGGTAGAAAACCTTCTTGTTTAGACCAACGAAGACTGATACGTCCTCCCTAGAAGGGACAAGCAAGGTATAAAGAGCAAATTTGATTTTTTTTTTTTTTTTTTATTATTTTTTTTACTCCTAATACAGACTTACTACAGAGAGGCGATAGAGAGAGCTTTTCTCTAAAAGTATTCTGCTATTTATTCTTCTTCTTTTTTTAGCGTATTTTTATTTGTATGACGAATGTTCTGTATTCTAGCGCATTTTACTGTATTCGTGGTGTTTTATATTTGTTCAGCCTCCATCAAGCTAAGCTTCTTGTGCAAAGCTATCGTTAGTAGCGGTTGTAAAAAAAAAATTATGTGAAAAAATAACTTTAATGGATGTTTGAAAACATAGGTCGAAAGCCTATTCGGAAGGATTTATTCCCATCCAATCAAGCACATCTGTAATATCCTAATTCACCACCCTAGAGCGTCACTGGTTATAAAATAATATCATGAGGTAACACAGTTTTTCTGAACAGCCATTTTTTGGCTAAAATACTCAAATCTTGCTTTAAAAAAGTAAAATTTAACTAACTTTTACTCGAGAGATAATATGTTATTTTCTCTTCAAGCGGTTCGCTTTTCCAAAGCTTTCTTGCAAGTGTCAGGAAAGGGGAGTCATTAAAAAATTTTGAATCTGTATTATTGGAAGGTACGAATGTGGCTCGTAAAAAATTGATGCAAAAACAAGACGTCTTGGCTTTGTACAAAAACAAACGAAGTTCAAATTGCGGACTTGCTCGATTCAAAAACAATATCATTTTAAACTGTAGGATTTTGGCTCCAGACTGGTCGGTGCGGAAACAAGTCAAGGTTGAATCGGTAACCTTCCTTGTATAAAACAAGCCAAGTTCAAACTCGGTGCAAAATCCAGAAAAAACGTCAAGCTGCGACATTCCGGTGTCGTGGTGTAAAAACAGGCGACGGATTCAGTTCAAAAGTGAGCTTAGTCCAGACTGCAGATGTCTTGATTTAAAAATGAGCTAAGTACCTAGAAGCAAAATGATCTGAGTCCTGATTTGGTGCAAAAATAGCAGAAATACTGATTCTATGCAGAGACGGCTGAGACTCTAACTCGACGTAAAAGAGACCTAAGTCTATGCTACTCTTAGTCTTACCTCTCTAACGACTGTTTCACAGAAAGATAGGTTCCACCATGTTTACATTGCAAATGTGCAATGACTTTCAGTCTGTAAGATTGGAAGTAAAAAAGTAGGCCTGTCTTCCCCCTCATCCTACCACCAAAGAGCAGAAAGAAAGGTGTCCGTTTTTAACCGGAAATATAAAATAATGTTTAATTCATAAGATTGGAAGCGTAGAGTGGGCCTGTAGCCCTTTCATTAGCACCCCCACCTTCGAACTGTTCAGTAGAAAGGTAGGCAGGCTGTTTTCCCTGATCAGCGTGAAACCTGTTTTACCATGAGTAAACAGGATATGACACGGAAATAAAGATTTTCCTAAGTGTATTTCCCTTTTTCATGCTCTAAACGCAAGTGCTCATATCCACTTGAAACACACGAGCCATTTACTTTGGATCAAAGCGACAGAGGGTTTATATTTTCATGGGAAGTGCCACTTTTGAGTCGCACCTACCTTCCAAACGAAAGTAACCGAACCCAATTAAAATTTGGTCGGCATTTATTTGCAGTCCAAGACACTTTCCACCAGAAAAGTTTAGACAGCTGGCTCTTACAATTCAGCTGCTTGGGGGCTTTAAAGTATCAACTGTCATATATACAAAAAAATAATTTTTCGCAGGAAGTCTCTTTGGGTGTACTACATGCCTACTAAAGATAGACGGGGCTAGGATGTGACATTCCCTACCAAAAAATCCATGCCCTTGGCCTAAGGTATTTACCCTAAAAGCCTCAGGCAGATCTAAGCACAGTCACGCAAATGTCTGAAAAGAAATCGGAGTAGCGAGTTAAGCCCTGAACCGGTTCAAAAAAGAGTAAGCACAAATTAAGAAGCCTCACACAATTGCTGTAGACTGGATCAGTGCATAAACAAGGTAAGTCCAAGGTGCAGAGTTTTAAAACTTTTCTATGTACTGACTCGGTGAAACAATGATTTAAGACTTAAATGGGTGCAAAAACGAGCTAATTTCCAGCTTTGCTGTGAAGTTTCTCGGTAAAAAAAAAAGCTAAACCCTAAACAAAACCTTAGCTAAACCATTAAAACTACATTATTTTGTAGCAAATAATAAACAATGTTTTAGAATAACAACATTCACGATTAAGACCCCGTATTAACTTGTGTAGTGGTTTGTTTGATTGGCAATGATAGTAATAACAAGCCTTTACTTTTGGGCAATAAAGTGAATAAGACAAACAAGGGCCTATCCAGGATTTTTTTCCGGGGGGGGGGGGGGTGTTTTTTCCAGGGGAGGTTACAAAAAAACCTTAAAAAACACATCAAAAGTGTGTTTGCATGTATTTTGTTACGTTTTTATGTGTCAGACAAAAATTCCGGGGGGAGTTCAAACTTGGTGACGTCCTCCCTGGATACACCTTGAAGACAAATACCACTAAAATACTATAGCAGAGCGCTGTCCTATTTTTCGTATTCATCTTGGTATTGAAGCGATACCCAATTCCAGTTTCCAAATGCTTATTGATCCGGAAGCAGATAAAGGCGTGGTCAATTTCAATAGTCTTTTACCCACTAATTAGAAGACAAAAATTCCACAAAGCAAAATCTCCTCTCCATAACTTGAGATTTCAGCCTCCTAATGTATAAAATCCTCATGAAAATATAACAGCAATCAATTCCAGGCTTAACATAGCTTTACTATTTTATTAAGAAAATTTTTTCGACCCTTTTTTTCCTTTGAATTCTCTTACATTCAGAAACGTCAATTAGCAATTTTTGAATTAATTCGTTTAGTTTTGGTAAAGCGCAAGTGGCACTCATATTTTGGAGGGAGGGCGGCAGTTATTTTTGTAATAATTCAAGTTCATTTTACTTACTTACTTTACTTTACTTTCGGCGGGAACCAGACGATGAACTGTCCTGCCCGGCACCAAAGGATCTTGGGATAACTTCCGACGACCACTTGGACCTGTCGGCTGCAGCTTCTCCGGCGATCTTCAGCCAGTCTTTGTCCCATCTCCGATCGTGTCTCCTGAATCCTCCCCACGGTTCCAGGACCTCCTTGAATTTTTGCCACAGGTTCTTCTTTTGTCCTCCTGGTTTACGTTTCCAGGAGGGGGCTGGTTCGCAGACAAGGACGTCTCGACATATCGTGCCTTCGGGACGGCGCAATGTGTGGTCGAGGAGCTTCAGGCGACGTCTTTTAATGATAAGCGATAGCTCTTCTGATTGGCCGCAGCGACTCCTTACTTCACTATTGGAAATCCTGTCCCATCTCTTAATGCGGAGGATGTAACGAAGGCAGCGGTGGTCGAACACGTCCAAAGTTCTCGCATCTTCAGTCTTGATCGGCCATGTCTCGCAAGCATACAGTAGTACTGCTCGAACAGTTGCACCATAGATTCTGACTTTTGTTTATGTTGAGATCTCCCGTCTGGTCCATAATGCTTTTTTCAGACTAGTAAAGACTCCCCAGGCTTTTGCTATGCGGGCAGAGATATCCCTTTCAGCTCCGCCATCTGGTGTTATGATAGAGCCAAGATACTTGAATTCCTCAACGCTTTCTATTGGCTCACCGTCGAGGGTAACTGGGCAAGGAGCAGGTTGGTTGGGAGACAATACTTTAGTCTTTGCGCCGCTGATGGCCAGTCCGATGCGCTTTGAGACCTCATAGGTATCGTCGATCATGCCTTGTAAGCTGTCGGCGGTAGTTTCCAGCTCAGCAACGTCGTCTGCAAAGTCCAGATCTGTCAGGGGCTGGAGGAAACCAGCTATTTGTCCGAAGACTATTCCGCTGTGGTTTCTCATTGCATTATACATGATCCAGTCTATCGCGTAGTTGAATAATATAGGCGAAAGGGGGCATCCCTGCTTCACCCCAAACTCCACTGGAAACTTAGGGGTGTCATTGCCGGAAACACGGATGCAAGTCTCAGTGTCCTTATACGCACTTCGAAGTATCTCAATGATCTCCTGTGGTGCACCGTCTTCAGCCATAATTCTCCATAGCTCCTCTCTGATGAGAGAGTCGAAGGCAGCTGCAAAGTCAATAATGGCGATGAGAAGGGGTAGATGAAACCTGCTGTACTGCTGAAGGATGAGGCGAATCGTCAATATCTGTTCTCGACAGCCTCTGCCTGGTCTGAAGCCTGCTTGTTCAGGACGGGTTAACTTGTCACGTGCAACTTTGAATCGATTCAAAAGAATGACGCAGAAGATCTTCATGGCATGGTCGATCAGGGAGATACCTTTATAGTTTCCGCAAATGGCCTTATCTCCTTTTTTGTATAGCGGAACGAAGACTGATACTTTCCAGTCTTTTGGGAAGGTCTTCGTCGTCCACACCTGGACAAAAAGGTCGGTTAGGCGGCATAGTAGAGTTGGTGAGGACTTGAACATTTCAGAAGGGATCCCATCCTCTCCAGGAGTTTTATTGTTTTTCATGCACTTCAGCGCTTTTTGTACGTCCGCAATACTTGGCGGATCGAGGTTTACTGCGTAGGGCTCTCTAGCAGCACTCGAGAAGGCAGGTAGATCGCACGGGGGTTTGACAGGGTTCAGTAGCTCAGAAAAATGCTCTCGCCAGCGTTACATGCGTCCTTCATCTGTTCGGATGAGTTCTCCGGACTTATCTTTCAGTGTGTCAACCGTTACAGGAGCTTTTCCTGTCGCTTCTTTCAGTAGTTTGAACATTTTCCTGCTGTTGTGGCTCCTGGACGCTTGTTCCAACTCATTCGCCAGATCTGACCAGTACTGTTCTCTGTCCCGTTTCAGTGACTGTTTAACTGCTTTGCGGGCTACTTTTAAGGGTTCTTTTGCACCTCCCACGAGGGGTCGCTTCTTCTCAACTAGTTCTATGGTGTGGTCAGAGATCCAGGCTCACTGTTTTTGTTTTGTGTGGCCAAGCACCTCCTCAGCTACGTCCTGTGTCGCAATTTTTATCTGCGCCCATTCTTCATCGACGAGTGAGAGACGATTCAAGGCTTCGAACCGGTTGCTTAGCTTTAACTCGAAGTCGGCTTTGATTTCAGGGCATCTTAGTTTCGAAACATCGAAGCGCTTCCCTGCCTTCTGTCACTTCTGCCTACTAAGGCGGTGACGGACTTTGCAAGTGAGGAGATAGTGGTCGGATCCATTTAAAGATCCTGTGTCTGCTCCTTTGTATACCCGGGCATCTGTGCAGGAGCTCCTCCATCTTCTGCTAATTAAGATGTGGTCGATCTGGGCTGTTGTTACGCCGTCGTTCGAACGCCATGTAACGAGGTGGAGTCTCTTGTGCTCAAAGAGAGTGTTTGTGACGCATAGGTTGTTGTATCTGGCTAGCTGTAAGAGTCTTTCTCCACTGATGCATCTGTCACCAACGGTGTGGCGGCCAATAACTGCTGCTGTGTCGGGGTCTACTCTGCCAAGCCGGGCGTTCCAGTCTCCAGCTACAAAGAGCATGTCACGCTTTGGTGTCTTGTCGATAATTCTTTGTAGGTCATAATAAAAGACATCTTTGACCATACACGGCGATTATGGTTATGTGGCTAATGTGGCCTCTCAGTCTTATCATGGCGATCCTTGGTGACACTGGCTCCCAAGAGGTGACGCATGATGCAGTAGGACCGTCTACTAGGAACCCAACTCCTTGCTGGCCGGAACCATCATTGGGACCCGAGTTATAGAACTGGAATGAGTCAGATTCGGAAACGGTCAACTTTTTGGACAGAACATCATTAAGTCTCGTTTCTGACAGACAACAAACGTTGATTTTATACTTCTGCAGCTCCCTTGCAAGGAGCAGTTGCGTGGATTCCAGCTTGCAGCTGCGAACATTCCACGCGCCGAAATTCAGATGTTTTCTTGATTGTTCATTTTAGGAGTGACTTGATTATTTGTTTCAGTTTCTGTTCGTCTAAGCTATGTGTCGTTTATTGAATCCTAGAAATTTCTGTTCGTTGTGGGTTTGTCTTGTTAAGCGACCTTAATTCGACTAGCTTCAGTTTTAATTTTACGATCAATTTTCATTCAAAAACTGTCTTTATTTATTTTCTATTTTGAACATTAATCTTTCAAACGATCAGTATTTTTGTTTTTTATTATTGTTTGTTCTGCTTCTGTGAGGATGAACATATTAGACCCAAAGGTCATGTTAGATTATGAAGAAGTGGAGAAAATCAAATTCAAGTGAATAATTCTGTGCTCTTTTTATAGCAAGTGAAAATATGACACTTCATTCCAAAGGAATGTCTTTTCTAGACGATTATTTTCAAATAGAAAGAACCAATTTCCAACTTAAAATGAAAAGAAATTCCCCGTAAAATGAAGAGGACCACCAACCCATGTACCCCTTGCTCTCATAACGTTCCCCATGCACTTCAAGAAAACTTATTTAAATCCAACAGATACAGATCGATCGTAACTACAAATCCTTAATGATTTTAAAAACGACTTAATTTTATTATAACTTTCTTTCATCACTAAAATCTCACAAAATATCAAAAACTAAAACTGTCAAAATGTCTTTACATTTTGTTCAGCTTCTTTTTCTTCAGTAGAGTGCAATCAATACTTTAGCAAAAAAAGTGGGGAATTAAAAGGTAGCAACCCATATATTATTTTTGGTGATTTCTGTATATTAAAGTTGGTCTATTCTTTCACGACAAAAGCTTTTGTTTTAATTTAGGGAGCTTTCCATATAAAGCTATTCAAGATACGTCAAATAGTGTAAACAAAGAAAATATGCATAGTATTGTCAAAAACACTTATTGTTTGTTGTTTTTTTTTTGTTTTTCTTACGTTTTTCTTATGTTTTTTTATTCAACTTTAATTGTTTTTTTTTTTCTCTTTTTCTTTAATTCCAGGAAACGTTGTGCGTGCTCCATATTTAATTGTATTTCCCTAACTTTAATATTAATGCTCAAAATAATTATATTTATCAATAAAATATGAAAAGAAGTTGCTCTTTAATTTTAATTATGGTCCGAAGAAAAAAAAAATTCTTTGTTTCTGCAGAACAGGTGAAGTTTCGACATACAACATGTGCAAGCGACACCACACGTTTGGACAAAACTGCTACTTACCATAACTGCTACTTTTCAACTTTTATATAGCACATTATTCAAATTCTTGGACTATTTCTTGCTTAGTTTGTGTGAATTTTTTTGCATTAACAAGTGCTGCTGCAGCTCAAAAGAAATTTAAAACTTTGTTATTTTTTAAGTTTATTTATTCTCTTTTTCAAAAAACAAAACATTGATTCTTAAAAAACAATCTAGTCAATTATCTGCAGCTAAGTTTTAAGGTTTTACCTTAATAATTACAATATGTTACTTAAATTTAATTTCACGTACTAATTTTTATTGTCTATAAAAACAGGCAGCATTTTTTTTTTAAGAAATCAGCTTTATAATTTGAAACTAAGAATTACTATAAACAAATTATATTTAAAAAGTTGTTCTAAAAAAAAGGGCGAATGAAATTTTTTTGAGAGGCTGAGAGTATCCACAAGAAGAACAATCCAAATATTCAATTCATGCTTGGATCATCATGATCCGCATCCTCGAAAGTATTGAGTCTGAAATAAAGCTTTGAGCAAAATCACAGAGCAGGGTCTTACAAAGAATGCCCTAAAAATACAATCACTCATGGTTTTAACGCAAATTGTAAAATCTACAAATTCATCAACGAAGATATAAATACCTTAGTAGAAATAGATCTTGCAGCGCAAGTAAATCTTGTTGTTTGTCCGACCTCTATAATCTGTATTTGCGGTTCCACGATTGATATAGAAATGGTCGGTTGAGGTGGAGGAGCTTGCGTCGTTACTGGGACTGAAAACAAAAAATGTTTAAGGTTTTTTGCAAGCTTTATGTAAAGTATTGAACAATTAAAAGAAAAAATGTGTAATCAGAAACAAAACTAAATTGTTTTATTCAAGGGATTCTATAGTAATTGAATGACTAAAAGATTTTTTTTCAGTTTGTCGTTAACATCCTAAAACAGTTAAGGATTGCAAAACAGTTTTGAAAAGAATAGAACTCATAACATCAGTTCGAACTAAAATCGTACGTTAAGTTTTAACTAAAAATAAATTCCAATATAAGGTTTTCTAAACACAGTAGAAAACATTTTTGAAAAAAGAATGGGAATTCAGCCATTGAAAGTTTAACAAATTAATTGAATACAGGGAACTGTGAAGTAATATTAGTTAATTAAAAAAAAGCTCTTTCAATAAAAGAAAAGGCTCTAAATATAACTAAAATTTTTATAATGAAACGAAGTTTTAAACATAATCATACAATTCAGCCCTAAATGTAACGTACAATCGACATACGTCAATCGGATGCATAAGACGCTCTACTCAAGTTTCCATAGGTTAAAAGCTTTAGCTTCAAAAAATAAGTAAGACCGATTGAAAAACACAAATGTAAACAACAATATAAACTGAGATATTTTATGAGCCATCTTCTTCATTAACGACCCAAAAGCAAACTAGTTTGTTTCAGCTGTCAGTTTTGGTTATTTTTCCTTTTTTTTAAATGAGGCTAACTATAAGACATAAACGTAGTTTAGTAGTTGCAAACCGTTATTTCTTCAAACATCTTTGTGGAACTCCAGTTTAATGAAAATATCCCCATATTTACAGGCATTAAAAATCTTAGACATATTATTTTATATATAAGACTTATTTTATGTTATATTTTATTTTACTATATTTTATTTTACTTTTTTATATTATATATTATACAATATTATATTTCAAACTATAAGATATTGTGTCATGAAGACTTAAAATATCAAAAATATTAAAAATTAAAAATGTTAAAAGCTTAAAAGAAGGAGATAGTCTTGGCTGCAAAAGATTAAAAATCCGTCTTCACCGCTCTTTTTTTTCTTGTTTTCATACAAAGAAATAAATAAGATATTAAGTGAAAAGCAAGCGATGAGCATATTTCTTTTATGGACTTACAAGGACCACCTATAGGGGTATTTCCCCATACAGATTACCTATAGGAATAGGAAGGTTCCTCTTAGAAACTATGCAAACGTAGCCCCTCCTAATCTTTTTTGGCAGAAAATAGAGAATTACAATATCAAGATATTTGGATAAAAATATCAGTTGTTTGTTGGAGTCTCCAACCCTTATTCTTGCCCTAAATTTCAACTGAGTGTACCTACGCTATATAAGTATATATAATCATAAAGGCACGTCTAATCGCTCTAAGCAAATAATACTTTTGTTTTAAAGTAATCTAAATAGCAATTGCGTTTCTTGAGAAGAAACACCATGAACAATTGTGCGACCCAAAATAGAAAATTGTGAAAAAGCTGACGAAAAGAAAACACAATATTTTTCACGCCAGCTTTATCTAGAATAACTATGCTACAGAACGAAAAAACAGAAACCATGCACTTGAGGAAGAGCTACAAAAAGAAAGCAGAAAGTGAAGGGATGACCACAAACATGTTTAAAACCGATTTTTCTAAAAATACATTTATCTCCAAATGCACCAAAGCGAGAAATAATTTCTGAGAATAGGTGGGAATAGCTGAGGTCACGGTATTGGAGGGACCACACTTACAATTTGGTCCTCACCTCGTACAGATTGAAAGTCTAAGCATGATTCTTTTTTAAAAATAAGCGTAACGTAATGTCTTTCTGCTGAAGAATTGGTAGTTAGGCTTGGGGTAGTTGAAGAAAGTGGATTCATTGTAGGGGTAAAGAGCCTAGTTTGGTAATCAAGTCATGTAGACTAAAAGTCCTTACGCGATTCCATTGTAAATAGAATGTAACATACCTACATTTCTTATAAAATATTGGATGGATAAGGGGAGGGGGGAGGTTGGCACATGCAAAGAATGAGTGAAGTATCTTGGCAGTAAATGCTCTAGGGAAACAATAACTTACCAACGTCTAAAACTGCGTCGTCATATACAGTAGAAATTCCATCGGAAGCTTCGCATGTGTAGGTACCAGAATCGTCTGGCTGAACATCATAAATGACTAACTGGCCTCGTCTGTTGTCTGATGATCGACTTGGTGGTAACCTTTCTCCTTGCTTCGTCCACTTCAATGTTATTCTTCCACCCTGTTGATAAAAATGATTTAGAAAATAAAATAATGAATCTTTTTTACAATTATTTTATTATTGGCGGTAATTAGCCATTTGATCTTCGATTGGATCCCAAATTTCTTCCTTAAAAATATACAAAATATAATACCTACTCAATATTATGAAAGGGAACGAGTATTGCAAACTAAAGTAAGTAAGTAGTTTGCCTGCACCTGTTCGTTCTTTCTCTCTTATTCGTTCTCTCTTTATCTCTCTTGTTCGTTTTCTCTCTTTTCGTTGTTTGTCTTTTTTATCTGTTTTGTTTTATCTTCCTCTTCTGTCATGCATGTTGCTTGTGGCTTAGTGTACAATAATTGTCATATTAGGTTCATACAAGGCTGATTCTTATAGGGAAGGGAACTTTGCAATTTTCAGGTGATCGGGACATTTAAAATTGCGAATTAGTTTTTTGTATGCCACTATTATTCAATTCTCCTTTAAGGTCCTTTTGAACAATGTCGGTATAAATAGGGAGAGGGGGGAATCAACGAATCGTTAGTAATCCTTCGAGAACTAAACTTAGTGATCATCGAATACATAAAGAAAGAAAAGAAGAAACGAAAAGAAAAGAAGTATGCTAAACCCAGTGATCATCGAATACATAAAGAAAGAAAAGAAGAAACGCTACCCTCTAGTTACGTTACTAATTCAAAATATGAAAGTGGGAATTGTTTGTCATTCCGGGTTATCATAAGTTGTGCCATTCTTCTATCAAATAGACTAATTTTTCGATAACATGCATTTCCGCCTTTTATGATTTATTTTGATATTTTGTCTCAGAGTGGTTACCATATTGTGTGTTGAGTAGTAAGTAAGCAAGTAAGTAAGTAAGTATGACGGCACTAGACCCATAAGGTCCAAACCGGCGGTGCTGATCTCCGTTTCGTGGCCCTTCAGCCAGGAAGTGCAATGGGGGGCTGGGGGCCAGCCATCCTGTGCTTTCGCACGCCCTTCCTGCTTACCTTCACCAGATTTCTCCAGGTACCCATTTAGAGCTGAGTCGACTCTGGCTAAGCTTAAAGAGTCACACCACTGACCCGCGTCCTAAACCAAATAACTGGCCACGCCAGGGATCGAACCCGTGCCCCTTGGACAAAGAATTCTCAACCCAACCCACGTCCATTTAGCCAGTACGGCTAAATGTGTGTTGGGTCAATAAAATTGATATAGAAGGTCCTCAGAAGTCATAACAAAGCCGGAATACTTTTGGTTTCTAGTGTCCGGAAGTCATTGTCTTCTATCTAGAAAAAGAGTTATGGGAATGCAGCATCAAAATAGAATAATATTTGCTTCCAAGTTCAACGTCGAAAATGTGGAAATCGACAAGCAGAACTCAAATTTCTTTAGGATATTATTAAATATTATTTAATTAAAATTATAAATAATATCTTATAGAATTTTAATCTTCCTTTTGAAGTCTTCATTATTAGTAATTTTTCACTAGTTGCAATTATTTCTTTTTATTTACTGGTCTTAGTGCCAAACTACGTCTTAGTAAACTATTACCCTCAGAAACTCACCGCTGCACAAAGCGTTCTAAAGCAAACGTAGCAACATAAATACGTGTTAGTTTTCAGGTATTTATAAACTGTATATTCTATTTCATTTTTATTATTATTTATCTAAGTCTAAATATTTATTCCTGTGAGAAACTTGAAATTGTAATTTGTCATAGTAATAGTGAGCTCAATAATAATAAGCTCATTTGAACAACAAATAAATAATATCTATTCAGTTTGTGTTGGTTATCATTCTTTGATAACTTCATTTTAATATTTAAAAAATTAGTGCTTATATCTGTTGAATAAAAAAATTACTTTACTAAAAATAATCTAAAAAACGCGTTTACGTATGAATTTGGGAATAATGAATTTACTTAGTATTTTAGATTAGAATAAATTTAAAATCTAATCGAATCTAAAATTAACGAATTTTGTAAAATTTAATGTAATCTAAAATTTATATTAAAAAAAAAATCATAAACAAAAATGTGGATGGTAGACGTCGGTACAAGTGATTTTCTAATTGAATTTGTTCCTTTTAAAGGACAGCTAGCCCCCTCCCATGTCTCTTTTTTCCCCAAAGTCGTCCGATCAAAATCTTTAAATAGCCCTTTTGTTCGGCATATTCGAAAGATCTATTAGCTATGTCTTTGTGGATGACTTGACCACCCACAGCCCGTGGGGGAAGGGCTGCAAGCTATGAACTTTTCCCATTGCTTACAAATAGTATTGGCTATTACGAAGTATATCGATTTTTTGGGGTCGGAGGATCTTTCTATGGGGGAAGGGACTTTTCTATGGAGGGGAGCTGGATTTTCTGGTATTTATTTAAATTTATTAGAAATTAAATTTAAATAAAAGGCAAGTTTTTTCAACGGAAAGTAACGAGCAAAATCAAAACTTAAATCGAACATCCTCCTATAAAGAAATGAAACTTTGATTGTATGTCTTTATCATTCAAGCAATAAATAATATGATGGATTTTTTTTTAATACAATGAATCGCAGACCGAAACTGATTGATTATCTCAGTTTTCAGGGAAATAGAAAAGTGGAATCAACATTAAATTCTATTTAGAATAATAAGAAAAGAACAACAACATAAAAAGGAAAGACAATCGCTGGGTGCCAATTTGGACTCTAAGGGATATGATTAAAAAGGTTTTGGTGATGTTGAGGAGCTAACCCCTTTGGGGTTAACAACCCCACCAGTAGCATCTGACCTCCCCCAGGCCATTCAGCGTGTCCCTAGGTGGCGATAGGGGAACGCTCTACAGATATGTAGGGTACCTCCATAGGAGGCACGGACCAAGGGAGGGCCTTGTCCCTGGGGGTCCATAATAGAAACTGGGGCACCCTCGCCCGGGGTCATAAATACAGGCGGAGGAGGAAGAAGGCCCCTCAAATGTACACTCAAAAGGGCCCACTGGTTTGTCCACAAGTCCCATGAGTTGCAAACCTTCTCCCAGTAATAGGTTAAATTGCATGGTGATGCAGAACACCATCGCGGGAGGATCCTCTATTTGAGGACAACTGCGGCAGGGCGTAAGATCCAGATCTATGGACAACGGCCTCTGCAAAGGGCTGCCTCGACCTTTTCGGGGTACCTGCAAGACTGGGGACCTTGCGGTCAACTCTATTCCCACTTGAGGAGTGGCGCCCCTCGAGGAAATTATAGCCTAGTAAACGACACAGCATTCACACGGGATTCTGACTAATGGACAATTTTTCTGGGCTTAGTATGTTTTGATGGGCGTCTTTGGGCTGAAAAACCTCTTCCTAGCTAATTTATCTATTATGGGTTGCCTCCCCGTAGTAGCATAATATTTGTAGGCATGAATATATAATGAGTCGGAGGTAATATGCTTGAGACTGTCTGTGCAGGATTTCGACTCTTGTTGATAGAAGAGCATCGCCAAGTGCTAAAAAACCATGTTGTGACCAAGATGGGCCCAGGATTGCACAAAGCCTTCATTCATACTGGAGGTCCCAGGGACTTCTTGCTGTCCGGTTCTAAGCCGGCTTAAGCACTTCGGTGTAGACTTGAGAAGATATGTGATCCCCGTCCTGCACTGGTATCCGGGATCATTGCTTTTCCTGAGGCCAAAATAATTTCAATGATTTAAAGAACATGAAAATTGGAACTTGGAATGTTACGACGTTAAAAAATGACCATCGTATCGACATTTTGACTGACAAATTCAGACGATTCGAACTGGATTTATTAGGAATTTCCGAAACTCATATCCCAGGGGTAGGAAGCATGAAATTAGGTGATATAGAATTTGTTTACTCAGGCAGGAAGGATGGGGTACATAGACAGGGAGTAGGGCTCATGATGAATAAGGAAGCTGCTAAGTCTTGTTTAGGCTGGGAAGGTATTAATAATAGAATACTAATTGCTCATTTTATCACTAGAAAGTTCAGGGTATCAGTTATAGTAGTATACGCCCCTGTAGAACCGACTGACGGAGATACTAGTGACTCAGATGAAATTTACTTACAGTTACAGGAGCAAATAGACAGGGTCCCAGGTAGAAATATGATGTTATTACTGGGAGATTTTAACGCCCAGGTTGGTAGAAATAGGGATAGATGATATCCCAGCCTAGGTAAATTTGGTGTAGGAAAAGAAAACAGTAATGGATACAGACTTTTGCAATTTTG
Source organism: Artemia sinica (assembly GCA_027921565.1). Taxonomy (NCBI): domain Eukaryota; kingdom Metazoa; phylum Arthropoda; class Branchiopoda; order Anostraca; family Artemiidae; genus Artemia; species Artemia sinica. The sequence goes on along the minus strand of CM051274.1, from coordinate 26,124,572 downwards.
TAGGTAAAACAATCTAGTTATAACCAATACGGTGTTTGGTCATAAAATGGCTCATAAGTTAACATGGTATTCACGTGATGGTAAGACAGCAAACCTTATTGATGTTATAGTAAACCGAAGGAAGACTGGCAGGATCAATACAAGATACTAGGGTATATAGGAGTGCTGTTATTGATGTTACAAGTAAAGATCACCATCTAGTAGTGTCAAGGGTTAATTTAAAGCTGAAATATCGGAAGGGTAACCATCTCCCGGGAAGTTATGATGTTGGTAGACTCGAGGATGAGAATTTGAGAGAAACTTTCCAGGAACAGTTGAATACTAAACTTGAGAGTTTAAAATTTGATAATGTGGAAGATGGTTGGAATGATTTTAGAAAAATAATTTGTGAAGTTGCTGAAGGCGTATTAGGGAAAAAAGCTAGAACTGCAGCTAAGAATATTAGTGAAAAAGCTTTATGTTTAATAGAAAGGAGAAAGGACTTGTACAAGAATTATCTGAGTGATAGATCGTATGAAAACAAAAGAAATGTAAAGAAAGTGGAGAAAGCATTAAAATATGAACTAAGGAGGTGTGAAGTGGAGGCCATGGATAAAATTGCCGAGGATCTGGAAGATGCAGCTAGACGGCATAATAGTAAAATATTGTACTGGCACGTTAACAAATTGAGAGGGAGTAGTCAATCCGGACTTGACCCAGTTAAAGATAGGAATGGGGTCACAAATAGCGATAAGGAAAAAACTAAAGAGAGATGAGCCGAACATTTTGAGAATTTGCTTAACCGAGATAGAGTTGCAGGAAAAAATATAGAGGAAAATGAAAAAGTTTGTGATACCTTGGATGTGAAGGAAGATTTGTTTTGTGAGGAGGAATTAGCAACAATACTAAAAGGATTAAAGAATAATAAGGCTCCAGGTTCTGATAGGGTGGTAAATGAGTTTCTTAAATATGGTGGCTCTGAGGTTAGAAATAAGTTACTGAAGATTATGAATATGATTTTTGAAAAAGGGGAAGTACCTAACGATTTTAGGAAAACCTTAATTAAGGCACTTTATAAGAAAGGTGATAAAAGTGAGCGTGGTAATTATCGAGGCATTAGTCTGATCTCTGTAGGTAGCCAATTACTTAGTAATATGATACTTTTTAGACTGAGAGATGCTGTAGACAAAGTTTTAAGAGAAGATTAGTGCGGTTTTAGAAAAGGTAGAGGATGTGTCGACCAAATTTTCACTCTTAGGCTAATAATTGAGAAGTGCCTGAGTTTTCAAACACCTTTGGTCCTCAGTTTTATAGATTATGAGCAAGCGTTCGATTCTGTTGATAGAAGAGCTTTAGTAAAGGTTTTATCCTTGTATGGTATACCAGACAAATACATTAAAGTGATTAGTGCTATGTACGAGAATAACACTGCTGCGGTTAAGGTAGGAGATTAGGTTAGCAGCTGGTTTTGTATTAAATCAGGAGTTAAGCAGGGTTGTGTTCTATCTCCCTTTGTATGGATTATTTTGATGGACTTTGTTTTAAGGAGCACAGGAAAGGCAATGGGAGACCACGGAATCAAATGGGGAGGAAAAAGTCTCCTGGACTTGGATTATGCTGATGATTTAAGCATCCTAGATGAAAGTGTGAGCAAAATGAATGAAGTTTTGGAGGTTTTGCAAGTTCAGGGTGCTAGAATTGGTTTGAAAATTAATTTTAGGAAGACTAAGTCACTAAGTCTAGGAATAAGTGAAGATGAAAAGATGACGTTGGGTAATGAAAAGATTGATCAGGTGGGCAGCTTCACTTACCTTGGTAGTATTATTAGTAAAGATGGTGGGAGCAGTGAAGATGTTAAATATAGAATAGCCAAGGCTCAGGGGGTTTTTTCACAGTTAAAAAAAGTCTGGAAGAATAGGAAGATAAGTCTGTAAACCAAGATTAGAATATTAGAAGCTACAGTGATGACAGTGGTCAAATATGGCTCTGAAGCATGGACGCTCCGAAAAGCGGATGAAGATTTACTAGATGTTTTCCAGAGAAATTGCTTAAGGATTGTTCTGGGTACCCGGCTGACTAACCGTATTTCAAACAATAGGCTATACGAGAAATGTGGTTTAATACCGCTCTCTAGGGCTATAATGAAAGAAAGGTTGAGGTGGCTAGGGTACGTTGTGCGGATGAAGGAGGACAGATTGCCGAAGATTGTCCTTTTCGGCCAACCATCTAGGGCTAAACGGAAAGCAGGTCGTCCCCGTCTGGGGTGGGAGGACGTCATAAAGAAAGATTTAAAGGAAATGGGAACTTCGTGGGCGGGTGTAAAAAGGGAGGCTTTGAATAGATTGGGGTGGAGGAGGAGCGTGCGTAGCTGTGTTGGCCTCAGGCGGCTTGGTGCTGCGGTGAGTTGTTAGTAGTAGTAGTAGTAGTAGTAGTAGTATTGCAAACTAAAAGGTTGAATTTATAAAGTTGTAAAAGCAAGGAAAAACTAATCAAAGTACTAGAATAGTGTGAAACTTGTCTATCCTATGAAGGGATAAATACGGCAATAGCTCACTAGCAAAAATCAATCATAAATCTATCATAAGAATTCTAACAAAAAGAAGTATTAAACAGCAAAAATGATAATAATAATGTCTTCTTGAAATTCTATATTGCTCAATTCCCCAAGATAACGCAGTACTTGTCCCAGCTTGTCTTCATGACCATCCCAAGGCTTCTTCTGCCACATTACGAATGCCGTACTTTTTAAATGTGTCCCTCCTTGGAGCCTGCTCAGTCAAGCCGATTAGCAAGTGACGAGAGAAGTTCCTCAGTAAGTCACTTGGTGGCTCACTAAGCTTCTAGCCTCCAGGCTTACAACCTCCAAGATAACCGTTGATCTCTCCTTTAAATGCTGGATTAGGAATTAGATGGGAGCTCATCCCCTATACGTGACTGAGTAAACACAGAGATTTACCATACAAAGAATTATAGAACAACCTGTTGTTTTTGTTTTTTTCATCTAAATCTGCCCTAGTTTATTTTACTTCAAGATTTTAAAAAGTATTTTAGACACAAGAATTTTTCTAAGTCTCATTAAAATCTTGGAAACTAAAGTTCACCCAAATATTTTTCTTGAAGAAAACTCAAAAGATTTAAAAAAACATACCGGTCGGGATATCGAAGTTGCAGAACATGTAAGGTATGCAGTGCTTCCAACGTTGACAATTTGGATTTTAGAATCACTAACAGTAACGGATATAGAAGGAACAGCTGGTTCTGGAGAGTCAATAAGAGGATCAGATGTAGGAATTCCAACTGAAATAATTATAAGGCACTTTCAGAATTTTTTCTGGGCACAGTACCTTGCCTTAAAGAGCAATGAGAAAAAAAGGAAGAAGACGAATTTTCACAAAAAATAAATCCCAATAAGCGAAGGGTTAGACTACAAGGCAAGATGATCTACATAGTATCAAAACCAGCAAGGCTATGAGTTTCAGGTAAGAGAATTTCACTTTAAAATTACAAATTCCCTGTGAGCGCGATTAATCAATACAGAAGTAAATGTAGTCAAATAAATAAGCTTTTCTCAGATTCTCGGGGATAAGAACGAACAGATCACCTCAGATACTAATTAATAAAAAAAAGTATTTTTCATGTGTTGTAATTTATAATGTATACTTTTATTTATGATTTAATTCTGGTTGGCAAATTTGTCTTTACTCCAACCATCTAAAATGGGAAAAGATTCATACAAAATAGGTTTTTCAGCAATTACAGTTTGAAACTGTTAACGTCACACACAAAGAAGGTATGATATATTGTGTTCCAAATACATATTTAACGGAAAAAAACCAATCTGTTGAACCTGAAGATATATTAGGGCCACTTACCACGAACGCTTAAAACCGGGAACCACTTACCACGAGCTTAAAAACGGAAAAAAATGCACAAACTATTTTGATTTTTGACTGTTGAATTTTGGTGTAAATAAAAGAAGATAAATAAACACACGCTGATGATGAAAACATAAAGCCATCATATGTTCAACTAATCTTGCGTCGTAGGAAGAGGAATATTGCTTTTATTTGCTGCCCTTTTTTAAATTTATGTAATTTTTAAATAGCAAGTCATAATCTAATAAATTTATCTCTAACACTACCATTGTAATATTTTGGATGCTTCAAATGTGTTTACCATAGCCTGATTCACTCTATACGTAGATCTGAATGCCCTTTATGAGAGGGTTAGCTCCATTCCCATACAGATACACCCCTTTGAAATAAAGATAGTTGAGAACGTCCTGCGTGATTGAAATATTCATGAATTACGTACCAAAACGGAAAAATTCCCTTTAAAATAGGGATGAAAATAGACTTTTCTTCAGTCTTAACCCTTCATAATTTTGTTGGAGATCTCCCTTCTTCAAACAAAAACTGAAATGGCTTCTCTGTGTGGAGGATCAGGTTAACCTTTTTCTCCAGGATTGTTTGAATGATGTGTGATTTACTGCATTAAAGTATAAGATAACTAGAAAACCAGCAAGGGAGCTATTTTTCTCTTATGATTTTCCTATTTGACTTTATTTTTTTGGAGATCTCCAAGGCAATATAATGGTCCTATGTCAATTTTAGATTCTTGGTCAACCTGCTTGAGACTCTAGTCAGGCGGGCCTTTCCAAAAACTAAAACACGAGTACTTGTCCAATAAGAAAGTCATACTTACTCCCACTATTTACCCGTGCCATTTAAACATTTTTGCCTCTCAATTACTCAGACTATCTGTCTTGTTTTTTTTTCCTACAATTAGCCATGTCTTGATTCCCTACTGCAAAATACTTGATTTTCAATTCAAAATCAACGCAAGTTTCTTTTTGTAATTTTTCTATATTTTTTGCTGGAATATTCTAGACACTGCTATTGGGAACGCCCCAAAATATATTTTGTTTGACTAATTACCTAACGTATTTACAATTCACTTTACAGCAGAAACAACAATCAAATATTTTTCTCATTTATGATCCAGAGATTGAATACATTCTTGGTCTTCCATCTTCTACGTAAAACTTACAACTCTTAGTTCTCTAGAAGGAAAGCTTCCCATCCTCCTGAAGATGGTCACGTTTTTCCAATACATGAAGGCAGAAAGAAAATAAAATCCCAATAAGCATTAACCTGTCAGGACTGACATGCATTCGTAAGGGAAATCTGGGCATTAAACCCTTATCTCCACGAGGATATCTGGTTTATTATGGTTTCGTCTATGATTCCATACATTTTCCATAGAATTCTCCAGTGTGTTCCGTTTTTTTATAGTGTATATTACCTACCTTCACCCAAAGTAAGGATGCCCTCTCCCAAATAAAGTTTTGAGTATGTATATGTTGAAATTTCCAGGCTGAACTTCCATACCTCAAAAATGATCTACATGGAGTCCATAACATAAGAAATATTGGCTTTTTTTTAATTTATTCGTTTTAATATGCATCGGAAGCTTAATAATTCTATTTCCCAAAAGTACAGCATACTATTAAAACAAAAGAGAGGGGATAAGCCTTCCAGCTAAAAGAAAAGTAACTAAATAAAAAGATATCAAGAAGCCAAAACATTATGATTTTAGTTACTAGAAGCAAATCATGTAAGTGCAAAAAACTAGCACTGATAAATAAAAAAAGGTGTTTAGTAAATCATGCTGATAAAAGAATATTTTCATAAAACGACTGAAGCCATTTTGTGCATGCTATTAATAAGGATAAACGTGATAAACGATAAAAACAATGGAACGGTGCAAAAACCTGATTTCTAATTTTCATGCAAATGAAGAGAAATTCTGGAACAGAAGAAAGCATTCACAAATTTGTAACGTTTATTGGAGTTTTATTAAACTTCTCATTAATAATAGAAGTAAAATTGCTAATAAAAGAATAGTTAATTTATAAAATACTTAATATTATGTCTTCCATTCCCAATGGATTCTAATGATATTGTCTCTAAATTTTAGCCATTTAGCCAAATAAAAAAAATGGCAGCCAAACAAAAATTCGATAATTATTAATTAAACGAAATTTAGATTCAATTATTAGATTAATTTTTATTAAATTAAAATTTTGATAATTAAACCTCTTTTTACCTAAATTTAATAAATTTTGACTGAATTGAAACTTTAACAATTAAATGACTACATTTTAGCCATGTTAGTCATAATAAATTAGCCATAAATGTTACTGAGTTAGAAAATCCGCCAGAATTTATCCTTGACGAAAAACTGGTGAAAACGTCACATAACGTGAAAACAGAGGGCCCGTTAGAGTTAGTAAATCCAACCTGGTCTTATGCGACTAGTCACTTCTCCGATGATAACTCCAAAATTATTTGTCACTTTACACATTACTAAAGTGTGGTTTTCTTCAATTGGCATAGACCATGTTATACCACCACGTCCGTTACCATTTCGCATCGTTTCGCGAACGGATGGAGTGATGGCTGACCCATCTCTGAACATTACATGAGCTTCCATGTTCAAAGTCTCATAAGCCTGGTAGTTACATGTAAACTGAACTACTGTTCCAGGGCTTTTTTGAACAATAATAGGTGAAATTTCGAGAGTCAGCTTTCCTTAAAAAACATGCACTACAGTCAATAAGAGAAGAGCTTAAAAAGTACACATAGATAGAAAAAGAAGAACTGAGAGAAAAAAAAATTAATAGTCATCTCAAACTACAACATAAAATTCTAATAGAACATTCCACTTAAAAAAGTAATTACTATGGTGATTAAGAGAGAGAGCAAAAAAAAGTTATACAAGACATCAGCATCTAAAGTCAGGCCAGGTTTCGTTGACACCATCAATTCTATGACCCTACTTCGCACATAGCATTTCATCAGCACAGAACATGGTTCAGCACATAAAATGTCCAGGAATGGTATAGAATTTGGTTTTGGCAAAATATCAATAAAAAAATTACGAAAATCATATCAGCCATATAATTTTACTAAATTATAGGTGAAAGTTCCGGAAAAAAAGTAACTATTATCAATATTTGACATAAAAAGCGCTTTAACACAATATTGATGTTTTCATACATTTTAACACACTATCTCCAGGATTGTATTGAGAAGGATTGTTTCGAAGGATATAAGAAATCTTACAAAGTGAAAGAAAATCTTTGTCCTTGCCCTGTCTGCAAGTATTTCAGTACTACAAGAGAAATAACAAGAACAGCATCCTTTAATAACTTTAAATTTTAAAACTTACTGAAAAGCTTATAAAAATTGAGTTGTAACTTTTATCCCCATAGATGAGTCAGTGAACAGGACTGACACACCGGTAAATTGTAAGTATAAACTCTTACTCATAGCGTTTTGTTATGTTTGGTTTCAACTCTGATACCCAATTCTTAAGTCTCAGTAAAACACATTCCATCTATTTTACTTTTCGAGGATACCACGGAGCTCACCAGCACCGACACCGGGTGCGGGCACCACGTTAAGAAAAAAAAAATCTTGACTGGACAGAAGTAACTCTATTGTCTGTTTTGCTTGTATGTTTGTCATGTTTTCCCTTAAATTATTTTCTGTGTTGTTTTTATTTTTGTCTCTTAATTTTGTCTTACTTCAAATTCCTTTTATGGCCATTATTTTAGTTTCTTGTTATTTTGAATTCCATTTTTTCTTCTTCATTTGTGCTGAGGATGTCGTGGTGATTATACAGGCGTAATAACTGCAGTACATTTCTCTTTTGTGAGTTTTACTGGCCTTAGAACCTAATTTTTAATTGTTCTTATTGTAATTTATTGAAGTTTAAAATTATAAGTACCAATCTCGGACTCGTTTTTTACATAATAATTTCCGGCACTCAATATTTACCTAGTATCAAGGTATTTAACTAGCACTACCTTGTTCATAGTACCAAGGTCTATCAAGCAAAACTTTGTCATTTTGACCCACATATTTTCTGCAGTCTATCCTGAAGTAGTTTTAAAACTTCTCAATGCAACTACGGCAAATACGATAGATGCCTTAAAAAGGAGAAAAAAAAAGAATAAAGAAAAGATGGCAATACTGTTATCAAAATATCAATTTCAATATCGATTGGCGAATGTAATGTAATTATTAATGCAAATATTCAATGTAATTATATTTGAACATAACGGGTTTTCAGGCCAGAAACCATTTTAGAGTTCAAGCAGAAAATTTTTTATATCTATTTACTCATTTGTTTTAATTCCATTTAAACCAAATAACGATTATTATTCAAATGTTGGTAAACAGTGCCAAATAAAATTCTCGCGCAGCCTTTTCCGCAGTCTATATTTTGAGCTTAGTTAATAAATCTACAAATTTATTAGCGTGCGTTTATAACGGGATTTCGGCTGAATGGCCCCACGCTCAGTTTGTATATATAAAAAAAGAACAATGTATTCCAAATTTCAGCTCATTCATGAGATTTAAGAATTATTTTCTAGGTGAGATTTAAGGATGATTTTCTACAATTTCCTAAAACGTAGTTTAAAAAGATCTCTAACTAGCAAAACGTGAAAAAGATTCTAAATTCAGACAACGGATATGTCAATTACGGTTTTGCGCAATAAAAAAATTGTCATAAAAACAAAACTCTTTAATATGCTGGAACCAGGTTTACCAGCATAATCATACAGCTTTATAATCTAAGAGGACACAAGAATCATGTAAATGAGTTAACCACAGAATGCAAATGCTAAACACCAGCTTATACGTCATCGGTATTTGTAATAATTTCACATAAGATTCGTACCTTCTACTTCACAAGCTTCACCAGTGAATCCCGGTTTACATTGACATATAAGTCTCTTTTCTCCAAGTGCACACGACTCTTCATTTTGAGAGCAGCGACAGGGCTTGCAGCTGCCAAGTCGACTGTATGAGCGATCATTTGCATCACGGTAGTATCCAGAAGCACATGACTAGCAGAAAAATGAAATTATCAGCAAACTTTAATTTTTGTTACACATCTGTCAGAGCAAAACGTACAACAATGGATCCTGTTAGTCTTAAAACGAGATGCGTAGCAGTAAGTCCAAAGGGTGTACATTTGCTTATAAACAGATGACTGATAATAATATCATTATATTAGGGAATATAATATATATCTTTTGTCTGTAGTACAGACTGTTCTCAAGAAAACAAAAGTTTGGCGAAAAAGTGTACTGTCGCAAAACTATTTTTAATGCTCGTTTGATTGATCATGCCCTTTTTGAACTAACAGCTGTTTTTATCTGTTACACTACGGATCCAAGAATACCGTACAGACAAAAGATGAGAGTCTAAGAAGACTGTAAATTAGACAAGTATTTTAAAGGACCCATTAGGAACCCCTTTCTGGTTGGTTTGGTAGTAGAAAGAAAATACAACTGTTGATCGTCATATCCATTTTCAGCAATGGTTTGCAAATCAACAGGAATATGTTAAGCACGTTTGCTTTTTTACTTCATCTGGCGCTACTTGGGTTGTAAAATTGTCTAACAGAAAACATTTTTTCCCGCTATTTAATATTTTAGTAAGTCAATTGTTCCCAAATAGAAACTCCATTAACGAGAAAAAATACTAGCTGCTTTTTCCTCTCTTTTTTTGTATTTTAAATTGTTTAAGCTGCAAATCTACCCTTGCTACACCTATTTAGAGTAATAAGATAACAGAATACAGAGAAGTAAAAAATAAGTGATAATAATTTTGATGCAATATCCAATTTAATTCGGTAATGTTGACCTGGTAAAGATCGATACGTCTAAAGTTTTTTTTTTCCGGCCACTTTGGATGGAACGGAATGTCGTGGTATAGTTCAAAGGTCTAGTGGTCTCAAAAGGTCCAAAAGTGATTGAAATGAAATGAGCCCTCTCCCAAGCTTTTTTCAGCATTAGAAAAAATACGTATCTCAAAATTGTGCTTCATGGAATCGTATCTTAATTTTGAAATGACGGTTTCGCTGAAAATTGGCCAAGAAGTCCAAAAAATGTGGCTCTGGGGGAATGAGAGGTAGGATGGTAACAGCCCACGTAGTCTCACGAGCAAGGCCCCAATATTAACCGTGCGACCATTCCTTCACATAAACATTTAATTTTAGTAGAAAGAATGGGCATGTATTTTGACATGGCCGATATGTCTATATATGCTAATATTTTTTTATACCTCACAGGAAAATCCAATGTAGCCTGGAGGGCAACGACAATCTTCAACCTCTCTTGCTTGATCTTCTCCATTGTCAAACTCCACTGCAGATCCCATTCTAACATTAGAAATCCTGGGGAGAGAAGAGCACTAGAATTAGGCTTATTTCATACTTAAACAGAAAAAGACTACGCCAGGAGCTTGGTGCTGAGTCGTAAAGATAACAGAGCATGCGCAACAAGTAAATCGCAACATGAATTCTGCAAAGAAACAGCTAATGTTTCTGAGCATTCTCGAAATCAGTAGAGTGTTACTTGGTTTAAAAAAAAAGTAGACTTATCTACTCCTTGTATGCACGGACTAATTTAAGAAGAGACTGACATTTTCCGCTTTTTATATATTGCATTTGGTTTGAACTCCTTGAGAAATAATTTTTTGCAAATAAAATTAACTTCCCCTGACGCACAAAATTTAAAATATTTCTATAAGGTCGACTTTTTTGTTATCGTATTATGACGATTATCTGGTTAAGATTTAAATCATGACAATACTGGCAGTAAAACTGGCGTCTGTGCTTGCCTAACCCTGGGTGGATCTCAATGGATCTAAAGTCAGGGTAGCAACGCCGTTGCCCAATAAATTTAAATGTATCTGAAATCGGGTATGCTGGATGGTAATTTCGGTACTCAGGGAAATCAATGAAGTAATGCAGGTAACGTAAGTACATTCGACAGATACCAATGAGATCCTTACACGCAAAAACAGTTCTGTTTGAACAAACAAGTCAATTACACAGATGGAAGAAAAATGGTTACAAATCTTCGTTGATTTACTATCCCCACCATATTTCACTCAAGAACTAAAAATGTAAACCTGTAAAATTTTACAATCTTATTCACAGTAGTACTAAATGAAGAAAAACACTGGAATTTTTTCTCCCAACCTCAGAGCTCAATCAAACAAATTGTCAGGATTTAAAACCCAACTTAGTGGATTTCCTAGGGTACCATAATTAGCAAGCTACTATCCAGACTTTAGATACCTTTGGGTCCCGAATTTAGAAAACTGCTACCACAATTTCAGATCCCAAAGAGCACCAGCTCGGGTGCCTAAGGCCCAATTTAACTGAAAACCCAAATCTGGTTGAGATTGGATTCATAAAAATCACTCAATCTATTAATAAAATATTTTGGCAGTTCATAGCTGATAGTTACCACCTTTGTACTTGGATTAACCGAGCCTCCCAAACTTAAATAACTTCTTAATCCGACTTTCTTGTTGATTTGACTCCCTTGAGATTTGGAAACACCCTTGACTTAAACATTTGACTTGAAATTTGAAGACTCCCTTGAGATTCGAAGGGTCGAACTTGCACCAATACATTATTGCATAATTCATAATACTTAAAATACTTCGATTTCTTAGTGCAAATGACCAAACAACTCGGAAGTACTTTAAGCGCAAAACCCTAGTATCTAAATTAGCACTAACCTTGTTCGTGTTGTTCCAAGTGAAAAGGTAGCTCGAATTAATAATGCCTCAATATTAGCCAAAACAGCCATAAAATCATCACGTGATGCTGGTAAACCTCTTGATGCCCTACCATCCATTCTTATCCAGCCATCTTCCCGTAGAGGGATTGTTATTGTAGATGGGACACCAGATATTGCCGGGTTTGGGTTCACCCAAAATATTGAAATACCGTTACCAATTATGATGACGTCTCCATCTTCATATAAAGGAGATCCTGGTCTTTCTTCAAATAACTGGGTGATTGTTAAGTGACTGCCATATGATTTTAGCTGGAAAAATCAGATTGAATACTACTTAGATATCTCATGGCAGTTTCAGATAAAATTATAATCAAGCGCAAAAAAAAAAATTAAAGTAGCCTTTCCTATCTATATAAGATTTAAATTTCGAATAGAGTTCTTTCAATTTTTGGAGGGAAGGTGCCTCAAAGCACTACATTGGCTCTTGCCTCTACCAAAACTCAATTATTTTCCCCCCTAAAGTAAGGATTAATACCAAAGAGTAACAACAAGCTTTCTTTCCATCGATCACTGAGCTTTTTTATAATCCAATTTGAGCAAGTCCATTCCAAAGTAAACTTATGAGTTTTCTCCATACTCAATCATGTAAGCAACAGTCATAGACTTGTAACAACTTGAGATCTGGGCTGTATTTTTCTCAACTAGGTGAATAATGTACTTAATTCAAACCCAGCAACGAATCTTTTTCTCATTTATGTGCATGTGCATGAAATTAATCAAACTGGTCAATGGATAGTTAAAATGTAAATATACGAGAAGAAATTGTCTTTTTTGCACCCTTAGCCTTGGGTTCATACAACTACCTTACCCCACAAAAGGGCGCATATCGGCATTTTGCGCCAGATTTCATAAATTTGTTTCCAGTCATAAATTCGTACATCATGGCGGTTCACTAACTAGTTTAACATATTTAAAACTGACATATTGAAAGACACAGCCCTCTTGACCGTTACAAATTCAACGATAGATGTTGATCAGTAAATATATTTTTGCACCAGTTTTATCTGTAATAAGCAGTTATTTTGAAGGATATGTGTATTAAACAGCCAGCGTCCAGCAGAAAAGGCCATCGCCCGAAATGCCCCACCCCCCAGTGCATAAGAGGCCAATAGAAAATATTAATTAATAGTATTTCCTGGCCCTTACCATGAAAAGTACCAAGTCTCTAATATCCGATGTTGGAAATGGGACCTATCTCCTTATAAAACACAAAAAATTCTAGAATCTTAATTTAGATAATGCTGGATATCTCTATTCAAAACGGTTCTTGATACGCTATTATATTCTGGATACCTAAGGCTTCTCGAATCTACTTTTTTCCTTTTTGTTTATTGAATAAGAAAACAAGCTTTTTTAACTGAAAGTAAGGAGCGACATTAAAACTTATAAAGAACAGAAATTATTCCGTATATGAAAGGGGCTGTCCCCTCTTCAACGCCTCCCTCTTTACGCTAAAGTTTGACTCTATCTCACAACTTTTTTTTTAAAAAGAACAAAAAACTTTAGCGTAAAGAGCGAGGCATTGAGGAGGGGACAGCCCCTTTCATATACGGAATAATTTCTGTTCGTTTTAACTTTTAATGTCGCTCCTTACTTTCAGTTAAAAAAAACTTGTTTTTTTATTTAATTTCTGATCGTTTTTTATGCAGGTTTTGATTTGGGCTCACCGTACATGAAGAATTAAAAAGAAATTTGCATATTAATTTTACTTTTTGTGGCTAACTGGCTTTCCCGAAAGTTGTTAAATTTTATTTACGAACGTTTTTATTAGTAACAAATATACGTAACTTACGAATTAACTTACGTAACGAACTTCTATATTCGTATATTTTTATTACGAATATTAGGGGGATTCGCCCCCCTATTCAATACCTCGCTCTTTACACTAAAATTCAAATTTTTTTCCAATTCTTTGAGAATGACCGCTTAATCACAAAGGCCGTTAATTAGAATAAATAGCTCTTATGAAAGTACTAAAAAAAACTTTAGCGTAAAGAGCGAGGTATTGACTAGGGGGAAGAAACCAATCAAATACGTAATAGTTTCTGTTTGCTGTAATTTTTGATGTTGAAAAGTTTTCAGTTGAAAAGTTTTTCAGTTAAAAACTTGTTTTTTTTATTTAATTTCTGATCGTTTTTTTTTAATAATACTGGGAAATCCGGCACCCCCTTTATAGCAATGTATCTTCCCCCATGAAAACTTCCTCCATGGAAAGATTTCCCACGTAACCTCCGATCCACCCCCCCCCCACTACCAGAAAAACTTTCCCCTGAAAATTTCTGTATATTTCCCAATAACCTATACTAGATGTAAAAATTGGGCAAAGTTCATTGGGCAAAGTTCATAACTTGCAACCCTTCCCCCGGGGACTGTGGGGGATCAAGTCATCCTCAAAGATATTGTAAATTATATTTTTTCGACCATGCTGAACAAAATGGCTATCTCAAAATTTTGGTCGGGTGACTTTAGGAAAAAATGAGCGTGGGAGGGGGCCTAGTTGCCCTCCATTTTTTTGGTCTCTTAAAAAGGGCACTAGAACTTTTAATTTCCGTTCGAATGAGCCCTCCTACGATATTCTAGGACTACTGGGTTGATATGATCACCCCTGGAAAAAAAACAACAAACAAAGAAATAAACACGCATCCGTGATCTTTCTTCTGGCAAAAAATACAAAATCCCTCATTTTTGCAGATAGGAGCTTGAAACGTCAATTGTAGGGTTCTCTGGTAAGCTGAATCTGATGGTGTGATTTTCATTAAGATTCTATAGCTTTTAGGGAGTATTTTCCCCTTTTTTCGAAAATCAGCCAAATTTTCTCGCGTAACTTTTGATGGGTATGACTAAACTTGATGAAACTTATATATTTGAAATCAGTATTAAAATCTGATTCTTTTGATGTATCTATTGATATCAGAATTCCGTTTTTTAGAGTTTCGGTTACTATTTAGCCGGATCGCTCCTTGCTTGCAGTTCGTTACCACGAACTGTTTGAAAAACCGCTGGCGCTAGGGAGGTTATTTTAAGGAAATCTTTGAATCACAAGCAGCAACAGTTTTTTCAAAGAAGAAGAACAAAAGATTGTACTAAGACAAGAAACTTAGCAAGGTTTTATTTCGTTTACTCTCTTTTTTTAGGTATTCATTGAATTCACTGATCATTTAGCTAATACAGATTTTACTGTTTTGACTTCTTCTAACTATAAAAGCTTATATTTTATTCTAACCAATTGTACTGCACTGGAATTGGTTAAGTGTACCATATGCTGTTTTATATTTAATTATATTACATTAAAGTTCAGGATTTATTTTTTTTTTGTAGTGAAGGTAGATTTGACCAATCTTTGTTTCTTAAAGGTCAATAGTATCACTCTTAACCAATTTTATCTAAGGGCTTTTGATGTCTGTAAGACTCAAAATTGATTTCATAAATATTATTAAAATGCAGAAATATGGCAAAAAGACAGAGCAGATAAAAACATTTAAGTTTCCATAATAATCACTTACTTACCTTATTACCAGTAAAAATAGGTGGGAGAGACCAGAAGAGTCGTTGAGTTTGTCCTCCTCGGAAAATGTATGATACGCCGTTTGCTTCCTGGTCGTATTGAATTCCTTCTGATATAACCACAAATCGATTACTAAAGATAGAGAAAAGGTTATTAAGATCGATTGGCCAGAAAATCGATTTCTTAATCAATTCTTAATTGCAAAATAATAGGAACCAAATTTGTCATTTCAAAATGAGATTAACAGAGTTTAAATCAATTTACATCGAACGGTAACCATATATTAACCACTAATGGTAACCATGGAGACCACAGTAAGCTCGTGGTAACCACGAATTAAATCTTCTACAAATTAAGCCAGTTTATCCTTAAAAGAGTTGAAACATTCTCTTTTTAACAACATTCAAATACTATTATTTTATTTGATCCACCTAACCCAAAAATAAAATGTTCATTGTGCAAAGCATCGAAAGCCGACTTAGATATATAACTTCACCAATTTTTTCTGCAAATAAACAATAACCAACCTTTCTTACCCATATGGCCAATTTCTTGGCTTTGAGAATTCATTTAATTTAACAATGTGAAATTTTTGGGTGCAAAAGGTGTAAAGTTGGCTAAAACATCTATATATCTCAGAAATTTCGTGAATTTTCACATCGAACTCAACATGCTTGCTTTTTGGTTATATTTTCATCCTTACTTTTATTTTACTTTATATCTAAAGCTTAGTTTTTATTATAATTATTCTTCTTTCTCTCAAAACATGACTTCATCGAATTTTTTTCATCACTTTTATTAATAAAAATCCATTGTGCTCCTTTACTTATTTCAAGGTTAAAGTTTTTAACCTGGCAAGTTTTTTATTTTCTTTCCCCTGACTTTAGTATATGTAAAATCTTCCTACCTGTCTAAAATGTGTATTTATTACAATTAATATTGTTTGTTTCTTGTGTCTTAAATTAATAGATAAAAATATGACTAGTGTCACTTTAAAGACCGTTATCAAAATAAACCTAAGCAAACCAAACAGAGAAGAATGATTCAATTGGAACAAGATTTAGGTGAAACACCGATTAGCTTTACAAAGTGAAATAAACATTACTATTATTACTACTGCACTAAGAAAGAAAATAAGTCCCGTAGTTGGGTTATTAGTGGCCATTTACCTGTCAGATAATGTGAAGCCATGTTGTGAATTAACTTGCAGTGAGATGTTGCTTTTATATAGACTGGGAGAGCTACCACAGCTTGTAGAAACGCCTGAACAGAAACATGAGTGGCAACCCTGAGGAGCATCAGAAGAAAGACCGAAAGTGCCAGGCCGACACTGATCGCACCTGTCTCCTTCCACATTTATCTAAAATGAAGGGAAGGAAAATGAAAACTTTATTTCTACAGTTATTAGTTTCTAAGAAGAAAATACTGAACAAAATACACCTAAACAAGCTGGCTAAAACTACAAAATAAGAAACAAAACAGAATTTTTGAAAAGCCAGTATATTTAGCAAACAAAACATAATAACTAAATAACAAGAAAATAAATTTTATTGTTGCCACTGAAGACTACCTTGCAATGACACCGATGACCATCATAGCAAGCAACACTCAATGAGCCACTCCTTTCACATTCACAGACAGATGAAAGAAGAGGTTTGCATGAGCCACCATTCGACGGATCTCCAATGAAACCAGGAATACATCTTTCACAAGAATCTCCTGTTGTTGAATTCTTGCAGTCCTAAAGAAATAAGAGACGTGAAGCAAGTGCATGAGTGCATGAAGTTTCTGGGGATGTTGAACTAATTCAAAACACACTATGTGTGTGAAGGTTGTCAAAAGGACGTATCAGCAATGTCCCGGGAACTTTTCAGGGTAGAAATGAAACTTTTGCGGTATGCTCTAAAAAACTAATCAATTTTCTTTTAATTTCAACTATCATTTCGTAAAATCCCCTGACAACGAGAATTTAGGAACCTCACCCTGCAAAATTACATCTTTACATCCCCAAAAACAAAATTACATCTTTTCAAAAGATATAGCATCGAAATGAGTATGATGATACAATTCTTGGATCAGTTTATCCATTTAAGTTAGAGTATTTAATTACCGCTCACATAATGTTACATCATAACTATTTATTTTAGCTCTGCTTCAGAGCTTGTTACATTCCTCCATTATTCTGGTTCAATTAAAACCGGCCAAAATGAGTTATAATTATTAACAATTTTAGATGTTTTATTTTCATTCTCTTAACAGAGACTAAAACAGAGCTCCAAAGTTTGCTTAAGCTGTAACCACCTTCCGATCTTCTATTAAAGATGTTAGGAATTATTTGTTTTGTTTAATTATTATCTATATAAAATTATTAAATATTATTAACCATTTTAAGGATTATTACGTATTATAAAATTATCAACTACATAAATCCTTCGAAGTTATTTACCAGGTAGCTTCTTGTATAAGGTTAAATAAGCACATTTATGTTTATTGGGGGATAATTTATTTATTTTCAAACAACTGTCAGCTTTAATGACGAAAAATTATAATTTAATTGAAAACGTCAAAAAACCTAATTAAGTAGGCTATTTTAGGAATAACCAATATTAAATTTAACTCTTAGTTAAGAGTGAAAATCTATGAAATATAGAAATTAATAAAACGACAGTACATCACTTCTCTGTTTAAGAAAAGAAATTTTTAGTGTGGATCTGTTCAAAATTTATTCAAATATTATTTCACTTCAAAATTTGTCAAGGAGTATAAAAAAACAAAAAAAAACAGAATGCTCATATTAGAAAAAAAATGTAAGCCTGTTTTCAATACCTCACAGATTCCTGTTTCTGGATGGCAAATATCGCTGTGTCCATTACAGCTACAAGGCTCACATAGTCCAAGATAAACCCCATGAAGAGCCCTAGTATAGCCAGGAGCGCAGTCTTCACACGACGAGCCTTTGTAGCCATGAGGACATCTGCAAACCTCAACAGAAACTGCTCTTTTGCCACCAGTATTTCGTTGGGAGGTAGTTGCAAGCGAAACATTGCCAAGTCTAAAAAATCATTGGACTGCCTTAGCAAAATTAATCTTCCGTACGAAAAGTATTCAGTAGCTTTTTAAAATATCAAGTTAAGAATACACCAACTGATTCAAATATACCTTCCAATAGATAGATATCTTAGAATAGAATAAATATATTAGAAATAAACCAGCTGTGCCTGCAGGATATCCTTCCAGGTTTGGACAGTCTTTCCCAAATATGAAATATTACATAAAAATACAGACTTCTCATTACATAATCATAAAAAAAGAAAAGACCTTTCTCGTGGTTACTTTAAGTGCCATTAGATTGACTTTAGGGGTAAAATCTTTAGTACCTTGTTTCGCTTACCATACTACCCTTTGCTATAGGTTGTCTCGCTATTACTGTTTATGTCAGCCATGTAATTTTTTTTACCCATATTTGCATATAATTGCTTTGTGCTGTACAGGTATTTCTTATCTATAAATTCATTTTCGTTAAACAAATTTTAACTTTTTACCGTCTTTCTTAACATTACGAATTTGGATAAGTAAATTTTGTTTGTATCTAATGAAAGTAAAATTTACAATTAAAAAAAAACATATACAGCTCTTAAACATGGCTTATCTTAATGCTATTATTGCACCCTGTTTTACCATTAGCAAGCATATTAAAGTTATTCAGATCATTCAAAGATTTATATTGTTTTCAAACTCAGGTCAGCAATAGTGTCTCTTACTGATTCATTTAATCTATAAGCCTTTGCTAAAATAAATTTATAAAACGTACTTGGGAAAAATTGATGATAATCTGCCTAAATACCAACATCAAGACATCCAAAACTAACCAACCCTCAAACCCTCTTCGTCCGATCCTGTCCAATCCTCTACTTCTGCCAACTAAAAAGATATACCCAAGGGTTTTAAGTCATTTTCCCTTCCTTCTTCTACCCTAATCTAGGCCGCCTACAGTTTGGCTCGTCCCTTACAGAACATATAGATCAACCGCCCTAGGGGCAGTGTCTTTTTACATCCCAAGGACATATTCAAGCAATTTAAATCACTCTTTCTTAACACCGATGATTGTGATTACAACAGCCTGTTTAAAGTAAATTAAGTTTGACCCCTTATTACCCTGCTTTGCATGAAAAGATTTAAGCCGTAATTGAGCTAAATAAGACATACTCACGCCACTTCTATTGTATTAGTCGTATATGTTGCTTTTATGATCATCGATTCAAGATCTGCAAGTACAAGTAGCATATTCTGGCGCCTAGCTGGTGAGCCATCATCTCTCTGCCAATACCTCTCATGAATGGGAACAGACACAAGATTAAGTTTGCCCTGAGAAAGGGGCTCTTTGTGAAAGTAGACCAGTCTCAAATTATTTCCAACAAGTTCAACATCTGGTGCTGTATTTCTTGAGCCTTGTCCTCCAGGCTGCGGTACGTATCGAACTGTGTAATTTAGAAAGCCTCCATAAGACGATATTCGGTTTCCGATGTAATGGATTGGAAGTTTCCAGAAGTAAATATCGGACGGTAAGCGCTTAAAATCTCGGAAGAATATTTCTTTGGTCTCATGGCTGAATCGCAGAGAATATACTGGTGGCCGATTTTGATTGACATCAATAAGAGTGAATTCATGATCGTCATTCACAAAGACTGTGGTTTCCTAAAATAAGAAAATTCTTTGAAATCCAATATGCAGTCCACGAAAGAAAAAAATATATAAAAAATATTGACGAATGTCACCTTTTTCATAAGTTTTCAATATTCTATAAAATATTTACGCTGAAATTGAAATCGATGGAAAATGTTAACGAAGATTTGGTTCCCCTAAAAATTTTAATTTAAAAGTCCGTTCATGACCAGGAATTTAAGTCAAAAATAAACTTAAGTAAAATATCAGATTACATTTTGCGGTATACGACGATTCTTCTTTTTTTACATTTATGAATTAACCTCCAGAAGTGCCATTTAGAATGTAAGTTAGAAAAAAAATGACCAAGAAGAACAACAGCAATAAAAAACAATGTTTCGACGAAGAACCTGAGCCATAGAGTCTACATTTGAAAATCAAACTATAAGAATTAAGTAATTTGACAAAAAAAAAGATAAAAGATAACATATTGCCTTGACTTTCAACTGGAAATAAGTCTGTTAATTGCTTTTAAGCCCATTAACGTTTTAGGTTTGTCGATAAATCTTTAATTTTTCTGGGTCAGATTTAGCTCTGGGTACTAAAAAGTCTTGTGCCCGGGCCTCACTATAGTACAATCTGCTGATTAAAAAAAAGCTAATTTCTTTTAATAACGAGTGTTTTTCTTTGGTTCTAACGCCTTGCTTGTACTACAGAAGAAGAACACTGAAACGGCGAAAAATTGTTATGAAAAGCTTGTATCGACACTAATTTGCACCCGGCGATTGCCCACTAATAGCGTATCTTTTGTCATATTCGTCTTGCATATAGGAAAGCTGCGGTTCCAAGCTCCCATCTTTCCTAATTTCAAAAAATTATGCCTTTTTCTTATCTCTGAATTGTCATTCACAAATTTTATATTTGAAAGTTGAACATTGTTCAACTCGAGAAACTGGGATACATGATTGGTGCTGAAGCCGTGCATAATTTGTATTTTACCGAGATGTTCGACTATAATTTAGGCCAAGGAATAAAGTAATCAAAAGTCAAAAAAGGATCAGAAAATTTGATTTTGGGAAACATACTTGAAATTACACTTAGGTAAAAATATGGTATTAATGAAATTGAGAAAAATAGGATAGATAAACCAGACCCGGGATAGAAAAGGGTGTGGTACCGTTCAAGGCATCATTTGACATAGGGAATATCCTGGACTTACCTCAGAAAACGACAAATTCATCAATAAATACTGCCCTGTATCCCCTATTTATATACGCTTTACTTTACCAGTCACCATCATTGAGGCAGCTTTGAATATTTAGAACAACAACAGAAAAATTTTTTGAGCAGGCACCACTTGAGATTTTTCCTTCAGGTCATTTCAAGGCCACTTCATGCCATTTCAAGATCGGAATCTATTGAGTAAATTTAGAACTCCCGAGATAAAAATTGAGCAAACAAGACAAATGTTGAACAAAGTTCTTAGAATGGGTGAACTCATAATTTTTAAGACCGAATTGCCTTATCGCGAGTAAGAAAAATCAAGGATTTAAAAATTAACTAATTTAAATTTTAGGTTTGTAATAACTTGATTGAGAGACTCTGTTGTACCTAATTGAGCGTGCGTAGCTGTGTTGGCCTCAGGCGGCTTGGTGCTGGGGTGAGTTGTTAGTAGTAGTAACAGTAGTAAATTGAGGGGAATAAAGGCCATTTTGCTTTCCTGTTTTTCAAGGATTGGCAAAAAATGTCCGTTCTAAAAAAAAAAAAAAAAAATGAAAAACCGGCCATATCATTTGTTCTGATAAGGGTATCATGCAAACAGCATCTCCATCATGGCTTTTTACTTAAATATGCCTGGAATTTTGCAGATTGAACAATGATAAAATGCTTCTTAAGCTTTATCCAGGGATATTTCCTAAGGATTCTATAAAGTTTTCCTGAAAAAATTTCCTATAAAAAAATTTCTGATCTTTATAAACAGGACTACTTGGGCTATACTTTTAATATAATTTTACGAGGATAAAGTACTTATTTACGACAATTAATCAGCATTTTAACTTAGTAAAAACAAAAAGCTTGTACACCTAAAAATATGCTAATAAAAAAGAATACATACTTGATCTCTATAGAGCTTTGACGATGAGCATTCATTAGTAATTCCCATGCAGAAGCATTTTATGCAGCCAGTGGGAGAGATTTCATTAGCGTGAAACATGTGAGGGAGCTGATTTAACCTATTCAAAAAAGTGAATATGTTAGTAGTCCAAGAAATCAAAATACTGCATAAATGAGCAGTCACATGAATATATATTTTTAAAATGAATAATAACATAACATCCAGATGTATCAAACTAAGCACAAGCAATTTCAGAGTTACCTATGCGCTAATTTGTTCTATCTATTTTTAGCTGATTTTCAAAATTCATACAATCATTGCAAGTATACAGGAGAAGCGGCAAAAGACACTCTCACGAATAAAAGTTCGAAATGTCGGCTAAATAATGCTAAAGTAGTTTTCTTAATCCGTTTATTAAAATAAAGCAGTCATATAAGATACTGAAGATAGTCTCAGGATGTAAATAGCTTAGGAAATTTGAAAAGATTTGTAAAATTTAGAATTATAATCTGTTTTTACCTACACTGAAAAAAAATTTACACAAGACCATATATAATAAAAAATTTTACATAGGTCTTGGGTTACTCCGAACATCTTCCCAGATAACAAGTTGCTGCAACATTATTTTGATATAATTTTCAAATTTTTTTATGAAAGAAATGTAAACATGCGAAGCTAACTTCAGATTTTTTTTTTTAAACAAAAGCAAAAAACGTAGCCAGAAACCATCAAGGTAATTGTCCTTTAGTGCCGTATGGTAGCAGAACATAAGCTATAACGTTGCTTCAAATACATCTTAAGCAGGGTTTAAACCATTTTAAATAATTGTTTAAGGCTTGAGACTAGTTGGGTCTAATAAATTTTCTTTGAATTATTTGTCTTCCAACTGTTCAAGTTATGATAAAAAAAAGAGTGGAAACGAATCTATTCGATTTTTTGTTTCAGCTAAACAAATTCAGCTAAGTAAAAGCTATATGCCTGTGTATATTACCAGTGGAAAATAATAGCACAGATAGAGATTATGTCTCTGATGCATTTTTCTGTTACAATAATTGGAAAAAGAGAATTCAAGACATACGGTAACGGATGCAACAGGCCTAAATTTGTTATTCCAAGAAAGCCTCGTAACTCAAGCTATTTAGAGTTCGTTTTATTTTTCTTCTTTTCAACACCTCAAAAAAGTAGATATGTTCTTTTAGCTATGCAGCCACGATATTTTATCGACAAAACAACTCGTCATTAGTTATATTTTCCCGTTTACTTAACATACAACCGATCAAAAAAGGGGTTCCTGTGGTTCAAAATATCATCTATAAAAGTAACTTATTCGATAACGATTTGTCAGAGCAAAGTATTATGCACTCAAGGCAATTTATTAGGTCGTTTCTATGTAAAAAAGAAAACTCTTTTTAACTTAGCCTAACATAAAGCTGAACTTATACTACCACATCACAAATCTAGTTTCAGAAGTTAAAGTTAGATCTAAGTGGAAAAAGCCGTCATGAATGCACCCAAATTCTATGCACCGAAAGTGAAATGCGCCTCCATGTGGCACCGTGATTCAAGAAATCATTTAAATGATCCACGGTGATTTGACACGGTGTTTGATTAGTCAAGTCTAACACAAAAAAAAATGAAAAACTGAATTTGTGCCTATGCTTTAGCTTAGTCAGTCAACTCCGATTATCTCACTTCTAAGGAGCAGCAAATTTTCGTACGCAATCACTGAACTGAAAGTCTTTTAAGTAAGTTTTATAATATCAATATACAAATTACTATAAAGACTAATTTGCATACTAAGGTTTATATAGCTTTTAGAGAACTTCGACAGTATCCTCACATAAGAATATTCACATAACAGGTCTGAATAAAAGAAAACTTATTACTTACCAAAATGAAATCCAGTCAAAAGCAGCAAACAAAATATCAGATACAGTTAGTCTTTTCCATCCGTAAATTCACTTTTTTTAGTAGATAGCGCACTGTAGCGACATATAAACGGAACCTGATTGATTCTCGGATTGTTTCAATTTTGAATATAGAACTTCTAGCGAATTAAATAAAGTTTATCGGATTAAGTAGTAGGATTCATTTAGATAACCGATCACAAGAAACAATACGTTCGCAGGCAAATAATGTTTCAAACAAACTCGTCATATTCATCTTCTTTCTAACGCGCAAAAAATACTAGTGGCATAAACAGAACGCTCGCCTTGACAGTATGTTCCTCGAAAAAGACAATGATAAAGAAAAACACTAAGTGTGAAAAAGAGACAAAGAGAAAGAGAGAGAAAGAGGCAGAGGAAGGGGAAGAAAGAAAGGGGGAACTAAAAAAACACTTCTCTCTTGCTAAAGAGATTGAACTCACCCCTAAGGAAAATCAAAATAATAAAGAACTACAACAGGTTGGCTCATTGTAGAAAAGATTCCTAGAGATCATTTGAGCAATCGTACTATTAATCTCACTGCTAATTCTCCTTGCTAGTTATTTTAATAGACTTAAGGCACAGGGGCGTAATTTGCTACGGGGGAAGGGGGGCAACTGTCCCCCACCAAGAGCCAAGTTGGCCCCCAACTCAGACCTCAGTTTGCCCCCCCCCCAGCTGAAATGTAGTTTCTAAAATAATCTTGTCAAAACTAAGATAAGCCTGCATAATTCAAGCATCCACAGCAACGGGTCAGTTTTCTTTAGTATTACTTTGCCTTTATGGTACTATATGGCTCATTTTTCAGTTTTCACTGTCATTTCACTTGATTTGGGAAAATTGGCCCAGAATTTACCCCCCCCCCCACCCAGGATTTTGACAAAATTACGCCACTGTTAAGGCACCTTAGCAAATTCATCATCATTTCAAATTACAATACATTGTTACTTGTTCATTTTTATCATTGTCATATTTTTCTTCCCTGGAGGCTGTTTCATTGGATGATTAGCATTTTTTTTTTTTTTTTCAAGTCCTTGCTTTCAGCAATAGATCTTTGCTTTATTAGTTTACTGTATTTTATCTATATTCTTTTATTGCTACTAATATCATTTTTTTCTTTAGTTAGTCATCATTAGCTAGTTCACATATGTACTATATGTAAATATGTACATTGTACATTGCTAGTACTCACATAGTACTGTACATCACATATTTACATTGCTAGTACTACAAAGCAATGTACAATAAACGAAGGATTATGCATTCGGGCCTGTGCGTCGTGATTTTTTTAATTTGATGTAGGTATTAAGCACAGTTTATATAATTATCCAGTATGATCTTTCCCTATCTCACCCATTATAAAAACCCGGACCAAGGTGCGAGTGCTCCAGAGAACGTTTTTGCAGATAGAAACATAAGCGGAATCAGATCTTTTCACGGGTAGACAAGGCAGACTGTGACCTAATCGGAAACAAGTGGAAACCCGCTATTACGAATAATGCACTTTGTTGGAAACAATCGGAAACAGACTAACCCGCTAATGCAGAAAGAAGTGGGAGGAGCTTTTTGTTCGTACCGAGAATGAAGACCAGAAATGATCTGCGATAAACTTACTGGATAATTATATAAACTGTGGTATTAAGTTACCAACTCTAATAACAAACATGGGTTTAATAAACCAGCTATTCTTGAATAAATAATACATCATGATCAATCATTCTAGACATTAATAAATATATATTAAATCAATTTATTCTTGTTTACTTTAAGCCTGTATTGTAATCAAGCTGCTCTCAATCTATAATACTTGTTCATTTTGAAACAGGATTCTTTAGTAGAAAAAAGGTGTATATGCACTTCTTATAGACAAAAAACGAAAATATCGAACGAATAGAAAAAAAAAAAATCTAAACGACAAAACATTCTACCACTGAAATGGAAACAACTAACGAAAAACTAGGTATTTCAGCAGGGATATCTGCCAAGCCATTTTCCGTGCTAATAATAATAAAGGCTAAAACTTCTAAAAGACACAAAATATATATATAAATTGAACATATTAGAGCAATGGACAGTAAATTAAAATATTGCTAAAATGCAAAAAACAGGTTGCTAAAATGTTCCTAAACACGAAAATTAAGCTTAACAAAGGCGACTGTTCCGTCATAGCTTAAGAGTTCATGTGCTATAGCCGTGCTATATTCAATCGTATAAAATATAACTAAAGAACATTAATAATCATTTAAATATTTAATGATTTTTAATGCTTCAAGATTTGAGCATATTTGGGACTTTATTAATCAAACAGTTCGTAGAAACGAACTGTCTGAGACCATGTAGGTAACTAAAATTTCTCAAAAATTAGATTTTAATAGATAAATATATATTTTTCAAACTTTTTTTCAAAACTGAGTAAAAAATCAACTTTTTTTTTCTCTCCAGAATCTATGATGAAAACGAGAGGCGCAAAACGGATTAGGCTTTAAATAACAAAGAAATCAAATTGATACAAGCTATAAATACATAAATAAAAAAGTCGGTGAGCTGAGGAAAACAAGTTAAGAGATCAAGTTTTGAAAAGCCTAATCCATTTTGCACGCTTCGTTTTCACTTATATTCATAGATTCTCGAGAAGAAAAAAAAACATTTTCTACTTTTTAGTCTATTTCGAAAACAAGTCTAAAGATATTATGCTTATTATTTTTAAATTTTAAGCCTTCTCTAAGACTAAAATATTCTTTAATCTTTTCTAAGAAAAAAATGTGTCTTATCCAATTCAAGCCTAAGTCCATGGCCATAGGCAAGTGTTCAAATTATTTGGCTATAAAGTTTTGTATAATAGTGTTTGTTTTATACTTTTTTAGTGTTCAATTTATGGTTCATTACCAGTCTCATACTTTATGAGACCCCTTCTATTTACTTAAGCCCTTTATATTTATGGTCAAGGCTTTCAACCTTCAGAGGTCTCTAATTTCAGTCAGCAGACGATTTAGAAGAATATTAAGGGGACTGGGTAAGCAAGAGGAAAAAATTTTGATGCTGCATCAATGTCATTAGAAGTGCACACACTGATAAAATTTGGAAGCAATTAAACATTTGGAAGTGCTCAAAAAGTTGACGATTTACGAAAAATATTAAGGGATTGGGAGGGGGAGTATACAAGAAGGGGAAATTTCGATGAAATGTTATTGTACTGGCATTGGATGATAAAATTTGGATATAATTGAACATTCGAAAGTGGTCCGAAAACGGCTTGCGAATTCAACGAGTTTATGTGACAAAAATACAAATGAATTAACAAAACAAAGTCTTTGAGTTGAGGAAAACGAGTTAATAAAAATAATCTGGTTTTTATGATGATTCTATATATTTGAGAATTTTGTAATTTTAAAGCTACCCATTCAAACTCTTAAACATAAGGAAATTTGCAGCATT
The DNA here is from genome assembly GCA_027921565.1 of Artemia sinica. Classification (NCBI taxonomy): domain Eukaryota; kingdom Metazoa; phylum Arthropoda; class Branchiopoda; order Anostraca; family Artemiidae; genus Artemia; species Artemia sinica. The sequence goes on along the minus strand of CM051274.1, from coordinate 26,097,276 downwards.
TCAGAAAAATAGAGGGGGCAAACAGTGGCGTAACTAGCATGGGTGCCACCCAGGGCGGACTCTAAAATTACCGCCCCCTTTCTAAGTTTAACGAATACCCAATATCCCCCCAACACTCAATACTCAAAACAGAACAGTCCATGATATACTGGGATGAAAATAAATAAATATTGTGACTTCCAGGTTTGTGACTCAATGTGTGTGGGATAGTGGTTTCAGAGGCTCTCTTAACGAAGGACTAAAAATTCAACTGTGAATCAAGAGAGCGCTTTTCAAAGTTTCCACAACCACATATTCAATGAGAAGTTGCTAGGAAAAGAATAAAGGGAAGGCACATTGTTCTTTACATAGGGCCCCGCTTGGAGGCGCTTTGAAAGGGCACTAGACATGATGATTTTCTTTTAAAAGATTCCTCTCCCAAAATTTACGACTACTGGCAGGGTAGGATGACCCCTGGAAAAAAAGAAAAAAAGAAGACACATCTAGTGCCTCCCATGTAAAAAAGTAACTTTCCTTATTGTTCAAGGTGGGGGACTGTAATTTTCTTATACAGGACTTTGACCATGTTGATTCTAATGTTACAACTTTCATTCCAAACTGACGCTATTTTCGAGAGGTTTCAAGGTTCTTTTTCAAAAATGATATAAATTTTTTTTTCAATAAGCTTTCACTATTAAGATTAACTAAAATAAAAGTTACGATTCCTGAATTAGCTTCAATTTGCAATTCTCTCTCTAGACATTATTTGTTTCGAAACGTCATTTTAAACTACCGGTTACAATGGGCTGTTTTTCAATTTTACTAGGTTGCAGCTATCACTGCTGAGATTTTTATGGGCCATTATCCAACATCTTTCAGGTCTTCCAGATTCGATGGTTCTTACTTCCTTCAACTTTAAATTCTGTAGTAGTATTGGGATTAACAGGGTCCAAGAAAGCTTGGTTAGCAGATCTTGGGGGGGTATATAGTAGCACCTTCAACTTTGGTACCAACAATTTCCTGTTCAAAATCCAGTCCAAGCTCTACCGCAACACTTCAAACGATTGTTTCAATGTCTTCACAGGTCGGTGCTTGTTCTTCCGTGGTCATAATACACTTTAGAAGTGACCCTCCACTCTTGTTGTTCTACTCCACTCTTCTCTCCAAGCTACCCCTTGAGAAATGCCACCTAGGATCATCCGTATTACTGTACCCCCCCCCCCCTCAGTTAAGCCACTATTAGAGGGTGGGGGGAGGAGAAATCTGATGTCGATGAAAATTGCACCATCATATTTTTTCATATCTTAAGGATCCTTAATTTTTAAAACTAAAGCGTTATTATAAAAAATTTAACTTAACCTTAAAGAGCCAAGTTTTGATGGGGACAAACGGCATTGACAAAAATTTAGAGTAAAGGCAGCCTCCATCATATACAAGATAGTTGCTGCTCGTTTTAACTTTTAATGTTGTTATTAATTCCATTTGAAAAAAAAACTTAAAAATTTAAATCTCATTATCAACAAAAATAAGACAGCAAAACAACAAAGTATATGTAATTTGGTTCCTTTTGGCTTGCAGAGCAGCGATTAATCTTATTACATTGTAAAGAATCAAAATACAAATATTTGAGGCCGCAATATACTTAGTTTATAAGAAATTAATATTGGTAAAATTCTATTTTGACTACTTTTTGCTATCTGTCTACTTGACAGGTCTATACGAATTGAAATTCTGACAAAACAACATTTTACCTTAAGTTTCTGTTATCAATGTCTTTTTCTCTGGTTCTAGTTCTGAAAATGCAATTCCTGTTATTTGAATAGAATTTTAAGCCATATCAATGTTTTTTTTTCTAAATTTAGGAAGTATGTTCGCAGATCTTTGAAACCTAATAAATTGGGATTGAGCAAAGTTGTGAAGCTGAAAACAGTTTTATTGTACTCAATTTAATCAGAGAATCTGTTTTGCAAGGTTTCATCTCCATAACACCAACTTTTTTAAAGGTCATCGGAGGTCCCAGACCTCTAGAGGGGAATGGAGTAGAGGTAGGCACTTCAAAATACCTTCCCAGCTCATACTTTAGTCTGTAGACCCATCCTTGAAAGTTTCCTTTTCCTAACCTAATCCCTTTCCAAGATAGCAAAAAGTGGCTAAACTAGAATTTTACCTTAATTTTCCTAAGATTCTTATTTAACATAATAAAACACTTAATTATGTACTAAATAAATTGTGTATTGTGGCAAAGAGTGTGAGTAGCTTATAAGAGTGGACATTGGCGGTAGAGTCTACAAAAAAAACAACGCAAACGCCATCTAGGTTTTGGGGGTAAAGTTTTGTTTTCAAAATTCGCAATTGTGTTTTTTTTTCTGAGCTGAGATCAGACACTTGTTATAACACTAATTTTACCCGTTACACTAAGGACACTAAAATCTCCTTATTATTTCGCCAAAAAAAAAGAAAACGCCAAACGCAAGAGTTTCTGATTTTTTTTTTTTTTTTTTTTTTACTCTAATAAGTTACTGTTCTCTTTGCATTGTGTATTAATGCATTTAATTTAGCGTGTCAATTCATTTAATTTATGAATTTCATTGAATAAATTTTGTAGAAAAATTCATATTCATTAAGAAAAAAAACATTAGTCAGTGAAATAGCTCCGCCAAAAGGCTTTTTAAGAATGTTTACTCGAGCAGTACATTAACTTTAACCATTCAATCCCCGCACTTAATTGAAACACCGTGTACTGTCCCGTTGAATAGTTTTATTTTAGACATGAAGAGTAAACAAACTACTCTAGTAATTTAGTAATCTAGTTTTTGTAATTTAGTAATTTAGTAAAAATTACTCTAGAGTTTTAGCAAGATTGGTTATGCCTGCTCTAAAAAAAAAAAAAAAAAAAATAGAAGCTCAAAAATATTACCTTGCACTGACACTGTCCATTAACCAGATCAAGAGACGTGCTTCCTGACATGTCGCAAACAACTATAAAGAACAAATAACAAAAAAACTAGATATCCAAGAACCTGTAATGCTAAGTAAAAATCAAGCCAATCACGTTTTGCTCATTTTACAAGGAATTAACTTTTTGTTCTAAAAAAAAGATAGCTTATTTTGAATATAAACAAAAACGAGACAGTATTGTTTAACTGCAGATTGTCAACTATAAAATATATTGGTATAACTACTGCCGCAAACAATTATAAAGAAAACATAAAAACAAAATTAAACATATTTATAAGTATTATAGTACCTGGCGAAAAACAATTCAGTCATATTTTCTTCATTTTACAAGAGTCAATCCAATCACATTTTCCTCATTTAACAGGAATTAACTTTTTATTCTACAAAAAGATAGCTAATTTTGAATAAGAATAAAAGGGAGACAGCATTATTCAGCACCACAGTGTCGACTATAAAAGTCAACTAAAAATTTGGACATGGACATCAGCACATCCGACGTAACACTAAATTACTCCACTGTTTTTTAATCTAATGAATAAGAGCCTAAATACTGATAATTAATAGTTAGTGTTTGTTATTGCAAACTGTATTTTTTTTTAAATAAACTTAAAAAGCGAAGAAATCCTAAGTTACTAACTTATAAATATGAAATTTTTGAAAAAAAGATAATGTATATATAACCCGACAGAAGGCAACTGTGTTTTAATTCATCCTAATACCCCATTTGCTGAGCAGCTTCATGCAAAGTGCAATTTAAATTTATTTAAGCGCATAAATTGAATAAATTTTAAAAAGTTGACGGAGAGGGGGGGGGGAGGGGGAATCCAAATTGAATAAATAAGATCAAGTCTAAAAAATGAATAATTTACTTCTTATGTAGTATAATGGTTAAGTTTCTTTTTTTTATTATTAAGAAGTCGCGTTGCAAAGAATAATCTGACGAGGAAATTCACTATTATTATTATCACAATTATTGTTACGATTGCTTTTTTCGTATTTCTAAAAATATCCTCTTCCTATAACAGCATATTTCCTTTGATTTTTTTTTGTATCCGTCAGGATTACATTGATATTATGTTCTACAAGTAAGGGCTTTAAGTAAATTAATATTAATCTCCTTCAATGAAATATAAAAATTATGAGTCTTTTGCAAATCAGTTTAACTATGGTTTTTGATTATATCTTTAAAGCATCCATGTGCAAAAAAGATAAAACTATCAGTTACATAACTAGTTACATAAATAAACAGGCAATGGCGTCAATTCACAAAGATATAGGGAGGGGGAAGGGGGCGGGGAAATACATTTGTGAAAATCTGCAGAGAGGGGCCATTTTGTCAATTTTTTCAATTCTTCAGTGAAAATACCAGAAAAAGGCATTATTTTTTTAATGAAAATACCAAAAAAAACATGTCTTCTAAAATGAAGGGGAAGGGGTAAACAATCTGGGTTTTGGGGGAGAAAATGCTCCCCGCCCCCTTCAATTGACACCAATGTAAAAAAGTTTGATTCCATTAGTGTGTTAAGTACAATCGGCCAATTGTATGTGAAATCTCACATTATGCGTTTGTGGAAACAGACCTTTAAAAACTGAAGAATTAATTTTGTAATTACTTCTTGCATCTTAATTTGTAGGTTAATAATAATTATAATAATAACAAATAACTGACTATTTTCATTCCAACTGCCTGATTCTATTGTAAGAATAATTTTTTTTTGCACGTTTATTTATTCAAAATATATATTTCTTCGTCTGAGAAAAAATAGCTGGAACCCTAAGATTTTCTAAAAGGGTTACGATAATTGATCCATGCATTTAGTAAAACGAAAAACGTTGTTGTTTAATCCCCTTTAATCTCAAACTGTTATTCCATATGAAAACTTGGCATAGGACTTCCCTTGAGATTGGTTAATTTTCTTAGCATGAAATGTTTGCAAAGCCAAGAAAGGAAAATTACCTGGCTTGCAAGCTTCTCCTGTCACTGGATCACCAGAGTAGCCGTCACCACACTGCTGGCACCTTCTACCCTCATAGCCAGTTGGACAATTGCATGTTACCTGACCGTCTGTGTCCAGATAGCAAGTTCTGAGTTCGTCCGAAATACCAGCTGAATGGGGGCAAGGACAAGGCTGACAAGGTATACCTCTTCCAGGGTCTCCATAACTACCGTCGGGACAAACAGCTGGTACATCTTCAACACAGCGACCCAACCATGGTCCCGATGGAGCCCTTGTGAACCCAGGGGCACATTTCTGGAAACAAAATGTCATGATTTTAGCCAATTGTAGTGAAAATAAAATTGTCAAAAAATCATATTTCAACTTGACTATAAAAAAAAGTTATACTTTTATTCGGTTATATAAGCAGTGCTTGAATCGGGTTTTTAACTAGAACCAGACAAACAGCTTTAAGCTAACATTCATCTTTTTGTAAAGTCATGCAGACCCCATTTTTTGTTTCTCAGCATTGGACAACATTAAAAAAGCAAAATACTCCCAAAAAATTTTCTTAAAAAAAAATGATTTCGTTCCTTTTTTATTCTAATCTAGATCTCAGTTAGAAGGAAAATGAACAAAATACAAAAGAATTAAATTGAATTCTGTAAGTTTAATAGAATGTTTTCTTGATCTGCCTCAGAGACTACACATTTCCATAAACAAATTTTTATTATTACATATATCTTCTGCAATTTTACCGAAAAAAAATATCAATCTTAACAATTGATTTATGGTGCATGCAGTGCCTCCACAATTCAGAGGCCTCTCTGAATTTTTAAACTTTCACGTTTAACTGTCATAATATAATCTTAGGCATTTGAAAATCATCTTTCTATAGTCATTATGGAAATATATTGTTGTCGTTAGACTATAAGATGCCATATGAGACAAATACTCCTGGTTTCAAGCACTATGAAGCTAAGAGAGGAAAGGAAATAATAAATGATAAATAAAACAAAAAAAGGGTGAGAAAACGAGGATTTTTTCAGCCAGTGGTAAAATATGAAGATGAAAAACCAGCAAATATTTCGACAAGGACCTCCGCCAAGTCGTCCTCAGTGCTAAAAAAAAAAAAAAAAAAAAAAAAAAAAAAAAAAAAAAAAAAAAAAAAAAAAAAAAAAAAAAAAAAAAAAAAAAAAAAACAAGAATCTAACCTTTTAGAGTTCACTAGAGTTTTTTATTTATTTATTTTTTTTTATTTATCATTTATTATTTCCTTTCCTCTTTTAGCTTCATACGTCATGTATAGCCAGTGTGGTCTTCGAAAGTATTTATTTCAAGTACTAGTGTTAGCATTGTTTGCCATTATGGCATTATGGCATATGGCATTAGATACCATACGAGACAATTACTCCTGGTTTCAAGTACTAGTTTTAGCATTGTTTTCCATTATGGCATATGATATTAGATTCCATACGAGACAAATACTCCTGGTTTCGAGTAATAATTTTAGCATCGTTTGTCATTATGGCATTATGGCATATGGCATTAGATACCATACGAGACAAATACTCCTGGTTTCAAGTACTAGTTTTAGCATTGTTTCTTTCGGCAATTTGTACTGCTGAAGATGGTTATCAAATATGAAGCATCTATGATCAGGATCTGGAGCTACTAAATCGAATGAATGAATTTATTTTTTTCGAATCTTTAAAATGTACGATTAAGAAGTCTAAATAATTTTACACCTAAGCTATGGAATGTTCTTTAAACTTTCACGTTTAACTGTCATAATATAATCTTAGGAATTTGAAAATCATCTTTCTATAGTCATTATGGAAATATATTGTTGTCATTAGACTATTAGATGCCATATGAGACAAATACTCCTGGTTTCAAGCACTATGAAGCTAAGAGAGGAAAGGAAATAATAAATGATAAATAAAACAAAAAAAGGGTGAGAAAACGAGGATTTTTTAGCCAGTGGTAAAATATGAAGATGAAAAACCAGCAAATATTTCGACAAGGACCTCCGCCAAGTCGTCCTCAGTGCTAAAAAAAAAAAAAAAAAAAAAAAAAAAAAAAAAAAAAAAAAAAAAAAAAAAAACAAGAATCTAACCTTTTAGAGTTCACTAGAGTTTTTTATTTATTTATTTTTTTTTATTTATCATTTATTATTTCCTTTCCTCTTTTAGCTTCATACGTCATGTATAGCCAGTGTGGTCTTCGAAAGTATTTATTTCAAGTACTAGTGTTAGCATTGTTTGCCATTATGGCATTATGGCATATGGCATTAGATACCATACGAGACAATTACTCCTGGTTTCAAGTACTAGTTTTAGCATTGTTTTCCATTATGGCATATGATATTAGATTCCATACGAGACAAATACTCCTGGTTTCGAGTAATAATTTTAGCATCGTTTGTCATTATGGCATTATGGCATATGGCATTAGATACCATACGAGACAAATACTCCTGGTTTCAAGTACTAGTTTTAGCATTGTTTCTTTCGGCAATTTGTACTGCTGAAGATGGTTATCAAATATGAAGCATCTATGATCAGGATCTGGAGCTATTTAATCGAATGAATGAATTTATTTTTTTCGAATCTTTAAAATGTACGATTAAGAAGTCTAAATAATTTTACACCTAAGCTATGGAATGTTGAAAACCCTTTTTGGAACAAAAATATTTATCTAAGTTTCTTAGGACGGCAGTAAGATTATATGAATAATCAAGAAAAAAAAAGTTTAATGAGCAGATCAAACTCTTTATTGTAATCAAAGCCCTCATAATACTATAGACGCCATATAACACCATATTAAGGTGTGTTCGTGCATCTTTTCTTTGTTGGTAACGTTTCTAAGGACATTGGTGCGAAGGGCATAAAATATGCCTATTTCTTTGAGCCATAGACTAAAGAGGATTAGATAACCAAGACGGAGTGCCGTCTGTAAATGAATTTGCTATACATTTATGAACTATCAACTTATGGGAATCATGGTAATATTGCGTTTTCTTACTCTATCTTAATCGATACTTAGAATTTAGTAATAAAAGCTCTTTGGTTAGTTGATGACCATTGTGTTTATGAATGTTGCTCATCGGAACTTCCATAAGCAGTTCCTTCGGTAGGAAACCTGTTTTTATGTGTTGGCTCAAGTCTAAGAGCAGACACAATATTCATTTTCTAATATGTCAACATTTACATGGCTACGAGTGTGACAAACTAATTTTGATCAACAATTGCAACTGAGCATTAAGTAAAGTGATACGCAGAATGAGACAAAAAAATTATATGTTTTTTTGTTTATTTTGGCCTATCAACAATTGACATATTACCTCGCAAGATAAACCTGTGTATCCTGGCGGGCACCGACATTCCTCAACAAAAATTGCTTGATCGCCACGACCCTCGGTAGCTGTGTCCATTCTGATATTTGTAACAGTGGTGTCTATAAAAGGGCCATCAACATAATTTGCCCTGCAAATATATGTTATAATGAAGTTTTTTAAGAATGAACTATACTAAACAATAAAAAGGCGTAAGTGTGTAAAGAGGTGGAGGGAAGCAGTTTCTCATATAGGGCCTAAAATGAAAAAGTGCTCTCCCAATGAAAAAGTCCAGTTCAACTTCACATGAACATTAAAACTTAAGTTATATTTATTGGCTAATTTTTTATTCGTTGCTTTTGTATTAACATATAGTCTAGAATTTTCTCAAATAGGGATTTCAACCTGCATTAAATACATGTGAGATTTATTGATCTCTTTCTAATTTCAGAAATGCAAGGGAAGCACCAAATTTATAAATCAGGAAACATTTTAAGCTAAGTTATCTGAAGGTCTCATATCAATAAATGTCAAAATCCACTAGAAGATTGAAAAAACTGTCTTAAGGACTTAACCTCATTTATTTCAAGATGTTGAAAATTTTTAGAGTTTTCTTGTTATGTTCTCCTAAAATGGGAACTTTTCTTGGAATGTTTTGGTAAAATTAAAGTCTTTAACTTAAAATGAAGTATCCAACTTTAAAATTAAAGTCTTTTAATTATTAAGTAAGGATGAATTTTAGTTTTGTTTGTTTTGGAGATTTGATTTAAATTAATTTGTAATTGTTTGTTGGTTGGTGAGTGTGACTCCACAGTATGGACATCGTATGTAGCTGCTGCCCTCATAATATTATTATTATTATTATTTTATATTTTTATTTATTTATTTTTACTGATTTATCTATATGTTTTTTCTTATTATAATGAATTTAAATGATGTTATATGTATGTGTTTTTTATCTGATTCACCCAGCGTCAAACATTTCGTTTTCGCTGAATCGTATTCATTTTTGTAGCCTATGTAAGTTTTTGTCATATAATATATATATATATATATATATATATATATATATATATATATATATATATATAATATATATATATATATATATATATATATATATATATATATATATATATATATATATATATATATAGCCATACCACATTATATCATAACTGTCTATCCCCTATGAAAACATTTTTCCCGCTTGACGCTATTTTAGATATAACCCATTTTTTGTCTATATGAACGTTTTGTTTCATAACGTTTTGTAAACGTAATGAACGTTTCAAACTCGGTTTTGTTTCTATGAACGTAAAACTTGTTCAGATTTGGAATTGCCCTTATTTAACGTATTATGCAAAAATCAGACACATAGGAAAAGCGGAAACTCCGGCATCGATAATTGAAACACATTGTTGAATTCCTATTAAAGGAATTAGGTATTTTTAATCCGAGTCTAATATACTATTAGAAGGTGACTTCTGTAAATAGTCACATATTCTGTAATATTATATATACAGAATATGTATACTCTGTATACACTGTATTCTCTGTATACTCTGTATTACAGAGAATATATATACTCTGTAAATAAAGTTTAATTATAAAGGAATCTAATTTCTATAGGTTTTAGGAACAAAAGTAAAATTTGGTAGTCCCACTCTATATTTACTGAAATTGGGCAGTGGATTTTATTTTAACTAATTAACAACATTAGTGAGCCATTACTAAATTCAGAGCTCCCGATTACTAGATCTACTGTCGTATTTAGCAAGTTGGATCCGCTTACAGAGTGACAAAAAATAGAACATTATAATACAGTTCATTATATACAAACGATGTTCTTTAAAAAAAACAATCTTTTTGATAATTAAGCAGTGTTGTTTTTTAAGTCATATTTAAGCTTTTTTAGCCTTTGACATAGGCAAGAACTTTAGACTGAATTATCCCAAGTAGCATTGTGGGAGAATAAGGATCGAAATATATTCTGGATATAGTCTATTTTACATTTGTGTTTTTTTCTGAATATCTTTTGCATTTAAATACTAGATCCACAGATACTAAACTGCGAAAATCATGGAGTATCGTATTTAAATAGGCAACAATATTTTAAATTATAGATAAAAGCACCTTGTTAGCTCTACGATACGAATAAAAAACTTTAGTAATCGGTACATTTAATAGAATTTATTATATAAAATCTTTGGATAACACCTACCTGATTAAAAGATATTCAACATTTTGTAGAGCCATCATAATTTCTTCTCTAGTGGCTAATTCCTCTGCCTGTGAAGGGATATCTCCTCCAGACCTTCCAGATTTTCTTTTATACCAGTCTCCAGGCCAGAATTGAATAGAGACTTCGCCTTGTCTGTTTGGTTGAATTTGGTTCTGACTAAAATGCATTAATGTATAACCATTACCACTGAGTATAGCATCTGGTCCTGAAATTGGCCTTCCTTGGCCTCGAGGCTCAACATTATATTTTAAATAGCCACCATAGCTTTTGACTTGATTCCCTCTGTGAGATGGTGGTAAGTTAAAAAAAACAAAGGTTTCACCATCAATTCCCAACTGGTTACGATCCCTAGCAAATATTTGCACTCCTTGGCCAATCCTTGGAGATCTTAAGTAATTTTGTCCTAATGGAGATCTAATAGCGACAGTGCCTTTTGGTTCTTGAGTAACACCAATAATTTGGAACTGACCAGAAGGGGGCGGAATTTGTGACACAATTAGACTAGTAGACGCACACTCATAAGTGATGCCAAAACAGAAACATGGAAGGCAGTCCAATGTCGTAGCTGCCGCACTATTAAACACCCCGTTTTTGCATAAACCATCTCTAGACTTCACAACAACAATAGCATCTGGTATGGCAAACGTAGAGCCTTTCGAATTAATTGCTTCACAACTATAAGCACCTTGATCACTCTCTACAGCACTGGGACAAGTAATAACTCCATATGAGCCGTAAGCACCGGGTTCAGAAGTAATTGAGCATTTAGGGGGTACGTGACCCCAATTGAGACGCCACACAATCTCTGGATCCGGTTTTCCAACGGCAGTGCAATTCAAACTAAAGGATTCACCTACTTCTACCATGAGCATTGGAGGTGGAGGTATTGATATAGTAGGAGGAGCTGCAAAAGAAATTAAATAATTAAATTACCGATTAGTTCGACAAAAAAGCATATATGTATAATCGGACCCAAAATATTTTGCTTATAATTAGTATATTATTAACTTATCAAAAAACTAACAGTGTGTTACGTCAAAGATGTATATTAATTCAATACCTATACTTCGATTAGATATATAATACTTAGCCTTAAATTAAACTCTTCTTTATTGAATACCAGCCGGGAGTCATATTTAGCTTAGATCAGGTTATTAGATAAACTGAAATTTAAAAAATTTTGCTTTGAAAGAAAATAATTCAAGCCGATTTGAATGTTCATTCGGTGTTGGAAACGTAAAGGAAAACAAATTAACTATCTTTAAGTGTAGCTTCAAGTCAATAAAGAATTGAAGTTTCAGCCAGACAATATCTGCTGTTTCTCAAGTTCACTGCAAGTTCAGAATTAGATCGAAGAAAAATTTACAGCATAGGGTTTCTTTTTTATTGGTAGAATAAATCAGCAAATTTAAAAAATAAATCACAAACAAACAAGAATAAAACTGTGCGGATAAAATAATTTATATAAAATAAGCAAACATATACAACATTTAACCAACTTATTGACAGAACAGTATTGACCTTAAAAAAAATTATACTCAACTCAAAACCGTATAAAAGAATATTTTGAAAACTGTGTGAATGAATTAACTTTTTTCCTGGTTAAATATAAAATAATAAAAGTCTTTTATAAATTGGCCGATTAAAAAATTAATCAATACCGAGCATAAATTTTGTAATCAAGTGCTAAAACGCATGCCTCAAATATATGTTATCTTTTAATTTATTTTTTTTTCTAGTCCTCATGGTTTCATAGCTATTTGCAGAAATCCCAAATTTCTAAGTTTAATCTTCTTTTATAGTAGCTACTCTTTAGATGTGTCACAAGTCATTGCACAATTGTGGCGGACAGTCGCATGCAAACTTTCATCGCAAGAGCAAACAAATCAAAAATAAAATAAAACTCATAAATTAAGAATTACTTTTGACGGTCTTAAAACCAGGTATTTTTTAATCTTTGGTTATTTGGAGTTTTGTTTTGAAATTTTACACAAAATTGTGTTTTTCCATTAGTTGTTGCCAGCAGATGTATAAGAGCCAGTATTTGTGGTTTCACGCACAAGCAAAAAGCAATTCCCAACGATTTTTATCACAAATTGGGAGGGCATAAACGCCCCTAAGATATCTTCTCTCTTATTCAAGCATATTTGAATGGAAAAAAGTAACCGGCAAAAACATCAAACCCTCAAATGAAATAGTCTTCAAACCTACCACAGCCAACTTCATCACTCCTGTCTTGACAATCAATTTCCATATCACAGTGGAAAGACTTGGGGATACACTGAGATCCAGTACTACACTGAAATTCGTCTCCTCGACATGTGGACCCTAGTAAAAATTAGACAATTAGATGATAAACTATTTGATTAGCAGTTAATTAGCACAGAAAGAGAAGAGGGGAAGTTAAACAGATAGCACAACTAGACATGTTACAGAGACACATTAATTTTATAGTCATTGAGCAATCGTAGATGAATAGAAGAAAAGGTTTCGAACAACTTTGATGGTATTTTCGTTTTCACTTGGGGTAACAATTCCCAACTTGCATAGTAGACTAGTTCCAAATGTCTTGGCTTCATCATAGATGATGGGCACGGAACGTATATCCAGGAAATTATGGCTTAGAGGTCCTTGGTGTTTGCACACCTACAAAAGAGCAAGGGCTGAAGGCGACATTGATCTTTCCATGAGTACTCACATATATCCAGCATGATGAGGGTCAGTCCTCCATTCATAAATTCAGATTGACTAATAAAATCTTTGTGATTTGCAAGTGCTCTCTGTCTCGACCATAAACACATTAGAGAATTCCTTTGAACTAAACCGAAGTGACAAACTCTACTGGTCTGCTCTAATGAGATGCTGTCTTCAAAAGTAAGATATGCTGGTGTTTTCACGGAGCGTCAATTCATTTGAATTTATGTAAATTTGCACTGTATTCCATTCTCCCGAAGGAAGAAGCAAAATGTTGGTCATGGCAAAAATTGTCACCAATGAACCAAGTCTTGGATTACTGGTGGCTTTCGACTGGCCACAAACAAAATCCACCTTGGAACAAGTCGAAATTCATTTGGCTGAAGACAAAAGCAAATACTGAAAAGCTTTCTGTCATTTTCAATGCATCAGGAAAAGACGGTGAAGATTTAAAATCGTATATTTTAAAAACATTGGAGATACATTTACAAAGTGTATGGCGACTAAGATATGGTTGAGAGTATGTTCGTTAAATTTTATACTGATTTTAAGAATTATCAAGATTTTACTCAAAATTATTTCAAAAATATGCCGGTCGATGTTTGATATAGAGACTAAAACAATGAAACTGCTTGTGAAACAGGAGATTTAAGCAGGACCCCATCTCCAAATATTTCCAGCGTAAAAAATACAATTTTTGGTGTTCTGGCTCCATCCAAGAAAGATCCACTGATCTTTCTCCTATGAGTGAAAAAAAAAATATAGAATCACAATATTAGATGGGCTTGTAGACCTCTCCTCCTGTCTATATGTATCCTTCTGACTCGGTCCAGAGAAAACTTCACACTAACCTGGCGGTGATTGATCACAGCTTCTTTCATCTGAATTGTCACCACAATCGTCATCACCATCACAGCGCCATGTTTTGAGAACGCACCGCCTATTATTACATTGAAACTCGTTAGGCTCGCAGCCAACACCACTGGTAGGACCTGGAATATCACGACATGTTTTAAATACACACTTCCATATAATAGCTGCTAACACAGTAATCAGAATTAGAAAATTGATCTATTCAATGAGTATGTAGTATTTTTCCTGTAAAGATATAAGAGTGTTGATACAGTGCTTCCCTGAAATCATTTTAGAGAGTACCATATACACCCGGTTGATAAATGCAAGGCTTTCCTTTAAACCCTTTAAATTAACATTTATTGAATTTATTTTGTTATTATATTCATGGTAATCTTATAGGACTGTGGCCCCTGTGCCTCTCCCCTCTTTTTGCTCTAAAACTCAACTTTTGTATAACAATGCTTCGAGGCTAGGAGGCCATTTGGTTAAGTGCTCCACACAATAAAATAATTTTTCCTAAATATGAGGAAGACTGTTATCCCACCAAACTCTCACTTTTTGTACTTGATTTTCATAACAAGGCTTCGTTATTTAAAACCTAATGTTTCTTATTTAAAAAAGGTCATTTTCGCTATAAAATGGATTCTAATTAATGAGATATCAAAAGGATCTAATCTCCATATCAATTGCAAATATGTAAAGTTCAATATTAAATTGTCTATAAAAAGTCATTAGCAAAAGGAAGATGGCATTATTTTAGAAAAATGGCGAAAATCAGCGGTGTTTGTCTGGTATCAGATATTTGATACCAGGCATTTGATCAAGTTATACCAACTACACGACTTATGAACTGGACGCATGTTTAGAAAAAGATGGTCCTGAGCACAGGAATATGGCTTCTGAGACTGCGAGGATATACAATTAGCTGTTTGCAAATTCTAAACTAATTTAATATCGACGAATTTCTGCTCGATAGCATTTTGGCTCTTTCAAGCAAAAACTTTCTTTGCAGCGTAAATTGGCAGCATTGAACACTTTTCAGGAGTGCTACATCTTCTTTTTCTTAAAAAGAGCTCAAAAACTCAGAATTTTTGTTCTAATGAGCTGTCTCCGTATATTCTACGACCACTAATTTGATACAATCATTCCTAAGAAAACGAGATACATCCGTGGCCACTTTTTCGAAAAATACGCAAGATCTTGTATTTTTAGGACAAAAACTGCGAACTTCTGCTCAGAAATTTTGGATAATATTGCGCAATTTTCGTTTAGGATCATCTTTTGGGGCGTTTCTTCCATTTCTTAACTTTGTAAATTTTCTTTTTCTAATAGCTTTAGATGTGATAATTTGAAAGTGTGAATTTCGAATTTTGAGGATCAACATATAATGTGGATTCAAAGGTTAAATACGAAAGCAAATACGAGTCAGAGGTTCAGTTCATTTTCATATGAATTCATTTGATTCATCCAAATCACGTTTCATGGAACGTTTGAAAATGTGGGCCTAAAAGCACTTTTTTGATCTCTCACTTGCCCTCTTCCATATAAAATTTACTGGTCTCCCAGTATAAAGCTATACGACTATATAACCGTTAGTTGTACATGATAAACGGTTTATAACAACTATTAATGTCTTAGGACTTCATTTATGCTTAGAAACGAATATTAACCTGCAAAACAGAGGGCCTCAGAGCCTGGGATGCTATACGAATACGCTTTCAATAATTCTCAGAATTTTTGCTCGATACCATTCCAGCCCTGTTCAGGCAAAAACGGCAGTTTTGACGGAAAAAAACACCAGAAATTGCCACTTTGTTGTGGGCTCTTTCAGTCTACGATTAATGGTTCGTTTGGTACGATCAGCCTAGGAAAAGAAGTAAATATACAACGGTGACTATCCTTACCTGGAAGAATAGCATTTAAATTGGTGTATTTTAAATACTTGGAATGACTATCAAAGGCTGCTTCTTTTGATTTGTATATTTTTATCAGAATTCTATCTTTTATGGTTTCAATTACTATTAGAACGTGATGATCTTTACTTTAATTTCGTTACCATGACATGTTTATAATCATAAGGTACAATAAACCCTTCGAAAAGTATTTATTATGAAAAATGCCACAAGGAAATACGATTGAATATTTATTAGGCTGAAGCAGGCAGCTTGGGCAAGTTAATATAAGTATAAGTTGTTATACGTTAATTATTTTTAAATATTTTTAGCTATTTTTCTTAATTCCCAACATCAATTCCCTGTCAGTGTCAATATGATGAGTGAATGAATAAATGAGTGATATGAATGAATGAATGAATGAATGATACTTTAAGAAAAAAAATACACAACATTAAATTGTTGAATTTGTCGGATCTATGATAGCTGATATGTCTTTATTGAACTAAAGGTAAACATTTAAAATGATTAAATTAATTAACTAATTTACAAGTTCACCAAAATATCTTTTTCATCAACAAACGGGTTATTTTACGATGCATTGTAGTTGTCATTATAGGTCGTTGGAATCTGCACTTTCATTAACCATCGGAAACTACAAATTTAGAATGGATATTAAATAAAAAAAACAAGTTTTTTAAACTGAAAGTAAGGAGCGACATTAAAACTTAAAACGAACAGAAATTATTCCGTATATGAAAGGGGCTGTCCCCTCCTCAACGCCTCGCTCTTTACGCTAAAGTTTTTTATTGTTTTAAAAAATATAGTTGTGAGACAGAGTCAAACTTTAGCGTAAAGAGCGAGGCGTTGAGGAGGGGACAGCCCCTTTCATATACGGAATAATTTCTGTTCGTTTTAAGTTTTAATGTTGCTCCTTACTTTCAGTTTAAAAAACTTGTTTTTTTTATTTAATTTCTGATCGTTTTTTAGTTAATGCAGCTTTTATTTGCATAAAAATTTTACTTTTCTTTTGCTAAATGGATGTCTTTACAAATTAACTTACGTAACTAACTTCTATATTCGTATATTTTTCTTCTGGTAAAAAATACAAAGTTGCAGATTTTTGCAGATATGAGCTTGAAACCTATGTAATAGGGTTTTCTGATACGCTGAATCTGACAGTGTGATTTTCATTAAAATTCTTTCACTTGTAGGGGATGTTTCCCCCTCTTTAAAAAATCGAGTAAATTTTCTCAGGCTCGTAGCCTTTGATGAGTAATACTAAACTTAATAAAATTTATATATTTAGGATCAGCATTATAAACACATTCTTTTGATACATTTATTGACATCAAAATTTCGTTTTTAAAAGTTTCGATTTATATTGAGCCGTATCGCTTGTTTTTTTATTGTTTTTTTTTTTATTACGTATATGTTATTACTTATATGAAGGGGTTCTCCCCTTAGTCAATACCACGCTCTTTACGTTAAAAGTTAAAAAAAATTTTGATTCACAAACCCCTGAATCACAAAGGCCGTTTAATTAGAATAGATAGCTCTTTTGAAAGCACTAAAAAAAAAAACTGTAGCGTAAAGAGCGAGGTATTGACTTGGGGGAGAACCCCCTCACATACGTTATAATTTCTGTTCGTTTTAAGTTCTAATATTCCTTCTTACATTTCAGTTGAAAAAACTTGTTTTTTTTATTTAACTTCTGATCGTTTCTTAAATAATGCTGGGAAATCCGGCGCCCCCTTCATAGAAATGTCCCTTACCCCAAAGAAACATCCTCCACGGAAATATTCTCCAGAGTAATCCCCTCCTCTAGCCCCCCCCCCCCCTCCAGAAAAAAATCCTTCCTGAAAATGGTTGTATACTTCCCAATAACCAATAAATAATGCTGGCAAGTCCGGCGCCCCCTTCATGGCAATTTCCCTTCCCCCATGAAAACTTCCTTCATGGAAAGATCCTTCCATATAGCCCCCGACCCTCTCCTTCCCCCACCTACCAGAAAAAATCTCCTCTGAAAAAGTCTGTATACTTCCCAATAACCAATACTATATGTTAACATTGAGTAAAGTTCATAACTTTCAGCCCTCCCCCTGGGGGCTTCGAGGGATTAAGTCATCCTAAAAGACATATTTATCATATTTTCGACCATGCTGAACAAAATGGCTATCTCAAAATTTTGATCGGGTGACTTTGGGAAAAAAATGAGCGTGGGAGGGGGCCTAGTTGCCCTCCATTTTTTTTGGTCACTTAAAAAGGGCACTAGAACTTTTAATTTCCGTTCCAATGAGCCCTCCCACGATATTCTAGGACCACTGGGTCGATACGATCACCCCTGGGAAAAAAAAAAAAAAAAAACAAAAAAAAAAAACAAATAAACACGCATCCGTGATCTTTCTTCTGGCAAAAAATGGAAAATTCCACATTTTTCTAGATAGGAGCTTGAAACCTCTACAGTAGGGTTCTCTGATACGCTGAATATGATGGTGTGATTTTCATTAAGGTTCTAGAACTTTTAGGGGGTCTTTCCCCCTTTTTTCGAAAATCAGCCAAATTTTCTCAGGCGCGTAACTTTTGATGGGTAGCACTAAACTTGATGAAAGTTATATATTTGAAATCAGCATTGAAATCTGATTCTTTTGATATATCTATTGGTATCAAAAACCCGTTTTCTAGAGTTTCGGTTACCATTGAGCCGGGTCGCTCCTTACTTACAGTTCGTTACCACGAACTGTTTGATTGTCAATAGCCCTTAGATAAAACGTATCTAGAAGATCAGAATTTGTCTGAAAACACGACTGCTTGGAAATCGTCAAATAAGTATTAGTATATTATAATAAGTTATAGTAAGTATTAGTATAAGTATAATCGTCATTTAGAAGGAACTGTCAGACCACAAGGAACATCAGTAAAAAAAAAAAAAAAAAAAAACCCACACACAAAACCAAAAACAGCTACTGAAAATAGACGGGCAATGTAATAGTGAAGCATATAATGTAACACGGACAGTGTAAATACATGCCAACTGCTTAAAATTGACTATTTAAAATTATCCTTGAATTGTTTAATTTTCCCTTTTAAATCCCTACGTCCATGCTGTTAGCACCAATAGCCAATAGATTGTTTTTTTATATTTTATTTGCAATACGATACATAGTTCTAAAATGTCATTGAGAGATTTATTTTTTTCCGCGTCGCTAAGTCTTTAGAAATAGTGGAGAAGGTTAGGGGAGAATCCAAGGGCTCTTGACGGGTGAAATGAAGGGAGAATGCCAATAGAAATGACTTTGATAAACGACTAAGATATGGCCTAATTTTTGGAGATAAATATCAAGAAAGGGATCCCAGGATGCAGAGGAAAACTATTCTTGCTTTACAACAGGTCAAATCCCTTGCAAACTTATTCCCTGAATGGAACTCGGAGGACAAATTTGAATTTTTTGGCGTAGTATCTGTTTTGCTGTGTGTCGTGAACGATTAGTCCGTCGAAGAATAGAAGATTCTGGTTAATACAGAAAATGCTTGAAAGATAGAACTCTCGAAAAAATAAACTTCTAGAAAAAATTTAATTGTTTTTTGAAAACAATATTGCGGCCAAATTGACCACAAAAAGCAGAAAAAAAACGAATAAAAAACAACTTATTCTTCTCTTTTGTTTGCGCTAAAGGGAAATTTCAAAGAAACTAAATAATGACCAGACATGGATATTAAATGGTACAGACATTTTCAAGGGACCGTTCTCTGTAATATATTTAAACATTAATTTGGGTTTAAGGGTTGGATGGATTAAGTTGGATTCATTAGTGCTATGGATGGATCAAAACCTTGCATGCCCAATACTTGAGGAATATCATCCGATTCTGTTGTAACGTATGGAATATATACAGCTCTGATTAAAATCATTTTACCAGGTGTAAAATCCAAACAATTGCTTCCAAGAAGCTCAATCGTCTAAGAGCGGCATATGCCTAGATTTTTTTTTTGGGGGGGGGTATATTTCTTAAGTTATTTTACAAATTTTACCCCGTATACTGTTTAGTTCTTTTACTTTGTAGTAACTTCCCTTTTGCTAGATAATCCCTGTTGAATCGACTGAGGTACAGTTTATTGCTCATCAAATGAATATCTTTTCAATCTCACAGTTAGATGTTAATTCTTGCAACATTTAATGATTCCGAGAACATTCCAACTCTAAGCAGTCTTTCGAATAAAAAAAAAATTATAAGACATAGTATTTGCTACTTATTGAGGAGGCCACCTGTCATTGTTTCAGCAGACGCACAAGAATAGATACGTCAATAATGAATACTTAACCATATACCAATAGTGCTTCAACATATAAAACAAGTTCTTTTCGGTAAGAGTTTAGAAAATAAATTTATCAAGACTATCACCAACGCATCATATATATTATTATACAGGGTGCAGAATATGTCCAATTTGGGATCAAAGTTGATATCAGGACAGACCACTGTTTGAAAATTTGTAAAGCTAATGTTGGTGCATGTCGTTAATCAGAATTTTTCATGTATTTTCATTTCTATTTTATGGATGTAACAGTGCCAACATTTGGATAGATAAAAAAGATGCTTACAGCGCAGTTCATCAGATCCGTCGGCGCAATCAAGTGTTCCATCGCAGACAACTGACTTGTCAACACACTGGCCGTTCATACAAGTCGCTTCGTTGAATCCACACGCTTGTGGAGGTCGAACTGTTACACCTTGGTCTTCAGCTAAAAACCAAAATATTTTGCTGATCAAAATTAAATAAAGTACAATAGTAAAGGAAAATAATTCATATTTATTTGCTAAAGAGCTGCTTAAGCATCGAGGCAGTTGCGACCAAAAATTAATTTTGAGTCCAAATTAAATATTTAATCTTCACTTAACTTCATTTAATATACTGAATAGTTGGTAATTGATTGAAACTTCAACCATTAAAATAAAAAAAAAGTACCAGGAATCTGAGTTGAAGTTGTAGCTTTAAATTTAATGTTAATTTTTTTTTTTTTCAGATGGACAACAGGACATGAGAAAATACAAAACAAATACTATTGAATAATGAAACTAATATAATTTTTTCCGTCTTCATATTTTTTTTTTTTTTTTTTTTTTTTTTTTTTTTTTTTTTTTTTTTTTTTTTTTTTTTTTTTTTTTTTTTTTTTTTAGCGAATTTGCCTTAAAGCATATAAAAACATAGCTGAAATTCAAGAAGTTTCAGAAGAGTTGATCAGCCCATGTCTGATTAATTAAGCTGCACTAAACCGCTAAATGGTTAGAGACAATACTATAGAACTGGTTTTCCAGTTAATAAATCTTTCAGCAAAGCAAAAAATAGGTGATTTACATTTAATTCAGGAATTATGGAAAAATCGGAGAATATAGAGAGCTCACGGGAGCAAACATCCTTCCGCCACTTCCTCGTGTCTGCTCTTTTACAGAACTTTAAATTTGACTATTAAATTATGAAAGAAAATTTCTAACAGATCTAAGATATACCGCCAAATAAATATATTTTTACTTGCGTCTATTTTTTAAATTTCGTTTCGGCGGTTACATTGTTCTTTTCTATATTCACACACATTAGTATTGCTCTAATACTCTAATATTGTAAGTTATGCCATGCTGTACTGTTCTATATTCTAATAAAAAAAACAAGGTTTCTTTTTCTGATAAATTCATTTTTTTTTCAGTTTAATAACAACTAAAATCAATGCGAAAACGAAAAAACAAATTGATGAGGTTTTGATTACGTTTTTGATTTGTAGCTGCAATTTGGCTGCATAGAAAGTAATTATTTTTTTTTACAGAAATTTTAGATTGATCAAACCTTACAAAATATCAATCAGAAAATAATTTATATATATATATCATACAAATATTTAACTTTTTGGGTATTGTATTGTTCATAGATATTCCACAGGTGTCACTACATAGGGTTATGTCATATGGTTCTATGGCATGGCGCGCTCATTTTGCCTGGGTACGGAAATTTAAGCGCCGAAACCTATATAGGCAATGAGTTTTCCTCTGAGGAGCCCTGATATGTGGTGATTACTTGGGGAATATTAAATTTTGTAGACTTAAGATGCTATGGCTTGGTTTTCGGACAATGATTTACACTTATTAACGCTGATTTTGCTCTATTTTGAACTTGATTTTCGGACTATTGGGTTGGATGTACTGTTTTGTCCTAGGTGATTGGATGGATAAGTAAGGTCTAGACCTTGTTCAAGTGCTCATTTATCTCAGTTACTAAATTAGAGAGACAGTTTTTTTTTGTTTTTTTTTACCAAGTAATTACCTGTAATACACTATAGAACGCTAACCTTATCACCATGGTAAAATTTAAACAGAAATTCAACTTTTTAGTACTGGTAATTCAGCAGCTTCTTCATAGCTTTTAAAGTTTCCTAATTGCTAATTTACAGTTTTTAACATTCGTCTCATTAGAGAATACGTTTTAAATTTGTACTAGAAATTTATCTTTAAGTCATCCAAAAACTTGCAAAGGCATTATGCTACAGGAAAAGCTGACGTTACTACATATTTTGTTTTTTGGAGCAAACAACTTATCTCAGCTAGGGTTAACAAGACAAGTCAAAAAGGTAAACGAAACAAAAATCACTCGACTGATAAAGGAATTAGATAATTTAGAAAAAATATTTTAAATATATTACAGCTAAAAGACATAATTTAACACTAAAACGTGATTTGGTGATTTAGAAAAACCACAAGTAATTTTTAGTAAATAAATTTTTGCTGACAAATTTAAATTGTATTCAACCACATCTAGTTCTTTCTTAAAACAAAATTAAAAAAAAAAAAAAAACTGCCAGATAATATTATAGTTCATATGATTCATAAGGTAATCTATAAGTTGTCAAACAATGTAAAAAACTTTAGCAATGCGATGAAGAATGCAGCTAATTATTTAAACACTATTCCAGAAATAACGATTGTCACTATTGGTGGCTATGGATAGACTACTATTAGAGACAACCCGTGGAAATCCCTGCCAATCTCAATGCTATTTGAACATTTCTTAGAACGTGGCTACTTACCTGATTGTTCCAGTTCCATTTGATAAATGTCGTTAGGGTTTAAGACTTCAGGTATATAAAAGGGGAAAGGGGCATCATATGCTCCGTTGTGGTCATCAGCAGAAAACTGATAGGAATCTGGGTCCAATAGAGCATATGAAGTCCCAAAATGATGGGGATTGGGGGCAAAGCTGGGGATCCGGGAAGCTTGCAAGAAGAAAAGAAAAACACTTTAGTAAATACAGTTTCAGAGATGACTTTCACATTTTTTTTTTATTATTATTATTATTATTATTCATCCACACTTTGGTAAGTTTATTTTAGACAGTACGGAAATTCCCAGGTTAAGTCAGAACTTAATTTCTCTCTATTCCAAACTATGGATACAATTTTAATGAAACTAGCTCTTTTACTTCTTCAACCATGGAAAGAATTAGCACACTTGATTTCTGAAACGTACTTGAAGTGCATTCTTTTTTCAAGAAGAAAAGAAATTACTTCAGTAAATATAATTCCAGAGATTAAATCATACACACATTTTTTCTTTCATAAGAACTTAATTCTTGCTATGAATAATAACCAAACTATTAACATAAACTTTTTAATGAAACTAGTTCTTACTTTATTCTTAGCCATTGAAAAAATAAACATACTTTATTTCTGAAATTTATTTCACGGCAATGGGGTAAATTAATGCTTAGTAGACAACGAACTCTAGCCAATGCTAACCAAAGATATGAAAAGTTTTTTGAGAAAAAAAAACTGTCATTATTAAAAGTGACGGATATCTTTATAGTACCAACTAGGTTCGATAACATTACATTGAAAGTTTTGAGTTCTTTCATGAGATATATCGTTTAGAAGGTTTCCAGGGGTTAACAATTTCAGTTTTAATGTACAAAACGAAAGAAAAATTCCGATTAAAAGTCTGGGCTTACGACTTTTCCCGGTTCTTGTGCCTGTTATTGGTTTCTAATATACATTTTAGGTTATTTAGTATAAGGATCAAATTAACACCTATAAAAACTATTAAGTATTCGTTAACTCCAAATATTTTTTTTTGGCAATATTTGCCGTCGGTTTTTTTAGGAATATTATTATGGTTGTACAAAGTTCCAGAGTCAATTAAATGCTTTCTAGCAAAAGTAAAAGTCATGTGAGAAGTAGACTCTAGTAATTTTGGGCCTGCGAGGGTCATATTAGTGCGAAAAGAAAAGTGTTAAGTTGAGGTAGTCGGAACGATGAGGTAGCCCCGCATTAGTTGTTTCTATGAGAAATTACGTACCAGTGAAAAAGAAATATCCGGGAAATATTTTGCTTGCTGTCCAAAATAGTTGATTCTACTACTATTACTGCTAACAACTCACCGCATCACAACGCCACCTGAGGCCAACACAGCTAAGCATGCTCCTCATCCATCCTAATCTATTCAAAGCCTCCCAGGAATGGAATTGATTTCAGGTATACATAATGGCTAAGACATGTGGGGGAGAAGTTTATTATAATGTTTTGTTTTTTTTTAAGTTTTGCATTTCAGATATCTTTAGAAGAAAATCCTATTAGTACGAAAAGAACTAAAGTATATCTTTTTAAAAAAAGCTGAATATACTAATAAAGGAGAATCTAAAAAAAAAAAGATAGATGCTAAGCGTGTTAGCCACGTCCGAAAATGCTTAACCAAAATTTAAAAGCCCGGAGATACGTGTATTTCACTTGCTGGCACTAAATCTGGCAAACCCTTCACTGAATTAAAACGATACGTTTAAAATACATTAACTACGTAATTATAAAATACAGTTTTGCTTCAACAAAGTCTCGATGAGAAGCAGCTATAGATGCAGTTTCCACAAATATTGAAACGTGAAACTGAGCAAGGGTCTTCATTTTTTTTTTTTAATTTATCTATTTATTAAGGATTTCATTTTGGTATGTTTTCATGTTCATAGATGGTAAGCAAGCCTAGTGTTGATGACGATGTGGCACAGATGCCGTTAATATTTCTTGCTTGAAGATTCACCTAAAAACCTCAAATTCAAAGTGGAGAAGAGCTTAAATGCTATTTTCGTTCGGTGACAATTATGATTCTACTTAGTGAAATAGGCACATCTTATACAGGTTAGTTAAAAAGCCTTCAAACTAACTAATTCAAACTTCAAATTCAAACTAATTAATAAATTTGAAACAAGTTAAAATCGAATGATCAACAATAAAATCTAAAATTAACGAGTACCAATTAATAAATTATAAAAAAAAAAGTGTGCGGTAAAACGTTGACTATTCAAATAATAAAAAAAAAGATAAACTTACATGGTTCCACCCTGAGGTATACTGAAACCCTAGATCCTGGCGTTGAATCATCGTAACCAACTGCTTGGCAAATGTATGTTCCAGCATGGTCCAACTGGTAAAGAAAACAGAATTACTAGCGTGTAGATTTTACGACTAGTGTTTATGTATCTACAAATTTCTTAGCTCTGCACTTCTAGTGAAAATTTTCTGGGCTTTCATTCACTTGACTTGAGTGGTTTACGAGGAATACACATAAAAGATATTTTAGATACTGATCTACTTTTTTTATTTTTTTATTTTTTTTTACAGAAATACTAGCAGAAAATTCAAATTCCTGTTATAAACAAAATTTTAAGGGCAGTCTTGAACTTATTAATGCTAACTTCCTTGAGCCCGAGAGTTCCTTTTTTCCAATGAAAAAAACAAAAACAATTTAACATGCTTGCTATATTAATGAAGCATAGACAACGTGAGGAATTTTAGCAGCTTTAAGTTGGCTTTGCCAATAAAAGCGTCCTAGTAGACTGTGCTACTTTCAAAATGTACCATGTATACAAGATAACGTCATGTTGTTTTACCCCAACCCATAAAGCCAATAATTTATTTCTGATTTATTTGAAGGTAAAAAAAATTCGGCCACAGAAATAAATTTGTCTTATAAATTTATTCTAATAATATAGTAATATGAAGGTAACACAGGATCTATTCCTTTCCGTCAATTTTGTATGTCCTGCGTGATTCTTGTTTACTAGCTGATCCTTGTGACAGGTCTGTAAGAAAATGTTTTCTGCCTCAAATACGTATCAAATGCCATAATAGGTACACGACAAGGCTAAATAAAAGCCTTTGTCGACAAAGATAATCATAGTCTAACAACTGATAACCCATACGTCAATCACTTGATTCACACTTTTACTCTGAATTATTTTTTCAATGTCTACATTCATAAAATGTCCACAGCAAACACACGACGACTCAGAAGGATTGCTGACTTACACCTTGGCCAGAAACCGTCCCCTGGTAGCTTGAATGTATCCTTGCGACTGAATCTCTTTATCTTATTTTAGAGCTTTAGCCTTCTTGGTGGACATAAATAAAACATGTTCTAAATATTTTTCAACACAAAAGCGTTTTGCTGCAGAGGATAGATTACCAAATGATGGAACAAAATTTTCTTACGAACAACCTATTAATGACATATTATCAAAAAAATTGCGTTTCTAAACCTATTCGTTGGGCCACAAGTCAAAATATATTAATTCAATCCGAGATAGCCCTTGCATTCGCTTAAATCTAAATAGCCCCCAAACAAGCCAAGATCAGTGGGTAAGTATACGAGACCACTATCAGCTTGTCATGATCAATTCTTATTCAACGAAACAACCACTATATTAACTTTGCGTTTGACGCGCAGCACACTAAACATATGACTCAAAAATAATAGAGCTTGGAAAACGCATAAAGGATAGATTAAAATTCCAT
This sequence comes from Artemia sinica, assembly GCA_027921565.1. Classification (NCBI taxonomy): domain Eukaryota; kingdom Metazoa; phylum Arthropoda; class Branchiopoda; order Anostraca; family Artemiidae; genus Artemia; species Artemia sinica. Next base: position 26,070,554 of record CM051274.1, on the reverse strand, counting down.
TATTCTATGGGCAAAAACTTAAAAAACAGCGAAATTATATATATATATATATATATATATATATATATATATATATATATTATATATATATATATATATATATATATATATATATATATATATATATATATATATATATATATATATATATATATATATATATATATATATATATATATATATATATATATATATATATATTAAATGAAAAAGAATACAACTCGTAATTTAGAAAAATAAAAAATAAAAATGGTTTACAAACCTGAATATTTGGCATTTCTAGTCGTCCATTTCTATCTGTAGATCCAGGTGGAAGTGGCAAGCCAGAACCTCTGACCCACTGAACCGGAGCTCGAATTGGTCCTTCATCTCTACACTGGAACACAACTTCTCTACCTACATATATTCAAAAGAAATAAGCAATGGTAAATTTAACTAGACCTTTATAAGAAAATTGAGGTAATATTAGCGAGCTGTTTTAAATGGTATTTGACATTTCTAGACGTTTGTTTCTACCTGTAGATCCGGGTGGAAGGGGCAAACCAGAACCGTTGACTCACTGAAACGAAGCTCGAATTGGCCTTTATCTCTACACTGGCACACAACTTGTCTACTTGCATATATTCAAAAAAATTAGCAACCACCAATATTACCGCACTTTTTTTTTAAACGAAATTGGAGAGGTAGATATCGATAAAACGGACTTTTTGAGGCTTCAGGTACACCCTCCCCATCTACACAAAGATCTACCGGCTCTCCTCCATGGATTATTCTCACAGTAATACAACATTATGCACAGTTTTATGAAGCCATACAAGAATACACCCATCCGTGATCATCCTTGTCAGGAAAAAATCCAAAATCTCGCATTTTAGTCGAATGAAGCCTAAAATAAATGTCCAATTTAGCTTTTATTTTGTACGGACAACGTGCATCTTTAGGAACGAATGTGCCATATTGTCTCTGAAACTGGGAAGCTCAATGTACAATTTTTCGATGGTTTGAAATCGAGTTGCTATCTCCGAATTTTCACTCAAAAACTTATTGGCCGTCTTTTGGCCAAAATTTTTATTTTGCTCTAGAAAATGGCCGAAAGTGCGACTTCCCTATGGCACAATTTTTTTGGTTACTTGAAAAGACACTGGAACTTTAAATTCTCGTTTTAATGAGCCTTTTCTCAATATGGTAGGACAATTGTCCCTTGGGAAAAATACATGCTAGAAAACACCCATCCGTGATCATCCTTGTCAGGAAAAATTCCAAAATCTCGCATTTTTGTAGATAGCGGCTTAAAACCTCTGCGATAGGTTTCTCTGACATTCTAAAAGTGATGCTTTAATTTTCATCAAGATCACTTGCTATTCCAAGGGTGTCTGCCTTTTCGAAAATCAAGCAAATTCTTTCAGCCTCGTAGCTTTTGTTTGATAACTTTAGAATTAACGAATCTTATATATTTAGAATCATCATAAAAAGCGAATTCTTCTGATGTATAATATAGTTACCAAAACTCCTTTTTAGAGTTTTGGTTACTATTAGCACGAGTCGCACCTTACTTACAGTTCGTTACCGCGACCAGTTTGACTACATTATTAATTTCTAGTTGTTTTTTATTTCTTTTTTTCACTCACAGCAATCTTTGTTAGTCTAAGGCTTGACTTATTATATCATTTATTTCTGCTAATTTAGGTTTTAATATCAATTTTCTTGTCTTTCAAACACTATTTCTGAAACAAATTTTTAAATTAATTAAAGAAAGAAGGAGAATAATTTATGATAGCTGAATATCTTAATCCGTCATAAGTATTGACACTACGGACAAGCGAGTCAAGAGAAAAGTGAATTCCCAAGCAATTTATGCAGGATAATATCATTATTAACAGAAGCATGTCATTTTCATTCAACGAGTCTCTTCGGAAATCCCAGGACAACTGAAATTCTTCAAAATTGACATTAAGATTTTTCGTACATAAAAAAACGATAAGCAATCAGGACAACTTGTAAAAGATCCTGAGGGTATGTTTCTTATGCAATATTTTTCCCGTTAGGAATGAAATAAAACTGTCTCTCTCCTTCTCTCTTTTCCCCCCTCTCCTAATCCCACCACCGCTCCTACTCCCCCTAAAACTCACCCTCATCCGCATAATTAAAGGGGGCTTGAAACGATGAAAGCAAGACAGAAATGATGCTTGAAATAATTAAATAAAAAAGAGGCATACACGAGAAAGGTTAAAAACTTGAGGAGAAAATGAACGCTATTAAACTGATAAAACATAATTGAAAGCTTAAATAAGTTAGAAACTTAGAAAGTATAACTTAGAAAGCCAATAAGTTAAAAAGAATAGTGACTTGCTTGACATAGAAATAGTGACTTGACATAGAATTACGCTAGCAGTCCAAAACACACTAAATGTTAAACTAAGCTTTCCAAAGGAAAAAACATCAAGCGCCATCAATTCAAAACGATTATTTAACAAAATTAAACTAGAAAGTTTAGGTCACATTTTGAAAGCTCATAATTTTCATTAGAACAAAAAAGTTAAACAAAAACCTTTGAAGTATTCTACTATAGATCTTCTTTTATTTAACAGATTTTCATCATGTTGGGTTTTGATAGTGAAAACGTTTAATAAAATCTAAAGCCAAGTAAAAATTTGACAATAAAAAATTTTGATACTGAAAATTTTATATTACACAGATGAAATATCTGTTTTGTGTTGGTTAAAAAAGGTGGGAAATAGTTTAGCTATGATAAGAAATTGAACAATGAGGATAAATAAAAACAAAAGTGAAACCGTTTTGGATAAAAACAGGTAAAAAAGAAAATAGATAGTCTAATGAAATAAACACAAACAAGAAAACAGCCAATCAAATGCTCAAAGAAAATATCAAATACTTTAGATATTTAACAAAGAATTGAAGAGCTTTTTTCCAAACAAATTCATCAGTGAGCATTTTCCATAAATGTATCAAACTTTTCAAGCTGGAATAGAGAAAGTAAATAGACTATTATCATTTTTTTTTTCAAGGAAAAAGTATCAAAAGGAGTAATTTAGGGATAAACGAACCCAATTTTTCATCACCAACGATGTGGCTTGAAAGCAAAATGTGGCAGTCATAAGTAAATACATGCTTAATAGGTATAAGCAAAGGGTATTGTGTAAGTACTTACCAACACGAGCTGCAGCAGAGCAGCGAAAAATAGAAAAGAAATTTTAGAATTAAATATAACATTTATTCATGCTATACACCTGACAAGCAATAAAACCTCTTATTTAGAAAAAAAATTATGATTTCCGTTTCCTTTTTTGAATGCCCTTTAAGGTCACTGTGAAATGTAAATAACAAATCGACACAAAGTGACATTTCTTGACATTTGGTTCACAAAAATAGAAAAAGCAAAACATAGAATAAAAAATAAAACATTAGTGAAGATAAAACGCAATTTGAAGATGTAACATTTTCTTTTCTTTTTTTGAACGTCTTTTAAGGTCATAATAAAATATAAAGAACAAATCTACACAAAGTGACTTTTTTCTATCACAATTTTGAAATGTTAAAAATAATCCGTTATACCTGGTATTCCCAAAGAAAAAGCAAAATCTAGCATAGAAAAAAAAACATTATTAATTTGAATGTGAAACGCAAATTTTTGGTACCATGCTTGCTATATGGCATACAAATAAGACATTGGTCTTGATGTTTCATTTTTGTTATCAAAAGACGAATGTAATATTATATAGCACTTTGACGAAACCAATCAGACGGTATGCAAAAAGTAATTGAAATCAATGCTTTATTTTAAAAAATTGCTTTAAAAATAAAATTCAAATAGTTTCTTTTCAAGGGGTTCTCGCTCAAATCGTATCCAACTGAGTTGAAGGTATCGGAACAAAAAACAAAAAACTGTCTACTTTGTGTAGCGTAAATCATTTGATCAAAATCATGGATATTATTAAAACGATATATACTAGTACTAATAACGAATTATTGCAGTGCCAATCCACCCTATGATAAGAAAGTTCCACACGCTACTCCTCCATCCCAATTGCCCAAGCTTCAGCCTTTACTCATTCCCAAGAAGTTCCAATCTTTTTCAACCCTTTTCAGGGACGACCTGTTTTTTGTCTGGTCCAAGTTAGATGGGTAAAAGCGCGACTGTCGGCAATCTATCTTCCTTCAACCGTAAAACGTGTGCTAGCCACCTTAACCTATCTTTCATTATAGCCCTAGAAAATGGGATGAGATCACATTTTTCGTACGGCCTATTATCTGAGATATGGTCAATCAAACCCGTCAAACGAGTATATAAAATTACCCTTAAGCAATTCCACTGGAAAATATCAACCATGTCTTCTTCGACCTGTAGAAGCGCCAACGTTTCAGAATCATACTTGACCACTGTCATTACCGTGGTTTCCAATATTCTAACCTTAGTTCGCGGAATTATTCTCCTATTTCTACAAACTTGATGCATATAAAAAACCTGCTCCTTAGCTATTCTACTTTTTACATCTTCGCTACATCTACCCTCTTTACAAATAATGCCATCAAGATAAATAAAACTGTCCACTTGATCGATTTACTCGTTACCTAACATCAATTCATCGTCATTCCTAGTCTAAGCGACTTAATTCCTAGTCCCTTAACATCGATTTTCAAGCCTGAGATTCCACAACCTTCATTCATTTTGCCAACAGTTTCGTTTAGGACACTCGAACCTATTCTCATAGCCTTTGTTATGTCTCTTAGGACGAAGTCCATCAAAACCATCAATTTAAACGGGGAAGATAGAATCCTTCTAAACTTCTAATTCCACACTGAACCAACAGATAGCCTCACTTCCTACCATAGCTGCAGCGATAATATTCTCGTACTTAGGCCTAATACATACGAGCTATTGTATTTTCCAGCTACAATCAATCAAACTCTCTTGTCGTTCCTCTCTCAATGTAATTGAAGTTACCGAAACTAATCAGCTTCACCCAAAAACTGACGTAAAAAGATATTAGCTCATTTTTAGAAATTCACAAATAATTTTAAGCTTTAAACAAACAAGCTATTAATGGACAAGTTATCCTAGTAAAGATTAGAGGTAAGCCTAGTAAAGTCTTGAATATTCAATTTTCGATTCCAGTGTTAAAAGAGCATATAATATGAAACAATAAAGAAGTTTCAAAAGTTTAGACAGTGATTAGCACTCCCAACTGTCCCTCAAGTCTCAAAAGCAAAGACTATTCTATTCAAATAAAAAAGAAAAATGAAATGAAAGTTGAATAAATTCCCTTTATCATGCCTAACAAACAAGCCTGCAGTTAATTTTCATCAGTTTATATATTATTAGCCTACATAAGTGCAAATGGCTGGTCTTATAAATTCACGAGTAACACTCTTAGAATCAAACAACTGAAAAAACCGGTGCTTATATTCTCCAAAATATCAGGATCCTGCAGAAGCAGCAGTGTCTCTTGAATTAATCATCACATAATTTTGCATAATAAATCATGCTAATGTTGCTGCGGTACTAAGTCTGCTGTAAAGCCTACGCTGGGTTGGCCATGTAGCTCAAAGACTTTCTTTCTTCTAGCAACTCTACAAAGCAAATAGGCTTTGCAACAAAAGACCGCGTTCCCAAAGCAGAGGGACTACTTATCCAGGCTAATCCTTGGTTACTCCATAATTGAGAAAGATAAGTCAAGATAATTAGTCCTTCACCTAGATCATAAAAGGATTGGTGTTATGATGGATTAATTAAAATTATTCCCTATTCGATATGAAAAAACAATGATTAGTAATCGTTTGAAATCTGGAACACAACTCAAACTGAAAGAATCACTTTTGTCAAGGCTATCACAGCTGATAATAGGAATCTAAAAAGCTTCTTACCTTCTTTTATTGTTTGGTCATTGGGATAAGTTTTCAAATTCAATCCATCAGATGAAGATGTGGCTGTGAAGAAGAAAATATAAATAAATTAAAGGTTCAGCTTTTTCCGGGGCAGGATATTGATGATAGAAAGGCACTGGGATGGGACGTAATATGAGACTACAAAATATCATCTTTTCTAAAATGTATTAGCCATTCCAGTTTTCATAATGTTTAAATGTCTTTTTATTTCGATTAGATTATACCGTGCGGAAGTTTTGGGGGACTAAACTAATGAATTAATGAATCCATTTTTAGACTTGATGCTCCTTGATTTTTTCTTTTTGTATGAAACTTGATGAAAATATCCTCTTTGATAGAATAATTGTTTCAATGAAATTCTTCAGTATTATTCGATAAAAAAAAGACAGTAAATTAGTAAAAGTCAATATTTTTTATGCTCAAAATTACAAAACAGTTTTCATAAAATAACCTACCCTAAACATTGTTTTCCTTAAAGATTTAACAGAAGGTATTTTAGGTCTTATCACAGTTAGAAGCTATTTCATACGGCTTCTACATATGTTTCTATTAAACCTCTTGAAAATCAAAACGATAAAATTATCAAGCTCTGGCAAACACTTCCCTCATAAGCAGCGCCATTTTGTAAGTAATCAAATTCAGCAGTATAACATGATAATATCAAAACATTAAAAATTTATTTGATTTCAGATGTTAAACATATTTATGTGATATAATTTACTTCAAAAATTTTTAATCTGCGCAAATACATAGATACAGTACACAGTACACGTTAATGAACAGTCAGTGACTCTAGAGAATACGTTCTAGTGGGATTTTCAAATGGATACTTGAGCAAACCCTTCAATTACGAGTCTAAAAACAATTTTAACTACTCTAAGTTTCCATCAAGTTTCCACTACTCTAAGTTTTCCATCATATGGAGGCCTAAGATCCTTTCACTGAGTCTGAATTTTCTTATTATTTTTTTTTACAGAGTGTCCATTGAATACCAGAAATTCAGTCAATTTACTATTACAACACTGACGTTAGAATTTGGAATGAGTTGCTACTTTGGTACACAAAGCTTATAAATAATCCACGTAATTCCTGGGAATTTCCGTTTTTACAAAGAAAGATCCAGAAATATAAATGCGTTTGATTATTATTATGATTATTATTATTATAACACAGGTACGAACTGACAGGACCCCCAACTAGGTTATTTTTGCAGCAATGTCAACCTGTTCTTTTTTTCAAATAGGTTTATTTTCTTTTCCCAAGAAGTTATAGATTAGTAAGTTAAAGATATTTCAACCTCAGAAGATTATTTCCTTGCTAAGAAACTCTCAAATTATCAATGTCATTTAGATTTTAAAACAAGCAGACTTATGAGAGTTATATTTAAAAAAAATTCCACCTGCTTAAAATAAAATAATGAAATTCAGAAACAACATTACTGAAAAGAGAGCTGTGGATTGCTACGACTCGTAAGAAAATTCGGAAACGCAAATGAATGAACTACCTTTTGAGGATAAATTCACTTTTGTTACAGATGAGTTTTTAGTTTTATGTAAGCCCTAAATATCCTGGTCTAACTTTTCCAAGATTACTTACGGCAATCTAATTCATCACTGGATTCAGGACAGTCAATTTTTCCATCACACCTCAGACTTTCTTGAATACAAGGACCGTTTTCACACCGAAATTCACCAGAACTGCATGGAGTCCAAGCTTGAAGAAGCATAAGATCAAGCAATAAGCATAAGCATCACAAAAATATAAAGGAAGGGAATGGTTGCAAATGAAGTAGTTTCTAATGATTCTTCATAGCGATAGTGATTTAGGAAATGACTTATTGATAAAAAAATAAAAAATGAAAAAAAAATTGACTTTGGACCCCGAATCACTAACTGGAGGAACCATGTATGTCCAGAAACACAAATATTACGCGAGGAACAACTTACTGGTTTTCTGTCGGTAAAGCAAAACTAAATAAAATGTGACTTGATATTATTAGTCTTAGATGTCTTCTTAGTAGCCCGTGGATACCCAATACTTGGATAAGAAAAACTGAAGAAAATCGGTCTTTCACAAGCTCGGACCCGTATCGTGCTATGTGAATAAAACCTCCATATCTGGAAGTAGCTCAACAAGTTTCTTTGTCAAATGCCCAAGACTACCAATAGAACGTTGCCGTGCACTTAAAACTAATGATACCTAGAATATATTTTATTTACTTTTAAAGTTGCTTAAACGAAGAGCTTCCTGAGTTATTGATAATTCGATCTTTGTCAATTCTTACAGACTGGATGATTTCTTTTACCGTTCGTTTTCCTTTCGCCTTTTGCACGGACTATCCATCATGTTAGTTATACAAGATTAGATTTTGTCTAACCTTTGAGTAGTATCAAGGCCGTAAAACGTTCCTTCAGTAAAATTTCCATTTCAGTCTTAATAAAAACAGATTTAACGAAGAGAAATCCAGAACGATCTTAAGCAAATCTGTAAGAAATGCATCCGATGAGGATAAACGCCACGTTTTTATTTACCTTTTCCAGGCAAAAGCGGCGAGTGCCGTCAGAACAGCTGACCAATCAAAGCATATCTTGATGGGGTGGGGCCAGAAACACTCTATTGGGGTGATTTGTTACCCATTTCGACGTCACGTGGCTACCTTCGTTTAGAAAAGGCATATGAAGACAACGCTTAAACTTTTCAACTATTACAGGACCGGGTAATAGTTGAAATCACCACTGCGATTTACGTTCAAAATAGATTTTCATGACATTATGGATAATGTTCTCTATTTCCGTCCATCCAAGCAATGAGTCGTTAACAGATAGAAGTAAGGAGGAAGTCTTTAGGTATATCTATTTTTAAATCTTTTTTCCCCATAGAAAAGCATTGTTTTTCCTTCTGTAGAATCTGGATTTCTGGACAAGTTTCCATTCAGCAGTAAGTGATTCACGTATAGTCAAGCAATAAGCGTAAGCAGAAGCATTAAAGCAATGTTTATAAAAGTAAAGGGAAACAGTTACGAAGGAGAAATGTGTAGCACTTCCCATAGCTACCGAAGTTATTGATCAAAGCAAGGAAAGGAATCGTGAATTCCAAGTTGCTCTGACTGGTGGCGATTACAAACCCATAGACAGACAAATACATAAAAATACATAATGGAAGGGTGCAGTGGCGCTAATTGGGTATGGAGGGACAGTTGCCCCCCTAAATGTTTAGCCCCTCCCCATTATTCAAAAAATACATTTTTTGGTATTTTCACTAAAAATGCCATGCTGAAGGTTCAAAATAGAATATGTGCAAAAGTTTTCTATCAAACGTAAAACCTGCTTGAAACCCGTTACATTACTTAATATGCTTTGATTTTTTACAGTAAAATTACATAATTTTTATGTAATTTTCATAATGTCAGTATTTTTTTCTTTTGACACAGGTAAACCAGAAAGCTATTATTTATAATTCTTTTCGTAACTGAAATAATTCTAGTCACATAATAATATTGCTTACATTATAACATGAGGTTGGATCGTCATAATAATCAGATTAACCGCACAAAGAAATAATTACATGATCATTTAAATACTTCAATATGTTACAAAATTAAATTAATTGCTATCAGATGTAGAATTTAGAGGCACTTGCTCTGAAAATGTATTTGCTGAAATACGCTGATAAATTTGAGGCTTGAAAATAATAGTACAAAGATACAAGTTGAATACTTTAAATCAACTGTAAATTTTTAATATTATTTATTTAGGGTCCAACATAGAATAACCCGCTAAAAATCAATTTATATTTATCCACTAATTCATACATTTGTCAGTTGTGAAATTCAATAGTTTCAGCATAAAAGGAACCAATCCCAAATCCAAACAGTTTTAGCTGGCAAAAAAAATTAACCTTGTTTGTGAAGTTGTTTATAGAGCCTTGACGTGGGCGACTCTCTTCTTTTTTATAAGGCTATAAAGGAAGTAAGAAATGAGAGTAGTTTCCTCGTTTCTATTCATCCCTACTTGTGCAAGCAAAAGAAATGCTTCGAAATCTCTATTTTATTAAGAGTTAAAAAGAACAACAAAACTCTAGACCGAAACTATATTTCTAAGCTAGGCTGATAAGGTATAATCTCGAAGCTAAAATAATGCTTGTGGTCAAATTAAATTAAAAAGTACATTCGAGAATTCCCCTTAAAAAAATTTCCTTTCCTAGGTTCTCACTAAAATTGGGTCTTCGGTGCCCGGGTCGGTCTTCTTTGGGGTGTAAAATTAGGGTAGTAAGTTTGCTAATTTCTGGACCCAGAGGCATCTAAAGTCAGGATAGCAGGTTAGTAATTTTGGTACTCCAGGAAAATTCAGTAATTTGGATTTAATTACTGATGTTTTTTGTTTATTTAACTCCTAGCAGTAGCGCCAATTCACGAAAATGTAGTCAGGACAGAGATTTTTTTTCGAATTTTTCTTTTTCATTGAAGATTCAAAACATATCATTTTCGAATCTATGATGGTGGCTTTTCCGATTTAAAAAAAAAATGAATATATAAAAAAAAGTAATTTTAAAATAGACGGGATACAATTTTAAATCTCCTCCCCCCTCCCCAATCGGCGTGAGTATTTCGAGTTAAGGGAGGACCTCTATGAAATTTTGTTTTGCAATTTTCCCTTGGATGGGAAGCAAAGAATACTTAGCAGCAGACAGACATTTTTCACTGTCATGACTTTACATTTTTTTTGCTCTTGGGGAGGGGAGGGATATAGTACATGAACGATACTTTTACCCTGTTTCTGTCCTCTATGTTATTTATTAAAGCTTTTCAAGCCAAGTGGGATTTTGTAGTAATGATCGCATTGGCACCCATCGCATGCACTATCATGACATCTAAATTACTTAACTGATTTTCATGAGCACCCAAATTAGTAACCAGCATCCCCGATTTCAATAGTTCCAATTTCCTTGGGTACTGAAACTAACAAGCTGCTGCCCCAACTTTAGGTCCAAAAATACGGGACCCGGGGTATAGAAGTACCTATTTCAGTTATACCCTTTTTTCTATTTTCTAGTCCAAAACATCAACATTTTGCCAAAGAAAAACAACATCTAACAATTATAGATTCTTAGCCTTTATCGGTAGGTCAGAGGTAAATTATTACATTATCGTTTCCAAAAGAAATGGGACAAGGTGTTCAAGAGAAGAGTCACTTTTAATTGCTTTCTAAACAATATAATCGAAAATACGTTTGTCAAGAAGTGAATCTAATATAGTACCTTCAACTAAAAGGAAAGATGTACCAGTTCTCATTTTTTTTTTCTCCATTTCAGTTTACAAGAGTTTTCATGACAAATAATTTAAACCTTTTCACTCTTAGAAACAAAGAGGAACGAAAACGCAATATTTTGCATTGAAAGTGAGGAGCAACATTTGGAAATTTCGATCTGAAGTTCAAATACTGCTGGCTTTTAACCCCTTCCACCCTTTTTTGGGAGGGTCTACACGCTTCTTAAGAAAGCAACCTAGCATCACACTTCCAAAAACTCGATACTTTATAGGCTGCATGAAACAAATTCCAAAAATATTAAGAACTAGAACATCTTTCCTTGAAGTTTTCGTTTGCGTGGGATTTTGGGAATTGGTCTAAATAAAGGAACAAAATCTTGGCGTTAGAATAAATTAATTTTTGTAATTTAGCACGAAAATATTGAATCAGAGAATAGATCCGAATTTCTAAGCATGACCGTTTTACAAAAACTTCGGTTGATGAAAAAACTCTTAGAGATTATTTGAAATCAATACAAAAACTTCAGAAAGGTTCAGAATCTGGATTTGAGGGATTCTGGGAAGCGTAACGTAACAGTGCTTGTGGTTTATTACAGTAAGCAGAGTTCGTGCTTTATTACAGTCACTATTTACAACTGAATTACGATTAAATAAATAGTACGGAATCACCGTTCCCCTTTTTGTTATTTTGGAAGATTTGAAATATCCCCACTGCGACAGCTTTCCGACAATTAGCTAGAGAAGCAAGGTTAGGATAATGGGATTCCCACAAGCAAAAAGCAGAGAAGAAAAAGCAAACAGCCTAACAAGAAATGAGGGAGAAAGGTATTGTCAACACAAAGAAATTGAAGAGAAGAAACAGAAAAAGAAAAATATTAAGCGGAAATTGTAGCTAATTTATCTTAAAAGCAGTGATATTTTTATTATTAAAAAGCAGAGAAGAAAAAGCAAACAGCCCAACAAGAAACGAGGGAGAAAGAAAAAGTTATTGTCAACACAGAGAAATTGAACGGAAGAAACGGAAAAAGAAAAATATTAAGCGGAAATTGTTGCTAATTTCTGTTGTGAAAGATGGTTTAAACCAAGAAATTATGCACGAATTAAAGCTGAGCACTAAAGCCAGGAATACAAAATTTATAAAAGGGAAGCAGCTCCGAAAAGGAAAGCAGATTATGCCAGGAAGCTAAGGAAAATATTACAATCGTGACAGCTTACCACACTCAATCTCATCAGAACTGTCGCGGCATTCATAAGTACCGTTACAACGCCCATTGGATGGAATGCACTGTTGGCCATTCTGGCAGCGGAATTCTAACGGCCCACATGTTACATCTGAAAATGACGAACTAGATAATTAGGATGTAAAACAATACCTGGCAGCCATGGAACTTTGAATACAGGAATATTGAAAATGGCAAATAACTTCTTCTTTGTATAAGGATGCGTTTACCGCCATCAGTTGTACTATATGGCATTTGTTTTTGAGAAATGAACTAGTAAAACTTAGGGCCAGCTTGTTTAATTGAATAACGAAGATCAATCAATGGTTAGAAAAAAAGTCTTCAAACTTGGTAGAAGATGTGACAAGACGTCAGGTCATCGGTTAGAACAAAATTAGATCGCCATAGGTGTCAAAAGCATTCGAAACAAAACTACCCTCTTCCAATATTTATTGTTTTTTTTGCCCAAGGAAATAATTAATCAAGCTAAATTTACGCAATAGTCACTCTTTAGTTCGTAATTTCCTAATTTAACAATGTTATTTTCTAAGGGTAGTAATTAAACTATTATAATCACCAGGATAAACTAAATTTCTCTTGAATGGCAATTATTTGACAAAAGTGTAGCTACTTTTTCGAAATAAATAACACTTAGGTAAAAAATAAAACTTCCGATTTGGTCCATAGACTACTTCATCTTTATGTAAATTTTAAGGACAAAAGGTTTCGTTATAAACAAACAATTAGTCAATTTAGCTAAAACCACCTATTTCATGTAATTTATTGCATGAAAGTTAAAATTGAATACAATCTTCTTCTTTTTTTGGATTAATATGGAGACGCTTTCAAATAATCTCATCACCGGAATGAAATTCCAAGCCCTGCAGAGTGTTGCTAAAGCTGAGGTCGAACTCTGGGTTTCGTATTACCGAACTGAGATCAAACTTCCTGAGACACTGCAGGGTGAATTGAATCAAATATTTTGAATGACGTTCAATTTTCTAGAGCAAGAATATCAAACTCTCGACCCATAGGCAACAAGTGATCTGTATTGTCAGTCTTTACGGCCCACCCCACTATCAGGGGAGCTATGAGATTTTTTTTACAAATTGTATTTCCATGTTTTGAACATGGAATGTACCAAATGAAATTCGATCAGGCTGATGAACTCACTTTAAATTTGACTTACACATGTTACAATCTCGAAAATGTGTCAAATTTGCCTCTTGCAAAAAAATTTCCCATAAAACCAAGTTACATCTGAACATGTTAATTTAATCTCGCATATTTATAAGTTGCTCCTTTTCTTGTAAGAGAACTGAAATCATCCAAATATAATGTAATACCAACCATAAATTCTGAATTTTGTTGCCAAAATAGATCACCGAACAAGGAAGTGGTCTACTACTACTAGTACTAACAACTCAACGAAGCAACAAGTTCCCTAAGACCGACACAGCTACGCCCGCTTCTCCTCCATCCCAATCTATTCAAAGCCGCTCTTTTTACACCCTCCCAGGACGTTCCCCCTTTCCCTAAATCTTTCTTTATGACATCTTCCCATCCCAACTGCGGACAACCTGCTTTCCGTTTAGCCCTAGACGGTTGGCCGAAAAGGATAATCTTCGGTAATATTTCAACCTTCATCCGCAGAACATGCCCTAGCCGTCTCAACCTTTCTCCCGTTATAACCCTAGAAAGCAGGATTAAACCACACTTTTCGTATAGCCTACTGTTTGAAATACGGTCAGTCAGCCGGATACCCAGAATAATCCGTAGGCAATTTCTTTGGACAACATATAGCAAATCTTCATCCGCTTTTCGGAGCGGCCGTGCTTCAGAATCATACTTGGCCACTATCATCACTTTAGCTTCTAATATTATAATATTGGTTAGCAGACTTATCTTCCAATTCTTCCAAGCTGTTTTCAACTGTGAAAAAATACCCTGAACCTTGGCTATTCTACTTTAAACATCTTCACTGCTCCCACAGTCTTTTCTAATAATACTACCCAGGTAAGTGAAGCTGTCCGCCTGATAAATCTTTTCGTTACCCAAAGTCACCTTTTCATCTTTACTTATTATCAGCCTTAGCGACTTAGGCAGTAATCTGCCTAATTGATGTATTTCATCTTCGAAGTCACAGAACTACTTCAGTATGTTGAAGCATCTATAGGCAATGGATCTCGGTCTAGTAAGAGCGTCCAGAATAATTGCTTTCTATTTCACCAAGGAAAGTAGAAAATTATCGCTGTTTTAATCCCCATGATCTTACAAAATTTACCACTTTTCACACACGACAAAGCATTATCTGTCTTTATTACCTTCGTGTACGAAAATTCTCGATGGATAATGCAATGCATATGATGAAAGTTTGCTCTTCAAAAATTCCTGCTAGCTGCTTACGCAGTAAAGCTATGAAGCCTCTGCTTTCTCCACACATCGAAGAAGCACAATAAGGCACCAGAGAAGTTAAATTTACCAGTGAAGGATTATATTTTGTAGAATTGGATAAACACAATCAAAAACGTTCTGTCCTTTCGTGGGATTATTCTTTGGAACTAACTCCAGCAATTCTTCAAATACATTAAATTCTGGATTGCAAGCGAGCAGAGACGCAGATTATTATCTTGTGCCTTCAATGCCAGTGTTTTTATCACATGCGACTGAAAATCCATCAAAATTTGGTGATTTTTCTTTTACCTTATCACTTTTATTTTCGGCCATGTCAGTAATAACGGCAATAGGTCTCAATTCAGACCGTCAATCAATCAGAATCACCTTAGGTCTGTGTTAAAAGTTATAACAGCAAATAATATTTTTCCAGAAATAGAAAACTCGCAACCGTGAAAGAAAAACAAATCAATTATAAGGCAAGAAACGATAAATAAAACTTGTAACAGTACTTTATTGCTGGTTTAGAATATACTCTTAATTATTCTTCGTGTTATTAATCTCATTACCGAAGATATTACGGCTCTTAAAAAATACATATTGTGGCTGTTGCTCAAAATAATTCTGTCAGGCCTTCAACAGATTTAATTTTTCTTTTCCTTTTCTTCCAATACAAATTTGTGGGAGAAAGCAACCTCAAAACCAGTAAACGATGTTCTATGCCTCCCCCCCCCCCCCCCATTTATCTCCTCAATATATAAGTTAATAGAGATGGGTGTTAGTAATTTTGACCAAAAAAGATAACAAATTGACGTCAAATACAAAAGAAATAAAAAGATTAATATTCTTTTCCTGGGGAAGATGGGGGGATCGATTACGGTAAGTCTTTTTTGCCAACAATCAATATAACTAACTGTTGACGAGTTGTTAGCACCGATAACTAAAATCCCATGGCTCCAGAAATTTTGAAATCAAGTCCCAATACTCTTATCCTATTGAGTTATGTGCATAAATTTAGTATACCAACCGGACCAACCTATTTTAGAAACTTTTAAACAAACAAATTGAAGTTTCGCGGTGAATAAATAAAGTCTATAAAATCCCACTTGGTTCTTTTTTTTATTATAATAATAATAATTTATTATAAGCCAAAAAAAACAGGCCATACAAAACAGTATTCTTAAGTACACTCCACAAGAAAAATAACATAAATATCAAGTTTCACTCATTGATGTTAACGCTTCTTTACATACATTTACATATTACATATTACATATTTACATTTACATATTTATATTACATTCTTTTCAGAACATATTTAGATATTGTTTCATTACATGTGTCCAGTTCATACAAGTTAAAAAAAAATACTAACCACATAATGCGGCATCTTCATCTGACTGATCTGGACAGTCGACGTTGCGGTCACAAGTTCGTCTGCCATCAATGCATTGACCGGTTCCACATCTAAACTGGTCCGACCGGCATGCTGCAAGATTTGAAACGCTCATTCGAATTCCGTGTGAAACTGCCCCTTCCCATGTTTATCGAATGACATACAAGGGATAAAAACTGATGAAGGTCCATTCACAACGAGATTTAGTAATGCCGAGATTTTGCTAGAGCTAATATTATCGTAGTATTATCTTATTGGCACACAAATTTTACGAAAAAATTGCATCGGCTAAATTAAAGCTAGCTAATTCCTGATACTAGTAAAATCTCATTGTGAATGGGTCTTAATCGATTCGCTAAGATTAGTAGCTTTCTGTAAGACTGCCTTTTCCTGAAAATATAGTCACTCAATACACAATCTATTTTGGGATAAAAACAGCTTTACAAGGATTTTTCCCATCAGAAAGTTTACAAAGCGGCTGTGAGTAGGTGTGATCATGAGGAGAAATCTTGAAAACTGACAATCATGGTTCCAGATACAAAGCATATACTCACGTTGTGGCAAACAATACAAAAAAAATACATCAAATGTTGACCAACCTAAACTGATCAAGCTTTTTGCTTTAATTTTCAAATATAAATACTTTGTTAAAACTCAGTTTGTAACATTCATTAAAATTTTCATACATAGATATTTCTGTTTACATAAACTTAACATAAGGAGTAGGAGAGCAAACAGTTTTGTGGAATGTTACACTGTACAAAGGTTTTATGTTTTCCACGCAAAAGATAAAGAAAGTTAAGTTTTAGGGCGATTCTCAGAAAATTTTAAATTATTTTCTTTTTCAAAAGTAATTTCCGGCAAAGTTTCTGTTCTGATCCGAATTTTTTCAATATCTTTTTTTTCAAAATACAGTTTTTACATAGATCAATTTTAATTACTTATCTAGTAAGTTTACTATCAATTTCAATTTTATTTATCTAGGTAAGTCCTAGCTCTAATTAGATCCCAGGCCTAGGGTCAGTTGGGACTGCAACCCTCCACCCGAAAATTTTACCGCAACGAAAAACGATGATACTGTCGAAAGGTCAGCCTGGAGGCACCTAGTCTCATCGTTCTCTACACCGAACCCTCGGCAGGAGCCTTAAGTCAGTAAATCAAGTCAATTTTATTTACGCCTCTTTACTCTTTCTTTGAGAATCAAGAATTCATGCTATCTCTCAATGGTTATAACATTGCTAATATCGAATCTGAAGAACTTTTTTAAGAGAGCTGAGGCAATCATTAATAAACATTTTCATATACAACCAAACACAACGGATCACTGCTCCCCACAGCCCTTGATGATCAACCATTGTTTTCACACGTAATTAGAATCTCATCATGAACTTAACCAAATCTGAAAGACATACATATTGTTGATGAATGACTCGATCCTCACAAGTCAAGAAGCCAACAAAAGCAAAAGCTTTTCAAAAAGAGAGTAATCCCCTAGCTGGAAACGTTCCAAAAAAGGGATAATGGACTGAAAGAATGACCTTTATTGGATTTCTTTTCTTTATAAATATGGAAAGCTTTATTATTACAAAGCCTATGAAGCTTCGGGGGAAATACCAAAAACATAAGGAAACCAAGATTTTTCCTTTTACTGAGATGTCTATTATTCTATTTGGAAAATACGATTAAGTCCAGAAGGCTTCCTTATCAGAAACCTATTTTGTGTGATTAAATCGAATGCAATTAGCTTGTAATTAAGACGCGGGATAGCTACACTTTTGAATTTATTGTATCCACTTTATTAAAAATAAAGTCTATAAATTATTAGAAACACTGAAATGTCTTTTTTTTTTACCTTCTGCGGTTCGCTCGTCATAATCATCACGACCCTCATGGAGAATATTGGGAAAATTACATTAACTCACAGAAAGGGTCACAGTTCAAAAATTAAACATGAAAATATTCTGTAGCTTAAAAGCTTATGTTCCAGGAAATTTAGTTCAAGCCTCGAAATGCATGCAAAAAGATAGGAAATTATGGAACGCGACCTCAGGTTCACAAAAAAAGTACTCGAGCTGTAGGGCATTTACATCTTATAGAGCATGTGTTATTCTGGCCGATTCTGTTGTCTGGTCACTGCTCAGTCATTCAATGTTCCGTTTCCGTTGCCAGGTATGTTCTTTTTTCGTTTTGTTTTTCGAATGAGTGAGAATGAATTTTCAGCTTAAAACAATAACATAAATGCAGGTTAAATATGTATTTCGGCACCAGGTTAGTTAAGCCTACACTAAAAGACCATCCCACAGCCATACAGCCCATACTCAGACTTTTGATTAAGGATAAGGCTACATAAACAATCTTATTTAAGCTACATAAACAATCTTTTTGTCCATTACAAAAGCAGAAAATGCGCAATTTTATGCATTTTTTCTCAGCCCAAAGGTGTTTCCAAACTGTTCCCCTTTCTCCTGTCTCTATTATAGCCTTGACATTAAGCTGATCATCTTTTAACATTACACGGTACTACACAGTACATGAGTATGTTATTTTTACTCGTTCGTTTTCAGCCTTACGCAGGTAAAAATACAAGTTTACTAATATAACTCGAAATTTTGACCGGATTACACTTAACACCCGTCTCCACAACAAGACAGAACATCTTTTTTACAAATATAATGGCACTATGAATTGGAAACTCCTTTGACTGCGTCATGAAAATTTGGTATCTTTGGAAGCTAGAAAAAACATCAATCTTTATAGATTTACTTAGAATTAATTTTTTTTTATCAGGGATATAACCGAATGTAACTAATTAGGCTTAAAAGTTGCACTTCAGAACAGTTGCAGACCTGTCTAAGCTTTCAGAGGGATGGGAATTACATTTTTCTCTCAAGGAGTAATTTTTGGTGTAAAGAACAAGACTCATTCCTTTCGGAGGATTGAGTCCTCCTCTCTCTGTGTGAAGGTACAAGTATAGTAATCTCAATCTTTTTAATCGAACTAAGTTGTTGATATAATTGATAGTAAAATTTCCTAAATAATTTTAAACTGTTGTTTTTTAATAAAGGCGTAACATCAAACACTAAAAGATCACTTAACAAAAACTAAATAGTCGACAAAGCTACAATACTCTCAACTGATCATGCTTATCTACTACAAATACGATTTTCAAGCGTACGGTCGTGAAAAAGACCTACAGAAATCATATTATTTTCAAATCTCTACTTTTTACTAATTTTGTCACTCACTAGCACTGTACTTAATTGAAGAGTTGAGTGGTAGAATTTGATAAGTTACTATTTTAAATGTTGGATATGCATTCCAATGCTATAATAACAAGATTCGTGGGATATGCAAAAAACTGATATGCCTCTTTGGCACTTATCGTTGACACCTACAAAACCACATTTTATTTTGGGTAGCTAACCGAACCGACAGACAAGGAACACACTAGAGACAACATTTATGTATAGGATAGGAACGGTCAATTCCATTATGCACTGTCCTCAGCAAAGAAAATTAGAAAATAATCGACATCATATGGTAGCCGATACACTGAAGCTAGGGAAGCAGAATCGTCTCCTCTCTAGAATTGAATTGAGACAATTACTGCACAGTCCTGCATTTCGAGCTTTGCTTTTTCTTCTGAGTCATGGGGTTTAATTTGACGTGCATAATTCATACACGTCGTTAACTGTCTTCAATTCTTATTATCGTTCAAATTATATTGCACAAAGCTAGCAATAGCTATTTTATAATAATTATTGATGAATTATTGTCTTTTAAAGATCATATTGATAAATGTCAAGAACTCGTTAAATCATTATCGGTTTTATTCATACATTAAAGCAGGTTGTTCCATTTAAGGTTAGTTTATTTCAGTCTTATTTTCCCCGAAAGGGATGGAAAGGGACGATAAGAAATGATTTAAAGGAAATTCAGACTGCATGAAAGTAAGTAAAGAGTGAAGCTTCGAAAAGATTGAGGCGAAGGAGGATCGGGTGCAGCTATGTTGGTCTCATGCAGCTTGGTGCTCCAATGAGTTTTTAGTAATAGGAGTATAGTAGTCAAACCGTGCAATTCGTTTAACAGTTTTTTAGTTTATTTCAAAGTTGTTGTTTTTTCTGTCTGAGAGGGTACTTGGGACATTGCATGATTTCTTTTCCTTCTCTGTGGGGGTGGACAGTATTTATGCTTTATAAATTGGATTTTTTCTTCTTTTTTATTTATTTGATTGATTTCTTTTCCTTTTTTGTTCTATTTGTTTGTCATAAGTACAGGCGGTTCTTAAATTCATTAATTCATTATCACACACTCATTGTTTGTCAATTATAGGCAGTTCATTAGTCATCACTCTTATTCATGCTAAGCGGTCTTGCAAGCTATCATGCAATTTTATGCAATTTTTTTCTTTGGGCGAACAAAATTATTTTTTTGAATCCATTTTGTTTCATTTGAAAATTCAAACGAAAAGATATGGCCGTTATGACAAATGACAACGTGTTTATTGCTCTTCAAACTCATCAACTTCTTACACAGAGCTTTTCAAGTTTTCTTCAACGAACATATTTCCAAAGCAATTCTCAGGATTATCTTATGAATATAAAAGTTATATTTTTCGGGAAAAGTTACATAAAATCTAGAAAAAAAGGATGCCTTTCTTAAAATTAATACACCTACAAAAATATTTATAAATGAAAGTTGGAACATTTTAGAATTTATATCCTTTTAATTTGCCATACAGACAGTAAAAGATCTTTGTCACGACATAGTTATCTAACAAGCTACTTTTGTAGCATGCTGATACAAGTTAGTAGGTACCAGTGCAATCTTCTTCATCAGAAAAGTCAATACAGTCGTAAAAACCGTCACATCGAAGGGTTGAATCCACACACGTACCCGTTCCGCAGCGGAACTGGCCTTTATCACAATGATTCAAATAGCGAACTGTTAGTAAAAGAACTCAAGATAATGTTAGTACGAAACACAGCAAACCTAGAACTGATCTTAGATTTCGGTTGGACACAACAAACCTAAACACAAAAAATTGTTTCAAAATCTAATCTATTTAAGCTACCCTGTGAAAAAATAATGCACGATTTTTCTTGAGAAATAGTTAGTATTCCTTGGAAATAAAGTACGAACGTTTTTAAGTAATTATAAAGAATAAGCGGAACAAGGAATTACACGAATCTTTGAAGAAACCAAGGCCATCTCCAATCTTAGGAACATATTCAAATTACTTACCGTAATCATACAAAGCCTGGAGCTTTGTATGATTTTTTTTTTTCTAATCATGATGATTTCAGTTTTTGACACATTTGTTATTACTTGTGTATCGTCAAACTACTTTTTTTGCTCGATTTTTAATGACAGATATGTAAAAGAAGACATTTAGCATAGTCTGATGATATATGTAGCTCCAAACGTACGCATACAGAATATATAATTAGACAAACAAAATTATGATTGAATTTAAAAATAGTCTTTTCTAACTTCTCTTTTTTAACTCTAATTCTATTTTGAATTGTACCTCTTTGACAATGCAAAAGTTTTAGTATACTTCTAATGCAACTATTTACACTGAATACGAAATTACAATCAGGATCCCCCCTTCTGAAACATTTTTCGGTTTACGTTTTTGGAGGGGGGGGGGCAATTTGGGCATGTTGAATTATAGATGTAGCATAATTAAAAGCAGTTAATTACAACTGCTTAGATAGGTTTTCTGCTGCAGCTTCTAATGCTAAATTTGATAATTAAAGCAGATTGTTCCTTATTCATAGTTCTATATAGATTGTCACTAAATAATTGTACAAAAATGTAGGTGCTAGTAAAAATATGAAGACCTTTTTTATTTCAACTTAAAAAATTGAATTAAGAATTTTTCTTCAAAAGACGCAAATTTCTTAAGAAAAAAATACTGTGCAAAAATTAAGAGCGGTTAGAAATCTTTACTATAATTTCCAATTCAGTGTAAAACGTTCTATTATACTCTTATAATTTAATACTTGTGCCAAAAGAAATTTTGCTAACACTATTATTATGGATATTTATTACGGACATAAAGTATGATAAATAACATATAGATTACACCCATCTCTTTGTATGAATCTCAATAACTGCGCCAACTTTTCTTTTCAAGAATACTTATATTAAAGATTGATTTTAATCAAATCTTATTTCTTGGAATGCACTGGTACATCCAAGAACATCAGAAACTACACTCTTTTTTTCATTTAGATATCTAAAATTCAGCTTCATCCTACCGCAACAAAGTAACTACACTTAAATTTAATACGGACATTTTTTAAGATTGCAAGATTTTACAACCATGATTTACTGAGTTGATAATCCCCGGAGAGTCATTTCTGCTAGAGTTGATTCCCGTAAGTGCTCCCGGGATGTCTTAATATCTTTCATAAACAAGATCTACTCAGGGACACTCAGAAGAAGAGGAAAGAAAGCGATGGAGGGAAAATATTAGATAGACCGTTATCGAGGATATTATATTCTGAGGAATCTTCCATACTTATAAATCAGAAGCCAATAGACTGTGCATAGTCTTAGTCGTTAGAGCTTATAAATCTTTTTTTTAGAATAATTAAAAATTGGTACCGATTAGTTTTTTGAGAAGCTTAGAAGTCTTTAAAAAAAGCTACTGAAAAAAATCATTAAAGCCCAAAGGACATCAAAATAAAAACGTTTTTTTGACCCCTTAGCCCATCTTAGGTCTATTTTTACCAGAAAAAAATGTGATTTTTAAAGATTTTTCCTTTGTTGAATAAAAATTATGACGTTTTTAAGTTATTATCCCACTTTCTTCAGAGTTAAAATAAAAATAAATAAGCAAAACTAGTTGCTTAAATTAGTTTAAACAACGCCTTTTCTCCGTAAAAATTTTAAGAATCTATTGATTCCCAATGACAAGATACAGTAACCTTTAAGGGAAGGCTATACCTTCTCCTGATTGGTGTCATATGTTTAAAGCTCATCTTTTGCTATTTTTTTGCCAAATTGGTGCCAACTTCGCCAATTTTTTACCATCTTCTCGTGATTGGTGACATATGTTTGTAGCTCATCTTTTGCTAATATTTTGCCAACTTTCCTTTTTAAATTGACGCCTGTTATTATCCAAAACTGTAGAACTGCTAAGGAGGTATTTTTCACTTAAACTGAATTCCTAATTTTCTTAATTTTTTAAGATATGCATGACTGTAAGTTTCCACATAACTTCGAAGCCGAGGAGTTTAGCGTTATGGTGGATCGAGTCCACTAATACTAACCATAACTACGCTGCGTAATATACTAAATGTTAATGAAGAAAGATAACACTGTAGGGGTGAAGTTGGGCCTAACATAATAAAACGCCTAAAAGATTCTAACGAATAGAACTGATCTTAACATTAAATTCTAATTTACTGAGTTTCGATATCTCTTTTCTTTTAAATTTGTTATAGCAATGACGGCTTCCAGAAAAGTTATCTGATTCAGAGTTAGTTCTAAGCTTTTTTTTTATTTCCACTATTTGGATGAATGAGAGATAAACTGGAGTCACATTCAAATTGATTCGACTAGGTTAAAAGAAAACGAATATAACGTTCGATTTTAAATTATATACGGCAAATAATCACTTCTTGCAGACGAATGCATACCGGCCAAGAGTACAATCCCTTCGTAAAACGGCTTAAATAGGCTTGATGGTGGTATTAGTTAGTAAACCATCGCATTTTGGACAGAGGCAGAAACTAATTTCAGACAAAGGATAATAAGGTCTAGGCTAAAAATGCACCTTTGAATATGCAAATGCCGAATATGCAATGCCTATACCGAATATGCAAATGCCTTTACCGAATATGAAAGAGCAGAACGCAACAAATATTTCCAAGCTTTACATCATAATATCCTTCTTCTTGAGATGTTTGGCTGCGAGAAAAGAAGAAAAAAAATGACAAAAAAAAAAATGATTATTCTTTGTTCGGGGCAAATAAATTAACCTTCAGGGAAATCAATATCTGAGAACAGGCACAAGCGAAAAAATTTTTTTTCTCAACAGTACTCGCAGAGTTATCACCATGTTTGTTTTTGTATTGCAGTCTGGAGTAGTTGCTAAATTATTGTCAGGTATTGTTAAATTAAAATGTTGTTAAATTTTCAGGATTATTAGAGATGAAAATTATACCATCATAGTAAAAACTTAAAGGTTATGGTATTAAGGGACATGTAAACCTTTTTTCCTTTTTTTTTTCTTCTTCTCGCTTTATGAGTTTGATTGATTACTAACCGAGAAGCGATTATTTCCGTCATAAGAAAGAAACAAAAATACTAATAGGGGCTTCGCCGATTTCAATCTTGCATATACAAAAAATCAAGCAAGAAAAAACGGGTTTTAATTTTAATAAAGCAGTGAAACAAACAGTTAATTTTTATAAATCAATGAATTTTAATAAAGCATTGTTTCACTGCTTTATTAAAATTAAAGCCCGTTTTTTTCTTGCTTAAATTTTCGTAAATGGAAAAGCAGTGTGGTCTAAGAAATTATTTAAATCTTACATATAATTGAAAGAATGATTATACGAGAACAGATTTTTAGAGAAGCAATTATTTATCATGTTTATATGTAAAAAATAAAAAGAATTATGCCATGTTCCAAATTCACACATGTTTTAAAAAAGAACTAGACTTACCACAGCCTAGTTCATCAGATCCATCTGAGCAGTCTCTATACGCGTCACACTTCCTATTTTCAAGAATACAAGTGCCATCACCACACTGAAACTCATCACTGCGGCATTCAGGACCTAGAAAACGAAATGATACAAAGTATTTACAGCTTAAAAATCAAGGGATAAAAAAAAAAATCAGTGAGCAACCAATGTTCTGCACTTTCACATGGGCTCACCAGGAACTGAAACCAACTGCGACAATAACATCGCAACGTTACCCAGTAGAAATGCGAAAATCATAGCAAGCTCACCTTTAAGTTATCTATATTTCGGTTTCATAATTCTGTTTTCAACTGGATTCAACCTGATATTTTCTGAATGTAGGCAGATTCTTTTTCTTAGACTGTTTGTACTTAATATAGAATAGCTAGCGCCAGATTAGTTTGTAGAGCACTAACCAGTGTTTGAAAAAGTAAAATAATATAAATTTTGGCCTTTTCGAAATACCGGTGGTTCTTTTACCTTCGGCCCAATGTGAAGAAAAATTTAAAAAAAGAAGAGTACAAAAGCTGCTAATATTTTTATTTTTAGTTTCACAATTAACCTGGTACTTTTGTCTTATAGCCACCACACTCAAGATCTTGTATCGCAAACATGAGCCAATAACCGGTTTTCATAGTCTTTATACCAGACAATATTAGCATCGGTTCGGTGGGAAACTACATTGTAGCTATATTTTAATTAAATATTTAGTTGGTATTTTGGTTAGGTAAGTTTAGGTTACGTATTTAATATAATGCAGCTTGGGCGGCCCCCCTTCCATAGTTTTTTGTTGTAGTTTTCATAATTTTGTTGATAAAGTATTATATTTTCATGATATTTTGTTTTATTTCATTAGCATCAACCAAACTTCACTTCTCGACAGAACTTGAGTGTGGTGGCTATAAGACACAAGTACCATTAAACTTATGATTTTGGCGGGCACCGCAAAATAGCGAGGTTATTTTTCTCTTTTTGATGCTTTTATTCTTTTTGTTTTTTTTTCAGAGACGAGCTTAAAATTTTCTCTCAGTCATTTCCATCAGTGAATACATTTCTATCGGATATTTTCCTCAGTGGATGTCCATCAGCGAACACTACTCCTGGGGTCAACTCCTATTGGTTGTTAGAGAAATCCCGCATGGCATGTGACATCATTATATAGACGAAGGTGTTTCAAAAAAGAATTCATTCTGCTTTTACCGCTGAAAACATTACTTCCATGACTGAAGTCAAGGAAATCCTGTCACCAACACTCTGAAAGACTAGTTCAAAACGCAATTTTATATTTGAAATATGTACTTTCTACTCAAAACACTATGCTTGCGTTTTCTCGTAACTGATTACCTGCGTTTCCCATTAACAAGAAAGAACTAAGGGAAAATACCTTTTAATCAGAATCAAAATCCTTTTCTGAGGTCTTAAAAGCTATTTCTTTGCTATGGTGACAAAGACGCAGTATTTGAAAAATATGACTACATTTAAATTTAACTTGAAAAAAGTTATGCAACTTCCTATCACGAGGATATAAACACGTTTTTTCACCCACAACATAATTATGAATTAGGCTCACAGTCTACTTACAATACACTTTTCAAAGTTTTACACTAAGGGTTTATATCTAGTCTCATGTTTTATCCAACTATTCTAACAAATAGTCATTTACAATATGAAAAAGTGTCAAACCCGAGAGTGTAAATACCCGTCGTGGTAAGATAACGCAACTATGTACGTATAGTCAATAACCAGGTGAGGCATTATAGTCCTACAGTTTTGATAACACAAGAGAAACAATGTCGTTCCTAATCGCTATGCAAATCTGATCACAGTTTCAACTGCAATCTTTGCGTGTGGTTTGCAATTAATGTATATTTTATGCATCACTAGTCCAAATAAAGACATGATTGGTAGCAATATACCCAATAATTTGAAGATTCATTTTACTTTTATACACTCTTTTCTAGAACATACATGCCCTCTCTGGGGCCTTGATTTTTCCAGAAAACTATCAGAATTCAGAAGAGGTTGCTAGGAATTGTCAAAAATGAAGACAAGACTCCACGCATTTACAACCTCAAGAAAGCCAATTTTGGGTTCCTTAAATAAAAAAGGGTTGGTCTGCTTCACACTTTGCTAAATATGGATTCACACAAAATATAAAAAATGCACAACAAGAAGCACATAAGATCGCTAATCTTAATTCACGCACATTCTACGGTCCATAGACTTGAAGTTATACATGTTCCGCAACTTAAAGGCTTATGTTCCATTAGTTTAGTTTATTTTCTAAGGCATGAAAGAGAATACTAAATCACGAAAGGCATGCTCAAAATCCCGGAGTTGAAGCCTTCAAGTTTTCTAAAAAAAAAACAAAGAAAGTACTAATAAGGTTCATGGGCTGCCAAACATCCATGCATTAAAAGTGTTTCAATTTTCTGCTCGCTCTTGATGCGAAGTAGCCCCCCCCCCCCCACCTTCCCCTAAACAAACTCGAGCTTATTAAAAGACAGATGTTCCTTTAAAAATTGAATCTTATGCATTAAATAATCTTTATTTTTCCAGATCCTTGTTTCTAGATATTTGAAGATAAATGGTCAGCAGTATTATTATATATAATGGCAGTAAGTTATTATATATTTCAATAAGTAATTCTAGAATTTCAATAAGTAATTCAAGCAAAACGAAAAACCCGCTAGTTTTTAAAGTTAAGTAAAAATAAACAAAGCAGATAACTGACTTTGATCTCGTGGCTGATCTGACTCACGGGCTAATATCAAAATAACCACGAGATACAAGATTCACGTTTTACTAGAATTTGACACAATTATGTTCCAGAATGAAAAATGGAAGAAGATTGCTTTTAGCTGCAGTCAACATTCTTTTACATGTTCTTTGATTTGATTATTTCTATAGCGACAAAGTTGTAGTATGGGGCAAAATCAGAATTGGTTCTTAAATATACTATACCCTTAGCCTAAGGTCACGAGAATGAATACACGTTTTACAGCTAGAAGCAAAGCAAAAAATTTTAACTTTTTTTTCTTCTTTTTATCTGGAAGATAAAAAAAAATCCGAAAGAACAAAAAAATCTGGAAGAACATCTCATTTGGAAGAACAAAAAAATAACAACAAGAAAATCTAAAAAATAAAAAGTCTTGCGTAATAGAGGATTTATGGGGCCGAATTTGGATACTTTATCCAATTATTGCAGGCCTAGTGTAATAAGTTGTAAATAAGAAAGCTCCACTTAAAGGAAATGCATGCAAAAAGCCAAAAAAATTTATACATCAACTAAACTCAAAAATAACATTTTCAAGTCGTCCAAGCAGAAGACAAAGTCAATCAGCCCACACCAAAAAAAAGGTAACCGGTTTTGGAATATTTTCAATCAACCCGAACAAAAAGGAGTTACTGGACTTACTTGGTCTTTACAGAATGGGTTTTTTCAAGCGGCTTGAGGCTTACAGTGCAAGTGCCCTGGCCAAGGGGATCTCAAAGCATAGGTAAATTTTGCCCAAAATTTTTAATAATTTTGCAATAGTGCATAGGTAATTGTATTTTGTCTTATCAGTTTGAAAATTATAGGGTATGAACTCTGGATAAAGGGATCCTTAAATTACAAGATAGTTCAAGCGCAAAAAGCGTTTAAGTAAAAAAAAAAAGAAGAAAAAACTAAAAAAAAG
The DNA here is from genome assembly GCA_027921565.1 of Artemia sinica. Classification (NCBI taxonomy): domain Eukaryota; kingdom Metazoa; phylum Arthropoda; class Branchiopoda; order Anostraca; family Artemiidae; genus Artemia; species Artemia sinica. The sequence continues at coordinate 26,041,989 of CM051274.1, read as the reverse complement.
GAACAAACATCTTGAAATCGGCACATTTTCGCAAAGTCCAAGCTAGTTGTCAGACTACTACGAGGACGGATGTCTTTCGGTAGCAAATTGAAAAAAATAAGATAGGCACAAATTCATTCTTTTTGTTCTTCAGCTACATGGCTTAAAAAACATGTGAAGCGCAAAGGGCACTTTCCGATTTGAGGGGGTCTTACCTTCTCTTTTATTAGTCTTCATTTCTGTTCATTTTAAGCTCGACTCTTTTATCCATTTTAATTCAAATCCATTTTAAGCTTCATTTATACATTCACAGTAACTTACTTGCGTTTTAAGTTTGGTTTATAATATGATTTTATTTTTGTTCGTTAGGGAATTTTAACGTCACTTTTGTTTATCTATGAAACACTCTTCACTTTGATATTACTTTATTTTACTTTTGAAAATACTTTCTTACACTCTTTACGAACCTTGCCCCTAGGGTTGCGTGGCTTATGTTCCACTTAAGGGAATTTTTTGGACCTTTCGGATCTAAAAAAAAGTCTATGTCAAAATTTGATTTAATACAAGAGAGGCAAGGGGTACAGAGATGCCGAAGAATAAAAATGAGCATTGGAATACTGGCTGCCCTTGTGGAAATAAATGGAACTTGAATTTAAATCCATTTTGGCCCTTAAAAAGGGCACTAGAACGTTCATTTCCAACTAAAATGAGTCTCATTTCAAATTCCTGTTATTACTTCTTCCATACAAAGTGCCGGGAAAAAATAATACATAGGAGACATATAGTTTTTTACTCAGTCAATTCTACCACGTCGAATATGAAAGTTGAATTTAAAAAGTGCAACTTACGGCAGTTCCGCTCATCAGAGCCATCCCTACAATCAACTCGTCGATCGCAAACTCGACGGATATCAACACAGGATCCATCCCCGCACTGGAACTCATTACTTCTACATTCAGAAACTGGAATAGAGAATAATTTATGAGGCTTTCGGTTATCAATTTAGTGCAATGTTAATGCTTAACTATAGCTCCAAGCATATCGGGCAGCTGGTATTTAATATAATTTTGTGTAGTTTTCTGTGCACCTATTTGAAGAATTTATCCAAATCTAAGCTTTTGTTCCCTCTTCTAAAAGTGAAGTTAGTTTGGTGTGGAGCAAGAATTTAAGCAGAATTGTGTCTTACATCGGTTTTTATGAATTTTTCATTGAATTTATGCTGTTGAAGATAGCAAAGGCTATGCGAGATCATGCTAGCAAATGGTGAAGTAAAGATCTCTTGAACTTAGATTATGTAAATGATTTGAGTGTCGTAGATAAAAAGCTAGTAAAAGGGTTGAATTTTGATGGTCTCAAGATTTCACAATGCAAGAACAGGTTTGACGATTAATTTTAATAAGACTAAATCGCTTGAAGCGCTTGCATGAGGTGATGTTAGGTAGCGAGAAGAAGGAGTAAATAGCTTCATTTATCTAGATAACAGAATTAGCCAGGATGAAGGACGAACTGAACATATAAAGAGTAAAATAGCCAAAGCACGGGGTATTTTTGGTGTTATTTTTTCGATGTAAAAAGTTCAGAAGAATAGGATGACAAGTCTTTGAGCTAAGTGTTGAGGATTCTCTTACAAACAGCCAACGCACATGTATTATAATACAATAAAAGCGAAAAGTAAAATGATTGAAAGAAGTTTTCGTAGTTACTGTTTTGTCGATGTTGTTGTTAGAGAAAATATAATTTTTGCTCAATCTACAGAGCTAGTCGATCAAAACCTTGATCTTGGTTGCTTCAGCTGGAGTATTAATGTACCACCGAAGATAAGAAGTTGGGTGATTAATGGTGATAAGGTAATTTTTTTTTATTTATTATCCTAAGAATTATAAGATACTTTAGCATTTTAAAAATAGAAATCTTTATATATTATATTTCAAAGTATTTTGTAGAGGCCTTCTGATCTCTTTCGCTAAAGCTCCACTTGTTCCAAAACAATTCAGTTGCCATACTGACGTATTAATGAGAATTCTGGAGTCTGTCTAAAGATGTTGAGAAAATGTTGCTTACATTTGAGAACAATTGTCTGCGAAGAATACTTAGAAGTAGCTGAGATGATGGTAACTAGCACCCAGATCAGTTACCTCACAAAGCAACGGAAAATAACTTATGAGGTCAGGCTAAGGAGGTGTTGATACTGGGGTTGTATGACTCGAAAGAGACAAGGAGGACTTCCATATAAAGTGTGGTGCTGGACTCCTCAGGGCCTCCGGAAAAATGGTAGCAACGGGTCATGGTTGGTTATCCCCTATAAGATGAAGGGAAGGCTCCACGTCCATCACTCAGTGAGCTGTGGTCTTTGGCTCATAATCGTCTGTCGTGTGGGTCAATCTTTGCTGCTCTATACACCACTAGGTCTCGGAGGAACCATGCATAAGAAAGTTTTTTCTTATCTTTACTTGCTTCTGGTAGCAAAGTCACTCGGACTCTTTTTCTATGACATTAAGGGGAGAACAAACTTAACTTTTGAAAATCCTAAATAGCAGTTTTAGAAAGTTGAAACTAAAAAAAAAACAAAAAAAAGAAGGGCAAATAGTTCAGAACAAAACTGCAGGATGTTAGAGTAATCACAGAAAGGCTCTTTCTCTTCATAACATCTTTGAGCCAAGTCTAGCTTATTGTGTTTTTTTTAAGGTTTTTCCAGAGCGGTGTAATACTTATCAAAGTGAACAATTCGTATATTACTATTCTTACATATTTAGCTTCGCCAAAATTTGTTTGAATTTTTTTTTTCAATTTACTCTGAACTAACAAGAAATTGATGCATTCCAGTCATAATCTTAGATACGTGTTCTCTTATACGACGAAAGAAGGAAAAGTATACTGAATGGACGACGATGAAAACAAAACCCACTTCCAAACAAAGTAGCTGTAAACCGCCACCATCCCTTTTCGGAAGTAGCAAAGCCTAAGAACTAAGATTTCACTTCTACTTGGAGGTGGTAAATCAACAACTAGTGGAGAAAGTGTTGTCGTTAATCGGCCACAAAATTGATCACGACTATATATGTTGCTAAGCTCCGTTGTTAAGCTCTAATAATGCATATTAATTGACGTTAACTTAATTGATTATCATAGATTAATGATCAATCAATTAACTGATGGGAAGAACTATTAAGCCAAACAGTAACATAGTGTTGCCGATACCGACAAGGCGACAACCAACAGAAATGGCGCTTTTTCTTCCAACACTAGCAAACCGTCTGTGCTCTATCGACCACCTCATAGTTTCCAAAAGGAATAACTTTCGGTACTTTCCCATTATATGGGCCTTTCTAAAAAGTCAAGTTTGGTTAATGCTAATGAAATAAAATAAAAAAAGGATGAATATATAATAGTTTAGAAACAAACTTGGGCTATATATTTGCACATTAGGGGTGGGGTGGGGTAAAGAATAGCATATATTAAATACGTAACCTAACCTAGGTACCTCCCCCCCCCCCCTAAACCCCAAAAACCACAGTTTAATATCGTATACGCAATAAAGTCCACGCTATAATTGCCTACTCTATAGCAGTCAACATGTCAAAAACGGGTTTTATCATTGCCTACTCTACAGCGGCTAACCCTAGAGGCCCATATAATGGGAAAGTACCGAATTTTTTTACATATATTTTACACTTTCTAAACATAGGGTCGTAAGAGACGATGGTTCCACTTAGCATAATGAGCTTAAACCTCTTTTTTAACCACTTTCCAAGCTTAAACGTTAAAAGTATTCAGTTTTGCTGAGCGGCACAACCCAACTTAAAGAAAAGCCCAGTTCGTAGAATGAAAATGCAGAAAATGAGCGCTCACTGAACAAAACTTTGAAGCCGAGAACCGTCATAAAATGCGCTCATAGTGATAAATTATAACCGTTTTTTGGCTCAAAATGTTCTACCCCTGTACGTCTCTTAAACAATTTGTGTGAAAGTACTAATAGCAGCAGACGCTTTTGCTGCTAGAAATAATAGCAGTTGAGGGTCAAAATAGGGTCAGTAGAAAATTAAACTTACTGCAGTTGGCTTCGTCTGAGGCGTCAGAACAATCATAACGTTGGTCACATACTTTAAATGTATCTATGCAAGAGCCATCACCACATGTGAATTCACCGGCCTTACATTCTTTTCCTTGAAAAGGAAACAAAAAGTTAATGATTTGCACCGTGTGCATTAGTCAATACCAAAAGATTTAAATCAAAAACATAATTTTCATTTTAATGTCATTGAGGACTTGTCTTGGCTAAAAAACGATGACGCTTCATTCCAATGAAGTTTATTCTTCGAAGAACTTTTGAACGATTAGATAGTTTGCTTTTATTCCTTTGAAAATAGAAATGAGAAAGAATTAAAGACATTCGTTTATATATATATATATATATATATATATATATATATATATATATATATATATATATATATATATATATATATATATATATATATATATATATATATATATATATTATATATATATATATATATATATATATATATATATATATATATATATATATATATATATAATACATATATATATATATATGTGTATATATATATGTATATATATATATATATATACATATATATATATATATATATATATATATATATATATATATATATATATATATATATATATATATATATATATATATATATATATATATATGTATATATATATATATATATATATATATATATATATATATATATATATATGTATATATATATATATATATATATACATATATATATACACATATATATATATATATATATATATATATATATATATATATATATATATATATATATATATATATATATATATATATTATATATGTTACCGTGAATGTCCAAAAATGGTGACTGCTAACTTTCACCGGTGAATGTCAACAAACAACAAAGCGCCCGCGAAAGATCAAATATTTCATTACATTTAGTTTGTATTCGGACCCTCACCTGTGTATGTCAACAATAACAGATATGCTCTGGTGAATGTCCAAAAGAGAGGGGAAAACCCCAATCCTTAAAACCTAATCCTATGAATGTCTAAAAGAGAGGATAAAACCGCAATGCTAGAAACACAGTCCTTATCTCTAATTAAAAAAAAAAAGTTTTTTTTAACTGAAAGTAAGGAACGACGTTAAAACTTAAAACGAACAGAAATTATTCCGTATATGAAAGGGGCTGTCCCCTCCTCAACGCCTCGCTCTTTACGCTATCTCCGAATTTACGTAAACTGTTACATCAGCCAATATAAAAGGGCATACAAATAAAGAAGTAGACTGAGGTTTATAACTTTCTCACAACTTTATTTTTTTAAACAATGAAAAAACTTTAGCGTAAAGAGCGAGACGTTGAGGAAGGGCAGCCCCTTTCATATACGGAATAATTTCTGTTCGTTTTAAGTTTTAACGTCGTTCCTTACTTTCAGTTAAAAAAATTTGTTTTTTTATTTAATTTTTGAAAGTTTTTGAATTAATGCAGGTTTTGATTTTGGCTCACCGTACATGAATAATTAAAACGAAATGTGCATATTAATTTTACTTTTATTTGGTTAAATGGCTTTCTAGAAACTTGTTTAATTTTATTTACGAACGTTTTTATTAGTAATAAATATATGTAACTTACGAATTAACTTACGTAACGAACTTCTATATTCATAGATTTTTAATACGTATATTTGGGGGTTCGCCCCCTAGTCAATACCTTGCTCTTTAAGCTAAAGTTAGAATTTTGCTCCAACTCTTTAAAAATAACCCTTAATCACAAAGACCGTTAATTAGAATAAATAGCTCTTATGAAAGTACTAAAAAATATTAGGCTTAAAAAGCGAGATATTGACTAGGGGGTGAACCCAATCATATACGTAATATTTTCTGTTCGTTTTAAGTTTTGATGTTGCTCCTTACTTTCAGTTGAAAAACTTGTTTTATTTTAATTTAATTTCTGATCTTTTTATTTAATAATGTTGGGAAATCGTGCACCCCCTTCATAGCAATGTCCCTTCCCCCATGAAAACTTCCTTCTTGGAAAGATCCTCCCATACAACCCCCCCACCCCCCACCTACCTGAAAAAATCCCCCCTGAAAACGTCTGTATACTTCCCAATAACCAATGATATATGTTAACATTGGGTAAAGTTCATAACTTTCAGCCCTCCCACCGGGGACTTCGGGGGATTAAGTCATCCTAAAAGACAGAGTTATCATATTTTCGACCGTGCTGAACAAAATGGCTATCTCAAAGTTTTGATCGGGTGACTTTGGAAAAACAATTAGCGTAGGAGGGGGCCTAGTAGCCCTCCATTTTTTGGTCACTTAAAAAGGGCACTAGAACTATTAATTTCCGTTCCCATGAACCCTCCTAGAATATTCTAGGACCATTGGGTCCATACGATCACCCCTGGGAAAAAAAAACAAATAAACGCATCGATCACGCATCCGTGATCTTTCTTCTGGGAAAAAAATGCAAAATTCCACATTTTTGTAGATAGGTGCTTGAAACCTCATCGGTAGGGTTCTCTGATACGCTGAATATGATGGTATGATTTTCATTAAGGTTCTATAGCTTTTAGGGGGTCTTTCCCCCTTTTTTCTAAAATCAGCCAATTTTTTTCAGGCGCGTAACTTTTGATGGGTAAGGCTAAACTTGATGAAACTTATATATTTGAAATCAGAATTAAAATCTGATTCTTTTGATGTATCTATTGGTATCAAAATTCCGTTTAGAGTTTCGGCTACCATTGAGCCGGGTCGCTCCTTACTTATAGTTCGTTACCACGAACTGTTTGATTGAGAGATAAGATAGGAAAAAACAAAATCCTTATCTCTGCTTGGATTCAGTCAACTATGCCTGTCTTATGCAAAGTTTGATGGTGACAGCAACATTTTTGTTGATTTTTTTTTTCCTCTGATACCCTAACTTATGCGGAATGGATACTGCAGTGAATCCTGATCTTTGTATGAAAAGTTAATAGCATTAATTGCGGGTACGAGAAGACAATTTTTTTATTTTTGTCTGGAAAAGTACTCTAAAATAGTTTCTGAAGTGGTTTCTGCTAAAGTTAAGTGCAACACACATTTGGATTACAGACGACTAAAACGTTTCGACTTTATAAATGTTGCAATCTGTTTTGTTAAACGTTTTGACTGCTATGTGATTTTTTTCTTTACTATTATCTTCTTTTCTCATTAAAAATGTACTATGTGTTTTACGTTCTTAGTGACTTCTCCTAGAAAGAGCGGCGAAAAATCTATCGCGACTGAATTACGGAGAAGAAAAAATCTTAGAAATACTAAACATCCACCATTAGTGCATGGTGAAAGTCAGAAATAAGGATATTTAACAAGTATTTCGGACATACACCAAGCAAACGAAAAATGTAACCTTTATATATGCATTTGCTGTCGCAGATAGTGCCCTTGCTTCAGTCGGGTCGTGTTTAGGCTTCCCATCTTTCTACTTCCTATTCCCTCCCTCTATCTCCTTTAATCACTATCGTTATTAGCTCAGGTCTGTAATCCCTGCCGAAGGTACATAATTTTTTTTAAGTAAAATATTCCTTTTTTATTCTTGAACTTTTTATGGTAAATATTCTTCTAGTTTCTATGAATTAAAAAAAAACAAAGGAAGAAAAAGCTTACTACACTGGACTTCATCGGAGCCATCAGAACAGTCAAAGCGTTGATCACAAACTCTCGAAGAGTCAATGCATGCACCGTCCCGACATGTAAATTCGTTCGAGTTGCATTCAAATTCTAAACAAAAAACAAAAAAAAACAACTGAGATTTCAAACATCTTTGTTCTGCTCCATACCTTAACAACTATCTAATTTTTTAAGTACCCCTTCCTCCTCTCCCAGGAAATCGAAATTATTCGAATAAAAGATCAAAAGCCAAACTGGCCATCCGTGACAAAACACACAAAATAAATGAATATAAGGACGACAAACAGGTCTATGGCAAGTAAATGAAAACGAAGAAAAACTACAAAAATCAAAATAATATTTCGCCCGTATCTAACAGGGCGCCTTCAGCGTAGAAACAAAAAAAAATAAAAAAATAAAACTAAAAAATATATGTAAAACTAAAATAGACCACAAAAGCTACTTTTGTGGTTTGATGAAGGTAGCTACAAATTGCAAATGTTAAGTAATTGTATATATATTTTAGGTTAGTCTATTTGAGTTTTAGATATATTTTTTAGTTTTAGTGTGTTTTTTTTTCTCTACGCTGAAGACTCCTTGTTAGATTAAATAAAAAAAAAAACATGTTTTTTTAACTGAAAGTAAGGAACGACGTTAAAACTTAAAACGAACAGAAATTATTCCGTATATGAAAGGGGCTGTCCCCTCCTCAACGCCTCGCTCTTTACGCTAAAGTTTTTCATTATTAAAAAAAATAGAGTTGTGAGAAAGTCAAACTTTAGCGTAAAGAGCGAGGCGTTGAGGAGGGGACAGCCCCTTTCATTTACGGAACAAGTTCTGTTCGTTTTAAGTTTTAACGTCGTTCCTTACTTTCGGTTAAAAAAAACTTGTTTTTTTTATTTAATTTTTGAACGTTTTTGAATTAATGCAGGTTTTGATTTTGGCTCACCGTACATGAACAATTAAAACAAAATTTGAATATTAATTTTACTTTTATTTGGTTAAATGGCTTTCACAAAACCTGTTTAATTTTATTTACGAACGTTTTTATTAGTAATAAATATAGTAACTTACGAATTAACTTACGTGACGAACTTCTATATTCATATATTTTTAATACGTATATTAGAGGGATCGCCCCCTTAAGTTTTAACGTCGTTCCTTACTTTCAGTTAAAAAAACTTGTTTTTTTTATTTAATTTTTGAACGTTTTTGAATTAATGCAGGTTTTGATTTTGGCTCACCGTACATGAATAATTAAAGCAAAATTTGAATATTAATTTTACTTTTATTTGGTTAAATGGCTTTCATGAAACCTGTTTAATTTTATTTACGAACGTTTTTATTAGTAATAAATATAGTAACTTACGAATTAACTTACGTAACGAACTTCTATATTCATATATTTTTAATACGTATATTAGAGGGTTCGCCCCCTAGTCAATACCTTGCTCTTTAAGCTAAAGTTCGAATTTTGTTCCAATTCTTTAAAAATGACCCCTTAATCACAAATGCCGTTAATTAGAATAAATAGCTCTAATGAAAGTACTAAATAATCTTTGGCTTAAAGAGCGAGGTATTGACTAGGGGGTGAACCCAATCATATACGTAATGATTTCTGTCGTTTTAAGTTTTGATGTTGCTCCTTACTTTCAGTTAAAAAACTTGTTTTTTTATATATAATTTTTGATCTTTTTTTAAATAATGCTGGGATATCAGGCACCCCCTTCATAGCAATGTCCCTTCCCGATGAAAACTTCCTTCATGGAAAGATCCTCCCACACAACCCCCAACCCACTCCCCCCCCCTCACTACCAGAAAAAATCCCCCCTGAAAACGTCTGTATATTTCCCAATAACCAATACTATATGTTAGCATTGGGTGAAGTTCATAACTTTAGCCCTCCCCGGGGGACTTCGGGGGATTAAGTCATCCTAAAAGACATAGTTATGATATTTTCGACCATGCTGAAAAAAATGGCTATCTCAAAATTTTGATCGGGTGACTTTGGGAAAAAAATGAGCGTGGGAGGGGGCCTAGTTGCCCTCCATTTTTTTGTCACTTAATAAGGGCACTAGAACTTTTAATTTCCGTTCAAATGAGCCCTCCCACGATATTCTAGGACTAATAGGTCGATACGATCACCCCTGGGAAAAAAAAAAAAAACAAACAAATAAACAGGCATCCGTGATCTTTCTTCTGGTAAAAAATGCAAAATTCCATATTTTTGTAGATAGGAGCTTGAAACATCTGCAGTAGCGTTCTCTGATACGCTGAATATGATGGTGTGATTTTCATTAAGGTTCTATAGCTTTTAGGGGGTCTTTCCCCCTTTTTTCGAAAATCAGCAAAATTTTCACAGGCGCGTAACTTTTGATAGATAGGACTAGAACTTGATGAAACTTGTATATTTGAAATCAGCATCAAAATCTGATTCTTTTGATGTATCTATTGGTATCAAAATTCCGTTTTCTACAATTTCGGTTACCATTGAGCCGGGTGGCTCCTTACTTACAGTTCGTTACCACGAACTGTTTGATACGGGCGAAATATTCGTTTGACTTTTGTTGTTTTTCTTCGTTTTCATTTACTGGCCATAGATCCGTTTGTCGTCTTTATATTCATTTCTTTCTGTTTTTTTTTCAAAATAATTCCCTAATTACTTCAAATATCGGATATCAAAACGAAAAAAAAATGCATTTTATATAATGACAAAGACCACACTGCATTTCCATCATACGAAAAACAAGAAGTTAACGAGAAAATTTTTGAAGACAGTGGTAAAAAGAAAACCTTAGTTGAACTTTTATGAGGTAATGAAGCTAAGACTGTCGAATTTTTATTCTCCAATTTTAGCTCATCGTCATTTTATTGAAGAGTTTTGAATGAGTTAGATTTTAATCGTTTTCTTTGTTTGATTTTTTGCATTTTATTTTGCTTATTATTCACACAGCGGAAACCTTCGCTAATCTTTTATTTTAATTACTGTCTTCATAGAATTCCTCGTTAAATTCTTGTTTCTATTTTCATTTTTTTATTACATACCGAAACAAAGCGACGCTTTCTTCTGAAAACACATAACATTTCATATATCGTCAAACCTTAATAAAATATATCGTATAACTCTTATTTCCTAATTATTTAATGTAGTCAAACAAGCACAATTTCAACCAAACTTTTCCTAGGAATGGAAAAAAATCAATTATATTTAACAACCAACAGATGATAATAAAGAAAGTTAAAAAGTAAATTACACCCATGATACTGTATAAAAAATCGGCCCAGGCGTGCTAATTTCCATTTTGGGTGTGCATCTAATTTTGATGTTAAGGACTATTTAGACAGAACTGCTTCATTTTTGTTAACCACAGCCAAGAATCAGATTCAGAAATGTATTAGCGTCATCCGGAGTGGAGATGGGTTTATTTTCCTGTAGAATATCTTCATTTATATTTGATTTTCGCTAAAAAGCACGCAATGGAGCACAGCTTTGAAGGGAAGAAATATAACATTTCCAAAGCGGGTTTCTTGGCACGATGCCTCGGGTCAGACTAACTGAGCAATGATAGAACACCAGTTTAAGTAGTTTTTGTAGTAAAACATTTTATAATAAACATGAAATTCAAGCCACTAGAGGGACACTCAATTACACTACTTTCTGTAGCAATGCTAACAACCACTATAAAAAATAATTCTCTGTAATCGAATCACTTGATTTGAAAGTCAGTAAGAAAACACCTCCTCAACCTTCCAGGTAACTTACTCAATTATTCAACTTCATGTGCAAGTTCTGATAAGACAAATAAAAGAGTACCTCTTCGCGCTGAAGAAAGTAGTCTAATTCTAAACGGTATTCATACATGTACCCGACTTGTTAAAGCCATGCTTTATCGAACTCGTTGAAAAGTCAAAAAACTGGAATGAAATTAAAAACCTCCAAAAAAAAAAAAAATTAGATAATTTCTAGTTGGATGGCCCCATATGAGAAAGGGAATGTAATTGAGCTGTATGGAGGTTATGATGGTAACGAGCCTTCCCTTAAAAAGAGAAAAACTTGTAACCTAATCTGTTTGTTTGAAGGAGGACTGAGACAAAACAGGTGGTAAATTTTTGGCAGTTCATATTACTGACTTAGGAATAAAGTGAACATACCACTCGATGCCTTTTTTTATGCTCTTTACGAATATAACAATCACTTCTATCGGAAATTCAAATTCCCCACTCCCGACCCCCTAATGTGCAAATATATACCCTGGATTGTAACCATACAAAGAAGTTACCAACGCTAGTTAAGTTATTGAAAAGTGGTTAAAAACATATAACTAGTTTATAAATAAGTTGTTTAAGAGTAACATATTCCAAAAATACTTATTTACAACAATTCCAACCTCATTTACTAGGCAACTCAAATATAAAACGTTTTCCTACCGTTTCAAATTTTTCGAATGCGGTCGACAAAAATAGCGCTGAGTTTTGCGATTCGAAACTTTGCCGTCGACAATTCATGGTATATTCCAATTCAGGGTATATATTTGCACATTAGGGGGGTGAGGGTGGGTAAATTTGAATTTCCGATAGAAGCGATGATTATATTCGTAAAGAGCATAAAAAAAGGTATCGAGAGGTATGTTCACTTTATTCATAAGTCAATAATATGAACTGCCAAAAATTTACCAAACAGGCAACTCATATGAGAACAAAGTATCTTTGCTGGTGGGGCAATTTGAGAACTTTGGACTGAATTACAGTAAAGTCCATGATGCACATAAAGAACCAAGGAAAACAGTTATAGGAGAATTAAAGAATCAGAATCAACTTGTGCCCCTTCCCCCCTAAGGAACGTGGCAACAGTAGAACAGCAACAGTAGCTTTGCCACAGTTATGAGAGTGAAGAGTCAATGTCTAACGATAGAAAATTTGCCTACCTAATATGGTTGTTTGAAGGAGGGCTGAGACAAGAACAAGCAACATGCAATATTTGTAACGCGGAGGAAATATGCAACAATGGTGATGGCAAAGATCTATCATCCGAAAACTCGACGAGTAAGGTTCATCATTCAATTTTTGATAGAGTAATTAGTAATGAAAATGATTGTTCTTTTTTAGTGAAATTGAATTTCCTCGAAGTAAATATATTGAGTTAATGAGTATGCCCCAGGGATGCTCCGAATCTCAGGTCAGTATAGTTCAGCTGAACTGCCAAGGATTATGTTCGTCACTGACAGACGTAATGACCGTGAGCCGACAAATACGACCTGACGTTCTTGGACTGTGTGAAACATTCCTGTCGAGGCAGACTGACATCCTGGTAGATATCCCCGGGTATACATCGAATTTCGTACATAGAAAAGAGTCAGCACGAGGAGGATTGACAATCTACACAAAGAGCGAATACCCAGTCTGTGTTAATGGCCAAATGACTCGAAATGTAGAAGGTATTTTTGAGTTACTTTTTCTTGATATGTCACTTCTTTCACAACGGAAGTTAATCGTTGGAGAAATTCACCGATCACCGTCAGGTTCTGTTTCTTCATTTATGGAATATTTGTTGGAAACACTCCAAATGCTTGAAAAATAGAACAATGATGTGGTCATCATGGGTGATTTCAACATCAACCTAGCCTATCCCCTAACTAATACCGCTAATGAACTTCTCACTCTTATGTCTGAATCTAATCTTTACCCGTCGACTACTATTCCAATGAGAGTAACTGAGAGTACTCATTCACTATTAGACAATATTTTCTCTACTCTACCTCCACTCTCGGCTTCAGTAATTATCAGTGACATTCGGACCACTTCCCCTTATGTACCGTTTTCGAAACATCAAAGCCAACAAGGTCATTTTCAAAAACTAGGGATGATATTACGGTTTTAGATCTGAGCTAAGACAACTTACGGTTACTTAACGAGGAATTGGAAAAAATGACCTGGGATAGCGTTATGGAGAAGGAAGATCTGAATGAAGGATTTGAAATTTTTTACAGTACATTTACAGCACTATATGAGGCATATTGTTTTAAAGAAAAAATAAAGAAATGTGGAAGAAAAAACGCACCAATTTGCCCGTGGGTTATAGAAAGTTTACTCAGCTGTATCAATAAAAAAAATAAACTTTGGGCGAAGTATCGTAATCTACCAAGTATAGCTAGCCTGCGGACCTATAAAATTTATAAGAAACGCTTACGGTCAGTTCTCAGAAAAGCTAAAAGGGATTACTTTAATCAAAGGCTAGCCGAAAGTGGTAAGGATGGAAGGAAAGTGTGGAAGACAGTTCATTCAGTGTTACGACCGAATAACCAACGGTCTGAACTACCATCCAGAATTACGGTTGATGGGGAAACCTTTGCTAAACCAGCGCAAGTTGCAAAAGCTCTTTGTACCTTCTTCGCCAAAATTGGAGAAAAAACGGCTAACACAGTGCTACCCCCAGAAAGTCCTACAAGGAATTTTTGGGCCCAGTGTGTGCCAAGTCGATGGCACTCATTCCTGTAACTTCGACTGACCTCTCGATCATTGTCACAGGTCTGAGGGGAGCATCTGCCTCTGGTTTCGACCGCGTCCATACTAAAGTGTTGAAAACCATGGGCGCCCATATGGGAGGGGGGGGGGCTCCCGCCCCCCCCCCCCTGGCTGAATGATGCTGCCTTTTCTGAGATTTTTGTTCTGAGATTTCTATTATATAGCATTAAAAGTGCCAATTATATGAGGTTTGCCCCCCCCTGGAATTCAGCTTATGGGCACCCATGTTGAAAGCAGTATTGCCGTCCGTACTACAACCTTTAACACATTTGGTAAACCTCTCCTTAGAGACGGGCGTATTTCCATCACTCCTCAAGAAGGCAAGAATAGTTCTCTCCACAAAGGTGGCCCTCAGGACGACCCGTCCAATTTTCGACCCATATCTATTTTATCGGAATTTTCCAAAGTGTTTGAAAAAACCTATGAATTACCAACTTTACTCTTTTCTGGAAGCTAAGGGATTTCCTAACCAACAGCAATTTGGATTCAGACCTGGACATTCCACGGAAGATGCTCTGGCATCACTGAGCCTAATAATTAATAAAGCACTTGGTCTGGGACTTGTGCCAGCTTCTATTTTGCTTGACATAAAAAAAAGTGTTTGACAGTATGGATCATGGGATTCTATTAGGTAAACTAGAGCACATTGGAGTTGGAAGATAGGCTATACGATGGTTCCGGTCTTACCTTAGTAGCCGACGTGTTTATATAGGAGAAGATCCGCTGAATGACACCGTTGTCACCTTTAGTATGCCGCAAGGCTCAATTTTAGGCCCACTGTTATTCCTGGTTCACGTGAATGACCTAAATCGCGTTTTGAACCCTAACGCCAGGGCTTCACGGTGCTGCAAATTATGTTGCGACCTAGAAATTTCAAGCAACGATAACGAATCGGATGAACTTGTAGCGTTTGCGGATGACACTACAATGGCCTCCTGTGACGCCGACATGTCAGCGCCCCAGAGTAAACTTGAGGTCATCATAGAAGAAACTTACATTTGGATGGATGCCAATCGATTCGTAAAAAATGTTGACAAATCTTGCGTTCTCTTCTTCCCAAGGATTGGAACTCTTCGCCCAGAAGTATCGGGAATAACGACTTCGCGAGGAACGATCAGACGACCAAAAACTGGCTATGCCAGGTACCTAGGTGTACTCCTTGACGAAAACCTATCCTTCGTACATCACATCCACGCTGTGGAGCTGAAGCTCTCCCGTAATCTTGGGATTATCAGGAAACTGAAACACACATTCGCTCAAAAAACCCTTCGTCTACTTTATAATAGACTTATCAAGCCTCATCTGCAGTATTGTGCGTCAATTTGGCAGTCAACATTTACATCCCACGTGAAAAGGCTTGATTCAATCCACAAACGTGTCCTGAAAATAATGGGAAATATAAACGATTTTCTTTCCCGTGAATCACTTTATCATATATCATGCTCAGTTATCGTTTTCAAATTTTTGTTCGGATTACTTCCATCAGCATTCCACAGTCTATTCCAGTTGGTATCGGAAAAACATCCTAGGAACAGGAGATCTGCCTCAAACCTTTTGATGAAACGAACACCTACAGTACGGTCGGATTTTGCACCGGAAGTGGCGTGCGCAAAAGTGTGGAACGTGCTTCACCAAGAGCTGAGATGAAAGAGCTCCCTTGGGTCTTTAAAAATAATTTGAAAAAATATCTTATTGAATTTCAAAAATAGAGTTAATTAATAATTGAGATTTTTTTTGTTTTGTTTTAAAAATTATTATCATTATTATATCGGTTTATTTTTTGTTTTTTATTCATTTATTATTATTTTGTAAGGTTAAGGTAGCTATGCTTTCGGGGAGGAAGGGGGGAATCTCTTAGATATTGAATTGTAAGGATGAGGGATGTGGTTGTGTTGAAGAGTAAAGCGAGAGTCGTAAAGCGTGATTAGGAGGAATCGATATTTTTTTTAAGGGACTCAACGTGCGTTTTTTTCATAGAGAAGTTTATTTATGTTTATTTATTTCTATTTGTTTTAATAAAACCCGATTGAATTGAATTGAAACTGAATATCATTCAATAAAAATTCCATAAAAAAAGAATCTTCAGATAATTGGTTGCGGCATGGTACAAAATTGTGCTCAAGAAAAGACCCTTCTTCTAGTGATGAACAGGATGAGAGTACCAGCATCTCAACTTTAAAAAAAAACGTAGAAGAAAAATTTCCGCGAAAAAGCGGAGAAAATCGATCCAAGACACATCTTCAGATAGTTGGTGGAGGTGGGTGGTACAAATCCTTGCTTGGAAGAAGAGCCTCTTTCCAGTGATAAAAATGGTGTCAGAGCCAAAACTTCAAATGCAAAAATAAACTTATGTAAAAACTGAATCTGTCGCAAAAAGCGGGTATAATGGGAAAACTAATCGTCGGTAATAATAACCCGGACGAAATGATTCTGGACCCAGAATCATTGTAATTAGGTAGGTAAGAGGGCCGGATGGAACCAAAGGCTTGAAAAAAGAGTATATCAAACACTCCCACAAAACACGTGATGCCATTGGTGACAAGAGCACATTTCTAGAGCAAAACTTTGTCGAATAAAATATTTTTAATTAAATTTTTGTGTTCTTTCATTTCAGTTAAAGTGTCCTAAATAAGTGTAAAATGAACCTAAGTATGTAAATTATTTATACAAATAATTAAAGGTACAAACAGCGTAACTCGTAAAAGTTGAAAGGTCAAACTTCAGATACTTCAAAGAAGCACGTTTTTGGTAAAACTCAAGTCAGCTCTTTGGTGCCAAGATTGGACCCCTTAACATTGGCGTCAGTCCACACACATTAGGAAAAGGGGACAAAAATATAATCTCATAATCAAGGGAGGGATAACTTTTTTGTTTCTTTAATTTTTTCCAATAAAAAAAACATCGCTCAATGAAAAATATCGAAAAAAAAGTATTGTTTACAATCTAGGGGGGGAGCAATTATAACCCCTCCCTAAATTGACGCCATTGAATGAGTAAACATAAGAGCGACAAACATCATTAGAGGCAAAACATTTAAGGGTGGTTGGGCAAATAATCACCCTTTATGGATTAATTGTCATAAAAAACAGTGGATAATGTTAAAGAAAAGTTCTCAATTTTCAAATGTGTTAATTGCACAAAAAAAAGTTTAAACTCAATTTGCTCTTAGACTTAAAAAAGGGAACAAGAAGATAGAACATCATGAGATTTTTTTGCGTTTGTTTTTTGCATAGATTAAAACAAAATTTATTCTTTAATAAACAGTAAATCTAGCAAAACTAAGGAGAGCCAACAAATAGTTTTAAGCAACATAATACTAAGGTTTGATGTTTCATTGTCATCTCAGCCTATATTTATTCACATCATGGTTGCATTTTATAAGGATTAAAACATTTTTGCCTGAAAAAGAAAACACACAAAAAAAATTTATTATTTTAAAAATTTATAAACGACTTGAAGGACAAAAGGGAAATTGTCCTAAACCCTAGATTATTTCCGACAAAGCTTTACCCTTCTCTGACACAAAAAACTCGTTTTTTTCATTAGTTGTCACTCTCACCCCTTTATAAAAAAAAAGGTCTAAAGTCTTGTACCTTGGAGCCATTTCTCATAGCTCCCATAATATAAAAGATTTTTCTATAAAAGAAATATATGACAAAAACCTTACTCCTTATACGGAATATGCCAATCGCAGTTATAAAATAAAAAAAAAGTGTGAAATTAGCCATGATTTTACTTTATCCAAACTACTAACAAGCCAAGAATTTGTTATTTCAGTTTTACTAGTAGGTAGAGAATCACAAGCCAAGTCGTTGATGCACTGGACTTGCAATCCTGTGTCCGCAACGCAGAGATTCCAGTCCTGGTATCACCGGCTAGTAGATTTGAAACAGGGGTCAGGGGTGTGACTCAATAAGTTCAGCTAGAGTCGAACGGAAGAAACATGGGGGGGGGGGAACACGGAAACGTCGGATAATCTGCCCACAACACAAATAGCACTCTCGGCCTAAGGCAGAGAATCTATAGATATCTGCGCTACGCGGATGATTGTCTGTACGCGAAAAGTTTAGGTTTCAGAGAATGACAAGGACAATAAAAACTTACTACAGTCTAATTCGTCAGAACCATCAGGACAATCATTTCGACGATCACAACGACGTGACTGGGGGATGCAAGTCCCGCTCTCACATCTATACTGATCCGGGCGACATTTGGCTGAAAGGAGAATAACAATGTCACAAACAAGAAACAAGAAACAAAAATAAAATTATAGGTTCATTTGGAAGTGTCGTTAGTTTTGAAGCACGAGATCCAAAGAAGACAAAAGAATTGGAAAGAACCGCAATGATACTCTTTAATGTAAATTTAAAATGGTTTCACTAACTAGAATAATTCTGAGAGCTTTAATGAATTTTTCCAGCTAGCAAACATTTTACAGCTGAAATCTCACCCAAGCGGTAACAGAAAACGCTTTTTGACATTCCTCAGGAATTTCTGACCAGAAAACCAGCAGCTGATAGAAAGGTCAGTAGAGACTTTAATCCTGTCTAATTTTTATTCCAATAAAAAGAATTATGAATTAAAAAAAAAAAAAAAACAGAAAAATTTAAGAATAAGCAGAACATACAAATAGCTTATCCAGATTCAAAAGGCTCACACAGCTTCAGCCAAATCGGGAGCGGAAGGCAACAGTCAGAAGAGTTTACCTTAATAAATTAAAACCAAGACATATTAAGCTAAAGTAACAATACAATGAGTCCCCCTGGGGATGCAAAAGAATGTTTTTATGCAAAATGAATGTTTGCAATACACAAGGAAAACTGTAAGAAGAGCACGATGTTTTCTACGTCATTGGAGAATTTTGGGTGCCTAAAAGTACCACTGGATCAACGAAGTAGCACTGGATAGTAAATGATCGTCGAATTGGTTTAATAGTAGCTACCATTTGTGGATCAGCTAAAACAAAAAAAAATTCTTCTTTCATCTCAGTATCGTATTCAAATTCTTTAATGTTACCATACGGTTTTATCCTACGTAGTTGGTCAACGAATGACCAAAATACTCATTATCCGTATATAGTGATAACAATAATAATGATTTGTTTTAACCCACTATTTAACTCAATACTGACCCAATATTTAACCCAAACTTGACCCTATATTTTAACCCAACATTGCGCAAAGTTTATGAAACCTTTCACTTCCAATTTTGCGACTTAGTCAGGTATGTTCTTAAAACATATTAAATAAAAAAAACAAGTTTTTTAAACTGAAAGTAAGGAGCGACATTAAAACTTAAAACGAACAGAAATTATTCCGTATATGAAGGGGACAGCCCCCTTCTCAACGCCTCGCTCTTTACGCTAAAGTTTTTTTATTGTTTAGAAAAATAGAGTTGTGAGAAAGTCAAACTTTAGCGTAAAGAGCGAGGCGTTGAGGAGGGGACAGCCCCCTTCATATACGGAATAATTTCTGTTCGTTTTAAGTTTTAATGTCGCTCCTTACTTTCAGTTTAAAAAACTTGTTTTTTTTATTTAATTTTTGAACGTTTTTGAATTAATACAGGTTTTGATTTTGGCTCACCGTACATGAATAATTAAAACAAATTTTGCATATTATATTTGGTTAAATGGCTTTCTCGAAACTTGTTTAATTTTATTTACGAACGTTTTTATTAGTAATAAATATACGTAACTTAGAATTAACTTACGTAACGAACTTCTATATTCATAAAATTTTAACACGTATATTAGGGGGTTCGCCCCCTAGTCAATACCCTCCTCTTTGAACTATAGTTCGAATTTTTTTTCCAGTTCTTTAAAAATGACCTCTTAGTCACAATCAGTTGATCAGTTGAAAAACTTGTTTTTTTTTATTTAATTCCTGATCTTTTTCTTTAATAATGCTGGGAAATCCGGCGCCCCCTTCATAGCAATGTCCCTTCCCCCATGAAAACTTCCTTCATGGAAAGATCCTTCCATATAGCCCCCGACCCTCTCCTTCCCCCACCTACCAGAAAAAATCTCCTCTGAAAAAGTCTGTATACTTCCCAATAACCAATACTATATGTTAACATTGAGTAAAGTTCATAACTTTCAGCCCTCCCCCTGGGGACTTTGGGGGATCAAGTCATTCTAAAAGACATTTTTATCATATTTTCGACCATGCTGAACAAAATGGCTATCTCAAAATTTTGATCGGGTGACTTTGGGAAAAAAATGAGCGTGGGAGGGGGCCTAGTTGCCCTCCATTTTTTTTGGTCACTTAAAAAGGGCACTAGAACTTTTAATTTCCGTTCCAATGAGCCCTCCCACGATATTCTAGGACCACTGGGTCGATACGATCACCCCTGGGAAAAAAAAAAAACAAACAAACAAACAAATAAACACGCATCCGTGATCTTTCTTCTGGCAAAAAATGGAAAATTCCACATTTTTGTAGATAGGAGCTTGAAACCTCTACAGTAGGGTTCTCTGATACGCTGAATATGATGGTGTGATTTTCATTAAGGTTCTATAACTTTTAGGGGGTCTTTCCCCCTTTTTTCGAAAATCAGCCAAATTTTCTCAGGCACGTAACTTTTGATGGGTAAGCTTAAACTTAATGAAACTTATATATTTGAAATCAGAATTAAAATCTGATTCTTTTGATGTATCTATTGGTATCAAAATCCCGTTTTTTAGAGTTTCGGTTACCATTGAGCCGGGTCGCTCCTTACTTACAGTTCGTTACCACGAACTGTTTGATAAGAATTATGCATATGAAAAGCCAAATACGATTCAAATTGAAAAGATTCAACCTTGGTGACAAGTCAAAATTTGGAGTGCGTGCGGTAAAATCTTGCAAAAATGGAGGCATCTTCACACCTCAGTGGTGCAAATGTACGACGCCCATAGTGATAAGACACTCATACGTAAGTACGTAGTCGTACGGCAATTTTGAAATAAAGTTATATTGTTGCTGGAGTCATGCAACCCATTTTGACAAATGAAACCAGACATAAGAACCTACCACAGTCTCGTTCATCTTTGCCATCGATACAGTCAAAATAGCCATCGCAAACACGATTGCTGTTTACACAACTTCCGTCTCCACACACAATTTCTTCGGGTCCACAAAGCGAAGAGGGTGGCGGAGGTGTGGCTAAAATATTAAAATAATAGTATATCAAGTTGTAAATTTAATTTGAAGATACAAGCTTCTTTGCGGCCCTTTTTATTTATATGTGTTTCTTCTTCTGAAAAATATCAGGTTTAGCCTAGAAATATTTCATGTTTTTACTATCTTTTACCAAATATTTGCGTTCTATTTTGCTGTTATTGATTGATTTTAGGAGATTGTCTCATTCCTAAATGTCTAGGTAGAAGTATAAACAAATGCAAAAGAAATACAGTAGACCATTTAAAAGGCTGAGGAGTCACACTATAGCTTAAATATAGGATTGAGGTATGCCAAAAGTAAAGCAGATAGCAGGGGAAAGAAAAAGAGTCAAGAGACAGATACCCCGATTATCATGAGCAGAACTTTATTCCTCAAAAGCTGCAAAAAAATCAGTCATGAAATAATGAAATTTTTGAAACAGTTTCTTTTTCAAAATGGCTTGACAGTTTCTTTTTTACTTATTCTACTCCCAGGTTTTTCAAGTATTGACATTTTTTTTTCTTTTACACTAAAATTACTACTTGATAATTTTGTTCTAACGGTAATGAAACAATACATAAACAAGGCTTTACTATTATTAGCCATTTTACAAAAACAAAACAAAAAATCAAATAATTTTAATAATCGTATTGTTAATATTTATTTGTTCAGTAACAAAAACAAAACAGTCCATTCGCAAAAAAGCACACACAAATAAAACACAAACACACACATAAAAAAAGAAAAGTATTTTAGTCATTTTTTCTCGTGTTTTTAAATCGACGCTCAAACACGTCAGTAACTAAATTTATTTTTCGGCTCTTTTCAAATTTGAAGAATTTCGATATTATCAATATTTAATAACCTACCATACCATGAAAAGTACAAGGTGCAAGTTACAGTTACTTCTGTTAAAAAAAAAAAACAAAAAAAAAACAGCAATACAAAATATCATTCCATGAAGATTGTAAAGCTCCTTTTTTTGTATTTGAATCTTACGAACATAAAATTTATAACTGGTCCATAATCAGTTGGAACAAGTCTTTCTCTTCTGTGTTCTTAATTTAATGAAGTACTTTCTTATTTACTTCATAAACTTCATCTTTATTCATACAGATGACCACAGACTTTTTTATTTGTTTAATATTAAAATAAGATAAAGTATTATAAACCAAGCTTACGCTAGTTATTTTGGACTAAAAGATTTGTTTGAAGAAGTTTAAACAAAGAGGTCTATACAATGAAAATAACTACATCTTTTTTATGTTGTAAAAGCTATCCAAGTCTCCGTCAAACTTCTTCATATTTTTCATCCACTAAAATCACTTCAGAAAAAATCTTGCCCCCCCCCCCCCAAAAAAAAAAGAAACCCATCAGACCATGTAGAATGAAGCATAGGCTACTTACTCCAAGCATTCAGCAACTACCTACATTGAATTTGAAAAAAGAAGAAGTTCTATAGAAGATCTTGTGAAATAAAATGTCATTATATCTAAGTAAAAGTATTAGGAATATGAATCATTGTTAGACAAATTTTTACTGCTACTTTATTAGTGTACGAGCCTAGTGAGGTGGGAGGCTGAAATCTTTCATCTTCATTATTTCTGAATGCAAAGCTTAGCTTCTGAAATTTACCAGATAAAGAACTTTTAAAAATTTATTTCCATCTTAAAATACAAAAATTTTCGATCCTTTACACGCTTTTATGGTTGATTTTTGGAGCCTTTCTACCGACATTCTTTCTTCTTGTTCAACAATTGACGAAATGTTTCAGCTCCCTTGGATCATAAAGAACAGATAGCTACGGGTAACGTGTTTTCAGAGGATATCTAAGCGTCAATGCAAAAATACACTATATACAGTCTACCAGCCTCTAATTACAAGTGCGTAAGAAGTTTTTCCACCACAAAACAACCTCCCAATCATACATACCATCACACGAGTCATCTTCGTCAGATCCGTCTCTACAATCAGGTATTGCATCACAATACATGTCGATGTCAATGCATTCACCTGATGTACATTCAAATTCATCTTTCTTGCATTTGGAAAAGCTCGGCGTTGACGAAACAAGCGGTGTTGTAACATAAGCTGCGTAACGTATGGGACAAAAACATAAGCAGGTAAGTATAATGATAAGCAACAAGCTCCACGCACACTTGCCTTGATGCGGAAGACAATAGCTTTTACCCAGTGTTCAAAGCGTATATTTAAAGTTTGAAGTACTCAAGAGAAAATACAGCGTATAAAAATGAATCGAAGTTGGGAATGAATTCGAGATGTATTGATGCTTGAATTAGTTAGAATGACCTTCAAGTTCAACGATAAAATTTAACCAATTTTTATAACCTAGAAGTAAAGTGTCTTTGAATAAGTGTTAAAAAGTTTCATTTGACAATGATTCATAAATAGTATTTTCAGAAACTTTTGAGCAATGTGGATAGTCGTTCAAAAACCTCTACGCCAAAAACGTGATTTTCTATCATAAGTGTTGACGCATTCTCTTTTTTTTACTTTATATGAACATTTCTCATGATTAAAGACCATGTTTAGGGGTGTGTACATTAGGAGCAAATAAGAGAAGGAGGAGCCAAAACTAAAAATTTGGATGAACTAGGTTATGTAGTGATTTATTTCCGAGTCTGTTACCTTGTTCTAAACACGTTCTATATTTAGTTATACTTAACTAGAACAAGTGTTAATTAAAATACTTGCATTGTAACTAATTGAAATCCCAATATGTATTTATTTCCCTTAGTGTATGCACACAAGTTATTGCCAAAGAATTCACTGTTTTGTATCATGCTCAATCCTAGTTCCACAAATCGTCAGTTTAGTCATCAAAGAAGAGACACAATCAAACATCCCATTAAAACTGAACATTAATTTTTCAAAAATTAATATCTTCGAAGAGTCTTTTTTTAATGTAAATATTCCATTCTGAATAATTTTTCATGTTTTTGTATTCAATATCATTATCAGCTTCTTCTTGAATATTGTCCCCAATTTCAAGGACAAGTTCGAATTAGCGGAACGGCCAATTTCAAGGACAAGTTGGAATTAGCGGAAAGGCCAAATAAAATAATCCACCAAATGACTCGTATTCATTTGTCAAGATGAGTTTTAGAATGCATTTACATATTTCAGATCTACTGAAGAAATTCAAACAGGAAATGTAATAGTGTATTTGCTTAACCGGGCCACAAGGTCACACAGTTGCGTTATTTTCCGTCACAAAACGGCTCACGCAGCGAGGATGCAGTAAAAACAAGAATTGTTTACTCTACCCTTCCTAATGCAAGCTGCAAAACCTTAACACTACGTTGGTTAGAAGTCAAAAATGATAATAATAATAACTTCATATCAAAACAATTTTTCGAGACCTTTCTCATTAGCCCACATTAGCTTAAAAGAGGGATGCGGTACCAGACTTTACAGCCCTAACCGGCAGTTTTGATCCTCATTTCATGGTCCTTCAGCAAAAAAGTGAAATGGAGGTTTGGAGGCCAGCCATCCTGTGCTTTAGCACACCCTCCCCGCTTACCTTCTCCAGAATTTCCCAAGTGCTCATTTACTACCCACATTACTTATTAACTGACTTAAACGCAGAAATGTTCGTAAATTATGATATTTTCATGCAGCAAGTGAAACGCCATGACGTATAAACTTACAACAAAAGAGGAAATATGACCACAAAGCGTAAAAACGTTCATTTTTGAGAAAAAAAGCAACTGTGTGAACCTAGGGTAAGGGTTTCTATGCATACATAGTGTGTCAAAAACATTTGGAAGACAAAATACCATTACCAGAAAGTGAGACGTTAAGAATGACCATGAAATGAAAACAGTTTTTAAAGTTACTTAATGGAAGAATACAATAATGTTCAGTCAAAATGAAAAAAAAAAAAAAACACACGCACAAAAGGTAGCCCGTGGCAACGTGAACATAAGCAACGTGGACAGGTGGATGACCTCGGCAAAACGTGATTACAATACCCCCCAGGCCATCTAGCTGTACCTACACACTTTTTCATTCTGCTTTTTGAATGAAACTAGTTGGCTAAGCTTGGTAGTAAATTTATTTTGCTGCTTTGCCGATGCTCTTCAAAAAAGAAGCTGAAGAAAATAAACGATGTAAATTAAAATATATGAATTATATATCTCTTGTTCGAATTTTATTTCGAATTTAACTAGCTCTGCTAATAAAACGAAATGAAAATAAATTCTTATTTTTGGATCTTGGATCTACGGCATTAATAAATTGATTTTTTCCTGAAAAAACAGTTTCTTTGAAACATGAAGTTCGGTTTGAAAACTTGGAAATCGGTTGACTTATCACAATAAGAATTTCAACTGGTTGGAAATTTCCCAAAATTTCGTTGGAGAACATGAATCTTACGTTCCCTTGTTAATCTTTTTTTTCGTTGAAAGCTTGCACCAATCCACTAGATACATCCAGGCTAAGCGCAAATTCAGTCTTATGAATATGACTGTACATATTCAAATTTCTTGTGTAGAAAGTCAAAGTCAATATGGTAATAGATAACAGTGATCGAGCCATTCCATTCCATGCTTGTGGAAAAGGTGATAATAAACATAGTAAACGATACTTGATTATATCATCATTTGAATATAATTGATCGCATCGCATTAAAGCCTTTTGTCTCTTATAATGTGTCGCTTCGATACATTTTAGCGTAGAATAAGAAAAAGAATGCAGATACAGCTTAACTGAAAACCTTCCATAAATACTAACCACAAATTGCTGAAGCCTCATCTGAACCATCGAGGCAATGAGGCTTACCATCACATCGTAGTTTAGGGTCAATACATTCAACACGATTCCAACATCTCCATTGACTAGGACTACAAGATTTTTCTACAGAAGGAAAATACCTAGGTGTTAGTAAGTCTACGTTAGGAAAGATCTGGGTATGCTGCAAATCCCTGATGAGAGTAAGGACATTTATGACATGAGAAAATTACTATAGAAACAAAAAATTTCTCATCTAATCTACGTGTCGTATGTGTAAAAAGTGGTGCCCACCGCTCTCACCGGACAAAGAATATATTTTGTACATGCATTTTATTTACCAATAAGTATTTCCTGTTGACTATATTTTAAGGCAATACAAATAATGTTGGGCAAACAAACCTTTTTCAGACCTTCAGATAAAAATATACGAGCTCAAAATAGCTTTACTTTAACTTGAGAACGCAATCATAATATTTAATCGCCTGAAGTTTGTTTAATAATATTTTAAAGGTTAAATAATCAGATGTTTTTTAGCCCTCATAGCTTACTTCTTTGAAATTTTCTTTGTAGAATTCTCCGTTTTTTGCAATCATTGCATAAAATTGTGGCTACCTAACTAAAACTGATGATTTGCATTTCAAAATTAGCCTGAAAAACTGCATTGATAATATGCCCCTAAAAAATAGAAATTATACATAAATTCCCAAAAAAATTCAATAAAAAACTTAATTAAACTATGTATTCTTGAATCTAGCATGATTGGCAGTACTGTAAGCACAATGAAAGACTTTTGTGCCAGAAAACATTTTGCAATGTACAAATTTACCACCGAATTCCGTAAAACTCAATTCTTACCTTTGACCCCCCCCCCCGTATTACTTTACTTTAGTTTTGCTAATGAACGAGTATTTATGCTACGTCGATTAATTTGCGCATCAAAGGTGGTAGATTAGTAAAAACAAATGAAAATTTAAAAATACAATTCTGCACTAAGTCAATTAATAAGTTATTATTGGAATAAATAAAACCAGACAATTTTTTCAACTGGGACATTCTTATCCTAAATCAACCAAGTCCATTTGCTAGATTGTTTTGTTTAGATTGTGCTACCTATCCACTCCGTTGTCTCATAGATTTGCAAACTTCTAATAACAATCCCTAAAAATTAAGACTGACGATAAATAATGGCAAAACGAAATTTGGTCATGAAATTGAATAATATCTTTCGAATTTAATACTGACTTGTCATTTTGACAAGTCAATATTGACATGTACTTAAAAACATTCTCCATAATCATTTACATTGGGAAACACCCAAAAATTCGGGGTATTTTCCAAACGTGCTGATTGGTGACATGTACTTGTAACATGCAGCTGAATACTGACATATACCAAACGAGACATGTATCTTTTAAAAATTTTTCTATTATATACGGATGAATTTAATCAAAGTTTTTGAAAAGTACAATTTAAATTATATGTCTGGAAAAAATCTCAATGTTCCAAAAATTGCCTCAAAAGCTAACTCTATAAAAGTAAGAGGAGGAAAGGTTCGGATGTTAGTAATACTATAATCTAAAGAGAATCCAGCACATTAAGAATAAACATTTCAGACCAAAACATAAAAAACGTTGCTTTGCTGGAGAATTAAAGCCGCAGTCCGGCTCAAGCTGGGATAGAAACGGCGCAGCGGCGTCACTTTTAAACACATGATGAGGACCTAAAATAATTGTGTTTACGTTTTGTCTGAAAGGGTCTTTTCTTTAAAATTGTCAGAAAACCAGATGCCAAGAACATGTAAATACCACGAAACCAGCAAGTTTTGAAACTTCTACTAAAACTTGTCGGATGTTTTCTCATAGCAAATCCTGTACTCTTTAAAATGCTATCAAGCGATTCGAATGTCATTCTCTAGATTGATTTAGGGGCAAAATTAAATTCTTACAGTAAATCAGTTTTATTTTATAGTTTATTCTGTCGACAGAAAGCACAGCAAAACTTATTATACCTTTTCGTTGTCTTTATTTATAGCCGGCCAGTCTGTGGGACATCTCCTAACCCCAACTTTCACTCACATAGGAGTAACGTCCGTCAGGTTAAGTTTCCAAACAAGGATTATTTATTCTCTTAGTTTCTTAGAGCGCTCCCAGCTAACTTTCAGTAACAAACTTCGTTTTTCTGCTTTAAATCTGGGTCAGACTGCCAAATAGCTCACATATGGTTATTAAAAGGAAAGTAGGCCCACATGCCGACGACAGTTTTGGAAAATGCTAGGACATTTATGCCCTAATGTGCCCTATGCCTATGAAACTTGGGCCCTAAAAGACAGGGCAAATTCTCCTACCGCTAAGACCCATTATATATGCGGGGATGTCATATTCAACTGATGTGAAGCTATCTTATAGAAAAATTACGAATCTATACTGTAGAGGGTTCGTCCTAAAGGAAAATATATATTGATCCTTTCTAAAACGAAAGGACGTATCTCACAAAAACATAATTTCATGGAAGGTCGAAAATGAGAATTTACTAGTTTTTCATGGGATTGTAATGAAAGAGTTAAATACGAAAAATAATACACTATCTAGTTGAATAATGAGATAAGTTTACCAAATAAAATTGAGCTAGCTACACTTACGGTCCTTCCTAGGGTCGGTGGCACCCGGAGCAAAATTGACCTTGGTATATCTCTCCCGCCCCTCCTCGGAAAATTTTAAATGAATGACCAAATGACTAACACATAGTCACCTAGATTGCTATATTGCACCAGAGATTGCTCTGGTCAAACTTTTGAACGCCCCTGGCTGCACTAAAGCATTTTCTCCTACCAACGATCATTATCTCTTATATATCTGCAATACCTGTAAATATGTTCAGTGGGTACACATCCACTATCCTTTTCTCTTTCTCTCATATCCTTTTCTCTTTCTGGCTCATTCAAAAAATGTGACAAACATCTCTTTTGTTTTGGGTATGACGATGTAAGAGTATTTGAGACATTCTCAATATCTTAAAAAAGAAGTTGCAAAACCACCTCAGGGTCTTGCGAGGTTAAACCGTTGGGTGTAAGAATAACACTCAAATTAATACCCAAAAAAACAGAAGTACTTTCTAAAAAAATGACTTGAACCCTGTTCGGGTTTAGTATATGATATCCCTTATCAATAAATCCCTTCGCTTTAATATATACGTCAAAACAGGAGCAGACTGATAACGTAGCATAAATATACAGACCTTCACAATCAACAATCTCGTCAGAGTTATCAGGACAATCTTTTCTACCATCGCAGTGACTAGAATTTGCAATACAGGTTTTTCGGTCAAGGCACATCCATTCGTTAGAGCCACATACAGCTGCCACTACATCGAACAACAGTTTTTTAAAGCAACAAAAAGGACATAACATAAAATAATAACAGAATTTAGGAATTTCAAGCCAAAAAGCATTTATAAGTCTACATCCAAAGCATTCTGTAAGAGCAGAAAGGTGTACAAGAAAACAGGGATTTGAAAGTCCAAAAATTAAAAAATAAACGTAAAACAGATTTACAATAGAATTTATTTCAATTAAGCCGCATTTAAGACTAACTAATTGAATTTATTTCAACTAAGGCTTCTCAAGACTAACTAATTTGAGGAGCATTATTTATCCCAACAAAAATAAGATTAAAGCGTTGTAAATTTAAGGCATATCGAACACTCATATCTTCGTGCCAAAACCAAACTGAAGGCCGTATCTCAAACTTAAGAAAACTAGCTGACGCATATCACGGGTCTTACGTATCTAGCTGACGTATCTGAAGAGGAATATCAAACTATAAAAAAATAACTAGCTATGCCCCCAAGAGTTTTCAAAACAATATATATCCATGTGCTGTATGTTCAAATGCATATTTCATAGTGAAGATAATGCCTTTTGACTTTGACTTACTTGACTTAAAGCTCTTGCTCAGCAGCGTCGCCAGCGTAGAGGGAACCAGACGTCAGCGCCGTTAGTCGTCTCTGGAGTGGCCTGTTTTGTGCCAGGGTAGGAGCTTCACTGGGGTCAATGCCCCACGCCGTGAGTCGATCGTGGATGATATCCACCCATCTCATACGTGGTCTACTTCTGGGGCGTTTCCAGCCGTTTGCAGCTGGATCGAAGTCAAATATAACTCGGGCAGGTGTTTCAGTGGATAGGCGAAGTAAATGACCGTACCAACGCAGCGAGCGGGACTCAAGCTGTTCGGACAGGGGTGGTAATTTAAAGGACAATAGGATATCCATGTTCCGTACCCTGTCGAGCCACCTAACGTGTTCAATTTTGCGGAGGTGTTTTGTCTGGACAGCATCTATCTTCATGATCTGCGACTGCGTCAAAGGAAAGTCTCTGACGAGTACAACACGACACTTGCTACCGAGGCAGAGTAGATATGAGCTTTCGTGAGACGGCTGATCTGGGGTTTGTGAAATATTGTTCTCAGTAAGTGGCCGAAAACGGCGTTCGCCTTTACCACCCTTGCAGATATCTCTGCATCTAGATTTCCGTTTGAGCAAACAATTGAACCAAGGTAGGTGAACTGGTTGACTATCTCAATATCTTGGCCACATACTTCTATAGTTGTCAAGGGGCTGCATGGTGTCTTGTCCACAGGTAATATTTTGGTCTTGGTCCAGTTTATATTTAAACCAAGTAATGCCTGTGACTTAGTATATATAACAATGCGTCGCAAATGTATTTTTTTCTCCAGGGGCCATCGTACATAACAGGCGGCCGTAGAAAGTTGTAGAAGGGCTCACTGGATCACAAATCCTGACCTCTAGTGCTTATTTTAAGAGTTGCATCAGATTTCTGCCCGTTTAACCTTCAAAATTTTGAGTTTTAAATTTAACACTCTATAGAAAAACAGAACCGAGACAGAAGAATGTTTCAACATCTATAGACTAAAATATTACAAGACCTAATTGTAAGCAGTATGCTCAAGAACGAAGCCCCACTATTAAGCTAATCACGATAATTTTTAGATCTTTCCTTTACCTATTATAGTCCTAAAAAAAGAATTTACCCTCAAAAAACCGTAAATCCCCATTTCCATAAGAATACGATATGTGTCCTTTCGTTTTGGGCACAACAACGTATGTCAAGGACTGAATGATAATTTATCACGTTATTCCTACACATTCATCAGGATCTATAAATAACTAGAAAAAATCACCTCATTCTGTTGTTGCCGCAAGTAACCTCCCTCTTCTCCCTTCGGTCGCTAAGGACGATAACTCGCACCTTCAGCTCTCGCACGCTTGTGATTTTGACGCAGCATTTTCTGATTTTTGGTTTAGGTTTTGTTTATTTGTTTTTTTTTGTTATTTTTTTCAGTTCATGTTTGTTAGCAACAATTTTTACAGCTATGTCTATTCTTTTGGTTTCAAAATGATTCAGCATAAATTTCCAAGTTTATAGTCTGATAAATTTAGCTTGTTTTTCAGTGTACAAGAAAGAGATGTTTGGACAAAATTTAAACACCCACTTGTCCATATATTTTATTTTGCACTGAACTATTAGCTAAACTAGTTAAGCAAGAAAAGTAGTGAAAATGCACGCAAGACAGTTGAAGAACCATGAGAAAAGACATAGGTTGTAAAATCTGACAACTATAAACTGAGACAAACAGAAACGTAACGTCTACGATAACAATCCTGCGAGCCCCGAAGGCCCAAAATGTCAACCCTGGTGAGCAAAGCGAGTAGATAGGAGTGAACATTGGACTATGTTTGCGAGGGTATGAAGCCGGAGTGAGCTGTAAAGATGTTATGTTAGACCCTCTGTTCAAAATAAGTGTATTCAGATTACATGTAGCTTCTGCAATATTCAAATTTGTTTATTCCCTTCAAATTTTCGAAGGATAAGAAAATACATTTGGTTAAATTAAATGCAATTTCCCAAAAAGCAGAGGTGTTTGAGTGAGCTAGTTCCACTATATTATTTTCTGTTTTCCACAAAAAGTATTCCCTTCACAACACTGTCAAAGGCAATTCCACCTGTAGCATAACATCGGAAGTTAGTTCCAGATAAATTGATGTCAGAGGAGATAGCATTAGCCACTTTTCTTGAATGCTATCAAGGGACGCATAAAAAAAATAATAAGAAAAAGCACAGCCATGACTTCTGTGATAATTAATTGCTAGGAATTTCTATTAGAAATACAAGATACTTAAAGCAGATATTAGACATAGTTTTATTTAAGCTTAATTTATTCTGGGTCTAACTGAGAAAAAACGCATACTCATGTCATTTTGCGAAAAATCAAAAGACATGTCTGACATTCTATTGCCGAGAAACCTACTTATGACCAATATCCATTCTTCTGCAAGGAGTATATCAAATAGCTCATGGTAACGAACTGTAAGTAAGGAGCGACCCGGCTCAATAGTAATCGAAACTTAAAAAACGGAATTTTGATACCAATATATATATATCAAAAGAATTGACTTTTTATGCTGATTTCAAATATTCATTAAGTTTACTCTTACCTCTCAATGGTTACGAGCCTGAGGAAATTTTCCTGATTTTGAATTAAATGGTGAAACATCCCCTAAAAGTCAAACAACCTTAAAGAAAATCCCATCATCAGACACGGCCTATCAGAGAACCCCACTGTATAGGATACAAGCTCCTACCTGCAATTAAATAAAAAAAACAAGTTTTTTTTAACTGAAAGTAAGGAGCGACATTAAAACTTAAAAAGAACAGAAATTATTCCGTATATTAAAGGGGCTGTCCCCTCCTCAACGCCTTGCTCTTTACGCTAAAGTTTTTTATTGTTTAAAAAAATAGAGCTGTGAGGAAGTCAAACTTTAGCGTAAAGAGCAAGGCGTTGAGGAGGGGACAGCCCCTTTAATATACGGAATAATTTCTGTTCGTTTTAAGTTTTAATGTCGCTCCTTACTCTGAGTTAAAAAAAACTTGTTTTTCTTATTTAATTTTTGAACGTTTTTGAATAAATGCAGGTTTTGATCTTGGCTCACAGTACATGAATAATTAAAACAAAATTTTCATATTAATTTACTTTTATTTGGTTAAATGGCTTTCTCGAAACTTGTTTCATTTTTATTTACGAACGTTTTTATTAGTAATAAATATATGTAACTTACGAATTAATTTACGTAACGAACTTCTATATTCATATATTTTTAATACGTATATTAGGGGGTTCGCCCCCTAGTCAATACCTTGCTCTTTAAGCGAAAGTTCGAATTTTGTTCCAATTCTTTAAAACTGACCGCTTAATCACAAAGGCCGTTAATTAGAATAAATAGCTCTTATGAAAGTACTAAAAAATCTCTGGCTTAAAGAGTGAGGTTTTGACTAGGGGGTGAACCCAATCATATATGTAATATTTTCTGTTCGTTTAAAGTTTTGATGTTGCTGCTGTTGCACTTGAAAAACTTGTTTTTTTTTTATATTTAATCTCTGATCTTTTTTTAAATAATGCTGGGAAGTCCGACGTCCCCTTCATAGCAATGTCCCTTCCCCCATGAAAACTTCCTTCATGGAAAGATCCTCCCACATAACCCCCGACCCCCCCCCCCCACTACCAGGAAAAATCTCCCCTGAAAACGTCTGTACTGTATACTTCCCAATAACCAATACTATATGTTAACATTGGGTAAAGTTCATAACTTTCAGCCCTCCTCCCGGGAACTTCGAGGGATTAAGTCATCCTAAAAGACATACTTATAATATTTTGCAACATGCTGAACAAAATAGCTATCTCAAAATTTTAATCAGGTGACTTTGGGAAAAAAATGAGCGTGGGAGGGGGCCTAGTTGCCCTCCATTGTTTTGGTCACTTAAAAGGGCACTAGAACTTTTAATTTCCATTCCAATGAGCCCTCCCACGATATTCTAGGACCACTGGGTCAATACGATCACCCCTGGGGAAAAAAAACAAATAAACACGCACCCGTAATCTTTCTTCTGGCAAAAAATGCAAAATTCCACATTTTTGTAGATAGGAGCTTGAAACCTCTACAGTAGGGTTCTCTGATACGCGGAATATGATGGTGTGATTTTCATTAAGGTTCTATAACTTTTAGGGGTCTTTCCCCCTTTTTTCGAAAATCAGCCAAATTTGCTCAGGCGCGTAACTTTTGATGGGTAGGATTAAACTTGATGAAAATTATATATTTGAAATCAACATTAAAATCCGATTCTTTTGATGTATCTATTTATATCAAAATACCGTTCTCTAGAGTTTCGGTTACCATTGAGCCGGGTCCCAATAACCAATACTGTATGTTAACATTGGGTAAAGTTCATAACTTTCAGCCCTCCCCCTGGGGGCTTCGAGGGATTAAGTCATCCTAAAAGACATAGTTATAATATTTTCGACCATGCTGAACAAAATGGGTATCTCAAAATTTTGATCGGGTGACTTTGGGAAAAAAATGAGCGTGGGAGGGGGCCTAGTTGCCCTCCATTTTTTTGGTCACTTAAAAAGGGCACTAGAACTTTTAATTTCCGTTCCAATGAGCCCTCCCACGATATTCTAGGACCACTGGGTCGATACAATCACCCCTGGGAAAAAAAAAATAAATAAATAAAATAAACACGCATCCGTGATCTTTCTTCTGGCAAAAAATGGAAAATTCCACATTTTTGTAGATAGGAACTTGAAACCTCTACAGTTAGGTTCTCTGATACGCTGAATATGATGGTGTGATTTTCATTAAGGTTCTATAACTTTTAGGGGGTCTTTCCACCTTTTTTCGAAAATCAGCCAAATTTTCTCAGGTGCGTAACTTTTGATAGGTAAGATTAAACTTGATGAAACTTATATATTTGAAATCAGAATTAAAATCTGATTCTTTTGATGTATCTATTGGTATCAAAATTCCGTTTTTTAGAGTTTCGGTTACCATTGAGCCGGGTCGCTCCTTACTTACAGTTCGTTACCACGAACTGTTTGAAAATGTAGAGTTTTGTATTTTTTTGCCAGAAAAGATCACGGATGCGTGTTTATTTGTTTTCCCTGCGGGTGATGGTTTCGACCCAGTGGTACTAGAATATCGGGATGTGCCTCATTAGAACAAAAATTTAAAGTTCTAGTGCCCTTCTAAAGTAACCGAAAATTGGAGGGCAGCTAGGCCCCCTCCCCTGCCTCCTTTTTTCCCGAAATCATCCGATCAGAATTTTGAGATAGCCATTTTGTTCATCATACTTAAAAGGCCCAATAACTATGTCTTTGGGTATAACATGACCCCCCATAGCCCCAGGGGAAAGGTCCTTAAGTTATAAAATTTGTCTATTGTTTACGCATAGTATTTGTTATTGGGATGCATACATACATTTTCGGGTGGGGGGGGGACAAAGTATCTGACGGGAGAATTTTTTCCATGGGGAGAGAAGTTTCCAGGGAGTGAACTTGTCAGGGGAAATTATACACTGCGAGAATTTACCAGATTTCTTATACAGAATTCTTTTTATGTGTCTTGCTATCTCTTTCCCGTCTCAATTTTACGCGTGGAGTGGTTAAGAGTAATTGTTCAGGGCAAATTTTCACCGGGATTAAATTGTCTAGAAAATATTTCCGTGGGGAGGGAGTTTCTCCGTGGATGTGGGGCCAGATTTTCTGGTATTATTTAAAAAACGATCAGAAATTAAATTAAAAAAACAAGCTTTTTCAACTGAAAGTAAGGAGCAACACTAAAACTTAAAACGAACAGAAATTATTACGTAAAAGTATAAAATTAATAAAAAACTTAGCGTAAAGAGTGAGGTGTTGAGGAGGGGGGGGGCCTTCATATACTTAATAATTTCTGTTCGTTTTAAGTTTTAATGTTGCTCCTTACTTTCAGTTGAAAAAACTTTTTTTTATTTAATTTATCATAAAAGTGCAAACTTAGACATTTACAGCACTGTGCTGAAGTTTAAATTTGATCGTAAAGTCGCAAACAGGGAGGCAATCAGTAAGAATTTTCAAACCAATTTGAACACGAAACTTCACATTTTATTCTTCATTACTGTCAATTTGATCTTCTATAAACTGGAAAACATACTAAATTGGCTCACCTGCTAGGTTTGCTCATTGTTCTCTAAGCTTTAAAATTTCCAATCTCCTAAAATAGCCATTTTCCCTTGATTGAACTTTGTCCTCCTTTATTTTTGTGCTGCATTTAAGATCTCTGTGGTTTTTTTTTTATGTAATCTTTATGGGTTTCTTTGAATGTAGCCAATACAAAATCTTTTAAAAAAAAAGGTGGTATGAAGGCGGCGCGTTTGCCAGTGTGTAGATTTTATTTAGTGGGTATTTTTTTCATTTAAAAAAATACAGTTAGAATAGCTGTAGAAACAGCTTGCTTAATTGATTTTAAATGAAAAGAACTTTTACAAGAATTCGACATAGTTTTCACGTTGTCTTTTGGCTTAAGAAAATAAATTCTATGCTCATTTCCAATTAAAGAAACCTTCTTCTTTTTATACTTACCACAACTTCGCTCGTCACTTCTATCATTGCAGTCGCTCTTGCCATCACACACAAAACTTTCTTCAACACACTGGCCACTATAACACTGAAAATAGCCAGGACGACATCCCTCAGGGTCTGAAATAAACATGAAACATAAAAGAATTCTAGATTTTAAATATGCGTCTACGGTTTTGGTTCTAAGGAATGTCGAAAATCCTATATTCCTGTTAGGCTTAGAGAATTAGTACATTAAGTTTCTAATACCCTAAAACTATTAATTAGAAATTAAAAGTTGAACTTTTAAATTAGTAAACAATTTTTCAAATTTAAAACAACTCCCACCTTTCATTTTCGTTTCAGTCTTTCTTGCTCATCTTTTTGTTTCATCATTAGATGTAATTATAACAGTGCAATAAATTTTAAAACCATAAACTAATTTACTCAGTGATAAACTAATTTTGCTATCAGTTCATTTTACAACAATCATAATTGTCACTATGTTTAATAGTGCCATGAAACCAAATATATATTAAAAAACATATTTAAAAAAATATATTAAACATATTTAGACATCTTTCAAGGATCTTGCAGTAGTCTGCCAGCCTTGGCAGGGGAAAAAAGAGATAATTTCTGAAATTACACTGGCCAATCATAAAAAAATGAAAAAAAAAAGTAAAGAAGAGAGAAACGAGGATAATAAAAGCCAGTGAAAATGTAGACTATAATACAAACATTTCAGTTCAGACCTTCACTTGACCGTCCTCAGTGCACGATAATAATATAAAAACTACTAATGAAAATCCACGGATAATATACAAAATGAAACCTTAAAACAAACACAAGAACTGAAATATGACGACCCTCTCAATTTAACGGTGAAAGGGTAACTGAATAAAAATACAATACTGAATGGCAATTCAATTTTTAATTTCCCGGGTAAAAATTCATTTTTTTTTTTTATTTCCCAGGTAAGATACCATCACAGGTTAGGTTGCAAAATATGATTTTGTTGATTTATATGAAAATGATCAGAATTAATTAGTTCAGTATAAATAGAGCTTAAATAGGTTTCTCCAGTGTCTCTATTGAGAGCTATCTTTCGGTGAATGTGCTTTTTCTTTATCTCAACTGCCTCCCTAAAACCTTTCGCGAGACCTTTAACGGGGGCAATAATTGAGGTTAAATGCTCTGTATTCATTTAAAAATGGAATTGCCATTCAGTATTGTATTTTATTTTTTCAGTTACCCTTTCACCGTTACATTGAGAGGGTCATCTTATTTTAGTTCTTGTGTTTGTTTTAAAGTTTGATTTTTTATACTATCCTTGGGTTTTCATTAGTAATTTTTATTTTATTATCGTGCACTGAGGACGGTCAAGCGGAGGTTACAAAATGAAAATAAGTTTCGTGTTTCTTGCTTGAAGAGTTGCAAAAAAAAGTCTGCAAATCCGGTTTTTCAAGTTTTTCAACCCAAGGGTATGACCAACATGTTGAACAGCCTTTTTTCATTACTTTAATTTAATTTCCACTTGAACCCGTTTCCCGGTAGAAATATATAAAAAGAAGTCAATTCTATCTCGACCAATGAATGATTTTATTTTATTCAGTGATTAAACCCGTACAGAGTATTTCACTATCTAATCTACAAAATATAGCATAAAATATCAAAAACTGAAAATCACAAGCAAAATACTAAACACCACACAGAAAAAAGGAAAAGGAAAAACAATAAATTGACAACAATTATTAGCACTTAATAGTAATTAAATGAAGGGGAAAAAAATTATACAATATCTAGTCTGTTTGTTTGGTTCAAGTATTCCAAAATGGCATACCGAGCCTCTTTGATGAAACAGATAACATTAAAAATGAATTTAATTTACAGTGACCAGTTACAATTTGTGTCAGTTTATAATTAGGAGTAATTTTTGTGACTTGAGGAAGGTCAATATGATCAGTAAAAAACTGAAGGGTCCAGGGCTTAACAGCTTGGCAAAATAGCTCATACCATTTCATATATAGGTTTTTACGTAAGGTTTTCCGAATTTCATTTAAATTATTAGAAGTAGAAAGGGAATTACCGAATAGAGAATTTACTTGCGAGTCCGTATAATGTGAATGATCATTTAAATTATAATTATTTAAGCTATTGAGGGGTGGCCAGTAATCAGGCCTACCTATCTTTAGATATCTGGTGAGAGATATCTCTTTGGCTCTAAAATCGATGGGAAGGCATCCCGCTAAAGCCGTTATTGTCTCAGTTTTAGCGGATAAAAAAGCTTTGGAAATCAAAACCATAGAAATTCTTTGGACAGATACTAACTTTTTTTACAATTTTTTTTTATTCAGCGCTGACAGCCTTACGGGTATTGCATACAAAATGGTGGATTCAATTGCAGCTTTATATAATTTTCTTAGGGCAAATGGTTTAAGACCCCAAGTGGTTCTGGCGGCACATAACAATTTTGTTGAATATTGTTTGGCGACTTTTATTTTACTTTCAACATGATCATTCCATAGTAATTTTCTATCAAGAATTAAGCCCAAGTATCTCACTTTATCGCTTATTGGTATTCTATGGCTTAAAAACCGAAGATTAATCTGTGGGATTTCTCTTTTCTTCGTAAAGATGATAGCTTTATTAACATCGAAATTTAATTTATTTTCATCAGCCCATTTTTCTAATAGTGTAAATATCTTTTTTGCAGTATGATTTAGGAAATTGGCATCTTTAGAAGATATTGTTATAAAGATATCATCAGCATACGCTTGTATTGTAGAGCCTGTCAATAACTCTGAACGAAGCAAATCGTCCACATTAATAGACCATAAGAACGGAGAGAGTATGCTTCCTTGTGGGAAACACAAATTATCAGGTTTACATTCTCCGGTGTCTTGGAAAAGCAACACAAACTTAAACATACTATTTCTGAACTGGATACCAGAATTAGGTCAAGTAGAGAATATTTGATCATTTTTGGTCATATTTGTTCACACAAAAGGACACTTTCTTCTTGACCAAAATTGATAATATGTTTATATCTATGTTTTGTTGCGAGCAGTTAAAATTAGTAACTTTTCCACTGGAACTGAGCTGTCAGGGATTCTTTTTTGTTTATCAGCAAAAGTTCTGACCACCACCCAGCAATACAGCAGACTTGAACAAAAGAGAGGATTTGCCACTGGTAAAAGAACACCTACAATATTGTACAGCTTTGATGATATATCCCACGAATTTATAGCTTTATAGACACGGTAGTCCCAGAAGTCGCATCGGAGGGCAATATCCCACAGCTCTTTTTGTCAAAAGCTTGGACACCCCTCGTTGGATTTACGACTGGTTGAAAAATAGTGGCAGGTTTTGACGATACTGGGTCTGGATGTTTGATCGATGCAAGAACCTGATTAATTATTAGAACTGGGTGGCGTCCATCAAGATTACAAGTGGAGTGCCAAGTTTCCTAACGCTCTTCAAGCGTTTCAGTTTGTTTTTGGTTTTTCTTTTGAAATGTTGCTGTGGACTTTCAGTGCTTTGAAAACCATAAAAATAAGACACGAATGGGCTCGTACACGTAACTATGGTAGCGACGATTTCCTTCAAGAACGGGATAAGGCGCAAAAACCTTCCGAATTCATCAAGACTTTAAGGAAAAAATGAAGTCCGTGAAATCTAATACGACTGCGTCTAAATATGTTGCTTCTTTAGGCACCGGGAAGGACGAGAGGGATTGTGACGCCAACTAGGGCTTGCTATAAGAAAAATTCTTAGATGGAAACTCGTAAATTAATTCTTAGATAGATTAAATATAAAAAAAGGGGTTTTCTACTGAAAGTGAGGAGCAACATTAAAACTTAAAACGAACAGAATTTATTCCGTATATGAGGGGGGGCTCCTCCCTAATAAAAACCCTCTTCACGCTAAAGTTATTTAAGAACTTTTAAAAAGGTTGTGATTCTAATTACACGGCTCCTTAACAAACTTTTTTTATTCACTTTCTCATCGTTTTTAAA
The DNA here is from genome assembly GCA_027921565.1 of Artemia sinica. Taxonomy (NCBI): domain Eukaryota; kingdom Metazoa; phylum Arthropoda; class Branchiopoda; order Anostraca; family Artemiidae; genus Artemia; species Artemia sinica. The sequence continues at coordinate 26,001,449 of CM051274.1, read as the reverse complement.
TTACCCACAAAATCCAACCCCTCCGTAGAAAATCTCCCCCCCCCCCACAAAAATACATCCATAGAAATTTCCTCTCACTAAAATCTTTTGCCGGAAAATCACTCCTGGACAATTCTACCCTCGCTGCGAATACCCCCCAGAAAGTTCCTTGCTTACAATTCCGCCTGAAAAATAATCCTTAGCATACTTTCATTTGAAGAAAGATTTGTTTTTATTTAATTTCTGATCCTTTTTAAGGTCATAGGGGAATCTTCCCTGTGTAAAAATATTTCCCAGAAATCCCCCCCCCCCCCCCGATGGAAAGTTTATCCCACAGAAAATTTTGCCATGGAAAATTTCTACTGGTGATAATACCAGAAGAAACTACTCGGGGGATAATTCCTCCGAGGAGATTTTCTCCCGTGGAGAATCTCCACCGCCACGTAAAAATCCCCCAGAGAATTCCAACTCAGCTCAAAATTTCCCCGGAAAATTCCCCCAAAGCATCTCCACATGTAAAATGGGGTCACCAATGAGAAGGTAAGACGAATAAAACGATTTTTGTATACGAATTCTGGCAAATTCTCCACGTGTAAAATTTCCCCTGGAAAAGTTCACCTCCGGAAACTTCCATTCCAATGGAAAATTCCCCTCGTAGAAAATCCATCTTCATAAAATCCCCACCTAACTGAAACATGTCGATATACTACCTTATAACAAACACTATATGTAAACAATGGGCGATTTTCATAGCTTACGGCTCTTTCTCTGGCGGTTCCAGGGGTCTATGTAATCTCCAAAGTACACAATTAATGCTCGATGAAAAAACTACTAATTTTGATAATTATTTATGTTAAGAATACATAACTAGTAGATACTTCAACTGCTCGTATTATGCAAGGGTTCTGAAACACCACAGCCATTTCGTTTCTACCAGATTTCTACTTCTCTTGATGAATAACGAATAAGTGAACCAGCAGAAAAAGTGCGCTCACAATTCGTTGAAAATTGTCCAGGAACGGCAGGGAAAGCCCTTAAAAATGCATAAACGCAAAATACCCCGCAAGCTAGGCATGCAATACCACAAGTTTCTACCTAGTGTTTTTCATTTTGGTTTAAACTGCTTTTTATTGGTCTTTTTTATTTGTTTATTGGAGGGATGGGAGAGTGAATCTGCTCAGAAAATTGTTTTAGTTTTAGTGTTGCTGTTAAAAACTAGGAGGGAAGAGCGGTTCACCCAGAAGATGGGGTTAATTTCCACTTTCTAGGGCTATAATGAGAAAACTGACGAGATAGCTAGGGCACGTTCTGCGGATGAAGGATGACAGATTGCCAAACATAGACCCTGTTGGTCAACCGTCTAGGGCTAAAGGAAAAGCTGGTCGTCTTCCAATGGGTGAGAGGATGTTGTAAGGAAATATTTAAGGGAAATGGGAATTTCTTGGGGGTGTGTAAAGAGGGAGGCTTTGAATAGATTTGGATGGAGGAGGAGCGTGTGTAGCTGTGTTGGCCTCAGCCGGCTTGGTGCTGCAGTGAATTGTTAGTAGTAGTAGTAGTAAGGAAGCTTATGCATGAAATATTTGCGTGAAATAGAATTATGAGAAGACAAAGACCTTTTTACTTGATTTGTGTTTTTGGTTGGGTTTTGTTAGGTTCCGAGGAAATAAAAGGAAATAAAATGAAAACAGTTTTTATATATTTGTTCTTCTCTTTAAGTGTTTTTTTTCGGGATTTTGTCCGGCATGCAGTAATGCATTGGATAGTGTTTTGTAAATGAGATATTTTTTTATTTATTGATTCTAACCCGTTTGTAAATAAAAAAAATCCGTCTTTTTCCGCTGAAGGCTATAACGCATTGGTGCATTCCTGTTTTATTCTACTGGCCCTTCGCTTTAGAGCAGGTTATCTAAACGAGACTTGAAAAGAAATAAGAAAGGGGCACGTCCCGATTGAAACTCACAGATTTAAATACGACTTAAACTACAAATGAGCTTCTTACCAGGACAAAGGCTTTCATCAGAGTCGTCATTTGGACAGTCAATTTTGCCATTACATTTCCGTGAGTATTCAATACATTCTCCAAAATCACACTGCCATTGGTTTGAAGAACAGGCTGAAATAAGAAAAAATAAGTGCTTTTTATATGTTTCTTTAATGTGCATCAGAGTCAAATTTTGCATGCAATTTTTTTTTTACTTTCTTCAGAAAGAAAAAACTGAAATAAAAGGACAGCGAAGGAGAAACTCAGTTAGAGGAAAAGGAGTAACCATGATAAATACTTTTTAATGTGTTCTAAAATGTCGGTTTGATCTCGATTTTTTTTAAGGTTGTCACTTAAGCTGTTGTGAATCGTAAGACTTGCGAATATTAAAATAAACAAATCTATTTTTTCATGATTTATGGTCTGTCCTATATGGGGGAAGTAAGCCGAAATCCAGGTAAGGTCTTGAAGGTTCTACACTATAATTGCTGCCAATATGTCCTTTTTTTCATGTCACCTCTGGAAAAAAATCCTTTGGAAACCAGTAGCACAATCTCTGTTGGAGTTTGAATCCGCTGAAAGTGAGTGAAATGCAGACTACAAATGCTTTCTGTCACCGCAGGGGCTTGTGCTCCAATGCGGTGCATTATTTTTCGTTTTATTTCCTATTTCAAACAACTTATGTTTGTTAATAAAAGTTTCTTAACTTTATGTATTTAGTATAACGAATAACATAAAATGAGAGAGAAACGAATATACAGGGCACTGGAAAAAAATACACACCGTTGCAAACAAAAAAGAAGGAACAATTGCATGAATACTAATTTCTGGTAGAAATCTGGTACAGACAGTTAAAGTCGTGCCAAAACACAGATGGTAACTTGATATGCAGGTGGTTTATATTGAGAATCTCCTTTTTTCGTATGAATAACACTAAACGTTGTAGGTTTTTTATTAAATCTCGCAATTGGTAACCAACCCGACAAAGCATTCTTCACGGTTTTATGGTGATTAGCTTTTTCGACTTTGTCAAACAGAATAAAAAGATGTTTACAGATTAATTATAGTTGGTAACTTGGAGTACAACCTGATATTTTTATTAGTGGCCAGATAACATTTTTACTAAACTTGTAACTTGTTTCCCCTTTTAAATACCTATATTAATCATGACACTATCTCAAAGAGCAACATTTTAAATCCCGTCCACCTTTAAGTTGGCCGGGCTGAGTTTAAAAAAATGAATGTTGCGTGGGTTGAATTTGGCGGTTTAAATTTGTTCGTGGGCAGAGTTTATGAGGAATCCTTTGCCAGAACATTTCTCTTGTAATTAGCAGCCTTTTTACCAAAGCGATTCTGACATAAATCAAAACTATATTGGTTAACACTGCTGCACAACTAAATTTTGAAGATCCGGTGAAATACCAAAAATATTACATAATCAAGGCAGTATTCATGGGAGAGGCGATATACTGGGTTTGAATCTCTCCGACCTAAATATTTCTCCTACTTGTAAATGAGTTATAAAAATTCAGATAAAAAGGGAAGTTTTGCTAAAAATTAAAAAAAAATATTTTTCTGACTCGTAAACTGGTCTTGAAAATGTAGGTGAAAACCCTTAGACCCTCCGTCCTGACAAAACTCCTGAATACATATCTGTAAACAATTTGAACTTATGTATGTGTTTATTTTCTATATTTTATTTATGTGTTTATAACAATAAACCTTATGTGTAACAAATATTTTGATATAGGCCTACCAAGTAAATACATTTCTTGAATTTCCCTATAATTACGCAGTGTTGTAATTACCAAGCTGTAACTGCAATCCCACGCCAGTATTGAACACTGCCAATTAATTTAGGTAAAATCAACGTTTTTTGATGGATAGTAGGAAAATTACAAGAATTTGAATTCCTTCAAAACCATTTTATGCATAACGTGACTATACATTAAATAATGAAAATCCAAGAGCTTTCGTTTAATAATCTAAGTCCATACTTATAAAATATATTCTATGATGCAAAAAAATTTCTTTTGAGTATTCTTTTAATTTTACCGTCAAGTTAAATTATTCAATTTTTTAAAGTAATTGATGGATCAAAATTAATTTATAGATTTACAGGAGTCTTATCAGCCAACTATTGGTGCCGACGAACCTTTGATTCTCAGAAATGATTTCATCTAACTATGGTGGATTAGTAACCCACAGCAGAGTTCTATTCTCTTACGTGTTGTTATTTACCACCAATACTACTACTACTAACAACTGACTGCAGCACCAAGCTGTCTGAGGCCGAACATTATTAGTGGGTTTCAATTGTAATTAAATAAAAAAAAACAAGTTTTTTTTTAAACTGAAAGTAAGGAGCGACGTTAAAACTTAAAACGAACAGAAATTATTCCGTATATGAAAGGGGCCGTCCCCTCCTCAATGCCTCGCTCTTTACGCTAAAGTTTTTTGTTGTTTAAAAAATAGAGTTGTGAGAAAGTCAAACTGCTGGATCCCAGTATCCCAAATAAGTGCCAAAAGATGCTAAAGTAAAGAAAATAAGCTTCAAACCATGGTGTAAACCTTTGCTTTACAGAATATTAAAAAACTTAACTCAACATACAGTGGATCATGATGAATCAAGACCAGTGTTCGGGCGTTCCACATGTCCGTATGTTCCACGTAACGCCAAACATTTGTAAGGGTAGTTACACTTGGAAGGACATACTTGGAAGAACTAGACATAGAATATGGAAGAAAATGAAGTTACTTTAAGGAACGTGAACCACGTTCCTTAAATTAACTTCGTCTCCTTCCAAGTTTGAAGTCTAGCTACCCTTGCAAATTTAAGACCCGGATTTTGAAAGAATTAAAACACATTGACTAATCTATGTTTTTGGGAAGACCAAAATCCGAAAAAACCTATAACCCTTAAATCATTATGCTCTTAGCCTAAATTATTGTGTATGGGCTCTGATAGTACAAGAGACATACAATCTGAAGCTTCAAAAGAAAATTCTAAAATAAAAAAAATCTATAAGACAAATATGATAAACCAGAAAAGATGGTTTCCATCTCAATTATTGGAAAGAGACAATCTTGGGATAGTAAGGAAATTTTGGGAGAAGGATTCATTTAAGGGAACTCCAGATAACTTTTAGTCTTGATAATTTAGTTGCATCTCTGGAAAACCAAAGACATTTTCCTTTCCATGATAAGAAAAAGGAATTAGAGTGAAACAATGTTTAAAAATCCGTTAGTTTTTGTTGAATCAAATGCTTTGTTGAGGATTAAGGCGTTCTTAAACGTAGGAATTTGAAACTTAACCTTATGACGATAAATATTACATTTCCAAATGTTTAGCAACACGAGTAAGAATTGCCGATATTAAGGAAAATTTAAAGAAAAGAGGACATTTATTACCAAAAAGTTGCGAATTAAACTGTAATTAGATGCATTAGGGAGCAAGAGGGCAGAAATAGGACTTAAGATGCGTGTAATAAAAGCAAAATAACGAAATTGGAGAGTTAAATAGTTAGTGGTGATTTAACTCTGATTTGGAACCCGATACATAAAGCTCGAGCTCGGATAATTTAGGTCGTAGCTTATATAGAAGGATGCAATGAAAATTTAGAGCATTGGAACTTAATTACTGACAGTCAATATAGTCATAATTACAGAATATTGTAGCATCAAATGTGATGGTCCTTGGATGGTGTCCTCCTGATTTTTCTGAAAATGAATATTGCCAGTGGTAAAAGCTTCAGCGCATGAACAGCGGACATGGTTAACGATTCGGCTCAGAGTACAGTTGTAAATCATAAATACCTAGTCAAATGCGAAAACTAAGTTTAAGCTGGTCAAAATGGGTACTTACGACAACCTATTTCGTCTTCATCGTCGGCAGGACAATCTACTTTTCCGTCACAGCGGCTTCTGACTTTAATGCAACTACCATTACCACATCGGAATTCGCCAGGCTCACAGACTGTAATAATGACAGTTAAACAACAGTTATAGGTCTACAGAAGAAAAAAGAGAGAGGTGGAAAGAATAGGAACAAAATGATTAATTCGTATGGTTTGAAACTAAAATCCAGGTAATGTCCTATGCCACATACAAAATCCTCATATGAATTTTTTTATATACTTCTATGCATATAGAACCCATTTATTGGACTTTCGGACCGATTTGCTCGTTTTCACAAAAAGCGTTTCACTTCAAAAACTTTTTTTCAGACGTCAGTTACTCAACAAAGTGTTTTTTTTTGTTTTTTTTTTTGCAATATCAGTGTTAATAAAATCCAAAAAAAAAAATAATAAGAATCCTAGATATATTCGGTGGTAGAAAACCACAAAATGAAAATTTGTGCAGTAATAGAAACCCCAAAAAACGAAATTTTTCTCATATCCGTTTCTTATTTAAGATTTCTATATTGCTTTCTCTCATGATGTGTTGACTTTTCTTTCCGAGTCCTCGGTTATTCCCCCCTCATGGCTAAGTTTAGCAGCTCAGGCTTTCAACCCTTGCGTATGGCCCTCGCAGTCGGCCCAGAAAGGTCCACTCTGCAACTTAACCCTTAAGCCGTCACAGATGAAAACGCACGACGTTCTGCTCTTTCGAAGTGGAACCTTGTAAATGAGGGAGCATGTCAAAGAGCATTTTGTATATGCTAAAGATAGATTGAATTTCATTTATGTGATATATTGTCCGAATTTTGAAGTCCTTCCCTACCTCTTCTAATTCCTAATCTGTAAGGATTAGTTGCGATGGAAGCGTCAGAGGGGTGTTACCCCTCTGTACTGTACTATATTGTTATTTAATATATTCTCTACTCAAATAAACGAATATCTTTATAGAATGTATAAATACTTGTGTCATTACCATATAGACAATCATTGAAGATATAAACAAAAACTGAAAAACTGTTAAAACAATAAAAGCGTTTTTTTTTAGTTTCAAAACCGATTATACAAGGGATTCAGGAGAATAAAAGATTGCTTGGTTGCATTACTAACAGAGTAAATATAAACAAGGAACTCAAAAGCTGACTTTCTCTCAGTCTAGTCTGTCTGTCTCCCCTGCCAATCTTTTGCAAGCGAAGGTAAAGAAATATTTCAATTTTTGTAGCCACTCTTTAATAACCCTAGGAATAGTCTTAAAATACTGTGAATATCACGCCACTAACTAAAATTAGAGTTTTCATGGGTTTTCTTGGACACCTCCGGACACCTCCTTCTCACCGGACAACTCCTGGTGCGTCAAAAGAATAAGTACAAAATATATGAGATATATGTGAAATTTGGGGTAAAGATAAACCATGAAATTTCAGCAGACACCTCCCGGTGTAGCATGCCTTAATTGCTCCCCCTCCCCCCCCCCAAAAAAAAAAAACAGAGACCCTCAACACAATCCATTTTACTTTTACTGTAATAAGGAGCCCATGAGCCTTGCGTGCTGAGAATTTTATTTAGTTTTCAATTTTATCTAGCCTACCTATGAACCAAAAACAACAGCTAACCTAAAATACGTTTAGCTTGGACCTCTTAAAGGCTGTCATGAAATGAAGCACCCGACAAATTCTGTTCTCGCTTCTTCACAACAACAAAATTATGGAATTCAACACTGAAAATCATATATTTTCTCTCATATTTGCTACTTGAAAACTATTCTAGCAAGGAGAAGTAACGCTACGCCACGATGGCGTCAACTTCTTTGAAACTAGACTCTTAAAGTAACCGAAACTCTAAAAAACGGAATTTTGATATCAATAGGTACATCAAAAGAATCGAATTTTTATGCTGATTTAAAATATATAAGTTTCATCAAGTTTAGAATAAAGTTTACCCGTCAAAAGTTACGAGCCTGAAAAAAATTGACTTATTTTCGAAAAAAGGGGGAAACACCCCCTTAAAGTCATAGAATCTTAATGAAAATTACACCATCAGATTCAGCGTATCAGAAAACCCTACTATAGAGGTTTCAAGCTCATATCTGCCAAAATGTGGAATTTTATATTTTTCACCAGAAGAAAGATAACGGATGCGTCTTTATTTGTTTTTTTTTTGGTTTTCCCCAGGGGTGATCGTATCGATCCAGTGATCCTAGAATATCGCGAGAGGCTCATTTGAACGGAAATTGAATGCTATAGTGTTCTTTTTAAGTGACCAAAAAAATTGGAGGGCAACTAGGCCCCCTCCCATGCTCATTTTTTCTCAAAGTCAAACCGATCAAAATTTTGAGATAGCCATTTTGTTCAGCATAGTCGAAAATCTAATTACTACGTCTTTGAAGATGACTTAATCCTCCACAGCCCCCAGGGAATGGCTGCAAGTTATGAACTTTTCCCGTTGTATACATATAGTATTGGTTATTGGAAAGTATACAGACGTTTTCAGGAGGGTTTTTTTAGTGGGGGGGAGGGGATTACGCAGGAGGATATTTCCATAGGGGATGTTTTCATGGGAGAAGGAAAATTTTATGAAGGGGGCACCGGATTTCCAAGCACTATTTAAAAAACGATCAGAAATTAAATAAAAAAAACAAGTTTTTTCAACTGAAAGTAAGGAGCAACATTAAAACTTAAAACGAACAGAAATTATTACATATATGAAGGGGTTTTCCCCCCTAGTCAATACCTCGCTCTTTACGCTAATTTTTTTTTAGTACTTTCAAAAGAGCTATCTATTCTAATTAAACGGCCTTTGTGATTCAAGGGTCATTCTTGAAAAATTGGAACAAAATTCAAACTTTAGCATAAAGAGCGAGGTATTGACTAGGGGGCGAACCCCCTCATGTACGCAATAATTTCTGTTCGTTTTCAGTTTTAATGTTGCTCCTTACTTTCAGTTGAAAAAACTTGTTTTTTTATTTATACTGACGGGTTCTCTCATATTCTGTATAGAAAGCAGCAATAAATTTAAGGATAGTGGCGCTGTAACGAGGCGAAATTCTTCAGATAACATTTCGCATAAAACTGATAGAGCGTTAAGCAATCCAGGTGTTGCATAATGCGCGATACATGCTAGTTTTTATTCCTCTGGTAAACTTATTTTGTTCCGATATTGCTTCTCTACTGACAAAATACTAAGCTAGTCTAGTGGAGTTGTAACCTGGTTTCCACTATGTTTTATCAAATTTTGACTAGCAATACATCTAGTTTGCCATATATTGCGTCTGAAACATCTCTAAAATTCCAATTTATTATTGCAATTACCTGGTTGAGGTTGGGAGGTACATGAACTTGGCTCATCTGTGCTATCAAAGCAATCAACTTCTCCGTCACAGACCTTTATAGCTTTAATACACCTAGTACCATCACACTGGAACTCATCTGGTTTGCAACCTATTGAAGAACAAGCAAACTTAAATTAAGAAGCAATAACATAAGAGGCAAATCAAAGTAAAATTAAATGTCAGACACAGACATGCGATAGCTACTCATTAAAGGGGCTAATTAACTTCGAAAATAACTTATTCGGTGCCTCTTTTATCTTATAAGGATAAAGGCTCTTCAATCCATTAACAGAAATGATTGATATCCAAAGCAGGATAAAGCTTAAAATTTAAAATCAAGTAAAAAGCTTATGAACAACTGTAATTTCTAAAGGAGTCTTACATTACTACAAGAAAATAATAGATATGTGCATTTTTATTGAACTAGTTGTCATGATCGATTCTTGACAATTATTCTAAATTTTAAGTTTGTGTTAAGGCTCTTGTTTTCGCTTCAATTACAAAAATAATTTGAGCAAAGCGGAAAAATACAAAAGACAAGAGGAAAAACGAACCAAATCGTAATTCAATGTAAATTATTCAAACCCATTAAAAATAATTTTAGGCTAAAGCCAAAGTCAAGTATATCTAACATAGCAAAAACCAAGCAAGTATATTAAAAGGTAAAGTTCTTTTTAGTTTCAGAAGTATCTGCACCGTCCTTGGTGAAAAATTGTTCAGTCGAATTGTTCTTCTTTTGTTCAATCAAAACTTAAGACAAAACATGTTAAATTATATCTGTTAAGGATATAATTAACTTTATTAATATAAGGATATAATTAGCATCTATCCTGGATGCAAGACACATTCGAAAAACAGTAATATCAAGATTATTGAACAAAGATATTTTGCGGGGACTCTCCAAGGAATTTGGAGTCAACCCCTAACTTAGAAAATCCATTAGCTTCACATGAGCTTTTTCTGAAACTTTGTTTTCTATTTTCTAAGCTATTCCTGCTCGAGAGAAGTATTAAAATTTATGTTTCATTTCAAAAGATTCTTTTGTTTTTCTATTTTTAGACTAAAAAGATATTAAACACAGTTAAATGCACATATGTTATAATTTAAATAAACTTAAAAGAGATTAAAGGTAAAAATTGATAACAAAATGAAGAAAAAGAGAAATTGCAAATAAAATCAAACAAAAAGCACAAAAGCAGAAGTCTAGCACTAGTAAAAGTAAGGTAACAGTCTTTTAAAAAAGCAGCAAATTCAGTTTCCTTCGCCAAAATGAAACTGAAATTATGAATCATGCTGGGTAGACAATTACTTTGCGTACTCAAGGTGATACAGATATGCTATTTATACTTCTACAGCAAAGATAAGATTGGCTGGGATTGCTGAAGAGGAAGATTGGCTGGATTACTACAATTGGTATTTAGGTTACATCCCCCCTCTTCCCCCCCCCCCCCGCTGGTAAGCCTCCTGAAGGCTATTGTCTCTTTGCGTTTTATTGAAAGCTATACGTATTTTGAACAGTGTGGTTTAATTTTTCAAAAAATAAACAAAAACAAAAATTAGAATAATAATCAAGATGACTGAAAAGAACTAATCTTTGATAAATAATTATGTTAATTCCTGGAAATCTTTGCAATTCAAGATTCAATATTTCATTTAGCATATTTGTTTTTTTTTTTCAACGTTAGGATTATAATATAAATGTTTAAAGAATATTTAATTTTTAGCATAGTACTAACAACGAATTTATTTATTCATATATTTTTTTACCTGTTACCTTTATTTATTATGTGATTATTTATAAATACTGTTCGTGGATTTCATTTATCCTTTGACAGTAGGCTAATCATTGTTAGTTTTAAGTTTGAATTATCGTATGACTTTAATTTTGCTCGTCTTAAGTTTTAATATGTCTCTTTACTTTTAATTGAAAACTTCTTCTTCGGAAAGTATTTTGAAAAGTAATTTCTGTCCGTTTTTGATTGCCATAACTTTATGTTGGTTAATGTAACAAACATCTGATCAGTTTTTTTAAGTTTTTCGGTAAAGAACTAAAATATTGGGTTCTAATTTAAATAATGAAGTTGCATAAGGGGATTTGAGTGTTAACTTTGATTGTATTCAATATAATTATTCAATTAATTTCGTTAATTTGAAATAAGGGCTTGGAATGGTTCTTGGCCTAAGACTTTGATTCAGACTTTGATTTCGGGCTTCGTTGTCTGGGGCAGATCCCCTTCATATTACCCCTGGTTGCAAGAGCTTACAGTAGAAGACTCGACAATAAGACGTCAGAATTCAGTGAAATCCTAGGCGTAATAATTGATGAAACATTAAGTTTTTCAGAACATGTACAGTGTACATCGTCGAAAGTAGCAAGGAAAATAGGTATGATAAGGAAGCTAAAGCATCAGTTTCCACCAAAAGTTTTACGTCTTTTATATTTTACATTAGTCCATCCTTATTTACTATACTGTTGTTCTGTTTGATCTGGAACATTTTATGTTCACCTGAAAACTTTGCGTGTTCTCCAGAATTCAGCTGTGCGTGCTATTTGTAGAATCGATATACTTGCCTCAGTTAGAAATATTTACCCGCAAATCCGTGTTTTAACCGTTTTCAGGGTTATGCTTATTTTATAAGCTTAAACTAGTGTATGATATTATTAATAATATTTCCCCAATAGGTCTTCGTCATATGTTTGAGACAGCTGCTAATGTCCATGGGCATTTAACGAGACCGGTGGGTATGTATAGAATGCCGATTAAAGTGTTTGCGAGGTCTGCTTTCTCTGTTCGTCATATTCTTTCGGTGCTGTGGTCTCAGACGCCATCTTCCATTAGGGATATTGCTGAAAGGTCTGGCTTCCGTGAGCAGTTGAGGCACCATTGCCTGCAGGTGTATGAATTCTAATTTTTTTTTTTTTCAAGTAGTTCTATATGTTAGTATGTTTATATACTTTTTTTTTGTTGTGAGATGGGAACCCGAATGCACTGATGTAAGTGGATATAATTTTTTTTTTTTTTTTGAGTGGCAATACAAGCCCAGGTTACTGGGCTTCATGCTTTTTTGTTGATTTTTTTTGTGAATAAATTATATCTCTATTGAAAAAAAAACAGTACTTTATAAATAGTACACTTGAAATAATTATCATGGGAAAATGTACTAAATATTATATTCTTATGAAAAAGGAGGTATTGCACATACCATTTTGACAACCTGAATACACAGAGCATCTTTTTTATTTAGTTCCACATCCCCCTCAACATTCTCTAAAATTTTCAACTTGATACACTTAGCCGTTTTAAAGATACAGTTTATGCGCCGTCTTGACAACCTGAATGCACATAGTGCTTTTTGATTATGTCTAACATTTTGCACAACATTTCCTGAATGTTTTAACTGAATTTACTTAGCTACTCCAGTCATTTTACAGATTCACCCTTTCCATAATCTGAAGCATCTTGTGTCCTTTAAATTAGTGAAACACCCCCTTCAACATTCCTGAAGGTTTCAACTTAATGACTTTAGCCACCCCTGAGATATTGGAGATATAGCCTTTCCACAACTTGAAAGCACGTTTTGTTTTACGATTTATTTCAACATTCCCCCTAACATTTCTCGAAAGTTCATATCCTTAGCCGTTCCCGACAATTTAAGATATACCCTTTTGACAACCAGGATGTACCCAGTGCGTTTTGATTTAGTTCAAAATTATTCCCAGAAACTTTCAACTTGATACCCTTAGCCGTCCCTGAGAGTTCGTCCTCAGCATTCCTTGAAATTTGCAACTTAAATATCCTTAGGCGTTCCTGATACACTGCAGATACACCCTTTTGACTACCTAGATGAACAGAGTGCCTTTTAATTGAGTTCAAAATCCCCTTCAACATGCCCTGAAAATTTCAATAGAATACCCTTAGAAGTTCCTGAACATTCTCTGAAAGTTTAGACTTAATGTACTTAGCTGCTCCTGAGATCGTGCAGACACAGTCTTTTGATAACCTGGATGCATATAACGTCTTTTAAGTTATTTCAACACCCCCCTTAAAATTTTCACAAAGTTTCAATGCGATAGCCTTAGTCATTCCTCATGTCCTTATGGCATATAGTATGTCTTGATTTAGTTCAACATCCCCTTCCACAAGGTTTCAAATTAATAGATTTAACCACTCCCAGAGATACTGCAGACACAGCTTTTGACAACCTGGATGAACTCGGTGTCTTTTGATTTATTTCAACATCTCCCTTAACAATCCCATAATGTTCCAACGTAATACCGTTAGCCATTAGGGAGATATTGTAGATACGCTTATTGCCTTGAAAGTTTCAACTTAATACCCTTAACTGTTCCTGATATTTTGCAGATATGATCTTTTGAGAACTTGGATGCACATACTGTCTTTTGATTTAGTTCGAAATCGTCCTCAGTATTCCCTGAAAGTTTCATCTTAATACCCTTAGTCGTTTCTGAAATTTTGCAGATACGTCCTTTGAATAACCTAAATACAAACAGAGTCTTTTGATTTAGACCAACACCCCTCAATATTCCCTGAGAATGTCAACTTAATGCCCTTAGTCATTCCTGAGATATTGTCCCCACCCCCTTTCCACAAATTATATTTTTAAACAATTACACCCTTGCGCAAGGGGCCTGGTGGGACGTCTTTTCATCCCCAGAGACATATTTATTTGACCTTATGACTATTTTGAACAAAATGGCTATCTCAAAATTTTGATTGAATGTCTTTTGAGAGTACGGGGTTGGTTAGAAAAAAAGTACAAGAGAGGGGGTTAGGTATCCCTCGATCAATTTTGACTCTTAAAAGGCACTAGAAGTTTCAATGAAATCGATGTAGAAAATTGCTAAATAATCAGACGAAATGATTCCATCAGTAAACCCATAATTAGAAAAAAAAAACACTCTCTGAACCTAAAATACAAAGAAAATTTGTTAAAGAGGCGAACAAGGGGTTCATAAAGCCTCTTAAAAGAAGCTTGAAAATGGTGGCCAAAAACTTTCCTATACTCGGATTTTTTACTACGGATTTTGGGAAGACCGTAAAATTTGAGAGCAGAGCAACCTTTGGGGTAGAATTTTCAGTACATTTGAGGGGTAATTAGTCTATTATCTTTTAAAGTTTCCGGTTTTCTTCTTAATTTGCTGAGTGTATATATCTGTGTGGTCAGTTTTATTTCTTTGTAGGTATTTTTCAAACAGTTCGTGGTAACGAGCTGGAAGTAAGGAGCGACCCGGCTCAATAGTAGCCGAAACTCTAAAAAGCGGAATTTTGATACCAATAGATACATCAAAAGAATCAGATTATAATTTTGATTTCAAATATATAAGTTTTATCAAGTTTAGTCCTACCAATCAAAAGTTACGCACCTGAGAAAATTTGGCTGATTTTCGAAAAAAGCGAGAAAGACCCCCTAAAAGCTATAGAACATTAATGATTCAGCATATCAGATTCAGCATATCAGAGAACCCTACTGTAGAGGTTTCAAGCTCCTATCTGCAAAAACGTGGTATTTTGTATTTTTGCCAGAAGAAAGATCACGTAGACGTGTTTATTTTTTTTTTTCCCCCAGGGGTGATCGTATCGACCCAGTGGTCCTAGAATATCGTGGGAGGACTCATTGGAACGGAAATTAAAAGTTCTAGTGCCCTTTTTAAGTGACCAAAAAATGGAGGGCAACTAGGCCCCCTCCCATGCTCATTTTTTCCCAAAGTCACCCGATCAAAGTTTTGAGATAGCCATTTTGTTCAGCATGGTCGAAAATATGGTAACAATGTCTCTTAGGATGATTTAATCCCCAAAGCCCCCAGGGGTAAGGCTGAAAGTTATTAACTTTACCCAATGTTAACATATAGTATCTGTCATTGGGAAGTAGACAGACGTTTTCAGGGGGAATTTTTTCTAGTAATGGGGGGGGGGGGGGGGTTACGTGGGAGGATCTTTACATGGAGGAAGTTTTTATGTGGGAAGGGACATTGCTATGAAGGGGGCGCCGGATTTCCCAGCATTATTTAAAAAAGGATTAGAAATTAAATAAAAAACAAGTTTTCAACTGAAAGTAAGGAGCAACATCAAAACTTAAAACGAACGGAAAATATTACGTATATAACTGGGTTCGCCCCTAGTCAATACCTCGCTCTTTAAGCCAAAGATTTTTTAGTGCTTTCAAAAGAGCTATTTATTCTAATTAACGGCCTTTGTGATTAAGGGGTCATTTTTAAAGAGCTGGAACAAAATTCGAACTTTACCGTAAAGAGCGAAGTACTGACTAGGGGGCGAACCCCCTTATATACGTATTAAAAATATATGAATATAGAAGTTCGTTGCGATAGTTAATTTGTGAGTTACGTATATTTATTACTAATAAAAACGTTCGTAAATAAAATTAAACAACGTTCGAGAAAGCAATTTAACCAAATAAAAGTAAAATTAATATGCAAATTTGGTTTTAATTATTCATGTACGGTGAGCCAAAATTAAAATCTGCATTAATTCAAAAACGCTAAAAAATTAAATAAAAAAAACAAGTTTTTTTAACTGAAAGTAAGGAGCGGCGTTACAGCTTAAAATGAACAGATATTATTCCGTATATGAAAGGGGCTGTCCCCTCCTCAACGCCTCGCTCTTTACGCTAAAGTTTGACTTTCTCACAACTCTATTTTTTAAAACAATAAAAAACTATAGCGTAAAGAGCGAGGAGTTGAGGAGGGAACAGCCCCTTTCATATACGGAATGTGTAGCGTAAAGAGCGAGGCGTTGAGGAGGGGACAGCCCCTTTCATATACGAAATAATTTCTGTTCGTTTTAAGTTTTAACGTCGCTCCTTACTTTCAGTTAAAAAAAACTTGTTTTTTTTTTATTTAATATCCATCAAAAGAGCATTAGCCTTTTTATAATAATCTGCGGCGTCCATAATCTTGAAGTGGCTCTGGGATAAGAAAAAAAATACTAATAATAC
The DNA here is from genome assembly GCA_027921565.1 of Artemia sinica. Classification (NCBI taxonomy): domain Eukaryota; kingdom Metazoa; phylum Arthropoda; class Branchiopoda; order Anostraca; family Artemiidae; genus Artemia; species Artemia sinica. The sequence goes on along the minus strand of CM051274.1, from coordinate 25,985,290 downwards.
ATTGAAGGATTATGGCTGTTTACAGGCAACAGAGTGTTGGGTCTGATTACTGGTTTCTGAAAAACGGCTACGGCAGCACTTTTTTTTTATCAGTACACTGATGTGAAAGATATATTTAATATATTAGTCTTTAATTCAAAATAGGTTTTGATGCATTACAATATTCACAAAAAATTTTATATTTGATTATTCATTAATTTACCGTATCATTAAGTTCTCGCCGTCATTTCCAGGAATCTCGATTCCAAGCACATGGCTATGTACAACGATTAAGTCTAAGACAGTGCCATGGACATCATTAGATGTACCAGATTATTTCCCATAAAAAGAATAAGGATTCTAGATGATTTCCGTGACTGCCAAGCAAACATAACTAGCAAGACATAAAAACTGATGCAATAAGCGGAAAGCCTCTTAATGATCATTAATTCTGCTTCATAGTTCCTTTTTTCGTACACTGCTTGAAAGAAGTGAATTTGAAAGAGTATTCCTAGCTTCATCTCAAAGAGAACACTTATTTACAGAGTCCAGTTCATTTCTTATCAAAACGGTCCAAACGAGGCTGAGCTGAGGTAACATGTGACTTTCTGGGTGTCGCAAAGGCGCACCTTCTTTTTACATGTTCTAAAAACATGATTTGGAATGCTAATTCAGAGCTATGGTATATAAAAGCAGCGGAAGGCGTCAAACGTCAACTGGATAAAAATCTAATAGAGCATTATTTGCGGAGAAAAGCAAAGCAGCCACGTGTCGCTTTTTTATTTTCCAGCTTGTTACTTATTAGTTTAATTTTTTTCTTTATCTTTCTTCTTCATTATTTTATATTGGTCAAGACAAGTCCATGCGAAAACAGGGAGGGGGTGGGGGATTTGAACCTCCCCCGTCCACCTTCAAAAATATTCTCAAATGTTTGCCATGCGTTATTGTCTTTACCCCAGAATCCAACTACCCTTTGCGGTTTTTTTCCGAAGTAGTACTCATACCTATCTATTTACCTCTCTCCAGAACAACATTCTACTTGTGTGTACCTGAACCGATTTACTGATTATTTTGCTTCTGACCATACGTTTATCGTTGTACTAAATTTATGAGTTCGTTACATGTGGGCAAAGCTTCTAGGCATGCATGCAAGGCAGAAGGGACGAGGAAATCTGGTCCTCCCTGCTCCCCCTGATATTTTAAAGATTTAACAAATTTCAAAGATAATTTCTTAAACAACATTGGCCTCCCATAACATAAAGAAAGAAAACGATCAAAATGGGCTTTTTAAAGGCCAAACGAAAATACTGAACAACCGTTGTTCGTTGGTATCCGCCGATGGCAGGTCCGAATTTTTTGGATTTTGTGCAAATCGCGGATATTGGCGAATGACTCACTTTATGGCTGTCAGGTATTTGATTTTAATTCGTATAATTTTGTCTTTTATTGGATTTTATTTATCTTTTAGTCTTTGGCTGGTTTTTTCATTGGCTTTGTTAACTTTCCGCGTTTAGTTTTTGTTTTTTTTTCTTCGGCAATTTCCTTGTTTATATTATTTTGTTCGCGCTGAAGATGAGAGGCGGTTGTTCTCTCGAAATATTCGCTTTCTATGTTTCTTCAGTATTTTCGTTATGCATTTAAAAACTTCATTTTTGATCGTTTTCTTTCTTTATGTTAACGATTTTCCCAATTGCTTGTTGTATCCTCCATATAATTTGCCATTTTTTTTAAAGTTGCGTGGTCTGAGAAAAGATAAACTGCATCTTTGACATCCTATGAAAAGATATAAACTGCATTGACATCCTTACATCCTACATGGCATTTAATAACCTAAAAAAAAGCCCAAGAGAGAATTTTTTTTTCGCATGCTGAACAATGGTCTGCGTTGCGCAGGTACTGATCTCCTGATTCACTGCCTTCGGCCGGGAGTTCAATGCGTGATTGGGGGCAAATTATCCGAAGCAAGAAAAGGTAAACTCAAATGAGAAAATATAGGTAAAGACAGAAAAATTAAAATATTATTATACGTACGACAATCGTCTTCGTCTTCACCAGACTGACAGTCAAAATTATTGTCACATCTCCGGAAGGATTCTATACATTTTCCATCGTTGCAGAGAAAACGGGCTCCCGAGCATTCTAGAAAAGTATTGGTGTTCATTCGTATAATTTGCACTTCTTGTTTTGTTTTGTTTTTTTTTTTTTTTCAAAAAGCTATTTCAAAGCAGCTTACGTCAATGTATTATTCATATCAGAAAGATATGGCACGAAGGAGAATAACATATCATAAGTGGATCTTCAAATGATTCCCGAATGAAATGCACAGACATATGTGGATTAATTAGTTTTCTGGGGGGAGGAGGGGGCAAAAGACAAAAAATACCAGAGAGTAACAGAAAGTATATAAAATTAGCAAACAACGATATTTAGTCCGTTTAATCCAAGCTTAAAACCTAAAAATGTAAATATATGTAAGTGTAAGTATAATGTTGAAAAAAAATGAAAGCTAATTAAATTGTTACAATGGTTCAAACATTTAACTTTCGTCAGGATTGGAGTCCGGCACATGGAGGAGCAATAATAAAATTTCGGAGGAGGGAGAGTTAAAAAAAAATTGCTCGGTGATTTGAAAAAGAAGTGCCCAGAAATTGGAGATAATTTACATTTTACGGGGGAGGGCAGAGACCCTTCTGGGCATGTCTCTAGCTGGAGTTACCCTCGGAAACCATAACCTTAAGAATAAAAATTGTAAAATTTTCAATAGCCCCTCAGGTGGCATCAGATCAAAAATTTCTGCAAACACTAAAATTTTGGATCCTTTTGCGCTTCTTTTGAATGTTTGCCACCTCCAAAATAAATTCCTGCTTACGTCCCGGCCCCTGCTATGTGTCCTAAAATGATTTTACTCTTTTCTCAAAGCAATGCAGATGGAAAACTCCGCATGGATACAAATCTTTGAATAAAAAGACCTTAAGAAATACACGTATTTATTTTGTCAAATTGAGCAATTGATCCCCGTTGTTATCAAATTTCATTATGAGAATACAAAATTAATAGTCAACTAAGTGCACTGACTGTAAAATTTAATTGTTTTGGATACATTGGAAGCATTTAGCACTAAAACTTTAGACGTAGTTGCTTTGGCTTTTAAATGACTCGTGTTCTTTAAGATACCTTTTATACGATGGGGGTCTATGGGCTCGTAAAAATTTAAGATACTTGTCTATTATATAAAACACACTCGAGAAGTGAAGTTTGGTGAATGCTAATGAAATAAAACAAAATTATGATGAAAATGTAATAGTTTAGAAACAAATTTTGGCTATATATTTGCATACTGGGAGGGGGGGGGGGGGGTAAAGCATAGCAAATATTAAATACGTAACCTAAACAAGCCTATTCTAACCCAACCTAGCCAAACGAAAATACCAACTAAATACTTCAATAAAATATAGCTACAATTTATTTTCCAACCGAGCCAAAGCTAATTGTCTGGTATAAAGAAGTTGCTTGACCAGTTTCTTGTCTCATATTTGCGTTATTGGCGGCACAAGTTCTCGAGTGTGTATTAGATAATTTCGGAGACCACACTGCCTTTCCATGACGATAAATAAAAGTTCAAATAGGGATAAAATCCTTTTAATAGACAGTGATGATGATAACAGTGATAGAAATTCACAAAATACCAGATATTTCGGTCACATATACAGTGACCGTCATCAGTAGTAAAAACTTATTTATCGAGTGTGTAATATATATAATAGACAAGTACCAAATTTAAGGTTATATCTTCACTCCTTGTTAAGAAAGTCCTTGATTTTCAACTCAAAATATTACCTTAATAAAAAATAAATCCCGAGATCGCCTACTTTGAAAATCTAGTACACGAGTCTGCCGCTAAAAACTTGTGATTAAGTTGTTTAAGAGACATTAGGGTTATAGGAATATTCTTCCCCTTGCACGGGCGGAAAAGAAAGTTGTTTTTTCTTCTCATCATGCAGGATGATTACTTATTTAAGCGTAAAATATGTTATGGGAGATAGTATACTCTTACCACACATCTTAAAGGGGTTATAAGTTTTGTAAAGAAACGCTAACTGGAAATAGACCATTTAATGCATAGAAAAATTGACAATTATCTAGTTCTGATACAAAGCTTGGTAATTAAGCTTCTGATTACCTAACCAATGTATGGCCCTTTTTTTCCTTTGCTTTGAATGTTTACATGTTTTGCTTTTGACCTAACACTTCTACTAGAATATTTCTGTCCGTGTCAAATCCGATCTTTAAGAAGGCAGCATAGTTAAGTTAAAAACTTTTATTTCATTTAGTTTCTAAATCTTTTTTCAAATCATGCCAAGAAATAACCCCTCCTTCCCTCCTGTGTACACCTTCGCCTGAAAAATTTCCCTCGGAAACTTTCCTCCTGACGGAAACTTCTCCTCGCGGATAATCTTCCCTACAGAAAATTAACCCCCCCCCAAACATTTCCGTACATTACCTGATAACAAGTACTATACATAATATGTAACTTACAGCCCTTTCCGCCGTGACTGTGGGGTCTTGTAATCCCCAGAGGTATAGTTATTGGATCTTTCAACTATGCTGAATTAAATGACTATCTCAAAATTTCGATCGAATGTCTTATGAGAAAAATGGAACGTGGGAAGGGGGTTAGTTGTCCTCCAATCTTTTCGGTCATTTAAAAAAGGCACTAGAACCTTCGATTTTCGTTCGAATAAGCCCAATCCCAATCTTTGAGGATCATTGGTTTGATATGAACACCCCTGGGGGGGGGGGACAAATAAACACGCATCTGTGATATATCTTCTGACAAAAATACCAAATCTCACGTTAATGTAGATAGGAGAATAAGACCTCTACAGCAGGGTTCTCTGATGTGCTGAATCTGATGGCGGGATTTTAATTAAGATCACCTTGCTTTTGGGGGTGTTTTTACCTTTTTCGAAAATCACGCAAATTTTCTCAGGCTCTTAGCGTTGAATGGGTAACATTAAAAGTAATGAATCTTATATATATTTGGGATCAGCATAAAAAGCCGACTTTTAATGTATTAATTGTTATCAAAATTCCGTTTCTTAGGATTTCGGTTACTATTGGACCAATTTGCCCATCAAATGATGTTGCATATTTAAATAAAACAATACCTTCCTTACTTACGGTTCGTTACTACGAACTATTCGAAAATTTTCATCCCTGCAAAAAACAAAAAAATTGGTATGGTTCACACCAACACACCCTCTGTGCAATGGATTTTCTACGCCAAAAAAAAATCAATGTAAGGTATTTTCTAAGTAAACAAAACGTGTTCCCTGTATATTTTTGCTGTAAAAAGAATATATTTCGATTCTCGATAGCCAAATGAGACTGGATAACTTATGTCCTCATGTTTTTAAGAGCCTGTCTGAATTAGCAGAAATTCTTATTTGACAATATTGTATGAAAATTTACTGAATTAGTGCAAAGAAAAACGTTATACAAGAATTTAGAATTCAAAAGAAAAATCAAACGAAAAAAATGCAGTCCAGATTTCTTATTAAAATAGTAACTTCATTAATTGCTTCAATAATTCTTCAAATATTTTTATCGACCTACCATAAAGTTTTTGTCTTCTTTGACCACTAGTTATGCTCAAAAAGGCATATACAGTTAATATACACACAGGCAGTTTCATTATTTATGAAATGATTTGCAAACAATATTCCATGAATTTCAAATTCAACAAATATGTACGTCACTCTTCTCTACTTTCAAACACAAGACTGGATCAGCTTTTATTTGTTCAAGACACCCATTGTTTGTTACTGACAGCTTTTTTAACAACTGTTTCAAAATCTTGCCAATTGCTGAAAGCGACTATTCCCCTAAGAAAAGCTGCAAGAAACTGACAATTTCTAAGAGGAAGCGGGCCTCGATCGAAAAGCTCGGCGCCAGTCAGCCTGGGAGGCGGTCCATAGCTGTGTCAAAACAGGCTATTGGAACTATAATGCGGATTATTGGCTGACTGGAGGCTCTAGTAGTTTTTTTTTATTGCTGAGGGGGCATTTGAAAAAAGAAGATTGACGTCACAATTGGAATAAATTCGAGTTCTCAAATTCAACTGTACACAAAGTAACAATGTAAAATTTGCTTCAGGGGGATGAGGATAGTAGTGCACTTGTCGAAGGTTTTGTTCGACAGTTGAGACATTTGTATTGTATAACCTTCGATAACCTTTGCAGTGTGTATTTTATATTTTCATACGTAAAATCAGAACATTTTTTTATTTGTAGTAAAAATTAAAGCTCCAATATATATATGTATATATATATATATATATATATATATATATATATATATATATATATATATATATATATATATATATATATATATATATATATATATAATATGTGTGTGTGTGTGTGTTACTGTGAATGTCCAAAATTGGTTAATGTAAACATTCACTGATGAATGTCCAACATTCCTTTTTCTCTCCTTGGATTCAATTAGCTATGCGAATCAGCTTTTGCAGTCTTATTTAAGCTTTGATGGTAAAAATTAAAGTTAGGTTAGGTTAAATTAGGTTATAAACCTCAGAAAGGTATTAAAAACCTAACCTAACCGGTCACCATCAAAACTTGCATAAAACTGAAAAAGTTGACTGGCAACGCTGACTAAATCCAAGGAGGAAAAGGATTTTTCCGACGTTCACCTGAAAAAGTGGACTGGCAAAGCTGACTAAATCCAAGGAGAAAAAAAGGTATTTCGGATAGTCATCGGTGAATGTCGACATTCACCAATTTTGGACATTCACGGTAACATATATATAGTTCCGAAAATTTTGTTTGGCACATAATTGTGTGTTACAGGATACCAGAATTTGTTGATAATTCATCTGATGCTAATATTGTAATATAAAGACACATTACGTGCCCTACATTTTTCGCAAAAACTGTTTGTTTTCCATCAAAATTATGTTTTCCATCAAAATTATAATAAATTTGGAGCTTAATGGTTGATGGTAGTACTGCAACTTAGAATTCCAAAAACAAAAAACGGTAAATAAACGTTTCAAAAATAATTTTTGATTATTATCGAAGTCGGTTAAATGAAACACAGTATTTAGCCTACATTTTTCAGCATGACTTACAATTTACACCACATTAAGCATCCAAAGATTCTGAGCCTGCTGATTGGAACCAGAATATTAAAATTTAAGGATTTCTTAGGGTCACTAATTACAAAATGTGATTCTACCATAAGTGTCCCAACAAGAAGACCAGTGTGATCTAGATGTTCCGATAAAAAAAAAAATCTTTCGGTTTCTCACTTAGTTCGTATTGAGGAATTTGAGAGCTTGTTGATTACACACATCACAGGCTAATTTTGTAATATGAAAATCTAAAATCAAACCGTCACAAATATACGCTTTCGTAAATGATGTTTAATTTTCCCAGAAAAAAACCCCGCGACTCCTCCTACTACCACTATTAGTAAAAATTAATGCCATAAGTGCCCCCCCCCTTCCTATATGATTGCAACTGCAACTGCATGTATATTAAAACGAACAGGTATTGGCTTTTGTGCGAGGTTTAACTTACAACCTTAAAAGGGTATAGAAAAACAAATGGCTAAATGACGCTGTTATTTTAACCTTTCATCAATGTGTGGTAATTTTGCTCGTATCATATTTGGCAGCACTGTTCATTGTAATTTATGTTGGTTTTGTGTTCCATTTCTCCATTCATATTAACTTTTGCTCGTTACAGTTTTAGATCTGATGTAAGCTGATTTCTCCTTCTTTTGAGTTTTGAATTTGTCTTTTATTTTTCACGAAACAAGCTTTTTGGTACTCAATAATAAATTATACCTAATCGCAGACGGAAAGAATGAGTTTGGTTCAGTGGCATATAATCCTTCCACACCTTATATAAATAAATACAAAATCTGTCGTAAGGTAGATAAGAACAAAAATGATCTGGCGAGAAATCTCCAAAAAGATGTAAAAGAAATAAGTTAGAGCAAATCACAAAACTATTTTTCAGTGGCTTCATTATTTAACCAGACATTTGTAGCTTATTACACCTAACATTTAATTTGTTATAACTAAGACATTTTTTTTTTTTTTTTTTTTTTTTTTTTTTTTTTTTTTTTTTTTTTTTTTTTTTTTTATAGCCAAAAACTGGTTGAAACCATACTGAGGCAGTCAAAGAAGGTGTTTGAAAAAAAGGAATGAAAATTAGCCTAGCAACGGGTTACAAAATTTTGGCTAATTAAGACGTCATGAACTGAACAAGGAAATTAGATGAAAAATATGCTTCCGAGATACATGAATCATGTCAGTAGAAACATTAACACAATCAGGTTGTATTTCATTCGTTCAGGGAAAATCATGAAAAAAAGTATAAACTGATGCCACATATATCCGCCATTATTCAGCAGTGAGTTACCTCGTGTAAATTAAAATTTGTTCACCAGAAAACTAGCAATAGGGTATGGAATAATTTTAGCCAATTTTGAAACCCTGCAGCAGTTTGTCAATAAATCTTATGATGCGTATTTTTGAAAAGTGTTTCTGCACTACACTGACTTTCATAATTTTGGACTTTTTGTTAAAACTTTACATGCATTTATACACATATACCGGTTCTTCAATCTGTGCTCAATCGAAACTGTTTGCCGCAGAAATATTATGGAAGTTCTGCAAGATTCCCTGCAATGCATTTACATCTTGAAAAGGGGAAAATAAAGAGAGGGAGTAAATGAGTTAGAGTTTAAGATGCTGTTGAGAATTGTTATCACAATCCAAAAGTTGTTCCTAATTCGAGAATTTTTTAGAAGTTATGGTACAAAAGTTCACAGTAGGCAGCAAGGCCGTACCCAGAGGGGGGATTAGGGGGTTTGAACCCCTCCTGAAATGTTTTTTGACTCGTAAAAACGTAAAAAAATGGATATAAACAAATTTTGTATTCGTTTTTTGAGATTTTTCGTGTACCCCCCCCCCCACAAAAAAATCTTTCAGTAAAACCCCCTCCGAAAAAAAATCCTGGGTACAGCCTTGGTAGACAGCCAAAGGATGGCTTGATTTGTGATGACAAGTCCTAAAAAAAACACCAATTTATGGGGGACAGGGATTCTTATCAATGAGTTTACAAAGAAAATTATTAGTCAAAATCTAGGGGGGGGGGGCAATTTTGTTTTTTCCTGAATTTGTTCAACAAGAATGCGTGATTTTTTCAAATCTAGGTGGAGAAATAAAATCTAGGCAGGTAGAGGGGGATAATTTACACCTCTGCATCTACTTTGATAATTTGGTCAGGGTTAACAGATAAACAACAATAATAAGCGATAAAGCCTGGTTCTTATATGAGTTTATCATAGCCTTATTTCTGAAAGCATGTGTGTCTAATTTGTAGTTCTTTCCTGAGCTAAACATATTATTTATATGAATCAACTACCAGTTAAATATCTTCCTAACCAGATAAGTTATTATCACCTAATCATAAAGGGATCGACAATGGTGGAGCAGGATTGGGTCCCCCTCTCTACTTCTCAAGGCAGCTGACCATGTCCGAGAAGCTCTGTGCTCGTCCACGTCTTCTACAACTTCAACTTACTACACATTGTATGCAGGGGCAAATCTCCAGTATTTTTATTGGAGAGGCAAGAGGGGTCCATATCTGGATAGTCAAAGGGCATGGGATGTATAATATTTTTTTCTCCACATTATTGGGGGGACAAATACCCCCCCCCCCCTTGCCACCCCCAAACGACGCCCCTGATTGTATGAATACTTGAAGCTAAAAGATGTGAGAAGTTGCAGAACGCATCAGCAATTAACCTTCTGATTTCTCAACAAACTCTTTTTGAAAAGAATGCATAAGATTGAACTTGTGACGTTAAAGTGCAAGAAGAGAATCTCCTCTAATCTCTCAAGCAATCATTGTTGTGACTGAAATTTCCGGTTCTTAACTTTTCAGCAATTCTATACATTTAATAAATCTAGAACAAGCCTTGCATAAATAACATTAATAACAACTGTTCGCATTAAAATAGCAAAACAGTTCTTTGAATATAGTGGCCAGCTGCAGACAATTTAGTCCTCTCCCTGGAGTTTGTTTATTTTTGACAGTTTTCCAATAGTTTACAACAGTTAAAATATAATTCATCTTTTTTGCAGTTTGGAAAGATATGCTCCCTCTCCCTCTCTTTATAATATACGGGCCTCACTGTTAAAAATTTATAGGTATGTGTATTAAAATGATAACCCTTGCATAGCAGCTTGGTTCAAGCCAATTACGAGCCTTTGTCCTCTCCACCTATCACATTGGCTCAGAATCTTTCAAGCTTCGAAACCGTTTCCTCCCAGATTAAATATGGGCGTCCATACTCCTATTTAATACAAGTACGATCATGCGCGTCCATCTTAATCTTTTGGTCACTCAAAATTCCTATGATGTATCTAATACGGGGTGCTATTTCTTCCCTTGACTCCCAAAATAATCATCTAGATTGAATTCCAATAATGGTTATTAATTAAGATAAATGTCAGTACGATATTCCTACCCCGTGTCCTAGTCAGTCAAGTCTCATATCTTGGCTTACCACCCAAACAGATATATCGGGACCGTTGACGTTAAGGACATTCCTGTCTTAATGTTTTGACACGACCCCATTTTGTAAAATACTGTTACAAGTTTTGCCCAAGTACGGAAGTAACGCCATCTGTTAGTGCAACATATTGATACAGAATCATGTAATGTCTTGCGATTACTTAGAGAAATGGGTATTTCTTTTAATAAATATCAAATCGTTGATTGGATGAGGCTATCTGAAACCCCAGAATGGGTAAAGATTCAAAAACTATTATATGCCAGACTAAAAACGGTGTGAAGGTTTTAGACGACGACTGTTTTAAGCAGTATCTGAAGAGCTCTTTAGAAACTAAACGTGACTCGGAAGAATAGAGGTCTAAACACTCCATGGAAGAAAGATTATCCTACTCTGCTAAGGAACCGAAAATTCTGAACGCAAATACCAAGTGCTAAATTATCCGAGTATTTGTTTTATTTGTCTTCCTCTTCCCCCCCCCCCCCTTTAGCACCATAATGGAAAAGGTACTTTTCGCTAGTGTTGGGTCAGAGGACTGATGAAACAAATTTACTGCTGTCTTGGACTGGGAAATTAAGCTGTCTTTGCCAGTTGGACAACTAGCTGACTTGCATGGAGCTTTACTAATACGTAAAGGGGGAAAAAAACTTGTTGAATAAGGTAAGACCTTCTGAAAAATATTCCGTAACAAGTAAATCTGCCACAACAAATTCCCCATAACTTTGTCCTAAACAAAAATTAATTACATTAAGTCATTTTTTTACTTCATTTCTACAACCCCATCTCATCGAATCTTTCGACAAGGGCCTCATCAGATACATGGTAACCCCACTCACGCCTCTACCTAGGCAAGAATGCAGGAGAGGGCCTTCACTGGTCTAAAATAATAAGATTGGTGCAACACTCCACACCGAAAAAGTAGCCCATTGTTCCCTGATTTTGAACCATATCTCTTATATATGAATCGACTTGGCATATTCTTTGGTCTATAGGCTATTCACTTATAATATTCTTAGCGATTTAACCATAAGTCGTTTATAAATCCCACGGAAGTGATTTGTAAAATTTGAGTAAATATATGGTTTACAAAACGGTTTTCTAAGTGAAGTCGAGCCAAATTATAATTAATGAACGGTGTCAATTTACTACACCCACTACTCAACTAATTGAACTGTATGGAAATATCATTTATAGAACAAAAGTCAGCAAATATTTAAACATAAGAGGTTTAAACAAAAGATGGCTTATGACGCATCGCTTCCCGTCTCTTGCATCATCCTTAATCCCTGGAACTGACAAAAAGATTGTTTGCTATCCGATAGAAGATTCCACCTTTTAATCATGCATTTCGTATTTTTGTTGCAAAGAAAGTTAATGATAGAGGTTTAGTTTCAATTTTCAAATGGAAGTCTGCTCAGAAAATATAGGAAATATCACGCTTGAAACAGCAACCCAGCAAAGACCAAACCATGGCCAATAGCAGTCTATATTTAGTAAAAAATGGTTTTTAAAGAAATTTTACAGAGAAAAATATTTCCCATGCAGCACTTTTTCAGAAATTCTAATTTACATTAAGATACAAAAAAAATTGTAATTACGAGATGACCTTTTGAGAATTTAAAAAAGAAGCTTTAATCTCTTAAAATGAAGACATCCAAAAAATGCGCGCCATTGAAATCACCATTATCGAAGACCTTGAATTGAAAAGTTACAGTTCCCCCCTCCCCTCGAACAACAAAGGCAACTTCATTTTTGCATAGGTAGCACTGATGTGTCCCTCCTTTTTCCCCATGAGTAGGCGTATCACATTGCGAGAGCATTCATTATAAAAGAAATGAAAATATGCATCACCGTTTATAAGCAACGAGCAAACCCGCAATATTGGAAAGAATAGGACCAGAATGTCGGCGTTGGGTTTATGTGACAACTAATTTGTTATCAGCAAAATTTCCACTATTTTGTGATTTCTTAAGTATGATTATGTGTCTGACTATTCTTGACATCACAGCGATGAGTCATCTCTTTTGCCTTGTCCCAGCTGCATGTATATGAGTTATTCTTTGTTTGCCTTTTTGTAGTTAATCCCTTACCCAATATTACTGGTCAGCCGCCATTAAAATGCTGACACTAGTCACTTGAGTCACATTAGTCACTTGACATTAGTCACTCAAAATTTATATCGGATGGGTTGGGGGAAAAAGGTGGGGGGGGGGGGGCTAATTGCCCTCAGATATTTTTTTACTCTTAAAAAGTGAACTAGAACTTTCAATTTCCAATCAAATGAGCCCTCTCTGACGTTTATATGAGCACCCCTTTCATAAGAACCATATATGCCCCCAGGACAACACTTACAACGCCTACCTTCCGGGCCCTGGGGGGTTGTGTCGACACCGGAGTTTTTGTTATCTAACTTTTCAACAATTAAAAAAAATGGCTATCTCAAAATTTGTAGCAGATGGGCTTGGGGGGGGGGGGCTAATTGCTCTTCAATCTCTTGACTCTTAAAAAGTGAACTAGACCTTTCAATTTCCAATCAACTGAGCCCTCTATGAAGTTTATACGAGCATCCCTTTCATAAGAATCATACATGCCTTCAGGGCATAACTTAGAACGCCTTCCCTCGGGCCCTGGGGGGTTGTATTGACACAGGAGTTTATCTTATCCGACCTCTGAACGATTTTAACAAAATGTCTATCTCAAAATTTTCATCAGATGGGTTCGGAAAAAGAAGGCGTGAGGGGGGGGGGGCTAGTTGCCCTTGGATCTCTTTTGACTCTTAAAAAGTGAGCTCGAACTTTCATTTTCCAATCAAATGAGCCCTCTCTGAAGTTTATACGAGCATCCCTTTCATAAGAACCATAGATGACCAAGGGCATAGCTTACAACGCCTGTCCCCGGGCCCTGGGGGGTTGTGTCGACACCTAAGTTTTGTTATCTGACTTTTGAACAGTTTTTAACAAAATGGCTAACTCGAAATTTTTATCGGATGCATTTGGGGAAAAAGGGGCGTCAGGGGGGGGGGGGGCTAGTTGCCCACCAATCTCTTTTAACTATAAAAAACTGAACTAGAAGTTGTAATTTACAATCGAATGAGCCCTCTCTGAAGTTTTTACGAGCATCCTTTCCATAAGAACCATATATTCCCCTAGGGAATAACTTACAACGCCTACCCTCGGGCCCTGGGGGGCAGTATTGACCCCGGAATTTTCCGTCATATGGTCTTTGAACTATCTTTAAGAAAATAGCTATGTCAAAGTTCTTATCGGATGGGTTTGAGGAAAAAAGGACGTGGAGGGGGGGGTATGTGCCCCCTGATCTCTTTTGATTCTTAAAAAGTGAACTCGAAATTTCATTTTCCAATCAAATGAGCCCTCTCTGAAGTTTGCACGAGCATCCTTTTCATAAGAAACATAGATGCCCCAGGGCATAACTTACAACGCCTGCCCCCGGACCCTGGGGAGATCGTGTCGACACCGGAGTTTTTCTTATATGATCTTAAAACTATTTTTAACAAAATGGCTATCTCAAAATTTGTATCGGATGCATTCGGGAAAAAGGGCGGGGGTAGGGGGCTGGTTACCCTCAGATATCTTTTGACTCTTAAAAAGTGAACTAGAACTTTCAAATTCCAATGCAATAAGCCCTCTCTGAAGTTTATACGAGCTTTCCTTCCATAAGAACCATATATACCCCCAGGGCACAACTTACAACGCCTGCCCCCTGGCCCTTGGGTGTTGTCTCAACACCGGAGTTTTTGTTGCGTGATCATTGAACTATTTTTAACAAAATGGCGATATTAAAATTTTTATCGGATGTATTTGGAAAAAAAAGGGCGTGGGAGGGCTAGTTGCCCTCCGACCACTTTTGACTCTTAAATAGGGCACTAGAACTCTTGATTTTCATTCGAATGAGCCCCCTTTGAAGTTTATACGACGACCCCTTCCATATGAAGTGCCTCTGGGAAAAAAATAATAATAAAACATTGGAGCAGTATGGACTTTACTATATGCAACGCTATAGCATTGCCTCTGATTATGACTCGGACACTGCAAGCACACTATTTAGTTGAAAAAATTCAAATGGTTTGTTCTTGAGTATGAATTAAATGAAAAACAATTTTTTTTCCAACTGAAAGTAAGGAGCAACCTTAAAACTTCTCATTCCGTATATGAAAGGGGCTGTCGCCTCCTCAACATCTCGCTCTTTACGCTTAAGTTTTTATTGTTTAAAAAAAATAAAGTTGTGAGACAGAGTCAAACTCTGCTTTTATTGTTTTAAAAGTTTTTATTGTTTTAAAAAACGAAGTTGTGAGACAGAGTAAAACTTTAGCGTAAAGAATGAGGCGTTGAGGAGGGGACAGTTCCTTTCATATACGGAATAAGAAGTTTCAATGTTACTCCTTACTTTCAGTTGAAAAAATTTGTTTTTATTTAATTTATGATTGTTTTTTAAATAATGCTGGGAAACCCAGAACCCCCTTCATGGAAATTTTCTTCCCCAAGAAACACTCTTTCATGAAAAGATCCTCCCACGTAACCTAATCTCCCTACCCCCTGCCCCAGAAAAAAAGTCCTCCCCTGAAAACGTCTGTATACTTACCAATAACCAATACTACATATAAACAATGGGTAAAGTTCATAACTTGCAGCCCTTTCCCTGGGGACTGTGGGGGATTAAGTCGTCCTTAAAGACATAGTTATTAGATGTTTCAACTACGGTAAACAAAATGGCTATCTCAAAATTTTGATCCGGTTACTCTGGGGAAAAATGAGTGTGGGAGGGGGCCTAGTTGCCCTCCAATTTTTTTGGTCACTTAAAAGATGCACTAGAACTTTTAATTTCCGTTCGAATGAGCCCTCTCAGGAAATTCTAGGACCATTGGGTTGATACGATGACCCCTGGAGGGGGTGGGGGGACAACAAATAAACGCGCATCCGTGATCTTTCTTCTGGCAAACAATACAAAATTCCAAATTGTGCAGACTGGAGCTTGAAATCTCTACAGTAGGGTTCTCTGATATGCTGAATCCGTTGGTGTGATTTCCAGTAGGATTCTATGACTTTTACGGGGTGTTTCCCCTTTTTTCAAAAATAGGGCAAATGTTCTCAGGCTCGTAACTTTTGATGGGTTGGACTAAGCTTGATGAAACTTATATATTTAAAATCAGCATAAAAATCTTCTTCTTTTGATGCATCTATTTTTATCAAAATTCCGTTTTTAGAGTTTCGGTTACTATTGAGCCGGGTCGCTCCTTACTTACAGTTCGTTACCACAAACTGTTTGATATATCTTAGGCTTGAATATCTTAGAGCTATCTACAGGCTTGTTTGAAAGCTAATGCGTGCATCTACGTGTTCTGTACAAAATCTTCTTGACGACACCACCATAATATCGCGTATGGCAACAAAAATGGAACTTGTTGTGACGTTAAAAATAAAAAACGTCCATTGAAAAAAACTGCCAACTTAAAGATTTCTGTTTATGTTTTTGCATCTTCATGAAAACAATTGATTTTTTTCTGCAACTTTGTCAAAGATACCGGTTATACTATACGCCTCAGACTCTTTACCGATGTGACAAAGTTATTGTTAGTTAAAGCCATATTGTGGGAAAGTTTAAGGTAAGATTTATTTTCGGAAAAATGGGCCATCACATGCCCAAATGGGCAGAATCCGAACTTCGAAGTCAAGCTTAAAAATACAGCAAAAAATAAATATGATTAGATTTGTCAGAAGTTTAGGTAGGTAGGAAGTAAAACCTATATTCAATGCCTTGTCTTTAAACAAAAACTCAATTTGACTTTTTTAATTTCATCACCTAAGTGATAAAAAAGATCGGTACTTGTATACATAATGGTACACACTCGAGAAGTGAAGTTACATTAATTTTAATAAAATAAACCAAAATATGATGAAAATTTAATACTTTAGAAACAAAATTCGGGCTATATATTTACACATTAGGGGGGGGGGGGGTGATAATTATAGCAGGTCTGCATGCAAAATGTGTTAGCTACAGTTATTCTGCATATTTTGAAGTAAGAATTGTTTTCTAACTTCACGCTGTCAAAATACTTCCCCCTCCACCTCTAATGGGCAAATATATGGCCCAGGTTACATAAGCCCAATGTATTCTGTCACGCGTCACTTGTTTCCCACTGAGCGTAAGCTAATTGTCTCTTAATACAGACAGATAAAATCGGTTTGTTCTCGAGCGTGTACCATTATGTACACAAGTACCAAAGGATCTTTTGTGAAGTTTATTGTGCATGCTTAAAAAAGAAAATGAATAGAAATTATTGCTTCACAGATTGTCCAAGATATACCTTAAAAACTACCACAACTAGACCAACTTGTGATGTTTCCCTATATCTGTCGGATTTTAAAAACTAGCGATTTACTGAAAACTCAGCTTTCTTGAGATTTTTAGATAATCATAATAATATTAAAAGTTGCTGATATATGGCTGGTGAAAAATTATTGAGAGCTTTATAAATCACGCTTTTTCTATACAGTAGTTATGGAAATTTTTACTCCTAAAAGAACAAACATCCACACGTCTTATGTTTTCAACAGCGCGCAATTATTTAGAATTCTAAAATAGTATGGAAATATCACAAGTCGGTGCTAGTGAGTTGGTGAGCTAGTTTTGCTGATACGTCTTGCATAAGTTGCGAAGTTATAATTTGGTTCATTTGAATTTTTGACTTTACTCTTTATGTCTGTAAGAAGAGCTTTGATTTTGAAATTAATTTTCTAAAGCCTAAACACTTAGTTTCTTAAATAGAATTTAGTAGATACAAGTAATCTATCAAAAATGTCAATTGTAAACAATAATAAGGTATTAGATAATGAAAAAATGTTATAACAGTTACAATATAATACATAAAATAATTTAATATGAATAACTCACTATAACTCGGATTTATAGTGCAAGGTTCATAATATGAACCTTGCGCTATTGAATTTCATATATAAATATTTTCAGGAATGAAATCATATTAGGTCTTTCTTTTAATTGAATGAAAGCATAAAACTAACATAAGTTTCAAAATAAATACTCATTCCAAATTGACCTGGAAATAACGGCAAGAATAAAAGAAGACCAAACACAACGTGTTATGTCAGCAACGTATATCACATTACAAACTGTCGAAACTGCTGACACCAATTAGTTTGTCTGGAAATTTTATGAGCTTACACCTTACATAGTAAAGACTTAAGGAATGAGGCAATGCTCATACCAAATGCATTTGCTTGGTTTCCATTTAGATATATAAATACAGGGATGAGAGCGAGAGAGGGGGGAGAGAGAGGAGGGATAAGAAAGAGAAAATGAACAAAACTTTCAATTTTTGACAGTCTCGTCGGAATTCTATACAGAAAAATGTAAAACTACTTAAGTCTTGCCAAAATGTTGTATCACCATGGTTCAATTCCTGCGAGTTAAAATTAGTTTTCAAGGACATATTTTATGTGGGCTCCGGGAATTCGTTTCTACAGTCTTCGGGAAAATGGAGCTTCATACAATAGAGTTTTTTTTTTTATTATTAAAAATTTCATGCAGACATAATTAAAGCCAAGATGTTTAGGTGTCTTAGAATTAGCATTCATTCAGAGACCGTCAGTTTTGGCTCATTGATTTGCAATTAAATTCTAAATATATTTTTAGTGAAATTAAACTATGTCATTTCGAGGGCACTATATGGGGCCCTCAAAATGATGAGGACCGCACAGTCAAAATGATGAGGGCCAAATGACCCGCCCTTAGAATAACAATTCCTTACACATGTATCAAAAGGGGAGTGGTCCCTAATTGGTTAGTGAAAAGGGGTATTCTATGGTTTCGTACCCCCCCCCCCCCCCTTACATATATTTTTAGCGTTTTTTCACTGAAAACTCCAAATAAAACCTGAAGTGACGGCTCTAGCAAAACGAGACACATTTAACAAGAACATTACACCTTTCCAAAGCACGACGTAGAAAATATGATTAAGAGCCAAAAACAATGAAAAACTCAATTTTCAAGCGCATTGATCGTAGGCGTTTGTTACAATCATTGTTCAAACTGTGAAGAGTTGATGTGCAATAAATATGCAGAAAAATATTATCATCCCAAGACAAATACCAAATCGTTTTGGCAAGAATTTTAACGAGCTTTTCCAGAAACTACGTTAGCCCAGCACAAAAATTACTGATCTTTTTATCCTTTCTTTTCTACTATATTATATTTATTGCAAAAAATTGAGTACGGAGTTCGTAAAGTATACCTGTGTTTATGAATTTATCATTGGTATTTTTTTTTCAGGACCATCCACACTGCCTTTTCTATGAGGAAGCAAATAAAAGTTCCAAATAGGGACAAATCCTTTTATTAGACAGTGAAAAAAAAAAAATATACAAAGGCTTTAGATATTTCGATGACACAGTCGGTCATCATCACAGTAACTCTACTGATGATGATGACCGTCTGTGTCATCGAAATATCTAGAGCCTTTGTATATATTTTCACTGTCTAATAAAAGGACCTGTCCCTATTTGGAATTTTTATTTGCTTCATGAATGTAAGAATTCAAGATCCTTCATCAATGCTGAAGAAGCGGGGAAGGGAGTGACAAAACACATGTATTGACAACGGTAAATCGCAAGGAAATAGATAGACAGGTTCTACAGTAAAACTAACGGTTATTTACTGTTGCATAGTTTTCCATCAGCTATTAGGGCAAACATCAGAGTATAGTTTAGTGTATGGGGTTTTGGGTATCTAAACCTCAAAAATTGGATTTCTAGGGTCATATTTTTATACCTTCAAGGAGGGTCGTTTATTTTATTTATTTTTTTTTTTATACTGATGTTTTTCTTAGGGAATTAAAGAGCGAAGCTGAAACTTAAAACGAAAAAAAATATTACTTCGCAAACTGCGCAAGATATACTAAAAAAAAACCTATTTACGCAGAATCCTAAAAACCAGTGCACTGTTGAAAAAAACAAAACCAACCTTAAAAAGCTGGATGTTCTCTTGGAATCAGAATCCTGCAGTAGCCTGCAGAAAATTCAAGACTAATTTCTAAGTCTTTCAAATAATCTTTCACCGACCAAAAATTTTAGTATACAATTGTAATTCACTAAAAAAACTACCGAAATATCAATTTTCAGCAGAGCAGTAGTTTTAGAGCTCTACAAATATAGGCATTATCGCGAGTCAGTCTATTTAAGCTGGTTTTATATATATATATATATATATATATATATATATATATATATATATATATATTATATATATATATATATATATATATATATATATATGTATATATATATATATATATATATATATATATATATATATATATATATATATATATATATATATAATATATATATATATATATATATATATATATATATATATATATATATTATATATATGCATATATATACATACTACTAACAACTCACCGCAGCACCAAGCCGCCTGAGGCCGACACAGCTACGCACGCTCCTCCTCCACCCCAATCTATTCAAAGCCTCCCTTTTTACACCCGCCCACGAAGTTCCCATTTCCTTTAAATCTTTCTTTATGATGTCCTCCCACCCCAGACGGGGACGACCTGCTTTCCGTTTAGCCCTAGATGGTTGGCCGAAAAGAACAATCTTCGGCAATCTGTCATCCTTCATCCGCACAACGTGCCCTAGCCACCTCAACCTTTCTTTCATTATAGCCCTAGAGAGCGGTATTGAACCACATTTTTCGTATAGCCTATTGTTTGAAATACGGTCAGTCAGCCGGGTACCCAGAACAATCCTCAAGCAATTTCTCTGGAAAACATCTAGCAAATCTTCATCCGCTTTTCGGAGCGTCCATGCTTCAGAGCCATATTTGACCACTGTCATCACTGTAGCTTCTAATATTCTAATCTTGGTTTGCAGACTTATCTTCCTATTCTTCCAGACTTTTTTTTAACTGTGAATAAACACCCTGAGCCTTGGCTATTCTATATTTAACATCTTCACTGCTCCCACCATCTTTACTAATAATATTACCAAGGTAAGTGAAGCTGCCCACTTTATGTGGTTTCTTAACATGAGGGCACCTTCTACTATGGTTTTAGGACATGACAAATAGAATGGCTATCTTGTAATTTTTAGTCTTTGGCAGTTTTAGCCTCTCTGGGCAAAAATTTATGTTTTGTGGCACAAATTAGCAGAAAACGCCATTTTATACGGCACGGTTTCTTTTGTCAAAGTTTTAAGAAGATATGTCTCCTACAAAAAGTTGCATATGAAGATGTAGTTTTGTTAAAAAACTATATCTTATTTTAATATTATCGTTAATTATTTATGAATATCACATAAATATAAAATTAGCTTTCAAGTGGGCAGAATAATAAACAAAGGAGAAACATCACTGCTTCCCCATGGGAAAAAGTGACTTTCCTTGTTGCTCAAATTGGGGGACTGTAATTTTCCTGAATTGGGTTCTCGATTATGGGGATACGAATGCTGCAGTTGTCATTTTAATCCGGCATAATTTTCATAAGGGTTCAGGCTAATTTTCAAAATTCCCATAATTTCTTTTCGCAAAAACTTTATCGAAATAATAGTTAAAATTCCCGAATCAGCTTCAAACGGCAATTTTTCCTCATTTGACAGTTTTTTTAGAACGTGTTTTTAGACTTATCGATTACTATAAGCTAGAGTTCGTTCTTAACGAAGTTGCGGTGGATGCCGCAATTATGATTTAAAAAAGGTACTAGATATGGTGATTTACTGTCAAAGAGCCCTTTCCTAACATTCTGCGACAACTGCTTTAATACGATCAACCCTGGGGAAAAAAGAGACATTACTGCTTCCCATACAAAAAAAGTGACTTTTCCTATTGTTCAAGGTCGACTGGAATGCACTTTATGGTGCACTTTTTATTCGGATCTAACGCTATTTTCTATGGGATTCTAGGCTCTTTTTCAAAAGTCTTATAAGTTTATTTTCGAAATAAACTGTTACTATTAAGATTAATTGAAACAATAACAAATATTTCTGATTCAGCTTCAGACGGCAAATTTCTCCCCTAAACAGTTTGTTTCAAAACGCGCTTTTAACCATTCGGTTAGAATGGGTCGTGGTTTGTTCTTTAAATCTAGTGATTTAACCCCCTGATCCATGGCCGTACCCAGGATTTTTTTTCAGAGGGGTTTTTACTCAAAGATTTTTTTTCGGGAGAGGGGGGGGGGTACACAAAAAAAAACTAAAAAAAAACGCATACAAACTTTGTTTATATCCATTTTTGTTACGTTTTAACGAGTCAAACAAACAATCCAGGGGTGTTCAAATCCCCCTAACCCCCCCCCCTCTGGGTACGGCCTTGCCCTGATCTATCTTCATTTGAAGGAACATATCTGGGCTAAGTGTACAATGTGAGTGCTTATGGGTGACAGCTACCCTCTTATTGAGAAAACTGCAATTTTTTCGAAAACATTAATTTTTAGCAGAAAACATTAGTTTTTAAACATTAAAGTACTGCAATAAAAGATACAACTTATGTAAAAAGAGCGAGTGTTTGAGGAAGGCGATAAGCTCCATCTTATATAGTAAACTTTTATTTTAGTTTTGTAAAGCAAGTACAGTTAGATGAGCCATATCTTTCGAAGCAATTTTATATTAAAGTTAAACTTTGGAGCAAAGAGTGGCTGGGTTAAAAGGGCGATATCCCCCAAGCTTAGAATGAGCTGCAATATGATATTGAAACAAACACAAATTAAATACGATAATGAAGCTCTTTCAAATAAAAGAAATAAGCGACATTTAATCTTAAAAGGACCATAAATTACATTGTATATGAGGGGTACCAACACCCCCCTTCCTCCACACTGAAGTGTGGCCTTTTTACGAATGCTTCAAAGATGGATATTCTAATACGTATAAGTTTAACGTGCCAAAAAGTGCGTTGGTTAATGCTTTCAAAGGAATCAGTGCATAAAAAGCTTGCAATTATCAACTGGCTATTTTTGTTCGTTTATGTTTTAATGTCGCTCTTTACTTTCATTTGAAAAACATATTTCTATTAATACTTAATGCACAAATAAAAACGAGTTTTAAAACTACTATTTAATAGTAAAAAACTGTAACTTTATCGCTAAAACTTGGATAAGAAAGATCTTTTCAGTTGTTACTAAGCTCGTTTCTTCGCAAACGATTGCCAAGCAGATTCAATCACTGTAAGTAATAAATGGAATTCCGACTATATAAAAAACGTAATTATCCTGCCAGATTATTTTGAGTAAGGGAGGAAATAGGTTTAACGTTGCAAAGAAACACGGAACATGATATCTTCTGTACAAAGACAACTGAAGAACCTTTCTAATATATACTAGCCAAAGATGCTCTTGGACAACAGGCATTAAGAAGAAAGAGAAAACCGCAGCGCACACTCCTTTGTCAAACAGTTCGTGGTAACGAACTGTAAGTAAGAAGCGACCCGGCTCAATGGTAACCGAAACTCTAAAAAGCGGAATTTTGATACCAATAGATACATCAAAAGAATCAGATTTTAATTTTGATTTCAAATATATAAGTTTCATCAAGTTTAATCTTACCCATCAAAAGTTACGCGCCTGAGAAAATTTGGCTGATTTTCAAAAAAAGGGGGAAAGACCTTCTAAAAGTTACAGAACCTTAACGAAAATTACACCATCATATTCAGCGTATCAGAGAACCCCACTGTAGAGGTTTCAAGCTCCTATCTACAAAAATGTGGAATTTTCCATTTTTTGCCAGAAGAAAGATCACGTTATTTGTTTTTTTTTTTTTTTTTTTTTTCTTTTCCCCAGGGGTAATCGTATTGACCCAGTGGTCCTAGAATATCGTAGGAGGGCTCGTTGGAACGGAAATTAAAAGTTCTAGTGCCTTTTTAAGTGACCAAAAAAAATGGAGGGCAACTAGGCCCCCTCCCACGCTCATTTTTTCTCAAAGTCACCCAATTAAAATTTTGAGATAGCCATTTTGTTCAACATAGTCGAAAATCTAATAAATATGTCTTTTAGGATGACTTAATCCCCCACAGTTCCCAGGGGAAGGGCTGCAAGTTTCGAACTATGCCAATTCCTTACATATTGTATTGGTTATTGGGAAGTATACAGACATTTTCAGGAAGGATTTTTTCTGGTGGGGGGGGGCTTGAGGAAGGGTTACTCGGGAGAATCCTTCCGGGGAGGATGTTTCTTTGGGGTAAGGGTCATTTCTATGAAAGGGGCGCCGGATTTCCAAGCATTATTTAAAAAACGATCAGAAATTAAAATTAAAAAAAAAAAAACTAATTTTTTCAACTGAAAGTAAGAAGCAACGTTAGAACTTAAAACGAACAGAAATTATTACGTATATGAGGGGGTTCTCCCCCAAGTCAATACCTTGCTCTTTACGCTACAGTTTTTTTAATGCTTTCAAAAGAGCTATCTATTCTAATTAAACGGCCTTTGTGATTCAGGGGTTTGTGAATTAAAATTTTTTTAACTTTTAACGTAAAGAGCGTGGTATTGACTAAGGGGAGAACCCCCTCATATACGTAATAACATACACGTAATAAAAAAAAACAATAAAAAAAACAAGCGATACGGCTCAATAGTAATCGAAACTTTTAAAAACGGAATTTTGATGTCAATAAATGTATCAAAAGAATGGGCTTATAATGCTGATTCTAAATATATAAATTTTATAAGTTTAGTATTACTCATCAAAGGCTACGAGCCTGAGAAAATTTGCCTGATTTTTTAAAGAGGGGGGAAACATCCCCAACAAGTGAAAGAATTTTAATGAAAATCACACCGTCAGATTCAGCGTATCAGAAAACCCCATTACATAGGTTTCAAGCTCATATCTGCAAAAAATCTGCAACTTTGTATTTTTGCTAGAAAAAAAAAATACGAATATAGAAGTTCGTTACGTAAGTTAATTTGTAAATTACGTCAGAACCAAATTCAGAGACAACCATTTAGCAAAAGAAAAGTAAAATTTTTATGCAAATTTTGGTTACTTATTCAATGACGGTGAGCCAAAATAAAAGCTGCATTAACTAAAAAACGATAAGAAATGAAATAAAAAAAACAAGTTTTTTAAACTGAAAGTAAGGAGCGACATTAAAACTTAAAACGAACAGAAATTATTCTTATATGAAAGGGGCTGTCCCCTCCTCAACGCCTCGCTCTTTACGCTAAAGTTTGACTCTGTCTCACAACTTTATTTTTTAAAACAATAAAAAACTTTAGCGTAAAGAGCGAGGCGTTGAGGAGGGGACAGCCCCTTTCATATACGGAATAATTTCTGTTCGTTTTAATTTTTAATGTCGCTCCTTACTTTCAGTTTAAAAAACTTGTTTTTTTTTATGTAATAAGGACCGAGAACCAAAATGCTTATGTGTATAATGAAGAATACCTGTTTCACGTACTCATTATACATCACGTGATTGTTTTCAGGTAAAGGATTTGCAGGGAGTTATGAAACTTACCAATTATATAAAGTGTGAAATATACCAAAATTTACAAAACTTGTTTGAACTTATTTGTGCTTGATTACTCAAAAGATGGAAATAAATGAAACAGGAGGGTGGCTGGATAATAAAAGGATTAAATGCTAATGAACAGCTTGTGAAATACCGGTTTAGAGCCTGACTAAAAGAGAATATTTTAAAATGCTAAAATCGGGATTCTATGAATGCTTTCTTAACTTAAGCTGATATAAAAAGAGGGAACGGCAGCGGTCTTTCAAGAAAAAATGCTGTACTAGGACCATGCCACCTCTAAAGATTTTCTTCTTAAAATTTTCGAACCCTTTTTGTAGGTTTGGCGGGCTATGGAACAAAATAAGCGGCTTTCTTTAGCTCTTTAATTTCACCCATTTAGTATTTATTGGAAAACGAAACAACTAATTCAATACATTAATTTATATATTAATTTATCTATGCTTAAAATTATAATATTCGAGCCCAGTTGCATCATTTTGACTGATTGATTTTGTATGAATTTGTAAGCATACAAATTCAATCAGTTCAGGTTTTAAATTAGACAGTTCAGGCTTTAAATTAGACATGTTTCTCAGCTGTACATACGAACAAAAAACTTGTTTCTTAAACAAGGTAATTAGAATCCCAACCCTTAATAAACATATAAGGCTTTAACTTTAGTAACCATCGCGTTAGGTTACTATACATTGTGTACATCATTAGCACACAGTATTATTGTAAAAAACGCTGAGAATAGAAACAACGCCAAGCGGATTTGGTTCCACTGTGGGTCTGAAAGAAAATTCTATATTTCTAAACACCTGCTAAAATATCCCCAGCGTCAGATTTAGAGTCCAGTTCGAAAAAACATCGAGAAAACCGAATTTCAACTATGCTTCGTATCAATGCATTGAATTTGTCTAAAAACAAGATTTATCCACTTCATCTGAAAAACTCAACTTTAAACACATTTTGAAAGAATAAAGTTGGTTTTAACATGCCAAGTTTTCTCCAGAACCTATTTCCGTGAGTTTGTTTGTAATGTAGGTGAATTCCTTAAAATTTAGCAGCACTGCACTTCTTTGGGAATTTTTAGTAAAAAAAAGATATAATATTCAAAATCAAGGTTACAGTAATGGTATTCAGCGTAAATACAGTTCCAAATTTGCATACTTGGGCAAAGTGTGTTCGTGTTTAACCGCTAATTTATTTTAGTTACTTATCTCTCTCATAGACTATAATAGAAAAAAAAATGACAAAATAATATTCTCTGGGACTAGACAAAAAAGCGGCTAGTAAATGTTTCTCTCGATAAGGGCTGAGTATGTTCCTTTTAGTTAAAAAAAAAAAAAAAAAAAAAAAAAAAAAAAACTCTTGTTTAAAACGATTATCGGATGGACTAGTGAAAATTGGGACTGTAATTGGGGATGTAAATGAAAACAAAGATAACTTCCGTTCTTTTACAATAAAATATTAAGTAAGACGGATATGAATACAAAGAATATAATGTACATCATTGAAACGTCTCAGGGAGAAGTATGTTTTCGCCTCTTCCATTAGTGGGAAGTTCCCAAAAATTCGTACTTTTAAAATTTACAGAAGTTACCACAAACAGAGGTAGGGTTATGACACTTGAAAAACTAGATATAACTTTTCCTGCTGTTAAACTCACATTTGTACTCCGTAAAAAAGACGAAATCTTTGATAAAACTCTTGAACTTTAAGCACGAGAAATTTTTTTCAACGCTTAATATGGATTTTGGAAAAGAGCGGATAAAGTAATGTCCTAACAAATAAGCCGCGTAAAGGTAATTGGTTACAAAATCAAGGTGGGCTAGGTGAGGAGAGTTTTGAGCGGGATAAATTTTAGTCAAGCTCGAGTGCTATTAATGGGATTATGAATCTGTTAAGGATAGAAGACAAGGAAATGCCCAAGATTAATATTCGGAGATAAGTTTTAGGATCAAGAGAGAAGGTTCAGAAAAAAATGGATTTTAGGATCATTTTCAGAGGTAACGTCTGAAAAAAAAAGCCAAACATAGGAAAAATATATGAAATAATATTTTACGAAAAAGGAATAAGACTCTTGAGATGTGGGGGGGGGGGAGCAAGCCCCTCCTGGGTGCCCAGCCACGCAGACGTAACTGTCTCTGTGCATCATACACTGGTCCGTTTCCAGATTTAAATTGGTTCCTGAAAACTAAATGGAAAAATCTGCTGGCTATACCAAGTTTCAAAGAAGACTGGACTCGTGGTCAATCCCTTTTGTACCTCTAGATGCACAAGTGTGTCTATGGTATCATTTCAACATAAGGAATCGAACTTATGTCTCTTAGATGGTGGCACCTTTCCTTCTTTTCGTTTGATTTAACACACATAATATACGTCTCATGCAAGAGCAATTCAGAACTTACAATAATGCCACAAAGCCACTCGAGAAGCCATTACTTACGTAGTCGTTAGTTACACATGAACTTATTGTCAAACTAGACAAATTCGATCAATAATAAATAGTTAATCTATAATGATGACAAGGTTTATCGCAACACTTCCTCAGTGTTCCTATCTAAAATCTAAAATACTTGCGAATCAACAAAGGAGAACCTTTCGATGGATCTAAAAGTGCTGCCATCTACTCTTACTAGTCATTTCTGCTTCTTTGGTTTCATTTATGTTAATTTGGTTTTCTGCGCTTGGGACTGAGGCAGAGGAATGGGATCGCATATACCTCCAAAACTTTAGTAGCTCTCTTACAATTAAATGAATAATATCTAACCTTTCACTCCTTTCCAAGTAGTAATACTACTAAGATGTTGGCCCGCAGCAATAAATCCAACGTTTGAGCCAAAACTGACAGATTATTTTTTATCCAAAATTGACCAATAGTCTGCAATGATCTCTCAAAGTATATGACATCATGTATATAAAAATTTGTTCGTGACGATTATCGTTCTGAGCATTTCGAGAGGCTGACAGAATTTCAGCCTTAACTGATAACTCCTGATGACCAGATCAAAGCACTTATTAGTAGGTTTCTTGCACGAAATTAATTGTTCGAAAGTTTCAAGGGCTTAAAAACTCTAGTGCTATGGTGTAAGTCGGAAGAAAAATTGCATAAGAATTGTGAGAGAACTAAAGGTAGTAACTTGTGAGTAACAATCTGATGTTACCCTACGGGGATGAGGGGTAGATATCTTTGCCGCTGGATGTAAAAATTATTTAATTTCAATTTATTTGACGGTAAGATAAATTCAGTACCAACGCTCTCACGGAGAAGGACTTGCAGTGAAGAATAGTTTGTTTGTGACCAAAAGAATTGAGAGAATTAAATAAGGGAAAGTACTTATAGGAGATTTGTTCTTTTGTATTTATTTTGTAGCCCAAACTCGAAAAAATATTATCGGACAACATTTCTGAGATAATGGAGGGACATGTAAGTGACAATCGACAACTGTGCCATGGTTATGTCTGACAATGCAGGGGTGGTGTCTTTCAGTGGTAAGCAGTGGCGGGTCAAGGAGGATGGGGCGAGGGCTCCCCCGAGCGTAGTCTAAAGTAGTGTAATTTACTTAATTAACTCAAGTTTGCGTTAACTAAACTTGCTCCTAACGCAAGTTTATTCGATCAACCTATTTTGCCCCTCCCCCTAAAATTCTTTTTATCGGATCAACCTATTTTGCCCCCCCCCCCCCTAAACAAAATCCTGGATCCGCCCCTGCTGGTAAGTGCACCTTTTCTATGTTATTGACGCAGTTACGGGCAAGACAAATACGGGTAGGCCTTTGGTCTTGTTTCTGTACTTCAGAGGGTAAGAAAGATATCTTCATTATTTAAAACTGTAGCCAGGAATTTCACCCAACGGTTGCAAATAACAATACAACCCAATGACTTAGTTTAACAATTATTAGTAGATGGTATATTATAGAGCATTTTGATTCTTAATAAGAGTGGATGGCGTTGTAATACTAAGTAAGTTACATGATATTATATTGAAAGTCCTTATCACAACAGTTGGTTGCGATAGAAAAGAGTAAAGTCTAACTGGCTTCTTGCGGTAACCTTCATAGATGAGGATTTATTCAGGTCTATTAATTGGTATACCAACCTAGTGACATAGTTTCGTAATGGTTAGTGCAGTACCTCTATAGTAACATCAGAATAAAAATCTATCGATAGCTTGATAGTCAAACAGTACGTGGTGTCGAACTGTAAGTAAGGAATGGCTTGGTCAATTAGTAACCAAAACTCTAAAAAAACGGAATTTCGATAAAACTGATAAATAAAAGAATTAGCTTTTTGTACTGATTCCAAACCGATAAAATTCATTAAGTTTAATGTTACCTCTCAATAGCTACGAATCTGATAAAATTTGCCTCATTTTCAAAAAATGGAGGAGACACCCCCAAAAAGTCAAGCGATCTTAATAAAAACCGTACCACCAGATTCAGTATATCGGAGAACCGTACTGTAGAGGTTTCAAGTTCTAATATTAAAAATGTGGAAGCTTGTTTTATTATCAGAAGAAAGATTACGGATACGTGTTAATTCATTTATTTTTTCCAGAGGTGATCGTCTCGAACCAGGGGATCTAGGATATCGGGAGAGGGTTCACTAGAATGAAAATAAAAAGTTAGTGGCCTTTTTCACTTACAAAGAGTGATTGGGTTGGAGCAAGATGTGATTTTCTTCAAACAATGCATGTTTGTGGTATCTATCACGTTTAATTTCTATTTGATTCCATGACATCATGCGACTGTCATGACTCACTGACTGTGCCAGAGAAAAGTGAAATATTTTACCATTTTGTGGCACCAAACTACAATTCTCCCCCAAATAGGATCAATTTTATATCAATTGAATTCTAAGATAGCCCATTTATTTAATAGTACTGACATTCTAAATAAAAATTGAAAAAATACTTCTTAAATACCAAGTACGTTCGATAAGATCATGTTGCAAGTTATCATCCATCATGACGTCCGAGATTTAAAAAGAATGAGGATTCAACTGGTGGCCAAGTCAACATGTTTTGAAATGCCATCTTTCTTAAACTGGAATTTTGCAGACCGTATGGTTATAGTTCTACCCTTTGCATTGAGACTGATAAACAGTATCATATATGTCTGCTAAATTTAAATATTGCTATTCTTAGCGAGTTGTTCCCCGGCAAGAAAATAATCTTTTGAAGCAAGAGACAATGAGTTTTTTCTCAGCATTAAATGGTATTCCCGGACGGGCTGATGAAAGTAAAAGTATCCTTGTTTTTATATCCTTCATCATGTGTACCATTTAAGAAGTTTCAAGATATTAACAATTTAGCGGTAATATATACATTGGGATAAATAATTTGAAGTAAAAGCGTGAGACAAGTAAAATACTTTAAAATAGTCACGGTATGACAAGCGGATGTAACATTTCTGATAAATTTTATTAATTGTTTCCTTTAGTTTCAAGCAGCCGAAGCTAAAACTTGTTGCTAAAACTAAAACCGAACCTAAAACTTGATAAAAACGTACCTTTGCATTTTCCATTCTCCAAATAGAATCCGACATTGCAGCGACAAGCTCCATCCATGCATGTACCTGCACCATATTCACCACAGTATAGATCCCCTTCTCCTTGACATCCGTCAGCTGAAAAAAAAAATTAAATTCAAAACCCAGTTAAAAAAAAAAAAAAATCCGAGTACCACCATTTACTATTCAATTGACGAGGAGTAGAAATTTATATACGAACAATATTGTGGCTCAGAATGTACCGAAAAGATTGGTCGTATCACTAATCATCCCACCCACATGGGTGGGATGATTAGTTCCTGGTCTAATAAGGTCGGAAGAAGAGTGACAGACAAATAAACTTACACCGATGGTGTATACCTAATTGCCGTGTCCCTCCGTAATCTCCAGTCTAGGTGGATATCGTCCATTCAACCAACAACCTTTTTACGATGACCAATACTTCAAGAACAATACCCTGTTTTATCACGTAAACCCGATCCCCTGGTAAATCCCAGCCTCCAGCTTGTAGCGTTAAGATAGAGTGGGTCAAAGAATTTACCTCCTTTGGTAGCTTACTCAGCTCTGACAATAACTACTCCAGTTTTAAGACCCTGATGTCATTCTGGAGGAACAAGAACTCATCAGCAACGCTAAAGGTGAGGCTATTTCAACTTACTTGTCATCCCTATCGTAATTTATGCCTGAGAATCTTGAACTCCTACAACATATGACCCGTACCACCTCATTACCTTCAAAATAAAATATCTACGGCGCATTGCTTGTACCACTTACCATGACAAATTCTCAAAAACCAAGCTTCTTCAAAGTCTCAAGGTAAAACAAATTCGACGCAATAAAACTGCAACGACTTAGATGGCTTGCATAAACCAAAGAGATAGAAAGTACTCATCTCCTGAAGATATTCTTTGAAGGCCGTGTACACGGTTCTTGCCCTAGAAGGTACTCAACCTCCCAAAATCAGAGACTGAAAGACAGTTTCTCATCACTCAACAAACTGTTCCTTCTCCGCCTGGCAGAATATAGAAGTTCATAAGAAGAGGACCAAAAAAGACCTCCGAGGACGAATGGGACTTCAAGTCAAATCAAGTTAATGACAAAAAAGAAAAGTTTTACTCTGAAGCAACTAGTTTTTTTATGTTCAAAACCCCCCAAAACACATGATTGTTTTTACAGAATAAATGATGTAGACTTGGGTTACATCAAGTCCGTATTCTTGCCTTGACAAAATTCTAATTTACTAGAGCTTGTTTCTTATTGCACAACCTTTCGTTCCTTGATTTTCAGCCCTTTTTTTCTGGCAAGCCATACTTTTCATACTTTATGAATTATTTATGTTGGGAGTTTGCTCCATTATCATCATTATTTTTATTTGCCTTATCTACATTTTTGACAATTGTTTAATAGATGTGCTATAAATTACCATGAGTCCTTGTGCTAGCTACCAACTGTTCTAGTTGTTAGAGACGTGTCCTATTCCTATTCTATTTTTGACAACTTTTAGAAAAATTTAAAGTTGACCTAAATTGGACCAAAGTCATAAAAACCCTTAACCGAACCAAACATCTTGGTGAGCTAAATCGGCCCTCGTTACCTTTCAGAAATAGAGAGGCTACAGTTCCACAACATACAACTTTTATATGGCGCCTCTAAGTGACTCAATTCTCTGTATGAAAGGATGAAAAATAACCTAAGTTTTAATTTATTTTAGCACGTTTGCCATACCGTTTACTAAACAGAATTTTGTTGGGTGTCAATATATCAATTGATTTTGTTGTATTAAACAAGAGTTAGGCACAATTTAACTTGGAATTACTCGCAATGGAACTTGCCACACGATTTGGATTGTAATACTGAAAAATACCACAATACCAGCCAATCCATTAATTCTCTTTTTTCTCTTTTTTTTCTCTTTCTTTTTACTTTTTTCTATTTTTTTTACTTCAGTACTGAAGGATATGAGTAACCTAGAACTTTCTTTGCTCCTCGGGATATTCCCTAAAAATAAGGAAATATTGGTGCATTAGAGCATTGATGATAAGAGCACTCACGCGGAAAGAAACTGTGTCCGTTCGTTTTTTCGTGGACTACGTCATTTTCGTTTTTGAATAATATATGCGTACGCGCTGTACAAAAATATAACTATTGAATAACACTGTAAGAGAAATTAGAAAATAAAAATAAAAAAAAACTTTAATAACTATTTGTTTTCTTGGACGCGATTAAAAATAGGGAACATTGAATTTACATAAAAAAAAACAAGGAGTTGAATCAACAACAGGGCGGAATATCCAAGGTTTTAAAAACAATAGATTTTTCAAGCAATAAATGTTTCTCTTTTAGTTTATATGGGATGTCTTTAAATTTCCCCACTGGTTTTTACAGTAGTACTAAAAACAAGCTTGTATAATTAAAAACAATTTTATGTGCAAATTTCATCTCATGAACAAAATGAGATATTAGCGAATAATGCAACAAAAAAAGAATTAGGTGAGACTAAATAGATGAATACAGAAAAAGAATTAGATGATGCATCGAATGGATGAGTACAGAAAAGATGAGAAGTATATTTAGATTCCACTCCTTTGAAGATTATGTTGTCACTTTCAGAAACAATGGGCATGTCTGACATTAAAACAATGGCCTTTTTCCTTTTGAAACTAAGGAATATTAAATCGCCAAAAGCCAGTTAAATGAGACTTCTCACAACATTAGCTCATTATAAGACAGTTTCAGATAAGCCCATTTATTTTGGCATACCAATGTTTCGAATACCTCGGTCAGATATATGGCAATTTAGCGGAAATTATCAACAAAGGTGCCTCTTATGATGGGACTCTTCCTCCCCAATATTATTGGTCAGTCCATAAAATTGAATCCATGAATTTTAAAAGTAAGTTTGTCAAAAAACGGGAAACTTCTGAAAATGTGGTTCTATCCCGCTTTCTAGGCCTATAATGAGAGAAAGGTTGAGATGGCTAGGACATGTTTTAAATATCAGTGTTAGTTAAATTTCATCGTAAGTGATGCATTACTAAAATCAGACACCACTAGGGAGAAGCAAGAGAGGCGATAGACCTCTTGACATTTTCAATGTCAAGAGGTATAAAAATATGTCAAAAAAGGATATAGGCACAAACATTTCATTTTATATATTTTAAAACTACTGTTTACCACTGCATTCTTGCACTCGCTTGTTAAATTTAGATACTTGCATATGTTTTTATAAACAGTAAAAGAAGCTGTGATTTGATGAAAGAATCGTTAAGACGTTTAGGCCACGTTTATGGATGAAGGATGATAGAAAAATTATAAAAATTATACTTTAAATTATGCTTATAAATTATAAAAAGTATATAAAATATATAATTCTAAAAGAAAATATATAAAAAATACATAGAAAAATTATGCTTTTCTGCAATTCAACTTGGATTACCAAAAGCAGTACCTCCTTGAACAGAGTTGAAAAGATAAAAGAAAATAATTACAGTTTGAAATTGTTGCTTTTAAGTTTTGCAACTCGTTTTAGTGGTATATGTTACAATTCATATCAGCATACAGTATTATAATACTATTTATACAGTATAGAATACTACATTTTTTTGCTTATTAAATTTTGGCATTTGTTTTTCTTTAAAGATTCAAATGGTTATATACATATAGAAATGAAGAAACAATCATTGATCCAAAAATACATTCAATCTATTTTTATTGAAGGTTTTTCCTATATTTTAGAACGTTACTCATTCATTGACCTATTGTTAAGCGCTATGGCTTTACGCTTTATTCCCAAAAATTCAACATGGCAGTAATATAAACCACTCTCTCCTTAACTATAATTATTCTAATGATATAGCAGCCTCAAGGTCACAGTTCAATTCAACTTTGACTGTGAAAGTCTTATAAACTGAAAACTTACGTCGGCACTTCCCGCTGTCAAGAACATATCCAAGATTGCAGCTGCAGGAGCCATCTATACATCTTCCAGCACCAAGCTCGCCACAGAAATAGTCACCTTGTCCTTCGCAGAAATCAACTAAGGAAAAAAGATAATATAGCTTTACCCTTTTAATTTGTGATTTATACTAGAAAGAGAGACAAAGATCCTAAATACCTGGCGATAAGTGGCCTGCGTTACATGGCACCAGTTTCGTAAACATTAAGATCTCAACTTAAATTGTTTTAATATTAGAAACACCATCTTCTAAAACACCTTCTCTTAGACATCTGCTTAAAGATGCTAGTTTCATGCTGGTCAGAGACTGACTACCAAAATTTGAAATAAAAATGTTACGAGGAATTTTAAAATAAAAAAATGGTCACTGGTATCCACTCCCAAAATCATATAGAGGGTAGGGGGATTTTCCTAATGCTGCCTAAAAACTAAACAAAATGTACATTTTTTAGGTCCCAACTTTGCAAATTTTCCTGAAGGTTGAACTAAGGTAGGAATTCGTCCTATTTCCTGCGTGTGCGAGAACGGAAAATGAGCTCTTAAATAGAAACCTATAGAAGCCTTAAAGTTGCAAAATCTACAGTTATCTATGGTTAGACTCAGTACCTCGGTAGTTATTCATTTCTGAAATTCTGTTGATTTGTTCTTTTCTATATCAGATCAGATAGTATAGTGCCATCTGCATCATGCAAAGGTCTTTTATTTGGTATCATTTGTCTATTAGAACAACATTGACCTATATAACTCATGACTTCAGCGTAAAACTACCTTCAAAATCCTCTCACTCCGCTAAAATTCAAAGTAATTTCTTGAGATACCGGACATATGCCGTCAAGCTTTAAATAAAAAGACAAAATGATTGTTGCTTAAAACCTTGATGAAATAACAGAAGAAAAAACGGAGAAATCCATTAATGTTGTCATTCTAAAACAAAATATTTTTAATTCGAACCGTTCAGGTGCAAAACAGAACAAGGTCATAAAACATCAGCGGAGGTACTTCAAAAAGAAGATTTGTCACTGAGCCCCTAAATCAACAACCAAGCGAGTTAGAACCACGCCAAAAGTAATTTGAACAATGTCTGTGTTGCACTCTTGAGGTTCAAGGACTACAATTAGAAGAATATTGTGTTACATTGAGATTCATCTCGTCGTCATTCACCTCGTCGTTTTTGCATTATATTATTATTGTTATTATTATGATAATTTAACGGTTTCTTTGATAAGTAGCTAAAAACAAAAATATACGGTAGATTCTCTGAACTTCCCTATGGAAGTTATTGCATAGGGAATTCTAATTAGCTTCCCCATGGAAGAGAATGAAACCAAAGGTTTATCTAATTCAAAACGCACCTTTAGCAAATTTTAAGGCTAATTCAAACCGACAATTAATTTTTGTATCAAACTTAACTGATAATATTAAGTCAAGAGCTTATCACCTACAAACCACTTAATCAAAGACGTAACGAGAGGCGGAGAGGATATTCCCCAACCCATTGGCCCGTTGGCTAGGGCAAGTTTTGCGGATGAAGGATGACAGATTACCAACGATTGTCCTTTTTGGCCAACCGTCTAGGGGTAAACGGAAAGCAGGTCGTCCGCAGTTGGGGTGGGAGGATATCCTAAAGAAAGATTTAGGGGAAATGGGAACTTCCTGGGAGGATTTAAATAGGGAGGCTTTGAATAGACAAAGATGGAGAAGGACCATGCTTAGCTGTGTTGGCCTCAGGTGGCTTGGTGCTGCGATGAGTTGTTAGTAGTAGTAATAGTAGTATTGGCCTAAAAACTATGTTTTAAAAGCTATATTTTATTAAATTGGACTATATCCACACATTTGAGACTGTCAAGCGTAGAATATATCGTAATGACCAAAACAAACGACCGTATCTGATAGTTTCATATCTATGATATGAAATGATAGTTTCACCAACTATAGTATCATCATATGATAGTTTCGTATCTGATAGCTGTCATTCATTCAACCTTCTACAGGCTAAAGTGTCATATGCACTTTACTGGTGATGAAATACATTGCGTCAAAAATTACCAATTGAGGTTTTAGAGATTTATCTAGACATCAATATTCAATGTTTTTGAATTAAACAGAGTCAAAAAGAGAGGCACAAGAATACTCCTTTAAAATATTAAAACAAAACTTAAAGTCACGAATGTATTTATTTTAACTTGTTTTGTAAACTTTCCTGTAAACTCGATTAGTGCTTTTAGTTTTCTTAGTTTTTTTTTTTGTTCGATACTATGACAAAAAACTCTGTTCAAAATATATATGATCGTCAATAAGCTCAAGTGACACTCTAGTCTTTAGGGGGCTGGAGGGGGTGGTATCCCAAATCTTATTAGTAATAATTTTTCTTCTTTTTAGTTTCATTCGATTATACACAGTAATACATATCCATTTTAAGTTTAAATTATCCTCTCTTAGTAAGGTCAGTTCATTTTAAGTTTGACCTACTATATGACTGTATTCCTACTTGTTTTAGGTTTTACTATTACTATTTGGCACTATGATTTTTTTCGCTAATATAGTATACCATTTGATGAAATAAATGTAAATCTTGAAGCTTCCTCAGCTTATGATCTAATATATTAGTTTGCCATTTAAATTTCAGGCAAAGTTTCATTATTCAGTGGAGTTTTCAGATTAACCACATAGTCTTTTACAATAATTTTTCAATAGCCTTTTTAGTTAGAAAATGGTGTGTGAGGGGGTGCATACATTGTACTATACTGAAAATAATCGTATTCATAAGGACTGAAAAATTTAGCATGATTCTGTTTAAAACAAAGTCCACCATTCATTCCTTTACTAAAAGGTAAGCGGTAAGGAGCGTAGGGTGTAGAAGGTTTTATAGCCCTATTTTGTGTCTCAAATGATACAGTTTGTGAATCATTGCCTCTTTCTGATTAAAACAAAGCACTACCACACCAATATTTTTACTAAAAAATTGGCACGGGACAGCTTTACACCCGAACATACTGAAAATCTTTGCACGATTCCTGTGCCTTTTCTACTAAATTCATCTGTTGGATGTTGGCCATTTGCACCATTTTAAGGCTTTACCCCAAGGGCTGCGTGGGTCTCATCCCCCCCCCCCCCTGTACGCACACTTTTTGAGACGTTCAATTATTGTTAGTGAAGCGGCTATCTTTGAATTTCCAAACGATGGCATAGGGGGGGGGATGGATATGCCCAAGACAACTAATGGCTATTGATGCCCAAGATATGGAAATGACTATTGAATTTCCATACGATGGCGTAGAGGGGGATGGAGATGTCCAAGACAACTAATGACTATTGATGCCCAAGACATGGAAATAACTATCGAATTTCCAAACGATGGCGTAGGGGGGGATGGAGATGCCCAAGACAACTAATGACTACTGATGCCCAAGACATGGAAATGACTATTGAATAACATTCAGTGAAGCCGGGAATACTTTGGCAAACATGGATAGAATGACTACTCAATCAGGGGGTTCTTATGTAGATTAGGAAGCTCAGTTACAAATAGTCAGTCAATGGAAGAAATAAAAGGACAAATCTTGTATTGGTAAACTTACAAATACATTTTCCTTCCTTGAGAACATAGCCACCATTGCAACTGCAAATACCATTATTGCAAATACCAGCACCAAGGTCCCCACAAAACAGGTCTCCTTTGCCTTCACAGTAATCTACAAATAAGAGGTGAAAACAGAAAATGTGTTTGTGGTTTTGATTAGCAAATAATAAGTATTTGACGAAAAATTTTGAAATTACTCGGTAAGTTTAGTGCCAAAAAAGCAACGTTGTATTGTGTGAAATCAATAAGGTTATAGCAGAATCTTGGTTATTCTGGACAGCCCTTTGACAGAAAAAATTTGAATTAAAATTCAGCTCCCACTATGTAAACTTGTTCGAATTTCCTATTATAGTCAATTTATTCGTTGCACACTTTTCGGTGTCAATACGTATGATTTTTTACTTGTTTTCCTTTATACGAATCAAAGTTAGGCATTTATTAATGCATTTTACTGATACCAGTTCGTAATTGTCACCTTAAGATTTTATTTGCACCGACAGCATCCTGTAAACGACAACTCTACTGCATTTCAATCAATTTGCACAAAGATGCACTAATGGATAGTGATGTTGTTATTCAGCAACGAATAACGCGTTTATTGCTTATGAACGGTGAAAATGCCATTATTGGGGGAATATGGTTAAAGTGCCATCTTAATGCAATTCTTCAAGACGTTTTCAGTAGTGAAGCACCCGATTTTCTACAGTATTCGGTAAAGAGGTTAATATAGCAGTATTCGGTAAAGAGGTTAATATATCTTGGATATTTTGCAAATCTTATAAGTATAATTATTTAGTATGTAGTGTTTAATAACGAATCAGTTAATTCATTAACATAAAATCTATACTGACATTATTCATGTTTATCGTCAGTGGGAAAAGTCCCAAGTATTTTTTCCTTCTCCAGGAAAGTTGAAGTTTTTGGACATGCAAGGCGTGTACGTGACGACCGGACAATATTGCACCGAACATATATACTCGGCTAACAGCCAAAATTTCTCTTAAAAACGAGCTCCAGATTCTCTTATTTATGAAACTTCTCATTTTCCCAAAAAAAATCTTATTGGAAGAATGCCATTCAGCACAATCTGGTTCAGCTGCACCCACACAATTAACGGACAAAACTTTATGTAAACATTTATTCATAAGCCGTCCTATAAGGTTTGATTTCAAATTCATTTATTCACAACGAATCATTGGTTTTATATTTGATTAATTAAAAAAAATTTTCCACATAATAAGTTTTTCAAAGAAAAGTAAAGAACTCCATTAAATAAAAAAATGAGCGAAATTAAAATCAAATACTCTACCAAGCGTGAAACTACCACAAATCAGCATCGATAAATAGATGAAACCCAAAACGAACAGAAATTACAATAAATAACCGAGTCAAACTTAAAACGAGCAGAAATTAACACAAGTTTGGCTCAAAACCCCTATGCCTTCCCAAGGCCAGAACATAATTTGCACTTTACTGAAAAAACTATAATGCTTTTATTTTTATAACTTTAATGAATCAAATAATATTAACATTTAGATTACTAAATATTAGTATATAAACATTAAACTGACAATGCACATTCATTTGTATTTTTTTCAGTAAAGTCTAAATTATGTTCTGAAACATTTTGACTTAAGTTAGACCAAACGATTGGCCAGTGTTTGGTGTGGAAGAGGAATGGATAAAATCACTTAACTCTGATTTATACCCACATCTCACCCTAAAATACAAAGAATTTGGTACCATGAATGATGTGTGTCGCGCAGTCAATAGAATAATCTCTGCTCGTAAGAATGATGCATTCCACTTTAACTATTCAATAGAACATGATAGGATTTACATTAGCTCCCCCATCGAGAATAAAATGATTTATCTCAACGATAATCCGAGAGATGTTCTTGGTTTTAAACGGAATATAGTCAATGGTAAAAGTGATGGAACCATCAGTGGGATGGAACGTGTTATTTTTGCAGACTATCCACCCAGCTTCTAATCGGACAATTGTATATTTCTTTATGCATCTTTTATTGAGACATTGAATGAAAAACCATTCACGAATATATTCACCGCTACAATATAAAGCTGAAATAATATAGCACCTATATATATATATATATATATATATATATATATATATATAATATATATATATATATATATATATATATATATATATATATATATATATATATATATTATATATATATATATATATATATATATATATATATATATATATATATATATATATATATATATATATATATATATATATATATATAATATATTGAAAACCCGTCGTATACAGTAAATCTACAATGACAGAGCATACAAAAATGCGAAAAGAGGAAACAAAAAGAAAACATACAAAAAATATAACAACAAAAGTAACAACTTCTTAAATAGTATACAAAATAGTACGAAAAGAAGAAACAGAAAGATAACATACTTAAAATTACAACAGAAACAACAACTTCTTCGAAAATAGCAACAAGGACAACAACTTCTGAAAGGAGAAAAAAAAAAAGGAAACAAGAGGGAAAATTAAACAAGCAAACTTGCCCACTCGTGCTTTAGAATTGCTGGTTTTATTTTTTGCCGGCTAATAAGTATCTCAACAGCTAGATTTGGGTCCGCTAGGTTGTAGAGCCGAATCAGAAAACTATTTTTTGTCCAAGGTGGCAATTTTAGTAGGTACTACGGCAAAACGGAAAAATAAAAAGCGGATTTTAGACTTTTCCCGGTTTGCCAATAATTTCCAGAAAGGGGTCACATATAATATATGTGGCAGACCGGTAGCGTTGTAAATACTTGCCAGTAGTGGACGGTTAAATCTCAGAGTGGATTTAACGATCAAAGCATAGGAGCTGGAAATTCGCCGTTCAAGATGTGTGATCAGGAGGGACGGGTATGCTGTAATGTGGTACCTATTGCCAGCCCCAGATATACTATTTTATCAACTGGTTTTACTGAGCAATCACCTAGTGTGACATTAGTAGGAGGGTCATTCTTCCAATTGTAAAGCAAGACTTCCGACTTTTGAGAGTTAAATCTCAGACAGACTTTCTCGTAATTGGACTGCAGACATGAGAATATTTCTGAAAGGCGGTTAAGCGTCCGGCTGAGATTCAGCGTGTCATCAGCATAGCATACTAGGGAGATGTCAATGGAACTGAGAATGCATGATGAAGGACAGCTGTCTTGAGGCTCAATAATGTAGTTGTTGAAGAAATTATTGCAAAGAGAAGTAGCAATTGTCATTGGACGTAAAGAGGAGCATTGCATGGTAATTTTTCCTTTTTTAGGAACTGGCGTAAGATCTCCAAATGAGAAAGTGGTTGGGACAATACCCTGAATGAGGATAATCTGCATCAGGAGAGTTACGTGACTAATGAGAGCGGGCCCACCACTTTTTAGATGGAGTGCGCTGATCTCATCAATCCCGAAAGATTGTTTAGGTTTTAGGCGAGAGATGGCCTTGCATACAGCTCCCTCTGTTACAACATAATCACCCTGAGGACAACTATTTAAGAAGTCGTCCAACTCAGCTTCGTATCTTTCGTTGAGGGCTGGGTCTGGAGGCAAAAATTCTGACCCATAGTACGCACACCATTCAGAATCAGGGATAGCAGATGCGGACAAAAACTCATCACTTTTAGAGGATAGAAAGCGCCAAAGGAGAGAAGGATTAATTTTGGCCCTTGCAGATTCGATATCAATCATCTTTTTTCTGTGAGCTTTTAGCTCCTTCGCAAATTTTCTTTCTGTGAGCAGGCGGATTGAATTGACTACCCCCGAACGGGGTCGTCCACAAGAAATCCAAAGTTGAAGCCAAAATTTAGACTTAGAATGGGTATCCACTAAATCTGGATTTTCAGACCAGCCAGGAAGGGTAGGATGACGGGGTCTACTTAGAGGGACGGCAGCTTTTTCAGCACAGCGAAGGGCATGGCCAATTTCTGCGCAATACATATCGACTGATTGTTGTGTTTCCTCCTTTGAGAGAGCAGTTAATCTAGAGAGAAGATGGAAACGGACACGGATCTTACTAAGGACTCTGGCGGCTTCTTCCTGAAATAAAACAGGGTTAATTTTACGCCAATCACTGCCAGACCTTGGAGGTGTTTTGAAGATGTTTACGTTTGTGTATCTGAGCTGTGGCAAGGAATCTCGGCTGAGAACTGTATTGGTAAGTGATCAGATAGCTGAAAATCAAGCACAACCTTAACAGGCGAAATCCTGAGATTTACGGACGCAACGACGTAATCGAGATCTGATGTAGACATTGAGGTGTGTACGTGTGCAAAATTTAAATCTTTGCACTTGAGATCAAACTGGTCTCCAAAAATACTAAGCAACAACGTAGAACGTAAAGACCTAGATAAGAGCGGTTCATTCAAATCGCAATTGAAGTCACCAACTAATATGCATTGAAGGCTTAAGGATCTAATACGGTTAATACACTGGCCGAGTTTGTCACTAGAATAAGTAAAGGCACGCTCCGAACGCTCATCATGTTAATTTGTAGGAAAATATACATTAATAAAAACACAGCCCTCAACACGAATCGCTAGAAAATTATATTGACTTCAAATACACTAGATCTTAGAGTCGAACGACAGAAAGTGGCAATACCACCGGAGGGTCACCCTTTTCCACTTAGCTGCTTCGCAGAAACTGAATAAACCGATACTGAACTACTAAAACTAAGAATACTTTTACTGGGGCTTCTGACGAAATGTTCTTGTAAACAGACAACTTCATTTTGCTCAAATACAACATCTAAGATCGGAATTTTATTCGCGAACGAGCCATTAATGTTCACGATAAACATTTAACTGCAGAAGCTTCAGATGTCATTTCTTTTGCGGATTACTGCTTGAGGGACATTTTACACTGTAACACGTGTGACTGCTGATTTTGCATTCACGCAGAATGTCGGCTGTCTGGATGGTTCATCTCGCGTAGAACGATGTTCATTTGAGGCACATCTAGAGCATAAAGGTTCAGCCGTACACTGGGAAGCGAGGTGACCGATTTTGTGACAGTTATAGCATCGTCTTGGCAAGAACTTAAACGGATCAGCAGGTAGACGCTCGTAGCCGATAATCACCGAAACGCTCAGAAATTGTTGGAGCTCACTGTTAGTGTCAAAATACACTTTGAAAGAACGGAATTTTCCGCATTCCGCCTTCACAATTTTTATTCTCAGGGATATTTCAAATCACAGCTCTATGCATGGGTTCTCGAACAGCAATTTTGAGGTCAGGCTTGGAAGATTTCGGTTTCTCAACAATTTTTGCTGCTGCAGCTTTCGACATGACCACAAGCTTCCATTCGTTTTCAGATTTGCGAAGTTCGCTAGTGTCATCTGCATTTTTACAGAACTGTCTATGAAAGCTTTCCGGTCATTTGGGCCGTTGAGTTCCTTGGGGGGATTTTTCAAGACAACAGAATAGGAAGGATCTTTGGGCTTGGACGTTTCAGGTGCACTACGACTGCTTGTGAAAATACTGACGGCTGGAGCGGACTGGGTAGCTAAAAAACTATCAAGCTTCCGAGAGAGTTCATTTACTTTGGCAGTAACTGTTGCATTCACCGCATCTCCGATGGACCGGAACCGAGCAGGGGTTAACGATGACAAATTTTGGCATGCTGACATTATTTTTCGCAGCTGCTACTAGAAGTTTGCACATTTCAATGATTTTGTCTTGCAAAACAAAGACTTACCCGCAAGGGGGGCTTTTTTAAGTCCCCCCCACTTTCCAATAATCGCCTTCTAATTACCCAAATGAAATAATCCAATCCAAATGAAATAGTACAAATAGTTCAATCACACAGCCTGACAGTCAATATAACTAAAAACCAGTTTTTTCAATAGATAATTCTCTCAGAAAATAAGAGGTGCTAACTGCATGAATGCTTATATTCATAAACAAATAAAAAAATATTATTTATATATTATTAATAATATTTTTCTCAGAATGAGTTAGAGTATAAAATATTAATTCAGTAGTCTTATATCAAACAGTTCGTGGTAACAAACTTAATTAAAGAGCGAACCGCGACAAGAGTAGCCGAAACACTAAAAAACTGAATTTTTGTAACAGTATTTATGTATCAACAGGATGTGTTCTTCGTGAAAATTAAATACAAAAAAAGTCAACTTAAAGTAAGGAGCAGCGTTAAAACATAAAACTAATAGAAATTATTTCGTATGTAAGGAGGCTGCACCCTCCTCAACACATCACTCTTTACGCTAAAGTTTTTTTTTTACTTTTAAAACGGCTTATTATTCTAATTAAACGGGCCTTCTGTTTCCGGAGTCATTCTTAAATAATTGGAACAAACTTAAAGAGAGTAGCCTATACATAAAGTATGAGAAAATATAAGAAAATCCATAAGACTTTCAGACTATGATGGGGAGAGAAGATGGGTGAATGTTATTAAAATGCACATTAATTTGTAATTTAAATAAACACTTATTGGAACTGAGAATGATTCCTGACCTATGCACCCAGCCTCGTCTGATCCATCATCACAATCCTCAAATCCATCGCAACGCTGTGCAACATCCAAACAATTTCCGTTTCGGCACTGCCAGCCGTCACACGGGATAGCTACATTAGAAAATGAAAAGTGAAATGAGAATGAATATATATATATATATATATATATATATATATAATATATATATATATATATATATATATATATATATATATATATATATATATATATATATATATATATATATATATATATATATATATATATATATATATACAGGTAAT
Organism: Artemia sinica; assembly: GCA_027921565.1. NCBI lineage: Eukaryota > Metazoa > Arthropoda > Branchiopoda > Anostraca > Artemiidae > Artemia > Artemia sinica. Next base: position 25,940,362 of record CM051274.1, on the reverse strand, counting down.
TATTTGGTAAAAAAAAAAAAAACTGAACACAGACCTTTGACAATAGCACGAAGTATACCCGACATGTCATAAAATTACATAAGACTGTTGATTTAGTAATAAATAAAAAAGAAAAAAAAACATTTACTGACAGAGCGAGCGTCTATCTAAAATTTTACATAAAACAAAATTAAATGAGTTTTTTTACGACCCAATAGCTGCTTTACAACTTGGTAACGCTGTTAACAGACATCATAGAGTGATGTCAAATCTACGATATTATACAGTTGTTTACATGGGCGATTTAATACATCAGACCAGATTTAGTAACTGGCAGAAAATGTTGCATTATTGTGTGGGTGTTCAAAATGACTAGGACATAGAGTGCAAACATGCAGGATATAATTTGAATTAATTTAAGACACTCCTAAATTTGCGCTCCTCTTGTATGGCTATCATTTAGAATTTCTATAATTTGTTATTACAATATTCAGGGGCGTCGTTTGGGGGTGGCAAGGGGGGGGGGGGGGCAGTTGCCCCCCAATAATGTGAAGAAAAAAATTATTATACATCCCATGCCCTTTGACTATCCGGATATGGACCCCTCTTGCCCCCCCAATAAAAATGCTGGAGATTCGCCCCTGACAATATTGCATCTATAGAAAAGATATTAAAAAACCCCTTTTGTGCAATGTTACCGAAACATTTTTGAACCTGTAGCCAATTTTCAAAAATTTAAACTGAATGGTGCTGCCATACAACAAAAAGACCAATAACACTTATATGTTATTATTTTTCTTTAGTTTTTTTTTTATTCATTTTTTTTTTATTTAATTTATTTACTATATTAACTTTTTAACCTACGATTTTTAAATAGATGGCACTGATTTACACTACAGGTTTCAAAGTTTCTGCTCCTTCACTGAAATATATCCTCCAGACGCTGAAAAGCTGTTTAGATTTTGACAGCGAAGCAGTCTAGAATGGCTCTATTCACTTTTATCTCTTGATACCACAAATATAATATATAATGACGCAGCACTTGCAATAGAAATTACTCGAGTTTTACTCTTCCATCATTGTTCAATGCAATCATTTTGACTTGAGTAAGTTTTATAGAACAGACAGAAGTTTCTTTATAATTAAGACAGATTATCTTAGAGAAATATGTATTTTCCACACTTTTCATCAAACCAAATACACGGAAAATACCAAAGAACAGCTCCTTGAAATCCCAAGTTCAATAAAATCAAAAAATGAAGCTCCTGCATCATTGTTATCACCAAACGAAATTTAAAATATCCAGCATAAATATGATTTAAACCTAAGGCCTCGTGTATACAAATCAGGCAAAGTTGTTATTTTCACAAAACGAGTCATTATCGGGTCGCGCAAAAACCCACAAAGCAGGTGAGTTGTAGCGATACCTCACATTGAGCTATGTATTTGGCATATCCCAAATAAACTAGAAAATCTAGAAAAGGTGGAGATTCTCAAATCCTTCTTTAATGAACAAAAGCGAAAACAAACTAATTCTTACATGAAATTTCAATCTCATTTTCATTAAAAATACAGCACAACAAATGGGGATTCAGTCCAAAATTTAAAAATAATCTAAGCATTTGATTATCCAAGCATAATCTGTACATTTGACTATATTATAAATAGCAAACATTGTATTTAGATTGAAAATAACGCGACATGCGCCGTTCATAACCAATTAGAACTAGTTTTCCCACAAAATGTGTTTTATTTTCACAAATACTGACTGCAAGAAAACAACAACAATAACGTAGGGATAATTACGAAAGTAAAGGTAGCTTGAAAATATAAAGCTTTCCATTACCGCAAAAAGCTATTTTTTTTAAGTTCTTCTACGATTTAATATCACTTGTTCAAAAGTCTTGCTAAAGATTCTTCTTTCGTGGAAATATAGAAACATGACTTAGGATGACCAATTTTGTCAAATTTCAATAAATAGGGCAAAACTGGGACTAAAAAACTTTTTTCGCTATTTTTATTGTTTTGGTATATGGCACTGTCAATATTAAAAGGTAACAGAGTATTAGTCGACAAACATAACAATCTGCTTATGATTCACTCCCATCAAAACCGTGAAAAAAAAAATCAAACATAAACATTGGAAACTTATATGCAAAGCAACAATAACAGCCAAAAGCAATATTCAAGCATAATAAGGTTGTAATCATAATTATAGAGCAACGATTAGTAGAGGTAATTACTATTAATGGCAATTAAAAAGCGACAATACCAACCATATTACTATAATAGTAACAATTAATATGCATCGCTTTGGAAGTGCTCACTAATATCAATAACGTTAAATAAGTTGAAATCTTAAAAATGAAAAGTAACTAGTTTTAACTAAATAGTGATTAAGCACCTTATAATTAAAGGAGTTGATACATTTTTTTGTTAGTCGATTGGTTTTTACATTGGTGCTGGATATCAGATAGTCATATCTCCAGATTCATTTATTTGCCTATAAATTTATCAACCTCAGTCTTTATTTAAGCTAAAGAATATTCTAATACAGGCGTATTTAGAAGCAAAACACGAATATATACATACACAATGCACGCAAATACACAGTCAGTCAAAATCAAAGCACATTCCCTATTCAGCCAGAAAATATATAAGAGGAATAGCTCTTTAGTTTGGACAGCTGAACTCCGGTCAGCAATTGATATAAATATCAATACAATTTTCATAGATTTTTAAACATATTCAACTAATTCTTTTGAATTATTACAATCAACTGAATCAACTGAAAGTTGAATCAGTTGATACAATCAACTGAAATAGTGCTTGCTCAAACAGTTGACCTATACATACAGTCACAAATGCATGTACAAATTGAGACAAATACAACCACACAAGTAAGCAAATAACTACGATTGTCTTAAATTTTTTAAGATATTCAACTGATTCTTTTAAGTTATTATGCAATCAACAGCGATAGTGCTAGTTCAAACAGCCGACCTATCCTATACATACAGTCACAAATGCATGTACCCAACCATATAAGTCACAAATCCAGCAGCACAAGTAAATTATACACGCCCAAATGACTTGCCAACACTCTAACACGCAAACACTTCAATAAACGCAGGTGTACAGATATGCAAATAGATATACACATTGCCGAAAAGGTGTTTTAATTCTTACTTTTCTAATTCGTCTTCTTTTTTTGTTGTTGCTAAGACTGAGTGTACTATTTAAGTATTACACAAAATATAAACGTAATTAAATCTGGTGATTTGACTTTTGAAAACTATTGCAGTTGTTATGTTAGAGTAAAATATCTTACGAGCAATCGTAGTAGTGGTTGTGGTAGTAGGGTCAGTGATCATGCTACTACTAGTTAAAGTCGTATCAACAATACCAGGACAGTCATCTTCATCGTCGCCTTGAGGACAATCTCCATTTCCGTCGCAGCGTTCCACATCACAAATAACAGTTCCGTCAACACAAGTAAATTTATTATCACCCCGACAATTGTCTGGACCTACAGGACGAGGAGTTTCGACCACAGATGGTGGTAATTCAGGCTCAGGTTCAACTGAATAGTCAATAACTTCAGCTGACTTTTCAATATCAGTCTCAGGGCTATCTTCTTTACCAACGTCAACTGTAGGATCGTCAGGGGTTGTAACTGTGGAAATAAACGGAATAAGCTGTAAGCGACATGCAAAAATAATGCTGCGTGCTATTTGGTGGAAATGCCAATGTGCAATAACGACTTGATTGAACGCTTAGATCCAACAAATAATCTTAAATCCCCTCCCCCTCTTTTTTTGTCTTTGTGATATTCAAAAGTAACATCGTTCTTGACCTGACCGCATCAACATGACCGCAAACATTCCAGAAGACACATTTTTTCTGAAAATATTCCCTTTTTAAGCATGCTAAGCTTTTATATATTGCTTCCTAATAGTATTCAAAATATTTCTGTTTCAATTACTTAGTTATACAGCCTCTGTCTTATTGTTCACTTTTTTTTTATTTTAAATCCAGTCTTGGGTTTGATCTTAATGATTTCTTGCACTATTACTAAAACCTTAATCTGCAATGTATGGCTTCATAACGGAAAGGAATAGGCTCAAATTTCGCGATGTATCCTTTCTGAGAAAATACGCTGATGAAAATAGTTTTTGAAAAATGAACAATTTAATAAAGAGCTTAATATTTATTACAAAATTGCAGAAAACAATAGGATACTTCTACAAGAACTAAACTGAATTGAATTTTAGCTCATTTGAGAAAACCAAATATGTACTTGGATAAATAGACTCCCAGATAAGATTTAAATTCATTGAATGAGCTGTAAAAAAGCAGGAGTTTAAACAGACCACAAAAGAATAGAGCATTTATATAACATAATCCCATACCTCCTTCGCGTGACTGTCAAACAATCATTGCCACCACCCTTCATTTTAGACGCCAGTAATGATCAATATTAAAGTAAAAACAACTGCCAGCCAGTCCTAAGACTACCAGCATGTGTTTACAGACCCAAGTGGTACAGATACCCTCAGTTAAGAACGTGCTGTATTAGGGACTAGAACAAAGGTTAAATTTCATCAAGAGATTAACTGAGCCTATTCCTTTCACTTTCATTAAATATATATATATATATATATATATATATATATATATATATATATATATATAATATATATATATATATATATATATATATATATATATATATATATATATATATATATATACTATATATATATATATATATATATATATATATATGTGAGTGTGTGTGTGTGTTTTCATCTTTATTATATTAACGATGTGACTGCTTTTACTTGAAAAAACAAAACAAAAAACATTGCACTAGGTTGAAAGCAACTTTATCTAGCAGCATTGACATATATGAATCGTTTAGAAGCTAATGCAATGAACAGATTCAGAAAAATAAATGTGTTACAAGTTTGGATTTTTAGGCACCAGATACTTCATGCAAACATTGACAGGATTCTCCGGAGTTTGCTTTTCTTCTTAAAAGTGTCTTTAAAAGTGTCAAACTGGTTTCTAAGCCAGTTCTGTGGTCGTAGTTGATGGTCGTATTTTTATTTATTTTTTTTTTAATACTTATTTTTAGAGAATATCCTTACACAAATGTACAAAGTTAAAACCAAATCGAATGGTTTGACACTAAAACAAAGATATATAAAAAAGGTGATTTGGCTTACGAACGATATATCAGTAGTTGGTTATAAAACAAAAATTATGCTCGTAAGAAAAAAACTGAATCTTATTAATTAATTCCAAGTTCGATATTTAAATGTTTGTTTAGGGTATTTAAATTTATCTTTGTCAAAAATATTTTTCTTCCTAATTTTTCTACTACGATGAAAATAGAAATACAAAACTGATATTCGGTTTCAGGAAGATCATATATTCGAAATAGAAAAAAGGCCAAAAAAGATAATTACTAATATCCATGTTTAATTTGTCTTTTTTGCTAATTATATCATATAGCAGAGAAATATACGACTATATTTTAGTTCTCATTTTATCAATGTTCAGATTTGAATTTATTTTATTTTTACTAATTGCGAAATAAAGGTTAAGTTCCCTCCCAATTTTCAAATCCAGATCAATAAAACGTGAAAAAAAACTTGAGGAAATTGGATTTTTTCTTTGTTCGGAATTTCCCAAAAAGAAATGCTTTAGGTACAATATTCTCATCTATCATAAAACCGAAGCAAAAGAGAAAAAATAGCTATAAAAATAGCCTGAGATCAGTCAGGATCACAGGTTATAGCATCGAATCAAATAAGAAAGATCACAAAATTAAACCAGAAATAGAACTAAGATGTACGTTAGTCCTCACTGCTGGTGATATGATATTATAGGGTTAACTGGTACATTACGGTAGTTAACAAAAAGCTAAATTTAAGGCTGGTTAATTTACCCAATTTAACTTTCGGGGCATGTGCCCGGTGGAATACCCACTAAAAGTAGGATAGCTGCACAGACACAGTTCCAAACCAATATGCAACACCGAAGACAGCTATTTCTTATCAACGCAGTCCTCAAAATTACTGTTAGGACTTACCTAATTTGTTTTCAGCGGCAGACAAAGACTGGAAATCGCTCTTACTTCTTACTATATAAGTATGAATATGAGAGGTATTCTCCTGTTCTTAAACCCGCAACATTACTTTTTTTCCTTTTTTTTTAATCCTCATGAAATCTATTTTGAAAAACGACACTCCTTTTAATTTTTTTTTTCGCTGAGCTATCAATCAAGAGCCATGGTAAAACATTAAAAGATATTCCCCTAAAAGTGTAAATTAAATATTTCCCGGGGTTTTGTCATTTAATTATCATTTTTGAATAAGATTTTACACAAAAATGTTCTGCAAAATTTATGCATTACATTTCCTACGTTTTCTCTCTAGAAACGCAACAATTGACTATGGTATTGTTTCAAAACAAGCTTTGTCTTAGAAATAGGTGTGTGTTTATTTTTAAAAGGTGAACGAGCTAAATAATTATATATGTATCAAGATATTCTTTTTTAATTAAAACAAAAACATTATAATTCTAGTAGTCGCATTTTTCTGACCAAAACACATTGGAAACAATATGTCATTTATGAAGATTTTGAATAAGACCATTTTTTCATGATTTTGTTCTTTTATTTTCCATCCTCCTATTTTTTTCATGATGAGCAATAAACTGATGCAGTGTTCATTACCTTTTTTGGAAAAGAGCATAACGTTGAATCCATAATTTTAAAAACAAGACTTACTTGAAGGACAGCCCTCTTCATCTTCCCCACCTTCACAATCAGCCTTACCGTCACACCTCGCTTCAATTGGTAGGCACTGGAGATTTCCAGTTCTACATTGTATCTCGTCTGCTCTGATACATTCACCTTTATCGCCAGCTATAACAAACAAGCCATGCAACATCGAGAAATAAAAAGCTGCATACACTTTCAAGGAACAAGTACATGCAGTGCAGAGGCGTAAACTGCAATCACATTTGCTTTTAGCCTCAAGCACTTTAGCTTATAGCTCAGTGATCAAAACTACTGCCCGCGAGCCAGATCTGGCCCATGAAGCTGCTCAATCCAGCTCATAAAAAGCTTTCACAGACAGCAGTTGTGTTAATGGTTGTGAGACCTTCCCTGACAATAAATATCTTTTTCAAGTATTTGCCCTATGAAAACATACAAACATTTTCGGGTGGGGTGGGGGGGGGACGAATTCTCAGCTGGGGAGGAATTTCCACGGGGGGAATTTTTCAGGGAGAGGAAAATTTCCAGCGGGTGAATTTTTCAGGGGAAATTTTACTTGGAGAGTTTGCCCAAATTCCAATAGGGAATGCGCCTTATGTCTTGCTTTCTCTTTGCCGACTCAAGTTTAGGCATGGATATGACAAGGGTAATTGACCGGGGTAAATTTTCACCAGGACTGAATTATCTAGATGATATATCCGTAGGGAGGAGGTATTTTTCCGTGGTGGTGGAGCCAGATTTCCTGGCACTATTAAAAAACAATCAGAAATTCAATAAAAAAATAAAAAGTTTTTTCAACGGAAAGTAAGGAGCAACATTAAAACTTAAAAAAAACATATTATGTAAATGAGGGGGGTTTCCTCCTCATCAACACCTCGCTCTTTACGCTACAGTTTGAATTTTGTCCCAATTCTTTAAGAACGACTCCTGAAACACAAGGTTCGTTCAATAGAATAATAAGAAGCTTTTTTAGAAGTACTAAAAAACTTTAGAGAGAAGAGCGAGGAACTGAGGAGAGGGAAGGCCCCTTCATATACGCAATAATTTCTGTTCGTTTTAATGTTGTTCCTTACTTTCAGTTGAAAAAATTTGTTTTTTGTTTAATTTTGGGTGAAGCCAGCCAAGTGAATAACATTATAGTCTTTTATGTCTTTCTTGCTGTCATCATAGTCGCCTAATTGACTATTGGATTGGTTACACCTTAGTTTAATCCCTCATACAATTTAGGATGTTTTGACCCTAAAGAAGAAGACGTACTTTATAATCCATAACATTTAGATGAAAAATAATAAGGGTTTGAAAAGTTTCACCAGTGAAAATGTGAAAAGGTTTAGATTGAATTAAACCGTTCTTTTATTGTTATGGCTAAAAATATCATTATTACAACTTATATTAATTACCAACATTAAATAAAAATTAAACTAAGACATAATTAATAACATTAAAAAAATATAAATAACAGTATAATTAACAACACTAAACAAAAATTAAATAACAACATAATTTATTATTTTTAGACCCGAAAGAGGCCTTGCTATTAAATCTATAACAGTTAGATGGGACAGGGCAAATTTTCAGATGTCAGTTCCCCCTTAAGTTTGAAAAATTCATTCGAATTTGATAACAGGCAAGGCCGTACCCAGTATTTTTTTGGAGGGGGTTTTACTCAAAAAAAAATTTGGGGGGGAGAGGGGGTTTCACAAAAAAAACTCAAAAAAAGCATACAAAATTTGTTTATATCCGTTTTGTTACGTTTTTACGAGTCAGACAATTTTTTTTTTTTTTTTGGGGGGGGGGGGGGGGGGGTTCAAACCCCCCTAACCCCCCCCCCTCCCTGGGTACGGCCCTGATTACACGATAGCTACAAAACATGATTAGAAGCTGGCCTTAGAAGCTGAGATGTTGGAAGCCCACAACGAAACGAATATCATAATTTATATTAACGAATATTAATGAATTCGTTAATACTATAACCGTTCAACGAATATAACGAACTTGTTATGCTATAATTTATATTAAAGAGTTCTTTAATAAATGAATACTAATGAAATTCTTTGAGAGTTAGCTACTTTCCATTACCTTGTGCTTTCAAAAATTTGTGGCTTCACTTTTTTAAACAGCACTTTGTTTCGAGCCTGGAAAACATGAAAGTCTTGTAGCATTCTTTCGTGGAGAAACGAAGTTGGCATTTAATTTACTACATGTTAAAAAATTCCTGTTCTAAACCATTTATACTTTTAAGTTTAATACGACTTTAATACGACTAATTTCACTTCTGGGTGAAAAACATGCTTTGTTATAAAAATCCATGCATGAGAGTAAAATGTAGGGATATTTTTTTTTGTAACCAAGCACCTATAAGATCATGGTTTATGCAATCTAAAAATGAACGGCAAAAAAAAAGAAAAAAAAAAAACTACATAGACTTGGCAGACTCACAACGTGGGAATAAAAATATGTCGCCAACTGCTTTACAAGTCTTTCTTGATGCTAACCAGTTACATATGTCCATTTTAAGCAGCTATTAAATGAACAATTCTGAGTAGCTGGTGTGTAATAGTTGAATGTTAAATGAAACAACAATAAGATTATATTTAACATTTAGTGTTTATCTGTCATATTGTTCCTCGCATAGGGTAGAAGAAAGCCTTTGCGACTGCGGAGGCTGGTGATATCTATGAGTGCCAATAAAATTATAATATATGCCAATTTGAGGGAAGTGATACTCTGAACAGCGAGAATACGCAATGGCGTGGCACAGGAAGGAGAAGGGATATGCTGGATGGTTCTTGACCCAGGCGGAATATTTATAGGGGTGCTAGAACTAAATTTTATTATTTCATACTAAAAAGCTCTAGCTACTTTAATTTAAAAGGCAGTGTCAAATAATTGAATACTCTTAACAATAAATTGCTTGTATTGGGAGCGAAATTTAAATTTATTTAAAGACTCAAACACCCTCTTAACCCTAGTTAAGCATAATAGGAAGTGATTCACCCAGTATTTAAATATTTTAGTATACAAACCCGGGGTTTCAGATATTTTAGTTAAGACTTTTATTTTTAGCTTAGTTATATACCGGCCCATAAACTGTAGTCCACGCATTTAAGGGGCGTAGAGGGCTTCAGATCATTCCACGACCTTTACCTTAAACATTTTTACGATTTATCCGCCTTTACCTGTATTTCACATGTAGTCCACTTATTTTTCTCTATTAAATTCAACCCCCCTCCCACAAAAAATGTGTACAATCAAACAAGATTTCTGTTTACATATCTTTTCGAACTCGAAACTTGGCAACGCTCCTCAAGACTCCCATTAACACTGAAATTGTGTAAATCGCAAACTTGTCTAACCTCTTAATGGCGAGAGGATTAGAATAATTTTAGGAGGCTTGAGGAGGCAGTCTGATAAATTTTAATTGGCACAGCACATTCAAATCTCCTCTGTTGAGATCCATCGACTTTTCTTGGGATAGGGGGGGGGGGGTGCGGGCGCCGTAAGTTCTCCTTCTTATCCTCTGCTGTACAGGATCTGGCTGAATAGTATTTTCAGAAAATCAGTTAAGCATTCGAACTAGGGGCGAGGCAAACGCTTCATCGTCACGGACTCAAATAAAATCTCTAGAGACAATAAGTTCACCACGTGGCAGTAGCATAGAAAGATCAGCTGTTACCCGGGGCAAAATTTCAACTTGCACCCCCCCCCCCTTCATAGTTTTTTCGTAACTGTTAAACATAGAATTGACAAAACCTATTTATAGTGTTTACATAATGGAAACAGAGAAGTGAAAGAAAAAAGAAATTGTGCGTCTTAAAGGATTTGAATGTAAACATTTTAATGTAAATAACACAATACGTAATAAAGTATAAACAAAATACAATATTTTTAAACGTTGTGCTCCTAAAAACATTATTATAACCTCAATGTTATGATTAGTATATATGGTAAAGTGATTAACGAGTTATTAAAGAGTGTGTGTTAAAAAGAAATAGCTAATCCAAGCTACTACAGCAGCATCATGTGCTAAAAACACTAGGAGATGAAAATGAATTTATTTTGAAAGCTACGTTTTGTGAAGATGGCAAACTGCCTAATAAACATGAAAAACAAAAGAAAAACAGCACATTTGGAATAAACTTTTGTCACCCCTACAAGGATAGTACTCGGGGCAGGCTACCTCCTTCGCATCCCACTCCTACTCCACTGCCACATGGCAGCATGTTTCGTTAAATATCTTTTTTAGTATTCTGAATTCATATGATATTTCAGAATTTCCTTCGGATAACAATTTCGCAGTTTCAGGGCCAAGAATGTCGTTCCATGGACCAAATGACCGAAAGTAGTACTTTGCTGTGCTGACATCTGTTTAGTTATGCTCTACTCTAGCTTTCTACAACCACCACTTCGGTACAATTACCCCTAGTAAGAAAATAATAAAAACTAGACTTACATTGCCTTGGTAATGTGAAGTATTGTAGCAACTCTTTGGCGGCTTCACCAACAAAAGGGCACTGGGACTGTTATACTTTTTATTATTATACTTTTGTCAGGAGTTAATACTAAGTTAACAGTGTTGAAAATTAATATTCAACGAAAGAAGTTAATATTGTCGGGAGTGTTTTTCAAAGTTAATATTATACTTTCGTCAGGTGTCCAAAGAAGAGATTTGAAAATATTATACTGACTTTGAAGCCAGTTGAACTTTAATTGCATATAGTAATGTAAAAATTTAAGGAAAACAAATAATGTCACGGAAAAAAATATATAGATAAATCGGCTGAAGTATTTATCCTATTGTTTATTAACAGAAAAACTACCATACTTTAAAATTAGAAAATGTTACTTAAATGGTTCTGCCAAACACTGCTAAAATTTGAGAGCGCGCGAAAATACTTGTATTGTCAGTTTGACTGCGGTACTCATCTAAGCGAAATTTGGGAAATATTTCGCTAGAGTTGCTTCTTTTTTTCAATTCATTGTGTTCTCCATGTGAATATAAAATGATAGTCTATTTTAATCGTTCAGCTTTATTTCATAGGATATCATCAAAAAATAAAACGAAAACAAACCTGTCTCGACTGTTTATTACTCTTAAAACTTGGACGTTGGCCATATGCAAACAAAATATGCCGATTTGTCCCTTGAGCTTTGTATCAAGGATTTGTTATTTGCAAAAATGTCTACAGAAAGAAAGGGAAAACCGTTTTGGGATAAAACAAATTGATATGAAGTTAGCAACAAACTTGAGAAAAGAACTTTCTTATGAATATCTATCGCATGCTCTTATACATCAACTAAAATAAATTGACGTCATGATATGAAGAAAAGGTAAAGAGAGAAAAAAATATTTCAGGAATTCTCACACAAGTCCTTTAAAAATAACCACAATCGTTTGCATGTATATACAATTTCAAACATTTGGCTATCGGATTTTCGTATCTGAGTAGACTGAATAGACTACTTAACTACCAAGGCTAGGCTAGAATTATTTGACGGCTACGTTCTTTGAACTGGCGACAGCAGTAACCTTAGTATTTTCTGGAACGGCCTGCCATTTAAACTTTTTATATATAGAGCATTTGTATATGGAAGAATAACTTCACACACGATGGGCAGATTATGGAATAATCAGGGTGTTTTTTAACATTAAGATTGGTGCAAAGGACCCTCTCCAGAAAATTAGGAATATTGTCGCCTAAAATACGCCTATATCCCCCCTCAGAGCTCAGACATGTTAGCGCCTATGCATGAAAGTAACGTATGTCGTTTCGTGTATCCCCCACAATACAGTATACAAGTGCATCAGCAAGAAGTGCATGTTTACCTGGAGTTGGCATCGACCCATGGGAAACTTTTCCGGTGTGTGGTTTCTTACTCCTGACCTAGTTCCTTCCTTTTTCAAGATTTAACATAATATCTATTTAACAAACATATCAAAGCCAGTGGCGAAAGAAGGGGTGCGGAAGGGGTGGACCCCCGGGTGCTGCCTTGGTAGGGGTGCAAAAAATTGGTCCAAAACACCTATTTTCTTCTGCTTCATGTTAGATAGTCATTTTGTTATTCTCGAAACACATTGCTCTTATTACCATCTCCTGTTTGTTTAAGCTTGGAACGCAGTGCTAGTCGCTTGTATTAGCGATTTCTTTTTAACACAACCCATTGTAACTCATTAATCACTTTACCATAAATATAAATCATAATTATTACACCATTTATGTTATAATAATGTTAATAGGAGAACTATTTTCAAAATATTGTATTTTGTTTATACTTTATTACGAATTACGTTATCTACATCAAAATGTTTACATACAAATTCTTTTAAACACACAAATTTACTTTTCATGTCAGTTCTTTGTTTCCAAAATGTAAACACTATAAATGAATTTTGTTAATCATATGTTTTAGAGCTGCGGAAAAAATGCAAAAGAGGGGGGATAAGTTGAAATTCCGTCTCCTGTGTCAGAAGATCTTTATACGCCAGTGGTCAAAGCATCGACTTTACATAGCCTACATTACAAATAATAAGCAATGTAAAAAGTGGTTTCCCTCCCAAGTTTTTTTTACCTTGGAAAAATGTAAAAGAAAATCCATTCTGGAGGACGGTGTATGCTCCTAATTTTCCAACCTCTAATTGGTCTTCAAGCACTGATTTGATGGCGTCAGCATTGTAAAATTCAACCGTTCCAATGTCGCCAGTAACAAGGATCTGGAATTTATCTTCCAGCACTTCACTGGAAAAATATGACTTGAAGTGAGAAAAAGATATGACAATCACGATTAAACTATTAAATTTCTTTATAGTCAACTAATGTCTTAATTAAACTTTAGTTTATTTGGTAGAGAACATAAAAGTTATCAAGGGTAATTCACTCTCTCACAACACCTAGAACATAATGCACACAGTCTAAAGCCTTATGGGGGGGGGGGGTACAAAATACTATTTTTCTAATGAATGAGAGTCTAATAAAGATGGAAATAGGGAAACATTTTGTTCTAAAATGGATTTCAATAAGTTATGGATATGGTTTCCTTACTCGCCCATGGCATTTCTTAGGATGAGCACATGAGGACTAATGTATAGCTCAAAATACCAAACATAACATGTAAGGCGGGCCCATGTATCAGTGGAAGGGTGGATTTGAAACCGTGTCATATACCCCCTCCCCCAAACAAAAAAAAATCTCGTGAATTTTACAATTTTCACCATAATAGAAATGTGCAACTTCTAATATAGTGACTATAAAAAGCCCTTATGAAACTTGGCCCCCGAAATAGAATCAGTTTCGCATTGAATTGCTCAGTTTCGTTCTTTTTTACCTTTTTCAGGCATTTGAATCGAAAAAGATAGTCCAGAATGTGAAGAAATGTGGTAACATGTCTAAATGGTTAAAGAATTTTTCTTATCTGCAAAAATTATAACTGATATTTATTTTTGTGACTATGAGTTCAAATTAAATTATAGGGAGCAGCACATATGGGGGCCGACTGGCAGCTCTTTCTGGAAGCAGTGCCAAAACAAACTTAAAAATAAAACATAGGTATGAATAGTGGTTTTACATTAGCAATTAAACATCTCTACGATCTTGCAGTAGCCTGTTAGTCTTGGCGAAAAAAAAGACACAGCTACCCGTGCAAGAAAAGCGATTAGCCTTGTTTTTCAAATAGCTATTGAATCTTTTGACAACCAAAAAAATCGAAATATCCCGCCACGAGAAATGTTTTATATTTATTTATGTACACATAATATTTATGATATTTAAATACATTATAGACAACCAAAAAGTCAAAATTTTCCGCCCACGTCTCTGGGTTATGCATTTACTCATAGAAACGTTTCCCTGGTAAACTATATGTACATGATAGCTAAGAAACGTCAAATTTCACAGCGTGAAAACAAACTATGGATGTTAAAACTATGAAGAGTGAGAGATTATAAAAAAACCTCCTCCCTCCTGAGACAAAATACCTCCCTGAAAAAATTGTAAAAGACAGAGACCGAAAATGTGTTTTCTAGTTTATTTACACATACAATTGCCTATGTCGGTAATTATCTGATGATCACTAATCTTCAACTTAAAAAAAAAAAAATCGCGTGGATTTTAAGTAACAGGGACTTGAAGTCTAAGGCCAAGCGAGTATTTCTCAATGCATAATCAGTTAGCTTGTAATTGCTAAAACAGCAATTGTTTATTCACTTCTAACCATCAGTTAACATAGTACAAAGGTATTGACACTCTACTTCAACAATGGAGGATACGAGTTCAGACCAAACTGTGTTAACAATCTCCAATGTCAATAACAATTTGTATTTGATGTTTTGGGGAAGGGAACAGCATATTCTTTATCCGATCCTCACAAAGAGTAAACGCTGCGATTTTTTTTTCGTTTTTACGCCTGCCGTTCGATAGGCTCTTTGATTAGTTCTCATTGAGATTTTTATCTCTTGAAATTAGTTCTAAACCCTGATAAAGGTCTGTCTAAACTAGACTAACCTAGCGAATCAGATAAATATTTTTATAAACAACGCACATAAAAAATAAAACAACCATGGTTTGATATAATAAAGAACAAACCCAAAGGAATCAGGCAGCAGAGTCACTTAAATATGACATCATGCCCAAGATAACGCCATCTTACACACGACGATGCATTTTTTGTGCAACATTGTACTTTATTTTGAAAATTACCTTTTGGCACTTACTAAACGTCTGACAAACAAGAAAAAATAAACATTATGATTAAATAGCCAAAAAAACGAGGGTAATATCAGCCAGTGGACAGAAAAGAAGCAAAACAAAAGCAAATATTTATATTATATATTTCTTTTATGTAAATGTGATATTTAAGATGTTTAATTATATCATAGATATATTACATTTATAATACTTTATCGTATACATGAAAAGGATGGGAAGTCCTCAAGCCCCACTTCTTATGCCAAAGTTTGACCAGTGTTTTCGTAAAAGCACATTAGAACAGAATGCAGCAAATATAGCTAATTGCTAGCGACACGTGTTTTATTTGAAAATAGTTTTTCAAAACGTGAAGATTTAAAATTGTACTGTTCAAGCCAATACAACTAATTGCGCTCTTCTTTGTCTGAGCCTTGAAATGTTTGTTAAACCATTCATTTTTGAAGCATTGAGTTAAAAAAATTCAAGTTTAGCGTAAAGTACAGTGAAGTTATTAGTAATTTTATCCCAACTAAGATTTTTTTGATAAATGAAGAAGGGTTTTACTATGTGGCGTAAAACACTAATAAGCCGAAAATTTAAGTTAGATAATCAACTCTTTTCCACTAAATTGTGACCAATATCAAATTAGATAGAAGAAAGCAGCAGTTGCGTAGACAGATTTTGGGAGTTCATATCATATCACACGTAAACACGAATAATTATCTGATAATTTTTTTTTTTGGTTAATAATCGCTAAGAAACTTTCAGAGTAATGAATATAAGCACTCAAGATACGAGGTTTTCATGGACTAGCATCTTACACTTAAACCTCGATATGACGTGCACCCATGCAGTGGCCCACTCAGTCAATAAGTATGGGGGGCTGACCGGGAGTCCCTGGACTAACCAACGAAAAACTTTAAAAAATCCTTAGAAAAACCGGTATTTTAAGTTAAATTAACCATTTTTCCTAAGAATTCTTTTTCTTGAAGGGGGGGGGAGATACAGTCCCTTTAGCCCCCCCCCCCTTGGGTGCGCACCTACACCCATGACACATATCATAGAGATCCACGCAGTAGCATTTTGAACCCAGCTATGTAGAAATGCACTAAAATGAGTTGTCAATTGATTTATACATTACCCCCGCAGATGCGGAGGCGATATAGTTTATTTATAAAAACTTTAGTAATTATTAATAGATTTATAATCTTGTATTCACATGGGATTTATTTTCCTTGGAATGCCAATTTATTTATCATAGGCTATTCTATATGTAGAACTTAAAAAAGCAGATTTTTATCAACACAAAATCAAACAGTTCCATATAATAAACTGTGAGTAAATAGCAAACGGTAATATTAAGTTTCTTTTCAAATGAAATTAAACAGCCGAAGTAAAACTTCAAGCGAACAGAAGTTATATATGAGGGAAAATGCTCAACCTTCCACTCATTATGCTAAATTTTTTTTTTGTTTAGTATCTTTTTTTTTGGGGGGGGGGCTTCGAGAATGAATGCCGACATAAGGACAATGGGATAAAAAGTTCAATGTTCATTTATTACAATGCCAGAATGAAAGCTTTTATTTATTTATTAAATAAAAAAAACAAGTTTTTTAAACTGAAAGTAAGGAGCGACATTAAAACTTAAAACGAACAGAAATTATTCTGTATATGAAAGAGACTGTCCCCTCCTCAACGCCTCGCTCTTTACGCTAAAGTTTTTTTATTGTTTTAAAAAATAAAGTTGTGAGACAGAGTCAAACTTTAGCGTAAAGAGCGAGGCGTTGAGGAGGGGACAGTCTCTTTCATATACAGAATAATTTCTGTTCGTTTTAAGTTTTAATGTCGCTCCTTACTTTCAGTTTAAAAAACTTGTTTTTTTTATTTAATTTTTGAACGTTTTTGAATAAATGCAGGTTTTGATCTTGGCTCACCGTACATGAATAATTAAAACAAAATTTTCATATTAATTTACTTTTATTTAGTTAAATGGCTTTCTCGAAACTTGTTTAATTTCATTTACGAACGTTTTTATTAGTAATAAATATACGTAACTTACGAATTAACTTACGTAACGAACTTCTATATTCATATATTTTTAATACGTTTATTAGGGGGTTCGCCCCCTAGTCAATACCTTGCTCTTTAAGCGAAAGTTCAAATTTTGTTCCAATTCTTTAGAAATGACCGCTTAATCACAAAGGCCGTTAATTAGAATAAATAGCTCTTATGAAAGTACTAAAAAATCGCTGGCTTAAAGAGCGAGGCATTGACTACGGGGTGAACCCAATTATATATGTAATATTTTCTGTTCGTTTAAAGTTTCGATGTTGCTGCTGTTGCAGTTGAAATACTTGTTTTTTTATATTAAATTTATGATCTTTTTTTAAATAATGCTGGGAAGTCCGGCGTCCCCTTCATAGCAATGTCCCTTCCCCCATGAAAACTTCCTTCATGGAAAGATCCTCCAACATAAACCCTGACCAACCCACCCCCCCCCACTACCAGGAAAAATCTCCCCTGAAAACGTCTGTGTACTTCCAAATAACCAATACTATATGTTAACATTGGGTAAAGTTCATAACTTTCAGCCCTCCCCCCGGGAACTTCGGGGGATTAAGTCATCCAAAAGGCATACTTATAATATTTTCGAACATGCTGAACAGAATGGCTATCTCAAAATTTTGATCAGGTGACTTTGGGAAAAAAATGAGCGTTGGAGGGGGCCTAGTTGCCCTCCATTTTCTTTGGTCACTTAAAAAGGGCACTAGAACTTTCAATTTCCATTCCAATGAGCCCTTCCACGATATCCTAGGACAACTGGTTCGATACGATCACCCCTGGGGAAAAAAAAAAAAAAAAAACAAATAAACACGCACCCGTGATCTTTCTTCTGGCAAAAAAATGCAAAATTCCACATTTTTGTAGATGGGAGCTTGAAACCTCTACAGTAGGGTTCTCTGATACGCAGAATATGATGGTGTGATTTTCATTAAGGTTCTATAACTTTTAGGGGGTCTTTCCCCCTTTTTTCGAAAATCAGCCAATTTTCTCAGGCACCTAACTTTTGATGGGTAGGATTAAACTTCATGAAACTTATATATTTGAAATCAGCATTAAAATGTGATTCTTTTGATGTATCTATTTGTATCAAAATACCGTTTTCTAGAGTTTCGGTTACCATTGAGCCGGGTCGCTCCTTACTTACAGTTCGTTACCACGAACTGTTTGATAGCCTACTTACTTAAATAATAGCATTTTAGTTCATTTGAACAACGGAAATCGGTAAATAAAAGCTTGAAATTACCAATTGCTTATTGAAATTACCCATTTCAAGCTTGAAATTACCAATTGCCTGTATTTCCTGCATAATAAAATGCTTTAGTAAAGCACTACCCGAACTTAAGCGTAATTAGTGGAAGTTTGAGGAGAGCAACAGCACCCCTCGCATAAAGGATACCTTCGACTCGTTTCAAGTATTACTGTCACTCTTTAACTTTATTTGATTTTTTTTTCTATTTAGTATACATAAGGATAAAATGCACTCGGGTCGTTTGTCCTAGGAAATGCACCCGAAGGTCATTTTTCATCGGTTTTAAAAAAGGATTTCGATAGTTTTAAACTGATTAGCTACCTCAAAAATTGTGCTCGATAGCATTTGGTCCTATTAGGGCTAGAATTCGTAAAACTACTTTTAGGAGTACCAGGCACCTACACAAACGGGGAGGGGGAATACTTTACAAAAGTGAAACAGGTGTTTATATAAAATTAATACAGAGATAAAATAAAAACCAAAAAAACTAGGAGATTACAGGGGAGTGCCAGGACCGGAACTTCCCTCTCCAGCTGCATGCATGTATGCTGAGTGTGAAATCACTAAACTTCGAGTAGAGCATAATTCAAAGTATTCGCTTTATAACTAAATTGTTGTTTCTGTATACTTTCTGTTTCTAAAAAGTAAAGCTAAATTTAAAAAGAGCAGAAATGATCCTGTAGGAGGGGAGCAGCTGCCCCTCCTCATCCCCACTTTTTACACTAAGGTTTGACTAATTATTTACTAAACAATATCCTAGGTTGCAACAAATACAGACAATTGGCTAGTGTTCTATCTACCAGTTGCTATTTACCGATTGCCTCACAAAACGTTTGAACTGAACTTTTATTCGTTTAAATACAAATAGAACATTCCTTCTGTTCTTGAAGGATTTTGATAAAAATGATTAATCTTTTATAATTTTTTTTTCTCTAGGAATTGGGGAAAGGGGATTGTAGAAAAGGGTCAAAATTTAGTATGCAGAGCGAGAGGTTGAGAGGGGCGGCAGTCCCTTGTATTCAAGACAATATCTGTTCCTTTGAACTTTTAATGTTGATCTTCACTTTTATTGGAAAAACTTTTTTTTACATTAATTTCTATTCGTTTTTAATAGCCCGTTGAGGGTTGTGCCAGACATATGTGGAGGGGGGGTACCACCCCGTATTTATCCATCTTTTACATTACATCTGCGAAAAGTATATTTATTCCTCGATCATATAGATCAAAAACTAATACTAATATGATTGAACATTAGCATTGTCGGCCCGAATTGTATCAATCAGCGACAAGTTAATGGTCAAAACTAAGACATGCAATTACTATAATACAGGAATAAACAAAAGGTCTGTTAGGAATTTACACACTAAGTTTATTTTAGTATTCATGGGTAGAGATTTATGTCCTGCGGGTTTCAGCCTCTAAATTTTGAATCATCTATGAAGTCCATATATGAGCTTGATATATGAGCGCAAATGACACCCCAGCTTTCAAGGGGTTTGAGCAGGCGGTAGCTCCACTTTTTTTTTGTTATTACTATTCGTTCTAAGTTCGACATGATTATTCGTTTTAAATTCGGTTGATCTTAGGTTTCATTTATTCATTCATAATAACTTTTGGCCATGTTAACTTTGACTACTTATATAACTATATTTCTGCTTGTGAACTGTTCTCTATGCTTTTGTTTGAAAAACTTTTTTTTTAACTGTGTTTTTCTTTTATCAACAACGAAAAACATAGATCTACTTTCAGACACAACTATGGAAGCTGCTTAACGGCTTTGACCAAAGAATTAATGTCTCAGGAACTAAATCACTTCGATACTGGAACCTTTAAAGCAATATTACATAGCTGGTAGAGCGGGGGGGGGATAAACTTCCTTCCGGTTTTCCTTCTGGCTGCACCAATACCCTCACTAAATAAAAGCAATTATAGAAGTAACTAACTTGACATCAACAAGCGTGAAGGATTGTCTTCCAGGTAACGGGTCATACAGCTCATCAATATATCTTCCCAGCTCTCTTGAAAGTTCCACAAATTCCGGAGATTGCGTGTCTTTCAACCGAGGAGAGTAGCCCTCGTTCAAAACAAACGTTACTCGGTAGAATCCTGAAAGAAGTAACATCTTTAGAATATAAATAGATAAAAAGGTGCTAAGTGCCCTAATAAATTTGAGCACTTAACATCAAAACCAGCTATGTGTAAAAAACAAGATAACTGCCAAAAGCAATTTTTGGTAGCTCATTTATCCTGTATCTGTAAAACGAAACCCATCCATCTTAATCTCTCTTTTATCATAGCCCTAGAAGGTAGAATTGAGCCATATTTTTCATAAACGCATTTTTCAGTTTGTCTGCTCTCTTTGAAAATTTATACCGTGCGACGTAATAACTTTTGAGTTGCCGCAACGAATTGATACTAATGAGGCTGATGTTACTGATAGTATTGATACTAACGATACTATGATACGAATTGGTATTTGATTATTAACGATACTCGTATGATACGATATGATCAGACTGCGATCTAATACTAACGATACTATGATACGATTTGGTATCTGATTATTAATGATGCTATGATACGATATGATCAGACGGCGATTTAATACTAACGATACTATGATACGAATTGGTATCTGATTATTAAACGATGCTATGATATGATCAGACTGTGATCTGATACTAACGATACTACGATATGAATTGGTATCTGATTGGCATCTCTATGATACTAATTTGTATTTGATATTACATGGAAAATGATAGCAAATATTGAAACTGGACCGTGACGAATGAAAAAAGAGATATCCAGTAATTTATCCAACATCAACAATCGATATAGTCTTTTCAAACGCAAATCCATCAAAATTATGGAATTTTCACGAGTTTCCTTTTTATTCTTTGGATTTTCTGTGCACTTCCTTAAGTGACATGGATTTGTGACCCTTATACTGAATGATATCCTCCATTCTGATGCAAATTTCTGCATTTTTAATATACGAATATGTTCAGCGGTAATATTAAAATCTACTGGATCCTAAAAGTCCAAAACTGTGAATTCCAATTCAATTGAAAAAGGTTCGGAGAGTAAGAGTGAGAAGTAAAAGAACAAGATGGGGTGACCAGCATCTCTTCCTAGCTTGTGTGCAGTTTAATTTTGAACAGATGTTTTTTTAGAATTATACAAATAGATCGAGCCAAAATATTAAATAAAATGTTCTAGTCAGCCACCCCCTTCCTTCCAAAAAACTTGGTTTTGCAACTCTGAATGAATAAGACTAAGGGATAAAATACACATTTTCTACTCTTTATTGATGTTAAAGTATTGAAGTCTATCAAAAAAAAATCTCTGGTATTGTTTTCTGCTCAGAATCTTTATTATTTCACTGATTAGTATAATAGAAATAACACAGCATCGAGAAAAATATCTTGCTCCAGAGAAGGAGTACAGGTTGCGCCAAACCTCCACCACTCCCTAGTAATGATTAAAGAGCAAATGTATGATACTGCTTCATACTCTGAGCGTCATATCCATGATAACCGGCCCAGAGTAGGAGAAATTCAGATTTTTAAAAAAGTATATAGGTATACTGAAATAAGAAAAAATATTAAAAAAAAAATTATAAAATAAAAAGAAAGTCTGGAAACCGAAAACCCCAAGGATGGCGAGGATTCATACCTGAATGAAGTTAAAGCTTCATTTTTTGAAAACCCTAATTTGTGCATTCTCAGACATGAAAGTAAAAAAACAAAAAATAATGCAAAAAATCACATTTTGTTGGGAGGACTTGAAAGCAAATCCAGAGTTTTATAAAAAAGTTGACACAAAACTTGATTCTGGTTGTTTCATTAACAAAAATCCAATATTCCAGAAAGGGAAAAATTTCAAAAACCAAGCATTCGCTAATTAGATTTGGTGAGCCTAAGAGTCCTTACGTGTAGAATTTCACCTGCTTGATCATTTGATTTGGAGCGATATTTCTATTTTACTTTATTTTACCCGTGTACTTGCTAGTCTGAAAATCAAATTTAAGAACTTGAATTATTACTCATTCGAAAAAAGTCTCAAGTTTTACAATATGTGACACAAGAATTTGATTTTGGTCATGTAGTGGCGTCTCTGTGGCAAAAATAGTTACATCAAAGACGAATGGAGGTGGAGAATCGAACAATCTATCATGAGATTTGACATGTCTGAATACTCCTGCGTGTGGAATTTTAACCCTTGGCCCCTTGAGTTAGGGAGATACAGCCTCGCCTCTTTTCGTTCGGCTAAAAAACAAGTATAAAACCAGAGTAATATTTCAAGAAAGCAGAGCAAAGGTTTGGAATACATTTTTTGGGGTTTTGCGATAAAAATCTCGGGTTCTACAAAATAAAATGGCAGACAACTTGATGTTGCAAGTGGCAATCAAACATTTGACTACAACATTTGGCTAGAAAACTTGAGGAAGCACTCATTCGAAAGTAATTCTATAGTTTTATAAGTTTTCATAAAATAAGATTTGACCCTGGCAATTTTGGAAATAATCAATTATTTCAGGTATGAACAGAATTGAAAAATAAAACGCTGAATCATCGAGCTTAACATGCTTAAAACCACTCCGTGCTGAGTTTTGGCTCATTAGCCCCTAAGCTTTCTGAGATGTAGTCCCTGATTTTTCCGATTCTCGCCTTGTTCTTAGAAGAACTAATGTTTGCTAAAAACGAAACTATCTAGCCCTATTATTTAATACCATTTTTTCTTTCATTTGACTACGCGAAATAAGAGTGCCAAAATAACTGAATATTGAATTATTTATTTTTTACTTTAATATCTCTAGCGTGTGCATTAACATTCATATTAGACTATTGCAAATGGAAAATATTTGTAGCACTGAGGGTACATTGCCTGATTTAAAAACTTGGATTATTGCTCATTCAAGAAAAGTCTTAAATTTTACAATATGTGACACAAGAAATTGACTGTGGTCATGTAGTGGCGTCTTTGTGGCAAAAATAATTACATCAAAGACGAATGAAGGTGGAGATTCAAACAATTTATCATAAGAACTTTGCAAAAGAGACTTTGTGCCTCCTGCAGCACAATTTACCATTATTTCAGATCCTTTCGCAAAAATAAGATGCATATTTAAGAAGGAGGCTAAAACCCTCTAAAGGAGGATGTGAAACTCGCTAAAAGTCAGGGGCAAATCTCCAGCAGTTTTATTGGAGGGACAAGAGGGGTCCATATCTGGATAGTCAGAGGGCATGGGATGTATAATATTTTTCTCCATATTATTGGGGGGGGGGGGCAACTGCCCCCTTGCCACCCCCGAACGACTTCCCTGCTAAAAGTAAACACCAAGGATATTTGTGTACGGGTTTTCGAGCTCCTCAGCGAATAGCTGGGGAAAATAATGTTTTACCAGAGGTGCTGTGTTCTATTTCTTGCTGTTTCAGGGTGATCGTCCGCCAAAAACTATATCTTGGCTCTAGGACAAAATAAATATTTTTTAGTGTACTAAAAAATCAAAAATAAGCTGGGAATTTCAAGAGCTTCTAGACTACCAATCATACTATTATCAAAGAACTGTAGGAAAAGTGTTTAATCAGTTTTTAAGTTTCGTCTAATAATTCCGTATTTTACAGTTGGGTAACGAGAAGATAGCTTCACTTACCCCGGTAGCATTATTAGTAAAGATGGTTGATGCAGGGAAGATGTTAAAAATAGAAAAACCAAGGTCCAGGAAGTTTATTTCACAGTTGAAAAAAGTTTATAAGAATAGGAAGATAAGTCTGCGAGCCAAGATTAGAAAATTGGAAGCTACAGTGATGACAGTGGTCCAGTATGATTCTGAAACGTGGGCGCTCCGAAAGACGGAGGATGCTAGATTTTTTCAGTTGAATTGTCCACGGATTCTTTTGGATACCCGTCTGACTGACTGTATTTAAAACAGTAAGCTGTACGAAAAATGTAATTCTATCCCGCTTTCTAGGCTATAATGAGAGAAAGGTTGAGATGGCTAGGATACGTTTTGCAGTTGAAGGATGACAGATTGACACCTTTTTGGCCAACCATCTAGGGAGAAACGAAAAGCAAGTCGCCCAAAATGGGGCAGAAGAAGTTCGTAAGAAAGGACTTGAGGGAAATTGGAACTTCTTGGGAGGTTGTAAAGAGGGAGGCATTGAATGGATTGAGATGAAGGAGGAGCGTGTGTAGCTATGTTGGCCTTGGCTGCAGTGAGTTATTAGTAGTTAGCAACAGTAGTAACAGTAGTATATATGATAAGAAAGTATTTTCTAATATATTATAAGCCATAAAAGTACATGTCCGACCCCCAGGGGCGGGGAATTAGAACATATTTCCTTAAGGGGTAGAGAGAGGGTTAAAGCTGGAAAAGTCCCTTTGCGGCTGCTATTTTTTTAGTCAAACCAATCACAGTAGGAATTCCTGTCCCTAATTTCGGGCATGTTGCTATATTGTTATTAGTTATACGTCCTTGGACATTCCTAATAGCATAAAGAAAAACCGAGCAGAAGTTAAAGTTGGAAAACCGTTTTCTTGACTTGACTAAATAGCGAGATTAAAAATTGTAGCTTAAAAGCTTCCTGAGGGAAAGAAAAGAATTTCACCCATGGCAGTCGTATTGCAAGTTTAAATCGATGCTCTTGACTGAAAATACCAAAGACATAAAATAAGCATGAGACCATACAAGTAGGTAATTTCAGACCCGTCCATTAAGATTATTTTCGAGTGTAAGTCCAAGGATTCCTATTGGCAGGGTTTTAGTACAAGTTATTTTCTGAAATTTCTGCTCCATTGTCCTGTTGCTCCTGTTTCTTTTTCGAAACTGTAAAGTAAAATTAATGGTTTTCAGTAAAATTGCCTCTCACTTTAGCCGTGAAAACTTGAGCTCGTTCATGATATTCGCTTTTGAGTTTCACTGCTATATATAATTTAGTACGCATATTTCCCCCCTTTTTCTAACCTTATCAAATATTGTAAAATACTTTTTAAAATTTTTTAGAGTTTATTGTAGATCATGGTAAGTAAATATTTTTTTTTTAAAGAAATATAGATCATTTACGGTTGATCCATTCAGTTTGTATTCGGTCATGTAAGTAACTATAAACGTTGTGCAACTAATAGTGATGGTGAGAAAAATATCAATTACTTGGCATGGCAATGCTGGACTGACAGAGTTAATTTAACCAATGGGACGTTTGGATTTCACTGATGTACTGACCAGGTGATGCCAGAATAGAATTCTACCCAAAGTACATTTAGATCAACTAGACACTATTGTGTCCAGATGGACTTGAAAAAAAGGAGAGGATAAAAACTTCCGTCTGAAAATTGCGTAGTTTTCCAACTTACGAACGATTCGTGAGCTTCAATTAAATTATTCAGTGTTTTTACAGCTTCTTATGTGCTGCTAGCACTTAAACTTGTTTGTGGATAAACTTTTCCCAGCGAGCCAAGTTTAAGCCTTACGTCATTTTGATTCGGACGATGACAGGGAGGCCGCCTGTTGACATTAATTCTACCTAACTTGCTCTAGCTTATTTACAGAAACAAGTGCCAAATAGAGTGAAAAAATATAAACATTTTTTCTTTCTTCAAACCTTTTGGCAGAGGTTAAGTTTGAAGTTGCCAATTCATGAAGCAAAAAGTTGTTCAAATTTTGACATCAATTGGAATGTACATAACAGTTTTGTTAGAAAAACGGCTAAAACCTAACGAATAGACGGTTCAGAATTCGAATAAACAAAATCGTTTTTAAAATATGAGACCCAAGCTATAATTACAATGATTATTATCAGTGATATGTTTTCCAGATCAGTAGACACACCTCAAGCCTATAAACCATTACTGACTGATCAAATTTGTCGGCGTTTTCTTTGACAGGTGCGGAAAAACTTTAGATCAGAATTAGAAAAAAACGATCTTTTCCCAGTAGAATAAAGAAGTTTCTATCCCCTAGCTTTCTTGGGGTCATCTATACCCCAAGTCAGGAAAATCTAATAAAAAATCCTTTTCGCTACACAGGGTATTTTAAGATAAAAGATAAACATACCTAAAACATAGAAATAAATCGTAATCTTTCAGTTGAAAGTATCTGTTAATACTTATTTAATTTCAAGATTCGACTAAGAAATGGCTAGACATTACGAGACTCCAAGTCAGTGAAGATGAAAAAAATAAGAAGAAGGAATAACAAAATGTCCCAATAGCATCTTTGACGTCCAAAGTTCAAACTAAAAGCCAAATGAAAAGTTAAATCGCTTAAAGAATGACATTTTAAAAGAAATCCCAGTATTGAGGGCAGAGATAATCAAAGACAAGCAATAACTGATAAAAGCGACAACTATATTTTACCAAATCCAAATAATGAAACTGAGAGCAACTCCTTCAGATCAAGAAATATTAAATTGGTTACCATGGGCGTAGCTACGGATTTTTCCTAGGAGGGCAGTCGGCCAGCCGATGAATCGGTTGAAAGTAAGCAGATTTGTCGGAACTTAACTTTATACTCACTTTAATGAGTTTTCCTAAGGGTAGAAACCAGTTTTTTAGAGGAAGTACTGCCAGTGCCCTACCCTCCCCCCTCCAGCTATGTCCATAAAGGCAATCCAACCTTAGAGCTGCTGAAATTGTCATAAATGATCATTCTAATCTCTAACTCTTATCTCCAATGTTTATGCCTGATTCACTTATTAAGTACACCAACAACAATAATTATGGCATAATAATCTAAATCACGCTATATGGCCCATAGAAAGTGTGCGGCCATCAGGGCACTTTTACCTAATCCAGGATCTGAACCAAAGTGCTTGAACTCCTAGCTTTTCATACACAATATTTCTAGTCAAATAAAAATCAAACTCTCTCAGTTTTTCTACATTTTTGGTATTTTCAAAAATATAAACCTATCTTCGGTAGTTTTTTTTTTAATTTTCACAAAATTACAAGAGAGTGTCTTCAGCGAAACTATCAAAATCAGCGCGATTCCCTTGATACTATGCATCAACGACACATTCAAGCTATAGGAAGATGTCAAGTATGTAGGAAGATGTCGTGCCCGATCCTTCCCAAAATCTAAAGATGTTTAGGGCTTTTCACATATTTCCTATATTTTCCACTTAATTCGACTGTTATGCTGTTTTTCGAATTGACTCCCATCCAAAATAATCGCATTTGTAGTAGCTTTAACTGTATCTTTGCGAACTTGCTAGTTAATGTGCTTCAACCATTTGATCAGTTTAACCATTTTATCACATAAACAAGAAATTGATTAATTCTAGGTCGAAAGGACGCCCAATCCAGGGGACGTGTAATTCAGAAATTACGTATACAAGGTGGCGGTGTGCCCAGCGTGGCGGAAGTGTGCCAAGCGTGGTGGAAACTATGCCAAGCAGGGGGGTGGGGGGACTTTGCGGCGCACGTGGTGTTCCGACATATAAACTAGGTGGCGGAAAGTGGGCGCCCCGTCGGCGGGCACATTATGATATAAAAATCACCCCTCATAAGGTTGAATTTGGCATCCTTCTTTTAGAACCGTTCCCATTGCCACTACAAAACATTTATCCCCAGTACGTTTTACGGGTCATATAATTTCAAACATCAGAATGCAATAAGAACTGAATAATTCACTAAAAAACAATAACATCGTTTTATTGTTTCCCTCATGACGATGATGCAATACCATGAAAAATTAACAACTTGCTAACGAAAAGCAAGGCATGAAAAAATTGCTTTAGAAAGAGATCAGTTACGGTGACAAGGCAAATCTGTCAGTATCTAAGCAGATCATATCACATCAATTACCACCATGTACCTTTAACCAGTACAAATTGTATCTTATGTTTACAGCTTTGTGCCTGAGATAATATCTTTTTTATTATCAAAAAGGATTTCACATCTTATAGCTTTTTATCTTAGACGTCAAAAATTAAGCCTTATAATGATAAGGGTTCCAAAATCATTTCATTATTTTAGACAGGTCACTTAAACCTCAAGGCAATTAAAAAAAAACTCATTGATCACCACATCATTTGTAGGATTGATTAATTTATTCACAATTTCAACACCTTAACTGTCGCCCAACCAGCTCCCCTAGTCAGACCAAGAGTATTCTGAATAGTGAAGCTGAAATATTCAATATGAAAGTTGAATAAAACAAGCATGCAACTCATGTAAGCTTTACGTCTTATTAAGATACAATGTATGCACATCATAACATCAACATTGTCATCATACTGGGTTGTCATAACATTCACAGAACTGATCCATATCGTAAATGATCTGTGAGTCTTTAGATGGTCCACGACTCTTTTCTGTCGTATTGACTCCCATGGTGATTATTTAATGGTACAGTTGGCTCCACAGGAACGGAAGCAGAAAAGAGCGCCTAAGCCCCCATCTACCATTCACTAGAATGTCCAGATTCTTGAGGTTTTAACACATTTTGTATGTTTTTCGGGTAATCCATCTTTTGCGGGGAAGTAATGCTATACAAACTTGCCGACCCCCCCCCCCCCCCCCCAACCCCAGGTCGATTCTTGGGTACATGGTACATTTCGTTACTGCATGTTTTTCTGGCCACAGTTGCAATCATCTCTAATTGGTCCTTTGTTGTACAGGGATTGCAGGCGGATTGCATAGCTGTATCTTTTAACTTTGCTGTAACGCATTGCAGGTTGCTTGTAGAAACTGGAAATCATCTTTGCAGCAATAGCAACAACCTAGTACAGAACAACTGCTGTCCATAGTAACTGAAAGTTTGAAAAAAACTATATTTTGAAAAAAACTGTCTGGTGAAAAAAAAAATAACATTTAAGGACGATTCACAGTCAGTAACTTTATTTTAGTTGATCTTAATAGTAAAAGTTTACGGTGGAAACAAATTTTCGAATATTTTGAAAAAGAGCATGCAACCACTTGAAAATTAAGATGAGTCTCAATTGAGATGAAAATTGGAATGAAAAGTGCTGGTCAAAAAGCCTAAAGTAGAGTTTTTCAATCTCTCATTTTCAAAACCAGAAAAAATTATATTTTCGCCTGTGTATCTATTTTTAATAGATACCAGGCGTCTATTTTTTCTTTATTTTTTTTTACGGCATAACAAGGCACTGGAACGTCTCAGAGATGTTTTTAAGGGCTCATTTGAAAGCTAATGCTTATATCTACGAGTTTTTTTCGACTTTCTTTTTAATCCGTCTTGATGACGCCATTATAGAGCGCCAGATAGAACCAAAAATGATATTTTTTTGGTGCTGTATCTCGGATGGAAATGACGGGAAGCTCACTGCTCACAAGCGGTGAGCATGTAGTTCAATTCCCGTTTTAACTCAAACGGCGTTTAACTTACCCCCCCCCCCCCCATGCAGCTCAACCCTTATTCAGCTCAAACCACTGCGATTCAACCCTCATTTGACTCAACCCCCAGACAAATCAGCCCCATTTAACTCAAAGCCTATTCAATTCAACCGTCTTTGACTCAACATTCATTCAAATTGGCCTATGAATAACTTTGAACTAGCGCTGACTAGAAGTTCAAAATTTGCTTCTTGTTTCGCTCGCAGTTTCCTACTTAAATTGCAACGCCCTAAACTTAAGGTCAGCTCTGATGTTTTAATAATTTTACAAAGTTTAAGATTTAAGCGGAATCAAGCTTCCTACGGTTTTGGCGGTATATGTCGCGAAGTTTGAATTAATTCGGTAGCTGAAAGATAAACGTATATGCGATTTACTATCCAACGTTCTTTCCAAATACAATAATCGCTTCCACGTAATTGCGTCCCAGCTCCTCTAATGACTGTATATAGCCATAGCCTGTTCACAAAACGTTGCTATTTTTTTTTAATTGTATTATTTGCCATTATGAACTAACAGTCGATGAGAAATAAGTACAAAAAAACATCATAAACCAACAAGATCATCAAAATTTTGCATATAGCCTAAGACTATTTCCAAGGAGTAGGGAGACGCGGGCTGGAACGCAACTGTAATGGTAGAAATTATTATGTTCAAAAACAGCATTGGATAGTAAATTGAAGTTGTAGCTTGATTTCAATGGGGTTGAATTGAACGGGAGTTGAGCTGAATGGTAGTTGAGATGAATAAGGTTGAGCCAAGAGAGGGGTGAGTTGCATGAGTGTTGAGTCCAATGAGGGTTGAATTGCACATAGGTTGAGTAGAATGAGGGTCGAGTTGCTTGGGGTTGAGTTAAACAGGGAATGGGTTGAATGGGGGTTGATTTAAAAGGGGTCTGAGCTGCATAGGTGTTGAGTTAAATGGAATTTCAGTTGAACAAGGGGTGATTTAAATAAATTGAGTCAAACGAGGGTTCAGTTGTATGGGAACCATAACAATCGTACCGTTAAAATTTACACGGTCAAAACCATTAGAAGGTGGGTGAGGGTTGAAATCCTCCCTATTGAATACTACTCCTCCAAGCCTCTTTAGTAAGTGAAAGCTAAAAAACACGTCTTGAAAAAAAACTGCCTACTGAAAACAATTTTTCATTTTGATTTGGTTCAGCAATTATAACTGTTATGCAGGGCTTCCACTCTCGAATCTTAAAATTCGGGGACAAGCCTTAAAAAATCGGGGAGTTTCCGGGGACAAGTCTTCAAGATTCGGGGAATTTTTCGGGGAAAAAACAAAATGGAATTTTGGTGCGAAAATTTGGGATCCAAAATTGGTTCTAGCTTCGGTTTCAGGCTCAAGCAGGGCTTGGATCCGCGTAGTAAATCAAGCCTTTTACAGAGTAGTTTTTAGAGCCAGACCACAGGATTGGAAATCATAGCTGAAAACACTTATTGCTGATATTGCGGTAAAAACTTCAAAATTGTAAAAAAAAAAAAAAATAGTGAACACATGTGAACTTTAAATACCAGTAGCATATTTTCATTAAGTCATTAATATCAGCAACTCATTAATAATATTTAAAAATAAATATTGTTTGCGGTTTCTAGATATGTAAGGTAAATAGACAAAATTCAGCCTATAAGTATGGGGCAACATTAAAACTTAAAAAAACAAGAACTAAATTAAACGAGTAATTTAAACTTAAATTAAAAGGGAATTTCGACTACAATTGACACATTATTGGTTTTTCATGTTGATTCTAAAGTTTTAGGTGTTTACCCCCCCCCCCCGGAAAATTCCCAGTGGAAAAAACCGGAAAGTACACCTCCCCCTCACAAAAAATACCCCCGCAGAAAATACTCTCCCGCTGAAAACATCCCCACGGAAAATACCCTCCGCGGAAAGTACCCCCGCGGAAAATACCATCGGAAAACAGACCCCCCCCCCGGCGGAAAATACCCCCTCGACACATACATTTTTTTTCATTGTTTGTTTCAACAATGTTTTCCTTTCTTTCTTTACCAACCCTGCGGCCATCCATGTTTCAAATATAGTACATATTGCAGTCTCATTTTTATATCAGCCCATCTTATGCCTGGACATGATAGATATAGGCTACAAATCATATAAAAGTTACTTGTTCTTTTTTTTCACACTAACATTATTTGGCATTATTAACCAACAGTTCGTGGTAAATAAGTCCGAAAATAACATAAAACTTGACAAGAAAACAATATGAGCCTAATAACCAAATTTGTACTTTAAGCTGTAATGGAAATTTTCTTATTAATAATATTTTTGGGGTCACTTCCGTTTAAATCCCCTATTCCCCGACCTTGTACATAGTATATAGCTAAATTTTGCCTCATTAGGACGGGGAGGGGGTGGTGCATTTTTATGGTAGGAATATGATATTTAGGGACAGTTCTCCCGATAAAATAAATTATACAATATTTCTTTAAATTGTTTTGTTTTTATCTCAGAATTAGCCTTCATACAGGGTTACTAAAATTGTTCAAGCATTAGAAGTTGTACAGGTAGGCCTAGATATTTAAACAGGTTTACTTGGCTATCCGGAATTTGAGGAGAACATATTTTCAGTAAAATTTCCTTCGCCCAACTAACAGCTTTGCAAGACTGCAAAAAGATCCTAAAACTGTAGTTTGAAATATTACGCCCACTGAAAATATTACACGGGTGAAGAGACCAGAATAATAATTGTGAGGGGAGTACTGACAAATACAAATCTCAGGCAAAAAGAAAAAAACTTAAATTTTACACACCGAATGAAAGAAAAAATTTAAAATGGTAAGAATTCCTGGCAAAAAGATCAATTCCTTCAATATATTATGCCTTCAATCATTAAGTATTAAACATTAATCCAGTATGTCCAAAACCAAAAATAGCAAAAAAAAAAAAAATTAAACTTATGATTCGGCTTTCAAAACAATTCTCCCTCTTTAGAAGTTCAATTTCAAAACCCAAAATCCAACCGAGCGTTCAACAGCTTTAAGTAATATTCTTGTCTAATTTTGTCAAGATTGTCTTGACCACAAATGACATAAATGTAAGAACCTTAATAGCATTTGGAATACTGCGATCGAAATGGTTTAATATAAATGCAGGAAAATGATAGTTTTGTGAAAATATGAAGAACCGTCTATACTTAAATTGTATCGGTCTGGTTCTTATGCAAAGTAACACAGGAGACGAAAATTAACGAACAAGAGAGTAGTGAAAAATAATGGTATGTAAAGTAATGTTTGCTAGGGATAGTCACTAGGGGTGACACCGTGACTGGTGGATTTTCGGGGATTCGGGGAACCAAATTTTTTTTCGGGGAGACATATAGATTTTCGGGGAAATCCCCGAAAATTCGGGGATAGTGGAAGCCCTGCTGTTATGGTAAAAGTTAATCCCGAAACAAATTCTCGGGAATCTCAAGAATGAGATTGAAACGCTACTATGTCCATTTTCTTTGTTTCTCCAGCACTGGCGAGGCATTAGAACATCGTAGAGGGCTGTTCACATCCTCATTTGAAAGCTAAGGCTTACATCTACTTTTTTCTTCTACAAATGAGGATTGTGATAACACATCCTGATAACGCTATCATAAAATTCCATATAGCTCCAAAAATTGTATTTTTTGGTGCCATTTCAGGAGGGGAAATGCTGGGAACTACAACAAAGGTAGCATTAAAACAGACACTTAAAATAAGTTTTGAAAAAAAAAATGCTGAATAAAAAAAAATCATCAAAAGTTAATTCAGGAGTGATAATTGTTTTCTATTTTTACCTTAAGAGTAAAAGTCAATTACGAAAACAAATTTTCGTAAATTTTATAAAGAGCTTGAAACCCCTCAGAAACGGTGGCAGATCAAAATGAAAAGTGAGCCAATGGAATCACCGTGGTAAAAAATCTTGACCCGAGGCTGGACTCTCCTGGCATTGACGGTTAACGCGGCAGGCACCAGAAGTTTAGATGTTAAGTTTTGATCCCTGGATGGATGGTGCCATTTTTTTTATTCTATTATTTTGCTTTCTCAATTTCTGTAGAAAATATATTTGTCTCGGTAGTACCTTCCGTACCTACCGCCTTCTTTTATTTTACGGTTGAAGCAGTAGATGCAGCCTAATTGAAAGCAAAATGCGGCTCCTTGAAACAAAACTTGAAAATACAAATTTAAAGCAGGACTGTTTTATGAGAAAAATGTCACAAATTCGTATTTAAAGCCTTTTTTTGGCAGCAGATATTTTTCTAAAAGCTTAAGGCTTAGGTTTTTGTCCTTAGGCCACACAATTTTTTTCCAAAACTAAGGAGGGACAAAACCCAGACGCATCCCTTGCGTAGGCCACTTATTTCAATTCTGAATTTTCTTTCTTAGAAGCCGAGAGTTAGCCATCCACACCTTATATATCGATGATTTATTAGAACTGAATTATCAGATCGTTCCCTGTTCATGACGTAGTGTGAAGACACTAGTAGAACATAATAAATAAGTCTTAACAGAAAATCCAACCAAACAAAAACAATTACGCCCCCCCCCCCTTTCCTAGTTCAAAACTAATAAAATTACCTCTACAGGTTTCTACAAAATCTGATAAAAAAAGGGATACGGAATTTTCTTTCTCACCACTCACCCGGGAAATATTTTGGCTCATGTTCTCATCCCCCTCCCAAAGTAAAACTGAAATGACGCCTCAATTTCGAAGCCATTGTTCCGATCATCTAATGGAAGAAGATCCTCTAATGGACGACTCCAAAAGCAAATACCGCGAACCGAGATGACAAAGCGTCACCTTGCAGTTACGTTAAGGATTAATTGATAAAATCCTAAGCCATCTAAAAATAAAGTAACAGTATTATATTCCCATTTTTCGCGGAGACAATGACACATAAAAGTTGTTTTCCCGACTTTGCCAAAATTCAGCAGAGTGTTTGAAAAATAATAATGAGCTAAGATTTTTGTTTGGCAAACAGTATATATAATGCCGCCATTCGTGAAACGGAAATGCAAACAATGAGATAGTTTAAAATTTCCATAAAGATGAACATTAATTCCATATAGGGTCTGCCAGACTTGCCAGGGCCATACATACAAGCTGCTTGAAGCAAAATTTGTCAGTCATATTACCCGTTTCATTAGACAACATTTAATATGAAGGATGGAGATTTAATCTTGAAAGAAAAACTACAGGTTGGCTTTTTACAACGTTGCCATTTAACTTTTCTTTTACAAGCTTGAAAAATCAACTTGCTCCTGGGTGTAACATATCACGAAGTATATGACAAGGGAGAGACAACCAGAAAGGCACTGCATAACTATCAAGATTCATAATTTGTTCAATCGATGGGTTCGACCTGTTTCCCATATCATTCTTTGTCTTTTAGATAATTGGTAGTTTCTGGTCTTTCAAAATTCTTTTTATGTCCTTTTCCCACTTGCAGGAATAGCTACAGGTTGAGGCTTTTCGTGACAAATTTGCTCTTCTTGCATTTGAGGCAGGCACAAATGCAAAGGGGTCAGGGGGGACTCCGGGAGGGGGAGAGGATAAATCCAAATAAACATAAAAACATTACTTTCAAATGGTGGAAATCACAAAGAAAATCTTAAAATTTCTGGCTGTGGGAGGGGGCACATGCTTATCTCTCCTCCTGCTCAGGTACTTGTTTGCGGAAACTTTGGACTTATAAAAACTACTAGTTAATAGCAGTATAACAGTATAGTAAGAAGAAATATACGCAGCGCCCCACTTGAGGGGGCTTTAGAGGCTATTCACTGACGCCCTGTGTACCTCTTGAGGCACTGGATGAACTAAGGTCTAAGGTAAGGTAGTAGCAGTGTAGAACAATTGAGAAATCAGTTTTTAACTTTTCTTTATATTTATGTCTTCTAACTTAGCGCCTCTTGAATTCCTCTAGCCGAACCACAGTTTATATAATATACCAGTAAGTTTACCGCAGATGATTTCTGGCTCTTCATTCTCGGTGCGAACAAAGCGCTCCTCCCACTTATTTCTGCACTTATTGTCCACTTGTTGGTTGAGCCGGCCAAATGGTTTTGTCAGTACTTGTTCCGTAGGTGATTATTCTTTGTCTACCCGTGAAAAGATCTAATGCCGCTTATGTTTATATCTGCAAAAACGTTCTCTGGAGCACTCGCACCTCGGTCCGGGTTTTTATAATGGGTGAGATAGGGAAAGATCATACTGGATAATTATATAAACTGTGAGCCGAACAAAGTAAATCGAAATATTTGAGTAGTAATTACATATTGAATTTGCCCACTTTACGTTCCCTGGCAGTACGCCCGCGTACAAACAGGTTTTTCTAGTAGTTAAGCGATTTCTTTCTTTGTCATGAGATTTACGTAATTAATTAAACCTGTATTATAAAACCAGCGTGTCTTATTTCGTTGTAATGCAATTATTTTTTGTATATACAAAAAGGGGTAATGAGATATGCGAGCATTTGCAAAAAGGGGTAATTAATGTTGAAAAGGGTAATTACTTCTTTATTTTACGAGATTTGCGAATTTTTTGCGAAAAGATCTCAGTTACACGGGGATTAGTTAAATGGGAGTCAAGTTGCATGGGGGGTTCAATAGCACGAGGGGTTCAGTTGCATGGAGGAGTTCAGAAGCTTGGGATTCAGTTACATGGGGTCGGTGGTCGTTATAATACACAAGTTCTATTTGAACAGTGTTGTGAGATCCCCTACCACACCCCCAAAGGACTCCGATCCCTCCCATCCCAACCCGTGTATTAGCGAAGTTACTCTGTGGTCGTTTCATCTTTGGTATTATTTGATTAATTGACTGTTTGATCAATGACAATAACGTTTGATAGATTTTTTTTATGTGAAATACTCTAGTTTCTTTTCTTAGTTTTGAAAACATTTTGGAAGAAACTAAATTTCAGTTGGGGTGGGGGGGGGGAGGAGGGGGCTAAATGAGGTCCGGGGTGAAAATTTGGTCTGAGAGAGGCAATTGTCCCCTCTGTCCCATAGGAAATTACGCTCCCCAACCCAGCCCCTTGCCACTTACTGACAAGGGTGAATCCGGGGAGAGGGTTAAAAGTTCTAGTGCCCTGTTTAAGCGACCAAAAAACTGAAGGGGCAACTAAGCTCCATTCAATGCTCAATTTCCCCAAAGTTATAGGGGTCGTGTGTGTCTCTTTGGGCTATGTGTATCTCTTTGGGAGCGTTTGAATCTTTTGGTTACTAAAGTATTATATTTTTATCATGTTTTAGGATATTCGATTAGGATTAACTTAACTTCATTCCCCGAGTGTTGTCGGGGGTAACACGTAAGTACCAAATTTTGAGTTCACTGCAGGGGATTTTCCACAAGGAGAATTTTCCATGGGGAGGGAATTTTCCAGGAGGTGAATTGCTACAAGTTTCGTCCACTAGCCTGAACGATGGAAATTCAATAGCTCAGAATTGGGGTCTTAGTCCACCAGCCTGAACGGTGGAAATTCACTAGCTCAGAATTGGAGTCTTAGTCCACCAGCCTGAATGGTTGAAATTCACTAGCTCAGAATTGAGGTCTTAGTCAGCGTTCAGATTGGAGCGTTGGGGTCCGACTATCAGGGCTTTTATTTGTCAAGACCTGAATGCTAAGCGATGGACATGAACTCGATTGGGAACCCATTGTGAAAATGGAAAAAACAAAAAAAAAACAAAAATATATTGTTGGTATGTGTGTAGAGCATGGCATGGTTACCGCTAGGGCAACAGTCTAACCGTTAACGGTTTTAGATATCCGTGAATAAGTTCTAAAGCGAGAGTGGAAGTTGGGACAAAGTTCTAGTGCCCTGTTTAAGCGACCAAAAAAAAACTGAAGGGGCAACTAAGCTCCATTCAATGCTCAATTTCCCCAAAGTTATAGGGGTCGTGTGTGTCTCTTTGGGCTATGTGTATCTCTTTGGGAGCGTTTGAATCTTTGGTTACTAAAGTATTATATTTTTATCATGTTTTAGGATATTCGATTAGGATTAACTTAACTTCATTCCTTGAGTGTTGTCGAGGGTAACACGTAAGTACCAAATTTTGAGTTCACTGCAGGGGATTTTCCACAAGGAGAATTTTCCATGGGGAGGGAATTTTCCAGGAGGTGAATTGCTACAAGTTTCGTCCACTAGCCTGAACGGTGGAAATTCAATAGCTCAGAATTGGGGTCTTAGTCCACCAGCCTGAACGGTGGAAATTCACTAGCTCAGAATTGGGGTCTTAGTCCACCAGTCTGAATGGTTGAAATTCACTAGCTCAGGGAGCGTTTGAATCTTTTGGTTACTAAAGTATTATATTTTTATCATATTTTAGGATATTCGATTAGGATTAACTTAACTTCATTCCTTGAGTGTTGTCGGGGGGTAACACGCAAGTACCAAATTTTGAGTTCACTGCAGGGGATTTTCCACAAGGAGAATTTTCCATGGGGAGGGAATTTTCCAGGAGGTGAATTGCTACAAGTTTCGTCCACTAGCCTGAACGGTGGAAATTCAATAGCTCAGAATTGGGGTCTTAGTCCACCAGCCTGAACGGTGGAAATTCACTAGCTCAGAATTGGGGTCTTAGTCCACCAGCCTGAATGGTTGAAATTCACTAGCTCAGAATTGGGGTCTTAGTCAGTGTTCAGATTGGAGCGTTAGGGTCCAACTATCAGGGCTTTTATTTGTCAAGACCTGAATGCAAAGCGATGGACATGAACTCGATTGGGAACCCATTGTGAAAATGGAAAAAAACAAAAAAAAACAAAAATATATTGTTGGTATGTGTGTAGAGCATGGCATGGTTACCGCTAGGGCAACAGTCTAACCGTTAACGGTTTTAGATATCCGTGAATAAGTTCTAAAGCGAGAGTGGAAGTTGGGACAAATTTTTTGGAAGTGCCCGCCTCACCTGCCCAGAGTCTCAGGCAAGTGATCCTAAATTTGAAAAAGTGGAAATTGGCTCAGATTTTCTAAACTGAGCTGCGACAATGAATAGATACTATTGGGAAAGTGATTAGAGACGCTGGACTGTTGTCGGGGGGTAACACGTAAGTACCAAATTTTGAGTTCACTGCAGGGGATTTTCCACAAGGAGAATTTTCCATGGGGAGGGAATTTTCCAGGAGGTGAATTGCTACAAGTTTCGTCCACTAGCCTGAACGGTGGAAATTCAATAGCTCAGAATTGGGGTCTTAGTCCACCAGCCTGAACGGTGGAAATTCACTAGCTCAGAATTGGGGTCTTAGTCCACCAGCCTGAATGGTTGAAATTCACTAGCTCAGAATTGGGGTCTTAGTCAGTGTTCAGATTGGAGCGTTAGGGTCCAACTATCAGGGCTTTTATTTGTCAAGACCTGAATGCAAAGCGATGGACATGAACTCGATTGGGAACCCATTGTGAAAATGGAAAAAACAAAAAAAACAAAAATATATTGTTGGTATGTGTGTAGAGCATGGCATGGTTACCGCTAGGGCAACAGTCTAACTGTTAACGGTTTTAGGTATCCGTGAATAAGTTCTAAAGCGAGAGTGGAAGTTGGGACAAATTTTTTGGAACTGCCCGCCTCACCTGCCCAGAGTCTCAGGCAAGTGATCCTAAATTTGAAAAAGTGGAAATTGGCTCAGATTTTCTAAACTGAGCTGCGACAATGAATAGATACTATTGGGAAAGTGATTAGAGACGCTGGACATCCGTGAACAAGTGCTAAATTGAGAGAGGAATTTGGGACAGTATTTGGGGGCACCCACCCGCCCAGAGTCTCCGACAGGTGACTCAAAAATTTAAAAAACACACAGAGACGACGGACACAAAGAGACGAATCAAACACAGAGAGGACAAACACACAGAAACGACACATAAAGACGACACATGCACAGAGACGATACACACACACAGAGTCAACACACACACACACACACACACACAGAGACGAGACACACACACACAGAAATGACAAACACACATAGAGACGACACACATAGAGAGACAACACGCAGTTTGGAGATTTTCAGACCTAGGTTTTTTAGATTTTCGTGTGTGTTTGACTCCTGGGATTTATTATTTGAGAAGTTAACTTTAGTATTTCGTATTTGACTTTCAGTTACCGAGAGTTCAATAACTCCCCTCGCAATGACTTCCAAGGTTTTTTTATTATAATACTTCAACAGAATTAAAAATGAACATTAATAAATTAATGAAATTAATAAATAGGAGTTCAGTAATGATAAACTCGCACGGTTTAGTACAGATGGTTTTGTAGTGCAGTGAGTTGTTACTAGTAGTAGTATTTTCGTTTTTTTTTTTGCAAGCCATTCATACTATACCTTAAATGCATTCAGATATTTTCTTGATAAAACATAGCCGTGACTACATCAGATGGTTTTGTGATGCAGTGAGTTGTTACTAGTAGTAGTATTTTCGTGTTTTTTGCAAGCAATTCGTACTATACCTTAAATGCATTCAGATATTTTCTTGATAAAACATAGTCGTGACTACATCAGATGGTTTTGTGATGCAGTGAGTTGTTA
This sequence comes from Artemia sinica, assembly GCA_027921565.1. Taxonomy (NCBI): domain Eukaryota; kingdom Metazoa; phylum Arthropoda; class Branchiopoda; order Anostraca; family Artemiidae; genus Artemia; species Artemia sinica. Next base: position 25,899,721 of record CM051274.1, on the reverse strand, counting down.
CTAGTAGTAGCACTTTCGTGTTTTTTTTTTTTGCAAGCCATTCATACTATACCTTAAATGCATTCAGATATTTTCTTGATAAAACATAGCCTCGGCAATTCGTACTATACCTTAAATGCATTCAGATATTTTCTTGATAAAACATAGTCGTGACTACATCAGATGGTTTTGTGATGCAGTGAGTTGTTACTAGTAGTAGCACTTTCGTGTTTTTTTTTTTTTGCAAGCCATTCATACTATACCTTAAATGCATTCAGATATTTTCTTGATAAAACATAGCCTCGACTACATCAGATGGTTTTGTAGTGCAGTGAGTTGTTACTAGTAGTAGTATTTTTTTTTTTTTGCAAGCCATTCATACTATACCTTAAATGCATTCAGATATTTTCTTGATCAAACATAGCCGTGACTACATCAGATGGTTTTGTAGTGCAGTGAGTTGTTACTAGTAGTAGTATTTTCGTTTTTTTTTTTGCAAGCCATTCATACTATACCTTAAATGCAATCAGATATTTTCTTGATTAAACATAGCCGTGACTACCTCAGAAGGTTTTGTAGTGCAGTGAGTTGTTACTAATAGTAGTATTTTCATGTTTTTTTTTTCGCAAGCCATTCATACTATACCTTAAATGCATTCAGATATTTTCTTGATTCATTCGTATACCTAGATTTTCTCTATGTTACCCTATCTATCCAATATATGATGTATGTAAATCCTTTTCTTACATCTCCGATGTTTTAATAGACATTCTAAACGTTCGATATGCTAGCTTACTCTAAAAATAATGAACACATAACAATGTAAGGTATAATATATTTTTAATGAAATAATGTCATGTAGAATTGAACAACTTTGGACATTTTGAATCTGTTCCATAAAATGCTTCACCATGAACTCTCTTGATAGTATAGCTATTGTCTTCTCTTAGTTCGTAATCAGTAGAATAATCATTATTCCATTTTGACTCATACACAATTTTAATAGGTGTGTCATCGACAGGGTCAATATGCTTTTCGTCTTTTGTATTATTTGATTCATTGACTGTTTGATCAGTGGCAGTAACGTTTGCTGGTACTTTGATTTTCATCGATTCATCTTTATATTCCTTAGTGATATTTTCTGCCAATGCCCTTTTTATTTTACTAGAAATTTCACTGTCTATTATCACACTATTTTTACACAGGTAACAGTTCCGGCACGTAGACAGGATATGGTTTATGATATTAGTAGAAGAGTAGGCCTTTCTTTTCGTCTTTGCTTTCGTTTGAATGCTAATACCCGAAAGTTGACGATACGGTTTAACACTGGGTAACATGTTACCACAAGCACTAGCAAGAAGATGCCCCTCTTTATCAACTATTATTTTTATGTTGGCATTCTCTTTGAGTGTAATCATCTCCGGAGATCTCAATCTCGCATATCCACCATCATAAGAGTTGAATTTTTTTGGTACTCCAAAGAAATTCAATTCCTTACTGTCATGACAACGCACGCATACGTATCCGATAGTACTACCACCTGTACTTATTTCATAGTTTAAATACTTCTCCTTGTCAGCATTCAATGCTACAATAACACTATCATGTGAACACACTTTCTTAAAATGCTTCATCTTCACTTTTTTAGAGATATTAGTTATGTGTTTATCGTTCCACTGTGTAAAAAATACTGATTTAATATATGCAATAAACTAGGTAGTGTCGATAACCGGCCATAGAGCAATAGTGGGAAAGCCACATCGTGTCTCAGGGACAAGCATAGAGTACAATTCATTCAAGAAATTATGAAAATATTTGTAAGCAAGTAATAAACACGTTTTGAAACTACATGCTATTTGCATGCCTTTCCTTGGCACCTTTCCAAAAATGAGCGGGGATCCCCCACTGGTTTCTACACATTGCAAAAAGTGAGCAGTACGAAAAACTTGAAACCTTTCCAAACGAGCGGGGATTCCCCACCAATCAGGAGGTGGTATGCAAAGTCGACATAGCTTTATTTCATTTTTTTTTAGGTTCATTTAGACGAGGTTACGCGCGTAACCTCGTCTAAATGAACCTAAAAAAAATGAAATAAAGCTATGTCGACTTTGCATACCACCTCCTGATTGGTGGGGAATCCCCGCTCGTTTGGAAAGGTTTCAAGTTTTTCGTACTGCTCACTTTTTGCAATGTGTAGAAACCAGTGGGGATCCCCGCTCATTTTTGGAAAGGTGCCAAGGAAAGGCATGCAAATAGCATGTAGTTTCAAAACGTGTTTATTACTTGCTTACAAATATTTTCATAATTTCTTGAATGAATTGTACTCTATGCTTGTCCCTGAGACACGATGTGGCTTTCCCACTATTGCTCTATGGCCGGTTATCGACACTACCTAGTTTATTGCATATATTAAACCAGTATTTTTTACACAGTGGAACGATAAACACATAACTAATATCTCTAAAAAAGTGAAGATGAAGCATTTTAAGAAAGTGTGTTCACATGATAGTGTTATTGTAGCATTGAATGCTGACAAGGAGAAGTATTTAAACTATGAAATAAGTACAGGTGGTAGTACTATCGGATACGTATGCGTGCGTTGTCATGACAGTAAGGAATTGAATTTCTTTGGAGTACCAAAAAAATTCAACTCTTATGATGGTGGATATGCGAGATTGAGATCTCCGGAGATGATTACACTCAAAGAGAATGCCAACATAAAAATAATAGTTGATAAAGAGGGGCATCTTCTTGCTAGTGCTTGTGGTAACATGTTACCCAGTGTTAAACCGTATCGTCAACTTTCGGGTATTAGCATTCAAACGAAAGCAAAGACGAAAAGAAAGGCCTACTCTTCTACTAATATCATAAACCATATCCTGTCTACGTGCCGGAACTGTTACCTGTGTAAAAATAGTGTGATAATAGACAGTGAAATTTCTAGTAAAATAAAAAGGGCATTGGCAGAAAATATCACTAAGGAATATAAAGATGAATCGATGAAAATCAAAGTACCAGCAAACGTTACTGCCACTGATCAAACAGTCAATGAATCAAATAATACAAAAGACGAAAAGCATATTGACCCTGTCGATGACACACCTATTAAAATTGTGTATGAGTCAAAATGGAATAATGATTATTCTACTGATTACGAACTAAGAGAAGACAATAGCTATACTATCAAGAGAGTTCATGGTGAAGCATTTTATGGAACAGATTCAAAATGTCCAAAGTTGTTCAATTCTACATGACATTATTTCATTAAAAATATATTATACCTTACATTGTTATGTGTTCATTATTTTTAGAGTAAGCTAGCATATCGAACGTTTAGAATGTCTATTAAAACATCGGAGATGTAAGAAAAGGATTTACATACATCATATATTGGATAGATAGGGTAACATAGAGAAAATCTAGGTATACGAATGAATCAAGAAAATATCTGAATGCATTTAAGGTATAGTATGAATGGCTTGCGAAAAAAAAACATGAAAATACTACTACTAGTAACAACTCACTGCACTACAAAACCTTCTGAGGTAGTCACGGCTATGTTTAATCAAGAAAATATCTGATTGCATTTAAGGTATAGTATGAATGGCTTGCAAAAAAAAAAACGAAAATACTACTACTAGTAACAACTCACTGCACTACAAAACCATCTGATGTAGTCACGGCTATGTTTTATCAAGAAAATATCTGAATGCATTTAAGGTATAGTATGAATGGCTTGCAAAAAACACGAAAATACTACTACTAGTAACAACTCACTGCACTACAAAACCATCTGATGTAGTCGAGGCTATGTTTTATCAAGAAAATATCTGAATGCATTTAAGGTATAGTATGAATGGCTTGCAAAAAAAAAACACGAAAGTGCTACTACTAGTAACAACTCACTGCATCACAAAACCATCTGATGTAGTCACGACTATGTTTTATCAAGAAAATATCTGAATGCATTTAAGGTATAGTACGAATTGCCGAGGCTATGTTTTATCAAGAAAATATCTGAATGCATTTAAGGTATAGTATGAATGGCTTGCAAAAAAAAAAAAAACGAAAGTGCTACTACTAGTAACAACTCACTGCATCACAAAACCATCTGATGTAGTCACGACTATGTTTTATCAAGAAAATATCTGAATGCATTTAAGGTATAGTACGAATTGCTTGCAAAAAACACGAAAATACTACTACTAGTAACAGCTCACTGCATCACAAAACCATCTGATGTAGTCACGGCTATGTTTTATCAAGAAAATATCTGAATGCATTTAAGGTATAGTATGAATGGCTTGCAAAAAAAAAAATGAAAATACTACTACTAGTAACAACTCACTGCACTACAAAACCATCTGTACTAAACCGTGCGAGTTTATCATTACTGAACTCCTATTTATTAATTTCATTAATTTATTAATGTTCATTTTTAATTCTGTTGAAGTATTATAATAAAAAAACCTTGGAAGTCATTGCGAGGGGAGTTATTGAACTCTCGGTAACTGAAAGTCAAATACGAAATACTAAAGTTAACTTCTCAAATAATAAATCCCAGGAGTCAAACACACACGAAAATCTAAAAAACCTAGGTCTGAAAATCTCCAAACTGCGTGTTGTCTCTCTATGTGTGTCGTCTCTATGTGTGTTTGTCATTTCTGTGTGTGTGTGTGTCTCGTCTCTGTGTGTGTGTGTGTGTGTGTGTTGACTCTGTGTGTGTGTATCGTCTCTGTGCATGTGTCGTCTTTATGTGTCGTTTCTGTGTGTTTGTCCTCTCTGTGTTTGATTCGTCTCTTTGTGTCCGTCGTCTCTGTGTGTTTTTTTAAATTTTTGAGTCACCTGTCGGAGACTCTGGGCGGGTGGGTGCCCCCAAATACTGTCCCAAATTCCTCTCTCAATTTAGCACTTGTTCACGGATGTCCAGCGTCTCTAATCACTTTCCCAATAGTATCTATTCATTGTCGCAGCTCAGTTTAGAAAATCTGAGCCAATTTCCACTTTTTCAAATTTAGGATCACTTGCCTGAGACTCTGGGCAGGTGAGGCGGGCAGTTCCAAAAAATTTGTCCCAACTTCCACTCTCGCTTTAGAACTTATTCACGGATACCTAAAACCGTTAACAGTTAGACTGTTGCCCTAGCGGTAACCATGCCATGCTCTACACACATACCAACAATATATTTTTGTTTTTTTTGTTTTTTCCATTTTCACAATGGGTTCCCAATCGAGTTCATGTCCATCGCTTTGCATTCAGGTCTTGACAAATAAAAGCCCTGATAGTTGGACCCTAACGCTCCAATCTGAACACTGACTAAGACCCCAATTCTGAGCTAGTGAATTTCAACCATTCAGGCTGGTGGACTAAGACCCCAATTCTGAGCTAGTGAATTTCCACCGTTCAGGCTGGTGGACTAAGACCCCAATTCTGAGCTATTGAATTTCCACCGTTCAGGCTAGTGGACGAAACTTGTAGCAATTCACCTCCTGGAAAATTCCCTCCCCATGGAAAATTCTCCTTGTGGAAAATCCCCTGCAGTGAACTCAAAATTTGGTACTTACGTGTTACCCCCCGACAACAGTCCAGCGTCTCTAATCACTTTCCCAATAGTATCTATTCATTGTCGCAGCTCAGTTTAGAAAATCTGAGCCAATTTCCACTTTTTCAAATTTAGGATCACTTGCCTGAGACTCTGGGCAGGTGAGGCGGGCACTTCCAAAAAATTTGTCCCAACTTCCACTCTCGCTTTAGAACTTATTCACGGATATCTAAAACCGTTAACGGTTAGACTGTTGCCCTAGCGGTAACCATGCCATGCTCTACACACATACCAACAATATATTTTTGTTTTTTTTTTGTTTTTTCCATTTTCACAATGGGCTCCCAATCGAGTTCATGTCCATCGCTTTGCATTCAGGTCTTGACAAATAAAAGCCCTGATAGTTGGACCCTAACGCTCCAATCTGAACACTGACTAAGACCCCAATTCTGAGCTAGTGAATTTCAACCATTCAGGCTGGTGGACTAAGACCCCAATTCTGAGCTAGTGAATTTCCACCGTTCAGGCTGGTGGACTAAGACCCCAATTCTGAGCTATTGAATTTCCACCGTTCAGGCTAGTGGACGAAACTTGTAGCAATTCACCTCCTGGAAAATTCCCTCCCCATGGAAAATTCTCCTTGTGGAAAATCCCCTGCAGTGAACTCAAAATTTGGTACTTGCGTGTTACCCCCCGACAACACTCAAGGAATGAAGTTAAGTTAATCCTAATCGAATATCCTAAAATATGATAAAAATATAATACTTTAGTAACCAAAAGATTCAAACGCTCCCTGAGCTAGTGAATTTCAACCATTCAGACTGGTGGACTAAGACCCCAATTCTGAGCTAGTGAATTTCCACCGTTCAGGCTGGTGGACTAAGACCCCAATTCTGAGCTATTGAATTTCCACCGTTCAGGCTAGTGGACGAAACTTGTAGCAATTCACCTCCTGGAAAATTCCCTCCCCATGGAAAATTCTCCTTGTGGAAAATCCCCTGCAGTGAACTCAAAATTTGGTACTTACGTGTTACCCTCGACAACACTCAAGGAATGAAGTTAAGTTAATCCTAATCGAATATCCTAAAACATGATAAAAATATAATACTTTAGTAACCAAAAGATTCAAACGCTCCCAAAGAGATACACATAGCCCAAAGAGACACACACGACCCCTATAACTTTGGGGAAATTGAGCATTGAATGGAGCTTAGTTGCCCCTTCAGTTTTTTTTGGTCGCTTAAACAGGGCACTAGAACTTTGTCCCAACTTCCACTCTCGCTTTAGAACTTATTCACGGATATCTAAAACCGTTAACGGTTAGACTGTTGCCCTAGCGGTAACCATGCCATGCTCTACACACATACCAACAATATATTTTTGTTTTTTTTTTTGTTTTTTCCATTTTCACAATGGGTTCCCAATCGAGTTCATGTCCATCGCTTAGCATTCAGGTCTTGACAAATAAAAGCCCTGATAGTCGGACCCCAACGCTCCAATCTGAACGCTGACTAAGACCTCAATTCTGAGCTAGTGAATTTCAACCATTCAGGCTGGTGGACTAAGACTCCAATTCTGAGCTAGTGAATTTCCACCGTTCAGGCTGGTGGACTAAGACCCCAATTCTGAGCTATTGAATTTCCATCGTTCAGGCTAGTGGACGAAACTTGTAGCAATTCACCTCCTGGAAAATTCCCTCCCCATGGAAAATTCTCCTTGTGGAAAATCCCCTGCAGTGAACTCAAAATTTGGTACTTACGTGTTACCCCCGACAACACTCGGGAATGAAGTTAAGTTAATCCTAATCGAATATCCTAAAACATGATAAAAATATAATACTTTAGTAACCAAAAGATTCAAACGCTCCCAAAGAGATACACATAGCCCAAAGAGACACACACGACCCCTATAACTTTGGGGAAATTGAGCATTGAATGGAGCTTAGTTGCCCCTTCAGTTTTTTGGTCGCTTAAACAGGGCACTAGAACTTTTAACCCTCTCCCCGGATTCACCCTTGTCAGTAAGTGGCAAGGGGCTGGGTTGGGGAGCGTAATTTCCTATGGGACAGAGGGGACAATTGCCTCTCTCAGACCAAATTTTCACCCCGGACCTCATTTTGCCCCCTCCTCCCCCCCCCCACCCCAACTGAAATTTAGTTTCTTCCAAAATGTTTTCAAAACTAAGAAAAGAAACTAGAGTATTTCACATAAAAAAAATCTATCAAACGTTATTGTCATTGATCAAACAGTCAATTAATCAAATAATACCAAAGATGAAACGACCACAGAGTAACTTCGCTAATACACGGGTTGGGATGGGAGGGATCGGAGTCCTTTGGGGGTGTGGTAGGGGATCTCACAACACTGTTCAAATAGAACTTGTGTATTATAACGACCACCGACCCCATGTAACTGAATCCCAAGCTTCTGAACTCCTCCATGCAACTGAACCCCTCGTGCTATTGAACCCCCCATGCAACTTGACTCCCATTTAACTAATCCCCGTGTAACTGAATCCGTATGTAACTGAGATCTTTTCGCAAAAAATTCGCAAATCTCGTAAACTAAAGAAGTAATTACCCTTTTCAACATTAATTACCCCTTTTTGCAAATGCTCGCATATCTCATTACCCCTTTTTGTATATACAAAAAATAATTGCATTACAACGAAATAAGACACGCTGGTTTTATAATACAGGTTTAATTAATTACGTAAATCTCATGACAAAGAAAGAAATCGCTTAACTACTAGAAAAACCTGTTTGTACGCGGGCGTACTGCCAGGGAACGTAAAGTGGGCAAATTCAATATGTAATTACTACTTATTTGTATTTTTCAATTGATGTTTCAAAATAATCCTCATATAGACTGCTCGTACATTTGTTAAACTGCTTTTTAAATTACTTTTATGTAATGATTCGTTTCTTCGCATTATTAATTTTATAAAATTTGTCCGAAAAAAAATAAAGAACGGCATTAAAACCTAAAATGAGTAGAGATAAAGTCATATAATTAGTCAAACCTCAAGAAATGATCCGCCAATTGATTTTCCACACCTACGTAAGGAATGCATTTAGAAGGCTAGTTCAAGTAATGAAATTTAATTCGTTGTTTCAAACCACAGTTTATATAATTATCCAGTAAGTTTACCGCAGATGATTTCTGGCTCTTCATTATCGGTGCAAACAAAAAGCTCCTCCCACTTATTTCTGCACTTATTGTCCACTTATTGGTGAGCCGGCCAAGTGGTTTTGTCAGTACTTGTTTAGGTGATTATTCTTTGTCTACCCGTGAAAAGATCTAATGCCGCTTATGTTTATATCTGAAAAAACGTTCTCTGGAGCACTCGCACCTCGGTCCGGGTTTTTATAATGGGTGAGATAGGGAAAGATCATACTGGATAATTATATAAACTGTGAGCCGAACAAAGTAAATCGAAATATTTGTATTTTTCAATTGATGTTTCAAAATAATCCTCATATAGACTGCTCGTACATTTGTTAAACTTGCTTTTTAAATTACTTTTATGTAATGATTCGTTTCTTCACATTATTAATTTTATAAAATTTGTCCGAAAAAAAAATAAAGAACGGCATTAAAACCTAAAATGAGTAGAGATAAAGTCATATAATTAGTCAAACCTCAACAAATGATCCGCCAATTGATTTTCCACACCTACGAAAGGAATGCATTTAGAAGGCTAGTTCAAGTAATGAAATTTAATTCGTTGTTTCAAACCACAGTTTATATAATTATCCAGTAAGTTTACCGCAGATGATTTCTGGCTCTTCATTATCGGTGCAAACAAAAAGCTCCTCCCACTTATTTCTGCACTTATTGTCCACTTATTGGTGAGCCGGCCAAGTGGTTTTGTCAGTACTTGTTCTGTAGGTGATTATTCTTTGTCTACCCGTGAAAAGATCTAATGCCGCTTATGTTTATATCTGCAAAAACGTTCTCTGGAGCACTCGCACCTCGGTCCGGGTTTTTATAATGGGTGAGATAGGGAAAGATCATACTGGATAATTATATAAACTGTGAGCCGAACAAAGTAAATCGAAATATTTGTATTTTGCAATTGATGTTTCAAAATAATCCTCATATAGACTGCTCGTACATTTGTTAAACTTGCTTTTTAAATTACTTTTATGTAATGATTCGTTTCTTCACATTATTAATTTTATAAAATTTGTCCGAAAAAAAAATAAAGAACGGCATTAAAACCTAAAATGAGTAGAGATAAAGTCATATAATTAGTCAAACCTCAACAAATGATCCGCCAATTGATTTTCCACACCTACGAAAGGAATGCATTTAGAAGGCTAGTTCAAGTAATGAAATTTAATTCGTTGTTTCAAACCACAGTTTATATAATTATCCAGTAAGTTTACCGCAGATGATTTCTGGCTCTTCATTATCGGTGCAAACAAAAAGCTCCTCCCACTTATTTCTGCACTTATTGTCCACTTATTGGTGAGCCGGCCAAGTGGTTTTGTTAGTACTTGTTCTGTAGGTGATTATTCTTTGTCTACCCGTGAAAAGATCTAATGCCGCTTATGTTTATATCTGCAAAAACGTTCTCTGGAGCACTCGCACCTCGGTCCGGGTTTTTATAATGGGTGAGATAGGGAAAGATCATACTGGATAATTATATAAAGTGTGAGCCGAACAAAGTAAATAGAAATATTTGTATTTTTCAATTGATGTTTCAAAATAATATCATATAGACTGCTCGTACATTTGTTAAACTTGCTTTTTAAATTACTTTTATGTAATGATTCGTTTCTTCACATTATTAATTTTATAAAATTTGTCCGAAAAAAAATAAAGAACGGCATTAAAACCTAAAATGAGTAGAGATAAAGTCATATAATTAGTCAAACCTCAACAAATGATCCGCCAATTGATTTTCCACACCTACGAAAGGAATGCATTTAGAAGGCTAGTTCAAGTAATGAAATTTGATTCGTTGTTTCAAACCACAGTTTATATAATTATCCAGTAAGTTTACCGCAGATGATTTCTGGCTCTTCATTATCGGTGCAAACAAAAAGCTCCTCCCACTTATTGCTGCACTTATTGTCCACTTATTGGTGAGCCGGCCAAGTGGTTTTGTCAGTACTTGTTCTGTAGGTGATTATTCTTTGTCTACCCGTGAAAAGATCTAATGCCGCTTATGTATATATCTGCAAAAACGTTCTCTGGAACACTCGCACCTCGGTCCGGGTTTTTATAATGGGTGAGATAGGGCAAGATCATACTGGATAATTATATAAACTGTGAGCCGAACAAAGTAAATCGAAATATTTGTATTTTTCAATTGATGTTTCAAAATAATCCTCATATAGACTGCTCGTACATTTGTTAAACTTGCTTTTTAAATTACTTTTATGTAATGATTCGTTTCTTCACATTATTAATTTTATCAAATTTGTCCGAAAAAAAATAAAGAACGGCATTAAAACCTAAAATGAGTAGAGATAAAGTCATATAATTAGTCAAACCTCAACAAATGATCCGCCAATTGATTTTCCACACCTACGAAAGGAATGCATTTAGAAGGCTAGTTCAAGTAATGAAATTTAATTCGTTGTTTCAAACCACAGTTTATATAATTATCCAATAAGTTTACCGCAGATGATTTCTGGCTCTTCATTATCGGTGCGAACAAAAAGCTCCTCCCACTTATTGTCCACTTATTGGTGAGCCGGCCAAGTGGTTTTGTCAGTACTTGCTCCGTAGGTGATTATTCTTTGTCTACCCGTGAAAAGATCTAATGCCGCTTATGTATATATCTGCAAAAACGTTCTCTGGAACACTCGCACCTCGGTCCGGGTTTTTATAATGGGTGAGATAGGGAAAGATCATACTGCTATTTATATAAACTGTGTTTCAAACATACTGATACATAAAAAACGGAAATCCCGAAAGTCTGAGCAGTATTCAGTATTTCAATGTCAATAAAAAAAACTGTTCGGAATATAATTTTTTTCATTTATTCACTCTTTGAGTTTGAGTTCTTACATACCTAAATTTCTGCTCGTCTTATATTTTCATATCGGCATTCATTGTGCTAGAAAAAACTTTCTTTTTTGTACTGTTTTTAAAATGACTTTTGTTCAATTTTTAATTGAAAAATTTTTATGATACGTTAGCTGTGAAAGTATTTGTAAGGCCTTTATAAGCTTTTCTGCTTAAGCACTAAAGTGATATATGGAGATTTAAATTTTAGGTCAATCAGCCCTGATGTTGCGCAGTAATTCGTGATTTTGCACAATCTGCATGATTTTCGGTCTTCAATAAGGCTGGAACTCTCCTGACCTCTATTTTGGACATACTTGAATATAGACGTAGTTTATACCATCATTTTACTAAAAAAAAATCTTAAGATATCTGGTTGTAATGGCTTAATATCACAAATATGTGCAAATCTTGGCTATTTATAAAAGTGATTTTGTTTTTTATAGTATGTGTATGTATTTATTTTATTGTATGTGTTTTATAAGTATTTTATTGCCTGTAAACAAACCTAAGTTTATGTCTTCTGTGTCTTGACGACAGAAATTCTGTTTGCTGAAAATCTGATGCGCGATTGTTTTATTATGTGTCGCGATTTAAATTCTTACCAAAATTTTCTGAAAACAACAAAATTTAGGGTGACGATAAAAATTATTTTATTGCGTGGATTTCAGTCAAGAAACAGTGTTGTCGGGATGGGAAGGGGAGAGGAGGGGGATGAAGGAACCATGGACCATTTATCTGCCTCCAACCCTGCAGTTCACAAAATATAATAAAGAAATGCAATTGTAAGGAAAACACATAGACTACCGAGATATAGCCTTGGAGCAAGGAGCGAGGCAATGAAGTTACCGACCCAGCAGACGGTTTGCAACGGCGTAGTAGAGGGATGTCCATAAAGAGGGTCCCCCAAATCCAAAATTTCTCGAATTTCTGGGAATTATTAATTCAAATTATCACACAGAAATTGTCTTATTTACTATTCCCCTTCACCGAATTTTTTGGCTGACCCCCTCTAAAAAATCCTTACGTGTGTGCCTGGCGTGGTAGGCTACATAAGATTGTGGACTTGGCCTGAGATTTTACGGGTCTAAAATTAGTTTAGTAGCTTGTCAGAGAAGTGATGAATGAGTCTTAAGTGAGGGGATCCATTTGAAATGTTGTAGCTGAATACCTACACCAAACAACTCTTTCTATAAGAAAGCTTTGACCACTAACCTTTACAGTCTAAAAAGCAACGGTCTGAACGTCTTGCGGATAGTCTCCTTGACTTTAGCTAAGTTCAAATCAAAATTCAAATGGATATGGGTGCTGTTGAGCAGAAGCTAGGTGGGATTCAGAAGCGGCGTGAGCTACTGATATTCCATCCCTCTGTCTTCTTGCCCCAAACATTTCAATCGGATTAAATCTCTTTTGTGCGAGGATCGAAGAAGGAGTTAATTCTTCTGTAAATCGTCATTCTCATTTCCCATTAGCCCAAGGCACTTGCCCCGTAAGCCTTAAACGGATCAGAGAAAAACTTCCAGCAACACTTGGGGTGTAAATGTTTTTAGCGTTTACACCCCAAGAATAACCACTTAACCTCGTATAGTACGGGTAGTGTCTTCCAAAAATTAAACGTCTGTTAGTCCCGACATAACTGCACATACAAACAATTGACTAAATATAGCGTGATCCAAGATACCCAGCAAATGTGAAAAACACCCGACTAATACTAAGGCATTATAAATAATGTCTCGGTAAATCAGTCAATCATGCCCAGACAACACAAGCAACAGAATTTACTAATCATTATGTTCATAACAAATATTTATTTTTGCAAAGATAGTTGAAAGATTAGTTTTTCAAAATGTCCTCTCCCCCCCCCCCCAAAAAAAAAGAACCGGAACGGGAAACCCTGAAGATGTTAGCTTCAATTTTACGCTTGGATCAGGTTTGAATTGAGCTCCGCTAGTTTTTTGAGGAAAAAATATTTAAAACATACAAGTGCGGCTTTATTTCTCAACTAAAACGAATTTCACCTGAAATAAATTGCATCATTTATACGCTAAGGAACAAATTAGCGCAAGCTAGGAATGCTGAAACCTCCTTTGGAACTTTATGGACAAAAGTGTGTTTTACATTGATAGTGCTATACTCCTGTTCTAATTAGGCTTCCCTGTATCTCAAGAATCACTAATTATGAAACGGTGATGCCTAACACTTCGGAACAAAGCCAGGTGATTTGTTTAGAAAGTTACTTATATATTTGGTTATTCCACATTACGGAAATGCGTAATGAAAGTGATTTTCCAAGTAACTTCTGTCCGGTCACATATGGCGGAGGTTTTTTGAACAAGATCTTACTCCTTAGGCATTAAAACACATACATAAAAACATAACTTTTCAGTAATGAACATTTAAGTTTGGCACCTACAACTTCGACTTACAGCACATTTTCTTTTTAAGGAGTTTCATATCATGTCTTAGTGAAATTAAATAAAAAAAACAAGTTTTTTTAACTGAAAGTAAGGAACGACGTTAAAACTTAAAACGAACAGAAATTATTCCGTATATGAAGGGGCTGTCCCCTCCTCAACGCCTCGCTCTTTACGCTAAAGTTTTTTTATTGTTTAAAAAAATAGAGTGTGAGAAAGTCAAACTTTAGCGTAAAGAGCGAGGCGTTGAGGGGGGACAGCCCCCTTCATATACGGAATAATTTCTGTTCGTTTTAAGTTTTAACGTCGTTCCTTACTTTCAGTTAAAAAAACATGTTTTTTTTATTTAATTTTTGAACGTTTTGAATTAATGCAGGTTTTGATTTTGGCTCACCGTATATGAATAATTAAAACAAAAATTGTATATTAATTTTACTTTTATTTGGTTAAATGGCTTTCTCGAAACTTGTTTAATTTTATTTACGAACGTTTTTTATTAGTAATAAATATACACAACTTACGAATTAACTTAGGCTACGTAACGAACTTCTATATTCATAAATTTTTAACACGTATATTAGGGGGTTCGCCCCCTAGTCAATACCTTGCTCTTTAAGCTAAAGTTCGATTTTTTTTTCCAATTCTTTAAAAGTGACCCCCTAATCACAATCAGTTGATCAGTTGAAATCAGTTGAAATACTTTTTTCTTAATTTAATTTGTGATCTTTTTCTTTAATAATGCTGAGAAATCCGGCGCCCCCTTCATAGCAATGTCCCTTCCCCCATGAAAACTTCCTTCATGGAAAGATCCTCCCATATAGCCCCCGAACCACCCCCTCCCCTCATCTATTAGAAAAAATCCCCCTGAAAACGTCTGTATACTTCACAATAACCAATACTATATGTTAACATTGAGTAAAGTTCATAACTTTCAGCCCTCCCCCAGGGGTCTTTGGGGGATTAAGTCATCCTTAAAGACATTTTTATCATATTTTCGACCATGCTGAACAAAATGGCTATCTTAAAATTTTGATCGGGTGACTTTGAAAAAATGAGCGTGGGAGGGGGCCTAGTTGCCCTCTATTTTTTTTTGGTCACTTAAAAAGGGCACTAAAACTTTTAATTTCCGTTCCAATGAGCCCTCCCATGATATTCTAGGACCACTGGGTCGACACGATCACCTCTGAAAAAAAAAAAAAAAAAAAAAAAAAAAAAAAAAAAAAAAAAATCGCATCCGTGATCTTTCTTCTGGCAAAAAATGCCAAATTCCACATTTTTGTAGATAGGAACTTGAAACCCCTAGAGTAGGGTTATCTAATACGCTGAATATGATGGTGTGATTTTCATTAAGGTTCTATAACTTTTAGGGGGTCTTTCCCCCTTTTTTCGAAAATCAGCCAAATTTTCTCATGCGCGTAACTTTTGATGGGTAGAACTAAACTTGATGAAAATTATATATTTGAATTCAGCATTGAAATCTGATTCTTTTAATGTATCTATTGCTATCAAAAACCCGTTTTCTAGAGTTTCGGTTACCATTGAGCCGGGTCGCTCCTTACAGTTCGTTACCACGAACTGTTTGATATGGTCAGCAGTCCCAGTCATAAGCCCTGCCAAAATCCCAGGATTGATGCGGTCTTCCATAAATTATTACAATTTGACTGTTTTGAACATATCTGAACCCCCCCCCCACAACCAAAAGCAGAACATAGAATTGACCTGATATTTAATAATCAAGATTCGATGCTTTCCGCATGCTTACGTTGAACTGGATGTGTAAAGCAACCAGAAAGATCAATGTAGCACTTAGCATCGTCGTTTTCTTCAAAAATCTGGGCAACCTTTTTCAAGATTTTTATATGTGTGCCAGTGAAAATCAAAATTCTTACTCGGTTTGTCTGATTCCTCTCCATCATCTGGAAATTCGCTACCATCACCAGACCCTGATGCCACAACTGCAACACTTTGTCTTTTTTCTAAATTTTTTTTTTGTGTGCGTTCCTATTTTTCGCTTTGTTCGCTGTACTTCTCTCTTACTGCGATGCTGCCAAATATCTTCGTCATCGAATCCAAAATCGTCCTTAAAACAGAAAAAATTCAAAATACAGTAAAAAAAATCCGATAAAGCAAGAATATAGTAAAGGTCCTTTTGATTGAAGATATTGGTATGAATTAACAGAGACATCGTCGTGCATAGAACAAAAACGTATATATCACAAATTGTCGAAGGTAGAGGAGAAGAGCTGTGATTGCGACAGAAAAATCTTCTGCAGCCCTGGTTCACAGATTAGCCAAGCATAAGTGCTCATAACAAACAGAAGTCACATTCTTCAGTTACGCGCTGTAATTTTTACAGGTGCATTTTTCTTACTTAAACTATCAAGAAAAAAACTGTTTTCCTGTAAAGCCTAAAGCCTTATTTCCTCTTGCCTGTAAAATTATGAGCTTCATTCCTTTAGTTTCTAAGGTGCTGCACGTGGTCTGCAAACCTAGCTTGCGTAGCCCCCCAGGATCGCTACTTTTGCCATCTGTCTCAAACGAGCAAAAATTAACATGAGTAGGGCTCAAAATCCCTACCCAAGTTAATTTCTACTCGTTTTGAGTTTGACTCCTTTATTTGTTGTAATTTCTATTCGTTTTGGGTTTCATTTATTTATCGATGCTGATTTGCGTTAGTTTCACGCTTGGTAGATTATTTGATTTGATTTTGCTCATTTTTGGTTTAATGGAGTTCTTTACTCTCTGAAAAACTTATTTTGTGGAAAAAGTTTTTTAATTAATTTCTGTTCGTTTTGTATTGACATAGTCTTTTAAGGGAAAAAGAAAACAATTCTTTAAATATTTTTGTTTTTTTAAGACTTCATAGTTTGGCCTGCTATTTCTATACTGGAGAAAAATTTTCTGCAATTTTTAACAATATACACCCTTTTAAAAATATGGATACAAATAGTGATGTTTAATTTAGTTTCGTATCTCCTCTAGTTGACCTGAAATAGAAACTTGATAACATTCGCAAAAAATCTGTTTACTTTCTTTGATAGCCTGGATACACTTACGCTATTTTGATTTGGTTAAGTTTTAAGAGCAGAAGTAGCCCCGAAAGTTTAAACATAATACCCTCAGTCGTTCTTGGGATAGTGCTGAGATGCCTTATTGGGAATTAGTCTTAACACAGTGCATTTTGATTTAATCTAAAGGCAAGGGGTTGCGGGAGGTGGACTAATTGCCCTCCAATCACTTTCGACTATTAAAAAGGGCCTTTCTATTTTCAGTTGAATGAACCCTTTTCGAAGTTCCTAAGACAACTCCTTCGATACGAAGTGCCCTGGTCTAAAAAAAAGAAAAAAATAATAAGACATTGTACCCATATCGATCTTTACTATAAAAATGTCAAGCCTTCCAATCACCTTCGACTATTAAAAAGGGCACTAGCCCTTTCATTTTCCAATCGAATGAGCCCTTTTTGAGTTTCTAGAACAACCCTTTCTATAAACACCTTATATGCCCCCAGGGCACAAATTACAACCCTTACCCTGAGGGCTTTGAGGGGGTTGTCATCCTCAAAGACTTAATTTCCAGAACTTTCAACTACGTTAAACAAAATGGCTATCTTAAAATTTTGACTGGATGTGTTTGGGGAAATGGTGGACGTCAGAGGGGCATTAGTTGCTCTCCAATCACTTTCTGCTATTAAAATAGGCACCAGCCCTTTCAATTTCCAATCGAATGAGCCCTTTTGAAGTTTCTAAGGCAATACTTTCAATAAAAATCTTATGTACCCCAGGGCATAACTTACAACCCTTGCCCTGAGGGATGGGGGGGTGTCATCCTCAAAGACCTAATTTCCAGAACTTTCAACTACGTTGAAGAATGGAAGATCTTAAGCCGATCTAGCAGTATTGTGTAATTGAAGAGAACTAAAGTTGTCTTATTAGTTTGGGATAGTCGCATGGAATTATTACAATAACGGCTATTTAGGTTTATTGTTAAACTCCAAAAATAAGCTAACGAGCGAAAAATCGGGAGTACTAATTAGAAAAATATATAAAAACTTCGAGGAAAAAATTCGACTTATATGGCAAAAATGGGGTTGTGTCTACATCACCATTATTCTTCTTAAAACTTAAATTGAACTTCTCGAGAATGGTTTTTAATATACCTTTTTCTAGGTTCAAACATTTCCCCTTTTGACATATAAAAAGACGTTTATTTTCTACTGCTATTTACCGAAAAGCGGAATTTTCGTAAACAGCCATTTTTTTATCCTCTCTTTATCTAGCTTTTACCACTATCCGCAGACTTGAACTAATCTGTTGAACATTTCGAAATTGTAATAAGATCCTAGGGACACTAGATTGTTTATTGTTTGAGTCAATATTCCGTCAGTCACGGAGAAAAGCTTACTCGTTAGAAAAAATAGCATTGAAAAGGTATTGAGAGTATTTTGGGAAGGTTTAGAGCATATATTCATCTGCATAAAAAAGATAGATGAATGCTTTTGAAGCCTATCTCCACGACTAAGTGACCTTCAAAAAGATGGAGGAGCAAGTGTAAAGTGAAAAGAGTAATTAATTGAATCGCTGTTATTGAAGAAATTCAACCCATTTTAAATATCTGCCAGACATAAATATACTATATATATATATATATATATATATATATATATATATATATATATATATATATATATATATATATATATATATATATATATATATATATACATATATATATATATATATATATATATATATATATATATATATATATATATATATATATATATATATATATATATATATATATATATATATATATATAATATATATATATATATATATATATATATATATATATATATATATATATATATATATATATATATATATGTATATATATATATATATATATATATATATATATATATATATATTATATATATATATATAATATATATATATATATATATATATATATATATATATACATATATATATATATATATATATATATATATATATATATGTATATATATATATATATATATATATATATATATATATATATATATATATATATATATACATATATATATATATATATATATATATATATATATATATATATATATATATATATATATATATATATATATATATATTATATATATATATATATATATATATATATATATATATACACATATATATATATATATATATATATACATATATGCATGTATATATATATATATATATATATATATATATATATATATATATATATATATACTATATATATATATATATATATATATATATTATATATATATATATATATATAATATATATATATACATATATGCATGTATATATATATATATATATATATATATATATATATATATATATATATATATATATATATATATATATATATATATATATGTATATATATATATATATATATATATATATATATATCTATATATATATATATATATATATATATATATATATAATATATATATATATATATAAGATAAGATTTATTCTTCATTAGATAAACATACAATACTAGCCTACATGTTATTATTCCTCCAAAGGCTCATTGACCTGTAAAGAAGGGGGAAGACAAATGAGTTGCTTACTCAGAGATATGAAAAGCATGAGTAAGTGACCATAAAATGGTCACTTACTCACATGCGAAGGAGAAGAAAAGAAATATAGATAAAATGAAAAGTATAGAAAAAATAGAATAAATAAACTAAATTAATTAATTAGATTAAATAGACTTTAAAAAGACTTTAACGAAGCCAAAGAATTTTTAACAATTTTTTTAAACAAACCGAATGAGTGGCACCCTCGAGGTGATTCAGGCAACTTATTCCAAACAATATGACACGCCATTAGAGGATTAAAATCTGACCTTATGCAAGGACTAAATGGAACTTGAACATGATTTGCCATATTGCGAAGATTATAATCATTTTGATCAGAGGTAAAAGATAGCGGAACGCTTAGGGGCCGGAGGAGGTCACCATGAAGCTGAGAAAAAGTAAAACATACGCATGAAAGAATGTATAGTGACTCAAGATCATGTAATGGGATAACTTTGAAACCAGAGTTTTACAACGATTATATTTTGACTGAAGAGCCAAAGTGAAAGCGTTGGTACAGCAATGTTGAGAGTCTACTTATATAATCAGAGGAGGCCTTACTGGTGCGCGGGGCTTGTGCACCCGCTACTGCGGGGGCTTAACGTCGTGGTCATAATGTAGTGGAAGGAACAATAATGTAGCCTTCAGCTGAGCGGTAACAATGTGATTCCTAGGATTCAGCGGGAACATTGATTTAAACAAGACGGCAGATAATAACCACGCAACGACGAAGGGTGCTGCAAGACCCTGTTAGCGCGGCGGCCCGGTGTGGTCGCACTACTTGCCACCCCCCCAAAGGGCCGCACTGTCTATCATGACAGCTCCCACAACGACTACTAGTAAAAATTTCATAATATTGATTAACATTAGTTTCTAATATTTTAACACCCATTAATCAAGTTTATTAACATTGATGTATAAGAACAATATTGATGTAAAAAGAACATAACCTTGCTCTTCATAATCTTGTTCAAAAAAGAACGATAAACTTGAAATATTCATAGATGTTAGGTTTATGCAACCTTCATGTTATAAATGTTGTACCCACAAGGCTAAAGTGTCATTTCCGATTTACTAAAAACAAGACATATTTTGAACGTTTTTTCTTTTTTCCTTAAATATTGAACAAATAATTAATCTCCATATCAGCATATTTTATTAAGCAATTTACTTTTATTAGTCTAATTATGCAATAAACCTTTATCAGTATTTTCTTTCTATTTTTTTTTAAATCTATTCCTTCCCAATTAATGAGAAGTCAACTGGTTATAGTAAACTTCCAATGTAAGCTAAATATTTGTTTTTCAGTAAATTGTAAATGTGATTCTCACCTTTTAGGCTTTTTGAGGGTGGCAAGACCATACTCATTTTTAGTAAAAAAAAAAAGTCAACATATAACATCTGTCACGATTAATTAGGTTTTATTGTTTTTAAAATATCCTTATTCTCGTCATTGTTACTTTTCAATTCATTTCTTTCAATTATGTAGAAAAAATCGGTGGAAAAAAAAAACTTTAGTTTAAGTAACACGTCTACCCAAAAAGACAAAAATTATATATGCTGATATTACTGGGCAAGGTTTTGTTTTATTTATATTCTATTATTTTGCTTTCGTTTTCGGGGGTACTTTAGCGTTTTTTGCACTTATGTCAGTTTATTTTTTATTTTTATTTTTTTGCAGGGATGACAACCTTTCCTTCTCCTGTGTTACGAATCTATTCATGGGCTGCTGTAACAGGTTTGACAGGATGTAATAAGTTCGACCTGTAAATTAATTGAAGTTCTCATATTTGTCAGCCGTGGTTCCGTGGACCGTGGTTCGCGTCTTTCTTACCAAAAAATTGGGAACAAAATTGACAATCTATCAAATAGCTCGTGGATACGAACAGTAAATATAGAGCAAACAAAATTATTAACCAAACTCGAAAAGAAAACTAACAGCTATGTCTACATCAAAAGATTTGAGTTTTTATGATGATTCCAAATATGTAAAATCCATTAAGTTTGAAATTACTTATGAACAGTTATGAGCATGAAAAATCTGTTCAATTTTAGAAAATGGGTGAAAACACACCCAAAGAGGAGAGCTATCTTGATTAATATTACATCATCCAATTTAGCGCATCAGAAAAACCAACTATCGAGGTCTCAAGCCCCTATCTACAACAATGCAATATTTTGATTTGTCTCGTGAAGCTTGGTCACGGAAGCATGTGTGTGTGATTTGTTTTGCCGGTACTGGTGCATTATGTAAGCCCATCACTATATACTGTATCAAGGAAACCAGTCAGCCAACCCGTCAAACGGGCTATTTGCAAGAGACCGCTGTAGATAAATGATTGCAAAGCCGTGGTCACAGTTTATATAATATATCAGTAAGTTTACCGCAGATGATTTCTGGCACTTCATTCTCGGTGCGAACAAAAAGCTCCTCCCACTTATTTCTGCACTTATTGGTTGAGCAGGCCAAGTGGTTTTGTCAGTACTTGTTCCGTAGGTGATTATTCTTTGTCTACCCGTGAAAAGATTTAATGCCGCTTATGTTTATATCTGCAAAAACGTTCTCTGGAGCACTCGCACCTCGGTCCGGGTTTTTATAATGGGTGAGATAGGGAAAGATCATACTGGATAATTATATAAACTGTGGCCGTGGTTTCTCAATGAGTTAAAACATTTAAACGATTGTTTTTTGGAGTTTAGAGGGGGAAAAGGTACCTAGGTTAGGTTACGTATTTAATATATGCTATGCTTTACCCCCCCCCCCCCTTAATGTGCAAATATAGAGCCCAAATTTGTTTCTAAACTATTATATATTCATCCTATTTTATTTTATTTCATTAGCATTAACCAAACTTGACTTCTTCGCGGTGCCCGCATAATGCACCAGTACCATTTTGCCTTGTTTGTTTTTCCAGGGGTGACTGTATCGTATGAAAATAATAAGATATCAAATTAATTTAAAGTTATTAAAAAACTGTGGCCTCAGGTACCCAGCTTCCGGGGCCATAATACTAGGCGGTGGGGTATTTCTTCTTAAAGCTGCATGCTGTCTGTACATAATAAACAGACAATATATAGACAACTAATATTCCTTGACTGAATTTATCAAACAGTTCGTGGCAATGAACCGTATGTAAGGAGCGACTCAGCCCAACAGTAGCCGAAACTCTAAAAAAGGGATTTTGATGACAATTATTATATCAATGTTTTTTGCAATTGAAAAAAGCAAGTCGTTTTCAATTGAAACTGAGGAGCAACATTCAAACATTAAACGAACATAAATTATTTTTTATATAAGGGGAGCTGCCACTTCCTAATCCCTCGCTCTCTACGCTTAAGTTTGACTCTTTGTCTCAATTCTTTAACAACGACTCCTGAAACACAAGGGCCATTAAATTTCAACGAGAAGTATTTTTAACGAACATTAAGACTTTAACGTAAAGAGTGAGGGTCGATGAAGGAGCAGCAAATATCAACAACAAATAGTCGATAACAGACTAAGCTATTTCACACTGTGGTTATTTTCTGAATATTCTGTATATGGAGGTGTTTATTTGACTAGGCTGTTTGATTTTGGTAGGA
The DNA here is from genome assembly GCA_027921565.1 of Artemia sinica. Taxonomy (NCBI): domain Eukaryota; kingdom Metazoa; phylum Arthropoda; class Branchiopoda; order Anostraca; family Artemiidae; genus Artemia; species Artemia sinica. Next base: position 25,876,525 of record CM051274.1, on the reverse strand, counting down.
AATACGATTCGTCATTGCATCGGATACGCAAGGAATTGGAATACCTTACCTGCAAAGGCTTTGTTTAACTAAGTTACTTAACATTGTTTATTTAATCTTTGGCGAACCCACAAACCAAAGTTAACGCGGCTACACTCTCGCAATAATCGTCTACTATGAAATGGTCGTGCCAAAAACACAGGTCTTTACCTCACGTTCTTTTGAAAATGATATAGAAGTGAGAAAGCCTATAGCGGATATTTAGCCACAAGTCTCATTTGAAGAGATTTTTATTAATTTCAAAGAAGGCAGGCATACCAGCCAGAACTGAGTAAAAAATGCTTTAGTTCCTCTGGCTCAGACCTTGCTTAAAAAAGTTTTGAATGATCCACATTAATCAACTTACAAGCTCTCTTATTTAACCGACTTAATCCTCGGACACAACCCCTACCAGAAAAAGCTTTAACCCTTATTTACATTCACCTTGGTAGAAATGAAAATATGAAATGTCACCTTTTATTTGAAAGGGCGACAATATATACAGGTTTTTTTTCCCATCTCGAATAGCATCCATAGGCTCATAAAAGAAAAAGAAATGGCGCCTAGTAGCTCCGTCAATTTGCAGACGGAGAGTCTGACGTAATTAAGACAAAACTGAATAACTAATGACGAAACTGAATGCGATACTAGTTTTGGTCCTTCCTTGTTAGCTACTTAGCTAGCACACACTCAAGAATTGAAGTTGGTTAATCATAATGAAATATACCAAAATGTGACGAAAATATAATATTTAGTAGCAAAATTATGGAAACTACAACAAATAATTACGGAAAGGTGTCTCATGTTTGCGATATAAATTCTCTAATGTGTGCTAGCCAACAAGGAAATACCCTAGTTTTTGTTGCCTAAGCAACGTAGAGCAGGGTTGCCACCCTGAGCTCGAAGAATTTACTAAATCGGAGAGGAAAAATTTACTAGATTGCATCCGTTTTTACTAAATGCTCAAAAAAAATTTTTGCGCGTGCGGCTACGCCGCACGCGCACCATCAAGCATCGATTTTTACTATAAGAGGAAAATCAGTACGATTTTCACAATCTTTTTTCCTTTTTTCTTCTTTTTTTTCTCTTTTCCTCTTTTCTTTCGTTTTCATAGTATGATTGAAACTTCCGGAAACCTACAAGTTCAAAAATCCTTTTTTTGGTTTATCTGGATGTACTACTGGATAGGCTTCATATTCCAGATGCGGTGTTTGCAAGACGTCAAACAATAGTCTGGAATCTTGGATTCTGGAAATTCTGCTGTTGAAGCCCGGCTTTAAATTTATCAATGTTCTTCAGGTCATAAAATTCAGATATATTGAAGAAGTAAAAAACGATCAACGAAGACAAACAGCTACAACTCATCACGAAGCAATTCAGGCGATGAAGTGCTAAGATTCTGAGGTGTGTTTGAAAGTGACGGCTTTTGAAATTTGTCCCCCAGTTTCCGTTTTTAGGTTTGAAATCTAAACCCTTAAATTTTACAATTTTAGGAGGAAATTTGCCAGTTTTAAAACACTAATTGGGCTGGTCTTTAAATTCGGGATAAGCAACTTACAAAGATGTCTGGCAGATTTTAAAGCAATTAATTTATAATTTTTTTTTTAACTGATTTTTTTCTGGATTCTTTCTCGTTCGTATTCTAGAGAATCAAAAACCAATTTAATCTATGTCACTTCAAAATGGAAACGACGTAATCGGCTACCGGTTTATTTGTAAAATTATGTAAGTTAAAAAGTACACCTCAAATTGGACTAGGGCTGCCAAGAAAAAGAAAACTTATATAACATACAATAGGCTAATTAGTTTAAAAAATACCATTTTGTCAATAGTCTTCAGCTCAGGTAAATCATACAAATTTAATAGTAAAAAGAAAAACATGTAGTCATAATTAAAAAAGTCGCACTTAAAAGGCTTTACTCGTCCTCGTCCTCATCCGAATTTAAAGCATGACTACTGTCGAATTCTGACTCAAGGGATCCACCTGTTTCCATTTCTTGGTAGCCCGAGTCAAATCGCTGGGGATCACTCTGTCATGGACTCTACTTGACGACCTGAGGACAAGTTGCTTTGTTTTCATAAGGGCCGAAACAGTCGAGATATTTAGCTTATTCCGATTTCTGGTTTGTATGACGGACAAAATCGAGAACTGTCTCTCTGCTCCAGCGCTTGAATGGGGCAAGCTGCAGAGAGTCAGAAAGAACTTTGGCAAGTATGGAAACAGTTCATTTCCAGCAGTGTCTTTAAAAAGGGACAAAGCTTTCCAAAATTGCACGGATTTTCGAGGTCCAACTGTGAAACGTGACGGAGAATAGTTTTCCTCCGTGATCGTTTTCCTCCGTTTAGTTGACGCAAACTCAAGTTTGCGTTAGTTAAACTTGCTCATAACGCAAGTTTATCGGATCCACCTATTTTGCCATCCCCCTAATTTTTTTTTCGGATCAACCTATTTTGCCCCCCCCCCCCTAAAAATTTCCTGGATCCGCCCCTGTGCAGACTGAAACCATATGTCATCTCATTCAGAAGAGAAGAAGCACTCAAGTTCACGGCATTCACCTAACACAGTGGTCAGCAGCCATTTTAGTAAGAGACTCAAATATAAACAGTGGGACGATTATTTAATATCTGACAACAATAAATGTTTATTAATGTATCAAATCTATATCATAGATTTAGACCTTAACTCAATTACGAGTGCCCCACCCGCAATTGCCCCAACCCACAAATATTACTATTTACGTTAGTTCTACCCCAGGATGAAAGGATGATAAACTTTCTATCTACAAGTAAAATGAATCATTTTATGTAATTCTGAAAAAAAAGATAACTTTTTCAGAATGAGGAGATTCACCAAATCACCTTGGGTGGTTTTTGTTTTGGGTGGTTTTTCCAATAGATTCCCAATCATCACAAATCCAAGTGTCATTACAGCTTCATTTTTAGTTGGTAAGATTTGATACACAGAAAGATGATTTTGTCGGCCTTTAGACGCCGGAAGTGAAGTGTCTGTTTATGAAAATAGGTGACTGCTTGTCTGTCTCTTAAGAGACAGACAAGCAACAATTGTAAATTCGCATATATTTACGATAATTTTTTCCCCTGAATTCATTGAAAATAAAAAAAAAGTTTTGTTCAATTTAAATCAAGACTTTTTACTAGATTTCGGGAAATTTACTAGATCCTCTAAATTTACTAGATTTTTGTTTTTTTTTAACTAGATCTAGTAAAATCCTACTGACGGTGGCAACCCTGACGTAGAGTGTTGTAGCTACCCTTAGTTGGCTTCGCAGACAATCGTGTTATGGAACAACTTTATGTGAAGTATGATCTTACGTCTGCACAACTTCAATCCTGGATTTGAATGGTTTATGCCAAAAGTCATTGTTATTCTTTATCAATGTCCTACAGCCATTGTAAAGGCTACCAGGGCTAAAAAAAAAATTCTTGCAATAATCTTTCATTCTTCTGAAACATTGATTACAAGTTAAAAATAGAATATATATATATATATATATATATATATATATAATATATATATATATATATATATATATAATATATATTATATATATATATATATATTATATATATATATATATATATATATATATATATATATATATATATAATATATATATATATATATATATTATATATATATATATTATATATATATATATATATGTAATGTTACATTTCTACTTACTTTTAATTTCTCTCAGCAGGCTCCTTTTTCCTCAATAAAAATTTTCAAACTGAGGAGATTCACCTAATCACCTTGGGTGGTTGGCTTTTGTTTTGATTCCAATAGATTCCCAATCATCACAAATCCAAGTGTCATTATAGCTTCATTTTAGTTGGTAAAATTTGATACACAGAAAGCTGATTTTGTCGACCTTTAGACGCCGGAAGTGAAGTGTCTGTTTATGAAAATAGGTGACTGCTTGTCTTTCTCTGAGACAGACAAGCAAAATTGTGAATTGTAAAACAGGCAAGCAAAAATTGTAAATTGTCATATGTTTAAGATAATTTTTTTCCCTGAATTCATGGAAAATAAAAAAAAAAAGTTTTGTTTACTATAAATCATGACTTTTTCGGGAAATCATCATGATTTCCCGAAATCATGATTTCGGGAAATTTACTAGATCCTCTAAATTTACTAGATTTTTTTTTTACTAGATCTAGTAAAATCCTACTGACGGTGGCAACCCTGCTCTATAGGCCCGTTCTTTTGCAATAAGATCTTACATCTAAGATCTCACATCTTTCTGCAAAGATTTCCGTTCTTTTAACTCATCTTTGTTCAAAGATCTATAGAACAATGATAAGAGAAATTTGGTGACATACTCATCATTATTCTTAGACCGCTGATCAGAGCAGAATGATGAAAGACGTTAGCAAAAGAACGCTATTAGATGTAAGATCTTAGCGCTAAGATTTCACTTTAAGCATTCTTTGTCAAAAGATGTAAGATCTTAGCACAAAGATGAGTAAAAGAACGGCCCTTATATCTTCGTTTCTTCGCCGTCGATTAAGCACTATAATTGTCAACTCTTTAAAGCTTTAAAATATGCCTCCCGTTATTATCTATATCGAATGCGTAGCTACTTGTACACAGAGAAACTTTCCTACTCCCAAAGTCTCGAAACGATTGACAGGTAGACCAATTATAGCAAATTTGCAATTACAACCCGTAACTCCCTAAAGATGAGCCAAATCAACGACTTTTCATTGCAAGTCACTTTTCTAACAAAAAGTCTCTCTGTGACCAAAACCCCATAATTTACAATAAGAACAAGTATCTATCCTCGCTCCTTCAAAATGCAGGCGTTTTAGAGTTTCAGATTACAAGTCACTCTCCCTCATAGAGTCAAAACCCCCGAACTATGAAATTGAAGCCTATTAACACCTAGACTGTGAATGTCAAAGGTCAAAAATTTTGGGCTAATTCTCCTTCCCTATAAGAGCCTGCCAACCAAATTTAAACATATCTGGAAATTTCAGACTAAAAGTTAGGTGGTGTTCAGAGGACACCCACGTCCTGCCTCTAATAAAAAGGATAAGAACTAGAACTACTGGTCAGCTTTAAAATATGTTGGTTTACGGAGCCAGGCAGGATCATATCCAGGATTTCGCTCAGAACCAGAAGGGGGCACCAAACGAACTGTTGTTCGGGGGGAGGGGATAGTTTAAGACAAAATGATAAAAAACTGTAAAGAAGAGAAAATGAGGATAAAAACAGCCAGTTAAAAAACAGAGATTACAATGCAAATATTTCGGTCAAGCCCGCTTGACGGTCCTCAATGCAGAATAATAAAAAAAAATACCGAAAAAACATATAAAGTTGATATAAAAAAACCAAACCTTAAAACAAACACAAAAACTAAAATATGAAAACCCTCTCAAAGTAACGGGGAAAGGGTAACTGAATAAAAATACAATACTGAATGGCAGTTGTATGTTTATTCTACCACCGTTGCTTCGAGAGGGTTTTCATATTTTAGTTTTTGTGTTTGTTTGAAAGTTTTTTTTTTATCTTTGGATTTTTATCGGTATTTTTATTTTTATTATTCTGCACTGAGGACGGTCAAGCAGATTTCTTGACCAAAATATTTGCATTGTAACCTGCTTTTTTCACTGGCTGTGTTTATCCTCGTTTTCTCTTCTTTACGGTTTTTTACCGTTTTGTCCTGATTAGCCAGTGTGGTCTCAGAAATTATTTAGGGTCTTTTAAGGGCCAAATAGTTTTTACCTGTTTTTTTACGACTAATTTAAGAATCTGATAAAAAAATTGGGGGAGGGGGTCTCACACCTAGAACCCCTTGGATACAGCCCTGGCCTCAATCAGCTATAAAACGACGTCAAAATGCAATAAAATGCATATCATGAAGTAGCCATTGCTAAAAACCTAATACGGTACCAGACCGAAGACTAACCATACACAACTATGAACAACGAGGAAAATCAAACTTTTCATAGGTAGCAATGATGCTACCTATGATGCTACCTTTTTTTCGTTTTTCCCCCAGGGATGATCGTATCAAATGACTCGTCATATAATATTGGTAGTGGGCTCAATTGAAAGGAATTTGCAGTATTCTAGTGTCATTTTTAAGTAAAAAAAGAGATCACGTCCCAGAAAAGTTCCGTTTTTTACCGTTTTATGTCACAAAAAATCAAATTTTGCCCCAAGAGGACCAAAAAGGCTAAAGAATGCAAATTCTATAAAATGGTCTTAAACCCTTAATTGGAGGTTTACAATCTTGAAAACTCAAGAAAATTGCCTTTTAGCACGGGTTCTACGACTTTTGTCTTTTTTTTCTTGAAGGAGCTTATTTGAATGAAAATTAATATTTTTAGCACGTTTTCAGTCAGTAAAGAAATCTCGCTACAACAAAGTGCCATTTTCTGCCACAAACAACAATTTGACTAAATAGTGCCACAGACCCCATGTGTCAAAATTCTAAGAGCAATTCAACTGAAAACTATCTAAAAGCTAGATATTAATCCTCACAACCCCTTACGCCCACCCCCTTCTCAAAAAGATTGTAGGTTCTCTTATAGTTTTTTCCCGCAATTTGTGATCCTGTGCCCGCTCTAGGCAACATTCCTGAACCTGCAGTTCAATTTTCTGAGGTATTTACCTCCATCCTTTCCCCCTTTAAAGGACACCACGCTTTGGTGAACTTTGATAAACTTTGTGTTTTTCATGTACTTTTGTGTTCCATGATTTCCATTTACTTTAGTATTAACACAGGTGTACTAACACCTCTTGGGCGAGAAAGTGATATAAGATAGTAACGGTCTATAAGAAATACCCAAGAAAAAACAAAAACAGTTCGTTTGATTTGCCGTTCGGAAAATTAGCGCTTTGCTAAAAGCTTACCTAGCTTGAGTTTTATTGAGAATTTATATTATATATTAAAAGATATCGGCACCATTGGCACTGAAAGACTAATGAGAGCCGTATATATGAGCATTTTATTTTGTGCAGGCTAGTTAACGGCTTTTCTACTCCTGACACAACAGAGTATTTTTTGTGTGGTTTTTGCGTTTTCAGTAAAGCGCTAGTTTTTCAGAACTTTACAAATATTAAGTTAGGGTTAGTATACATGAGTTAATTTATTTAGATATATGCTGCTTAAGGCTCATATTCCCTGTGAAAGTTTTGGTATGCTTTTCTTCTCCTCTCCTACGGTCTATAAATAAAAGTTCAAATAGGGATAAAATCCTTTTAATAGACAGTGATAGAAATTCACAAAAATACCAGATATTTCGGTCACATATACAGTGACCGTCATCAGTAGTAAAACTAAAAAAAACTTTTAGTTTTTTTAGTTTTACTACTGATGACGGTCACTGTATATGTGACCGAAATATCTGGTATTTTTGTGAATTTCTATCACTGTCTATTAAAAGGATTTTATCCCTATTTGAACTTTTATTTATCGTCATGGAAAGGCAGTGTGGTCTCCGAAATTATCCTACGGTCTTAATATATAAATGAAAGATAAAGATTTTACTATCATAGGCGAGATTCAGTTCTATCTATCTACCAAATTAAATTGTTGAAATTCGGCGCAGAACGTTTTGTAGATTAAAAACACGTTGAAAATTGGTTTAAATCGTTTAAAAAGAACAGATTTTAAAGCCAATTTAGATCCTTATCTAAGAAAAAGTTTAATTAATGTCGTAAATCTGGCTCGGTGCATAAATCGATTTGAGACTAATTAAACCGGTGATATAAGTATTCTGTCATTTTGGAGCAAGTTAGTTGCATGTTTCTCAAAAAACTGCTTGTTTCAGAGCAGTTTCAGAGCGAGCATATACCTTCCGTTTTAAGTTGGAACCTTGCTCTTTACTTCCATCAGAATTTTTTTTTTAATAATCAACTTTCAAGAACTATTTTTGATCATGTCCTCAATAATTTATTATTATTATTCTTTTTTTGCCAATTACTGATAGGAGAAGCTGCTCATAAATATCACGATACGATCCAGATTTCATCACGTAATTATAGTGCCAAAGAAACTAGAAAAGAATTTCATGACTGGAGAGCAAACATCCAGTTAGGAATTCCAGCCATCAATGTTCACTAATGTAGGGTGTTTCACCCGTAATCGAATTTTGAATTGGTCAGAATGACCTCTTCAAAATCAGGGATTTAGATTCTAATTGAAAATCTCACCGAAGCATAAACTCAATCAGATTGCCTTCGTATGGAAAGCCACCTCATGCTTGGAAAGGGATTATCAAGGTTGTGATGAACTATTACGTGTCCTTAAAAAAAATTATATGCGCTGGAGAACATTTAGGAATTGCCAACAAGATATTCTAAAATAATGCATTTATTAAGTTTAACTCTTATCAAAGAAGAAACGGCTCGATTAGAACAAAAATCGGATTCTTAGTTTTAATTAAACGCGCTGCAAAGAAAAAAAAAACAACAGTCAAGTATTCAAGGGCTTATCCTGGATTTTTTGCTCGGGGAGATGGGGGGGGGTAAAATAAAAAACGCATCAAAATTTGTGGTACTTGTTTGATATACCCCCTGCATCTCAAGAAGCGAAGTTAGGTTAATCCTAATAAAATATACCTAAGCATAATAAAAATATAATACTTTAAGAAACAAATTTTGGCTATATATTTGCACATTAGGGGAGGGGGGAGGGGGGTAAAGAACAGAGGGTCTGCATGCATAATGTGTAAGCTGCAATTTACTCTGATATTATGAAGTAAGAATTGTTTTGTTATGTTTTTTCAAATCGGACAAAAATTTTTTGGGGAAGGGGTTTAAACTCCGTACCCCTCCCCCTGGATACGGCCTTGTAGATAGTAAAGAAAACAGACGAATGAACAGTAAGCCCCAACAATCACAGTACAACCCGGGATGGCTTGCGATAAATTTGTAATAATTGCAGAGAAATTAAATCATAGGCAGCACAATCGCGCTGCCTAAGTAAAGAACGATGTTGGCACAATGTATTATTTATTTAGTTTTGTTTCCTTTAGACCAGGGCACTTCGTATCGAAGGAGTTGTCGTAGAAACTTCGAAAAGGGCTCATTCGATTGGAAATTTGAGTGACTTGTGCCCTTTTGAATATTCGAAAGTGATTGGAAGGCAACTAACACCCCTTCCACGCCCACCATTCCCCAAACACATCCAATCAAAATTTTGAGACAGTCATTTTGTTCAGCGTAGTTGATTTCCAGTGAGAAATTATGTTTTTGAAAAGGACACTCCCCCACAGCCCTCAGGGCAAGGGTTTTAAGTGATGCCCTGGGGGCATATAAGGTTTTTATAGGAAGCTTTGTCATAGAAATCGTAGTAAGCGCGCCAGCGCTGCCTAAGTAAAGAACGATGTGGGCACAATGTGTTTTTTTTTCTTCAGCCGGGCACTTCGTATCGAAGGAGTTATCGTAGAAACTTCGAAAAGGGCTCATTCCATTAGAAATTGGAGTGGCTAGTGCCCTTTTTTATAGTCGAAAGTGATTGGAGGGCAACTAGACCCCCCAACGCCCATTATTTACCCAAACACATCCATTCAAATTTTTGAGATAGCCATTTTGTTAAGCGTAGTTGATTTCCAGATAGAAAATATGTTTTTGAGGAGGACACTCCCCCACAACCCTCGGGTCAAGGGTTTCAAGTCATGCCCTGAGGGCATATAAGAACGATATTGGCAAATGTACTATTTATTATTTTTTTCCTTTAGAGCTGGGCACTTTATATGGAAGGGGTCGGCGTAGAAACTTCAAAAGGGGCTCATTCGACTGGCAATTGAGAGTTCTAGTGCCCTTTTTAATAGTCGAAAGTGATTGGAGGGCGAACAGCCCCCCCCCCGTCCGTCATTCCCCCGAACACATCCAATCAAAATTTTGACATAGCCATTTAGTTCAGCGTAGTTGATTTCCAGATAGAAAATATGTTTTTGAGGAGGACACTCCCCCACAACCCTCAGGGCAAGGGTTTTAAGTTATGCCCTGGGGGCATATAAGGTTTTTTATAGAAGGCGTTGTCGTAGAAACTTCAAAAAAGGCTCATTCGATTGGAAATTCGAATGGCTAGTACCCTTTTTTAATAGTAGAAAGTAATTGGAGGGCAACTAGCCCCCCCCCCTCGCCCATCATTCCCCCAAACTTATCTAATCCAAATTTTGAGATAGCCATTTTGTTCAGCGTAGTTGATTTCCTAATAGAAAATACGTTTTGAGGAGGACACTCCCCCACAACCCTCGGGGCAAGGGTTTTAAGTTATGCCCTGGGGGCATATAAGGTTTTTATAGAAGTTGTTGTCGTAGAAAACTTCAAAAAAGGGTCATTCGATTGGAAATTCAAAGGGATACTGCCCTTTTTAATAGTCAAAAGTGACTGGAGGGCAACTAGCCCCCGCCCCTTCACGCCCATCATTTACCCAAACACATCCAATCAAAATCTTGACATAGTCATTTTGTTGAGATAGAAAATATGTTTTTGAGGAGGACACTCCCCCACAACCCTCGGGGCAAGGGTTTTAAGTTATGCCCTGGGGGCATATAAGGTTTTTATAGAAGTTGTTGTCGTAGAAAACTTCAAAAAAAGTTCATTCGATTGGAAATTCAAAGGGCTAGTGCCCTTTTTAATAGGCAAAAATGATTGGAGGGAAACTATCCCTCCCCCACGCCCATAATTCCCCCAAACAAATCCAATAAAAATTTTGAGATAGCCATTTTGTTCAGCGTAGTTGATTTCCAGTGAGAAATTATGTTTTTGAGGAGGACACTCCCCCACAACCCTCAGGGCAAGGATTATAACTTATACCCCGGGGCATATAAGGTTTTTATTGAAATCTTTGTCGTAGAAACTTGAAAAAGGGCTCATTCGATTTGAAATTCAAAGGGATAGCACCCTTTTTAATAGTCGAAAGTGATTTGGAGGCAACTAACCCCCCTCTCACGCCCACCTTTTTCCCCAAGCACATCCAATCAAAATTGTTAGATAGCCATTTTATTGAACGAAGTTGAAAGTTTTGGAAATTAGGTCTTTAAGGATGACAACTCCTCCCCCCACAGCCCTCAGGGCAAGGGTTGTAAGTTATGCCCTGGGTCATATGAAGTTTTATTGAAAGCGTTGTCGTAGAAACCTACAAATGCATGAAAGCGTTGTCGTAGAAAGAATACAAATACATGTGGATTTTCAGTTTAATATGCATATACTGATATTTAGTAATCAAAATGTTAATATTATTTGATTTATTAAAGTTATAAAAGTAAAGACATGTATAATTTTTCAGTAAAGTGCAAGTTTTGTCCTGGCCTTGGGAAGGCATAGGGGTTTTGTGCCCAACTTATGTTAATTTCTGCTCGTTTTGAGTTTTACTCGGTTAATTATTGTAATTTCTGTTCCTTTTGGGTTTCATTTATATATCGATGCTGATTTGTGGTAGTTTCACGCTTGGTAGATTATTTGATTTTATTTTTGCTCATTTTTTGTTTAGTGGAGTTCTTTACTTTTCTTTGAATAACATATTTTGTGGAAAAAGTTTTTTAAATTAATTTCTAAAAAGGCTCATTCGATTGGAAATTCAAAGGGCTAGTGCCCTTTTTAATAGTCAAAAGTGATTGGAAGGCAACTAATCCCCCTCTCACGCCCACCTTTTCCCCAAACACATCCAATCAAAATTGTAGATAGCAATTTTGTTCAACGTAGTTGAAAGGTCTGGAAATTATTTCTTTGAGGATGACAACCCCCCCCCCACAGCCTTCAGAGGAAGGGCTATAAGTTATGCCTTGGGGGCATATAAGGTTTTTATAGAAACTGTTGTCGTAGAACCTTCAAAAACGGCTCATTGATTGGAAATTCAAAGGGCTAGTGTCCTTTTTAATAGTCGAAAGTTATTTGAGGGCAACTAAACCCCCTCTCACGCCCACCTTTTCCCCAAACACATCCAATCAAAATTCTAGATAGCCATTTTGTTCAAAGTAGTTGAAAGGTCCGGAAATTATATCTTTGAGTATGACAATCCCCCCACAGCCCTCAGGGTAAGGGTTGTAAGTTATGCCCTGGGGGGATATAAGATTTTTATTGAAAGCTTTGTCGTAAAAACTTGAAAAAGGGCTCATTCGATTGGAAATTCAAAGGGCTAGTGCCCTTTTTAATAGTCAAAAGTGATTTGAGGGCAACTAAACCCCCTCTCACGTCCACCTTCTCCCCAAACACATCCAATCAAATTTTTGATAGCCATTTTGTTCAACGTAGTTAAAAGTCTTAGAAATTTGGTCTTTCTCATTCGATTGGAAATAAGAAGGGCTTTTGCCATTTTTATAGTCGAAAGTGTTTGGAGGATAACTAACACCCCTCTCACACCCACCATTTCCCCAAACACATCCAATCAAAATTTTGAGATAGCCATTTTGTTCGATGCGGTTAAAAAGTCCGGAAATTATGTTCTTGAGGATGAAAATTCAAAAAGGAATCATTCGATTGGAAATTGAAACGGTAATTTCAATACAAATGAAATTTCCAATTCATTTGTATTGGAAATACAAATGAATGTGCATTGTCAGTTTAATATACATATACTGATATTTAGTAATCAAAATGTTAATAACATTTGATTTGTGAAAGTTATAAAAGTATAAACATTTATAGGGACATAGGGGTTTTGAGCCCTACTCATGTTAATTTCTGCTCGTTTTGAGTTTGACTCTGTAATTTATTGTAATTTCTATTCGTTTTGGGTTTCATTTATTTATCGATGCTGATTTGGGGTAGTTTCACGCTTGGTAGATTATTTGATTTTATTTTTGCTCATTTTTTGTTTAATGGAGTTCTTTCTTTTCTTTGAAAAACTTATTTTTTGGAAAAAGTTTTTTTTAATTAATATCAGTAAATAGATGGTTCAACTGCCAACAAATGAACTATATAAAAATAAAGCAGGAAAAATTGGCAAAGAAAACACACTGCTAGTGTTAATTTTGATGTACCAACTGAAAACAGTAAAATAAATTTTTGGGGTCTATCGTGTTTTTATGCGTTTGAGCAAGGCGAAGATGCACAAAAGGTCAAGCTTTGGTAAAAGGGGAGCATAAGAACATTTTCAAGAGGATCAAATTTCTAGTTGTGAGGGGCTCATTAAATAAATGCCGAGGAAAGAAACTCCTCTATATTCTCTCATCTTGAGTGCTGCGAGGACATGGAGAATGAGTTTAAGTACCTTTTGGTAGTCAAACTGGTTCAAGATCAAAGTTTTGTGTGCAAGGACCAAAATGCTTTCGGCAATAGCATTGTATCGAAATTTGCGTTATTATTTCTTTATGACAGTACAGAGTTGAAAGTCGTTTAAATACTACAAAAAAAAAAAAATTAAAGGCGGAGTGCATCGGTGGGTTTTGAATGTCTAATAAACCTATTTGTCTTCGGCACAAAAATACCCCAGCGTTTTTCTAATGCAAATGGCATTGAATGGAGCAACGTTGTCTTAATGGTGGAGATGAAGGTACTCTTTGGCCCATTTCTCAGACAAACCGTTTTTTTCGGATTTTTTGTGAATTGGGGTCATTTTGGTCGAGTAACTTAAGGATACCAATCGAGAAAAGTTTTGGTGCCCTTTTTGAGCCTCATTGTCGGGGGCCCGTCTCCCCAACTAATCAAAAAATGAAGTTTTTGCCCAACTCCAGGCTCCAGTTTTGGGGGCCCATGAAAACCATTTGATAGGAAAAATTGCTCTTTTTCGGCCCCATTTTGTGGCGAATCAATGTTTTTGTAACTTGTGCATTCGGTTTCCTTGGTCCAAGGATTTTAAGTTAGGTTTCAAGCCAATCGGAAAAAATCCATTTTTGGGCCCTTTTCAGGAACCCTGCGCTCCCGTCCTTTTACTTATTTATCTATTTATTTTTGGCAGATTAGGAAACCCCTGGGCCAGGGACTTATTGATATAACTTTCAAGCTTTTAAGAGGAAGAATCTTTTTTAGCAATTTTCAGGCTATTTTTTCTGCAAACTAATGTATTTTTTTTATGTTTTCTTGTGCAGCGGGGTCTTCTTGGTCCAAAGACTTAAGGATATGACTTTTAAACCAATCGGTGGAAAGGGTTTGGCCCTCTTCGGATCCCTTTTTTGGGAGGGGGGCTCTATACCCACCCTAATCTTTTTTTGCAAATTAGGCTCCCAACTCTCAACTAAATTTCTTGGTTTCGGCTTCGGAAGCCTTCATTGAAGGTTTCTAGTTGATCAGACAGCCAAGATCAAACTTGATCCCTCATTTTCTACTATAAAACCTATCTTGTATTATTTAAGGTCCTTGCCCCTCGGGCTACATGGGTCATATCATCACTGAATGTAAATTTATTGGATGTTTTTGTCTATTCGGGGCTAAATGGCTAGCTTGAAATGTGTATTCGATACAAAGGGAGGAGGGCGGGGGTGCAAAGGAAAGAAAAGGGACACAAAAGGGACACTCTTTGCCCTCCTATCAATTCCAAGTCTTTGAAGGCAATTAGAAATTTTAATTTCAGATAGAAGAAGCTCCCTCCAAAATTTCTATGGTCACGTCTTTTATTCAAAATGGCCGAGGAAAAAAAGAGAAATACCACATGGGAGGTAGCTTGCTTTTTACTTACCAATGTGTTGACTTTGAAATGATTTTAAAGATGAAGATAATGGTAAAAAGAGTGATAATGAGACCCTTGCTACATTCAAACACAGAAGGCCGTCCATTTGTATTGCTTCAAGGACGTTTTTTTTTTTTTTTTTTTTAGATCATCAATATCAAGGGCACCGAGATAAAATTTCCCAGGGGGGAGGGAATGTCAAAATATCACTGGTGGTTGGGTGGCAGGGAATATATTTCAGGAAATTCTTTTCGTAGGAATAAGTTCATTTTTAAATACTTTTAGGAAAAAACTCTCAAATAAAAAGAGCAATTAAATTGCATGCAAAATGAAACAAAACACAGTAAATTTTAAACGAAAAGAATTTCTGGCAAAGGGAGCAACTTATTTAATCAGTAATATATTTAATTATTATGCATTTAATCTTAAAAGAAAATCAAACTCAAACCAAAATTACAGAACGATTTATTGCTTCCATTGATTATAACAGATGTAGACTTGTCTTTATGCAATTTCCTACGCCTTAGAATAGTTTAAAGAAGGAGTAGAGATGCTCAGAAATCATCCTGCCTGCATAGATACCACGTTTTAATTTTATAACGGCCATGTAAAATGTACCTCTTTCATAACAGGACAATTCTCCCTCCATCGAACTTATATCCCTTATATGTTCAGACATTAAAAAAATAGAATAGCGAAAGGAAAACTAAATTTAAACTTACCATCCAGCTGTTAAATTAACCCTCTTTCTTTTTAGTGTCCAATTCAATTAAATAAAATGAACCGGTTAAAAAAAAATTCGCCACAAAAGAATCTTATCAAAACGTTTGTGATAAAAAAGAAGTGGAAGTACAAAGTGACTGGGACCAATATTCACCAAAACTAAAAATGGAATTCTCATGACAATTGCTACACCGGCAGTATTGGCTTTTTATGCTGCTTCTAAATATACAAAAATTTTTAATTTATTGTTACCCACCCAAAACAAAAAATCTGAGAAAATTTGCCTGATCTTTGACAAGGGGAAACACCCTCAAAAAAGCAAGTGATCTTATTGAAAATCCCTTTATTAGATATGTCATATCAGAGAACCCTACCACAGAGATTTCAGGCTCCATATTTCAAATTTTTTCAGAAGAAACATCATGGATACATGTTTATTTATTTTATTTTTCACAGGGGTGATTGTTTTTATTTTTATTTCATTAAAAAAATTAATTACATTTTAAATTATGAAATTCTTTTGTTATTAAACATTTAATTATTATTCTTATCATTATCATTTAGTTCTTTCGATTTTCCTGCTAAAGAGAAGGAAACATTTGAGGATTTCTTTTTGTTATGATCACGATTAAATTCAGTACCGTTTGTGTAAATCAGCACTGAAAACATAAAAAAAAAATTTTAAGTTCAAATCACTGCCGTTTTCTTTGAAATTCTGCGCTGATTTGGTAAACCAGCGCCGAAAAAAGCTACTCTAATCTGGCCCTTAAGGTTGCCATTTTGTGAAACTGGCCGGTTTATAAAGATGAACCTATTTTTCATG
The DNA here is from genome assembly GCA_027921565.1 of Artemia sinica. NCBI lineage: Eukaryota > Metazoa > Arthropoda > Branchiopoda > Anostraca > Artemiidae > Artemia > Artemia sinica. The sequence continues at coordinate 25,860,370 of CM051274.1, read as the reverse complement.
TGCATGAAAACTTTTGGGGCATTCAGTAGAGCAGAAAATATCCTAGTAGCAACTGCTTTTTTCCTTTCTATTGTCTTTTATGACTGTGACTTCACAATGCCAAAAAATTCATATTGAACAACTAGATTTTCACATGCCAAACTAAAAGAAAAAAAGTGAAGAAATGGAAGTGGTAAGTCTTACGTCATATTCAGCGTTCAGCAATCCAATTTGAAAAAAGGTCAGAAGAACTAGTATCCATATAAAGTTTTTTGACACTCCGTGAAAATTCTGCATTATCTTTAGACTAGATATCACTCAATTGTTATACGACATCCACCATCCGTTTACATAACCGTGTTCTATAAAAAAAGAAACCATGTAAGAAACTATGTAAAAGTACACAATAAATACAAGTCGCCCCTATCCTAAAAAGAAAGAACTGATAAGAAGTCTGATGATTTCCGGAACTATGTAGATAATTGAGATTTACATTTTGATTACTAAGTAAGTCAACTATGAATAATCAAGGCTTTGTTTACCTTAGTAAAGATAGTATTAACGGTTACATACCGAATAATTATACTATCTCCAAGGGGCTGACAGATCTTAAATCATCCAGGTTTATACACGCAGGGAGTTAGAAATTGAAGAGCGTTTGGCAAGAGGCGTTGCGATTCATTTTCAATGGTTCAAGTCCCTTGTAGAAAAAATGAGAACGCATAACCAAGACTAGCTAGGAGGGCTCTAAGAATTAGGTCCATTTTGGCCATCAAACTACTTAGGATGTTCTTCTGCGACGACAATCGGATATTTTTGACAATCATCATTTTTTTCCATTCAATTTGAAACTTAACAGTTAATAAGAGTTAATAAGCATATACTCTCATTCCTCACCAAGGCTTTAAATTGCTGGAAGAGGTAATATCCAATTTCATGGGTAAGCAATTTCCTAGTAAACTTGACCTTGGCATTTGTTGTATTTGTGCACGAGTAGAAAAAAAGGGAAAATCCGAGAAATAAAATCTAGAATTTGAAAAGTAAGGCTACCGTAGGCTGATTAGCCAAAATCAGATGTATTTCTGAAAGGGATCTCAGTGGCATCAATTGGGAGGGAGGAGTTTATCTCCCCTTAGATCCCCCCCATTAGATTTTGAAATACCTTTTGGGATATTTTCATTGAAAACAGGCCTTTTTGTGGTGTTTTCATTTAAAAACTTGAAAAAAAAATTACCCCCTCCCCCTTAGATTTTGAAAAATCATGTGGGTGAGACCTAAAAAGTAATGATAGGAATGATAGTGCGATAGTGGCGGAATCTAAGATAAATACCTCTTTGAAATTGCATCATTTTCTATTTATGTTTTCCTAGAGTTTACCGACTTTGGAAAGTTCAGACCATATCCCTATAATATATGGCGCAGGAAATCAATTCCTATAGACAACACACCCTCAGTATTATTCTGCTCTAAGCTCAATTATATTTTATCTGAATATTGCATCACTCGTTGAGATGGTCCATGACCGAAAACTAGAGACATCCGAATAACCACTACGCCAAGAAAAAGAGAATAAAATGCCGATTCGTTCTAGTTAATGAATAATGAATATTCATTCAATTTGCATATACAAAATAAATCTTAAATTATCATGAACATCGATAATGATGATGGCTTATTGGCTTGCATAGCCCAAGGGATTCAGCACTAGTTAGGGCGGCGTACGCCAAAACCACGGCAGTGTACCGGAAAAAAAAAACAAAAATTTCTTAGGAGTAGGCTCTGGATCCATTCCTGATAGTTTCATTAATCACACTCAACTAGTTCAATGGTAAAAAAGCAGTATTTAAAATTGGGGATTAATTTGCTTGCTGAAAGACAAATAGACCAGTTGATCAGTCATTCGACACTCTTTTCAAATATACTAATTGTTTGCTATCGTCCAGGGCCGTATCCAGTATGTTTTCGATGGGGAAGGGGTATACAAAAAACTTAAAAAATGCATCACAAATTTGTTTATATGTATTTTGTTACGTTTTCACGAGTCAAACATAGCTTTCAAAGAGGGTTGTTAAAAGTCCCTAACCCCCCCACCCTCCGTATACGGCCTTGCTACCATTACAAATTCCAACTGAAAAATTTTCGCACCAACACCACTCAGAATCTTTAAAATAGTTTTTCCCTTTATCTCCCAAATTTTTTTTCAGACTATTTTTTCTTTAATGTGTTTTAAGACTAGGGATTATATCGCATTAAAATTTCGTTCCGATCCTAGAAAAAATTCAGTTTTTAGAGATGAGACCTGGGAATGTCTTGAACCAAAATAAAACGGGGGATCGTCAATATCCGGCTTTGGAGCACCGTCATTCTCGCCAAATACGCCCTCCCCAAATTGAAAAAAAAAATCATTTTTCAGATTGTGTGATTTTATACTATCTACCCCTAGACTCGGGGCAGTATCGTATTAAAACTTTCGCTGGAACAGAGAAAAAGTTACTCTCTAGAGGACGACAGAAATACAGTTTCAGAGACCCTCCAAGGGCTCTAAATAGATTTCTTGTCGGCAACGACTGTTATATTTGGAAACAAAAGTTGAATGACAAATCGAAAGGCAGAGCCTTTCCTAGGGTTGCTAGTGCCCGGGGAAAAATTAATTATAGCGCCTCTTCCCGACTCAAATATAAGCGAAAAATGCCGAATCAAAGTGAAAAATTTGATCAAAGTGGGCATTACCCCATCAACGACGCCGTTTCCCCCAGCTGCGCCTCCGGGGCAGCTGGCCCGGTTGCTCTTGTAGGAACGGCTCTATTGGGGGGGGGGGGTGTGGATCTATAACTTAAGTGCGCATTGCCAGAAGGTGCTGACCTATAACTGATTTTGCATTGTATCTCCGACACATTTTGGGGGTGTGGAAAGGAGAGTTCGGTATCCCCTTAATAGAGGCTACATTCAAGTAAACTGAATAAGAGGGAACATTTTCGGACTTTGGGTGTTTTTGGTGATAATAAACAAAAAAGAGAATCAAGAAGGTGACATTTTTGTCATGAGACAGTCTGGCTGAAAATTATTTTATTTTATTTCGGTTTACAAAGAACCGCGGTTTGCTCTTTACTGGGTTACAACAACTGCTGTGACAATGAAATAAAAAATAGAAGAAGAAGACGGGAAGGCACTGCAGTGACATATATAATTTTCTGAAGAAAGCGTAGAGGTAAAATGACAGACAAAAATTGTTATCAGTCAAGTGCTGGTGTCTGGCTTGTTAACTGCACAATGAGAGGGCATAGACGATTTTTGTATACCTTATTTAAACAATTGGTCCAAGTAGAAAAAAGCTATTTTTATAATATGGGGATCGGGTAAAATTTTTCAAGATGAAGGCTTGTAAGCCTCTGGTAGAGGATTTCGACCATGGTGATTCAAAAAGTATACTTTTCATTTCCACCACAATTTTTGCAGGAATTTTAGCTAGTTTTCAAAATCCCCGAAAAATTCATGCGTAAATCGCTATTACTGCTAAGATAAACACAAAAACCAGTTCTTATTCCAAAATCAAATGTGAGGGAAATGTTTTTCAATGGGCAGTTTTTTTTTTTTTTAAAGCTCGATTTTCACTTTTCACTGGCCAAGGGAAATGGGAGGGGAAATATTCAAGATTGGGATTGTAAACATCTGGTTATGTTTTTTTTTTTATTATTATTAGGGAGTTCTCAGTGGTACTTTCTTTATGCAGTAACTCCAAGTCTTTCTACTCTGGAAATAACACAAACACGTAGATATAAGGATTGACTTTCAAATGACTCCTTAAACAGCTCTCAACGATGCCCCAAAGCAGGGTTGCCAACTTCCACACTTTTCGTGTGAAATGCACTCTTTTTTTTACCTCAGAGGGGGTGCGGAAGAATGAATATCACTCTTTTTGTGTTAGTTTCCATTCACTTTGAACGTCAGTAGTTGGCAAATTCGTCAAAAGTGTAATTAATCCAAGGCACAGAATTACCAACTTGCATGCTTTTCGTTTGAAATGCATTATTTTATACCTCAGAGGGGGTGCACAAGCAGCAGCAACTGTGCGCATGCAAAATTTTGACTTGCACTCTTTTTGAGCAAAAAATCACTCTTCATTGGTCTTGATTTGCACTCTTTTCGCACGTCAGCAGTTGGCGACCTTGCTTCAGTGTCTTGTTAGCGTTGTAGTAATAAATAGAAAAAAAAAATATCAGCGTATCAAGCTCTATTCCTGAAAACCCGAAAAATGAACGTCGTGATGAAATTCTGCTGCTAAAATGAACATACATAGAAATTATTATTCCTGCATCTGGCTTAACTGAAAATAGATTTTCATATGGCAGTTATTTTATTAATAAAAACTTTTTTTTTCCTTTCCTTCCACCGAAATAGTCTGGGAAGGGGAGCATTCGAGATAGCGTATTGTAAACAATCAGCAACAGGTTTTCAACCAAGTAAATTTTAATGGTACCATGTTATGCTTCCCAGCCTTTCCAGTCCAGAAGTGGCACCAAAAGAACCATTTTTGGTGCCATAAGAAACATTAAAGATATTTAAAGACGAAAATATTAAAGAAAAAAAAAATCAAGATATAAGCTTTCGCTTTCAAATGATCCCTTAAACACACGTCTACGATATTTCGGTTCCCACCTAGCGCCTGAGGAAAGAGACACATCAATGATGCACATGCTAAAATAGGATTTTCCCTGGTTTATTCAACAGAGATGGGGTGTGGGGTTAAACCTTGGGCTAAGAGTATCCAAAATACTTTCCGATAGAGTTTTAAAAAAACGTATTTTTAAACTTTAGTTGGTTGCAGTTATTGCTGCAACCATGGTATGGACATAGTTCCGTTTTTCTTTGTTTTATTGCTGCGATTTTTTCACTTGTTTCGCGGGCTTAAATGAATCATTATTATTATTTTTAGGTACTTCTGTTAGGAACTCCTTCTGAAGGAAGAGCTTATCCAACCCTGTTGTAAGAAACAGTCATTGAAGAAACCCCAATACACCCCACGAGTATGGATGAAGTAAATAAGACTCAAGAATGTTTTGATGAGCATTCAGATAATTCCGTTCACATGAGACATGGAAGTTTATTTAACTATAAGCTTTCTAGACTCACGGCACCCTGTGTGCGTTGGTATTCGACTGCGTCAGGCGTGTGACTCGTCGAAAGGATAGAGATTATCTTTGTTATAATATAATGTCATACTCTACTTCCGAAGGACGGGATTGAACTAGAGCACCTCTAGTCATTAGGCAAGGCCCTATTAAAGTTTCGGATATCTTCAGTAATGAGGAAATCCATGGGCAGTGCAACAACTCGCACACTTTTTTAAGTTGAAGATAAATAAATAACTTCTTAAATTTTATATTTGAACTTTAAACCAATTTAAAAATTGGGGGTCGCTCGTTAGGCAAGATCTGAAGCCTGCTGAAGGTTTCTGTATGTTCGGTCACAACTGGGACAAGCAATGGCTAAAGATCGCCGAAAAATTAGCACAAGACCGGCCATCATGGAAGACCCTCATTCAGAGGCTTCGTTCGGATGCTGCTGAGGCGGAAACATCTGGTCTCGCTGCAAGTACAAGGAAGTAAGCAAGTGTTTTCGATGAACTATCTCTTTGCAAAGAACCTCCAAATCGTTAGTGCGAACCTTGAAAAAGCATTATTGCGATTCTGGCTGAGGTTTGGGGACATGTCTATTTTACAACTTTTAAATGAGCTTATATGATCTTCTGATTTAATCCTTTTCGGCTATGAGTAATAAAGGTATTCGGTAGAAACAGGTTTGGGTCTTGCAAACCGATCGTTATGTTAATCTAATACCCGTTAAAACTCAGGAGAGTCAAAGTCTCATTAAAAAGTTAAGAGAACCTTCATTTCACACAATATTGATTCTGCTTAATTAAAACAATACTTGGATGCAAAATTGGAATATTACGTTGAAAACAACTGAGTGTCAATTAGCCAATGTCTTCATTTAGAATTCATGGTTCTTCGAAAAGTTAATACACAGTCAATGTTTAATATTGCAAACTAGTGATCACGCACGTTCAAATTCTTGTTCAAGTTAGGCTGACTGAAGGCCTGGCAGAAGTTCAAGCTTGGCTTGGGGCTTAAATTTTCAAACTGACGAATTATAAACACCTTGCTCTTTACGCTGAAGTTTGTCTCTTTGTCCCAACTCTACTTTTTAAAACAATAAAAATTTTAGCGTAAAGAGTGAGGCGTTGAGGATGGGACAGTCCCTTTCATATACGAAATAATTTCTGTTTATTTTAAGTTTTAATGTCGCTCCTTACTTTCAGTTAATGAAACATTTTTTTGTTATTTAATTTCTGAACGTTTTTCAACTAATGGAGGTTCGAATTTGGCTCACCAAACATGAAAAAAAATGCATATTAATTATAGCAGATTTATTCCGTTTATGACGGGTTGCCTTCCCCCTTAATACCTTGCTCTTTGCGCTGAAGCTGTTAGCACTTTTAAGAAAGCTTTCTAGTCTAATTAAAGGGCACCCGTGTTTCAGTAGATGGTCTTAAAAAAATTAGGACAAACAGTCCAACTTTAGCGTAAAGAGAAAGATATTGAGGAGGGGGCAACCCTTCATATTTAGAATAATTTCTGTTCGTTTTTCAAACAATGCCGGTAAATCTGGCTCACACTCTATGAAATATACCCCTCCCCCCTCACGAAAAATTCCTTCGTGCCAATTTCATCCAACATAAAGTGCGCCCCCTTCAAATTCCCTCCAGACAGTTCCATCCTCGCTTAGAATCCCCCTCCCTGTAAAATTCCTTGCGGACAATTCAGCCTGAAAAATTCTCTTAAGCATTCTTTTATTTGAATAAGACTCTAATCTGTGATCGGTTTCTCGTCCACTCCAGAAATGCCCCCTTTCGTGGAAATTATTTCCCGGAAATCAAAACACGTGCAAAAAAGCCCCTAAATAATTTTCCCGGCAGTGGCGGATCCAGCGAGGGAAGTTTTGGGGGCCGCGCGCCACCTAACGTTGTTTTAAGTAGTGTAATTTACTTAATTATCGCAAGTTTGCGTTAATTAAACTTGATCCTAACGCAAGTTTATCGGATCAAACTATTCCCCCCCCCAAAGAAATCCTGGATCCGCCCCTGTTTCCCGGAGCATCTCTAAATGAAAAATTTTCAAAAAGAATGTAAGACAACTAAAAAGAACTTCATATAGTAATTCTGTCAAATCCCTTCAGTGTAACATTTCCCTTGGAATATTCACCCCCCCAGAAATTTTCCTCCCCAAGGAAGATTTTCCCTATAAAAATACACCCCAAGCACCCCCCCCCCCCAAAAAAAAAATGTCTATACACTTCCTAATAACAAATTCGTAAAAAAAGGGCGAATTTCATCATAAGTTACAGGCCTCTCCCCATGGAATGTGTGGGGGGGTCATTTTACACCTAAAGATATAATTGTTTGATCTTTCAACTATACTGAATAAAATGGCTATGTCAAAATCTAATCAGATAATTTTTGGGGATAAATGGGCGTGGCAGGGGGCCCAGTTGCCCTTCGATCTTTTTGGTCACTTAAAAAGGACCCTAGAACTTATAATTTCCGTTTGAATGGACACTCTCCCGATCTTATAGAACCATTATTTTGATAGAATTACTCATGAGAAAAAAGAAAAAAAACAAACAAAAAATAAATAAATATAAACGCATCCGTGATCTGTTTTCTGCAAAAATAGCAAAATTCCACATTTCTGCACGTGGGAGCTTGAAGTTTATACAGTAGGGTTCTCTGGTACGCTAAAACTAATGGTGTGATTTTCATTAAGATTCCTTGAATTTAAGGGGGTATTTACCCTCTATTTCAAAAATCAGGCAAGTTTTCTCAGGCTCGTAACTTCTGATGCCCTCATTTTTGGAAGACTGCCTGGAGTCTGCTTTTATAACCTTTAATCTGTATAATACTATAATTTGGGCTATATATATTGACATTAGGGGGGTGGGGTGGAGGTAAAGTATTTGGAAAGTGCCATTACTCTAACCTAACCCCCGCCCCTAATGTGCAAATAAGTAGAGTGCTAACTTATACTTTGCTGACTCTATGTTCCTTCCTGTGCTATTTGGGTGGATTATGTTCCTTCCTATGCCATTCTAGGCAACACTCACGGATACAAGAATATACAGTGCAGTTTGACGTGCACATTGCAAAAAGCGACCAATCCTTTTGTATTATATACCTATAAAGTGAACAAACATGTTTTGAAAGTATAATTCAGATTGTATAACGCAACCAGATGGGTTTTTGAGACACTTTCATCATAACGTGTACTTTTTTATCTTGAAGCATCATAACAGTTTATACAGCCAAATCGTATTAAAAATATTTTCGTGGAAAGAAATTTAAGTTTTGTATTAATTTTGGGTATGTAAGGATATTCATTGAGTTATATAATTAAGGAAATTGCTAATTAAAGAATAGTAGGCTAAACTCAGAATTGATTGATTGACATATGCTGTTAAAAGCTAAATCTATTTGCAAAAAAAAGTGTAAGGGATTCGCGAATTGGAGTGTATCAACGATATTAATTGAATAATAGGGGAAAACAGAGCTAGATAACATTTGCGATTTGGATCATATGAAGATGAAGAAAAAGGGTTAAACTGATTAGCAGTTAAAGTAACCCCGAAGGGCTTGTTAACTCAGGTAATTTTTTTATAAATTTGAAACAACATAAATCTATGAAAATGGATAACGATGATAGAATGACATTGTTAGTTGACCTAGCTTTACCTCTCCGATGTGGTCTGCATAATACACAAGTGGTGTTTGAACAGTGTTGTCAATTTAAAATAGGGTCTAACGTTATAGTATACTAAAAAGTTGATACTAAGAGAGATGTAGATGGCAAGAAAAGAATTCTAATTAGGGAAAAAGAACAGAGCTAGATAACATTTGCGAATTGAATCACATGAAGATGGAGAAAAAGGGTTAAACTGATTAGCAGTTAAGGTAACCCCGAAGGCCTTGTTATCAGGTAATTTGTTATAAATTTGAAACAACATCAATCTATGAAAATGGATAACGATGATAGAATGACATTGTTAGTTGACCTAGCTTTACCTCTCCGATGTGGTCTGTATAATACACAAGTGGTGTTTGAACAGTGTTGTCAATTTAAAATAGGGTCTAACGTTATAGTATACTAAAAAGTTGATACTAAGAGAGATGTAGATGGCAAGAAAAGAATTCTAATAATGAAATTCAGAACAAACCTTAGAAATCCTTGCAATTCAAGTAGTAAGGTGTATGTGAGTACGAACCGTCAAGGATCATAAGCACCAACGACCCTAAACACCAGAAAACTCAACCCTCAAAGGTCCCCTATCCCCAAACTCGAAGGGGGCACCCTCCTCTCCAACTTTTTGCCCCCCCCCCATTTTTTTAATTTTTTTTAAGTTTTTCTTTTATAACTTTTTTTTATTTTTTTTTAACATGACGTATTTTTTCAACTTTTTTTTACATCTCAAAATCATACCAGAAAAATAGAATGACCCTTTTGATTTAAATTTTAAAATATATTCTTGTGCATACCCATACTCCTATTGATGAGGACTGATGGTTCTAATTCAATATTTTTTCATGAAAGCAAACTATTTTTTTAACTAAACTTTTTTTGGACTTCAAAATTATTCAACTTTTTTTTACATCTCTAAATCATATCAGAAAAATAGAATGACACTTTTGATTAAAATTTTTAAATATATTATTGTGCATACCCATACTCCTATTGATGAGGACTGATGGTTCTAATTCAATATTTTTTTTCATAAAAAAACAAACTATTTTTTTTAACTAAATTTTTTTGGACTTCGAGATTATTCAACTTTTTTTTACATCTCCAAATCATATCAGAAAAATAGAATGACCCTTTTGATTTAAATTTTAAAGTATATTCTTGTGCATACCCATACTCCTATTGATGAGGACTGATGGTTCTAATTCAATATTTTTTTCATGAAAACAAACTATTTGTTTTAACTAAATTTTTTTGGACTTTGAAATTATTCAACTTTTTTTACATCTCTGAATCACATTAGAAAAATAGAATGACACTTTTGATTTAAATTTTAAAATATATTCTTGTGCATACCCATACTCCTAATGATGAGAACTGATGGTTCTAATACAATTTTATTTTTCATAAAAAACAAACTATTTTTTTAACATTTTTTTTTTGGACTTCGAAATTCTTCAACTTTTTTTTTACATCTCTAAATCATATCAGAAAAACAGAATGACACTTGATTTAAATTTTTAAATATATTCTTGTGCATACCCATACTCCTAACGATGAGGACTGATGGTTCAAATTCAATATTTTTTTCATAAAAAACAAGCTATTTTTTTTTAAACTTTGAAATTATTCAGCTTTATTTTTTTATTATTTTTTTTTGTCCGTATCTTAAAATGACAAAATATGCTTACGGCTCTAACAATTCTCCTCTATGCTTGCTCAGAGACACGATGTGACTTTCCCACTGGTACTCTATGGCCGGTTATCGACACTACCTAGTCTATTGCATCTATTAAATCAGTATTTTTTACGCAGTGGAACGATAAACACATAAGTCATATCTTTAAAAAGTCAAGATGGAGCATTTTAATAAAGTGTGTTCACATGACAATGTTATTGTAGCATTGAATGCCGACAAGGAGAAGTATTTAAACTATGAAATAAGTACAAGTGGTAGCACTATTGGAAATGTATTCATGCATTGTCATGACAGTAAGGAATTAAATTTCTTTGGAGTACCGAAAAAAATTCAACTCTTATGTTGGTGGATATGCGAGATTGAGATCTCCAGAGATGATTGCACTCAAAGAGAATGCCTAGAGAAAAATAATCGTTGATGATAGAGGACAACTCCTTGCTACTGTTGCACGTAACACATTACCTACTGATACATCCTATCGTCAGCTTCCGGGTATTAGCATTCAACGGAAGATCAAAAACAGAAAGGCCTACTCTTCTACTAATATCATAAACCATATCTTGCCTACGTGCCGAAACTGTTACCTGTGTAAAAATAATGTGATAATAGACAGTGAAATTACCAGAAAAATAAAAAGGGCAATGGCAGAAAATATCACTATGGATTATAAAGATGAATCGATGAAAAAAAAAGTACCAGCAAACGTTACTGCCATTGACCAAACAGTCAATGAACCAAATAATACCAAAGACGAAAAGCATATTGAGCCTGTTGATGACACGCCAGTAAAAGTTGTGCATGACTCAAAATGGAATAATGATTATTCTACTGATTACGAACTAAGAGAAGACAATAGCTACAATTGCTGCCTTCGACTCTGTCACTCGCCAGAAACTTTGGAAGATCCTAGAGAATGACGGAATGCCACTGAAGTTTGTTGAACTGATAAAGGCATGCTATGACGCGTCAATGAGCCGAGTTCGAGTCTATGGTGAAGAAACTGAAGAAATCCTGGTTGAGGTCGGAGTAGAACAAGGGTGCGTCCTCTCTCCGACTCTGTTCAATTATTGCGTCGATTGGGTGCTTGAAAATGCACTGTCGTCCTATCCAGGAGTTCAGATCGGACAGAATCTTTCACTGACTGACCTCGATTATGCGGATGATGTTGGCCTCCTGTCAGACCCCGTAGAAGCTCAAAACATGCTTGACAACGTGGTGGCCTGGGCAGACCTGATCGGCTTGAGAGTCAGCGCAGAGAAAACGAAATTCATGGCTAATAACCACGACACAGGACCATTCACACTAACTGTCAATCAAGTTCAGCTAGAAAAAGTCAACCGTATAACATACTTAGGCTCCCAAATATGTATTGACGGATTTTCCGACGCTGATAACCAACAGAGAATACAGAAAGCGCAGACAGTCTTTGCCTCCCTTCGGAAACCCTTATGGAATCGCCGAGAAGTCAGTGTCCGAACGAATGTTCGAATCTACATGGCACTAGTCCGCACCGTTCTCCTTTACGGATGCGAAACATGGTCGGTAAGACTACAGCATGAGAATACACTGAAGGTGTTTGAGCATACCTGTCTCCGAAGAATTCTCAGAATACAGCTGCGTGACCGTATCTCCAGCGCGGATCTACGTCGAAAGTGCAATATTCAGAGAGATGTGGCGCTCACTATTAAAGAACGCCGTTTGAAATGGTTGGGCCATGTATTACGGAAGCCGCCAGAATACCTGCCTCGCCAAATGCTTCTAGTCGAGCCTATTAGCTCCTGGAAGAGATGCCAAGGAGGACAGAGGAAGAACTGGTTGAACCTGGCCAAATCAGACCTTGATCCTATCGGGGGATTCAGAAAATTCAGACACAGATGGTCAACTCAGTGGCTCGCTTTTGCAGAGCAGCTGGCAGAAAATCGCTCAACATGGTCCAAGAAGGTCTCCAAGATCATCGATGCCGGGCGAGGTGGAAACGCCTGATTCCCGCCACAAGTACAAGTACAAGTAAGTAATAGCTACAATATCAAGAGAGAACATGGTGAGCTATTTTATGGAACAGATTCAAAATGTCCAAAGTTGATCATTGATATTAATAATGTATCATAATATATTTTTGTATTAATATTCTACATAGCATTATTTCATTAAAAATATATTATGCATTACATTGTTATTGTACCATGATATATTTAAAATACAGGATTCTTTCCTTCTAAAGATGATTCGGGCAGAAATTAAACGTCCCCTAATTGAGTTCAAATACCGCTTCCAAGAGTCTAAATTCTTAACCAGCAAAAAGAGAATTGCATTCTTGCTTCAGTCAAACAACGACGCTAGTCGTTCGAATTTCGCTAAGATAATTAGTAGCAGAAAAAATGCTATGCACAATATTTCTAAGGAAGTTTAAACGGCAAAAAACCGTGTGAATGCTTGAATCATCAAAAACATTTAAAAGAAATTATTGGACGAAAGATTTACATCCTTGGTCCTCTTGGGCCAATAGTGAGCCAGTCCTCATGGCGCAGGACTGAAAAGCTATGTTTGATGGTGGCGTAGAAGTGTTTTTTAAGATTATTAACAGATCAGAGTTAAGATCATTCAGACAAAATTCTTATACTTTTTCATCTCGGTCACCATTATTGTCATTGAAGTGACCCGTTGCTGTGCAACTAAGTATGTAAGTTCAATAAATCTATTGTCTTTTTATCTGTGTTTATTTCATTTATATGTCTGCGTCTAGTCTAATAATAGGTAATTAGTTCGTAAGTCTTCAAGGTAAATGCTGCCAAAGGAATCTGATCTCCAGATAGCTCGAGAAGAAGAGGCCACGTTTTTCATCCCTACAAACACCAAAAGTCGTTATCGCCACAGCTTAGAAAAAGTTTCTAACCCCTGCTAGCCTATAAGAATTCGTATCTCTTAAGTCGGATCTAATTGCGCCATGGAAACAAAGCTTTGAGACGTCAAAACTTATAGTTCAATAATTCTTAATTACTCTTAAATCTTTACATAACATTATGTGTTCATTATTTTTAGAGTATGCTAGCATATCAAACGTTTAGAATGTCTATTAAAACATCGGAGATGTAAGAAAAGGAATTTGCACACATCTATTGTAAGACACATAGGATAACATTGACAAAATATCAGACAAGACAAGGTATTGACAAGGTATCAGAATGAATAACTTCTTTATCAACATCCGTTGTTGGATATTTCACTATGAAAAAACTGTAAGTAAGTAAGTAACAAACTCTTTCTTGAATTCACCTCTTGGATACACAATACAGAAATTTAATTCAGGAAATTATGAAAAAAAATTGAACAAATTCTTTATTAACATTTATTATCGATTGAAGTCGCTTCCTGGACAGACAATACAGCAATTTCACAAAATCTAAGCATAAGAGTGGTTAAATTCTATATCAACATACATTTCTTGGATACATAGGAAAAAATTGACAAAATCTAAGTGTTGTCTGTCCAGGAAGCGACTTCAATCGATAATGAATGTTAATAAAGAATTTGTTCGGTTTTTTTTCATAATTTCCTGAATTAAATTTCTGTATTGTATATCCAAGAGGTGAATTCAAGAGAGTTTGTTACTTACTTACTTACTTAAAATTTTTTCATAATGACATATCCAACAACGGATGTTGATAAAGATTTTATTCATTCTGATACCTAGATTTTGTCAATGTTATCCTATGTGTCTGACAATAGATGTATGCAAATTCCTTTTCTTACATCTCCGATGTTTTAATAGACATTCTAAACGTTTGATATGCTAGCATACTCTAAAAATAATGAACACATAACAATGTAATGCATAATATATTTTTAATGAAATAATGCTATGTAGAATATTAATACAAAAATATATTATGATACATTATTAATATCAATGATCAACTTTGGACATTTTGAATCTATTCCATAAAATATTTCACCATGTTCTCTCTTCATATTGTAGCTATTGTCTTCTCTTACTTCGTAATCAGTAGAATAATCATTATTCCATTTAGAGTCATACACAACTTTTACTGGCGTGTGATATTTTCTGCCATTGCCCTTTTTATTTTTCTGGCAATTTCACTGTCTATTATCACATTATTTTTACACAGGTAACAGTTTCGGCACGTAGACAAGATATGGTTTATGATATTAGTAGAAGAGTAGGCCTTTCTTTTTTTGATCTTCCGTTGAATGCTAATACCCGAAAGCTGACGATAGGATGTATCAGTAGGTAATGTGTTACCTGCAACAGTAGCAAGGAGTTGTCCTCTATCATCAACGATTATTTTTATGTTGGCATTCTCTTTGAGTGCAATCATCTCTGGAGATCTCAATCTCGCATAACCACCAACATAAGAGTTGAATTTTTTCGGTATTCCAAAGAAATTTAATTCCTTACTGTCATGACAATGCATGCATACATTTCCAATAGTGCTACCACTTGTACTTATTTCATAGTTTAAGTACTTCTCCTTGTCGGCATTCGATGCTACAATAACATTGTCATGTGAACACACTTTATTAAAATGCTCCATCTTCACTTTTTTAAAGATACAACTTATGTGTTTATCGTTCCATTGCGTAAAAAATACTGATTTAATACATTCAATAGACTAGGTAGTGTCGATAACCGACCATAGAGTACAAGTGGGAAAGTCACATCGTGTCTCTGAGCAAGCATATAGTACAATTGTTAGAGCCGTAAGCATATTTTGTCATTTTAAGATACGTACAAAAAAATAAAGTTGAATAATTTCAAAGTTTAAAAAAAATAGTTTGTTTTTTATGAAAAAAAATATTGAATTAGAACCATCAGTCCTCATCATTAGGAGTATGGGTATGCACTATATTTAAAAATTTAAATCAAAAGTGTCATTCTGTTTTTCTGATATGATTTAGAGATGTAAAAAAAAAGTTGAATAATTTCGAAGTCCAAAAAAAATTTGTTAAAAAAATAGTTTGTTTTTTATGAAAAAAAATATTGAATTAGAACCATCAGTCCTCATCATTAGGAGTATGGGTATGCACTATATTTAAAAATTTAAATCAAAAGTGTCATTCTGTTTTTCTGATATGATTTAGAGATGTAAAAAAAAGTTGAATAATTTCGAAGTCCAAAAAAAATTGTTAAAAAAATAGTTTGTTTTTTATGAATTAGTTTTTTTTGTTTTTATGAAATATTGAATTAGAACTATCAGTCCTCATCATTAGGAGTATGGGTATGCACAAGAATATATTTTAAATTTTAAATCAAAAGTGTCATTCTATTTTTCTAATATGATTCAGAGATGTAAAAAAAAGTTGAATAATTTCGAAGTCCAAAAAAATCTAGTTAAAAAAAATAGTTTGTTTTCATGAAAAAAATATTGAATTAGAACCATCAGTCCTCATCAATAGGAGTATGGGTATGCACAAGAATATATTTTAAAATTTAAATCAAAAGGGTCATTCTATTTTTCTGATATGATTTAGAGATGTAAAAAAAAGTTGAATAATTTCGAAGTCCAAAAAAAATTAGTTAAAAAAAAGTTTGCTTTCATGAGAAAAATATTGAATTAGAACCATCAGTCCTCATCAATAGGAGTATGGGTATGCACAAGAATATATTTTAAAATTTAAATCAAAAGGGTCATTCTATTTTTCTGATATGATTTGGAGATGTAAAAAAAGTTGAAAACAAATATCATGTTAAAAAAAATAATAAAAAAAAAATATAAAAAAAAATCCAAAAAATGGGGGGGGGAAATGTTGGAGGGGAGGGGTGCCCCTTCGAGTTTGGGGATAGGGAACCTTTGGGGGTTGAGGTTTCTGGTGGTTAGGATCGTTGGTGCTTATGATCCTTGACGGTTCGTACTCACATACACCTTACTTCTTGAATTGCAAGGATTTCTAAGATTTGTTCTGAATTTCATTATTAGAATTCTTTTCTTGCCATCTTCATCTCTCTTAGTATCAACTTTTTAGTATACTATAACGTTAGACCCTATTTTAAATTGACAACACTGTTCAAACACCACTTGTGTATTATACAGACCACATCGGAGAGGTAAAGCTAGGTTAACTCACAATGTCATTCTATCATCGTTAGCCATTTTCATAGATTGATGTTGTTTCAAATTTATAACAAATTACCTGAGTTAACAAGCCCTTCGGGGTTACCTTAACTGCTAATCAGTTTAACCCTTTTTCTCCATCTTCATATGATCCAATTCGCAAATGTTATCTAGCTCTGTTCTTTTACCAAATTAGAATTCTTTTCTTGCCATCTACATCTCTCTTAGCATCAACTTTTTTGTATACTATAACGTTAGACCCTATTTTGAATTGACAACACTGTTCAAACACCACTTGTGCATTATACAGACCACATCGGAGAGGTAAAGCTAGGTCAATTCACAATGTCATTCTATCATCGTTAGCCATTTTCATAGATTGATGTTGTTTCAAATTTATAACAAATTACCTGAGTTAACAAGCCCTTCGGGGTTACCTTAACTGCTAATCAGTTTAACCCTTTTTCTCCATCTTCATATGATCCAATTCGCAAATGTTATCTAGCTCTGTTTTTTTCCTATTATTCAATTAATATCCTTGATACACTCCAATTCGCGAATCCCTTACCCTTTTTTTGCAAATAGATTTAGCTTTTAACAGCATATGTCAATCAATCAATTCTGAGTTTAGCCTACTATTCTTTAATTAGCAACTTCCTTAATTATATAACTCAATGAATATCCATAGATACCCAAAATTAATACAAAACTTACATTTCTTTCCAAGAAAATATTTTGAATACGATTTGGCTGTAAAAACTGTTATGATGCTTCAAGATAAAAAAAAACGCTTATGATAAAAGTGTCTCAAAAACCCTTCTGGTTGCGTTATACAATCTCAATTATACTTTAAAAACATGTTTGTTCACTTTATAGGTATATAATATAAAAGGATTGGTCGCTTTTTGCAATGTGCACGTCAAACTGCACTGTATATTCTTGTATCCGTGAGTGTTGCCTAGAATAGCATAGGAAGGAACATAATCCACCCAAATAGCACAGGAAGGAACATTGAGTCATCAAAGTATAAGTTAGCACTCTACTCAAATATACAGCCCATATTGTACAAGTCCAATGAATTCTGTTTCAGTCCAATGCATTGTATCGCCCACGTATCGCCCGTCACTTTTCTCTGTAGCTATGAAATCGGTTTTCTGGGATCTAACCTAAGCGTATTCTTGAATGTGAACTGGCTCATAAACAAGTATTAGCCAAACCTTAACGTATGTTAAAACCTCCTTCCCTTAGCTACCAACAGACAGCCTCCTCCCATAAGAAAATATTGGAAGTGTATTTTAAAACGTACAGTACCCAAACTACGTTTAATAAGCATTGAATTCCATTGAGACTTTCCACTTTCCCTCATTTTTGGAAGACTGCCTGGAGTCAGATTTTTGCTAAGGTTTCTCCCAAAAGACAAAGATTTGACCTTATCACAGGATTTACCACGGAAAAAAACAATCTCGATCTGAAAATTGTTTGAATTTATCCTAAAAGTATTTTTCACTTTCTCAACTTCTGGTATGCATTTAAATATTCACAGACGTTTATTTATTAAAAACTAATTCATAGCAATTAGTTGTCATGGACCTTTGATGTGCGACGGACAGTGAACAAATCTATTGCTTGGATTGGTTAAGCAGAAAGTTTTACAACAATAAATATCTTAGAAAATTAGAATTCAATTTGTAAGGAAAAACACCTCCAAATGCAGTTACGCAGTTTTTATTTAGCAATTGATGCCAAATTAAAAGATAAAGAAACATGGATAGAAAATCAGGTAAAAAATATGCCAAAAGCATATAGCACAGAAAGGTGCAGCGGGGAGGTGCAGAAGGTGCAACTCTCCTTTGAAGAGGAAGTTGTCTACGAATAGCAATAGACTGTTATTTTTTGAATTTGTACGGAAAAAAAGTGTTGTCAAAAAGACAACACCTGACAGTCAAGGCCGTATCCAGGGGAGGAGCTTGGAGGGTTAGAACCCTCCTAGAAATGTTTATCTGACTCGTAAAAATGTAACAAGATGAATACAAACAAGTCTTTGATGTGTTTTTTGAAGGTTTTCTTTTGTAAAACCTCTCCCAAAAAAATTCCTCTTGCTAACCTCCCCTCCCTCGGAAAAATTCCTTGATATGACCCTGCCTGACACATATTCAGAAATTTGCTATTTTTTTTTGAGCCACGAGTTTTATACTGTAAATTAAAAATTGAAGAAGAGATGAAACAAAAGTTGAAACAAGGAAAAATTGTCGGGATTCGGAGGAAGCTGTCCTAACCAAACGTACTAAGACAAAATTACTTTACATACTTTACAGCGCATACGATAATTTGTTCTCGTGTAAAATTTGTTCGAGGAAGGGTTTGAAAGCATATCTTTTGTTATTTTGAGTGCTTCGATTAGAAAAACCTCGACATTAGATTAAAAACATAATAAAATGCACAGCGCTCACAATGTCTGCAAAAGAAGGTAATACTTACCCAAAAAAGAACCAAGTTAGGCATGACTGATTTTGGTCTCTCTTTTACCCAGTTTTATAAATTTAGAGTGGAAACTTTAAATCTCAAATAGAATTATCAAACAGTTCGTGGTAACGAACTGTAAGTAAGGAGCGACCCGGCTCAATGGTAACCGAAACTCTAGAAAACGGAATTTTGATACCAATAGATACATCAAAAGAATTTTAATGCTGATTTCAAATATATAAGTTTCATCAAGTTTAGTCCTACCCATCAAAAGTTACCTGTCTGAGAATATTTGGCTGATTTTCAAAAAAAAGGGGAAAGACCCCTAAAAGTTATAGAACCTAAATGAAATTCATACCATCATATCGAGCGTATCAGAGAACCCTACTTCAGAGGTGTCAAGTTCCTATCTACAAAAATGTGGAATTTTGCATTTTTGCCAGAAGAAAGATCACGGATGCGTGTTTTTTTTTATTTTTTTTTATTTATTGTTTTTTCCCAGGGGTGATCGTATCGATCCAGTGGTCGTAGAATATCGTGAGAGGGCTCTTTGGAACGAAAATGAAAAATTCTAGTGCCCTTTTTAAGTGACCAAAAAAAACGAGGGCAACTAGGCCCCCTCCCATGCTCATTTTTTCCCAAAGCCACCCGATCAAAATTTTTAAGGTTTTCAAACAGTTCGTGGTAACGAACTGTAAGTAAGGAGCGACCCGGCTCAATGGTAAGTGATACCATTAGTACATCAAAAGAATCAAATTTTAATGCTGATTTCAAATATATAAGTTTCATCAAGGTATTGACTAGGGGGCGAACCCTCTAATATACGTATTAAAAATATAAGAATATAGAGGTTCGTTACGTAATTTAATGCGTAAGTTACGTATATTTATTACTAATGAAAACGTTCGTAAATAAAATTAAGCAGGTTTCGAGAAAGCCATTTAACCAAATAAAAGTAAAATTAATATTCAATTTTTTTTAATTATTCATGTACGGTGAGCCAAAATCAAAACCTGCATTAATTCAAAAACCTTCAAAAATTAAATAAAAAAAAAGTTTTTTTAACTGAAAGTAAGGAACGACGTTAAAACTTAAAACGAACAGAAATTATTCCGTATATGAAAGGGGCTGTCCCCTCCTCAATGCCTCGCTCTTTACGCTAAAGTTTGACTTTCTCACAACTCTATTTTTTTTAAACAATGAAAAACTTTAGCGTAAAGAGCGAGGCGTTGAGGAGGGGACAGCCCCTTTCGTATACGGAATAATTTCTGTTCGTTTTAAGTTTTAACGTCGTTCCTTACTTTCAGTTAAAAAAACTTGTTTTGTTTTATTTAATTTAAAAATTAAGAATCATCCCGTCATCAAAGGTTAATAATATATTCTACTAATTTAGTCTTTAAAAGTAATCGCCTATTAAGGTTTTTAAATTTACTATTTAATTTTAGCCTATTTGCTATAGGAGGGATTTGGTATCTTATTGAAAATTTATATCTTTCGCAATTAATCAAAGGGATTCTATACGCTCCAAAACGAGCCTACGAAGAAGCGAGTGAGCGAATAGGGGTGACAAGAATTTGTGATTCATAAAAATAACTCGTCGGAGACTGAATATCATAATGCCAGAGCGATAATTGCATTTCACTAAGTTGGTTAAGGTTTAATATATGAAGAAATAAAAATAATGTTTTTGTTTCAGAAAGATTTTGAAGTTGTGCAGGACGATGAAAGAAAGTACCAAGGATTCTTACGGCTTTATTTTGCAATGGCTGGAGGTGTTTAAAATGATTAGGGTAAATTTACATATTTGAAATCAGCATAACAATTCCGTTTTTTAGAGTTTCGATTACTATTGAGCTGGGTCGCTCCTTACTTATAGTTCGTTACCACGAACTTTTTGATATCCATTGCCAAAGGACTTTTATTTGTTTTTGGGTATGGGAGTTCCCTTGGCCCAGGAACTTAAGGGTGTAAGTTTCAAGCGGTTTGGAAAAGACAGTTTTTTGGCCCTTTATCATGCCTAATTAGAAAGAGAACCATTCTGTTTTTCTGTTTTAATTTCTACATTAGACCAAAGACTTAATGACAAAATTATGATATAAGCCCAACGATTTTCAAGCAAATTGGCAAAAGCTTTTGTTGGTATTTTTTGGTCCCCTTTTCGAAGGGCTTGGGCCCAACGACTTACAGTTGTAAGTTTCAAACTCATCGCGGACAAGAATTTTTCTGGCCCATTTCCGAGCCCTCTAACACTTGACCCCTCCCATAAATATGTATTACTCATAGACTTAGCCCCGAAGGGTTCGAGCAAACCAGACACCCCCTTTTTTCACAATAAAATAAGCCCGTGAAGCCAGCCGAGCAAAATAACGGTCATTTGCAAGGGTCAAAAACCCAAGATCCTGGCTGTAATGAACATAGGGAAGCAAGCAAAGGCCTGTGATTTTCGGGTTTAAACCTCCTCTTCCCGAAACATGACGAACTACATAAAATCACCCACTTTTCCTTTATTTAATTATTAAAAGGTATTTCCATAATTCACCCCATTCCTTGGAATCAATATCATGGGTATGGCTGGGTTTTACTTTGGTCTTACAGATAAATCTTTGTAAATATTCACTTTATTTGTAAGTAAATAATATGATTTGGTAAAAATTTACCAAATCTTTAAGTCATGAAATATTTTAATTTATTGCTATCACGAAAGAAGTGCAAACTTTGCTATTTTACTTCCAATATTTTAAAAATGAAAAATAATTAATGAAGTCAACTGTTAAAAATTACAGTGTTTCCTTTTATTATTAAGTTGTTTATTGGGCATTGGTAGAGCATACAGCTAGAAAACTATAATCTTACTTTTTCAAAAAGTCCAATATCTGTTTAAAACCAGCTACACTATTTGTTTACGTTGGCTATTGCTGCTTCTCCTGTGTCCAAAGAATTTATCACCTAAAAGGTTGAAACACTGAACACCTACTAACTGACGGGACACGGAAGAAGCGATATTTTTGCTACACAAGAAGGATTCTTCTAAATGCACCGGAGCAGAGCGCCGAAGAGAACTGCCCTATTTTATTTCTTGGCTGGAAAGGAATTCCTTTTCCCTCTTTAATTAGAATATTGGGTTGGGAATGAGTTTTTTTTCTTTAGAAGTAAACCCAAATTTGCATAAACTGGTGTATCAAGAAAGTTAAAGAACAAAAGCTTTTTCTAATGTAGAAGTGACTTTTGGAGGAATTAGTTGTAGAAAGGGGTGCACTTTTTTTATTTCCCCTTGACGGAGCTAGGCCACATCTTTCATTTTAATCAAGTCTGAACATACCAAAAATATAAAATACCTGAATCTTATAGAACTCTTTATAGTGCATTCTATTGTACATCCTTCACATAAGCACCCTTGAGGAGTGGATCTTCCCTCCCTCTAGACTTGGTATTGATAGTTTTAAGCCACTGGGAAGGAATTGATTCGAAGGGGAAGTGCAGTGGTATATTGAAAAAAGCGGTATACTATTTTTCAATTGTTTTCGAGTTCTAACTTATACTAATTTATGTGTTTCCAACACAAAAACATGTCTAAATGAAACTCAAATGACACACAAGTGCTTCAATGGTATTAAAATGTTAAGGATTTTTGGCGAGGTGACAGCCTAAATCTAGTTTGTGGTAATTAATAAAAAAAACAAGTTTTTTAAACTGAAAGTAAGGAGCAACATTAAAACTTAAAACGAACAGAAATTATTCCGTATATGAAAGGGGCTGTCCCCTCCTCAACGCTTCGCTCTTTACGCTAAAGTTTTTTATTGTTTTAAAAAATAAAGTTGTGAGACAGAGTCAAACTTTAGCGTAAAGAGCGAGGCGTTGAGGAGGGGACAGCCCCTTTCATATACGGAATAATTTCTGTTCGTTTTAAGTTTTAATGTTGCTCCTTACTTTCAGTTTAAAAACTTGTTTTTTTTTATTTAATTTCTGATCGTTATTTAGTTAATGCAGCTTTTATTTTGGCTCACCTTCATTTAATAAGTAAACAAAATTTGCATAAAATTCTATATTCGTATATGTTTCTTCTGGCAAAAAATACAAAGTTGCAGATTTTTGTAGATATGAGCTTGAAACCTATGTAATAGGGTTTTCTGATACGCTGAATCTGACGGTGTGATTTTCATCAAAATTCTTTCACTTGTAGGGGATGTTTCCCCCCTCTTTAAAAAATCGCGTAAATTTTCTCAGGCTCGTAGCCTTTGATGAGTAATACTAAACTAAATAAAATTTATATATTTAGAATCAGCATTGTAAACACATTCTTTTGATACATTTATTGACATCAAAATTCCGTTTTTAAAAGTTTCAATTGCTATTGAGCCGTATCGCTTGTTTTTTTTATTGTTTATTTTATTGCGTATATGTTATTACGTATATGAGGGGGTTCTTCCCTTAGTCAATACCACGCTCTTTACGTTAAAAGTTAAAAAAAAATTGATTCACAAACCCCTGAATCACAAAGGCCGTTTAATTAGAATAGATAGCTCTTTTGAAAGCACTAAAACAAACTGTAGCGTAAAGAGTGAGGTATTGACTTGGGGGTGAACCCCCTCACATACGTTATAATTTCTGTTCGTCTTAAGTTCTAATGTTGCTTCTTACTTTCAGTTGAAAAAACTTGTTTTTTTTTATTTAATTTCTGATCGTTTTTTAAATAATGCTTGGAAATCCGGTGCCCCCTCCATAGAAATGTCCCTTACCCCAAAGAAACATCCACCACGGAAAGATTCTCCAGAGTAACCCCCTCCTTTAGCCCCCCCCCTCCAGAAAAAAATCCTTCCTGAAAATGTCTGTATACTTCCCAATAGTAGTAAGGCCATAGGGAATATGACGACTACATTCACGAACACATGAATATCCGGTGCAGTTTCACGGATACATGGCTTACCAGGGTCAGTCACCTATTACTACGAACGATACTTTCCTTAGCAGACGGGTTTTCTGAGCTAACACCCATTTTTTTTGGGGTCAAACAGAGAGAGAGCGGCGGTTACTGCATATACGGTAACTTGATTAGTAGTTGGATTCAAATATAAGGAGTAATTTTCATTGTAGTTCATATTAGTAAGAGAATTGAATTCAGAGAGAGAATAGTTTATTTGAGAGGATATTAGTGGAGAAAAAATGAGTGGTGCATTTACATTATTGGAGATTAATGATGGAGCTGACAACATCAGCAATGATGCACGGGTACCTAATGTAGCTGTGGAAATAACCGCTGGTTGTAGACTATGCCTTGAATGGGATAGTATGTATGCTAGATATGTGATATCATTAAGCAAGTTTAAGCAGAAGGAGCAATTATGTTTTGCTGGAAAAGTGAATATTCTCCATATAAATAAACTTCGGTCAGCATTAGATGTCCTATCGAAATATATTTATGAGAACAAAATGCATCAGTGATTATTATTGTAATTATGTTCAATAAAAATGTTTCTAAATCATTGGTATTTTTTCTTTCTATAGTAGACTAGCGTATATTTTCTAGAGTACAAAAAGAAATTCTGGTTAGTCTGAAGTTGGTTGTGAGAGAGTTAGGACTCTAAAAAAAATGGATAGATTCGAGAAAGATCGAATCATGAGGAATCTAGTTTTTATGGAAAAACGTTTGATTCTAGATGATGATTTTCTAGAGTTGTCTATTCAAAGGAAGATATTTTCTCGGGGAATGCTTGTTGATATAATGAAAACTGATTCTCCATCATTAGACTATTGTATGAAGCTTCTACATCGTGGTCCAAATGCATTTACACAATTTATTAATATATTGATCACGACACGGCAAAATGATATTGTGGATACGCTTTTAAACATTAGTTTTGAAATTTAGGACTTTTTTCATGAGAAAGATGGTGCTCAAGGATGATTTACTCCTCTCTCTCTCTATCTCAGACAATTTTTGTTGTTTCTAGCTCAGTTTCATTGTGGTAGTGAGAGTGTCAACGCATGACAAAATGTTCCATACATGTCCGTTATGTATGTACTCACTGGGCAGCTGGTCATTATCATGTGAGAATTGCACAATGATTGAGGAGTATGATGAAAAGTGTAGATTATGCAACCCGTGTAAATTGCATAGAGGATATGCTGTACAAATTAAAGGTTGTAATTCCTGTCTTGAAGAGGTGTGTGACTCTCATCCTAGAGGCCACCTATGCTCCAATTGTCATTATGATAAATGTAATCAGTGGGAGAATACATATCCCGGTATGATTGGAAAGAATCCTAACCGTGATTTTAGTTTATTGCTACGAGATTGGTATCGTCGTGGTTTTAGATTTTTCTGGAAGGAGGAACCGGGTCAACAATTCAACTGTTGGAACAACAAAAGAATATGGTTTCTACGTCATCGTTGTGAAGACACTGGGTGTTATGATTATAAGCCCACTGATTTTTATTTGGCTCTGACGGAATGTGATTCGACACTTGAGGACACTGTTTGTGAAATTGCTTCAAATAAGCAAATTGAAACATGTGAATTCTATAGAATGAATGAGAATAGTATCATTGACTATACAAAGAGATATGACAAGAGTGAAGTCACACTCTACTGTAGAAAATGTGACCCTGACATGGCAGTACATCAGGATCAGTACACTGTGAATTCAGATAATCTACCTGCACTAGTTGTTGTCGACAAATACCTAGTAGTGGATGAAATCTAAAGAGTAGAAAAGTCGTTTTATCATGTATATAAATTTTTTTTTATTAATAAACAATTTCACATACATCTTTAGAACATTTTATTCTTAGGGCACTAAAATCAATATTAAATACACTTGTAAGTATATTCTCCACTAGAAAGTCGTTCAATTGAGGTAAGTCAACGTAGATGTTGAGAAACCGCTTGTAGGTGTAGCCACGACATCTGAACATGAAAAAGAGTAGTGCATGAAAGCCACATGTCTTAGTCGTTAAATCCTGTACTCTTCGTTGATTTTGAATAATAGTTTTCCCCCTGCTTTCAATAAAGTTGCTGATGTATGGAGCGTAGAATTTATACGATAGGCCAAGAGGATCAAAAAATTCAATATTCTTCGCTGTTTGAAAGATGCATAGCCAATGACCGGTCTTCAAAGTCAATGGACTGCTATTAACAATGATTAGGGTATTGTTAGCACTTGAAATTTTTTCAATGAAGTCCGAAGGTATGCAATAGGACTTGTACTGGGACATGTATGGATCCATACTAAATACTTTGATTATTTGGTTTGACTGAATGAATGGTTTTTATTTCCCATCATAAATAACACAAGGTTACACAACGGAGTAATGAAAAAAGAAAAAAAGAGAAAAAGAAAACGCAATAAGAAAAACAACAAGACTTCAATAACAATCTATATACAGCATACTAAACTCGTAATCAAACTAGCCTACGATAGCTCGGTACATATCATGATCAGGATTGAGCGAACGCCGAAATCGGACGATTCGCTCAGTAGCTGCAGTAGTCGGGTCCGCAACGCTGTAATTTTTCGAAACTCTTGAATTTCTCTCCCATGGCGTAACACTTAACAGATATTTTGCATACTTATAGTAAACCCGACGGACTGAGCGCTTATCTGATTCGGTGAAAAGAGACCAAAACGGCGAGAGTGACAGAACATGCGGGATAACGAACACGGAATAAAGCCTTCCGAGTATATGGCGGTTATACATACGTTTGCAGGGTAGGAGTAGTCCGTATGCTTTGCGTGCCTTTTCTGAAAAATGCTCAACCAGTGCTTCACGAGTAGACCGCAGATCTGACGCGATCGGCAGTCCAAGGTAAGTGAGAGATGGCTTTGAGCTCACCGCAGTATCACCTAGGAGCACGCTAATCGGGGTCGAATCTTTCGCGTTGCGACGAAAAACAACTACTTCACTTTTGGCAGCGTTAAAAGCTAGCCCAATCTTAGCATATTCATATCTCAATATATTGTAGTTATCCTCAACCCTTGAAACAGACCTACTTGCGTTAAGTATATCATCAGCGTAATTGTTGAGAGACACGTCTATACCTAGATATATGCAGCACGTTTTGGCAGATTCTTGAGGGACGATAATACTGTTGTTGTATAGGGGAGGGGAAGCAATGGAGCCTTGCCGGATACCTTTACGGACAGGTATAACTACGGTGGATACCACCATACCGCGATGAGTGGGGACTTTAATCTTCACTCTCAGTCTCCTATACATGCTCCTCCATACAACGACAACCGAACGGTTAACTCCGCGTTTACAAGCAGAACTAAGTATATGTGTGTGGATACCGGAGTCAAATGCTCTACGTACATCGTGGCTTGCTAGAACAAGTGTATCATTATTATCGTGAGCACTGAGCAAAAGATTAGCTATCAACGAATGAACATGCTCGCGACTAGTACCACTCTTAAACCCGAATTGCGAATCGGGTGTATAACAAGCTTCACTTAGGTCATCAAAAACAAGCATTTCAATGAGTTTGCAGAATACCGGCGCAACAGTTATGGGGCGGTATGATGAACAGTTCCTGGGATCATTCCTTTTTTGGGAACTGGTGTAACGACGCCAACACAGAAAACATCGGGGACAAGACCACAGTTAAAGATCATCTGGTACATAAGAGCAAGGTGATTTAACATACTGTCACCCCCAATAGCCAGATGCATTCCACAAATACCATCATCACCTCGAGAATACTTCTTTTTCAGTTTGTGTTCATGGTGCTAGGTCTAGTAGAACACTGCCGTCGGGTGTGAATTCCCAATAGGTTTCAAATTGACTCAGTGATATTAGCGTGATACTCTCAGTCAGAGCATTGGCAAATGTACACTCTAAACGTACATTCCCTGTTTGTACTATGCTCATATCCTTGTGCCAGGCAAGTCCGAAACAATGACCCCATGATTTTTTGAAAACATTGAATCGGTTATTCCATTTTCAAATAGTTGAGAGTCATGATCTAGGGATTGTATGGTCAACTCGTACAGAGTTCTATAGGATTTTTTGTCAAATGATAGAGTGTACAGTGGAATACCATTCACTTTGCACACGAGGCTAGATAGACCGAAAAAATTAAAATCATGGGGGGATTCAGTCCAGGATCCAACGGCACTACCACTCTTCACAAAGTCCAAAGCCAATTTTGATGGGATTTCTCCATTGATAAATGATGAATCGCTATAGCTACGAGAGCCGGTGGCAATGTGACGTTGATTGGTGATCGTATGGGGAACAAGAAGTTTAATGTTGTTACCATTGGCTCTTAGCTTTTCCACTGCCAATGCAACAGAGCTCATAACTTGTTGTTTTCGGACGTGGAGAATTGCCGATGTGATAATGACATTTGCATCGGGTGCTGCAGGAAGTGTTTTTCTCAAAATGAAATTCGATGGGGCCACCTGTAGCTTTATGTCAATCTTGACATTGGGGGGTAGCCATTGGGATATATTGAATATCTCAAAATTTAAATTTCCAACTAGATGATACTCCTGGGTCACTGCAGTAGTCAACTCACCGTCAGTATCAACACCTGATCGATATTCATAGCCCAATGATTGTCCTCTCAAGTCTTTGTATGCCTTTGGCGTCATCATCATAAATTGTATGTAGCTTGCATAGTTTGATAAATTATTGCTAGTGTTCACCAATGTTCCTTTAATAAATACATTAATTTGTTTGAATAGGTTGTGTAGAATACAGTTTTCATAGGAGAGACCATCGCCGGCATTTGGAGTTGTATTATCTGACTTTTTCTTCACCACAACATTTAAATCAATAAATGTGGACGATAAATCAATGAAATAGTCTTCATTGGAAAATATTTGAAAGTGTATATTTTCCGAGAGGGGTTGTTGGGGGTGAAATTGTTCATAGTAGCCATACTTGACACTGACATCAACATTTTCTGCATTGAATAGATTCAATGAGGAACTAATTGATGGATATGATTCCTTGTGGGGGAGATAAGTCATCTTAAGAGAAGAAATCCTTCTTTGATCTAACAATCTTTTCTTTTTCTTCTTCTTCTGCTTATTGGTCTTCCTTGTTTTATTCCTCAAAGTCCTTGTTGATGTCCTTTGCTTCCTGCCTGGGTGGAGACTGATGAGTGAATGACGCGAACGCATCCTTTTCAATCCCTCCCCATTTTGTCGAGATTTTAGTTGCTCACCAACGGCTCTTGCTGAAGATCTAATATTTTCCTTAACACTCTCCTTGAAATTCTTGCCCGACCCCCAGTCCTGTAGTGTGGAGGCAGAAAAATTTGATGCAGCAGGTACAAGATATTTTCTGGCAAGGGGTAGTGCAGAACGAAATAGCCTAGCAAACCAGCTACCAAGACCATAGCCAGACATTGTAGTACGCCCCTTGTAGTAGTCCAATCCATTGCCTATTTGACGTGGACTCAAAGCACCAACATAGCAATCGATATCGGGACAGACAAATGGAATTCTCCTATTGTTCATTTTAGGTGATTGTGCTGTCGTTGACAATGGGTCGAAAATGACATGTAATCACTTCTAAGCCTTTTGTTATTGCTAGAGGATCACCCAATTCACTTCTTAGTGTTAACTGACAGAGTTCCAAATATGAAGTGTTTACAGGAACATACTGAAGATGCTTTATATTATAGTGATGAACAAGTTCATGAGTTGTTTTTCGTTCAAGAACACGTAGGAGGGGGACATTTGAATTACCGACTCTCGACGTTTCCACAAAGGATGCATAGAGAAATATGCAAGAGTCCGAGGCAAAACCAGGTGGATAATCAGCAAAAATAACTTGATCCATCCCGTAAACGGTGCTAGCATTTTCCCCATTGATCATATTCTGTTTAAAGCCAAGAACATCTCTCAGATTATCATTGAGAATAATTGTTTCAGTGTCAACAGGTGAGCTAATGTAAATCCTATCATGTTCCAATGAATAATTAAAATGGAATGTACCATTCCTGCGATATGAGATTTTTCTATTGATTGTACGACACAAATCCCCCATATTATCATATTCAATATATTTCAATCTGACATGTGGATAGTCACTAGATTTAAGTGCTTCAACCCATTCATAGTCGACATAGCCCAACCCATTCATAGTCCAATCGAATGGTATAACTTTTATATCATACACACGATCCTTTCTCAGGATGTCATAGGTATTTTTGAGTTACAGTCGACAAGAGCCACTTCATATGCACCATCAAATTTGATGGCGGGGGAGAGTTTTGTCCATAAATCACTTGTCGTATTCAAGTCATTGTAGAGAGGATCGGAAACGTTGGACATGAATGTTACATAGAAATCATGGGGCATTGTCAATATCTTCAACACCGATCCAAGAATCAAAATCAGAGTTGTATCCTAGCCACCGAACAAGTAACTGTTTCTTACCCCTGCGAGTACGTGTCTTTAATATCTTTTCAATTTGATAGATTTCACTAGCATTTTTAACTTTTTGCAATTCATAGTCATAAAAGCCGCCTAGAATCTCTTCATCTTTGGTATCACGCAGGCGATAAGTTATGGGTTTAGTGTCTAGGATTTTTGCCACTTTAAAAAGTTCGGTGGACCACAAGTAATTCCCCTTTTCAAAAACATTAGTTGTTCTATTAATTCGAACGGCATCACCAACATTGAATTTGTTTTTCTTCTTCTTGACAACCGATTTATTGGAATACTGTTTAAGAAAGGTGTCAATTGTATCATGATCAGAATGATGAACTTCCCTTGGCGTAGAGTTGGACAATGATCGATGAGGTCGTTGATTATAAATCAACATTATTTTATCAAGATCATGAATAAAAGCCGGTGTATTTTTCTTTGTACAATATCTTGAAATTAAAAGTCGAATAGTTCTTATCAATCGTTCGGCCATTGCAGCCTTTATAGGACTGTGACTATGATAGAGCAGTGTACTATATTTCTCTAGTACTTTTGCAACATGGGGATTAACAAATTCACTACCGCGATCCGTTTGAATTTTTTTATATGAATCCTGTTCGAGAATACTTTCAATGGCCTGAGCAACTTCAACACCTCTCTTTGATCGCAATGGAATTGCATATGCATAACGACTATAAACACTGATTGCAAGTAGAATGTACTTGTACGGTGTATTGTGACGTCTTTGAAGCTCATCTAGAGTCAGGAGATCTGCTTGCATTATATGCAATGGGTAAAAGGCTTTAGCTTTTCGATATTGATTGGCACGAAGTCTATGATTTCTATGCAGAGTGTAACTTGATTCATTTTGTAGATAGTCTTGTACACTTTTAGTTTGAACACCAGTGACTTTGGAAAGAGTGGTGGGGGAACTTAAACTCCCCGCCTCACCAATATTTTCATAAACACCTTTCAGAACTTCAACCATTTTGAACGTAAACACGTTGTGTAACGTCCGCTACCCTTTTGTATACTGGCTGTTGGTGATGGTGTTGGTAGTGGTGACGTTGACTTGATACGTCTTCGCTTTTGTCTAGCTATCAGCGGTGTGCTAGTATTTTCCTAAATTGATTTAAAATCTTCTTCTTCAAGTTCATATTTTAATGGTGTCAATGTTGATGATGATGATGATGATGCATGTTCATTTAATTTTTTTAGAATTTGTCTATTGCCAATAAGACTTTTGGGGAAGTTTAATTTATTTAGAAAGTTGTATAGATGAGTGTCAAATGATAATAGTCCTTTACGATTTGTAACCATATCATAGATTAAATCAAGTAGATTATAGCTC
Organism: Artemia sinica; assembly: GCA_027921565.1. Classification (NCBI taxonomy): domain Eukaryota; kingdom Metazoa; phylum Arthropoda; class Branchiopoda; order Anostraca; family Artemiidae; genus Artemia; species Artemia sinica. The sequence continues at coordinate 25,828,640 of CM051274.1, read as the reverse complement.
TTGCCCGAATTATAATCCCTTCCCCATTGCTCTCAACTTGAATATGATACACAACGTAAACACGTTGTGTAACGTCCGCTACCCTTTTGTATACTGGCTGTTGGTGGTGGTGGTGGTGGTGGTGACGTTGACTTGATACGTCTTCGCTTTTGTCTAGCTATCAGCGGTGTGCTAGTATTTTCCAAAATTGATTTAAAATCTTCTTCTTCAAGTTCATATTTTAATGGTGTCAATGTTGATGATGATGATGATGATGCTTGTTCATTTAATTTTTTTAGAATTTGTCTATTGCCAATAAGACTTTTGGGGAAGTTTAATGTATTTAGAAAGTTATATAGATGAGTGTCAAATGATAATATTGCTCTCAACTTGAATATGACCACTTTCCAAGAGATAGGTTAGGAGTCGTTTACTTTGTTCACGATATGAGTGGGGCATTAGATTTCCAATTTTCAATACAATTGAATCCAATTCCTCCTTCTTTAATTGTGTTCCAGCAGCAGACTCTTGAGGAGATGATTCTTTTTTGGGATCAGCAGCAGCAGCAGCAGTGGGCTTCGACCGATAGGACTTGTGTTTGTCCACTCGGCGAAGTGCATCTTGAAGTAAAAGCAGTTTTTTATCATCCTCAATATTCTCATTGTCAAGGAATTTACTCAGATTGTTCTCAAAGTGTTCGACGGGTGAGAGAGCGAGTTCTATTGGAGTCAATTTATAGGGTTTTGCCATTCTCACTAGAGAAAACTGTTTACAAGTCCTGCAATTATTGGCAGTAAAAGTGTGAAAAAGCTACCGCCCGCCTGAAGAAGTCGTTTCCTTTTAAAATTCTTTCCTTTCTTTTTAGAGGCCAATGTACGTACAATGGAACGATGTTGCTTTGCCTGTTGCTTAACTACTTCTGGCAGTTGAACATTACCCTCGATCAAATTTAAACAAAGTTCGGATATTAGATTAATGAAATCATTGTCAATACCGTGTTTGAGTATTGCTTTCCTAAGCGGAGGTTTTGAAGTGCTTAGAACTGAAAACAAATGTCTATTTTCATGTAGTTTCTTCAGTGTCATGATAGCAACTAATAGGTCTTTTTAGTGTTCACGGGGAGATATACTGTAATTTCATTGTCAAAAATATCTGTGACTACACGCAGATCCCCGGGTGTATTTTGATTAAGATCCAATAGGATGTAGCCGTAGGGTTTATTAGTTGCCTGATTGTATGCTGAGAGCAGAAATTTGGGGGCTCCTGGATAGATTTGCTTATTGAGAGTTATTAGCGAGCTAGAATCACGAACAACTCTGTAGATGATATAGTAGGTGCAGTTCAATGCAAGTGTTCGCATACACTTGCTCTGATGAAAGAGATTGTGTAGAACCAGAGTAACGGAAATCTGTTCATGATGAGAGCGAACTGTGAACAGTTGTAGCATTTCCTGGGACCATTGTTTAATAGATTCAGCAAGATCGTCAATGATCAACCAAGAGTTTTGTTCAATAATGCTGAAAACATCAAGTCCCTGTATGAATTGTATCTGCACCAACCCCGTCGTGGCAATTGCTTTTATTTTATCATATGACTCCTGCCAAATACTGTAACAATAGTAGATTTTTTTCGGCTTTTCCACAAACATTTTATCGCAATTTTTAATTATTTTAGTTAAGAGTGTTGTTTTGCCCGACATTGACGGTCCACACAGAAACGATCTGAATGGTGTTTTAAATTGATACATGTTCCCTTCAACAGTTCACCTAGACAACTAACTGTAGACTATGGCTGTCTAATGACTAAATAATTTCCCCATTACTACTCCGTTCAAGAATAATAATAATAATAATAATAAGAAGACGAATAAAGAATAATATTTTCTATTATTAAACATAAAAAAGTAACAATACTTTTAAAAAATACTACATTGAAAAAGGCACATTAAACTTGAAAAAAATACACTTTTTTAATTTATTTATAATAAAAATACATCATTTACATAACCACTAGAAAAAAAAAACACTTGAATAAATACACTTTTTTTTGTTTATTTATAAAAAAATACAACATTTATTGGAATAAAGCACTTAAAATATCACGATTATTTACAGCACTTTAAATTTTGGGATCCCCCCTCCCCCCGGGGGCGGCCGCTGCGGTGGCCGGGGGCGGGCCGGAAAGCGCCGGGCGCCGGAAAGCGGGGGCCCGCTGCGGCGGGCCCGGGCCGGGGCTGGCATTAAATACTGGAAATTGATCTGCCTTGCACACACACACATTGAAAATTGTTTGTGATATAGAATTAAAAAGAATTTAAAAAAACAAAAAAAAACACCTAATCACCCAAAAAACCCTCCCACCCAATTTGTACTTTTTTTTATGAATTTAAGTTAATTTTTCTAGACCGAGTTGTTTTCTGTACTCTATACATTCAACTCGGTCTGAAATTAAATAATGACCGTGTGGTAGTACCTTCACACCATCGTCAAGTACATAGACTTTGTCCGATATGGCAGACATGGCGTTTTTCTCAACCCTAACTGTGTAGTTTTTAAATTGTAAAGAGCGAATCGCCATGACTTTCGCCCTTGGCACTAAACTACGTTCCACACAGTTTCTATACACACTCATGTCGAAATTATTTTTTACAAAGTGTGTAGGTACCCCCTTGCAAACTTGTTTGATATCCTTGCCGTGCGTTTCCACACAGTATACCTTCGGACCAGGAAACACACCACTGGATATCAGATCGCTACCCGTTTCAGATTTTAACATTAACAATTGATTTGGGGCCTGGCGTTTCACTAGCTCTGGGTAGAGGGATTCGTCCCAATTAGTGTAGTCCATTCGTGAGCTAATGTACTCACCATTTTCCAAATCATTCAATAGATTTTCAGTTTTGACTTTTAACAGGAGTGAATCAGTGTACCGAAAGCTGAGTTCAAAATGAGTTTATAGACTTCTTTTTCAACTTTCGTTTTCGCTTGTGAACGCTTACTGACAAAGGTGTCAATAAACGTTTTCATGTAAGGCTTTTGATCAAATTGGAGGGCTCTATGAATCTTTGTGACCTTGAAACCATTGGACACCATCCATTTCAATAGCACGTGATGAACAACGATATTCTGTTTCGGGCTGAGGTCGGCAATTAGTTTTTGTTTTGAAGGTACCCAGTGCATACTCCCGTCCTCTACTAAAGATAAATTGTAGGGGCTCAGAGAGTCCCTACCCACCGGTCTATTTATGCACAGAAAAACAAAGTCTTTTACCGAGTCATGGATTTCCATGGGTATTTCACCGTCAATTTCAAAAAACCATCCCTGTGCCCCATTCTCCTCAACACTGGCAATGTCGGGGAAATTCGAAGCACACGGATTGTCAAGCCATTTATAATTGCCACACGGCAAACAGTAGTGAGACATTGCCGATGGGTAAAGGGAATTCATATCCAAAAAAACTGCGTCCGACTTTTCATCGGTGTGCAGTCCACTCGGATCAGTTTTCATGATACGATCCCCGTGAAAAACATACCCACCCCTCATTGATCTCTCTACAAACAGATGCTGATCCACATCGGCGATCAGACCTATTTCTTCTTTGCTGATTTTAAGTATCAAGTCCATCACCAACTGGGGAGTGGAAAAATAATAACCTAAATCCAACCCAAATTCCCCATAGATTTTATCCGTATTCTTGCACACAATGTCCAGAAGAGTGAGTACGTCACTGGCCAAATATAGTTTACAATAATCCCACCCATTTTTACATCCGCCCTTTGCCCAAACCCTCTTAGCAAATTCGTAGTCACTAGTGGTGCACTCACTCTCAGTAAGAGAATTGTAAAAAGCTTCAATGGGCGGTAGTGACACCTCATCTAGCCTCGAGCCAGAGTTGTAATAATCATATGGATATATACCCTTACACGTTAATAAATCATAGATTTCATCATCGGGGAAGCGCTGTTTGAGGAGGGGGAAGCTATGAAAATTGTCACTTTTCTGTACCTGAATCAATTGACTTAAAGATTTGGGGAAGAAGCTGTAAGAGTCTAAAAAAAGGATTTTATTCAGGCACGTGTTACCCTTGTCAACTGTTTTCCACATGAATTCTAGCAGCAGTAGCTTCTCCGATGATTTGGGTATGATATTATATGAAAAAGAACCATCTATCCATGCGTCATCTACAACTCCTCCCTTGGCAATGAGGGCCAACGCCGGAAGAACAAACTTTAAGTCGTAATTGGAATTGTGTATAAAAACAGGTACGAAATATTGTTGTCTAACGTTTAAATTGCATGACTGGTGTGCTACCCCTCTAAAGTTACTCCCCCCCCCCGATGTAATTTCCTGCCACAAATGATCATGGTCGATCACCTTCCTCCTCCCCCCATTCCCAACACCATCATCAAATTCTCCCTTGCAAACCCAACACATTTTACGATTTTTAATGGCCACTATGTCATCTGGTGATAGGAGCATAGGATAGTTTGTATAACGAAGGCGCGAAATTGCACCGTTCGCTGTTTTGATTAGACTGACCAATGCCGAGCGCATGCAGTCTTCACCGTCACTCAACATCTCAACTACATCCAGCACTTGCATGGTATTATTGGAATCTCGTTGCACGTGAGCGTAAGAGACCTTTATGGCTTCATGTATTTTAACACGATTTGAATTTGACGGATCGCACACGTCTGTCAGTTTAGCTTCGCAGTCCAAAGCGATCTTATTTCTCTGCAGGGGCGTGTTTTGAAAATTTTTAAAACGTAAGATCGCTCTATTTCCGCTTACCGTCTCCACAGCCTGGTATCCATGACGTTTACAGTGTTTCATGTGATGCTTTAACTTTAAATCAGAGCGAAATCTTGAGAGACATGTTGGACAGTAATAACACACACCATCCCGCTTTTTACCCTCACTTAGAACCCTACTAATATCCGTAATTGGATTGAAATGACCAATTGAATCGGAGTCTGTGGGTGGGGTGTATAGAAGCCACACCCAATGTTCTACTGATTCAATTGAAGGAGCCCGCACTGGAAATAATACACCCTTCTTATCGGAACGCTGACCCTCTTCAAATTCTGTGTCATACTGTAACACCGTGACCCCAATCTTTAAATGTGCATTAGCCATCTCAAAAATATCTATTCCTTTTAGTGTCACGGGAAATTGACCATTTAAACAATTAAAATCTACTTTGGGGAACTTTGAACCCACCCTACCATTAACTGCCATTTTATCCAGCTTTTTCTTAGATGCATCATCGCGCAGAGGTCTATAGGCGGCAATCAAAAATGCATACTTGAAACACTGCAGCCTCGTATCGAAACAGATTCGTTGTATCCCCCTACACCCCTCTAAATCTGAATGATATTTTAAAACTATAGCCCTCGCTCCCCCTCTTACAATAAAATCCTTTTTAAACCTACATATATTAACATTTAAACATTCAATAAATAAAATCACAGATCCACTACCCCCTCGTTATATTTTTCCCACTTACTTTGAATACTATTAGCCCAATTTAGAAAAACCTCCCCATAATTTGATAAATGCGGGTGAATTGCCAACATCTCTGTGTGCAAGTATTTCGAATACATCTCACCCGCATTTTCATTTAAAAAAATATTTTTAGTGCTATTGATGCTTTTAAACTGACCCCCACTCCCCACACCCTCATTTGTTGGTCAAGAATGGCTCGAATCTTATCAGTATATGAATGTGTAATGGCCGAGGGATCTCTTATTATATCCCCCGAAACTAGAGAGTTGAAGGGGTCACCGAATTTGGCGCTGTAGACCAATGTGTGGTGCAAGGCAGAGTTGGACAGAAAAAAATTTGGAAGAGGGGATACTGTTGCTTTTGTTGTTGTATTACTACTAGTACTAACTATATCATTAAGTGGAATGGTGGAGGGTGACAGGGAATTGTCAATAACACCACCACTCCCAGTCTGTTCAATAACATTGGTTGAAGATGGCATGATGTCCCCTAGTACATATTCCAAGGTGTTTGGGGACAATTGGTCGAGCCAGCCTGTATTGTCCTGTGTTGGAATTTCGTTATGAGGACCCGGTTCAGATGCACTAGTAACATCCCCTAAATGTTCACGCATAAAACTATCTGCCCACCCCGGATCCTCAAGCATGTCAATATCACAGGTAAAGTCGTCTAGGCTAGCCATTTCCCCAAAAACATCATTGAGGAAACCCATATGCCACTCCATATTCTCTAGAACTAGTGTAGGTTCATCACTGAACTCCGTTGGTGGTGAAAGAATTGGTCCTGTAAATACACTTGTTTCATCACTCAATGGCGGCGGTGGTGCTATATCATTAATCTGTAGAAAAAACGTTTTATTTTTTATGTGAAATAAGCATTATTTCATAAAGTTGAAATATCATGTTCATTTCTAGTCGTATGTTTACCTGAATATTTAACACGTACCATTTTTCCATACCATCCAACAAAACCCAATTCCTCCTAGAATTTTTTTTTTAAACTAAAAAGTTACCCCCTCCTCCCTCAGAAAGTTCACAAAAACACAATAGCCTTATCTGTAGTGAAGCATTTTTCTACTCGTAAACTAATTTTTAAAACTAAAAAGCTACCCCCTCCTCCCTCAGAAAGTTCAGAAAGACATAATAGCCTTATCTGTAGTTAAGCATTTTTCTAGTCGTATGTTTCCCGAATATTTAACACGTACCATTTTTCCATACCATCCAACAAAACCCAATTCCTCCTAGAATTATTTAAACTAAAAAGTTACCCCCTCCTCCCTCAGAAAGTTCACAAAAAACACAATAGCCTTTTCTGTAGTGAAGCGTTTTTCTATTCGTAAACAAATTTTTTTTTTAAACTAAAAAGTTACCCCCTCCTCCCTCAGAAAGTTCACAAAAACACAATAGCCTTATCTGTAGTGAAGCATTTTTCTACTCGTAAACTAATTTTTAAAACTAAAAAGTTACCCCCCTCCTCCCTCAGAAAGTTCAGAAGGACACAATAGCCTTATCTGTAGTTAAGCATTTTTCTAGTCGTATGTTTCCCGAATATTTAACACGTACCATTTTTCCATACCATCCAACAAAACCCAATTCCTCCTAGAATTATTTAAACTAAAAAGTTACCCCCTCCTCCCTCAGAAAGTTCAGAAAAACACAATAGCCTTATCTGTAGTGAAGCATTTTTCTACTCGTATGTTTCCCGAATATTTAACACGTACCATTTTTCCATACCATCCAACAAAACCCAATTCCTCCTAGAAATATTTAAACTAAAAAGTTACCCCCTCCTCCCTCAGAAAGTTCACAAAAACAAAATAGCCTTATCTGTAGTGAAGCGTTTTTCTACTCGTGAACTAATTTTTAAAACTAAAAAGTTACCCCCCTCCTCCCTCAGAAAGTTCAGAAAGACATAATAGCCTTATCTGTAGTGAAGCATTTTTCTACTCGTATGTTTCCCGAATATTTAACACGTACCCTTTTTCCTTACCATCCAACAAAACCCAATTCCTCCTAGCATTTTTAAACTAAAAAGTTTCCCCCTTCTCCCTCAGAAAGTTCACAAGAACACAATAACCATATCTGTAGTGAAGCGTTTTTCTATTCATAAACAAAGTTTTTAAACTAAACAGTTACCCCCTCCTCCCTCAGAAAGTTCAGAAAGACACAATAGCCTTATCTGTATTGAAGCATTTTTCTAATCGTATGTTTCCCGAATATTTAACACGTACCATTTTTCCATACCATCCAACAAAACCCAATTCCTGCTAGCATTTTTAAACTAAAAAGTTACCCCCTCCTCCCTCAGAAAGTTCACAAAAACACAATAGCCTTATCTGTAGTGAAGCATTTTTCTACTCGTAAACTAATTTTTAAAACTAAAAAGTTACCCCCCTCCTCCCTCAGAAAGTTTAAAAAAAAAAAGAAAAAAAAAGTTGGATAGAAATAGGTAGAAGCTAGAGGTGAAAATACTCACATTTCCAAATTCAGACTGCTTTTGAGTGCCATCCGTTTCTTGCATAGATGTGGATTCGTTCCATCTTGGTTTCTTTTCCGGAGGGGGATAATTGCAAGAATCCTCTTCCTTAAAAAGAATGCAAAATTTAGCATGAAAAAAACAATCCCCTTTTTCCATTTTGTTGGATAAATGCTTAAGAGGTCAAATTTTGCCCTCCTCTTGTTTAAAGGCAAAAAGTTTATTGGTCATTAAGGCGTGATGTGCATAATGGCTTAAAGGTGCTCTAATAATCGCAGGTGGATTTTGCATTTTAACATTGGCAAAACATCAGTAATATTTTCCTTTTGTTTGTTTGTTCAGGTTTCGAAGAGTTAAATATTCTGTATCTAAACCCGGTAAGAAGTAATCATCTTTCGGCTGCTACCCCGCTCATCATAAACAGCTAACCTCTTCGCGACTAGCCAATCAGGAGAATCTTCCTTCTGGCTGTAATGCTCCCAGATGCTTGTGTATCCGGTTGTCAATTTTCGTCTCTTTGATGCAAATTATTCTTTTGTAGTGAAATTAAGTGAAAGTTCAAAAAACAGACATTTTCGTTCGCACAAGTTTCACTATCATTCTTGATTGTTTAAAAATTGTTACCAAAGCTACAGTTTGGCTCTCCAGTCACGAGACAAGAAGGGGTATATTTCCTAGAACTCTTGTTTTGGAAATTTTCATAAACATGGGTGTTTTCCTCTTCTTACCCATGGTGAAGTTATTTATTTATTCTCGCGGTTGGTCAACTCTGTCAATATGGAGCTTGCAATTCGTTTAAGTTGGTCTAGCTTTCGACTCACTTTACGGGTTTATATTTACAGGTTAAAATTTATCTCGCGTCTGTTTTTTTTTCAAGGTTGAGTTCACGGACCAAAACATGTGGCTTAGATACCACAAATTTCAATGTATGTTAAGCCGTGGGTTTTATTTGTTTTTTCTATGCGTTAATTCTTTTGTGAATAAGAATGTGTGGCGCTTCTGTCTGCATGTCTTTATAACAGTATTAATTATTCAATGATATTTCCTTTTGTTATTTGATGTTAATTGTTACTGCTCTTTCTTAAAGTCTGGGGAGCCTTTGCCCTCTTATTTATTTGGTTTAGGTTTACAATGACTTGAATGTAGTTCCTTTTATATTATTTTATGACTCTAATATGTTTCGAAATGGAGGGCTCGGTCAAGTTCGCCTGTTGTGTATATGTTTAATTTATATTTTACCCCTTAGGTACGCGTTTTTACTATACTAGCTTGTTTGTGGTTCTTTGTCAGAGGGTAAGTCCCCCTGAAATTTGAATTTACTAGTAAAACGTTTTTTTTTATTTTTTTTTGGAAATAAAAAATGAAAGTGTACTCACATTAAAATTGACGAATCCATTGTTTTCAAAGTTAATAAAATGTAATGTACTATAATCAATGTGTTAAAGCATAATGAAAATTGGAATGTAGTGTATGAACATTTATAGGGTTTTTGCTTGAGTACATCATACGTCACCAAGTTTTTTTTAAAAAAAAAACCTACTAATCCATTTACTGTGTATTGGACTAACCGCCACTCTCTCTCTCTCTGTTTGACCCCCCAAAAAAATGGATCTCACCTTAGAAACCCATCTGGTAAGATCAAACTCTCAAAACGCGGTTGTGTACATTATGCTTTGCCAAGTTTAAAAAAAAAACAAAATAACTAATCAAGTTACTCTATATAGACTAACCACCGCTCTCTCTCTGTTTGACCCCAAAAAAATGGCTGTTACCTCAGAAAAACCCGTCTGCTAAGGCAAGTACCGTTCGTAGTAATAGGTGACCCTGGTAAGCCATGTATCCGTGAAACTGCACTGGATATTCATGTGCTCGTGAATGTAGTCGTCATATTCCCTATGGCCTTACTACTCCCAATAGCCAATAAATAATGCTGGCAAGTCCGGCGCCCCCTTCATGGCAATTTCCCTTCCCCCATGAAAACTTCCTTCATGGACAGATCCTCCAACATAACCCCGACCCCCTGCCCCCCCCCCCCCCCACTACCAGAAAAAAACCTCCTGAAAACTTCTGTATACTTCCCAATAACCAATACTATATGTTAACATTGGGTAAAGTTCATAACTTTTAGCCCTCCCCCTGGGGACTTCGGGGGATTAAGTCATCCTAAAAGACATATTTATCATATTTTTGACCATGCTGAACAAAATGGCTATCTCAAAATTTTGATCGGGTGACTTTGGAAAAAAAGCGTGGGAGGGGGCCTAGTTGCCCTCCATTTTTTTGGTCACTTAAAAAGGGCACTAGAACTTCTAATTTCTGTTCCAATGAGCCCTCCCACAATATTCTAGGAACAATGGGTCGATACGATCACCCCTGGGAAAAAAAAACAAAAAAAAACAAATAAACACGCATCCGTGATCTTTCTTCTGGCAAAAAATGCAAAATTCCATATTTTTGTAGATAGGAACTTGAAACCTCTACAGTAGGGTTCTCTGATACGCTGAATATGATGGTGTGATTTTAATTAAGGTTCTATAAATTTTAGGGGGTCTTTCTCTCTTTTTTTGAAAATCAGCCAAATTTTCTCAGGCGCGTAACTTTTGATGGGTAGCATTAAACTTGATGAAAGTTATATATTTGAAGTCAGCATTGAAATCTGATTCTTTTGATGTATCTATTGGTATCAAAAACCCGTTTTCTAGAGTTTCGGTTACCATTGAGCCGGGTCGCTCCTTACTTACAGTTCGTTACCGCGAACTGTTTGAAAAGTTAAAAAAAAATTTAATTCACAAACCCCTGAATCACAAAGGCCTTTTATTTAGAATAGATAGCTCTTTTGAAAGCACTAGAAAAAACTGTAGCGTAAAGAGCGAGGTATTGACCTGGGGGAGAACCCCCTCATATACGTAATAATTTTTGATCATTTTAAGTTCTAATGTTGCTTCTTACTTTCAGTTGAAAAAACTTGTTTTTTTTATTTAATTTCTGATCGTTTTTTAAATAATGCTTGGAAATCCGGCACCCTCTTCATAGAAATGTCCCTTAAACCAAAGAAACATCCTCCACGGAAAGATTCTCCCGAGTAACCCCCTCCTCCAGCCCCCCCCCCCCCCTCCAGAAAAAAATTCTTCCTGAAAATGTCTGTATATTTCCCAATAACCAATACAAAATGTAAGCAATGGGCAAAATTCATAACTTGCAGCCCTTCCCCTGGGAACTGTGGGGGATTAAGTCATCGTAAAAGACATATTTATTAGATTTTCAACTATGCTGAACAAAATAGCTATCTCAAAATTTTGATTGGGTGACTTTGAGAAAAAATGAGCGTGGGAGGGGGCCTAGTTGCCCTCCATTTTTTTGGTCACTTAAAAAGGGCACTAGAACTTTTATTTTCCGTTCCAATGAGCCCTCCTACGATATTCTAAGACCACTGGGTCAATACGATTACCCCTGGGAAAAAAAAACAAAAAAAAAACAAATAAACACGCACCCGTGATCTTTCTTCTGGCAAAAGATGCAAAATTCTGCATTTTTGTAGATAGGAGCTTGAAACCTCTACAGTAGGATTCTCTGATACGCTGAATATGACGGTGTGAAGTTCATTAAGGTTCTATAACTTTTAGGAGGTCTTTCCCCCTTTTTTCGAAAATCCGCCAAAATTCCTCAGGCGCGTAACTTTTGATGGGTAAGATTAAACTTGATGAAACTTATATATTTGAAATCAGAATTAAAATCTAATTCTTTTGATATATCTATTGGTACCAAAATTCCGTTTTTTAGAGTTTCGGTTACCATTGAGCCGGGTCGCTCCTTACTTACAGTTCGTTACCACGAACTTTATGATATATGCTCATTTTAAACTTTACTTTTGCATGAATTGTATCTCTGTTTCTGTTAGGTTTGATTTCTTCATTCCTGGTGAGGTCTATTGATTTTGACTTCATACATGAGTTAATTCATGCTCATGTTAATTTTGAATCGCCCTTTAGTATCTATTGAAAAAATATATCATTCTCTTTTCAATTTTCTACGTTTTTAATCAATTAGCTAAATAAAACGTTTTGAAAAAGGAAGTTTTTCAAAGAAAAATATATCGCCATTATACAACCTAAGACGAGCAATTATAGACTTTAATATTGATTAAATAAAAAAACAAGTTTTTTCAACTGAAAGTAAGGAGCAACATTAAAACTTAAAACGAAAAGAAATTATTAGGTATATGAAGAGGGTTGCCACTAAAGTTTCTTGGTACTTTTAAAAAAGCTTCTTATTGTTCTAATCAAACGACCCTTGAGTTTCAGGAGTCGTTCTTAAAGAATTGGGAAAAAATTCAAACTTTAGCGTAAAGAGCGAGGTGTTGAGCAGGAAGAAATCCTCTTTATATACGTAATAATGTATGTTCGTTTTAAGTTTTAATATCGTTCCTTACGTTCAGTTTAAAAAACTTGTTTGCTTATTTAATTTCTGATCGTTTTTTAAATAATACTAAGAAATCTAACCCCAATTACACGGAGAAATCCCTCTCCCACGGAAATATCCACTAGACAATTAAATCCCGGCGAAATTTTACCCCGGGCCATTACCCTTAACAACTCAAAGCGTAAAATTGAGACGGAAAAGAGAAAGCAAGACACATATAAGAATTTTGTATAGGAATCCTGGCAAATTCCCCCAGCGAATAATTTCCCCTGACAAGTTCACCCCCTAGAAATTTCCCTCGCCATGGAAAATTTCCCCGTGGGAAACCACCAGAAGAAAACTTGTCCTCCCACCCTAAAATGTATGCATACTTCCCAATAACAAATACCATGTGTAAACAATGGACAAATTTTATAACTTAAAGACCTTTCCCTGAGGCTAGGGGGGTCATTTTATATTCAAAGGCGTATTTATTAAGCCTTTCAACTATGATGAACGAAATTTCTATCTCAAAATTTTGATCAGACAATTTTGGGGAGAAAAGGGGCGGGGAAGGGGGGCACGTTTCCCTCCAATCTTTTTGGTCACTTAAAAGGGGCATTAAAACTTTTAATTTCGGTTCAAATGAGCCCTCTCACGATATTCTAGGACCACTGGGTCGATACGATCACCCCTTGGGAAAAAGAAGAAAAAACACGCATCCGTGACCTTTCTTCTGTCAAAAAAAATTAAAAATTCCACATTTTTCTGATAGGAGCCAGAAATCTCTACATTAGGATTTTTGGATACGTTGAATCTGATGATGTGATTTTCATTAAGATTCTATGACTTTTAGGGGTTGTTTCGCCCTTTTTTCGAAAATAAGGCAAATTTTCTCAGGCTCGTAGCCTTTATTTAAGTAGGACTAAACTTAATGAAGATTGTATATTTGAAAGCAGCATAATAAGGCAATTCATTTGATATATCTATTGGTATCAAAATTACATTTTTTAGAGTTGCGGTTTCTATCAAGTCGGGTCGCTCTTTACTTACGGTTCGTTACAACGAACTGTTTGGTTCAAGCTTAAAAGGAACAGAAATTACTATCAATGAACAAAAAAAAAAAAATCATGTGAAACATAAAGATATGCCTAAAACGAACAGAAATTAAAATACATAATCAAGTGAAACTTAAAGCGAAGAGATATTACCACAAATAGGAAAAAGTATACCCCTCCTTAATACTTTTGTGGTTTCAAAATATAAATTCAATGTATATTTCAGAATATATATATATATATATATATATATATATATATATATATATATATATATATATATAATATATATATATATATATATATATATATATATATATATATATATATATATATATATATATATATATATATATATAATCGACTTGCTTGACTTAAGTCCCGTCCGTCCTTGAAGGTCGTCTTGGGGCCTATTTCTTCGTAATGGCTTTGATGTGCCTTCTGTATGCCTCGCGGTCTTATGCTAGGCGAAGAAGGTCTGAGAGGCGGTGAGGTGCGAATTTTTCCTTCCATCTCTTGGGGGGACGACCACGAGGACAAGAACCGTGAATTGGGCCTTCGAAGGTCATTTTCTGGAGACGGGACTAATTTATCCGTTGTAATTGACCGAGCCATCAAAGTTGCTGGAGCTGGATCTTCATGAGAATTGTTTGTTGTATTTTAAGGCGCTCGAGAAGTTCGACGTTTGAGATTCTATCGGTAAGTGACCCCAGCGATGCGGCAGAGGCACTTAGTAGTAGGGACCCATATTGACATTTGACAAGTACAAGGTCATTGGCCTCCAATGAGCTAGAATACGACTAGTAAAAGATCACAGCCAATCAAGGGTTAAAATACTAACGGAAGTGTGACGCAACTAATATCCCTGAAATTTCAGCAGTGAATTTACGCAACTGTTATATCACAATTTGTTTACGCTTCGAGGTTAAGGGATGATGTGTAATTAATACCGACATGAATTACGTTGAACTTATTGTATACATCGATTTTTTAAGAATTCATGACAGAAAATTCAATAGGCTTCATAGGAATTTAAAATGTATCTGTGCACAGTTGCCAGAACATAAGGAAACTTCAGAGACTAATTGACATTGTAGGAGAATTATTTGGGGTGAAACTCTGTGGTCGCTATAATAGACATGTACACAATATGAGATGTGGGCTATATAAAATATTTTTTTTGGCAATGGAGTGTGCTAAAAAGTTGAAAGTAATAGAGCCATTGGTGTCAAGATGACATTGTGAAATAACCTAGCTTTACTTCCTGACTGTGTTCTGTATATTAAACAAGTACCATTTAAGCAGTGTTGTCAATATAAAAAGTTGATATTAGTAAAGATGTAGATGCCAAGAAAAGAATTTTAATAAAGAAATTCTGATCAATCCCTTAGAAATTTTTAGAAATCAACTGGTGAGACGACTATGAGTATGAACCATCAAGGACTGCAACCACCAAGGACCTCAACCACCAAGGTCCTCTATTTCAGCCTCCAAGCCCACCACTCCAAATTTTGGGGCCCATCCCCCCATTTTTTATACTTTTTGAAGTTTATTTTTTGAACTTTTTTTTTTATTTTTTAACATGATAGTTTTATTTCAACTTTTTTTTACATGTCTTAGACTGACACAAAGCATACTTAAAGCATTAAAAATCATCTGATTTTATTAATAACGTTGATTTTTTTTTAAATAAAGTTGGGTTTGATCCAAGGCCTCATTGGGTACATTTTTGCATATTTTTTAATAAAGTGTGGTATTACTTTTCAGAAATATGCACATCACGGTTTAAAATACATCTGATTTTATTAATAACAACTGATTCTTTAATAAAGTTGGATTTTAATTTTCAGAAATATGAACATCACAGTTTTATAAACATCTGACTTTATTAATAACATTGATTTTTTTTAAATAAAGTTGGTCATTTTTTCATTGAAATGCACCTTTTCAATATAATTTTTGTCTCTAAAATTTATCTATTATTAAAATGATTTGAATATTGTTCTCGTATGTAACAGTAAATCTGGTGGATATGGTTTACCCTTTACTAACATTTTTCCAAGGGGGGCCACAACTGTTTATCGACATTAAATTATTAAGAAGGCTATTTTTTCTTTGAAATACACATTTACATTATAATTTTTGTATCTAAAATTCATCTATTATTAAAATGATTTGAATATTGGTCTCGTATGTAATAGTCAATTTGGTGGATATGGATTACCCTTTACTAACATTTTTTCCTACCGAACTGTTTGAACATAAGAAAAGTATAGAAAATCCAATTTCTATTTCTGTATCGATCAATTTCTCAGTCACCATCTTTAATCATTCTTAAACAATACTGGAGAAAAAAATACACTGTTTATCGATATTAAATTATTAAGAAGGCTATTTTTTCATTGAAATGAAACTTTTCAATTTAAGTTTCGTCTCTAAAATTAATCCATTATTAAAATGAGTTGAATATTGGTCTCGTATGTAATAGTCAATTTGGTGGATATGGATTACCCTTTACTAACATTTTTTCCCACCGAACTGTTTGAACATAAGAAAAGTATAGAAAAACCAATTTCTATTTCTGTATCGATCAATTTCTCAGTCACCATCTTTATTCATTCTCAAAAAATACTGAAGAAAAAAATACACTGTTTATCGATATTAAATTATTAAGAAGGCTATTTTTTCATTGAAATGAAACTTTTCAATTTAAGTTTCGTCTCTCATGAAAATTAATCCATTATTAAAATGAGTTGAATATTGGTCTCGTATGTAATAGTCAATTTGGTGGATATGGATTACCCTTTACTAACATTTTTTCCCACCGAACTGTTTGAACATAAGAAAAGTATAGAAAAACCAATTTCTATTTCTGTATCGATCAATTTCTCAGTCACCATCTTTAATCATTCTTAAACAATACTGGAGAAAAAAATACACTGTTTATCGATATTAAATTATTAAGAAGGCTATTTTTTCATTGAAATGCACCTTTTCAATATAAGTTTCGTCTCTAAAATTAATCAATTATTAAAATGAGTTGAATATTGGTCTCGTATGTAATAGTCAATTTGGTGGATATGGATTACCCTTTACTAACATTTTTTCCCACCGAACTGTTTGAACATAAGAAAAGTATAGAAAAACCAATTTCTATTTCTGTATCGATCAATTTCTCAGTCACCATCTTTATTCATTCTCAAAAAATACTGAAGAAAAAAATACACTGTTTATCGATATTAAATTATTAAGAAGGCTATTTTTTCATTGAAATAAAACTTTTCTATATAATTTTCATGTCTAAAATTCATCCATTATTAAAATGATTTGAATATTGGTCTCGTGTGTAATAGTCAATTTGGTGGAGATGGATTACCCTTTACTAACATTTTTTCCCACCGAACTGTTTGAACATAAGAAAAGTATAGAAAAACCAATTTCTATTTCTGTATCGATCAATTTCTCAGTCACCATCTTTATTCATTCTCAAAAAATACTGAAGAAAAAAATACACTGTTTATCGACATTAAATTATTAAGAAGGCTATTTTTTCATTGAAGTATACCTTTTCTATATAATTTTCATGTCTAAAATTCATCCATTATTAAAATGATTTGAATATTGGTCTTGTATGTAATAGTCAATTTGGTGGAGATGGATTACCCTTTACTAACATTTTTTCCCACCGAACTGTTTGAACATAAGAAAAGTATAGAAAACCCAATTTCTATTTCTGTATCGATCAATTTCTCAGTCACCATCTTTAATCATTCTTAAAAAATACTGAAGGAAAAAATACACTGTTTATCGACATTAAATTATTAAGAAGGCTATTTTTTCATTGAAATGTACCTTTTCTATATAATTTTCATGTCTAAAATTCATCCATTATTAAAATGATTTGAACATTGGTCTCGTATGTAATAGTCAATTTGGTGGATATGGATTACCCTTTACTAACATTTTTTCCCACCGAACTGTTTGAACATAAGAAAAGTATAGAAAAACCAATTTCTATTTCTGTATCGACCAATTTCTCAGTCACTATCAGCAGTTATCTAGGTACCATTTCTGATGCCCCTATAGCAATCTCCCTGTTATTCTAAGGGCTTATGTTCCTTCCATTGTTATTCTATGGGACCTCTACACGTGATTAAACACGTCATGAAACTACGTGCTATTTGCTTATGTCCTGTTGGTACCATTCCAAACGAGTGGGGATTCCCCGCCTGTTCCTAAACATTGCAAAAAAGATAACAGTATGAACGGGGGATTCCCCGCAAAAATTTGTTTCAACTCCTAGTTTTTCAACCAGACTGGTTTTTTGAAAGCATAGTGTGTACATGTGTGTAGGCTTTGTTATTAAAAACTTGGACACTACAATCAGAATTGTTTGATCGACATTTAAAAAGGGGTAATGAGATTTGCGAATTGGAATAAAAATTTTTAACTAGAAATGGCTGAAAAGTGTTTTGGGGGAGATGGGGTGATTGTGTACTGTATAATACACATGTGATGTTTGGACAGTGTTGTCAGTTTAAAATAGTTTAACGTTCCCTTCGTTCCCCCATTTCTGAGGGCAGGGGGGGTCAATTTTGGAGGGAAAATCAAAAATACTCAGAATCGAAAATAAAGCGTGATATGCCTCAAGGGGAAGGCTCAGAGGCCCTTCGTTCTCCCATTTCTGAGGGCAGGGGAGGAGGAGGGTCAATTTTGGAGGGAAAACCAAAAATACTCAGAATCGAAAATAAATGGGATCTGCCTCAAGGGGAAGGCTCAGAGGCCCTTCGTTCTCCCATTTCTGAGGGCAGGGGAGGAGGAGGGTCAATTTTGGAGGGAAAACCAAAAATACTCAGAATCGAAAATAAATGGGATCTGCCTCAAGGGCAAGGCTCAGAGGCCCCTCCTTCCCCCTCAGAAAAAGTTTTAACAAGAAATGTCTGAAAAGTATTTTTTTGGGGGATGGAGCGATGACAGATTGGATGTCTCAGACTAGTGATAGTGCTGTACCGTGGTACGAATTGCTTGTGAAAAACCCAAATGAATTAGTTGAAAATAAAGTTTTAACATGAAATGTCTGAAAAGTATTTTTTTTGGGGGGGTGGGGGCGATGACAGAGTGGATGTCTTAGACTAGTTATAGTGCTGTACTCTGGCATGAATTGCTTTCGGAAACCTGGATGAATTAGTTGAAAATAAAGTTTTAACAAGAAATGTCTGAAAAGTATTTTTTTTGGGGGGGGGGGGGGTGAGGGTGATGACAGAGTGGATGTCTTAGACTAGTTAAAGTGCTGTACTGTGGTACGAATTGCTTGTGAAAAACCCGGATGAATTAGTTGAAAATAAAGTTTTAACAAGAAATGTCTGAAAAGTATTTTTTTGGGGGATGGGACGATGACAGAGTGGATGTCTTAGACTAGTGATAGTGCTGTACTGTGGTACGAATTGCTTTCGAAAACCCGGATGAATTAGTTGAAATAAAGTTTTAACAAGAAATGTCTGAAAAGTTTTTTTTGGGGTGGGGGCGATGACAGAGTGGATGTCTTAGACTAGTTATAGTGCTGTACTCCGGCATGAATTGTTTTCGAAAACCCGGATGAATTAGTTGAAATAAAGTTTTAACAAGAAATGCTTTCGAAAACCCGGATGAATTAGTTGAAATAAAGTTTTAACAAGAAATGTCTGAAAAGTATTTTTTTGGGGGGTGGGGGCGATGACAGAGGGAGTGCTGTACTCTGGCATGAATTGCTTTCGAAAACCCGAATGAATTAGGTGAAATAAAGTTTTAACAAGAAATGTCTGAAAAGTAGTTTTTTTGGGGGGTGGGGGCGATGACAGAGTGGATGTCTTAGACTAGTTATAGTGCTGTACTCTGGCATGAATTGCTTTCGAAAACTCGAATGAATTAGTTGAAATAAAGTTTTAACAAGAAATGTCTGAAAAGTATTTTTTTGGGGGGTTGGGGGCGATGACAGAGGGGATGTCTTAAACTAGTTATAGTGCTGTACTCTGGCATGAATTGCTTTCGAAAACCCGGATGAATTAGTTGAAAATAAAGTTTTAACAAGAAATGTCTGAAAAGTATTTTTTTGGGGGGATGAGGGCGATGACAGAGTGGATGTCTTAGACTAGTTATAGTGCTGTACTGTGGTGCGAATTGCTTGTGAAAAACCCGGATGAATTAGTTGAAAATAATGTTTTAACAAGAAATGTCTGGAAAGTATTTTTTTGGGGGATGGGACGATGAAACAGTGGATGTCTTACACTAGTGATAGTGCTGTACTGTGGTACGAGTTGCTTTCGAAAACCCGGATGAATTAGTTGAAAATAAAGTTTTAACAAGAAATGTCTGAAAAGTTTTTTTTTTTTGTTAAACACAATTGGCTGAAATAAAAGCGGAACTCTTAAAATCACAACTCAAGGTCAGTAAATAATTCTTTTTTTTTTTTTTTTTTTTTTTTTGTTAAACACGATTGGCTGAAATAAAAGCGGAACTTTTAAAATCACAACAACTAAAGGTCAGTAAATAATTCCTTTGTTGTTTTTTTTTGTTAAACATGAGCTATTGTAGAAAATAATTTCAAAGTACCAAGTCACATTATAGTTACGCTATTGTAGAAAATAATTTCAAAGTACCAAGTCACATGATAGTTACGCTATTATAGAAAATAATTTCAAAGTACCAAGTCACATGATAGTTACGCTATTGTAGAAAATAATTTCAAAGTACCAAGTCACATTATAGTTACGCTATTGTAGAAAATAATTTCAAACTACCAAGTCACATGATAGTTACGCTTTTGTAGAAAATAATTTCAAAGTACCAAGTCACATGATAGTTACGCTATTGTAGAAAATAATTTCAAAGTACCATGTCACATTATAGTTACGCTATTGTAGAAAATAATTTCAAAGTACCAAGTCACATAATAGTTACGTTTTTGTGGAAAATAATTTCAAAGTACCAAGTTACATTATAGTTGCGCTATTGTAGAAAATAATTTCAAAGTACCAAGTCACATTATAGTTACGCTATTGTAGAAAATATTTTCAAAGTACCAAGTCTCATGATAGTTACGCTATTATAGAAAATAATTTCAAAGTACCAAGTCACATTATAGTTACGCTATTGTAGAAAATAATTTCAAACTACCAAGTCACATGATAGTTACGCTTTTGTAGAAAATAATTTCAAAGTATCAAGTCACATTATAGTTACGCTATTGTAGAAAATAATTTCAAAGTACCAAGTCACATTATAGTTACGCTATTGTAGAAAATAGTTTAAAAGTACCAAGTCACATGATAGTTACGCTTTTGTAGAAAATAATTTCAAAGTACCAAGTCACATGATAGTTACGCTATTGTAGAAAATAATTTCAAAGTACCAAGTCACATGATAGTTACGCTATTATAGAAAATAATTTCAAAGTACCATGTCACATTATAGTTACGCTATTGTAGAAAATAATTTCAAAGTACCAAGTCACATGATAGTTACGCTATTGTAGAAAATAATTTCAAAGTACCAAGTCACATTATAGTTACGCTATTGTAGAAAATAATTTCAAAGTACCAAGTCACATGATAGTTACGCTATTATAGAAAATAATTTCAAAGTACCAAGTCACATGATAGTTACGCTATTATAGAAAATAATTTCAAAGTACCAAGTCACATGATAGTTAAGCTATTATAGAAAATAATTTCAAAGTACCAAGTCACATGATAGTTACGCTATTGTAGAAAATAATTTCAAAGTACCATGTCACATGATAGTTACGCTATTGTAGAAAATAATTTCAAAGTACCAAGTCACATGATAGTTACGCTATTATAGAAAATAATTTCAAAGTACCAAGTCACATGATAGTTACGCTATTATAGAAAATAATTTCAAAGTACCAAGTCACATGATAGTTACGCTATTATAGAAAATAATTTCAAAGTATCAAGTCACATGATAGTTACGCTATTATAGAAAATAATTTCAAAATACCAAGTCACATGATAGTTACGCTATTGTAGAAAATAATTTCAAAGTACCAAGTCACATGATAGTTACGCTATTGTAGAAAATAATTTCAAAGTACCAAGTCACACGATAGTTACGCTATTGTAGAAAATAATTTCAAAGTACCAAGAAATTTAATTCAGGAAATTATGAAAAAAAAAATTTAGACGGGGTTACGTGTGAGCACGTAACCCTGTCTAAATACCAAGTCACATGATAGTTACGCTATTGTAGAAAATAATTTCAAAGTACCAAGTCACATGATAGTTACGCTATTGTAGAAAATAATTTCAAAGTACCAAGAAATTTAATTCAGGAAATTATGAAAAAAAAAATTTAGACAGGGTTACGTGCGCGCACGTAACTCCGTTTTTCATAATTTTTTTTTCATAATTTCCTGAATTAAATTTCTTGGTACTTTGAAATTATTTTCTACAATAGTTTAACTATCATGTGACATGGTACTTTGAAATTATTTTCTACAATAGCGTAACTATCATGTGACTTGGTACTTCGAAATTATTTTCTACAATAGCGTAACTATCATGTGACTTGGTACTTTGAAATTATTTTCTATAATAGCGTAACTATCATGTGACTTGATACTTTGAAATTATTTCCTATAATAGCGTAACTACCATGTGACTTGGTACTTTGAAATTATTTTCTATAATAGCGTAACTATCATGTGACTTGGTACTTTGAAATTATTTTCTATAATAGCGTAACTATCATGCGACTTGGTACTTTGAAATTATTTTCTACAATAGCGTAACTATCATGTGACTTGGTATTTAGACAGGGTTAAGTGCGCGCACGTAACCCCGTCTAAATTTTTTTTTTCATAATTTCCTGAATTAAATTTCTTGGTACTTTGAAATTATTTTCTACAATAGCGTAACTATCGTGTGACTTGGTAATTTGAAATCATTTTCTACAATAGCGTAACTATCATGTGACTTGGTACTTGGAAATTATTTTCTACAATAGCGTAACTATCATGTGACTTGGTACTTTGAAACGATTTTCTATAATAGCGTAACTATCATGTGACTTGATACTTTGAAATTATTTTCTATAATAGCGTAACTATCATGTGACTTGGAAATTTGAAATTATTTTCTATAATAGCGTAACTATCATGTGACTTGGTACTTTGAAATTATTTTCTATAATAGCGTAACTATCATGTGACTTGGTACTTTGAAATTATTTTCTACAATAGCGTAACTATCATGTGACATGGTACTTTGAAATTATTTTCTGCAATAGCGTAACTATCATGTGACTTGGTACTTTGAAATTATTTTCTATAATAGCTTAACTATCATGTGACTTGGTACTTTGAAATTATTTTCTATAATAGCGTAACTATCATGTGACTTGGTACTTTGAAATTATTTTCTATAATAGCGTAACTATCATGTGACTTGGTACTTTGAAATTATTTTCTACAATAGCGTAACTATAATGTGACTTGGTACTTTGAAATTATTTTCTACAGTAGCGTAACTATCATGTGACTTGGTACTTTGAAATTATTTTCTACAATAGCGTAACTATAATGTGACATGGTACTTTGAAATTATTTTCTACAATAGCGTAACTATCATGTGACTTGGTACTTTGAAATTATTTTCTACAATAGCGTAACTATCATGTGACTTGGTACTTTGAAATTATTTTCTACAATAGCGTAACTATCATGTGACTTGGTACTTTGAAATTTATTTTCTACAAAAGCGTAACTATCATGTGACTTGGTACTTTTAAATTATTTTCTACAATAGCGTAACTATAATGTGACTTGGTACTTTGAAATTATTTTCTACAATAGCGTAACTATAATGTGACTTGATACTTTGAAATTATTTTCTACAAAAGCGTAACTATCATGTGACTTGGTAGTTTGAAATTATTTTCTACAATAGCGTAACTATAATGTGACTTGGTACTTTGAAATTATTTTCTATAATAGCGTAACTATCATGTGACTTGGTACTTTGAAAATATTTTCTACAATAGCGTAACTATAATGTGACTTGGTACTTTGAAATTATTTTCTACAATAGCGTAACTATAATGTGACTTGGTACTTCGAAATTATTTTCTATATTAGCGTAACTATCATGTGACTTGGTACTTTGAAATTATTTTCTACAATAGCGTAACTATAATGTGACATGGTACTTTGAAATTATTTTCTACAATAGCGTAACTATCATGTGACTTGGTACTTTGAAATTATTTTCTACAAAAGCGTAACTATCATGTGACTTGGTACTTTGAAATTATTTTCTACAAAAGCGTAACTATCATGTGACTTGGTACTTTGAAATTATTTTCTACAAAAGCGTAACTATCATCTGACTTGGTAGTTTGAAATTATTTTCTACAATAGCGTAACTATAATGTGACTTGGTACTTTGAAATTATTTTCTACAATAGCGTAACTATCATGTGACTTGGTACTTTGAAATTAGTTTCTATAATAGCGTAACTATCATGTGACTTGGTACTTTGAAGTTATTTTCTACAATAGCGTAACTATAATGTGACTTGGTACTTTGAAATTATTTTCTATAATAGCGTAACTATCATGTGACTTGGTACTTTGAAATTATTTTCTACAATAGCGTAACTATCATGTGACTTGGTACTTTGAAATTATTTTCTACAATAGCGTAACTATAATGTGAC
The DNA here is from genome assembly GCA_027921565.1 of Artemia sinica. Classification (NCBI taxonomy): domain Eukaryota; kingdom Metazoa; phylum Arthropoda; class Branchiopoda; order Anostraca; family Artemiidae; genus Artemia; species Artemia sinica. The sequence continues at coordinate 25,804,513 of CM051274.1, read as the reverse complement.
ATGGTACTTTGAAATTATTTTCTACAATAGCGTAACTATCATGTGACTTGGTACTTTGAAATTATTTTCTACAATAGCGTAACTATCATGTGACTTGGTACTTTGAAATTATTTTCTACAATAGCGTAACTATCATGTGACTTGGTACTTTGAAATTATTTTCTACAAAAGCGTAACTATCATGTGACTTGGTACTTTTAAATTATTTTCTACAATAGCGTAACTATAATGTGACATGGTACTTTGAAATTATTTTCTACAATAGCGTAACTATCATGTGACTTGGTACTTTGAAATTATTTTCTACAATAGCGTAACTATCATGTGACTTGGTACTTTGAAATTATTTTCTACAATAGCGTAACTATCATGTGACTTGGTACTTTGAAATTATTTTCTACAAAAGCGTAACTATCATGTGACTTGGTACTTTTAAATTATTTTCTACAATAGCGTAACTATAATGTGACTTGGTACTTTGAAATTATTTTCTACAATAGCGTAACTATAATGTGACTTGATACTTTGAAATTATTTTCTACAAAAGCGTAACTATCATGTGACTTGGTAGTTTGAAATTATTTTCTACAATAGCGTAACTATAATGTGACTTGGTACTTTGAAATTATTTTCTATAATAGCGTAACTATCATGTGACTTGGTACTTTGAAATTATTTTCTACAATAGCGTAACTATCATGTGACTTGGTACTTTGAAATTATTTTCTACAATAGCGTAACTATAATATGACATGGTACTTTGAAATTATTTTCTACAATAGCGTAACTATCATGTGACTTGGTACTTTGAAATTATTTTCTACAATAGCGTAACTATCATGTGACTTGGTACTTTGAAATTATTTTCTACAATAGCGTAACTATCATGTGACTTGGTACTTTGAAATTATTTTCTACAAAAGCGTAACTATCATGTGACTTGGTACTTTTAAATTATTTTCTACAATAGCGTAACTATAATGTGACTTGGTACTTTGAAATTATTTTCTACAATAGCGTAACTATAATGTGACTTGATACTTTGAAATTATTTTCTACAAAAGCGTAACTATCATGTGACTTGGTAGTTTGAAATTATTTTCTACAATAGCGTAACTATAATGTGACTTGGTACTTTGAAATTATTTTCTATAATAGCGTAACTATCATGTGACTTGGTACTTTGAAAATATTTTCTACAATAGCGTAACTATAATGTGACTTGGTACTTTGAAATTATTTTCTACAATAGCGTAACTAGTGACTTGGTAGTTTGAAATTATTTTCTATAATAGCGTAACTATCATGTGACTTGGTACTTTGAAATTATTTTCTACAATAGCGTAACTATAATGTGACATGGTACTTTGAAATTATTTTCTACAATAGCGTAACTATCATGTGACTTGGTACTTTGAAATTATTTTCTACAAAAGCGTAACTATCATGTGACTTGGTACTTTGAAATTATTTTCTACAAAAGCGTAACTATCATGTGACTTGGTACTTTGAAATTATTTTCTACAAAAGCGTAACTATCATGTGACTTGGTAGTTTGAAATTATTTTCTACAATAGCGTAACTATAATGTGACTTGGTACTTTGAAATTATTTTCTACAATAGCGTAACTATCATGTGACTTGGTACTTTGAAATTATTTTCTATAATAGCGTAACTATCATGTGAATTGGTACTTTGAAATTATTTTCTACAATAGCGTAACTATAATGTGACTTGGTACTTTGAAATTATTTTCTATAATAGCGTAACTATCATGTGATTTGGTACTTTGAAATTATTTTCTACAATAGCGTAACTATAATGTGACTTGGTACTTTGAAATTATTTTCTACAATAGCGTAACTATAAGGTGACTTGGTACTTTGAAATTATTTTCTACAAAAGCGTAACTATCATGTGACTTGGTACTTTGAAATTATTTTCTACAATAGCTCGTGTTTAACAAAAAAAAAACAACAAAGGAATTATTTACTGACCTTTAGTTGTTGTGATTTTAAAAGTTCCGCTTTTATTTCAGCCAATCGTGTTTAACAAAAAAAAAAAAAAAAAAAAAAAAAAAAAAAAAAAAAAAAAAAAAAAAAAAAAAAACAAAGGAATTATTTACTGACCTTGAGTTGTGATTTTAAGAGTTCCGCTTTTATTTCAGCCAATTGTGTTTAACAAAAAAAAAAAAACTTTTCAGACATTTCTTGTTAAAATTTTATTTTCAACTAATTCATCCGGGTTTCCGAAAGCAATTCGTACCACAGTACAGCACTATCACTAGTCTAAGACATCCACTGTGTCATCGTCCCATCCCCCAAAAAAATACTTTTCAGACATTTCTTGTTAAAACATTATTTTCAACTAATTCATCCGGGTTTTTCACAAGCAATTCGTACCACAGTACAGCACTATAACTAGTCTAAGACATCCACTCTGTCATCGCCCTCATCCCCCCAAAAAAAATACTTTTCAGACATTTCTTGTTAAAACTTTATTTCACCTAATTCATCCGGGTTTTCGAAAGCAATTCATGCCAGAGTACAGCACTATAACTAGTTTAAGACATCCCCTCTGTCATCGCCCCCACCCCCCAAAAAAATACTTTTCAGACATTTCTTGTTAAAACTTTATTTCACCTAATTCATCCGGGTTTTCGAAAGCAATTCATGCCAGAGTACAGCACTCCCTCTGTCATCGCCCCCACCCCCCAAAAAAATACTTTTCAGACATTTCTTGTTAAAACTTTATTTCAACTAATTCATCCGGGTTTTCGAAAGCATTTCTTGTTAAAACTTTATTTCAACTAATTCATCCGGGTTTTCGAAAACAATTCATGCCGGAGTACAGCACTATAACTAGTCTAAGACATCCACTCTGTCATCGCCCCCACCCCAAAAAAAACTTTTCAGACATTTCTTGTTAAAACTTTATTTCAACTAATTCATCCTGGTTTTCGAAAGCAATTCGTACCACAGTACAGCACTATCACTAGTCTAAGACATCCACTCTGTCATCGTCCCATCCCCCCAAAAAAATACTTTTCAGACATTTCTTGTTAAAACTTTATTTTCAACTAATTCATCCGGGGTTTTCACAAGCAATTCGTACCACAGTACAGCACTATAACTAGTCTAAGACATCCACTCTGTCATCACCCTTACCCCCCCCCCCCCCAAAAAAAAAATACTTTTCAGACATTTCTTGTTAAAACTTTATTTTCAACTAATTCATCCAGGTTTTCGAAAGCAATTCATGCCAGAGTACAGCACTATAACTAGTCTAAGACATCCACTCTGTCATCGCCCCCACCCCCCAAAAAAAATACTTTTCAGACATTTCTTGTTAAAACTTTATTTTCAACTAATTCATTTGGGTTTTTCACAAGCAATTCGTACCACGGTACAGCACTATCACTAGTCTGAGACATCCAATCTGTCATCGCTCCATCCCCCAAAAAAATACTTTTCAGACATTTCTTTTTAAAACTTTTTCTGAGGGGGAAGGAAGGGCCTCTGAGCCTTGCCCTTGAGGCAGATCCCGTTTATTTTCGATTCTGAGCATTTTTGATCTTCCCTCCGAAATTGACTCCCCCTCCCCTGCCCTCAGAAATGGGGGAACGAAGGGCCTCTGAGCCTTCTCCTTGAGGCAGATCCCATTTATTTTCGATTCTGAGTATTTTTGGTTTTCCCTCCAAAATTGACCCCCCCCTCCCCTGCTCTCAGAAATGGGGGAACGAACCCTAAGAAATGGAGGAAGGAGGGGCCTCTGAGCCTTGCCTTTGAGGCAGATCCCATTTATTTTCGATTCTGAGTATTTTTGGTTTTCCCTCCAAAATTGACCCCTCTCCCTCCCCTGCCCTCAGAGATGGGGGAACGAAGGGCCACTGAGCCTTCCCCTTGAGGCAGATCCCATTTATTTTCGATTCTGAGTATTTTTGGTTTTCCCTCCATAATTGACCCCCCCTGCCCTCAGAAATGGGGGAACGAAGGGCCTCTGAGCCTTGCCCTTGAGGCAGATCCCATTTATTTTCGATTCTGAGTATTTTTGGTTTTCCCTCCAAAATTGACCCCCCGCTCCCCTGCCCTCAGAAATGGGGGAACGAAGGGCCTCTGAGCCTTCCCCTTGAGGCAGATCCCATTTATTTTCAATTCTGAGTATTTTTGGTTTTCCCTCCAAAATTGACCCTCCTCCTCCCCTGCCCTCAGAAATGGGAGAACCAAGGGCCTCTGAGCCTTCCCCTTGAGGCATATCACGCTTTATTTTCGATTCTGAGTATTTTTGATTTTCCCTGCAAAATTGACCCCCCCCCCCTGCCCTCAGAAATGGGGGAACGAAGGGAACGTTAAACTATTTAAACTGACAACACTGTCCAAACATCACATGTGTATTATACAGTACACAATCACCTCATCTCCCCCAAAACACTTTTCAGCCATTTCTAGTTAAAATTTTTTATTCCAATTCGCAAATCTCATTACCCCTTTTTAAATGTCGATCAAACAATTCTGATTGTAGTGTCCAAGTTTTTAATAACAAAGCCTACACACATGTACACACTATGCTTTCAAAAAACCAGTCTGGTTGAAAAACTTGGAGTTGAAACAAATTTGTGCGGGGAATCCCCCGTTCATACTGTTATCTTTTTTGCAATGTTTAGGAACAGGCGGGGAATCCCCACTCGTTTGGAATGGTACCAACAGGACATAAGCAAATAGCACGTAGTTTCATGACGTGTTTAATCACGTGTAGAGGTCCCATAGAATAACAATGGAAGGAACATAGAATAGCATGGAAGGAAGATAAGCCCTTAGAATAAAATGGAGATTGCTATAGGGGCATCAGAAATGGTACCTAGATAGCTACTACCATCTTTATTCATTCTTAAAAAATACTGAAGAAAAAAATACACTGTTTATCGACATTAAATTATTAAGAAGGCTATTTTTTCATTGAAGTGTACCTTTTCTATATAATTTTCATGTCTAAAATTCATCCATTATTAAAATGATTTGAATATTCGTCTCCTATGTAATAGTCAATTTGGTGGATATGGATTACCCTTTACTAACATTTTTTCTCACCGAACTGTTTGAATATAAGTAAAAGTATAGAAAACCCAATTTCTATTTCTGTATAGAAAAAATGTTAGAAATGTATAGAAAAAAATGTTGAAAAGTATAGAAAACCCAAATATTTCAGAAATTTAAATAACTATTGTCAAGACGCTTCTCCAAAAAACAGACGGTCGAAAATGTATACGACTTTATTAGTTTCAGCTACGACTTAATTAGTTTCAACTTAATGCATACTCCAATAATATGTAATCCTTTTAAAAAAGTATTGGCTAGGATTCTGAAATTAAAATAATTATTGTCTCGATATCCCTCCAAAAAATTTTTACCTAAATTCTAGGAGTCTGCATCCCCTGAAATTTCACTTTCTTCGGAAATTTAAATAATTATTGTCAAGACATTCCTCTAAAAAAAGATTTTCTAAAATGTATACGACTTTATTAGTTTCAACTTTATGCATACTCCAATACTATGTAATCCTATTCAAAAGGTATTGGCTAGGAGTCTGAAAATTAAATAATTGTTCGCAAGACACCCCCTACCCCAAAAAAAAGGTTTGTCTAAAATGTGGTAGTCGGCATCCCCTCTGATTCTACTATCTTCGGAAATTCAAATAATTACTGTCAAAACATTCCTCCAAAAAAATTGTCAATAATGTATACGACTTTATTAGTTTCAACTTTACGCATAGTTCAATACTATGTAACCCTTTTCAACCCCTCAGATTTCATTCTCTTCGGAAATTTAAATAATTATTATCCCGACACTCTTAAAAAAACTGTCTAAAATACATACGGCTTATTAGTTTCCACTTTATACATATTCCAATACTATGCAATCCTTTTCAAAGGGCATTGGCTAGGAGTCTGAAATTTAAATAAAGAGGGGGCAAAAAGTTTGGGGGGGGGGCATTGGGGCACCTGGTGGTTGGTTGATTGATTAATAAGGGCTGTCGTATCATTGCTTAAAATGTATAAGATTTTATTAGTTTCTACTTTATGCATACTCCAATACTAAAAATTCATAAATTCAATAGATTTGGTCGGATATATTAATAGGATACAACTTATTTTATTTAAATGTTAAATCATAAGGTGATATCAGAGGGTTTTTGTCAATATATTTCTAAGAACACTTTATTAGCATCGACTTGTTAGTTCAGTTGACTTGCACGTCATTCTTTCATTCTTAGGAGTCTCCAGTTCGAATCTTACACCAGTCAAATATTTCTGAAATCCCTGGAAAATGCTTAGCGAACATCTTAGATCATTGCGCAATCCGTTTCACATAGTATCAAGAGAACACCAGTCAAATATTTCTGAAATCATCGGAAAATGCTTAGTGAACATCTTAGATCATTACGCAATCTGTTTCACAGTAGCAACCAGAAAAGTGAAATCGCATTGCCCGGCTTTGTTCAGAGTTCAGTAGACCTGAAATCTATTGCGGTCTGACCTTGATATGCTTCATAGATTCTCAAGAAAGCCTGGCCTTCATAGAGCTCATTGGCCTTCAAAAGCACCTGCCCTTGACAGTTTTCATCGGCTCTCAAAAGAAATTCGGCTTCATAGAGCTCGTTGGCCTTCAAAAGGAAGTGAACTTGATACAGTTTACTGCTTCCTATCGCAGTAAGCAAAGTACTACCTCATATTCTACTAATGTTCCTCCTTGCTTTCAGCCAAAAAACTAGTTTTTTTTATTTTAAAAAACTAAGGACAGATTTATAGATTCTAATTTCAAGGAAGAAAGACACTGGTCATGAACATATAAGACATGGTTGTTGAAGAAAATTGGCGAGTAAACTGCACCTTCTCGGGCACTCTTTAATTCGGGTATAAGCTTTCTCCAAGGAATTGGAGCCCTATTTTTACCAGTGGATGAATGACCGTGAAAGCATATTCCTGAGTGTGAGTAGAATGCATCATATGGATACCACCGCTGCTATAGGAAAACTTTTCTACGACTGCTATAGGAATCCCAGTGCTATTCTATGGATGCTCTACACCTTTTCAAAGAGAGTGAGTAACTCCTCACACCTATGTTATACTTTGCCTATTTTACGTCCCTTAGCATGTATCAATTGATACAGACGGTACAAGACTTGGCAGACATATTTTTTAAGCTCAATAACCAAATAAACTTCCGATGGTTAAGAATGCATCATGGGATAATTACAGAACTGTGAATGATGAAAAATTGAAAATCGTACCATTTTGCGTACAAGCTAACTCAAATTGAAAAAAAGGGTATAGCATTTGCGAATTGGACTTTATGAATGATATTAATTTTTAATTTAATAATAGGGATGTGAATGACCCTAATTAGTGAACGGATCGTATGAAGGTACTAAAAAAATAAGGGTTAAACTAATTACCAGTTAAGGTAAGCCCGAAGGGCTTGTTAACTCAGGCAATTTGTTATAAATTTGGAACAACATCAATCTATGAAAATGGTTAACGATGATAGAATGACCTTGTGACTTAACCTAGCTTTACTTCTTCGATGTGTTCTATATAATACACAAGTGGCGTTTGAACAGTTTTGTCAATTTAAAATAGGGTCTAAATTTATAGTATACTAAAAATTTGATACTAATAGAGATGTAGATGGCAAGAAAAGAATTTTAATAAAGAAATCCAGAACAATCCATAGAAATCCTTACAAATCAAGTATGAGGTATATATGAGTACAAACCGTCAAGGATCATAAGCACCAATGACCCTAACCACCAAGGACCTCAACCCTCAAATATCCCCTAACCCCAAACTCCAAGGGGGCCCCCTCCGCCCAACTTTTTGCTCCCCCTCCCATATTTTTTTTTAATTTTTTTAATGTTTTTTTTAACTTTTTTTTTATTATTTTTTTTAACATAATATTTTTTTTCAACTTTTTTTTTACAACTCTTAGAATGACATGAAACATACTTAAAACAAAAAATTCACATTTTCCAACTTCAAAATAGGAATGATATAGATATGTGTGTCGCGACTTTTAGTATTAGAAAAATAATGTTTGTAGTGACCATTTTTTTTAATTATTTTTATCAACATCCTTTGTCAGATACATCGAATAAAATTGACAAAATCTTAGTATCAGAGTGATTAAAATCTAAGTATCAGAGTGATTAAATTCCATATCAACATCCCTTTCTCGGATACATCAAATATAATTGACAAAATCTAAGTATCAGAGTGAATAAATTTTGTTTATCAACATCCTTTTCCAGATACATCGGATAAAATTGACAAAATCTAAGTGTCAGATTGATTAAATTATATATCAACATCCATTTCTCGAATACATGGGATAAAATTGAAAAAAGCTAAGTGTCAGAGTGAATAAATTTTTTATCAACATCTTTTGTCAGATACAACGAATATAATTGACAAAATCGAAATATCCGAGTGAATAAATGCTTTATCAGCATCCTTTGTCGGGTATGTTGGATAAAATTGACAAAATCTAAATGTCAGAGTGATTAAAAAAAATTTTTCAGCATCTTTTGTCAGATACAACGAATATAATTGACAAAATCGAAATATCCGAGTGAATAAATGCTTTATCAGCATCCTTTGTCGGATATCTCGGATAAAATCTAAGCATCAGAGTGATTAAATTCAATATCAACATCCCTTTCTCGGATAAATGGGATAAAATTTACAAAATTTAAGTATCAGAGTGAATAATTTTTTTCTATCAACATCTTTTATCACTTACAACGAATATAATTGGCAAAATCAAAATCTAAGTATTATGAAAAAATTGTAAGTAAGTAAGTAACAAACTCTTTCTTGAATTCACCTTTTGGATAAACAATACAGAAATTTAATGCAGGAAACTATGAAAAAAAATTGAACAAATTCTTTACTAACATTCTTTATCGATTGAATTCTCTTCCATCAACATCCTTTGTCAGATACATCGAATAAAATTGACAAAATTTAAATATCAGATTGAATAAATACTTTATCAAAATCCTTTATCGGATATGTCGGATAAAATTGACAAAATCTAAGTATCAGACTGAATAAATGCTTTATTAACATCCTTTAAATGCATTATCAACATCATTTGTCGGGTATATCGGATAAAATTAACAAAATCTTTGTATCAGATTGATTAAATTATATATCAACATCCATTTCTCGAATACATGGGATAAAATTGACAAAAGCTAAGTGTCAGAGTGAATCAATTTGTCTTTATCAACATCCTTTGTCAGATACAACGAATATAATTGACAAAATATTGACAAAGGATGTATAATTGACAAAGGATGTTGATAAGGCATTTATTCACTCTGATACTTAGATTTTTTAAATTTTATCTCATGTATCCGAGAAAGGGATGTTGATATGGAATTTAATCACTCTGATACTTAGATTTTAATCACTCTGATACTTAGATTTTGTAAATTTTATCCGATATATCCGATAAAGGATGGTGATAAAGTAATTATTCACTCTGATATTTAGATTTTGTCAATTTTATTCGATGTATCTGACAAAGGATGTTGATGGAAGCGAATTTAATCGATACAGAATGTTAATAAGGAATTTGTTCAATTTTTTCATAATTTCCTGAATTAAATTTCTGTATTGTGTATCCAAGAGGTGAATTCAAGAAAGAGTTTGTTACTTACTTACTTACAATTTTTTCCTAATACTTAGATTTTGATTTTGTCAATTTTATTCGTTGTAACTGATAAAAGATGTTGATAAAAAAAATTATTCACTCTGATTCTTATATTTTGTCAATTTTATCCCATGTATCCGAGAAAGGGATGTTGATATTGAATTTAATCACTCTAATGCCTAGATTTTATCCGAGATATCCGACAAAGGATACTGATAAAGCATTTATTCGCTCTGATACTTAGATTTTGTCAATTATATTTGATGTATATGACAAAAGATGTTGATAAATAAAATTATCCACTCTGACACTTGAATTTTGTCAATTTTATCCAACATACCCGACAAAGGATGCTGATAAAGCATTTATTCACTCTGATATTCAAATTGTGTCAATTATATTCGTTGTATCTGACAAAGGATGTTGATAAAGAAAAATTTATTCACTCTGACACTTAGCTTTTGTCAATTTTTTAACATGGTATTTTTTTCGACTTTTTTTTACATCTTTAAATCATATCAGAAAAATAGAATGACACTTTTGATTTAAATTTAAACCCATTCTTTTGCATACCCATACTCCTATTGATGAGGACTGATGGCTCTCATTCAATATTTTTTCATAAAAATCAAACTATTTTTTTTTTATTTTTTTGGACTTCGAAATTATTCAACTTTTAATTTTTTTTTCATTCTTTAACATGGTATTTTTTTCAACTTTTTTTTTACCTCTCTAAATCATATCAGAAAAATAGAATGACACTTTTAATTTAAAATTTAAAACATATTCTTGTGCATACCCATACTTCTATTGATACTTCTATTACGTGCGCGCACATAACCTAGTCTAAATTAACCTTAAAATGAAATAAAGCTATGTCGTATGTGTTTTTGTCTCTCTCACTCTTTTTTGTCTGTGTGTCTGGGCGGGTGTTTGCTTATTCCGATTAAATGTCTTTCTCGGTATGTGTGTCTGAATCTAAGTATTTGTATGTGTTTTTTGTCTCTCTCACTCTTTTTGCCTGTGTGTCTGGGCGGGTGTTTGCTTATTCCAATGCATGTCTTACTCGGTTTTTGTGACTGAATCTACGTATTTATATGTGTTTTTGTCTCTCTCACTCTTTTTGCCTCTGAGTCTGGGTGGGTGCTTGCTTATTCCAATGCATGTCTTTCTCGGTTTGGGTGACTGAATCTATGTATTTGTATGTGTTTTTATCTCTCTCACTCTTTTTGCCTGTGTGTCCGGGCGGTTGTTTGCTTATTTCAATGCATGTCTTTCTCGGTTTGTGTGTCTGAATCTACGTATTTGTATGTGTTTTGTCTCTCTCACTCTTTTGCCTGTGTGTCTGGGCGGTTGTTTGCTTATTCCAATGCATGTATTTCTCGGTTTGTGTGTCTGAATCTACCTATTTGTATGTTCATTTGTTTCTCTCACTCTTTTGCCTGTATGTCTGGGCAGGTGTTTGCTTATTCTAATGCATGTCTTTCTCGGTTTGTGTGTCTGAAACTACTTATTTGTATGTGTTTTTGTTTCTCTCCCTCTTTTTGCCTGTGTGTCTGGGCGGGTGTTTGCATATTCCAATGCATGTCTTTCTCGGTTTGTGTGTCTGACTTTACGTATTTGTATGTGTTTTCTCTCTCTCACTCTTTTGCCTGTGTGTCTGGGCGGGTGTATGCTTATTCTAATGCATGTCTTTCTCGGTTTGTGTGTCTGAATCTACTTATTTGTATGTGTTTTTGTCTCTCTCACTCTTTTGCCTGTGTGTCTGGTTGGGTGTTTGCTTATTCCAATGCATGTCTTTCTCGGTTTGTGTGTAAATCTACGTATTTGTATGTGTTTTTGTCTCTCTCAATTTTTCTGCCTGTGTGTCTGGGCGAGTGTTTGCTTATTCCAATGCATGTCTTTCTCAATTTGTGTGTCTGAATCTACGTATTTGTATGTTCATTTGTTTCTCTCATTCTTTTTGCCTGTGAATCTGGGCGGGTGTTTGCTTATTCCAATGCATACCTTTTTCGGTTTGTGTGTCTGAATCTACGTATTTGTATGTGTTTGTCTCCCTCAATCTTTTTGCCTGTGTCTCTGGGCGGGTGTTTGCTTATCCAATGTATATCTTTCTCGGTTTGTGTGTCTGAATCTACGTATTAATATGTGTTTTCGTCTCTCTCACTCTTTTTTTGCCTGTGTGTCTGGACGGGTGTTTGCTTATTCCAAATGCATGTCTTTCTCGGTTTGTGTGTTTGAATCTACGTATTAGCATGTGTTTTTGTCTCTCTCACTCTTTTTTGCCTGTGTGTCTGGGCGAGTGTTTGCATATTCCAGTGCATGTCTTTCTCGGTTTGTGTGTCTGAATCTACGTATTTGTATGTGTTTTTGTCTCTCTCACTCTTTTGCCTGTGTGTCTGGGCAGGTGTTTGCTTATTCCAATGCGTGTCTTTCTCGGTTTGTGTGTCTGAATCTAGGTATTTGTATGTGTTTTTGTCTCTCTCACTCTTTCTGCCTGTGTGTCTGGGCGGGTGTTTGCTTATTCCAACGCATGTGTTTCTCGGTTTGTGTATCTGAATCTAAATTTTGTATGTGTTTTTGTCTCTGTCACTCTTTTTGCCTGTGTGTCTGGGCGGGTGTTTGCTTATTCCAATTGAATGTGAATTTTTTATGTTTTAAGTATGTTTCATGTCATTCTAAGAGATGTAAAAAAAGAGTTGAAAAAATACCATATTAAAAAATTAAAAAAATTAAAAAAAGGTTGAATAATTTCGACGTCCAAAAAAAAAATTAGTTAAAAAAATCGTTTGTTTTTCATGAAAAAATATTGAATGAGAACCATCAGTCCTCATCAATAGGAGTATGGGAATGCACAAAATATGTTTTAAAATTTAAATCAAATGTGCCATTCTATTTTTCTGATATGATTTACAAATGTAAAAAAAAAGTTGAAAAAAATACCATGTTAAAAAAAAAAGCTGAATAATTTCGATGTAAAAAAAATTAGTTAAAAAAACAGTTTCTTTTCCATGAAAAAATATTGAATGAGAACCATCAGTCCTCATCAATAGGAGTATGGGTATGCACAAGAATATGTTTTAAAATTTAAATCAAAAGTGTCATTCTATTTTCCTGATATGATTTAGAGATGTAAAAAAAGTTGAATAATTTCGAAGTCCTAAAAAAATTTTGTTAAAAAAATAGTTTGTTTTTCAGGAAAAAATATTGAATGAGAACCATCAGTCCTCATCAATAGAAGTATGGGTATGCACAAGAATATGTTTTAAAACTTTAATCAAAAGTGTCATTCTATTTTCTGATATGATTTAGAGATGTAAAAAAAAGTTGAAAAAATACCATGTTAAAAAATGAAAAAAAAATTAAAAGTTGAATAGTTTCGAAGTATAAAAAAAATTAGTTAAAAAAACAGTTTCTTTTCCATGAAAAAAATATTGAATGAGAACCATCAGTCCTCATCAATAGGAGTATGGGTATGCACAAGAATATGTTTTAAAATTTAAATCAAAAGTGTCATTCTATTTTTCTGATATGATTTAGAGATGTAAAAAAAAAGTTGAAAAAAATACCATGTTAAAAAAAACTGAATAATTTCGAAGTCCAAAAAAAAATTTAGTTAAAAAAATAGTTTGTTTTTCAGGAAAAAATATTGAATGAGAACCATCAGTCCTCATCAATAGGAGTATGGGTATGCACAAGAATATGTTTTAAAATTTAAATCAAAAGTGTCATTCTATTTTTCTGATATGATTTAGAGATGTAAAAAAAGTTGAATAATTTCAAAGTCCACAAAAATTAGGAAAAAAAATCAAAAAAAATTCAAAAAATCGGGGGGGGGGAGGGGGGCCAAAAACTGGGAGGGGAAGGGGTCCCCTTGGAGTTTGGGGATATGGGACCTTTTGGGGTTGAGGTCCCTGGTGGTTAGGGTCATTGGTGCTTATGATCCTTGGCGGTTCGTACTCATATACACCTCACTACTTGATTTGTAAGGATTTCTATGGGTTGTTCTGAATTTCTTTATTAAAATTCTTTTCTTACCATCTACATCTCTGTTAGTATCAACTTTTTAGTATACTATAACGTTAGACCCTATTTTAAATTGACAACACTGTTCAAACGCCACTTGTGTATTATACAGAACACATCGAAGAACTAAAGCTAGGTCAAGTCACAAGGTCATTCTGTCATCGTTAACCATTTTCATAGATTGATGTTGTTCCAAATTTATAACAAATTGCCTGAGTTAACAAGCCCTTCGGGCTTACCTTAACTGGTAATTAGTTTAACCCTTTTTTTACTACCTTCATACGATCCGTTCACTAATTAGGATCATTCACATCCCTATTATTCAATCAAAAATCAATATCGTTCATAGAGTCCAATTCGCAAATGCTATACCCTTTTTTGCAATTAGAGTTAGCTTTTACGCAAAATGGTACAATTTTCAACTTTTCATCATTCACAGTTCTATGTTTATCCCATGATAATTATTAACCATTGGAAGTTTATTTGGCTATTGAACTTAAAAAATATGTCTGCCAAGTCTTGTACCGTCTGTATCAATTGATGCATGCTATGGAACGTAAAGTAAGCAAAGTATAACATAGGTGTGAGGGGCTACTCACTCTCTTTTAAAAGGTGTAGATCATCCATAGAATAGCACTGTGATTCCTATAGCAGTCGTAGAAATGTTTTCGTATAGCAGCGGTGGTATCCATATGATGCATTCTACTAGTGTGCGAATGATATCTGGGTAGAAACCACGCTTGCCAGTTTTAAAAAGCATTGCAGAGTGTAGAAATAAGAGTGTATCAAATTCACGTCTAACATCGTGACCAGCAGGAACCAAACTGTTGACAGCTTGTTTTACGCCAACAAGTGCGTTTGCTACTACAGAAGGTGCTTCAGCGTATCCAGTTCTGTGCTGGAATTCAAATTGGGGTGGAGGTGTATAACAAATTGTTCGCAGCTCGTCTCGAAAAAAATTGCCCGAAAAGTTTGCAACGATAATGGGTCAAAAGAGGTCCACTGGGGATCAGCTTTTTTTCTTAGAAATCAGAATAAGGCATTCAATGCAGAATGTTGAAGGCATAGTATACTGCAAGAATATCATGTATCAAAAGCAAGACGCGTTGAATCAATAGAGGAATACCATTCTTTAGATTCATGACTCCTACGCAATCAATACCGCTGGAAGACTTTTATTTAGTTTTTAGATGGCTTTTTTGATCCTCGAGATGATACGGCTTAATACGGTTTCGGTGAAGAAGTTGAGTAGGTTTTCACTTACCTGTCATACATGTCTTCTTCCGATAGAGTATGTTAGTGGTTAAGAAAATATGGGAGGGAAAGAAAATGTACATTTCAATAGCTAGAGGACAGGGACCATTTTTATTGTAGTTTTTTTTTTTTAAATTAAAATACTAGAAAAGGTAACGCTCACTATTGACAATTAAATAGTTCAGGTAACAAACCTTAAGTAACGAGTGACTCGGCCGAATAGTAACCGAAACTCTAAAAAAGGAATTGTGATGACGATTAGCACATAGAAAAATTGGCTTTCTTTGCTTATTACAATTATGTAAAATTCATTAACTTTAATATTACCCATCAAAAACAATGAGTCTGGGAAAATCTACCTGATTTAAGAAAAAGGGAGGAACCACCCCAAAAACTCAAGTGGTCTTAATAGTCTTAAGTGGTCAGATTCAGCACACCAGTGAAACCTATTGTAGAGGTCTCAAGCTCCTATCCAAAAAATTATGGAATTTTCAACTTTTTGCAAGAAGAAAGATTACGTGTGCGTGTTTGTTTGTTTCTTTGTTGTTTCTTTCCCCAAGGGGAAATCGTATCGAGCACATGGTCCTTGAAGACCGATAGAGGTCTTCATACGAACTTTAAAATTTATAGTACCATTTTTAAGTGATCAAAAGATTGGAGGGTAATTAGCCCTCCTCCTATCCTCCAATCCAAAGATATTCGATCCGAAATTCGAGAAAGCAATTTTGAATTGCATAGTTGAACGGTGCAATAAATATGCCTCTGTGGATAATATATCCCCCATAGTACCTGGGGAAACGGTTCTAAGCTATGAAATTTGCCTATTGTTTACTGATAGTGTTTGTTATCGTGGAATATACACATGTTTTTTTTTTATAGGGAAATTTTATGCAGAGGGAAGCTTTCCCGGGGGGGGGATTTATCGTGTGATGAAAGTTTTTGGGGGGATTCTTCCGTTGAGAGGAAAGTTTCTGAGGGGGACGGGGTGGAAAGGGAATTTTCCAGGGGAAATTTCACGTGTAGGGATTATGCCAGAATACGGAATTGTTTTTATTTGTATTACTTTCTCTCTGATAACTCAATCTTACATGTGGAGATGATGCAGGAGATTTGTCCGGGAACAATTTTCTGGCTGTATTTTGTCTGTAGAAGGGGGAGATTTTTAACGGAGTAAACTTTCTATGGGGGAATTTTTGGGGAAAACTTTCCACGGGGGGGGTTTCCAGTAGAGTTTGATAAAAGATCAGAAATTAAATAAAAATATGAATTTTTTTCAAATTAAATTGAGAAAAATTTCCAGGGGGAGTTGTCTTCAGAAAATTTTGAGATAGGATAGAATTATTTTTTTTTTAATTATTTAATTCTAGTAAGCAGCATATTGAATGCTATGAAAAGCAATCAAAAATTAAACGTAAGCTTAAACAATCCTTAAATCGATGGTAAATATCTTGATTAGTTTTCATTCAAAGTTTCTTTTTTACCAGCCCACAAAATTAGACTATTGGTTTTGTCCTGTCAATTAATTCCATGTGTAAAATACCGTGTTTGTTTCTGCTTTAATTAAAGATTGTCATGAGTCCAAAATAGCTATAAGAGATAAGGTTTGCCTCCCAGCTAAAGGTTAGGTTCCGAATTCACAAATGGTAAAATATTTTCAAGTCTAGTCTTCATAGACGGATCTTCAGTTTACAATTTGAACTATTGAATATCGCATTGAACTTTTTTCGAGTTAATATGGAACAAGTGATTGAATGTGTCCCAAATTTCTCAGAGGGACGTAATAAGGAGGTAAAAATTTATCTGATAGTATAGAATTCCAGATGGTGGTGGAACGGCTATTAATGTGTTTTGTTTTAATGTTACCGGAATTGTTTGCTAAATTTGCAAAACTGTACCTGGAAATTCAGGAATGAATTTGTCAATTCCAGAATCAAGGCCCAAAAGCTATTGGTTTAACTTAGACAAACATAATTGTTCAAAATTTTTTGGTATTTTGTCTTTGAAACGAAACAAGTGATCGATATTACGCATGTATGCGAACATTTATTTATGAATTCGCTGAATACTGAATTTGAAAAGGAACCAACAAAGTAACATTTGAATTATGCAGTAAATATAGCGTATCACAGGAAAATAGCGACATGTTAAATGTACTCTTTTATATATTGCTATGGAAACCAGTCACGAAAAATCCGTTTTTGACGGGATAATTCAAGACACCGCTATAGAGTAATATAATAGCGTGGTTTTCATTGCGTATACGATATTCAAACTTTTGTTTGTTTGGGGTTTAGGGGGGGGGGGAGGTACATAGGTTAGGTTACGTAACAATATATGCTATACTTTACCCCCATTCCCCCTAATCTGTAAACATATAGCCGAAATTTGTTTCTAAACTTTTATATATTCATCCTATTTTATTTTATTTTATTAGCATTAACCAAACTAAGCAGTATATCAAAGAGTACATTTAACATAGGAGTACCCATACTTTATTTTTTTTTGGGGGGGGGGGAGATCAGGGTAAATATTTACCAAATCATACTATTGACTTCAAGGCCGTATCCAGGGGGGGGTGCCCTGTTTTAACCCCCCCCCCCCCAAAAAAAAAAACAAACATTTTTTGACCGAGTCGAAAATAAGTCGAAAATTAGTAAAACCTAGGTAAAAATCAGTAAAATTAGTCAAAAACTGAGTCAAAAATTAGTAACCCCCCCTGAAAAAAAAATCGTGGATCCGCCCTTGATTGACTTACGAATAAAGTGAATATACCACTCGATGCTTTTTTTATGCTCTCCCAAATATAGGCTAACACTCATTTTTGTCGGAAATGAATTTTACCCCCACCCCTATATACCAATTCAGGGTATATATTTGCACATTAGGGGGAGGGGGTGGGGGTAAATTTATTTCTGATGTAAATGGGAGGTAAGTTTAAACTTTACCCCCCCCCCCCCCCCCCCCCTAATGTGAAAATATATACCCTGAATTGGTGTACAGGGGTGGGGGTAAAATTCATTTCCAACAAAAATGATTATTATATTTCGAAAGAGCATAAAAGAAGGCATCGAGTGGTATATTCACTTTATTCGTAAGTCAATAATATGATTTGGTAAATATTTACCGAGATCAGTAGCTAAATATTACTAATGTCGGTACTTGTCTAACATCCCGACCACACTCAAGTTCTGGATCTGAGTAAAACTGGTTTCTCTGTCTGCATTTGGTTATAATTAGCTTAGCCTGAGTGAGATAAAATAGCCTACTATGTAGATATGGGGTGTTACCATTTCGACTAACCGTCAGAAGCACTAAACGTCATAACATATAGCCGTCAGAACCACTAACCGTCATAACATCAAAAAAAAATTATAAGTTATATAATAGTTTAGAAACAAATTTCGGCTGTATATTTGCACGTCAGGGGGGATGAGAGTAAAGCATAGCATATATTAAATACGTTACCTAACATAACCTAGGTACCTTTTCCTTAGGAAACCCCAAAAAACTAAAGTTTTAAAATTTTAGGCATTAGGTCTGCTTTTCATAGTTCTCTGTTATATTTTCCATAATTTTGTTACTAAGTATCATATTTTCATCATATTTTGGTATATTTCATCATGATTAATATAACTTCACTTCTTGAGTGTGGTCGGGATAACAGACAAGTACCTTATTGTCAACCGTTCCTGCATACTGGTACACAAGAGGGTAATTTTTAAGAATAGCTCACTAATGACTACTACTACTAACAACTCACCGAAGCACCAAGCCACTTGAGGCCAACACAGCTACGCACGCTCCTCCTCTATCCCAATCTATTCAAAGCCTCCCTTTTTACACCCACCCACGAAGTTCCCATTTCCTTTAAATCTTTCTTTATGACGTCCTCCCACCCCAGACGAGGACGACCTGCTTTCCGTTTAGGAAACTTCCGTTTACCTCACTAATAAAATAGCTAAGAAATAGGCGTTACTTTAGAATCACAATTTCATCCTGAATCCAAATGTAACCTTTATTTACGTCAGAAATAAACTTTACCCCTACTCTCCCCCCCCTAAAAATGCAAATATATGCCCTGAGTTTTATATATGTACTGAAATCTCGGTGAGTCACTTTTTTCTTCAAATTGATTGAGCAGTTTGTCAAAATAATGGAAAATTCATTGCATACATACAATTCAGGGTATATATTTGTACATTAGGAAGGTATCTCATCTTAGCTATCTCATTAGTGAGTTAATCGGGAAATTTACCCCAGGCGAGGGGAGTTAGAGGGAATACAGCCAATACTGGTCCACATTTCACCTCAGGGGTTCAAATTGAGGAGGTAGTGAAGCCAATTGTTCCCTTTATATTTATAAAATATCTTTTTTGGTATTTTCATTAAAGAGTCCTTAAAAGATCTTGAAATATACCTTTATGTTGAAACCATATCTTCTTCCAAGAAAAAATGAAAAAATCCTTGCTCCCGTCCAAGATTTTTGTAAATTCGCACCCTTGTGTCCACAACGCAGAAAGGGGTTCAAACGCCTGCATAACCTACCTCTGAATGAAGGGGGGCAAGGGATATTTCTTTAATTGTTTTTGTGTTTATGTTAGCGTTTTCTCTTTTTGAACGGGGGGAGGGAGGGGGGGGGGGGTAAAACAATACTAAAAGGCCAAATTTATCAGTTTTTTAATGGTTTGTTCTAGTATATAATTCATCCTCCAAAGAAGGAAATATTATAATATTCTGAAAACAGCTTTAAAAATTCCAAAATACTTGTTAATATCATTCCTAAAAGCAGCGGTTCAATATACTTCACTCCACCCCTTCTAGAGGCGTAATTCCGTGAAAATCCTGGGGGGGCTGAGATCTGGGGGCAGCTGCCCCCTGTCCTATAGCAAATTATGACCCTGACCCCCTCCTTAATATGTAAATATATAACCCAAATTATACACTCTTTTCTTCAAGTAGATTTTACGGCAAAAGAGCTACGTCAACGAAATTAAGAAACGGAAAAATGAATGGAAATATATAATTTGGGCTAAATATATAATTTGGGCTATATTTGGGCTATAATCGTACATAAAGGAGGATGGGTGTAAAGTAATTTGAAGTGCTTTTAGGAATGATATAAGTAGGTACTTTAGAATTTTCAAAGTTGTTTTCAGACTTTAATAGTGTTTCTTCTAAGGAGGAGTAATTGTAAACTAAGACCATGTGGCCCTTCAACTAAACCAGAAGGCAGCAGCAGAGGACAACAGACCCAGTAACCTGCTTTAACTTGATTTACTATTTAGATTCAGCGTTAAGAAAGGCTCCTAAATATAAGCTCCTCTGGTAGGCTATTGTGGAAAGATTTTGATTCTGGATTGAAGATTGCATTCATTCTTAGTAGCCGAGAAAGGGAGGGGATGATATGAGTAGATTGCTAACTTATACTTCTACAAGACATATAGCAAATACCATGTTATTCTAACAGACATATAGGAAATATCATGTTATTCTACAACGCCCCCGTACCAAACAGGTTTTTCTGGTAGGTAAACAGGTCATTACACTCGGTCATTACACTCTTTGTCAAGAGGAACGAGTATAACTTGATTGGTGATTAGGATTTGAATAAAAGGAATGGTTTTCACTACAATTCATATTAGTAAAAGAATTGAATTCAAAGAGAATAGTTTTTTTTATTTGAGAGAATATTAGTGGAGAAAAAATGAGTGGTGCATTTTCTCAGTAAGTAACAATTTCTTTCTTAAAGTCAACTCATGGATACACAATACGGAAATTTCATTCAAGAATTTCATGACTTAGATACACGATGTAGAAATTTGATTCAAGAAATTATGAAAAAATTCTCAGTAAGTAACAATTTCTTTCTTGAAGTCATCTCTTGGATACACAATACGGAAATTTCATTCAAGAAATTATGAAAATATTTGTAAGTAAGTAACAAACTCTTTATTGATTTCACCTCTTGGATATACAGTACAGATACTTCATTCAAGAAATTATGAAAAAATCGCAAGTAAGTAACTTTCTTTCTCTTTATCACAAACAATTTTCACTTAGCTAAATGATGTAGAAATTTAATTCAAGAAATTATTGAAAAATTCTCAGTAAGTAACAATTTCTTTCTTGAAGTCAACTCTTGGATATGCAATACGGAAATTTCATTCAAGAAATTATGAAAAAATTGTAACTAAGTAGCAAATTCTTTCTTGAATTTACCTGTTGGACAAACAAAAAAGACATTTCGTTCAAGAAATTATGACAAAATTCTAAGTAAGTAACAAACTCTTTATTGTTTTCACGAGTTAGATATACGACGTAGAAATTAAATTCAAGAAATTATGAAAAAATTCTCAGTCTAAGTAGCAAATTCTTTCTTGAATTCACCTGTTGGATAAACAAAAAAACATTTCGTTCAAGAAATTATGACAAAATTCTAAGTAAGTAAAAAACTTTATTGTTTTCACGAGTTAGATATACGATGTAGAAATTAAATTCATGAAATTATGAAAAAATCTCAGTAAGTAACCATTTCTTTCTTGAAGTCAACTCTTGGATACACAATACGGAAATTTCATTCAAGAAATTATGAAAATATTTGTAAGTAAGTAACAAACTCTTTATTAATTTCACCTCTTGGATATACAGTACAGATACTTCATTCAAGAAATTATGAAAAAATCGCAAGTAAGTAGCTTTTTTTCTCTTTATCACAAACAATTTTCACTTAGCTACGCGATGTAGAAATTTAATTCAAGAAATTATGAAAAAATTCTCAGTAAGTAACAATCTCTTTCTCGAAGTCAACTCTTGGATACACACAATACGGAAATTTCATTCAAGAAATTATAAAAAGTATTTGTAAGTAAGTAACAAGCTCTTTATTGATTTCACCTCTTGAATATACAGTACAGATACTTCATTCAAGAAACGTGATTAAACACGTTCTGAAACTACATGCTATTTGTATGCCTTTCCTTGGCACCTTTCCAAACGAGCGGGGATTCCCCACTGGTTTCCTACACATTGCAAAAAGTGAGCAGTACGAAAACTCCACGTTTTCAACCAGACTGGTTTTTTAGGGAAGTAACAAGCTCTTTATTGATTTCACCTCTTGAATATACAGTACAGATACTTCATTCAAGAAACGTGATTAAACACGTTCTGAAACTACATGCTATTTGTATGCCTTTCCTTGGCACCTTTCCAAACGAGCGGGAATTCCCCACTGGTTTCCTACACATTGCAAAAAGTGAGCAGTACGAAAACTCCACGTTTTCAACCAGACTGGTTTTTTAGGGACCAATCAGGAGAGATATGCAAAGTCGACATAGCTTTATTTCATTTTTTAAGGTTCATTTAGACGAGGTTACGTGCGCGCACGTAACCTCGTCTAAATGAACCTTAAAAAATGAAATAAAGCTATGTCGACTTTGCATATCTCTCCTGATTGGTCCCTAAAAAACCAGTCTGGTTGAAAACGTGGAGTTTTCGTACTGCTCACTTTTTGCAATGTGTAGGAAACCAGTGGGGAATTCCCGCTCGTTTGGAAAGGTGCCAAGGAAAGGCATACAAATAGCATGTAGTTTCAGAACGTGTTTAATCACGTTTCTTGAATGAAGTATCTGTACTGTATATTCAAGAGGTGAAATCAATAAAGAGCTTGTTACTTCCCTAAAAAACCAGTCTGGTTGAAAACGTGGAGTTTTCGTACTGCTCACTTTTTGCAATGTGTAGGAAACCAGTGGGGAATCCCCGCTCGTTTGGAAAGGTGCCAAGGAAAGGCATACAAATAGCATGTAGTTTCAGAACGTGTTTAATCACGTTTCTTGAATGAAGTATCTGTACTGTATATTCAAGAGGTGAAATCAATAAAGAGCTTGTTACTTACTTACAAATACTTTTTATAATTTCTTGAATGAAATTTCCGTATTGTGTGTATCCAAGAGTTGACTTCAAGAAAGAGATTGTTACTTACTGAGAATTTTTTCATAATTTCTTGAATTAAATTTCTACATCGCGTAGCTAAGTGAAAATTGTTTGTGATAAAGAGAAAAAAAGCTACTTACTTGCGATTTTTTCATAATTTCTTGAATGAAGTATCTGTACTGTATATCCAAGAGGTGAAATTAATAAAGAGTTTGTTACTTACTTACAAATATTTTCATAATTTCTTGAATGAAATTTCCGTATTGTGTATCCAAGAGTTGACTTCAAGAAAGAAATGGTTACTTACTGAGAATTTTTTCATAATTTCATGAATTTAATTTCTACATCGTATATCTAACTCGTGAAAACAATAAAGTTTGTTACTTACTTAGAATTTTGTCATAATTTCTTGAACGAAATGTTTTTTTGTTTATCCAACAGGTGAATTCAAGAAAGAATTTGCTACTTAGACTGAGAATTTTTTCATAATTTCTTGAATTTAATTTCTACGTCGTATATCTAACTCGTGAAAACAATAAAGAGTTTGTTACTTACTTAGAATTTTGTAATAATTTCTTGAACGAAATGTCTTTTTTGTTTGTCCAACAGGTAAATTCAAGAAAGAATTTGCTACTTAGTTACAATTTTTTCATAATTTCTTGAATGAAATTTCCGTATTGCATATCCAAGAGTTGACTTCAAGAAAGAAATTGTTACTTACTGAGAATTTTTCAATAATTTCTTGAATTAAATTTCTACATCATTTAGCTAAGTGAAAATTGTTTGTGATAAAGAGAAAGAAAGTTACTTACTTGCGATTTTTTCATAATTTCTTGAATGAAGTATCTGTACTGTATATCCAAGAGGTGAAATCAAAAAGAGTTTGTTACTTACTTACAAATATTTTCATAATTTCTTGAATGAAATTTCCGTATTGTGTATCCAAGAGTTGACTTCAAGAAAGAAATTGTTACTTACTGAGAATTTTTTCATAATTTCTTGAATCAAATTTCTACATCGTGTATCTAAGTCATGAAATTCTTGAATGAAATTTCCGTATTGTGTATCCATGAGTTGACTTTAAGAAAGAAATTGTTACTTACTGAGAAAATGCACCACTCATTTTTTCTCCACTAATATTCTCTCAAATAAAAAAAACTATTCTCTTTGAATTCAATTCTTTTACTAATATGAATTGTAGTGAAAACCATTCCTTTTGTTCAAATCCTAATCACCAATCAAGTTATACTCGTTCCTCTTGACAAAGAGTGTAATGACCGAGTGTAATGACCTGTTTACCTACCAGAAAAACCTGTTTGGTACGGGGGCGTTGTAGAATAACATGATATTTCCTATATGTCTGTTAGAATAACATGGTATTTGCTATATGTCTTGTAGAAGTATAAGTTAGCAATCTACTGATATGGTGGTATACATATCATCCTAAGCTCAGGATTTTCCGAAAATTTGTGTCTGTTTTCACTTTTTTGTGCATTTAAGAAACCTATCCATAGGGATTTGTTTTTAAGGGGTGATGGTATCAAACCAACGGCCATGGTGTATTTTACTCTCCTTTTTAAGCAGTAAAAATAACTTCACCTGAAGGGGTTTATATATGGACTTAATGAGATAACCCCAAGGGATTCTGATGACAAAATTGGTTACCAAGGCTTGAAGCATTTATGATAATTTTAACTTTGTTTCTGATTGCAAGGCTTCTTTGCCAGTCACAAGCTTCAAATTGTCGGCAGCATTGATCCGATGGAGAAAGCATGTATTTCTTATAGTGTCAGGTTCTACATGTTTAATTTCTAAAGCTAGTAACAGACGGAATAAGGAATAAAGTGCTACTACATTTCAAAATTTTTTTTTTACCTAGACAGGAAAAATAGCTCAATTTATTGAGTAAGGAGGAAAGCTAGGAGGGCTAAGCACTTACTGGGGCCGAACATTTCTAAAAATATATATCGAATAGAGAAGAAAGTAAAAAAAAAAAAAAAAAAAATGGATCCAAAGTTTTAAACATATTCAATCTATTCAATTGATTTACTACAGCACTGGTGTGCAAGCATTAAATAAAAACAAGTAAATCAACTATAAAAACAGTCGAATTCCTTAGTCACTGGAAGTATGTCGCTATCAACATGGAAAAATGGTAACGAATATTGATTGTAATTTATGAAAGCATATCTTTTGCGTGATTATTAAATCCCCAACACCCCCTGTCCCCCATAAATCGACATGATTCCCTAGTACCTAAGGAGTGACTTCAGCAATAAGGTTAGTCAATGGGGCCACTGAAACAGAGAATGAAAAGAACGATCATCTGCTCAGTAATTCATTAATAGGGACCGAAGTGGCTGATTCTTTTTTAGAAAACCTATTCCTTTTATTGATATGATTTGATGTACCATCTGACACATATAATTTTAGATTGATAGAAAACACAGGAAAAATTATGACTCAGAGATAATTTTATGATGTTCAAATCCCCTCACCCGGATAACCACCTTACAATTCCATTCGAAAGCTTTGTTTGTGTGCATCTAATTCCATGGTGCTCTGGAATTTTACTTTATTCTGTGAAAAATTGAATGTCAAATCCGAAGCCAAGTTGTAATTTTTACAGACAGTGGTTCTTACATCATTTAGCAAAAAGAGAATCCTTTTGACAAGACTAACAGACGTTATTGCCTTTTTAATAGCTCCCCTTAGAACAAGTCTGTCATCTTTGTCTGGTCGTGGTTATTAGTCAATGACTCTTAAAAACGCATAAAGAGACGGTGTGTTCTTTCATATAATAACGTTTTCTGTAGGGTTTATCTCTTGTTTCTTGAAAAGCCTTATTTAAACGCAATGCATTTCGTATTTGATATCTCTTCTGTACAAAAACGAATCCTGAAAAAGAGTTCGTTGTCACTTGTTTCTTTTTTTTTAACCAAATGGTTTTATAAGGTAAATTCTATACATCTTTTATAGAATTATAAAATTCTAGGGGGGGGGGTTAAAGCATACCATATATTAAATACGTAACCTAGCCTAGGTACCTACCCCCTAAACCCCCAAAAATAACAGTTTAAATATCGTAAACGCAATGAAAACTACTCTTTGCATTCCATCTCTCAATAGCGATCTCTTGAAAACACTGTATATATATAACTAATTATATATACAGTGCTTGAAAATAACCAGTCTGGCGGGTTTCTTCTCTCATTAGTATATAAAATTGTCCGTATAACGCACCAGTATCTTCTTTACCAATATTTTCTTTTGTTCTTGCAATATTGAAAACGAAAATTTAGAGTGAACTAAAATCTTGATCTGCTCTGTCAATGCATCAAGTACATCCCTCCCTTTAAAGTTATTAAATAAAAAAAAACAAGTTTTTTTAACTGAAAGTAAGGAGAGATATTAAAACTTAAAACGAAGAGAAATTATTCCGTATATGAAAAAGGCTGTCCCCTCCTCAAATATATATATATATATATATATATATATATATATATATATATATATATATATATATATATATATATATATATATATATATATATATATATATATATATATATATACATATATATATATATATATATATATATATATATATATATATATATATATATATATATATATATATATATATATGTATATATATATATATATATATATATATATATATATATATATATATATATATATATATATATATATAAATATATATATATATATATATATATATATATATATATATATATATATATATCATATATATATATATATATATATATATATATATATATATATATATATATATATTAAAGTGATTCCACTATGCTTTTCTTCTTTAATGTGGAAAAATATAGTAAAAATTAATTGTTTTATATGCATTTTGCCATGCATCACTCTTTTTTCAACTAGCATAACCGTAAATCAAATAAATGCTGACGAAAGCAAGAAACAGGGAAACATATGGGAATAATGCAAGTCGTCTATCTATACGTCTGCATATTGGAGGGGCTGGGAGGTAAGTATAGCGAAATCGATTTCAAAGTTTGATAACTACAATTTTCGCATATTATAAAAATAGGAACTGTCTTATTAACATATCTCCTCTTCAATAGCCTCAATTTTAGGCTTATACTATATATATATTACTTTATAGTATTATAAACTAAGTAAACATCAGTAGCATTTATGTATACTATATATATTTACTACTATCTGTATATATAGGTACTTATGCATTATGCGGTACCCACCGCTATATACTGTATAAGGAAATCAGACATGGAGACCCGTCGGTAATTTTTTCGCAGTTCATATTATTGACATACGAATAACGTAAACATATCACTCGATTCTTTTTTTATGCTCTTTCCAAATAGAAGAATCATTTTTGTTGGATATGAATTTTAACCCCACCCCTATTCTAATTCAGGGTATATATTTGCACATTAAGGGGGGGGGGGTGTAAATTGTATTTCTGATGTAAATGGGAGGTAAGTTTAAACTTAACCCCCACCCCCACCCCCTAAGTGCAAATATATGCCCTGAATTAGTATATATAGGGGTGGGGGTAAAATTCATTTCCGACAAAAATGATTATTATATTTGGAAAGAACATAAAAAAAGGCATCGAGTGGTATGTTTACTTTATTCGTAAGTCAATAATATGATTTGCGAAAAATTTACCTATACATAAATGTATATATATATATATATATATATATATATATATATATATATATATATATATATATATATATATATATATATATATAATATATATATATATATATATATATATATATATATATATATATATATATATATATATATATATATATATATATATAATATATATATATATATATATATATATATATATATATATATATATATATATATATATATATATATATATATATATTATATATATATATATATATATATAAGTGAAACTGACAGTAACAACTAAAAAATAAGCCTTTTGGTATCATAAAGGCACAATCAGGGGCCTATCCAGGATTTTTTAGGGGGGGGGGAATAGGTTGATCCGATAGAA
The DNA here is from genome assembly GCA_027921565.1 of Artemia sinica. Taxonomy (NCBI): domain Eukaryota; kingdom Metazoa; phylum Arthropoda; class Branchiopoda; order Anostraca; family Artemiidae; genus Artemia; species Artemia sinica. Next base: position 25,776,522 of record CM051274.1, on the reverse strand, counting down.
AAAAATTAGGGGGGGGGGCAAAATAGGTTGATTCGATAAACTTGCGTTAGGAGCAAGTTTAATTAACGCAAACTTGAGTTAATTAAGTAATTTACACTACTTTAGACTACGCTAGGGGGGGGGTGCGCCCCCTGGATCCGCCACTGGGCACAATTTTGTACTTTAGGTCTGCGGGAGGGGGCTGTTGCACCCTGCCCCAAAGAAATCTATGTCCCTGGTTTCCTTCAAACTTACCATCCATTTGATATTTTTATATATTTATGGTGTCCCAGCTAATCCCCCACTCTATTTTCAAACGTAATTAAAAATCTTAGGACGATTGTCACCGGTAAACCCAGAGAAAACACATGGTTTTAAATTTGACTTTCAGCGAAAATCTTTAAGTTGTTTATGTATTTATAGTGTCCAAATAATTCCCAGCTCCCCAATCCAAAGAAAAGGGGTGCAACCATTCCAACTATCCGTCACAAGCACTAAACGTCTAACTAAGCGGGTTCCCCCCCGCGAAATCTCACGATTTTTTTCATTTTCCCATAATTTTCTGATTTTTCTCACAGAATAATGGGTTTGAAGGATTTGTCCCCCCTCGAAACAAATTGGGCCCCCCCCCCCCCGAAACAAATTCCTGCGTACGTGTCTGGGGTCGGGGGTTATGTAGGAGGATCTTTCCATGAAGGAAGTTTTCATGGGGGAAGGGACATTGCTATGAAGGGGACGCCGGACTTCCCAGCATTATTTAAAAAAAGATCAGAAATTAAATATAAAAAAAACAAGGTTTCCAACTGCAACAGCAGCAACATCAAAACTTTAAACGAACAGAAAATATTACATATATGATTGGGTTCACCCCCTAGTCAATACCTCACTCTTTAAGCCAGAGATTTTTTAGTACTTTCATAAGAGCTATTTATTCTAATTAACGGCCTTTGTGATTAAGTGGTCATTTTTAAAGAATTGGAACAAAATTCGAACTTTCGCTTAAAGAGCAAGGTATTGACTAGGGGGCGAACCCCCTAATATACGTATTAAAAATATATGAATATAGAAGTTCGTTACGTAAGTTAATTCGTAAGTTACGTATATTTATTACTAATAAAAACGTTCGTAAATAAAATGAAACAAGTTTCGAGAAAGCCATTTAACCAAATAAAAGTAAATTGATATGAAAATTTTGTTTTAATTATTTATGTACTGTGAGCCAAGATCAAAACCTGCATTTATTCAAAAACGTTCAAAAATTAAATAAAAAAACAAGTTTTTTAACTGAAAGTAAGGAGCGACATTAAAACTTAAAACGAACAGAAATTATTCCGTATATGAAAGGGGCTGTCCCCTCCTCAACGCCTTGCTCTTTACTCTAAAGTTTGACTTTCTCACAACTCTATTTTTTTAAACAATAAAAAAACTTTAGCGAAAAGAGCGAGGCGTTGAGGAGGGGACAGCCCCTTTCATATACGGAATAATTTCTATTCGTTTTAAGTTTTAATGTGGCTCCTTACTTTCAGTTAAAAAAACTTGTTTTTTTATTTAATATATGAAAAAGGCGACAGCTTGTCCTTTATCTTGACCTTGCCGAGTAAAAATCAGGGCAATAATACCATTTATAGGTGAAAGAATTTTGAAGGCATTTTCAGAAAGTTTGCTTCAGGGAAGAGCAAGCAACCCCGGAAAATAAATACAGAGCTTAAAAAATAAGTAGAAATAAGTCTTAGCACTCATTTGGTGATGAATGACATTTTTTATGAAAGTAATTTGATTTACGTAATAATTTTGGAAAACGTGTCCACTTTATGTCCCAAATGTCTAAAATGTGTCCATTTTTTTGCCCTATTATGTCATTATGTCCAGGCACATAGAAATATGTCCTTTGGATATAAAATATGTCCAGTTGGCAACCCTGAACACAACTGTCTGGGACGCAGACGTAGTAAGATCACCAAATCCTATGAAAAAATCATCAACCGTGGCAACCCTAGTGGTCAAATTTAGTCAAAACATATTTAGATTAATAAATTTATTGCTAGCTGAAACCCGAATTCAGAGTTACCATCTTTCAAGGCACGTCAGCTTTTCAAAAATTGTTGAATTTGAAAATTGTTGGTTGTGACTTAAAATTAGATTTCGCAAAATATTTATAATCATTTAGACAAAAATAGTTTTCAACTTTACATAGTATTTCACAAACAATAATGAATTACAAATAGTTTAAATGTACATTTTACAATAGCGTAATTTTGTGTAAATTGTTTTCGATTATACCATATTACAAATTCTAGCACATGAAAAGACTTGTAATAAGTAAAACGCATATAATCGAAATATTGAAGCAGAAACAAGGAGTAATTTTGAATTACCAAGGAGTAATTTTGAATATATATATATATATATATATATATATATATATATATATATATATATATATATATAATATATATATATATATATATATATATATATATATATATATATATATATATATATATATATATATATATATATATATATATATATATATATATAAGTGAAACTGACAGTAACAACTAAAAAATAAGCCTTTTGGTATCATAAAGGCACAATCAGGGGCCTATCCAGGATTTTTTAGGGGGGGGGGATAGGTTGATCCGATAGAAAAAAATTAGGGGGGGGGGCAAAATAGGTTGATTCGATAAACTTGCGTTAGGAGCAAGTTTAATTAACGCAAACTTGAGTTAATTAAGTAATTTACACTACTTTAGACTACGCTAGGGGGGGGGGGGTGTGCGCGCCCTGGATCCGCCACTGGGCACAATTTTGTACTTTAGGTCTGCGGGAGGGGGCTGTTGCACCCTGCCCCAAAGAAATCTATGTCCCTGGTTTCCTTCAAACTTACCATCCATTTGATATTTTTATATATTTATGGTGTCCCAGCTAATCCCCCACTCTATTTTCAAACGTAATTAAAAATCTTAGGACGATTGTCACCGGTAAACCCAGAGAAAACACATGGTTTTGAATTTGACTTTCAGCGAAAATCTTTAAGTTGTTTATGTATTTATAGTGTCCAAATAATTCCCAGCTCCCCAATCCAAAGAAAAGGGGTGCAACAATTCCAACTATCCGTCACAAGCACTAAACGTCTAACTAAGCGGGTTCCCCCCCGCGAAATCTCACGATTTTTTTCATTTTCCCATAATTTTCTGATTTTTCTCACAGAATAATGGGTTTGAAGGATTTGTCCCCCCCTCGAAACAAATTGGGCCCCCCCCGAAACAAATTCCTGCGTACGTGTCTGGGGTCGGGGGTTATGTAGGAGGATCTTTCCATGAAGGAAGTTTTCATGGGGGAAGGGACATTGCTATGAAGGGGACGCCGGACTTCCCAGCATGATTTAAAAAAAGATCAGAAATTAAATATAAAAAAACAAGGTTTCCAACTGCAACAGCAGCAACATCAAAACTTTAAACGAACAGAAAATATTACATATATGATTGGGTTCACCCCCTAGTCAATACCTCACTCTTTAAGCCAGAGATTTTTTAGTACTTTCATAAGAGCTATTTATTCTAATTAACGGCCTTTGTGATTAAGTGGTCATTTTTAAAGAATTGGAACAAAATTCGAACTTTCGCTTAAAGAGCAAGGTATTGACTAGGGGGCGAACCCCCTAATATACGTATTAAAAATATATGAATATAGAAGTTCGTTACGTAAGTTAATTCGTAAGTTACGTATATTATTACTAATAAAAAACGTTCGTAAATAAAATGAAACAAGTTTCGAGAAAGCCATTTAACCAAATAAAAGTAAATTGATATGAAAATTTTGTTTTAATTATTTATGTACTGTGAGCCAAGATCAAAACCTGCATTTATTCAAAAACGTTCAAAAATTAAATAAAAAAACAAGTTTTTTTAACTGAAAGTAAGGAGCGACATTAAAACTTAAAACGAACGGAAATTATTCCGTATATGAAAGGGGCTGTCCCCTCCTCAACGCCTTGCTCTTTACTCTAAAGTTTGACTTTCTCACAACTCTATTTTTTTAAACAATAAAAAAACTTTAGCGAAAAGAGCGAGGCGTTGAGGAGGGGACAGCCCCTTTCATATACGGAATAATTTCTATTCGTTTTAAGTTTTAATGTGGCTCCTTAATTTCAGTTAAAAAAACTTGTTTTTTATTTAATATATGAAAAAGGCGACAGCTTGTCCTTTATCTTGACCTTGCCGAGTAAAAATCAGGGCAATAATACCATTTATAGGTGAAAGAATTTTGAAGGCATTTTCAGAAAGTTTGCTTCAGGGAAGAGCAAGCAACCCCGGAAAATAAATACAGAGCTTAAAAAATAAGTAGAAATAAGTCTTAGCACTCATTTGGTGATGAATGACATTTTTTATGAAAGTAATTTGATTTACGTAATAATTTTGGAAAACGTGTCCACTTTATGTCCCAAATGTCTAAAATGTGTCCATTTTTTTGCCCTATTATGTCATTATGTCCAGGCACATAGAAATATGTCCTTTGGATATAAAATATGTCCAGTTGGCAACCCTGAACACAACTGTCTGGGACGCAGACGTAGTAAGATCACCAAATCCTATGAAAAAATCATCAACCGTGGCAACCCTAGTGGTCAAATTTAGTCAAAACATATTTAGATTAATAGATTTATTGCTAGCTGAAACCCGAATTCAGAGTTACCATCTTTCAAGGCACGTCAGCTTTTCAAAAATTGTTGAATTTGAAAATTGTTGGTTGTGACTTAAAATTAGATTTCGCAAAATATTTATAATCATTTAGACAAAAATAGTTTTCAACTTTACATAGTATTTCACAAACAATAATGAATTACAAATAGTTTAAATGTACATTTTACAATAGCGTAATTTTGTGTAAATTGTTTTCGATTATACCATATTACAAATTCTAGCACATGAAAAGACTTGTAATAAGTAAAACGCATATAATCGAAATATTGAAGCAGAAACAAGGAGTAATTTTGAATTACCATAAAATCCTAATTCCTTTATATGTATATTAAATAAAAAAAAACAAGATTTTTTCAATTGAAAGTAAGGAGCAAGATTAAAACTTAAAACAAACAAAAATTATTACGAATACGACGGGGGTTGCTCCCTCCTAAATACCTTGCTCTTTACGCTAAAGTTTGACGTTTTGTTCCAGTTATTTAAGAATGTCACATGAAACACAAGGGTCGTTTAATAAACTTTATAAAGTTCAAAAATAATAATCTTTGGTACTGTTCTATTAGTTGTAAACCACGAGAGATAGATGATAAAAGAAACTAGTCAAACAGGTTCTTTCAACGGAGAATTGGATTACAAACAGTAGTTTCTCACTGTGTTTACAATATTTGAACTTCAGTTTTTTGGGGTTTAGGGGGCAGGGGAAAGATACCTAGGTTAGAATACGCATTTAATATATGCTATGCTTTAAAAGAGTGCGTTTAATACAGGAGTACCACTTTTTTTATTTAATTTCTTATTATTTTTTGAATAACGCCTGGAAATCCAGACCCTCCTCGATAGAAAATCCCTTGCCCCACACAAAATTCCTCCGTGGAAAGATCCTCTCATGCAGTGCCGTATCAAAAAAATTTTCGGGGGGGGGGGGGGGAACTATTTTTGGGCGAGGGGGGGTCACAAAAAAAATTCAAAAAACGCATAAAAAGTTTGTTTATTTTCATTTTTGTTAAGTTTTTACGAGTTGGATAAGCATTTCAGGGAGTTCAAACCCCTTAACCCCCTCGATATGGTCTTGCTCCCACGTAACACCTTTGGAAGAAAATCCCCCCCCGATAAGTATCTGTATGCTTGGCAATATCAAATACTAGGCCTATATGTAAACAATGGGCAAAGTTCATAGCTTGTACCCCTTCCTCCGGGACTGTTGGGGGTAAAGTCATCCTTAAATACATAGTTCTTAGATCCTTAGATTCTTTGCTGTTGATCATTAGTCCTCGTGATTGAATCTGTAATCTAGTCGAAATTGATGATCTTGTTTCGGCTGAATTTCCAAATACCAACGATTCTTTACTTAGAGAATTAGTTTTAAAGTGGATGATTCATAATCCGCGTATGCTGAACAAAATGACTATCTCAAATTTTGATCGGAAGACTTTGGGCGCAAATGGGCATGGGAGGGGGGCTAGTTTACCCTCTAATATTTTTGGTCACTTAAAAAGAGCACTAGAACTTTTAATTTCTTTTTGAATGAGTCCTTTCCCAATATTCTAGGTATATTGGTCTGATTCGATCATTCCTGGGAAAAAAAAACAGCAAAAAAAAAAAAAAAAAAAAAACAACAAAGAAATAAACACGTATTCGTGATCTTATTCTGGCAAAAAATACAAAATTCCACGTTTTTCTCGATGGGAGCTTAAAACTTCTACAGTAGGATTTTTGGATACGCTATATCTCATGGTGTAAATTTCATTAAGATTCGTTTAATTTTAGGGGGTGTTTCCCCCTTGTTTCGAAAATCCGACAAATTTTGTCAGGCTCGTAGATTTTGATAAGTAACACTAAACTTAATAAATTATATATTTGGAATCAGCATAATAAGCAAAATCTTTCGACATGTTTATTGATGTCAAAATTCCGTTGTTTAGACTTTCGCGGTTACTATTCAGCCACATCGCTGGGTACTTACAGTTCGTTACCACGAACTTTATTTATGCAACTGTTGAGCTCCACTGTTGAGCTTTACAGGGGTGCGTACACTCCCAAGTAAAAATCTATGATTTTTCATCCGTGATTTAGAGTAATTCAGATATTATTTTGGAAAATTGAAGGTAATTTTTAAGAAAATCGGTACAGGGATTACAAGCGATTTTGCAAGTTACCGTACCGAACCAATTGTCCTAGAAAATCGGGATACGGATCATTCGGCGGAAACTAAAAGTTTTAGTTCCATTTTTAAGCAGCCAGAAAGATTATGTTGCACGCAAGTGGCGTTTTCTGTCATTTTTGGCAAAAAAAACTATAATTTTGAAACAATGAGGGCCAAGTTGATACCGATTGAGAATCCTGAGATGGCCAACTGATTTAGAATTATCGAAACTTCCCAGTTTCAAAGTCAGTGGTGTGCTAAGTGGTGCAAAGTTCCACGTGGTTGTGCATTCGTTCCTAATGAGTCAGTTCCAAAATAAACGGGTAGGCTATGTGATATGTCAGGTCCAAAATAATAGGTATGTCACATAGACATATGTTGCTTCATTTAACCGAGTTAAAATTATACCTAGCAAAATTATTTAAAGTGGTGTATAACTGCGCATAAGCTATTATGGAGTAAGCATCTGGGTCATTGTTTAGGTAGGGGGGGGGGCTGATCCCTTAGAAAGTACGTTTTCATACCCAAATTTTATAACTCATCGTAAGCCATCAAGCTAATGAAGGGAGGGGGTAGTTAGAATTAATATCTAGTCTCCCTTTATTGGAAAAAGACTCAATACGGTGTCGCCCGGTGATAGCTCTTCCTTTTACTGCAAAAAATGTTTTCTTTGTAGCATAAAAGTTAAATTAATGCACTTTCTGGCACAGAACGTAGAGAGGTAGAGGAACGATTATGAGTACCATCAGTTATTCTTAGCAGGAAGAGGCAAGTGTTACAAGAAACTTTGTTTTTTATTGACGCTTAAATGGAAATATTGGATTTTATATTTATTTTTATATATTTAGCAGTTTATGGTCACGAACTGTAAGTAAGGAGCAATCTCGTGCTACTAGTAATTATAACTCTTAAAAAAGGAGCTTCGATAACAACATATACAGTAAAAGAATCAGCTTTCGGCAAGAATCAGGGAAAAGACACCCCCTTAAGGACGAAGGATTTCAATCAAAATTAACGGTTTCATTGTAACTGAACCACCGTGCAACTGAACCCCCTTGCAACTGAGCCCTTGTGTATTAATACATCTGCAAATAGGACAGAAATGAAATCATTGAAGAATAAGAAGGTAGATATACAGTTAATTTAATTTCCTGAATAAATAAAAAAATATTGAAAAAGAAAACAAGAATTAGTGTTTTTATAATGATATTCGTTATAACTAGATAGGTCAATTCGGTTGTAGTTTGGCTGTGGAATTTGATAGAGGGGGATCCCTTTCCAGGAATCATTTAATTGTTTTAATTTTTATTTCCAGTATTTCATTGAAACTCCGATCCTCTTATTTGTAACTGAAATGCCTAATTAGCGCTGATAGCGTCCTATTCCTTACGTTTTGGACTCACATACTAACCCACAAACGTAGGGCTGCCTCTATGTACAATACTATGCTGACTTCTCGCTATCTTCGCTTTTCTAAATATCTCTTTTAACCAGTTCCAAAAAAAGAATTGACATAAATGTGCTAAGAAATATGACTAAAACTAGTCGCATTTGACATAGCGCCGGAGTTACTTGTGGGACATTTATCTCTACATCAAAACGTTGTACAAAATGTCTGCTGAGAAACGAATAAAGTGAATCTAAACAAAATATGTTAATATTTTCTCACAATTTAGAAATTTTCTGTGCATATATAAGCGGTACCAACCCATTCTCTTTTTCTGTTGTTATCAGTTTTATCATATAGTACTAGGAGACCGAGATTTGCTTGTGAAGCGAATTATAGACATAAAACGATTTTCAAGTGTACCTCCTCTGGAAATGCATGCCCCCCCATGCCCTGATTTATACAAGAAAAACTTTTGCGTAATTTTGATAGAATTAACTTTTTTAAACAAAGATAAAAAGGGAAAGGTAATTTTCAAACTCTAGGATGCAATTTTTCTTCAAAAGGGCATCCCTGGTAATTTTCAATTAATTTAAGGTTTCTGCCGCAATGATGCCAAGAATAATTCAGATTTTCTGGATATTCTTTGTCAAACAATGCCCCACGGATAAGTTAATAATTCTAACTTAAACTTTAACTTTTTCAAACACTTTCAAATTTTAAATGTGTGGAATATGTCACTATATAATGGTAAACAATATGTGTGTAATACTTCGACTTATCCTGTATCTTTACTTAGACAGCGATAGATAGATAGATAGACAGATCGTGTATTTCCAAAGCCTAAGAGCCATATACACACAAAAATTTATGAAAAATAAAGAAATCACAACAGAACAAATTACGAAACACACATTAACATGATACATAGCAAAAAATACCTTATGGTAATTTATCGAGAAAATTAAATGTAATTCCATATAATTAATATTAATTAATTGTAAAAACTTTTTCTTCTTTCTATATCCCTTCTCTATGTGCGCACCAATACGAAATATTGTGGTTGGATTACTACTTTGTAAAATACCAGGAAGCAACAAAACAATCCCATGTAAGTATTTTTTCCTTAAATCAGAGAGCACCGGGCACTTTCGAAGAAAATGGTCCAAATCTTTGTCCTCATCTCTACAAAGAGGACACACATACCGACCATCAGGATGTACTATCCCCCTGTCGAACACCATTTGCCTGCTCTGGATTGGAAGGCAATTCGCCCTAAACTGAATCCATCGACATAAAATCATAGCCGGTAAATTAAATTTAAAATAAATTTCCTCTCCAAAACTATGTTTAACCTGATTATAATGATTCAATGTAGCAGAATTTAAGACCAGCCCTTGCCAAAACTGAATTTCTTGACCCTCTAAGATAAATCGTACCTGGCTTACTAAATTTGTTGGTAGATCACGGGAACCAAGACCATCATTCCATAAGTAAGGCATTCCCACTCTTTCTAATAATGACCTAATTTGGGATGGCCACGACCTTTTCGAACCATAACTCAACAGCTGATAATAGGCTGCTCTTACTAGTCTATCTTCATTACCCCTAATGAGCTTCAACCAAAATCTAAGCATCAAAATAGACCTACGTAGTTGTAACGAAAACAGGCCCATATCACCTTTCAGAATCTGTGAATGAGTTGTCTGATGTAATCCAAACAGTCTTTTATAATACTGGAGCTAGAGGGACTCGAGCTTCTGTGCCGCTTCTCCGCCCCAAATCTCTGCTCCATATTCTATTACTGGTAAAATTTTTGTATTAAACATTCTTTATGCAATTTTAGGTCTTTAATTCCCATTATCGTCGGATTTCTAAAAATTGCAGACATGGCCACTTTGCCTCTATTAATTATTTCATCAACATGACTCTTTAAACTTCCATTTTCCGATATAACAAATCCTAAGTATTTTATTCTTTTGCTTACTTTCAGCTCCTTACTATTAAATTTAAATCTATAATTATCTTCGCTACTTACTTTCCTTTTTTTTAAAAATAACAACTTCACTCTTTTCAACATTCAGCCTTAACTTTTTCATCTGCAAATATTCTTCTATAAGACTCAGAAGCGTCTGCAGATCTCGCGGTGTACTAGCCACCAAAGCAATATCATCTGCAAATAATAAAAGTGATAGTTTATGGGTCCCTAGACTAACTTTCGGAGCCCATCTATTCTCTAGAAAATCAACAACATCATTTATAAAAATATTAAACAATTAGGAGAAAGAGTGCTGCCCTGTTTTGCTCCCAGCTTAATATTAAAAAGCCTAGAAAACCTGTTATCAACTAAAACGATTCCACTCACACAAATATACATACTCACTACCAACCTCACAAGCAAATGAGGGAGGCCAATTCTAAACAGGGCATCCTTCAATAGCTCTCTGTCGACACTGTCGAAGGCTTTGTGGAGGTCCAGATAGCCCAAATAAAGACAAGTTTTTCCCTTTCCGTATTTATCAATTAATGCCTTTAAAATAAATATTGTATCTACCATCCCGTACCCTGTCCTAAAACCACCTTGTTCTTTGTGTATTATATTATTTCTATCCAACCATTTAAAAAGCCTGGCATCTAGTATTTTCTCCATTCCCTTACTTAAAGCAGGGACAAGCGCTATTAAACGATAATTCATGTGCAACTTAGGGTTTCCTCTCTTATAAAGCGGCATAAGCAATGATCTCTTCCACTCATTTGGCCATTGTCCTGAAGTTAACACCTTATTACAAAGAAAAACAATTATCGACATAAAAATTGAAAGAAAATTCTTAAATAACGTTATTGGTACACCATCAACACCTGCAGCCGAACCTCCTGTTAAATTCTTAAATACAAACTTAATCTCATCATTACTCACTTCCCTACTAAATCATAATCATGTTCCTTCATAGGATAAACAACCATCTCTGGGGTGCGTGCTACCTCTTGTATTTCTGCACAATCCCCTTCCAAGCTTTCTAGGTAATCAGGCCATGAATTGGCGTCTGAAGCCACCTGGGTATTTCCTTTTTCATTTCCAGTATCATTCCTTATATAACCCCAAACCTTCTTAAAATCTTTATTTCTAAAATCATCTGCAATATCCAGTTTCTTCTTATTCTCAAACTTTTTTTTCCTTTTTATTAACTTTTTATAATCTCTTCTTTTATCTTTATATTCGGTTAATCTTAAACTTTGATCTCAGCTCTACCACATTCTTTTAAATGACTCAATAAATATCCCACCTTTTCTTTCATTAACTTACATTCCAAATCAAAATATCGCTCATTTTTTTTTCTTTTTTTGTCAGGTTACACGATACTGCACAACTGCAAGTTATTTCATTTAACTCCATAATTATACCATGTACATCTTTTCCATCTTCTTCTAACGCTTTCAACTTATTTGTTACATGCAACTTCATAAGCTCCCTTTTAAATGTTTCAGAATCATTATCGGTTAAATCATATCTAATTCGTTTTCCTAAGCCGTCTAATCTAAGTTCCCCATTACATAAATTTCTAACTCGAAGACCACCGTCCTGAAACTTCCCAGTCTTCAACTCAAGCTTAATAGCTCTATGATCAGATCCAAATAAATCTAGTACATCCATATCAATCGATTCAGGTGCAAATTTCGTATTAATCAGCGCATAATCTACAACACTTGGAGATGGGCCCGAAAGGCAAGTAAACTCGCCAGACCCTTATCATTTCCAAACCTTCCATTCGCAATGATCCAACCATGTTCCTCGCTTTTAGCACCAGGAGCTTTCTTCCCCAAACATTTATTTTCTTTTTTCATCCTTATTACTTCGTGGTATTCTACAACAAATTGGGACCAAATCTCCTAAATCTGGGGTTAATAAATCTGGAACCTCAACCTCAACACCGGTATAAGCATTAAAATCCCCCATCAAAACGCACTCAAAATCGTTATAACTTTCTTGTATTAGCGACAGTTCATCATCTAAAATTCCAAGTATTTTCTCGACTATACGAACTATTTTGTGGGCGGATATACACAACACCCAAAATTAATCTCTTCCCAAATTTAAAACAAATACGCAGCCAAACTAAGTTTTCAGATCTACTATTAACTCTTTCATAACCATCAATAGCTGATGATTTAATCAAAACCAAAATACCAGCATAATGTCAATTATTTCTTGCTGGTTTACGCACAACCTGTTCAAGCAAATACCCTGGGAGAGGTGATATAGGAAAATGATCGTTCCATGTTTCAATAAACGAAATCACATCAAACGAAAGTAATTCATCATGTAAATAAGGAAACTTATCACGTAGTCCTTGTATGTTCCATGACACTAAACTCAGTATATGGCTCTTTATTTCCTATGCGTCTACGCTTTCTGTCAGTGCATTAATATCACTAGCTACTTCTTGGAGTTTCTCGTTCCTGGCCTCTGTCGGGGAAAAGGCAAAATGGTAACACTCACGACTGCGACTATTAATATCTGTTAGCATATCTCGCAGTCTATTATCAACAAAATCATGGGAAAAACCACTGCGAGGTCTTCTGTTAAATACTTTTCTTGGAGAATGGTTTCCTCTGGGTGCCACGTCGCGAGTGCCTGGTCGATGTAGGTCATTAGGGCTAATAACAGTACTAGCAGGTCTTTTAGTTGCCGATACTGCCTGAGAATAGGCTGTTGATGGTATCACTGTCTCGGCATCACTATCACTGGCATCACTATCTAGCCCCATCGGGATAACAGCAGGGTAATTTGGGAGCCTAGCACTAGGAGGTGGACCAAGATTTTTAACTGGCACCAAGTTACTTTTAACCTCAATCACAGCCTTACCATCGTACCTGAATAGTCGGCCTTGGATAAACACTAATGTATTCATCTGTACTTGTAAGGCAGCAATGCTATCCGAAAGTCCAGGAATTGCATTAACTTTCTCCGAAAGCGCTGGTAATAAATCCAATTTGAAATTAATCTCTCGCAAAAACTGGGCATTTTGCATTTTCTCGGCCTCTATTGTTTGGTTTGTCATTTTCACACTTTGGATCTTATCGATGTACAATTGTAGTCCTTAATTTGATTTAGTATCGTTACAAACCAATAAGTTAGTTTTCTTGTCTTCAAAAAAGATAATCGCAATTTTGGCACAAAGCCACACAAGGGTAAAAATTGGTTACGCAAGCTGAACTCTGAACTCTGAACACTCTCTGAACTCTGAAATTCTGAATCAATACTGTTATTGTGCTACCTAGGATTCCTGTTGTAGCTTTATGTGGCACGCTGATATCAATGCTATTTATTAATTAAATAAAAAAACAAGTTTTTTAAACTGAAAGTAAGGAGCGACATTAAAACTTAAAACGAACAGAAATTATTCCGTATATGAAAGGGGCTGTCCTCTCCTCAACGCCTTGCTCTTTACGCTAAAGTTTGACTTTCTCACAACTCTATTTTTTTAAACAATAAAAAACTTTAGCGTAAAGAGCAAGGCGTTGAGGAGGGGACAGCCCCTTTCATATACGGAATAATTTCTGTTCGTTTTAAGTTTTAATGTCGCTCCTTACTTTCAGTTTAAAAAACTTGTTTTTTTTTATTTAGTTTCTGGTCGTTTTTTAGTTAATGCAACTTTTATTTTGGCTCACGTCATTGAATAAGTAAACAAGATTTGCATAAAAATGTTACTTTTCTTTTGCTAAATGGATGTCTCTAAATTTGGTTATGACGTAATTTACAAATTAACTACGTAACTAACTTCTATGTTCGTATATTTTTCTTCTAGCAAAAAATACAAAGTTGCAGATTTTTGCAGATATGAGCTTGAAACCTATGTAATAGGATTTCTCATACGCTGAATCTGACGGTGTGATTTTCATTAAATTTCTTTCACTTGTAGGGGATCTTTCCCGCCTCTTTAAAAAATCGGGTAAATTTTCTCAGGCTCGTAGCCTTTGATGAGTAATACTAAACTTAATAAAATTTATATATTTAGAATCAGCATTATAAACCCATTCTTTTGATACATTTATTGACATCAAAATTCCGTTTTTAAAAGTTTCGATCACTATTGAGCCGTATCGCTTGTTTTTTTATTGTTTTTTTTTATTACGTATATGTTATTACGTATATGAGGGGGTTCTCCCCTTAGTCAATACCTCGCTCTTTACGTTAAAAGTTAAAAACAAATTTAATTCGCAAACCCCTGAATCACAAAGGCCGTTTAGTTAGAATAGATAGCTCTTTTGAAAGCACTAAAAAAAACTGTAGCGTAAAGAGCGAGGTATTGACTTGGGGGAGAACCCCCTCATATACGTTATAATTTCTGTTCGTTTTAAGTTCTAATGTTGCTTCTTATTTTCAGTTGAAAAAAACTTGTTTTTTTAAAATTTAATTTCTGATCGTTTTTTAAATAATGCTTGGAAATCCGGCACCCCCTTCATAGAAATGTCCCCTACGCCAAAGAAACTACCTCCACGGAAATATTCTCCCGAGTAACCCCCTCCTCCAGCCCATCCTCCAGAAAAAAAAATCCTTCCTGAAAATGTCTGTATACTTCCCAATAAACAATAAATACTGCTGGCAAGTCCGGCGCCCCCTTCATGGCAATTTCCCTTCCCCCATGAAAACTTCCTTCATGGACATATCCTCCAACATAACCCTCGACCCCCCCCCTCACTACCAGAAAAAAACGCTCCTGAAAACGTCTGTATACTTCCCAATAACCAATACTATATGTTAACATTGGGTAAAGTTCTTAACTTTTAGCCCTCCCCCCGGGAACTTCGGGGGATTAAGTAATCCTAAAAGACATATTTATCATATTTTCGACAATGCTGAACAAAATGGCTATCTCAAAATTTTGATCGGATGACTTTGGGAAAAAAATAAGCGTGGGAGGGGGCCTAGTTGCCCTCCATTTTTTCGGTCGCTTAAAAAGGGCACTAGAACTTTTAATTTCCGTTCCAATGAGCCCTCCCACGATATTCTAGGACCACTGGGTCGATACGATAACCCCTGGGAAAAAAACAACAAAAAAACAAAAAAAACAAATAAACACGCATCCGTGATCTTTCTTCTGGCAAAAAATGCAAAATTCCACATTTTTGTAGATAGGAGCTTGAAACCTCTATAGTAGGGTTCTCTGATACGCTGAATATGATGGTGCGATTTTCATTAAGGTTCTATAACTTTTAGGGGGTCTTTCCCCCTGTTTTTGAAAATCAGCCAAATTTTCTCAGGCGCGTAACTTTTGATGGGCAGCACTAAACTTGATGAAAGTTATATATTTGAAATCAGGATTGTATCTATTGGTATCAAAAACCCGTTTTCTAGAGTTTCGGTTAACATTGAGCCGGGTCGCTCCTTACTTACAGTTCGTTACCACGAACTGTTTGATGACTTTTGTGGTTGTCCTTGTAGAAGTTACGGTGCATTATTGATGTTCAATTTTAATAATATTACAATTGTTGTGATGTTACAATGTAATATGAAAACAAGAATGATTAACAGTGTAATAATCCTGTATTTGAATAAATACAAAACAATAAAATATACTATATTATTTTTACCATTTCAAATGCGAAGTTTTCTAAATAAGATAAATGAGAATTGATTTGTTTCTTGTGCTATGAGTTGACTTCAAGAAAGTAAACTTGGATAGAATCCCTTTTTCTGACTGGCCAACTTCACTTTTTAGACATCCAATAGCAACACAATCAATTAACCAATCAACTCTCACTTTCTTTTCCAAAAACTGTTATTTCGGGGTTGGAACTCACCCGTAACAAAAATTTCCGTAGTCAGCTATAATTATCACGTTTTTTGTTGAGTTTTAGGAATATGGTACAAACTTAGCAGCAGGGGGGAGTCCACCAAAACCAGCGAAAGTTAGAAAGGGTTTTATGAGAAGAAAAAAAGTTTGGGAACCTCTGATCCAAATGAAAGGAGGTTCCACTAAGACTGGTGGACTACTTTTACCACCCTGTTATAATAGATTCTTTTATTATTAGTTTAAAAAAAATGCTAAAGAAACTTGATTAATGGAACCCAAAATGAAAGGTAATAAAAATAAATAATCACGTCAAACTTAAAGATAACACATACTACTATAGATGAATAAATAAATCCTAAAACGAACAGTGATTAAAATGAATAACAATTCAAACTTAAGGGAGGTGGTTGTCTCTTGCTAGATTTTCAGCTTCTCTTGTCGGTGAATTTATCAAAGATCAAAGGACCTCTCCAGAGGGCTTAGTTATCAAGATCAATAAAGAATTTGGGGGTTGACAAGTAAGAAAAGTTGACATTTGCTAATGAATGAGGAAAAGCCCATTTGTTTCTACGAATGCATTACATCTCGACGGAAGAAACATAAAAGTACAAGAGAAGGAATTTTGATTGAACTGGTATTTTATCCAATGGGCAAAATTTTATACGCAGGGATAATTTTTAGAGGGGTAACCGTCAAGGAAGGGAATCATCTGGGAGGGGCATTAGCCAGAAAAGTGTTAATGCACAAGGAACTTCGAAAAACCATTGAAAGTCGAATTCAAAGTGTTTTCTTTGGGGAATGCGTCATAACATCTAACCATCAGGAGCACTAACGTCAGGACATCAGCAAAATTCGTCATAACATCGACAAAAAAATCCGTCAGAACCACTAACCGTCATATCATCTAAAATTTTAAAACTTTAGATTTTTGGGTTTTAGGGGGGGGGAAGGTACTTAGGTTAGGTTACGTATTTAATATATGCTATGCTTAACCCCCACCCCCGATGTGCAAATATATAGCCGAAATTTCTTTCTAAACTATTATATACTTATTACTATTATATAAACTTATAAATTTTTTGTCGATGTTATAACGGTTA